>OZ004712.1:52931848-55331848 GCA_963924515.1 Vespertilio murinus | reverse complement strand
GGGAGAACTGTTTGGATGTAGAACAGTATAAATGTAATCACTTAAGCAACAGATAGGCCAATAGACAAAACTAAGTTTAAATCTGAGCTCTTGTGTCCCAGATGTGTGACCACATAAGCTTCAGTTTTCGCTTTTTAGAATGGGGATAAAATACCTATTTCTCAATTAGGTTTTAGGGATTGAATAGGACTGTGCCTACCAGCTCGGTGGTACCCAGTCCACGTAAGTCATCAGTAAACGGGAGCTGCTGTTGTATTACACCAACATGAAGGCATATAATTGGTTCAAAAGAGGCATACAAGATCAAAGGCAAAGCAGAGTGACCTTGTGAGTCAAGAACTTATGAACACAACCCTGAGGACTGATGCCTGGTAGAGAAGGTTTAGGGTGAAAGTAAAAGCAGAAGAGACATGGTTACAGGAGCATACATCTGGCAACCAGACAGTTGTCTTGCCTCTGCTTCCCTAGGAACCAGCTTCTGGATTGTCTAAGGAGCTCCCCTTACAGGTCTGGCTCTCCAACCTCCCCAATACTTAACTGCCAGTTCTAATGGGGAGAAAGTGTATCATCAGTACAAACCGCAGCATCTTGCTTCCTTCCAGTCAGGTAGCTTTGAGCCTCACACACCTGTAGCCCCCTCCTACCATGCCTCCCGCTCTTATGTTTATCCAATTCTGGGTTTCCACCTTGACCTCCACACTTCCGTCTCTGGGCCTTGTATGATAGTCCCTCCCTGTAGATTTGGAACCCTGGCCTACTTCACCGTGACTCTGACATCTAATTTAGCTCATCTCTAACCAGTCCTCTTCCCCAGAGGGTTGTACGCTACTGCCCACACCCCTGTTGCAATCCCCTTAGACTATGGTACACATATGGCTTACCCTTCATACTGGACTGTTCAGCATTAAAGACTTCCTGAACTTGACCTTGGTGTGAGATATCAAGTCTTGAACAACTCAGCTGCCTTATTCCAAGCCAGCTTCTGTATTTATGATCCCTGCCCTGGGAGTACTCCCCACACCAGTCCTGGCTCATGCTCTCAACCCACTGGCCATGTGTTGTCAACTAGTCCCAGCAAGACTTGTGATCCTGTTATTGCGACGCCAATAATGCTTTCCCAACTCAAATGACAAAATTATTGGCACAGGGCCACAATTTAGAGGTAACAGAGAACTTTTAACATCTACAGACAAACTCATTCGGTGGAAAATGAACATCAAATAAAGTTAGCATGACTTTAATTTAAACTAATTGCTTAGCTCTGGATGATGTATCTCTGTTGGTTGGGCCTTGCCCTATACACCACAGGGTTGGCAGTTGGGTTTCTGGTCAAGATGCATGCTTGGGTTGAGGGCTCAATCCCCGGTAGGGGATGTGCAAGAGGCTGCTGATTGATGTTTCACTCTCACATTGATGCTTTTCTCTTTCTCCCACTCCTTTCCTAGGAACCCTCTCTAAGAAGCAATAAAAATATTTTAAATAAAATAAATAAATAAAAACTAATTGCTTTTTGAATAGGTACAACTCTTCTGTGCTTAATTCTAACCAGCTAAGAAGAATGTGTTGGTGAGGCACAAGTGACAACTTAAAATAAATGACAATGCATCCTTGAATTTGTAATGGTCAGAGAGGCAATTCTGTACTTTCCAATATGACCCAAGGAAGACTTGAATAATTTAAGACAAAACACGGACATGAGACTCTGTCTCACCAGAAACTAGGAAAGTGATCTCAAAAGGAGTAAAACAACTTAAAAATTTAAATTCTTATAAAGCCAGTAATTTCCATGAAGAAAAGAAAGCATCTGGTAAAAATCAATGTGACTGCTCAAGAAGTGTTCTCTTATTTTTATAATAAGTTCGTATTTTTATTTATTTTCTCCTCACTCAAGAATATGTTAACAATTATTTGAAAGAGAGAAAGAGAGAGAGAGAGAGAGAGAGAGAAACTTGTATTGGTTACCTCCATCAGTTCCCCAACTGGGGATCAATCTGGCAACCTAGGTATGTGCCCTGACTGGGAACTGGACATGCCACCTTTTTGGTGTATGGGACAATGTTCTTTTTTTTTTTTTTTAAATATATTTTATTGATATTTTACAGAGAGGAAGGGAGAGAGATAGAGAGCTAGAAACGTCGATGACAGAGAAACATCGACCAGCTGCCTCTTGCACACCCCCTACTGGGGATGTGCCCGCAACCAATGTACATGCCCTTGACCAGAATCGAACCTGGGACCTTTCAGTCCGCAGACCGACGCTCTACCGCTGAGCTAAACCGGCTTCGGCATATGGGACAATGTTCTAATCGAATCATATGGCCAGGGCCAAGCTTGAATTTTTAAAGTATATGCACAAAAGGTAGCAGTTAGGATATAAAACAAATCTCAAAAGAAGGGCTCAAATATGTGAAAATAATGCCAAAGGGCTAACATCCAGGGACAGCTAGAATCTATGGAAAGTACTAAAGACAATTCAAGGGTTTTTGTGTGTTAGTTTTTGCTTATGAGTATAGTAAGAATATTATGAAATGCTATTGAATCCCCATGTGGGCATAGTCAATGTTAATTGTTAACTGAAAACCAGAACTATTCCATTATAGCATTTTCTAGATTCTAAGCAACAAGCTTTTCCCCACATAATTTTTATAGTTTTAAAATCAGAAAAAATATTTTTATTGATTTCAGAGCAGAAGGGAGAGGGAGAGAGAGATAGAAACATCAATGAAGAGAGAGAATCATTGATCGGCTGCCTCTTGCACTCCCCCTACTGGGGATTAAGCCCACAACCTGGGCATATGCCCTTGACTGGAATTGAACCAAGGACCCTTCAGTCCAAAGGATAACGCTCTATCCACTGAGCAAAACTGGCCCTGGCCAGAAGGTATCTCCGATAGATATGCTTGATAGTTATGTGGTAGTATTTGTGGGGAGGAGGGCTCTAAAACTAGCAATTAAATGGTGGTGTATTATATAATAACTAGAGGCCTAGTGCACAAATTCGTGCACGAGTTGGGTCCTGCCAGCCTGGGCCAGCTGGGGGAAGGGGTCCCAATGATTGGTGGGCCAGCCTTGCCCGCTGGCCAAACTCTGGTGGAACCTGGTCATGGGGACAATTTGCATATTACCCTTTCATTATGTAGGATTGGTCTTAGAATAGAGGATATATGGAGTTCTTTTCACTTGGCTCTTCTAGTTCTAATCCCACTTTGTGTCCTAAAAGTGGCAGTGCTGCCAGGGGCCACCAAAGGTAAGAAAGAGTCAGAAAGGAATTTGGAGGCCACACAAGTGTGATGCCCATGGAGGGAGCAGAAAAGGGTGGGTGAGCACTACTGAAGAATGGAAGAGTTGCAAATGCTAGAGAGAGGACTGAAACAGGAAAGGAATACTGTGGCCAAAACCTCTAAGAAGGGGTCAAAAAGAGACCATTACTGACTTACAGAAGCCAAGTCACTGTCACAGAAGACATAGGGAAGGTGCTTAGTCAGTTTGAGTTGCCATAACAAATACCATAGACTGGGTGACTTAAACAAAAATGTTTATTTCTCATAGTTCTGGAGGTGGGGAAGTTCACCACCAAGGTGCCAGCAGATTCAGTGTCTGCTGAGAGCCCGCTTCCTGGTTAGCAGAAAAGGACCTTCTTGCTGTATCCATATATGAAGACAGAGATCGTGCCTTCTTATAAGGATACTAATCCCATTCATGGGGGCTCCACCTAATTAACTCCCCAAAGCCCCACCTCCAAATATCATCTTATTGGGATTAGAGTTCAACAATATGAAGGGGAGTGGAGGGAGACAAATGCTTCATGAATAGCAAATAAAAAGAGGGGATGTGTGTTGAAAAAACCAGGCATGGTCAAGATACAGGGAAGGATAAAATAACTGCTACGAAGATATTCGAGAACAATATTTAAGAGGAGGTTGGTGGGTAATGGCGTGGTGAGGCAGAACATTTTGAACTTGACTAACATTGTACGTGGATATTACTGTGCCTTGTCTCTTCTGAATCACTGCTGTGATTGATTTAAAGCCCCAGTGCTCCAGGGTCCACCTTGGTTAGTTCCAGTTGATCTAGGGAGGGCTCCTGTGAGAATATATTTAAATCAAGATATGGGTCTGGGGTCACAAACCAGGAAAAAACATTGCCAAGTGACAAAGTGATAAGTAAGTTCCTGAGGGTTTTTTTTTTTTTTTAGACAATGGTCCAAATAAGTAACCAGCGAACAAAGTAGCCAAAAGATAGAGACTTTGCCAGAATAAATTCAGGAGAGAATAGAAGTGTGGTCTAAGCCTACTGGCTCTCTGAAACCTATGTTAGAGAAGGAATTTAGCCCTGGCCGAGTGGCTCCGTTGGTTGGAGTGTCGTTTCATACACCAAAAGGTTGCTTGTTTGATCCCTGGTCAGAGCACATAAGAGAGGCAACCTGATGGATGTTTCTCTCTCCACATCAATGTTTCTCTGTCTCCCTTCCTCTTTCTCCGAAATCAATGAAAACATATTCTCAGGGGAGGGTTAAAAAAAAAAAAAAAAAAAAAAAGAGGAATTTAGAGAACCTAAGATCAGTAGGCCCTGGGGAAAATGTTCCAACCACATTTGATTAGACCTGTAGAAAATGGTGTGCCCTATGTAGCTTGAATATAAAGAGGTGAGTACCTAGGGAGGGACTATGTCTTTTCATGATTTTTAACTCTAGTTTCTACCATGTTAATAGTGGTAATATAAGTGAATTTTCAAATGGCCGAGTATTTGTCATTTCCTATTAAAAACAATTATCTTGATATTTAAAGATATAGCCCTTGCCTTAGTTGTCTTCTCATATACATCTCCTTTCCCAGTAGTCATGTAGCTCTGGGAAAGCACACTCCTCCTTTATCTCAGGAGGCAGGCCATGTGATCTAGGCTAAGCCAATCAGTGAATCAGTACCACAAACAAAATTAAAAGCTAAATGCGCTGTTCTAGATCATAAAAATATATATGCAATAGTGTCCTTAATATATAAAGAGCACTTAAAGACTTATAAGAAAAAGACAACATCTCAAAAGAAGAATGGGTAAAAGAACATAAAAAGGCATAAAGAGAAAGGGATCCTATTAAAATGAAAAAGGTCTTGTCTTACTACTAATTAAATAAATTCAAATTAAAATAAAACCAAAAGTTTCTGTGCCTAGAAAAATATCAAGAAATTTAAAATGATATCTTGCATGGATAAAGATGCTAGGAGTAAGCACCCTCATATAATCTTGGCATTTAAATTGGTCATGTATTCTGGAGAGCAATTGGCATTGTATATAAAAAACCACAACATGTGCAAACTATTTAACACGGTAACTTCATCTTCAGACTTTATCTTAAGAAAACAAACCAGAATCACTCACAAAATGTAATGTAAAAGAATACTTAGTATACTATTCCTTACAATATTGAACATTTAGATAGCCTAAGTGTCCAAAGTGAAGTATTGCATAAATTATAAAGAAGACCGAAGATGAAATTTATTCATCCAGTAAAAAGCAGACTATGGGAAAGTGTCCTGACATCAGAAAATGTTGGTCATTTATTATTGAATATATTTGCTCAGAAAGAAGACTGGACAGTTACACAGATAAACATTAATAATGATGATATCTTGGTAGTGGCATTGCAATTCATGTTCTTCTTGGTGAGTTCTGAATATTTTAAATCCAGTCAATAAACAAATATTGCTCTTTTAGTCAGGATAAAGTAAGACATTCAAGCCAAAAAGGGAGCCCAAGGCGAATGAGGACGGAGAAGAGAGAACTTCTCATTTTTAAACGAGTTTCAAACTTCTGATCCATATAAACTACATCCTGTGACACAAAAAAGGGTTTTCAGATATTATCAGAGACATGCTATGAGGAGGAGAAGTATCATATGGCTGGGATTAGACAGATATACCAATTCTTGGAAAAGGAAAAGGTGGGCTCCAGAACCCACACTGACAAGTTTCATGTACTTAGGAAAACCAAGTTGGTATCAACAGGAGGCAGCATGGGTTCATGTAAATCCTTCAAAACTAGACTCACCTTCCTGGTCCGCCCATATGCCTTACAGCATGTGGTCCTCACCCCAGACCTCTGAGTATTATTATTATTATTATTATTCCCTTTACACTGAAGCTGAGCTGAGGCCAGAGATGTAAAGTGACTTGCCCAAGATCCTGTAGCTAGTTTGAAAGATTACAGGCATAATGCTCAAGCCTGACATTGGACAGAGGTTTTCGTGCATTTTCGTATGTAATATAATGGAACATGGAACAGGATATTATACAGAACTTTTAGTAGATGAAATGATTATATCCAAAAGTGTGTATTACAAGAGCATTATCTACCTGGAGGGTTCTAGTGGTGATAATACCTTCTCACCTATTGAGTACTCACGATAGGCAAAGTTCTGTGCAAAAGTACTTTCTATCACTTCATCTAATCTTCCCCAACAGAAGCAGGCACTGTTACCATCCCCGTTTTATAGATGAGAAAGCCAAGGCTCAGGATGGCTAGTGAACTTTCTTCCGATTAGCTCGTAGGAGGAAAGGTGAGATTTGTTACAGAAAGTCTAAGGCCCCATATGTTTAACGTGGCCCTTAGTTCCTGTTCTGCTCAAATTGTTTTTTTTCTTTGTACTAAAAGGAAGGCTTATTAATCCTTAGTAATGATGTAAAACCCATATTTCTGCTAATACAAAGTGGAGAGAACAGAAGAAAAGCAACATTTAGTGAGCTCTCCTAACATTTCACTAGTACGCACTGTGCTGCCCTCCTTTAAGCCTCCTCTAATGTCATTACACTTTGTGATGTAAACATGATTATCTCTGTTTTCACTGATAAGTAAGTTGAGCTGGGAAGAGATCTTGACTTGCCCAAGGTCACTGGGCTACATAACAAAATAAAATAATGTTGTTTCATTTACATCTGTCTGACTCCTAAGACCTTATTGTCTTTACTATTGACCAATAAAAACCAAATGTGAACATATAGTATTTAGTGGGAGGAAATGCCAGATCCTGCAGTTGGCTTTAAAAAATCAATGTTATAAATATAAGAAGTGGAAGATCTAGTCAACATTTCAAGTGCAAAAGTTCTGAGGATCAGGGTCAGGGTCAATTGTGAAGCACCATGAGTCAGTGGTATTACTGGCAGAACACTCATACAGTCTCAGATGGCATAAACAGAAGAACTATGTCCCGGGAAATGGTGAAAATGCTCCTACCGGGTTGTGCACTGCTTGTATCAGATGAGAATTGCGATTAATCCTGAGTGCCACATTGTAAAAGGGACAGACTAGGCTATGGATCTCCAGAGGAGAGCAGAGCAGCCAGCTAATAACAAAATATATACATACGTACCTGCAAGTGTACTGTACAAACTAGTACATAAAGACTGGGTTATTTCACAAAAGTTAAACAAGTGAGAAAACCCAAGAAGTAGCTGAAAAAGATCTTCAGTTAACTGAAGGGCTGCTATATGGAAGAGATTCTTATCTGGTTTAATAAAGAGGGAATATGCTAATTGACCCTCATGCCATCACAAAGATGGTGGTGCCCACAGCCAATAAGGAGGGAATATACTAATTGAACACCACACCCTCAAAGATGATGGCACCTACAGCCACAATACGGTGCTCAGTCCCCTCGGCCCTGCAGGGGCAGCAGGTGTGCTGGTGGCCCAGCCACTCTGCGTGCCTAACTCCAGAGTCCTCCAGTCCCCTCAGCCCACAGCCTCCCAGGGCCAGCCTGAGGCACAGGCAAGTCTCGGATGGCAGCTGCCCAGCTGTCCAGGGCCACCTAAGGCTCAGGTAACCAGGGCCGGCTGAGGCTTGTGCTGCCTGCAGTGGCAGCAGCAGAGGTGTGATGGGGCGTTGCCTTCCCCTGATCACCAGGTTGCCTCCTGCCCCTGAAGGCTCCTGGACTAGGAGAGGGGGAAGACTGGGCTGAGGGATCCCTCCCTCCAGTGCATGAAAATTTTAAAAATATATATATTTTATTGATTTTAGCCAGAGATGAATTGAGAGGGATAGAGAGTTAGAAACGTCGATGAGAGAGATACATCAACCAGCTGCCTCTTGCACACTCCCCACGAGGGATGTGCCTGCAACCAAGGTACGTGCCCTTGACCGGAATCGAACCCGGAACCTTTCAGTCCGCAGGCCAATGCTCTATCCACTGAGCCAAAACGGTCTCGGCCAGTGCATGAATTTTCATGCGGGTCTCTAGTATTGTATAAGAACTGTGGGATAGAGGATAGAGAACTATGATTAGAGGGAGGCAGATTTTTGGCCAATAAATGAAAAAACACAATATAATTGTGTTTTGCATATCATTTTAGACACTGAAATGCCAAGCCCAATGCTTCAGACATAGCAGGTACTCAACAAATATATGTTGAAATGAATAAGATGTTCAATTGTTATTAAAAAATGCAACACTGTTGTCTTGTGGGGTAGTAAGCTCCCAAGAGATGTTTGAGCAAAAGCTAGGTGCTGACACTAAAAGAAAGTGCCCAACCCCACCTTCTTCCAAGCCATTACCTGCATTTCCCATAGCCAAACTTCAGGGGAGTCTTCACTCAATCCATTCCTGACTGACTTCTAACTCTAGAAGTCAATCTTATCCAAACCCTTTAAAACTCAAAAATTCTAGTAATCACAGTTTCAGTAGAATCTTCCTCCTCTGTGACATGGCTTGTAAGGTTATGAATAATTTGGTCCCACGGACTTTCCAGGCTTATGTCTGACCACTCTGCCTCAGCTGGGCCGGACAATATTCAGTGCTCAGATGCACAGCATGCATCTGTCACCTTCGGAACTTGCATCCACGGAAAGAGACCTGCCTCCCCTCTCTCCTGGACAAACTCCTTCACACCTTGTAAAGCTTCGCGTAGAAGGCACTCACTTCCAATTCTCCCAAAGTGTGGGCAAGGTGACCTCTTAGAGCTCTGGGTGCTTTTCCCTTCGTAACACACTGCTTTCTCAGAGCTGCCTTTTCTGGCTACTGTAAGGTTCCTGTAAGTAGGGACCATACTTTCCCCATTCACCTTTGCATTCCTAGTGCCAACAAAGCATTTGGTACAAAATAGATGTCAGTGAAGATAAATGAATGTAAATATTAAAACTGTCAGTATCTGGAAGCAACTTAAGTGCCCATCAATAGATGACTGGATAAAGAAGATGTGGTACATGTATACAATGGAATATTACTCAACCCTAAAGAAGAATGAAATCTTACCATTTGGGACAACATAGACCTAGAGAGTGTTATGCTAAGTGAAATAAGTTAGACAGAGAAAGACAAATACCATATGTGGAATCCAAAAAACAAAATAGATGAACAAACAAAACAGAAACAGACTCATAGGTGCAAAGAACAAATTGATGGTTGCAAGATGGGTGATGGGTTGGGTAAGCTGGATGAAAAAGCTGAAGGATTCAGAAGCAAAAATTGGTAGTCTCAAAATATATGATTCCCAGTGGGTACTAGACTTATTGGTGGGACCACTTTGTAAATTATATAAATGTTTAACCACTATACTGTACACCTGAAACTAATGTAAAATAATATTGAATGTCAACCATAATTGGAAAAAGTCTTATTGTGAGAATACAAAATCAATGTCCAATCATAGAGTGCAATTAGGATTTTACTAAACAAAGATTTATCAAGTCTCTCTAACATGAAAAGGACTAAAATATTAAAGCTATTTAGAGGAATTTATTAATGCTAGAATCATGAGCAGAAAGTAGCTGATAGAGGTAGATTTCAAATCGGTCCTTTATGGGCTTCTTTCCCAGAAGTTCGTATCCAGGCTCTGGAAGTCATGTCTGGGGCCACCCTAGCACTTGATTCTCTTGACTTTCCATAAACTATTGGATTCATATGCACTCCATACTTGAGAACATGGGGATCGGGATAAGGTCAGAGTTAGATTTTCTGTTTTTTCCTCTATTATTTAGTCTCCAACCATATACTGTATTTTCGGAGCAATAATTCTAAAATTCTCTCTCTGGAGCCTTTACCGGGAGGTCTGACTATTTGCCTCGTAGCCTCGCTGGCTTCACAAGGTTTGAATATCCTATGCATGTAAAGAAATGTTGTGAAGTCTCTTGAGGAATTAAGTTCTTTAGAATATTCTTATTGCATGACTATTTAAATTCTTCATCATTGATCTCGATATTTCCCCAGTATGACTACACATAGAGAAAAGTGAGTTTTGAGGAATCAGAAAGACTTGCTGCCCACTCTGGGACACCTTCTGGGCCAGATGCACGCTAAGGTTGCAGGACATGAGCAGGGCAATCAAACTTCAAAACAGCTCTGCGCTATCCAATCTGTCTATGGACAGCCCCACATCCCACCCCCACAATTAACCTTCTCTAGCCTCTTAAGGGTGACAAAAGTATGCTTTAGTTTTTCATTTAAAGATGACAAAAATATGCTTTAGTTTTTCATTAAAAACAACAACAACAACAACAACTTAGCATATGTACTTACCTTCTTATTAGTTTACCGTATTTGCCGGCGTATAAGACGATTTTTTGGCCCTGAAAAATACCGTATTTGCCGGCGTATAAGAGACTGGGCGTATAAGACGACCCCCTAACATTTCCACTAAAAATACAGAGTTTGTTATATACTCGCCATATAAGACTACCCCCCACTTGGAGGCATATTTTTCAGGGCCAAAAAATCATCTTATACGCTGGCAAATACGGTATTTTAAAATATTTTTTATTGACTTCAGAGAGGAGGAGAGAGGGAGAGTTATATAGAAAGAAACATCAATTATGAGAGAATCATTGATCAGCTGCCTCCTGCATACCCACTGCTGGGGATCGAACCCATAACCCATGATGTGCCCTTGACCAGAATCAAACCCTGGACCTTCTGGTTCATAGACTGACTATCCACTTAGCCAAACTAACTAGGGCTTATTTGTTTATTCTTTATTTCTTCTACTAGAATGTAAGCTTCATGAGGGCAGGGATTGTGTGTGTGTGTGTGTGTGTGTGTGTGTTTACCACTATATGCTTAATAGGCAGTCAATAAATATTTGTCAATTAAATAAATAATGTCTTTTTATAATTTTGAAGGCGCTGATGCACATCTATATCTCCAGGGATCTGTGCAAATCCGGTTTGCAGCCATTAATGTTTTATTAATGATAAAGATGGTAACATTGATGGAATGCTGAACAAGTCTAGAGATGACACACAACTAGAAAGAATAACAAATAAGTTGAATGATACATCCGATTCCCCTCCCCTGCAAAGTGTCATAATGAATCCATAGATAGATAGATAGATAGATAGATAGATAGATAGATAGATCCTCAGGAGTTTGATCAGGAGACCAGAGCTCAATTGCTTGCTATGACATGCGCTGACCACCAGGGGTGGTACAGAATGAAAGAAGGCCCTGGCTGGCAGCCAGAAGGCCCTGACTGGCCCTAATTGCCAGCCAGGCCTAGGGATCCTACCCATGCATGAATTCCATGCACTGGGCCTCTAGTTTCACTATAAAGTCAATGGGGACAAATATAAAGTACCGTATTTGCCGGCGTACAAGACGATTTTTTGGCCCTGAAAAATACCGTATTTGCCGGCGTATAAGATGACCCCCTAACATTTCCACTCAAAATACAGAGTTTGTTATATACTCGCCGTATAAGACTACCCCCACTTGGAGGCATATTTTTCAGGGCCAAAAAATCATCTTATACGCCGGCAAATACGGTACTCAAAGACCCCAAAATTTAATTATACAAGTACAGGTAGAGGATGAGATGGCCTACAATTGCTCAAGTAGGAAGGTTTAATCTCCTATTGATTATGAGTAAAGGACGAATCAACACAGTGTGATGGAACTTACAAAAAAAATCAATATTTTGATGTATTAATAGAAATATAATGTTCACGTAGGAAAGGTTCTCTAGTGCTCACTGGTGATCAAGTCACATTTGTTCTGCTTTATGAATTCTGATCTTCAGCCTTTAAGGGAGACATTGATAAGTGAAAGGTTTGCAAAAAGATAAGAAAAGGATAACAAGAGATCTGGTAATAAATGTCATATCAGGGACGATTAAAAGACCTAAGTTTGTGTGTGGGTGTGTGAGGAGGAGCGTGATACTAGGGACATCCTGCAGAGGAGAGATTAGATTTGTTCTGAGTAATCCCAAATGACAGAGCGGGGACCCATGAGTGAAGGGCATAATCGTGTATGTTACAACCCACTAGCATATGCAACAATTAGATTTTCCCGGCAGTCAAGTGGACAATTTCTAGAGGTTGTAGGTTCCCTGACCATGGTGGTATTCAAGCAGAAGCTGGGTGTTCACTCACATCCCACTCACTGAATACTCTTGTGATGGAAGTTCAAACGCTGTGGTATTTGGATTGTGTTCATCACAATAGCAAGCACATGCATGCTTATTATTTGGCAGGGACTATAAAAAGTAACTAATGTGGGTTGCTATTTTCAATGCTCACATCAATCCTACTAGCTCCATCTAATGTATGAGAAAAGTGAGGCTTAATGAGGTTAGGTAACTTGTCCGAGTCCTTACACTGTAAAAACAGAGCAAGAATTTGAATGTAGGCAGTCAGATCCCTGACCCTTATTATTCTGTAAGGGGCTCCCACTCCTAAAACACCATTTGTTCCACCCGGAGGCTCTGTTTGAAGTAATCAAACCAGCGAGCTTATCATCTCTAGCTGGAAATTATCCCAGAAGTAAGTGGGTCCCTCCAATACAGTATGTGGGAATCAAATTAGCCTGGGCATTTGCCACTTGTGGTACACTATATGGAGCCCAGCATAGGACCTGGCACACAACACGAGCTCTATGATTATTTATTAAGTAGAAAGAATGAGTGGATGCAACCATACACGCTGCATTCAAAATGACAGAATCTCAATAGGTTGTGGCTGAGGAAAAACAAGCACATTTTGGGGTGGTCTACTGAGGACACTTGGCAGAAAGAGAAAACCCATCACTCTTGACAAAAGCCATGAGAATTCCTACTCAGCCATTTGGACAACATTTATTTAAACAAATATTTATTGAGTACCTGTCCTGTATCAGGTATGTACAATGCGCTGAGGGTGCAGCGGTGAATCAGAGGATGCTGTGTTAGCGGGGAGGGGGGGGATGGAGGGGTGGACAAGTAAGCAAATGCTTATGATACAATGTGATGAGTGCTATAGCAGGTGTGTGTGTGTGTGTGTGTGTGTGTGTGTGAGAGAGAGAGAGAGAGAGAGAGAGAGAGAGAGAGAGAGACCTGTATGTTCATGTTTTAAGTAGTATAGAAGCATAGAGCATAAAGGAACTAATTCTAGTTGGTTGAAAGGGTTGTCTAATACTTGGTTATTTTTTTTAAATGACTGCCACATGCGTTGCATGAGTTTACGGCCATGGGAATTTGTGACCCCTTTTTGTACAGAAGAAGAGGTTAGGTGAATTCCCCAAGGTCGTGCAGCTAGCAGTAATAATTGCTGGCATTTATTGAATGCTTAGGATACCCGACACTCTGTGCTAAGCCCTGTTAAGACATGCAATCTTCACAACAATCCTATGAGGTTGTTATTGATATCATCACCATTTTACAAATCAGAAAACGGAGACACGAGATTTAAATAACTGGCCTAGACCCCCATAGCTAGAAAGCGGCTTTAACAGGCACACATTTACCCACTGCGTTAAATTGCCTTTAACTTGTGCCCCGGAGAGGAGGAACTCAGACTTAGATTCTGACTCCAACTTCAGCTTCCTTTCCAGTGACCTTGCTTGTTAGCAATATTGCATCCAGATGAAAAGAAGCGGGGTGTGCGTGGAGACAAGGAGAGTTTGCATAGGTTGGTCATCCCTGGAAGTGCATGGGAGGGGCACGGGTAAAATCTGGATTACACATCAGTTGTGTATGCAGGGTTTCTCGGAACAGCCAGAACGTGGCCTGTTGTTCTCCAGATCAGCAGTCTGGGCTCGAGCGACTATGATTTGTTACTCATGGGAACAAGCCAACAACACTTTGCCCGGAGGCCTTTTAAAATCTAGTTTAAATTTTTCTAAAGGAAGAAAACAAGATGTAAAACATTAAGAATGAAACAAGTTAAATTCAATACCTAATATATAAGAGATACAGTAAAGGAGAAATGAGGCACATAATTGCTTAAATCGTCCCAGCTTTCTCTCCATCATAAAAATTCTTGGATTGAAAAATAGCTCAATCTAATATTACTGTATCATACATAATAGAAGCGTAGCATGCAAATTGTCCCCTCAATTGGGAGTTCTTCCAGGAGTTCGACCAGGAGGTGGGCTGCTAGGGGAAGGGAGGGAGGCCACGACTGGCCACTGGCAGCCACTAGGGACCCCTACCAGTGCACGAATTTCGTGCACCGGGCCTCTACTCTTACAATAATTAAGTTGTGTTGGCTCTGTGGCCGATCTCAGCAAGAACTGGTATTAAAATGAATGAATGAGATTACCCTTCCCTCAGCAGTTACAACTTCAGCTAATGTGGACATGACCTATTCAATTGAACCTACTGCTTTTTTAAGACATTCAGCTCCCATAAAGGTTGAAGATTCGGCCATTTAAAAATCAACTGCAAGCTGGGATTTCTGTGGTAGGTGGAGAGGCAGGAAAGGTCAATGCATTTTGGCCTTCTTTCCTTCACAGCACGTGGGGTTTCTCGGTTTTGTTTGGTTGTTAGAGTTTTGTCCATGTATAGAGACCCGGTTGATTATCCTGGCCTTTGTGTTTATGGATTTCTGTTTTCTTGGCTTCAGGTCCTTGGAAACATTTGTTTTGAAGGTGGCAGGAGTGTTAGTCATGTTTTATTTTTGTTGTTCCTATTTAATTTTGAGATCCTTTAGTTCAAGTCTACTTCCAAAGTATTGTGTAACTGCATTTATGTCTCCACAAATAAAATATTCCAGTAGTCACTTCTAGCACAACTTTATAGGAACAGTTCATGATTCAATGCCTAGCGGATGTCCATCAGAACGACTCTAGCATGAGAAGCTAGCACAAGGGTATGCACTGGAAAATTACATTTGGAATTTATAACTGGACTGAGCATTTAACATGTGAAGTTTCAAGTTTCTTAGATCAATTATTTTTGAGTGAGCAAGCAGCCAAATTCTTATAAACATATTTTTTCCTTTCCATCACCGAGTCAACAAAAGCTGGAAAACTCTTTTCTCACATGTTCCAGTCTTTAACTCAGCCTGAAGGTAAATTGCTTTTTAGAAACCACATCCCAAACAAACAGTTTTTCTTGAAGTTGTGAGTAAATGAATACAGTGGGCTCTACTGGCATTTGGGATGTAGGTCTAATTAGAACTCTCTGTATTCCAAACATATAATTTACTAAAGTTGGGGTTTTTAATTCTTAGCTTTGAGTCTGTCGGGATGAAACAAGTGACCCTTGATGGAAATATGTCAAGAATCAACTTTCTCAGGTTGGCTTTTTGCTTTCGGGTCACCAAATCGAAACACTGTTTATTCCCAGGCTTAAAGTGTCCGAACCTTCTAAACTTCCTTAAGGGATCGAGGAAGAAAGCTAGCTCCCCTCCCAGCTGGTGCCATAGTGGCTGCGGCAAGAAGGACATTGCACTCCAGTACATCCAGTGTGCTGAGGAGGCAGAGAGACTTTACTCTAATTGTAAAGTCAGGGCTCTCTGACTTTACACTGGCAGGATGCTTATCTGCCTTTGAACCGACTTCACGCACTTTCTGGTGCAAAGCTTGTTAGGCCCCAAGGTCTGCTACAAATGCTCTCAGTCATCAATGCTCATAAACAACAGTGCGGACACACGATTTGCAATCAACTAGATTATCGTGCGGCTGAACGAGCACTTAACCTCTCTCCAAAATAACTGTGTCTCAGGATTATTGTTTGCAATCAATAATTGAGACTCTAGATGAAAAGACTTAGCAAAAGCCTGGCATATCCTTATGGGAAGCAGATAACAGTTCATGGACTCTCAAATGGACAAATGGACCCAAATCATGATCTGCCTTCAGCAGTTTTCTAAATAAATTTAAAAAAATGTCACTTCCAAACGAGTAACGACATTTATCAGTAACTTTGTTCTAAAGTCTACATTCAGAACAAAATGTTACTTTATGATAATCTGCTAGCATAGTTCACAACAACAGCTGACTACGGTTTCTTTAGGGGAAAATTGCATGTGAACACAGAAGGAAAATTGGATAAATGCAATGTCGTTATTTCAAAATAAATGAAGAAGGGATGGTTATCTGATTAAGGATAATTCCAATGCTGACATAATTATATGCTATACGTAATTATAAAACATACTTGTTTTTTGCCTGACTGGTGGTGCTCAATGGTTAGAGCACCAGTCTGTACACCAGAGGGTTGTTGGTTCAATTCTTTGGCCCAATCAGGTGTGTTCAGGAGGCAACCAATCAATGTGTCTCCCTCACATTCACATTTCTCTGTCTCTCATTCTCCCCCTCCCCCATCTCTTCTACTCTCTCTAAAAATCATTTGCGTGGGGAGGGAAGGGGGGAGAACGACATTTTTTATAACTTCGTTTTACATTTTTACTGACCTTAAAGGACTAATAGTCTCATAATTGAATGACAAACCCTGCAGTACCAGTATTAACTATTAATATGCTAAAAATACCCATTAACTATCTTTTTCTTTAATTGCATCTACTGTCATGGCCTTGCATTTATTTCGGCAATACAAAGGGAGATAAACTCCTCTTTCTCTCTGCATATTAGAAAGTAGGAGACAGAAGCATTCACCTGACCCAGTTAACCATGAAAAAAGGGCTCTTCCACGTTGCCAGGAACTAACACTGTAGTAAAATTACAAGAAAATTGTGTTAAGAAACCTTCTCTCCCACAAGTTATTTGACTGAAACCTGAGGTGCTGAATTTTAGCACAAAGGTGACTTTGGAGGAGGAAGTTTGTGCCAAACTGGATCAGTTGTTTTTGTGTTATGTAAGGAGGAGAAAAACATTAACTGTTTACTCCTAAGCTATAATTTTAAGATTATTCTATTACACCGAATGACAGCATTTCCAAGCCTCAAGCTTTGTTTCGTGAACTAGTATCTGTAGCAAAGCAAAACTAAATATAATTCAATATTAACTAATTTGCCTTGCCCAATTATTTTTAAAGCACACAAAGTCATTTTGTTCACTGTGTCAGAAGTGAATTCTAGTTGAATTGTGAAAATGGTATTGTTAAACAGCTAGAAGATTTTTCTTTTTAAATAATTTTCCTGATTATAAAGAATATGATTCCAGCCCAGCAGGCATGGCTCAGTGGTTGAGCATCAACCTATGACCTTTAAGGTCACGGTTCGATTACGAGTCAAGCACGTGCCCAGGTTGTGCCAGGCTTGATCGGTAGAAGATAGTCAATCAATGATTCTCTCTCATCATTGATGTTTCTATCTCTCTCTCCCTCTCTCTTCCTCTATGAATTCAATAAAAACATATATTTTTTAAAAATGTTTAAAAAGAGAACATGATTCCACTTAAATATGGGATCTAGAAAAACTCAAAGTAAATGAATAAACTAAACAAAATAGAAACAGATATAGAAAATAAGCTGATGGTTGGCAAAGGGGAGAGGGTGAGGGAATGGGAATAAAAATCGTTTTTTAAATTTTAAAAATGAAATGTGAAATCTCAGGCCCCCCTGTTAAGGACTCTCTAGTTCAGAAAATGTTTATTAAAAAAAGGAATATATGTGTAGTCAAAAAAATGTAGACATGCTGAAACCGGTTTGGCTCAGTGGTAGAGCGTCCGTCTGCGGACTGAACGGTCCCGGGTTCGATTCCGGTCAAGGGCATGTACATTGGTTGCGGGCACATCCCCGGCAGGGGGTGTGCAAGAGGCAGCTGGTCGATGTTTCTCTCTCATCGACATTTCTAGCTCTCTATCTCTCTCTCTTCCTCTCTGTAAAATATCAATAAAATATATATTTTAAAAAAATAATAATTTTTAAAAAGTAGACATAATTCTGATGATGACATAATTATATACTACAATGACAGGTTACACACCAATCTGCTCATATATCTGTCAAATCTTTTTAAACACATATGGGTTTCTACTCTAATATATTTTTAGTTTAACATGTTCTGTCTTCTATGTTTCTTAAAACTATCTGTTAGCTTTATCAGACTCAGATTCTCTTTTTTTTTGTAAGACTGCTTCACAGTGTGTTTTGTCATTGGGAGGTGCATAATGTGTAATAATATCTTCTTTTATGATGTTTCCTAGGTTTATTAATCTATTAACAATTGCAAAATAGTGATATGTTAATTCTGTTATTCCTTGAGTTGATTTTTATGGCATGTGCCAAAGGTGGCCAAAAGGTGTTTTGTTATTTTTTAATTTTGTTTTCTTAATTATCCTTTCAGCTCATTAATTGAAACATTTTAATGCAATGTGTCTTATTTATTATTTTTATTAATGCTGAAATTATCTGTAATTGGCTGGTGATAGCCTCTTCAAATTGGCTCCTGAATTCTTTTGACATGACCCTAGTAGTCTTTGATAGCTCCCCTACTATTTGGTAAGATAAGATATATAGTTCTACACAGTAAGACATCTATTTATATTTAAGACTTAAGTATATATAAATATAATACAAAACCATAGGATAGAAACTATATCAGCCACATTCTGGGAACAACCACATATCTAATAACAGAGGACTGGTTGAACAAAGTATGGTACAGCTACACAGTGGAGTTCTGTGCAGTTACATATAAATTAAGAATCTTCAGATATACTTACATGGTTTAATCTCTAGGATATATTGCAAGTAAAAAAGCAATGGGGAGAAAAGCAGCCCAGGATACTATAATTTATGTAAGAATGGATATAAATATATATTTATATACATTTATATCCACACATATAGGAGTATTGTGTGTGTGTGTGTGTGTGTGTGTGTGTGTGTGTGTGTGTATGCTTATGTTAAATAACAAACAATAGAAGAATATACATCATAAAATAAGAGTTACCTATAAGAGGTAGAAAGAAAAGAAGTGGAAGGGACAGTGATAGAAATTAGAGTTATTTAAATTTACCTTGCTTTATAGATCTGACTTTGGAATCATAAATATATTACATAATTATTATAAATACTAATTTTAAAATTCAATTTTTAATATTTTTTAAAAATGCAATTGTGTATCCACGTGATGGCATACAAAGAATTATTTTAAATCATTTCAAGATCATCCCACATGTAGTGGGATATACCCTAAAAACAAAAAGAACTGCAAAACACTTTTTAACAGTATTTGGTCATCATATTGTTGTTGGTGGTGTTGCTATTGCTATTCTGGGGAATATGGGAGAAGCAAATATTAATTATGGGGTATTCTAATTCTATCATGCTTCATGGCCTGGAGAGTTGGGATCCACATGGGAGGAAGAAAATATAGATGAAAAAGAGAAGAGGTCAAAAACCCTGATGTTTGGCATTTGAATTAGAAGTTAGTGACATAAACTGATGATACATGTGTGTATGTATAGACACATTTCCAATCCTTTCCATTCACTAAAAAGACCTAGAAACAGTAGCAATAAGTACTCTATGCAATGATCTGACTGAGTCAGGAAAGATGCCACACACATTTACACATATATCATAAATGTGTATATATTCATATATGCACATATTTAATATACTAGAGGCCCAGTGCATGAAATTTGTGCACAGGGGTGGGGAGAGGTGTCCCTCAGCCCAGCCTGCACGCTCTCCAATCTGGGACCCCTCAAGGGATGCCCGACAGCTCGTTTAGACCCGATCCTAGTGGGATCGGGTCTAAACGGGGAATGGGGCATTCCTCTCACAATCCAGGACTGCTGGCTCCCAACTGCTCACTGCCTGCCTTCCTGATTGCCCCTAACCGTTTCTGCCTGCCAGCCTGATCACTCTAACCACTCCCATGCCAGCCTGATTGGTGTCTAACTGCTCCCCTGCCAGCCTGTTTGCCTCCAACTTCCCTCCTCCATTGGTCTGGTCACCCCTAATTGCCCTCCCCTGCAGGGTTGATCGCCTCCAACTGCCCTCCCTTGCAGGCCTGGTACCCTCTCAACTACCCTTCCATTGCAGACCTGGTCCCTCCCAACTTCCCTCCCCTGCTGGCCATCTTGTGGTGGCCATCTTATGTCCACATGGGGGCAGGATCTTTGACCACATGGGGGCAGCTATATTGTGTGTTGGAGTGATGATCAATCTGCAATCTGCATATTCTATCTCTTTTATTAGATAGGATAGAGGCCTGGTGCATGGGTAGGGGCCAGCTGGTTTTCCCTGAAGACTGTCCCGGATCAAGGTGGGGTTCCCTTGCAGTGTGGGGTGGCCTGAGCGAGGGGCCTGTGGTGATTTGCAGGCCAGCCACACCCTCTGGCAACCCAAGTGGAGGCGCTGGTATTTGGAATTTATTTACCTTCTACAATTAAAACTTTGTAGCCTAGAATGGAGTCAAGCCTCCTGCTCACTCTGTGGCTGCCACCATTTCTGTTTGGATTTGTTTACCTTCTATAATTGAAATTTTGTAGCCTTGAGTGGAGGCCTGGGCCCACCAGGGTGTGTGGAAAGCTTGGCTTCCTCCTTTGCCGAGGAAACCCAAGCCTCCCTCCTGGTAGCCATCTTGGTTGGGTTTATTTGCATACTTGCTCTGATTAGCTGGTAGGCATGGCTTGAGGGTGTAGCAGAGTGATGGCTAATTTTCATATTACTCTTTTATTAGGTAGGATTCTGTGCAACATCAGTTGCTTGGCCATTCTTCTATTTCTGGGTATTTATATTATTTCCAAATTTTTACAGTTATATGTAATATTGCAACAAAGCATTTGTGCACTTGGTATTTTTTTAGTACACATTTCTATAAGTGGGATTACCTGGTCAGAAGGTAGGAACATGTTTAAGCTCTTGATTAGTACTGTCCAATCGCCTCTAGAAAGGTAATGACAGGTTACACGCCAAGCAGCAGTATATGACAATGACTACTTCAACTCATTTCATTACGAACATTTTGGACATTTACCTTGACATGTTTCTGTCAATGTAAATTATGTCAAGTAGAATCCCTCCTTTTTCTCCTTCTCTGTGTTTTCCCCTCCTGATATTCTTGTAGAGAAACTTTAAAAATGGAGGATACCACATGGAAAAACTACATTGAAGGAACATTTTTGTGTTTATGTTCTGAATAAATAACTGCATATCAACAAAGATTAGAATGGCCTCTCAAACTAAATGCATTACATATAATTAATGGAATTGCCAATACTTTAGTTGCAAATGTATATATCATGAATGTATTAAGATATTCACATTTATAGCTTTTCAGTAATTTGGTAGCCACTTTTGAAACTTCAGGGGGGGGGGGGGCCG
The DNA here is from genome assembly GCA_963924515.1 of Vespertilio murinus. Classification (NCBI taxonomy): domain Eukaryota; kingdom Metazoa; phylum Chordata; class Mammalia; order Chiroptera; family Vespertilionidae; genus Vespertilio; species Vespertilio murinus. The sequence continues at coordinate 55,310,429 of OZ004712.1, read as the reverse complement.
AAACCGGTTTGGCTCAGTGGATAGAGCATTGGCCTGTGGACTGAAAGGTCCCAGGTTCGATTCCTGTCAAGGGCATTTACCCTGGTTGGGGGCACATCCCCAGTAGGGGGTGTGCAAGAGGCAGCTGATTGATGATTCTCTCTCATCGATGTTTCTAACTCTCTATCCCTCTCTCTTCCTCTCTGTAAAAAATCAATAAAATATTTTTTTTTAAAAGAAAGAAAGAAACTCCTGGAGGGTACTTATTATAGCCTTGCAGTTGCAGAACTCACTATATGAAATTTTATTTCCTGGACATAAATGGTAACTAGTTTTGCAAACATTTCTTCTATGTATCTTAAATATCATGAAAGCAACAAAGAAAGTAGATTATAGATAGAAATCATGGGCTGTTAAAACTAGAGAGATCTTAGAGATCATCTGCTCCTTCCTCTTCACTTTATCCTCTGGGAAACCAAGGCAAACCGTGACTTCCCTGAGGCCTGACAGCTGCTTGGTGATGAGTAAGATAAAAATCCCAAATGACTCAATAGTGTTCTCTTTGTGTAACTTCTCAGAGCTATTAACAAAACTTACAGGCTATATACAGAATAAAAAACAAACGTTGTTAGGGAAATTGGATTTGGGGTGTTTCCCCTGGAAATTTTATTGTTATGTTACCTTTTCAATGAAAACCTATAGAAAATGGATCAACAGCTACATTATAAAAGAGCACTTCTGTTATTTAGAAGCTAGAAATGAATTGTTCTGATAGAAGGGATTTATAGCAACCAAAGTGTACAGCATTTGAATGCCACACACACCATTGCAAGCACTTTCTTGGAACTTTCTCATTACATTTAACAATAATCTCAAGCAGTAGAGGTCATGTGACTTGCCCCAGGTAATCTCATGCATGTCGGTCAGGATTGAACCTAGACAGCTATTAGACACAGTGGTTTGTTTTGAAGTTTCAAGCCTCGGTGGTCAATTTCGTTGCTACTGAGGGTTGCTAGGACTGACCCTCCCCAGCACTCTCTCTACAAGGTCAAAGTTTCCACTTTATGACAAAATAACTTGCACTCAGGAAACTTATAACCTAGTAGAAGGAAAAGATTTGAAACAAAATATGTCTTTAGAGAAGAATACATTTTCTTTCTTTCTTTCTTTCTTTTTGGAAATAAATGTAACAGTTTAAAAAGTAAAAAAAAAAAAAGTTTCTATCTTAGAAATTCATTTATTTAAATAATTTGATGCTATTTCTTAGAGCAAAAAATTTTAGAGACAGTTCTTCAAAACCTCTCATCAGCCATTTGCTATGTGACTTTTCATTCCTCATCAATAACATGGGTATGATAATATCTCTCTCATTAGATTATTTGCATATCAAATAAGATACATTGCATCCATGTTTCGTAGAACACCTGACACACAGAAAATTCAATGAACAGTAACTGCTGTCCTCAGCTGTGATGGTCATCAACATCTATACTATCGTCATCAACACCATCATCATTTCTTTCCTGTTAGCCATTTTTTAAAGGCAAAAACTTGTAGAAGGGGTAATGACATTACCCTAGGGGCTAGTGACGCGTCAGCTGTTCTAACAGGAGAGAGCAGAGAGGTAGTAAAGCATGAAGAAGGAAAGGGAGATTCTGAAAAGCGAGGTGGAGGGGCCCCCAAAGAAAACTTAGAGCAGACTTTTACTCCAAACTAATTGGGAGAAGTTTACAGAACAATCCATTTGAAGTCTTCTGTGGGGTCCTGCCATCTTTATCAGGTCTCCAGGGGGCCCGTTAGGGAATGAGGAAGGCTGCTGCGTCCAGGAGGCTGCGGACACAGATCACTGTGTCTGCCCAAGGACTCCCGGGCCCCGAGGCCACCCGCCTGTCCACGCTGCAGTGGTGGAAGTGGGCAGACAGCCCTGCACAAACACTTCTGTTTACTGTGCCTGGAAATAGGCTTTCTGCCATGGAAAAATTTCTCATTGTGCCCAGAGGCACAGGACACAAATTGCACAACACGAAAGGAGTCTTCTGAAGACTCCTTGCGGACCTGTGTACACGTTGTGCTCCAAGCCCGGGGCTGTGTGCCATTTCCGAGGACTCATTCCGCTTTTTCTCGGGGATAATGTCTAAAGGGGGCCTTTCTCTGATCGCGGGTCCCTGAAGTCTTCCTGTTTTATGCGCCCTGCTTCTCGCTCAGGTCCACGACCACTTCTATTTCCATTATGTTATGTCTCACTTTACCTTGCTGTGCAAAGAACTTAAAAAATAGAATAGAAAAGTGCGTGGTGAGACAGAAAATGGTGCAGAAGGGTAGTTCATGAAAGGTACATCTCACTCCCATCCTGACCCCCCAGTGCCACTGGATCCCAGAAGCTGCCACTGTCTGTTCATTCAGAAACCACAGTGGGCTGCCTTCTCTGTGGCAGCCACGTCCCAGGTGCATGGGGTTGAGTAGCAGACAGACAGGGAAGACCCCTACCTTCTGGCTGGAGCTTATGGGTCCAAAACAAGATACATAAGCACATGATCATCTAGGTCAGTGGTTCCCAACCTTTTCTTTGCCCATGCCCCACCTAAGAATCTCTAAAATCCTGATGCTCCCCCTGTGACATGCAATTCTTATTATTCAAAAAAGTAAACTCCTGTTCAAGTGGAGGAAGCATAAAAGGCCATTAACTTGGTCTAAACAAGCTTCCAAAGGACATGGCATCCATGAAGGAGAAATATAAAAGAACGAAAGGACAGTTGAAATACTGAGGAAGAAATAACCCAGAAGTTGTTAAAAAATAATAATAATATGAAGTGATATGAAAAAATAGCAAATAAAGTTTTAAAACATATAATAGAGAACTGAAATGCATAAATATGTCACAATATATATTTATATTGTGACTCCTAGAACCATAAGAAATGAGGCTCCTAGAACCATAAGAAATGCAAAAAATTCACTGTTAATTCATTCTCAAATTGCCCCCCCCTTCAAAATCAAATTGCCCCCAGCAGGGCGTGTGCCCCACATTGGGAACCACTGGTCTAAGTGCTACTTGCTACGAACAGAAACGAGCACCAAGGGCGTGGGGTAGAATAAGCAGGGCTGCTGAGGTGGCAGCGGGACAAAGTGCTGAAGGAAGAGCGGAGAGGAGTGACATGGAGAAAGGATGTGCCAGGAAGAAGGAAAGCATGTCCAAGCAAGGTTGGCAGGCCGAGGAGACAGCGCTTCAATGGCTGCTTTATTTTTATTTAGGAAACACTCATAAAGTATCTACTACAGGCCAAGCATTCTCTGGGCACTTTATACATGTTAACTTAATCCTTGCAATCCGCCCAGGCACTCTCACCATCCCTGCTGTAAAGGGAAACCGAGGCACAGAAGAGTTAGAAAGGTGTTTACAGGAACAAAACGAGCAGCAAGGCCCGGATGGAGCGCAGGCCTCACTACGTAACGCTGCGCTCAATGCCACACAGGAGGCAGGTGGCCCCGGAGAGGGGCGGGCCCCCTGGGGGTGAGACGGGGCCCATCGGGAGACACGAGGAATGAGAGGTACGTTCTTTCAGGAAATTCTGGCACATTTACATGCATCGATACATCTACATGTATGTGTGTCCTTGAGGTTTGTGCCTTCTTAGCAGTGAGTATGTTTGCTGTTAAAATGTAAACCAACCTTATTTTGTGGGAAGGAAAGACGTGATTTATGTATACATTAGTTAAAGATGATATCCTATCAAATAACACTTTGGGCCGAAACCGGTTTGGCTCAGTGGTAGAGCGTCGGTCTGCGGACTGAAAGGTCCCGGGTTCGATTCAGGTCAAGGGCATGTATATTGGTTGCGGACACATCCCCGATAGGGGGTGTGCGAGAGGCAGCTGGTCGATGTTTCTCTCCCATCGGCGTTTCTAGCTCTCTATCTCTCCCCCTTCCTCTCTGTAAAATATCAATAAAAATATATATATTTTAAAAAAACAAATAACGCTTTGGGCATGGGTGATCTATTTTGAAAGTCTTACAAATGATCCCTATTCTGGGGGCTCTGGCAGTACTTGTGTATCTGACTATGCTTCCCTGGAACAGCAAGTCAACTTTTTAAGAAACAACTCAGTGGTTTGGGGTGTATGTACAGTATTGTAGACTCATTGCCATCCTCTAACCCCAGAATGTTTCCATCACCCCAGAATGAAACTCCGTTCTTGTTAGCAATTATTCTCAACTCTCTCCTCCACCCAGAGACCCCAGAAACACCAGTCTACTTCCTGTCCCTATGGGTTTGCTCACCGTAGACATTGGCTCACTGTCTGACGTATACAAGTGGAATCATGCAACATGTAGCCTTTGGTGACTGGCTTCTTTTACTTAGCATGACGTTTCCCGGGTTTATCCACGGCTGTGCTGTGTGCCAGCTCCCCCCCTTTCTGTGACTGAGTGGATATACCACATTTTGTTTATCCATTCGCCAGTTGATGGACATGTGGGTTGTTCCTGTTTCGTGGCTATTATGGGTAATGCTGTTCTGTATATTTGTGTACAGGTTTTCGAGTGGACATATGCTTTACAATTAATTCCCTTGAACACACTTAGTGGAATTGCCAGGTCATTGGTAACTATGGTTAGCTTGTCAAATCAATTTTTGAGCACAGTGTATTGCATAGCGTCTTGCTGCTTGTAAGGGGAAAGACCCAGGAGCAAGCAGTTGCTGGAGCAAATGCCCTCTCCCGTCCTCTTTGTAGGAGAAGGAGGCAGATGAGTGGTGGTGCCTGCTTCTTGGGGTTTAACGGGTCATTGGCACTCCGGGGCTATCTTCTCCGTGCAGATCCACTTCTTGTCACCCCTGCATAGGATACAAGGAGAGTGGCCAGGAGCAGTTGCCCCTGAAGGAACTGGAGGGCACAGGCTTGAGCAACCTAGTTCCTCCCACTACTCCTGAAAGCACCACAGGCAGGGCCTGTCGGAGGAGTGGAGGCTTTGCGAAGATTGCACAATTCTCCAAAAAAGAATTTTTTTTAAAAAAATATTTCATTGATTTTTCACAGAGAGGAAGGTAGAGGGACAGAGAGTTAAAAACATCGATGAGAGAGAAACATCGACCAGTTGCCTCTCGCACACCCCCTACTGGGGATGTGCCCGAAACCAATGTACATGCCCTTGACCGGAATCGAACCTGGGACCTTTCAGTCCTCAGACCGACGCTCTACCACTGAGCCAAACCGGTTTCGGCCAAAAAAGAATTTTAAAAAATATATATTTCATTGATTTTTCACAGAGAAGAAGGTAGAGGGACAGAGAGTTAGAAACATCGATGAGAGAGAATCATCAATCAGCTGCCTCTTGCACACCCCCTCCTGGGGATGTGCCCGAAACCAAGGTACATGCCCTTGACCGGAATTGAACCTGGGACCTTTTGGTCCGCAGGCCGACGCTCTATTCACTGAGCCAAACCGGTTTCGGCCAAAAATGAATATTAATGATAACAATGGAATGCCTAGCTTTTCAGGATTCGCTGCATGCCTGGTATGATAGGTAAATGCCTTCATCTAGACCTGCACTCGCCAGTGTGGTAGCCACTGGCCTTGTGCCTGCAGCGTGGTTAGTGGGCCGTGAGATAAACTGTGCATGTAAAATACACATTGGCTATCAAAGACTTAGTGCAAACAAGAGAATGCAAACTCTCTCACTGGCATTTTTACATGTTGCAATGGTATTGTGGATATGCTGAGTTAATTACCAAGGTTAGTTTTCTCTGTTTCTTTTTACCTTTAGTGGGGTTACTAGAAATGTGTGCATTACATATGTGACTCACGTTTACAGCTTGCATTATGTATTTCTATTGGACAGCACTTGTATTAGACTATTCTTCACAGTAATTTGATCAGTATTATCATTTGACGGTGTTACCATTCTCACATTACGGGTGAGGAAACTGAGGCTTAGAGAGCTTAAGTAAATTGCCTGTGATCATACATCTGTGGCATAAGAACAAGTCTGTCCAAACCCAAATTCTTTCCCGTTACTCTGTGCTGTCTCCCCACAGCTCAGAAATGCAACCCATATGACAGGGTAATGGTATAATCATTAGCTATGGCTAAAAGCTATTTTCATATCTCCATTGTAGAGGAAATGAAAAAGTGTCATGTTCTGTAAGGTAGACTTTAGGTTGTAGTTGGGGAAAATTGCCTGTGGGAAAGTTTCTTAAATACAAATCCTTTGTAATGGTTTAAGGCTTACTTGCCAAGGATAGAAGTCTGATGAAACTACTTCAAAGGCTGCTTTCATTTCTATGATCCTGTATTGCAATTCATGTCAGACTCACAGGTCAGTCGCTGCTGTAACACTCAGAGTGAGACAGAGTAGAGTGAGATGAATTAGTGTTACAGTTTTGTCCTTTTTTCCATGTAAAATGTAAGGCTTTGCCCTGGCTGGCATGGTTCAGTGGCCAGAGCATTGGCTCACACACTGAATGGTCTCAGATTCGATTCCCAGTCAAGGGCCGGTACCTGGGTTGCAGGTTCAATCCCTAGCCCTGGTCAGGGCATGTGCAGGTTACAACCAATCCATGTGTCTTTCTCACACTGATGTTTCTCTTTGTTCTCTCTCTCTCTCTCTCTCTCTCTCTCTCTCTCTCTCTCTCTCTCCCTCCCTCCCTCCCATGCTTCCTCCTTCCCTCCCTTTCTCCCTCCCTCCCTCCATCCCACTCTCTGAAAATCAATGGAAAAAATAACCTCAGGTGAGGATTAACAACAACAAAATGTAAGGCTTTAATTTCATGCTATTTCATTTGAATTTGTGGAAACCTCAATGGGACCTTCTTCATAGCAATGCCATCCTCCTCTGAATTGTAATGGAGAGAATGCAAAGCTGTATAAGAAAGAAAGAAAGAAAGAAAGAAAGAAAGAAAGAAAGAAAGAAAGAAAGAAAGAAAGAGCCTTTCCATTTCCTTTCTTCCCTCGCTACCTCAAAGCATTCTTTAAAATACATGTTTTAATTCAGTCACATCTCCCATTTCCTAAGGCATCAGTGTCATTACCAAGAATTTTCATATGTGCATATTAATGCTATTACTATATTTTAAATACTATAATATTTTACTATCCTTTTACATATACTTACATATCACACGTATCATGAGTATGATTTAAATTCAAATACCAAAGCAGGGGCCCAATTTAGAATACAAGTTCCTTGAGCTACTTTTGAAAATGGGGATAATTGGGATAATTGGGAATTACGCTTTGCCACAGGCTCTCATCTCAAGTGCTTAAACCCTCTCATATTCTTGGGGGCTAGAAATGTTGCTGACAGTTGTTAAGCAAAATCTCTCTCTCTCTCTCTCTCTCTCTCTCTCTCTCTCTCTCTCTCTCTCTTTCACACACACACACACACACACACACACACACAATTATTTTCTGAATTTTCCCCCCAGACTACACATTTACAGACTAGCAAGCAGCGTGGCAACCTGACCTTGAAAAGTTTAAGTGCAGCTCAAAGTCTAACTCTAGGAAGGGAAAAAGATTATAATGTGCATGTGCTATGTTTTTGTTTTGGTTTTTTTTTTAATTCAGAGTCAAAATTATAATCCCCCTCAATTAGTTTCACTTTGGTTTAAACAGCGACATGGAAAATAAGTATCAGCATTTGCTTTTTTGTTTAGTCATCCTTCCTTAAAGTTCCTTAGCGGTTTCCAAAGCACTTCACACGAGATGACAATGAGCCACAGGAAGAAAGGCAGATGGAGTTGAGATTCAGATAACGTGAACTCTAATTGTGTTTCAACCACCAATTAGCAACAAGGCCCTGGGGAATTTACGTTCCACAAACATTTATTGGGCACCTATTATGTTAAGGGCATTGCAATAAGTGCTATAGAATAAGCTATGGATACTCCGGGAACACATCACTTAGAAGGAAAGAAAGCATGTTCACAAAACTATGGCATAACATGGCACAGAAAGTCTGAGTAGTGGAATGGAACTCATGGGAACCCAGAAAGAAATGAGATTAATTCCAGCCACGGAGATTGGGGATGACTTTGTGAAGAAGGTGATGTTTGGGGTGGCCCCAGAAGTATGGGTAGGCTTTCTGGGTGGAGCTAGAAGGAAAGGGAAGGGAAAGGGGAGACAATGTAAGCAAAGGTGTACGGTGAGAAAGTGCAGAGCTGGTTTAGGAAACTTGTTAGACAGGAAGGCACGGTTAATTCTGATTAATAACAAGAGATAAGTTTTGACCCCAAGATTAGAATCAGACTGTGGTAGAGCTTGAATTTCATTCTGAGGAATTTGGACCTCGCCGGTGGAAGGAGGGCAGCACAGTTAAAGAGCAGACCCGAGAATGATCCACTTTGCTAGGATGGTTGCCATAGCGCTGAGTGGTATGGGGTGAGCAGAAACACAGAGGTCGGAAGATCACTTAGAAAACTGTTACGGTAGGTCTGGCCATGGGAAAGGATAAAAAAAGCAGACATGAGGGTCATTTTGGAGGGGAAATTGACAAGGCTGTGACGACTGGTTTTGAGAGGCAGAGATGGCGGGGGTTTTGAGCATTGGTGAGTCAGAGAAAGGAGATGCTGGGAGTACAGGTTTGCTGGGAGTCTGGTTTGGGGCACATTAGCTTATTCTGAGAGCATCGGCCAGTCATTTGAAACACAAGTCAACTCCTGACTGCCCTCTTCCTAAAGCCCTTTAGTGCCTTCCCATCCTACTCAAAACAAAAGAAAAAGCCTCACAGTGGCTGTAAACATGACATGTCTGGCCCCCTTTTTCCCTTGTATCTCATCCCCCTCCTGATGGCCAGGAGCCACCCTGGCCCTCTTGCTGTCCCTCCAGACTGACCAACAGGACTCGGCATTGTGCCTTTCTTGGTGTTTTCTCTGCCTGAAGCCTTTTTTTTTTTTTTTTTTTCAGATAATTCTCACGACTTACTCTCTTACTTCCTTTAGCTCTTACTCAAACACTACTGCTTTCAAAAGGCCTTTCCCGATCATCCTATACAAAACAGCAGCACCAGTCCTGCCCACCTCATCCCCGTCCCGACTTGATGTTCACCATTGTGCTTATCATTGTCTGACATGCTATATATTTACTTGTTTATTATCATGGCCCGGAAACTGAAGTTATAAAAAAATTAATAATGTAATAACCAAATATTTTCAAGGATGCAATGAGGTTTGTTACTCTTGCACGCCATTACTGGGACTGTACGTTGATATAATGCCTTTGAAAAGCAATTTGGCAGTAAATACGAAGAGTCATAAAATGTTGATGTCCTGGAACATTTAATGTTTTGAAAATTCTGAAAGTCAATTCTGAGAAGATCATCTAAAATACGGAAAAGAAAACTGCAGGAAAATATATACTGACACAACATTTTTAATATTAACAAGTAAGAAAGACTCTAAACATCTAACAATATAAGGAGATAGTTAAATTAAGTAAATTACTGTTTATTTACTTAATGATATGTTATCCTCTGTTAAAGCTGGTTAGCAACAGGGGAAATGCTTCTGAGACAATGTTACATGTAACAGCACAGAATCCACCATTTTTACAGTATAATTTTTGTTATCTTTAAATATGCATATGAAAAAAGACTAGAGGAAATTAACCCAAATGCCCATATTAAGTACACTAGGCTAATGGGATCATAGGTAGCTTATTTTTTTAAAAATCTTTTAGATTTTTCATATTTAGGTTATATTCTTGCTGCAATATTATTATGGTTATTTTATTTTATTTTAGAAAATATTTTCATTGAATTTTAGAGGGAGAGGGAGAAACACCGATGTGAGAATGAATTAGCAATTGGCTACCTCATACACGCCTCGTACCAGGGATCAAGTTGGCAACCCTGGCATGTGCCTGACCTGGAATGGAACTGGTAACCCCTCGGTGCACGGGATGACACCCAACCAACTGAGCCACACTGGCCGGGGCATTTTATTTTTTTTAATAATATATATATTTTTAAATAATCAACAGAAGCTGCTACTACAACTCATCTCACCCTCTGGACTGTAATGTCGGGTATCTACAGGAAGTGTGAGTTTCCAGGACAATGGAACCTGCATTTAGGACTGAGGGCCACTGATCCTCACAGGTCATTAGTCTTCCAAGTCTCAGCTCCCCCACTTCCTCATTCCCACCTTCTTCTACACTTGCTGCCATAACTTAGACTGTGTCTGCCTGATCATGATGGTCACAACCATGAAAGAACACAAGGCCCTGTGCATCTTGACAATGTCTGTGTCTGAACTGAGGCTAAGCCACCTTATCCATGTCAGTTCTTCCGTGTTTTTTCTTGCTTTAGCTACCCCTCCCACACTGGTAGACATTTAGGGTTCCAACCTTGTTCTTCTTCACAGTGCTTATTGTCATCTGATGTATTTTTTGTATTTGATTGTTTATCATCAAGGGTTAAATATTGAAGTGATTAAAAAAAGACAAAAGAAATAATCCAACATCTACCTACTGTCAGTTAAGCTCTTTATATATGTACTAGAGGCCCAGTGCATGGAAATTTGTGCATTTGGGGGAGAGTCCCTCAGCCCAGACTGTGCCCTTTCGCAGTCCAGGAGCCCTGGGAATGTCCACCTGCTTTTTAGGCCCACTCCCCAGGGGTTTGGGCCTAAGCTGGCAGTCAGACATCCCTCAGGCAGCCCAGGAGCCCTCAGAGCATGTCTGGTGGCTTAGTCCTGCACCTGGGACATTCTTAGCACTGCCAAGAAGGCAGGAGAGGCTCCTGCTGTGCTCACAGCCATCAGCCCAGCTTTTAGCTGAGCAGAGCTCCCCCTGTGGGAGTGCACTGACCACCAGGGAGCAGCTTCTGTGTTGAGCGTCTGCCCCCCTGGTGGTCAGTGTGCATCATAACGACTGGTCATTCCCTGTTGTTCTGCCATTAGGGCCAATTTGCATATTACCCTTTTTTTTAGATAGAATGTTACTTTATTGTATCCTTACAAAACAGCAAAATACACGATTTTCCCATTTTAGAGGTGAGGATACTGAGGCTTAGAGAGGTCAAACAATTTGCTCAAGTTCACTGACTGACCTAAGAGATGACCAAATTGGAATTTAAATTCTCAACCTTCTGATCTCAAATACTATGCCCTTGGCCTGTACATTAATGAACGCACATTAATTATCAATCTAGCCTGAGTTAATTTATTCCATAGACATCACCCAGGCTAAGTAAATAACTGAATAACTGAATAACTGAATAACTCAATCTGAAACTCTCAGCTAGGTGATGCTGTCTTTGTGTCTGGATTAACCAGTTAGTTGTTTCATGTTTTCTCTGTGTATGTCCACAGCATCTTAGCAATTATTTGAGATCCTAAAATTAGCAATTTGAAGTATTTTAACTATTTTGGTTATCTGCAGCACTTTGTTTATTTTGATTAATTGCCTCAGTTGAAGGATTTAGCTCTTTGGGGACCAACAGCAACTTTTTTGATAAAATAAAATCCTTAGTTATTAAATATTAAATTAGATTCTTTTAATGGGTTTTGGACTTAAGAATAGAGACTATTAATAGAATATACATAAGATATCAAAAGAAAGAGAATTAAGAATAGAGATTATTAATAGAATATACATAAGATATCAAAAGAAAGAGAAAATTCAGTTATGACTAATACTATTTCAAAGCAATTTTCTAATGAAAAGAGATTTTCCATTTCATAATAACCCATCTATTTCAAGTAATAGTCAGTTTAGGAAAAAATTCTAAGCAAATGTGTTATAATAAGATTGAAGGCATTAGATATAATTTTCTAAGAAATATCAGTCATAATTTCAGCATTATAACAGCTTCACAGTGTTCTTTTTTGTCTGTCTTCTTTGACTAAACTCCCATGTAGAAAACACTTTCAGCTCCTGACATAGACACGAAAAGCTATAACACTGTCATCCTCATCATAGCTAACATTTTTGAGAACTCACTTGATTATCTCATTTATTTGTCAGAATCCAATAAAGTAGGCACTATTACTATATCCATTTTATGATTAAAGAAACTGAGGCGGGGGAGTAGTAAGTAATTTGTTTGATATGACTTGTTGTATGGGTTGTTTCTCCTCTGTGATCTGAGAAAATAACATTTTAAAAAAAGTAAAGTTCAGTTCAACTATACAGCTTCTTCCTTAAAAGGAAAAGTGAAAGGCTTTTTGAATTGCTATGGCTGTGAGGCCAGTCATTAATTCCACTGGAGAAGTAGGTCAGTGAAAGTTGAAATTTTACGTCTAAAAAGTGTGAAGAGTGAATAGACTGTCATTTCCTCACAGCCCTTTCCCCCATCACCCTGCACTGTAAATTTTCCTTCACTGTATCAGAATGTTTTAGTCTCTGAGGGTTCTTTAACTGGTGGAGCTGTCCTTGGTCTGAGAGTTCAGAAAAGAAAAGTTTTGTCTGGGGCCTATGACTTCTCACAAAATTGCTGAGCTTCTCAGTGGATGTGTAGGAATCCGCCCACCCTTCATGTAGAACAGATTGGGAGGATTCTTTGGAGAGGCCGTGAAAACTCTAACGCACTTCAGGATGATACACTTTTATTTTTTCTCTCCATTTAAGTGGTGCTTTAAAACCCTTAGGTTGGGAAATGGGGAACCTGAAGTTCACTTAACTCAACACAACGTTTTTGAATACCTGCTTTGTTCATAATACAATTCTAACCATCACAAAAGATAAGTTTCCGCCCTCAAAGATTTCACATCCCACAGAAAAGACATTAACATGTAAAAATGTTAAACAACGTAATGTCATAAAAAAAGATTTGCTCTGAAGCCAATAAAGTATCATGAATAACAAGTTAGAAGTTCAAGGCACAACCAGTAATGGAGGAGGAAGCATTAAATTCTAAAGCAATGAGTGGGTCTTTAGGGAGAGAGGAAATTTAATATAGGTCTTGAACAGGAGGAAGCTAGTCGCAGAACAGTGTATAGTTAAGCCCATTTACCTAAAAATGAGATAAAAATGTATATGTATATTAAATGCAAGGAGAAAGAGTTGGAAGGATACCTAGCAAATTGGGAAGAGGGGAGTGCAGTGAGTGATGGAGGAGGACAGGGAAGGGCTAGCATGCAGAGAGCCTCTCAGTTTTTACTATGCATGTACTTCTATATTGTTCAAATATTCTTCTAAACGTTATGGAGTCGTGTATTATTTTGTATAATTAAGAAAACCAAACTTTACAAAAAGAATGACTAGTTGGGTTTGTAGAGCAAAATGAACAAGATATTCCAGGTGAGAAGTAGAGCCTGAATCACCGCCCAAAGGTGGAAAGGTACGGGGAGTGAGCGGACCAGCCCGTGGGACCAGCACAGGAGGGATGTTGTAGGAATGTAGCTTGGGGCCAGGTGGAGAAAGGCTGTGAACGGAAGACCTAGGGTGAGGGCCTTTCACCTTTGAACAGAAGCACTGAAGAGCCTCTGAAGGATTGGGTTCAAGGTTGATTGCTGTAGCTGCCCGAGGATTAATTTATTGGTGAGCATACATTAAAGACCCAGCCAAGTTAGATACTATGAATTGAAGTCTGCCTCTCCTGCCACAATGAAAACCCATGGAAATGTCTCTTCTATTAGCTGAAGCAAGAAAGGCTCTGACTTACGCAAACCTGTTGTTAGACTTTTCAGGAATCACAGAAAGATAGAAATGCTGTCAAATGCAAATGGAGAGCAGCCACTGACACTTGATCCATGGTATTAATTTCACCATAAATCTTTATGTAACGTTTGTCATCTATGATAAATAATTCACGTGTATGAGAGAGATTATGATCTCTAGCCTAAGAGAAATGACTAAGTCAGATTTGTAAAATTGAGTAAACACTACTTGACTTTAAAACGAAAATCAGATGCATTGCATAATATGGTATTTGTTTTAGTTAATTTGTCCTTTCCTTGGATGAACTGATGAATCAATATTTTCTTTAATATCGGTTTTGCACAACTATATTTTATTTATACCCACACACATTTTCATACAATAAACACAGGGTAGCAAAAATCTATAGTTACTTGAGAGTGGGACAGTAATACTCCTATAAACCAATCTCAAAGGAAACATTCTAATCTGAGGGGAAAAAACTGTAGCTAGTTGAATCTTGAGTCATGCATGTGATTCATTATAAATTATTGGATTCTGAGTAAGATGAATTTCTTTATTGATCAAAGAGTGGAAGAGGGATACATCAGAATTCCAGGATGGTGATGTGAGTTAGGTTTATTAAAAAAAAAAAATCATCTTCCTCTACTGCAAATTATCTTGTAAGCAGCAGTGATGTTTGAGGAAGAAACTGACAATTAAATTTAGTTTTCACTTTTAACTTTCTTTTTCAAACATTAAAGTCTTTACTTCCCCCTTTCCCCTCGCCATCCCACCCTATTCTTTCTGCCCTTTTTCAGAGAGGCAGATGAAATTCTTCCCAGGCAGAACTGAGTTTCCCTGCCTGTGAAGGGAGACAAATAACAGGGACAAGAAAGACTCCAAAAAGCTTTACAGAGAAAGAGGTTCCCGATTCCATAGCTTGTATTTGCCTCAGGATGCCTTCTCTGTTGTTCTTAATCCTTCTTTATCCTTTAAAATTACTCCATGGCACCTCCTCCCATCACGTGACAAGGACAGCACAAGGTGTCTGTCTTCAGTGTGTTGGGAAAAGGCAGGAATGCAAGATGATTCTGTGCCTCACATGATTAGACAGACTCACAAAACTTTAATAAGACTATTTTGGAATTAAAAAAATAAAAAAGGAAGCCTTAAAAAAATCTTCTAGACCAGAACAAAAAAAAAATCTTGTAATCATTTTAATGTAGTTCTTAACGGTGGTTTTATCCATTGAATTCAGTCAATGTGGACTGTCTGCCAAGTTGGATTTTTAAAAATCATGTAGTCCTGATAGCTTTGTGCTGATCAACAGGATTACAAAAGTACAGTGCCAGCTTTTGGTACTGGCCAGGCAGGGGAAGTCTGTTCTCTGCCTCTTCCCTCTCTTATCATCCTCTCTGTCTTTCCTCCCCAGCCTGCCTTCCTTTCTGATAAATGGGCACCCTCCATTATCTTCATATGGGAAGCAACACATCATTTAACTGTATCTGAGTAAGGCTGAAACCTCACAGGTGGAAATCTTTTTGAGTTTGATGTTCTCCTGTCCACAGAGAAAAGAGCTTCTATGATTGCCAACAACTTACTAGTCAGCAAAGGCTGAAAAAGGATAATCATGAGAACAGAAGTTAATGAGAAAGTCGTTCTAAGCAGGAAGATGAGAGTTGATTTTGCAATTGCACAACACTTTTTAAAGAGAGGGAGGAGTAGGGATTGGCGAGAAACTGGAATGGTAAGATAATGGTAAGAGAAAATATGAATACCTAGTGAGTTAGGAAGTAGTTTGGACAAAAAAAAATAGTAATAACCACCCTCAGTTTATCTATTTATACATCAACGTATCTGAGAGAAAAAACATGAATATCACTCTACTCCTATTATAGATTCCCGAAAACAAAGGAACAAACACTCCATTCATTCCCAGTTGGCATCAGATAGTTTATCCATTGTTTGTGACGTAAAATGAGTTGGGGAACTTAGTATCATCAGTTCATTGCTGCTTTCCCTCTAAGTTCAGAGATAAAACTTTTACGTTTTCTATATATCTAACATTTGTCTTAATTTTAATGTTATTAAATATAAACATATTATAATATGTATGATTTATAACATAATCTCTCTATATATAATCTACTTCTATGAAATAATTTATTAAAATATACAATTAATAGTATTCTTAAGTCACATATTTATATATATTAAAGCACTTGATCATGAGAATACTATTTTTCTTTATTTTAAAATAGTTTAATTACGTTAATATTTTGCTTTAGTGATTAAATAAAGATGATTTATTTTGTGAGTTTTTAAAAAAAAGATTTATGTGTTTTTTTTCTTTTTCTAATCAGCAGCTAAATTTAGAGGCTCTGTCTTAGGTCGCAGATGACTCTTAAAAAATGTATTTTATTGATTTTTTACAGAGAGGAAGGGAGAAGGATAGAGAGTTAAACATTGATCAGCTACCTCCTGTACACTCCCCCTGGCAATGTGCCCACAACCAAGGCACATGCACTTGACCAGAATCTAACCTGGGACCCTTCAGTCCACAGGTCAATGCTCTATCCACTGACCTAAAGTGTTTGGGCCAGATGACTCTTATTGGTATAAAATGTTTATATTAGTGGGGGGGAGGGGCTATAGGGACTTCTTGTCCTTTAAAACTATTTACAACGTTTTTGAGTGTTGTTTTCTCATGTCCCTGTAGTAGCTTGCCAGCAATAGGCAAAAATAAAGCTGGGACTGTGTCAAAAAATTCACTGGCCCACATTCATCTTTCTTCAGCAGAGTTTACTCAATAGTGTTCCCCATTCAGCCACTGTGCCAGCTAGCGGAAACAGCTAGTTGTTGTCTGAAATGAAGAATAATTGGAAACATGGTGCCTGCTTCTTTTCCTGCAAGCAACAATTCATCCATTTAACATTCTTTCGGTGCACTTGAGTTCTGTGCTAGACACTGTTGTGTGGACTGTTTGGATGAGGCCAATTGGAGAAATATTCACCTTCTATCCTGCTGCTGACCCTTCCAATGTGAAATAGTGACAGCCATCCAATGGCCTGGCACCTCTACCTGGAGTTGGTTACAGGTGGCATCAGAAGCTTTAGGCACGTAAATGGACATCAAGCTGGAAAATGCTAGGCTGAGAGGGATAATAATAATTATAAAAAATAGCCCTGATCGTTGGTTGGAGCTTGTCCTGTGCACCAAAAGGCTGTGGGTTTGAATCCCAGTCAGGGCACATATCTAGGTTGCAGGTTTGATCCCTGGGCGGGACGCGTACAAGAGGAAACCAATCAACGTTTCCCTCTCACATTGATGTTTCTTTCTCTCTCTCTAAAAATCAATAAACATATCCTTGGAGGAGGATAAAAATCATCTACACTAATAAAAGAGAAAGATGCAAATTGACCATACCTTTTCAATGCCCACCAGCCAATCAGGAGTGACTATGCAAATTAACCCATCAAAGATGGCAGGTTAATTTGCATACACAGGTGCCCAGAGGCTGGGAGCGGGATGCTTGTGTCATAACCATGGTGATGATGCAGGCATTTCACACTGCCCCAGCCACTCCAGGCCTCTGGGCAGCCTGGGAAGGTGGAAAGGTTGCTCTGGGTGGAGCGAAGGCAGAAAGGCAGCTCCAGGCTGGCACAAAGGCTGTGCCAGCAGCCAGGGTAAGGAAGGCCCATTCTGCACAAATCTTCGTGCATCGGGCATCTAGTCATTATTATAAAATATGAAAATTCTAGCTATTATGATCCCTACCTTTATAATGAAACAAAGCCCTGGAAGGTTAAGATATTGCCCAGAGTCACTCTGCCAGCAAGCGAGAGAGCAGACTCTCTGGTTCCATCACCTTTTTTCTGTGCCCTGTACTACAATATGGTTCTATCTCTTATGGCCAAGTATATTATTGATTTTTAAAAAAATATTTAATATACATAAAAAGATCGTATATTCTCTTTTTTGAGGTATAAATTGTGGGTTTTACACAGTTTTTATCACACACATATACTCATATTAGGTATTAGGTTATATTATTATACTCTTCTGAATTCTTGCTTGTTTTGCCTTCACATTCTATCAATTCTGATAAAAGATATATTAAGATTTACTACTCTGGTGGTCATTTCATCCAATTCATTTGTCTTTCTAGTAGTTTTGGTTTTTAAAAATTTGTTCTATTTTTTTTTCTTTTAGTACAAAATAGCTGGCAACTATATTTTTTTACATGTTTATATCTGTACCACAGGAAATGATAGAAAATGATACCCAAATAAAAGTGGCCTACATAAATAGAAATGTGTTTTTTCCAAACATAAATGATGTCTAATGGTAAGAAATTCAGGGCTGGTAGAATGGCTCCATGGTCACCTGAAAGGCAAACTCTCTTTGTCTTTCTGTTTTGCCACCTTTACTATGTAGTTCCATTCTCCCAAGTTCTGGTTGCAACATAGCACCAGCCGTCACATGCTACTCCAGTTAGAAAGCAAGCAAAAGAGGAAGGCAAAAAGAAGTAGCTTCCAGCTGAGTTAGACTTCAGCAAGCCCTGGCCAGTACATTCGGCTTATAACT
Organism: Vespertilio murinus; assembly: GCA_963924515.1. NCBI lineage: Eukaryota > Metazoa > Chordata > Mammalia > Chiroptera > Vespertilionidae > Vespertilio > Vespertilio murinus. The sequence goes on along the minus strand of OZ004712.1, from coordinate 55,292,285 downwards.
TATTGTCCATCCCTAATTATAAAAGAGGATAGAAAACATTTTTATCGGGACACATTTCTGTGCCAAATATAATGGAGGTTTTGTTAGCAAGGAGGAAGAGGAATGGGCATTGTGTAGGCATCTAGCAATTTCTGCCACGGTTCCTTTAATCATTTCATTTTCTCGGTCTTATTTACTACTTTTGGCCTTGGGTTTGATATTAACATTGCCACTCCTGCTTTTGTGTTTACCTGACATATAACTGCCCAGATATTTATTTTCAAACTTTCTTTGTCATTTTATTGGAGGTGAGTTTCTTATACACAGCTTAATTTTGCTTTTTTGTGTGATTTTAGTCCATTCTGAAAGTGCATCTTTTGAAGGGTAAATTAGACTCATTCAAATTTATAATGATAACTGATATACAGTATTTATTGCTATTCTTTCCATTTTATTTTTGCTACTTACTATACTTCATTGCTGTTTTCTTTTTTCCTCCTCTCCTTAGGTTTACTAGCTTGATAGTTTTTATTTTTACTTATTTCAGAGAGGGAGGGAGAGGGAGGGAGAGATAGAAACATCAAAGATGAGAGAGAATCATTGATCAGCTACCTCCTGCATGCCCCACACTATTATCAAGCCTACAACCCTGGCATGTGCGCTGATCAGGAATCAAACTGTGACCTCCTGGTTCATAGGACAGTGCTCAACCACTGAGCTAAGATAGCCTGGCAGCTTGATCCTTTTTACTTCCCCTCTGTTTAGTTGAAAGTTTTCCTATGACGTTTTTACTTCTCTTAAATAAATTAATGCTCTTCTCCCTGATTAACCCGTATCTCGGAGATTCATTGTGAGGGCACTGAGGCAGAAGTGCAATATGTTTCTTCAGGAGTGAAGGTCACTGGCACCACGGAATAGTGAAGGAAGCTGGTGTTCCTCACCTCCTGCAGCATCACACACAGGCAGCAGCACGCTCCTGGGCAGAGCCGGAAAGGAGCCAGTGTTGGCTGAGCACCACTCCTCCGTGCAGCACCTGCCAGTTCCCTTCTGAGTCTAACTAATGGAGAAAAAGGAGAGCTATTCCCCCTCGATTCTGGAAGTCCACACAGGAGTGGAGTCTGAGGAGTCTTCATTCTCTAAGTCTTTACTGAGTGCCAAGCAAGCTAGCACAGGCGGTAGAGCAGATGACAGTCCTGAGTAGCACTGCAGCCCATCCTGTGGGTTGCTATCCCCATTGCATGTGGTTTCAAACCTGTTTTCCATGTGAGGCTTGAGTTCTGCAAAGTCGGGTGTACACAGAGTGGCCAGATTATGATGATCTCTGAACGCATAATAATCTGGCCACTCAGTGTGTGTATGTATGTATATTATAGGCCTGGAGCATGAATTCGTGTATGGGTGGGGTTCTGCCAGCCAAGCCAGGGTGAGGGAATTTGGGCGGTTGGCAGGCCTGCTTGCTGGTCGAACTCCTGGTCCAGGGGAAAATTTGCATATTAGCCTTTTATTTTATAGGATGTACAGTGAGTGGCTAGGCTATTATGTGCTCAAGTGATCATGATAATCTGGCCACTCAGAGTAGTTCAGTAAGAAATTTGCATATGAAATGTATCATTAGATTCCTTTGTGAAATTAGGTACTTTTACATTTACATGATTATATTGCTTCTGAGAGAAGCCTTTTCTCTCTTGTCTGGTTTTAAATTATACCTCGCACTTCATGTCACAGCAGCATACTCATTCCCAAGAGCAATCAAGACTCTTACAATTAAGTGAATGATACAAGTGTTACCATATAGGTTGGAATTCTGCTGCTTTTTCCATTGGGGAACAATATAAAAGAAAAAAAAAACCAAAGGTATGTTAGTCATATAACTTCTACCAACTCTGTCATTCTAATTTACTTCTTTTTAAAAATATATTATTATTTTAGATTCCCTAAGGGTATGCTTTGGCTACAAATTTTATATATTTTTGATAAATCTTAGAGTAATTCTATAGTGCAAACTATTTGTACTCTGCAAACTCCTTTATTAATGTATATAAATCAATAAAACAAATAAAGAGCCTATTTTATATAAGAAACTCTATACCTTGAAACATTTAGGTTGTACTATTTGTCCTTGGGGCTCTCTCTCCCTTTAGCATCAACATGGAGGGATCTCCTAACAGTATCTACCACTTGTCATATATTATGGGGGCATAGGGGACAAAAACTAAGTTCTTTCATTGGAAATGCCTCCCTTTCCATCACCACTATTTTCTTGCAATGTTTAGGCAGAGAAAGTAAGACATGATGTCATAGAAAGAGAATAATGAGTATATTGTAAATCTACTGCTTCCTCCTCTTCTAGGTGTTTTTCCTCTGGCATTGACTATTAAAGGGGCTGGCCCCTTCTTAGTCCCAGGAGAAGTGGGGGCGATTTTAGAGAAAGAAAACTGATGAAAAGAAATTATTTTAAGAAAATATATATGAATAAGCATGTTATCTGATTTGAGCACTATAATGTACTAGAGGCCTGGTGCACACAATTCGTGCATAGGAGGGAGCAGTGTGTGTCTCTCAGCCCAGCCTGAACCCTCCCCAATCTGGGATCCCTCTCACAATCCAGTGTAAGATTGGCTGTTGGCTCCCAAGTGCTTACTTGCCTGCCTGCCTGATTACCTCTAACCACTTCTGCCTGCCAGCCTAAAACTCCCTAACCACTCCCCTGCCAGCCTGAAACTCCCTAACCACTCCCCTGCCAGCCTGATCAATGCCTAACTGCTCCCCTCCTGGCCAGATTTCCCGTAACTGCCTTCCCCTGCTGGCCTGGTCACCCTTAACTATCCTACCCTGCTGGCTTGATTGCCCACAACTGCCCTCCCCTACTGACCATCTTGTGGCAGCCATCTTTTGTCCACATGGGGGTGGCCATCTTTGACCACATGGGGGTAGCCATCTTGTGTGTTGGATTGATGATCAATTTGCATATTACCTCTTTATTATATAGGATTGTCATTAGTATGAGTTTAATTTTGCTCGCAACTAATACCTATGGAAAATGAGGCTTCACAAGACTGGCACATGCTGAAGCTAGATGATGAATGTGGAAGTTGGGTCCATTTTTACTATTCTTTCTATGTAAGGGTATATGTTTGAAACTTACCAGAAAGCGAAGTTTGAAAAAGAAAGTAAATGAGGTTTCAAATACTGTTCTGGATTGGTTAATGCTGAAAAAGATGTTCCTCTTTTTATGTCTCATAAAAACAGTATCATTAATAATTACCAATGGGGTTTAGATCTGGTCTGGATTCATTATGTTGACAAAGTGTTTGAACCCTACAGTTGACATTCTCTGAATGAACTTGGAAAAAAATAGACTCACATAGCTTTCATTAATTAATTGAAAATTCTAAAATTGAAATTTTTCAGTAAGAGATTATAATGCTTACTAGAAACAAGTTATCAGTTCTCTAGTTATTTTTACTTCCATGTTATTTGGATTAGGAGTACTACTAGATGGGGAATCCGTAGAATATGCAACTTATTTTATCTCTTAGTGTCTCCATGTTTTCTCTCCAGTTAAATGGGAAAACAAAACAAAACAAACAAACAAACAAAAACACCTGAGACTAAACTCTATATTTTCCAGAAGCATTTTGAGGAAAAACTATGTTTGAAAGATTTTTCCATTGATAGTATAGAATTCTGTTACTACAGAGAGACTGTCTCTTTCCTAAGAACACATAGAAAATAAGGACTATAAATAGATGAATCATTCTAAAAATGTTTCATAGTGGCATCTCTTTGTAAAATTTTCCATATAAAGGGCCACGTTTTTCATTTTCTTCTCAGCTGGCCTGGACATAGAGCAATGACCTACCACTCTCACATATTAAAGAGGTGCTAGAATTTAGAAATATGCATGCATACTCCTTGCCTAGGGTACAATTCGAGTGGGTTGATGCAGCACAAGAAAGGCTCTGAAACTCTGGTAAATGACAAAGGCATCGATCCCAAGGAGTCCTTGTATGATAATGTGACCATGGCATGCTTTGTGACATTTTGGTTGATTTGCTTGGATTTTAATCCAATTTTCAGGTACTTTGGGATAAAATGCACCGGGGAACATGTCACACAGTATTAGGAAGATGAGGAGTGGCTGCACCACTAAGATAAAATTAAATCCTGAGAAATAAAACCCCCTAAAGGCACTGAAGGTAAGGAAAGAACACAATAACTTACAAGTAAAAATCAATCAGATATTGGCGGCGTGCCTCTCCCAAAGACTTATTACCTCCAGGTAGTTAGCAAATATTGGTTTACAAAATACTTGCACATGTTATCTTACTTGATCCACCCAACACACTGGTGAGGGTACGTGGGACAAACTTAAGATGCGCCTGAGACACTTACATGCTTCCTTGAAGGCCTTATTCCCAGCGGCAGCGGGCAGGGGGCTCAGAAACCACCCAGGTCTCCAGACACTGGCCTGCGGTCACATTTCCTTGACCACCCAGATGGGGATCCTCCGTTCTGTTTAACCTGTGGAGGATTCAAACGAAGTAAAGTCATGATCCCTGCCCAGGGAGCGTATGATCCAGATAAGAAAAATGTTACATAATGAAACAAGCAGAGGATTGCTAAGGGTTAAACTGTACGAAATGGGCTATACACACAATAATGTCTGGATTACTTGGAAAATAAGGGGCTCCTCGTATAAATCCTATCCAAGTCCTGAGAAATGCTTGTAGGTACCCAAGAATACTGGTCGACTGAATGTTCCTCAATTCCAGCCATTCCGTGATTAATAACTGGCTGGGAGGAAAGCCTGCGGAGGAGCAAGGCAAAGGCAGTAACTTCTCAAACCTTATCACGTACCTGCAGGTATAATCTTGCATAGCTCTGCAGGGACACATGATTGCTTGCAAGAGCTGAGTCTTGAATCGTTGAATTCTAATTAGACTGGGTTGTGCCTCAGACCGAGAACAGGAAGCTTGTGGGAGCTAGTCCTAACCCTGGCCTGTCTTTGTTAGGTCCTCTAAGTCCACCAAGCAAATTGCCTCTTTGTATCCTCCTATTTTCCTACCGCAAAAGGAGTAAAGGGGAAAGTTCCAATGAAAATGTTTATTTTTCAATTACAGTGGACATACAATATTATATTAGTTTCAGGTGTACAACATAGGGATGGGACGTTTATAAAACTTATGACGTTTTGTACCCATCTTACATCATATGTAGTTATTATCATATATTGACTATATTCCCCTATGCTGTACTTTATGTCCCCATGAAAAGTTTGGTCCAATTTTTTTTGTAAATATATTTTTATTAATTTCAGAGAGCAAGGGAGAGGGAGAGAGAAATAGAAACATCAATGATGAGAGAAAAATCATTGATCAGCTGCCTCCTGCACAAGCCCTACTGGGGATCAAGGCCACAACTCAGGCATGTGCCTTCACTAGGAATTGAACCATGACCTCCTGGTTAGTAGGTCGACACTCAACCGCTGAGTAACACCAGCCGAGCTAGTCCAATTTTTTTAAGAAAACTGCCTGGGGCCGAAACCGGTTTGGCTCAGTGGATAGAGGGTCGGCCTGCGGACCGAAAGGTCCCAGGTTTGATTCCGGTCACGGGCATGTTGGTTGCGGGCACATCCCCAGTGCGGGGTGTGGAGGAGGCAGCTGGTCGATGTATCTCTCTCATCGATGTTTCTAGCTCTCTATCTCTCTCCCTTCCTTTCTGTGAAAAATCAATAAAATATTTTTTTTTAAAAAAAGAAAACTGCCGGAGGCAGGACAGTGTGCACATTTGTTCTACACTCAGAGGAACTGTGACTTCTTCGAGGGTCTGCAGGGACTCTGTGATCACTTTTATTTTCTGATGTCCTAATGCTCAAACCTAAAATATTTCAAACCCCTGTTGGTTTCAGAAGTGACATTCCATTGGAAATATCTGTTCTTTTTTCAGCAGAGCAGGACTGTCCTCAGAGACGGCTGAAGGCCAGTCACTGTCTCTTACTGTTTGTGTCTTCCCCACTGAGTGGCATATTGTCTGAGGGGCCCCATAGAGACTTCCAGAGCCATCAGTGAGTGACTGGCAAGAAGCCTTAAAAAAAATAAGACACAGGGCTGACCAGGTTCACCAGCATTATGAACATTCTTATGTAGTCTTCTTAAGCTTTGGCCTGTTTATCTCAGTGGTTAGAGCATCAGCCTGCAGACCAGACCTTTGAGGGTTTGATTCCCAGTCAAAGGCATGTACTTTGGTTGCAGGGACCCCAGCCCCTATTGGTCGAGGCCTGTGGGAGAGGCATCCAATCAATTTGTCTCTCTCATATTAGTGTCTCTCCCTCTTCCCACCCCCCAACCCCCACTCCCTCATTCCCTTTCACTGTCTTTGGAAATCAATGGAACATGAGAATTAAAAATAAATAAACAAATCTAACTTGTTAAAGTGTCCATTGGAATAAGCCAGCATGGATGGATCTACTGTTATCATCCTGCTTGCTACCAGGGAAGAGTGAAAACAGCAGTCCATGCTGGCAGCTGTGCTGGAGTCGCGCCTCAAGCATCAGTGGGTGCCCACCGGAGAGCAGGAGAGGGCTGTGGGAGAAATCAGGGTGGAGCTCAGAACGCAGCCATGCCGTGCACACTGAGCTGTGAGGGTGCCCTTTGGAAGCACCACCCCCACTGATCGCTTACCCTGAGCACTTGAATGCAAATATAAGCACAATTCTGACTCCTAAACCCAAGCACATAATCACTGCCCATGTCTTTGTAGATACATCCTTTGAATTGCTTTTCCAGGAGTGGCAATGGTTTTCTGCTGAGTCACTCAGCTTTCATTTCAGCCAGTGATTATGAGCATGGATTCTGGAGCCAGCTCTGTCGCGTACTATCTGTGTGGCTATGGGCACATTCATTACTTTAAAATTCTCCAAATATGATTCTCCAAATGTGAAGTGGTGATAATTCTACCAGCTACCCATAAAATTCTTATGAGGAGTAAATGAGTGTAGCCATGTGTTAAAGATCAAAAATTCAACCAAGTAAGTGTAAAGATCTCATTGGCTTTGTTGAGTGATTTGTGAATCAGGTGGCATCCCATCTAGTAAATAGAAAGATGTTTCAAGGAGCTATATAAAATGAAAGGCTTTTATAGGCTGAGATGGGGCAGGACAAGAAAATTAAAAGAGTAAATTATTTCAGGCAAGGAAACTTTTACAAATTCTTCCCCCAAGGATATGTTTTGTTTATTTATTGGGAGAGGGAAGGAGAGAGAGAGAAGAGAGAAGAGAGAAGAGAGAAGAAAGAAGAGAGAAGAGAGAAGAGAGAAGAGAGAAGAGAGAAGAGAGAAGAGAGAAGAGAGAAGAGAGAGAGAGAGACATCGATGTGAGAGAGAAACAACATTGGTTGCCTCCCATACAGGCCCTGACTGCGGACTGAACCTGTAGCTTTTTGGCGTACAGGACAATTCCCCAACTAACTGAGCCACCCAGCCAGGACAAGGACATGTTATTTTAGGGAAAGTCAGGGGGTCTTATCAAGCAGATTACTTTGCTATTGTTGACAGAGAAATTCTGGACTGATCGTTGTAAAAGTCTACTGTTGGGAGAGGTCACAACTGAATTAGGTTAGGTATTAAATACTGGTGGAGCTTACCACAAGTGACTCTATTTTCAGTCTGGTTGGTTTTTGTTTGTTTGTCTTTTTATTGATTGATTGATTTCACAGAGAGAGGAAAAGATAATCGATTAATTGGTTGATTCTTGCATGAGCCCTGATAGAGTATCAAACCCACAACCTTGCATATTTGGACATCACAGCAACCAATTGAGCTATTTAGCCAGGGCATGTTGTTGCTTCTTAACACATGTAAAGAGCTTAGGACATTGCCTGGCACATGTGTATTGTACAAGTGTTAGATATTTTCATTCATGCATGCATGCATTCATTCATTCATTCGACATTAATTTTAAAAGCTCTAGTCTTGACTGCTAGGTATTGAGAAATAAAGACTAGTAAGGCATACTATGTGCCCTCAGGAGGCTTACACTCTATATTATAGGCTTGTGTTTTCTTTATCTTTTTTACCTAGCACAAGTTGGGATGTACTCATTAAGTGTTTTTTTAATGCATGATTGCACTAAGGAAACAGACAAATATACTGATAATTTCAGTTAAAATGATACATTTAACAATGCCTGGCACATAGTAGGTGCCTGGCACCATCTAAGCATTCTCTATTTTAATTATTAATGTAATAGAATAATTGCGAAGACTGCGTGTGCAGACTGGAAGTTCAGAGTGAGGAGGTGGAAGTGCACTCAGGAAAGACTTCCAAGAGGCAGTATCACTCAGCTCAGTTTTGATCAGCGAGTGGGCGTTAGCCAGTAAGAGAAGAGGGCTAAGTGTGTTCCAGGAAGAAGGAACATTGTGTGCAGAGCTGGAGAGGCGTGAAATAGCACAATACATTCAGGGAGCTCTGGGTAGGCAAGAACGACGGGAGCTCCGTCCTCATTGTGACACACAGCGTGGTTGAGATTAGAGGCTGTGAAATGAAACAAGACAAACGAGGCATCGCTTTTGTCCCCCTGGCTTTGAGTGTTAACTAAATAACCAACCATGGACTAAGTCACTAGGGAATTTAAACTTGTTCGGTATGTTGCTTGCCCTGTACAAATGCTGTTAGTTGCTCTGAGGTCAGCCCCTTCTGGTCTTCTGATAGAGGAAGTAAATTCACTTAACTGTTTTTTCAAATTAATTGAGATGAAGTACAGTAAAGTTGATGGGCTCAGAAAGTGTTTTTACATAGTAACATAGATTTCTCTAGATCAAGAGTTAGCATACTATGGCCTGATGGCAAAATCCTGTCCACCGCCTATTTTAGAGTTAAGTTTTCTTAGGACACAGCCATGCCCGTTTGTTAGCATGTGGTCTAGCACTGCTTTCTCGCAACAATTGTGGAGTTGAGCTGCTGGGACAGAGACTGTATGGCTTTCGAAGCATAATATTTACTAGCTGGCTCTTGATAGAAAATGTTTGCCAGTCCTGCTATAGAGCCATCTCTTCCAATCTGATGACAAGTAAAAACCACCTAAATATTTTAGGTCAGGGATTAGTTTGGTTTAGAACCAATGTGGAAAACAGTAGGTTATTAAATTTTTAAAAAATTCACTACCAAGGAGAGAGAAGACTGCAAATATGTTAGCCATAAAGGGTGCAATAAACATAAATAATGAATGAACATAGATTCTGTGATTGGCTCTCAGATTTGACTCAGAGCTTCCTGTCAGTCAGAAAAAAAAAGAGAAAAAAAGTGGGGGGACATTAGTCATCTGTATTAGTTACCTATTGCTTTATAACAAACCACCTTAAAAGTTAATGGCTTACAGTTACCGTATTTGCCGGCGTATAAGACGATTTTTTGGCTCTGAAAAATACGTATTTGCCGGCGTATAAGACGACCCCCTAACATTTCCACTAAAAATACAGAGTTTGTTATATACTCGCCGTATAAGACTACCCCCCACTTGGAGGCATATTTTTCAGGGCCAAAAGATCGTCTTATACGCCGGCAAATACAGTACTATTTCTCATGGGCTGGGCCTAGATGAATTTGGTGGGCTTGCTCATGCATTTGTGGCCAGCTGGTGTGTTAGCTCTGTGCTGGCTAGGCTGGATGAGACATCAGCTCATCTCTTCTCCACACAATCTTTCAGCCCTCCTCCCTCCCCAGAAAGCAGATTCCGAGAAAGCAAGTGGAAGTGTACACTTGAGGCTAGGGCTTGGAACTGGCCCAGTCTAGTTACTTCTGTTGCAGTCTAGTGGCCAGAACAAGTCAAAAGGCCAGCCTACATTCAGTGGCCTGGGTGGAGAAATGGACTCTAACTCTGGGAGGAGCAACAAAGTCACGTTGCAAGGGGCAGGGGAACAGGAGGGAGAGGGGTGGGGCCATGGCTGAAATCAATCAGCATCTAAAACAACATGTATTCCAACCATAAATTTTTCTTTAAAAGTCATCACTGTGGTCTAAAGTGCAAAGGAACAGTCATCGTACGTCTATTCAGCCCCACCCACAGATATGAATCATCATTGTCTTTAACTAAGGGGACCAATATCCTCTAGCTAATGACAGATGTCGAAAAGGAATGGAAAGAGGCCTGTCAGAAATGTGGTGCCTATCAGATGAGATCCAGACCTATTAAAATGCCATCTTGATGAATTCCTCATGGAACTAGACTCAGTTTTAATGGATTGAAGGAATAAGGAAAATCATTACCACAGGAGTTACCAATGAATAAATACATGTTAGTCTTTGAGACTAAAGCCTAAACAGACCTACAATATTCTTTATTATTTTATCCTCATCCAAGGATATGTTTATGGATTTTTAGAGAGAGAGAGGAAGGAAGGCAGGAAGGGAGAGAGAAAGAGAGAGAGATGAAGAGAGAGAGAGAGAGAGAGTGAAAAATATCCTTTTGAGAGAAACATCGATCAGTTACCCTCTATAGGCCCCAGACTAAGGATCAAACCCCAGGTATGTGTCCTGACAGGGAATCATACCTACAACCTTTTGGTGTACAGGACAATGCTCTAACCAACTGAACCACTGGCCAGGGTCTACAACATTCTTGCTGACCATTCCCACTTTCTCTACTTACATTATCAGGTGGCATTAAAATTGTCCACTATATTCAAAGATGACACTGCTATCTATGGATATGGATGTGATTGAAAAGACTAATAATACTCTTTTTAAAATTCACTCGCAGCCCTAACTGGTTTTGCTCAGTGGTTAGAGCATCAGCCTGTGGACGGAAAGGTCCCAGATTCGATTCCGGTCAAGGGCTTGTACCCTGGTTGCGGGCACATCCCCAGTGTGCAGGAGGCAGCAATTGATGTTTCTAATTCTCTATCCCACTCCCTTCCTCTTTGTAAAAAATCAATAAAATATATATTAAAATTGACTTGCAGCCCTGGCCAGGTGGTTCCTAGGTTACAGCGTCATCCCAATATGCCAAAGTTATGGGTTTGATCCCAGGTCAGGCATACAAGACTCAATCAATAAATGCATAAATAAGTAGAACAACAAATCAATGTTTCTCTCTCTTCCTTCCTTCCTCTTTCCCTCTTTTCATCCCTCTTCTCTCTTTTTCCTCACTTCCTCTCACAAAATCAATAAATAAAAAATTAAGAATCACTTGCCATGTGATGATATTTTTAAAATTTATTGCTAGAGTATTTTCCTTATTCGCAAACTTGCCTCAACAAATAATGTTAAGAAAAAATAGCAACAATGATTTCAGAAATCTCCCTTAACTATTGTCTTCCTGGTTCTGTGGGCAGTCAGTAGGAAGAGAATAAATAGAGGTAACCCTTAAGCCTTAGAGTCATTCAGAATCCCCCAAATAAAAAATAAAAAAGGCAAAACACTAAAAATGAAAACAAAATTCCCAAACCACTCAGATAAGCCACAGAACTTCAGTTTGAGAACATTCCCTCTGGCCTAGAGCCAGTCAGGGTGCCACCGTCAGACTTCTGCAGGGGCAGCGGAAGTGCAAGGAGATGAACAGGACAGGATTTAGGGAACTATTAGACTCCTGTTGACTCAGACATTAGGACCAGCTGTGAATGAAAACATACTGCAACTTACAGTAAAAAGGAACTGAGCTGTTGATTTCATTGAAGAGGTGGAGACAAACCTTCAGGATGTGCAGATGACACTGTTCTGGGAGGGTCAGGGGAGATAGGGCTGTGTCAGGAAGAACAAATGAAGCTTCCAAATTTGGGGAGCAGAAAATCAGGAGTTGACCTTTGGGCAGGTCACATAAAGGTCAAATAATATATATCAAATTCCTGGCAGAGAACTTGGAAGGATAGACGTTAAACAAATGTTGGCTCCTCTCCTTTCTCTGCATCTCCCTCTCACCTCAGGGATTTTTCTTTTCTTTCTTTTTCATCTCGTGTATTTTTTTTAAATTGAATTTACTGGAATAACATTGGTTAATAAAATTATACAGGTTTCAGGTATACAGTTCTACAATACATCATTTGTAAATTGTATTGTGTGTTTACCACCCCAAGTCAAGTCTCCTTCCATCACCATTTATCTCCCCTTTACCTTAGTCTGTCTCCCCCACCCCCAGGGATTTCTTAAACACACACACACACACACACACACACACACACACACACACACACATACAGGACCTGCCAGCCAGCTGCTATTGGAAAGATGTCAGCTAGGATAAGCTGCTGATGTGGTAACTGTCAACATAATTCCCACTCAGGTGGGAGGAGCAGGGCATGCCACCGCTCCGTCCCCTCTCCTCATCGCAGCGTGAAGGCAGCACAAAGACATTCTCTCCTTCCTGCAGAGGAAGTGTGTGTTCCCTCAGATCTACCTTGGCATTCCTTGATGTTTTAGAGAAGCAGATGACCCCAGCTGAGCAAGACAGTCAGCAGAACAGCAGCCCTTGATGCTGCAATTGGAAATTTCCATTCTTTGCTCGCAGCGCTGAAAAAAAAAAAAATCTGAAGAGCCCAGGAGCTGGGAAATTTCCACAATGGAAAATTTTAACATATTCTTTAGCTCTAAACTATGCAGGTTTATTGAGACTATCTTTTTTCCTTTTGGTAATTTTCTTCTTTCACAATAATTTATGAAGATGGTAACACTACAGCTGTGGGAATAGGGAGGGCAGGATGACTTGGAGGGGAATGAATATGGCTTAGCTAGTGGGAGCCTGTGCCATGTACATGTTTGACCACCTGAACCATAGAAATGCAGATCACAACAAGACCCACAGGCTGGGAACTCATCCAAAAGAGAGAGAGCTTTCCCAGGAGCACTGCAGGGAAGCCTATGTAGAGAGAAGTGGAAAGTGGATGGATACAGCTTAGGAACAGGAGATGGGGAGGTCTACTGCTGGGAAAAGCCATCTCCTGCAGATTCCTTACAACACTGCCCTCCCCCCCCACCTTTTTTTTAAATCCTCACCTAAAGATCTTTTTTATTGATTTTTTTTGGGGAGCAGAGAGAGAGAGAAAAGAAAAAAAAACATCAACCAGTTGCCTCCCTTACATGCAGCAACTGGGGATGAAACCCAAAACCTGGATATGTGCCTTGACGGGGAATCAAAGCTGCAACCTTTTGGTGTATGAATGATGCTCCAGCCAACTGAGCCACCTGGCCAGGGCCACCTCTGCCTCTTAAACCTACATGTGCACACGAATCACCTGGGCATCTTAAGCTGTAGATTCTCATTCAGTAGGTCTGGGATGGAGCCTGAGACTGTGTGTTTCTAACTGGCTCCCATGTGGTGCTGATGCTGATGCTGATGCTGATGCTGATGCTGATGCTGATGCTGATGCTGATGCTGATGCTGACGCTGACGCTGCCCTGCTGAGGCCCGCACTGTGAGGAGCCAGGCCATAAACAACAGGTCCCCCTCATGAGGAGGCCCGCTTGCTGTCAATAGCAAAACACAGTGAAGGAGCAGCTGGAGGAGAGCTCCCTCGGGGCTGTTTTCCAGGTTACAAAGCTGAGGTCTCTGAGTAGAACTGAATGTCTTCTGGAACGATGCTCCATGCACTTCTGGACAATGTGGAACCTTTGAAATGTGGGGAGGCAGTTTCCAGACACCTGCCTACGACGGCAGAGTCAAATTGCTGGTTTCCAGAACACAATGCCTTTGCAGAGAAACCCCTATAACAAGGTGATGGAGATCACCAACCTGGGCCTCTCTCAATCTGAGCGATTGTCTAGTGTTGTGACATGTGGGTGAGACACCAATGAAATAGCTCCAGTTATTGAGAGAAGACTCTTGGCCAGGACAGTGCAAAGGAGAAAAAAAATAAATTTCTTCCATCTCAGCCAAGATAGCTGTCTCACTTTTATTGAGATAAAAAGGGAATAGGAGAATTTTCCATTTTCTTAACCTTTGTGCTACCTATTTTTCTAAGAGAGAGAGAGAGAGAGAGAGAGAGAGAGAGAGAGAGAGAGAGAAGAGAAAAATATCAAAATCTGCAGTTTTTTTATTCCATGGTGTTACCTCCAATTGATCTGTAATGTATCTGCTGTGTGTATCTTTAAAGCAACATTTGTCCTATTTTTCGTTTTCCATTTGATTTTTAGATGGGTTATTACAATGTACTTTTCAAATTAAAGTATACAGAGGAGCATATGAGTGAAAGGGAGGAAAGAGATTACCAGCATGAAAATATATTCAAATCAGAGTGTAACAGCATAAAGTAAATTTGATAATATAATAAAAAGTATTAAAATATATTAAAAGTAAATAACTATCTTAATATTTTATTTTATTTATTTTTAAATATATATATTTTATTGATTCTACACAGAGATGAATTGAGAGGGATAGAGAGTTAGAAACGTCGATGAGAGAGATACATCGACCAGCTGCCTCTTGCACACTCCCCACCGGGGATGTGCCCGCAACTAAGGTATGTGCCCTTGACCGGAATTGAACCCGGGACCCTTCAGTCCGAAGGCCGACACTCTATCCACTGAGCCAAACCGGTCCCTGCACTATCTTAATATTTTAACATGTACTTAATACTTTACAATTCTAAATGGCTTACAGGATTAAGGATTTGGACTTCTGGAGATTGGTTGATATCTTCTTTTTTTTTTTTTTAATCTTCATTGAGGAGTTAAAATCTGATTCAGAATTAAAATTGACTTCCTGATTATTTAACTAAAAAACATCAATTTGATCTATTTCTTACTAAAGATCTCAATGAGCAATTATTCATTTAAGAACCATCTTACAACCTACAACCAATGAAATGGAATTTGCTTGACTCACCTAAAGTCACATCTTTTTAATGATAAACATAATAATTATAAGATTTTGCTGAAACCGGTTTGGCTCAGTGGACAGAGCATCGGCCTGTGGACTGAAAGGTCCCAGGTTCGATTCCGGTCAAGGGCATGTACCCTGGTTGTGGGCACATTCCCAGTAGGGGATGTGCAAGAGGCAGCTGATAAATAATTCTCTCATCGATGGTTCTAAATTTCTATACCTCTCTCTTCCTCTCTGTAAAAAAAAAAATCAATAAAATATATATATTTTTAAAAGATTTAACATTGTAGGGTACTTACAACAGGTGAGGTACTTAATCTTTACAAGTTTATAAGATGGGTACTGTTACCGGGAAACCTCCGCTTGGGTTCGAGCTACCTGTCGCTGTGACCAATAAGGAAGGCAGGGTGGAAGCATGTTAGGCGTTTATTGGCAGGCTAGCCAATCAAAGGTGCTCACAAGCATTCAAATCCTGTCCTAACAGCAAGGTCCAGGGGACAGGATTATAAAGGGCAGTGGGCTGGGAAACAGAATGCAGCTACATGTAGGCCTGGGGGTCTGCAAACATCTGCTATTGTCCTCGGTTACCAGGGGATGAGATGAAGTTGATGAGATGATGTTTTGACTGCTGCTGGGTCAGCCTGACCCTGCTTATTGGTTCCGCTTGCTGGATTCACAGCTGAGTCACCTCCTCATTCATTTTGCATAGGCCTTGAAAAGGAAACTTAAGAAAAACTTAACCCCCCCTATTCATATGTAAGAAATCTAACCCGCTATTCGCATAAGTATATGTGTTCTAAGATTTAAGCTAATATGATTATTTTCAGATTAATTCAGGTGGTCTTTCAGATTGTCAAAACTCCCTATCGGTACCATTATTATATACAAGAGAAATTGGGATTTAGAGAGCTTAAGTGAACTGCCTGGGACCCATGCATTTTGACCAAGCAGGCAATAACCTTGTTTGGTCACCCACTTACCCCCGTGCTCTTCCCAAATGCCACAGCCACACCTCAGCTTCACCTCCCTTACCCCAGACAGATGGCTAGATTCTCCTGCTCATGCTTAACGACTTCACAAAGCTGGATTCAAATACTGAATGCATTGTTAACTGCTATTTCTCTAGCAGTGCAGTAAGTCCAGGAAAACTCTCTTAAAGAGCTCATTAAAATTGCTAAAATAAAGTCTTAGAAGCAGGTGCATCCATTAGCTGGAATGTAGACAATTATGTTAATAACAAATTCAGGTGACAAATCCAAATCATGGAGGATAACAGGATTCTTTCTCAACGTGAAAGTGAACTTCTTCTTTGTAGGACTTGTTGCTTTGTAAGCATGTGACTGCCTTTGCAGTTGTCAGCATGGGGACATCCAGTGTTAACTCACAAAAATAAAGCCATTTTTGCACGGTCATATCTCCTTTATAAATTACTGGGTCTCTATTAGGAAGAGAAAAGTAAGGAATTGCCTACAACACTAGTGCTGTTTTCTAAATAGGAGATCTGGCACTTCATTTACAGTTTATTGTCAGATTGGGCCTCAGGGTAGAGGAAACAGTTAAAGAGGGTGGTTAAAGTTTGTGGGCAGTGATTCCAGGTTAGGATAAGACAGAGCAACAGCTGTTTCATTTTGGCCCTTTTTCTCATCTTGAAGAAATATTGAGCGTGAAATTTGTATGTGACCACACACATGTTCTTAGGAAGCTAAACACCAGAATAAGAGTTATGCCAGGATGAGTTTGATTTTCCTTTTTTGAGGATATTTTTGTGTTTCTCAAATTTTCTAGAATAAATATGTTACTCTGTAAATTTTACAGTCATTAAAAATTACTATGGAGCAATTAGCCTCTCCACATTTAGTTGTTTTGCCTATAAAACTGGTTATATAATTGCCTAGTATCTGGGAGCTGGCTGAGATGTTTCCCCAAAATCCTTTCTTTTCAGATCTAGGATATCTATGGAAACATTCATTTCTCCTTTCAGAAGAAAATATAAGAAAAAGGGGACTAGGTATCCACATATGGAAATATTATAAACATGCTTAAAGATTTTTATGTTATTTGTCCGCACTTCAATCAAGTGGGTATTCATCAAAGTGAATACATCTGCCACTTGCAGAGGGGAAAAGCCTGAGCAACCTTTTAAAGCAAATTAAATTAAATTTTAATTTTTTAGTTATATATTTCTGGGAAGACTTTGTAAGTACTATTTTAAACATGCATTTTTTAAATAATATATTTTATTGATTTTTTTTTTTTTACAGAGAGGAAGAGAGAGGGATAGAGAGCTAGAAACATCAATGAGAGAGAAACATCAATCAGCTGCCTCCTGCACACTCCCCACTGGAGATGTGCCACAGCCAAGGTACATGCCCTTGACCAGAATCAAACCTGAGACCCTTCAGTCCGCAGATCGACGCTCTATCCACTGAGCCAAACTGGTCTTGACTAAACGTGCATTTTTAATTGGGTGCTCTGATGACTATATTACTGATTGCAAAATATAAATAAGGAAGCTGCTATAGACTTGAGCTCATCTACTTATAGAGCATGTTTACGTGTGTGTGTGTGTGTGTGTGTGTGTGTGTGTGTGTTGGGCTAAATACCTTGAAATTAAGCTGAAAGGCTGCTTGTACAGGGTAATAGCCTGTACTATTTTTGCCTTCTTCCTCTGTGACTCTTCTATCTTGCCCTTACACTATTACCTTCTTTTTTCCTAAACAATTTTAAAAGACCATTGACCCATTTTAAATGAAAAACAATAAAGAAAACAGGAAAAATCTCCTTGGGTTGGGGTTGTGTAAGCATATACTTCTACATACATGTACATGTATTGAATACATGTACACATGTATACATAGCTGAATCCCTGCTCCAAACTGCCATATTCTCATTACTTGGGATTTAGATAGAGTGTGTGCAGTTCCCTTGATTGCTGGACAGCTCCATGTCACCTAGGAACACTTTCCCACCCGCTCCATCTGTTTAATTCTCAGAACTGCCACCCCTGTGGAGATGCAGGTTCAAGACAAGTGAAGAAGGTGGCCAGAAGAGACCCTTGACACTTCAATATGGTGCATCACCACCATCAGTAGAGGGTAGACTTCAGAGCACAGAATCTAAAGATGAAAGAAACTTGAAAGGTCATTGTAGTCAAGTTCTCTTTAAATGTATGTATCTCTTCTAGAATATACCTGACAGTCATCCATCCTGACCTTGACATTTTCCAGTGATGGAAACAGTCCTACTTTTTTCATACTTATACAAGACAGAGGGGTAGATAAAAAGAGCACAAAAAGCATTAAAACCACAATCAAGTGGACGATACCCAAAAGAAAAAAAATGAATTATTTTTAATCCTGCTACCCTTCACAAAATCAACTATTTTTGAATTTCTGTTGCTGACCTAGGACCCCCTCAATATTAAATAAGTATAACCCTGCCCTGGCTAGTTTGTCTCTGTGGATAGGTCATCAGCCTGCAGACCAAAGAGTTCAATTCTGGTCTGGTCAACACCTTGGGTGTAGGCTCCTCTGTGGCCCTGGTCTGGTCTTGTGCAGAAGACAACCAAATTGATGTGTTTCTCTCACATCATTGATGTTTCTCTCTATCTTTCCCTCTCAATTCTACTCTCCCTAAAAAAAAAAATACAATTAAAATAAATAAACAAACCCTTTAGGGTCCATGAGGAATGTAAAGAGGCTGAACCATTTGGCTTAAAGACTTTGGAAATTGCCTTGGTTCTTAGTGTTCACCACACCCCAAGAAACAGATCCTGAAAAGGAGAATTGTGTAAAGAATGTACCTCAAGACCATGGTACTTCCTTGAGTCTCTTCCTAATTCACCTTCTTTTGTCACTGTGACATCTGTACAACCAACAGAAATCTCTGTGAGATCTTATCCAAGGGTCTTTTCAACATTTGCAAATACTACCTAAGCTGAGGAATGTGTTTCCAAGTTACCTAAATTGTACATCTGATGGCATTCTTTTCAGAGGAAATCGGACAGTTCAGCAATATTCTGAAACAACGAGGTATGACAGTGAAAAGAACAAAAATAACAAAAGAAAAGCCTCCAAAGGGCATGCCCTGTGGAAACAGTTGATGTCCTTCCTTTCCACTTTGGCTTCGATGGGAGCTTCTTTAAAATGAATTCAAAATGAAAGTGGTGTTGAATTTGGGAGATGCAAATTCAGAAAATCAATTATCTAATAGAGAGGACATAAGGCTGAACTATAATACAGCTAAGTAAATAGAAGGGAGAGGTTTTAAAAAAAACTAATTATTTTAACGAATTGTTTTAAAAATAAACTATTGAAAAAGTTCAAACAGCACAAAAGAATATAAGGAAGAAAACAAACAAAAATACTCCCATATCCCACCATCTAAAAATAACCTTCATAGATTTTTATGGAATATCCTTCCAGACATGGAAATAAGAGATATTTTAGAATTAAAAAAACAAACAAAAACAAAACACAAACTTGCATTGTGGTATCTAAACATGGTCTTATTTAATCCTGGTCTAGAGGGGTGGAACGTCTGGCCCACGGGCCCGATAAGGCCCAGGAAATCATTTGGTTTGGCCCTGCCATGGCATTAGGGGTGAGTTAATTAAATGCTTGATAAATATAGCAGGCTAATTTTTAAGTTGACAATTTTGTATGGCCCACAAATTATGTTATGAATATTCAAATGGCCCTTGGCAGAAAAAAGGTTCCCCACTTCTGGTCTAAAGAGACCCAAAACCTGACTTTATTAAAATGTCTATTTCACCTGAAAAGTGATAAGAGGAAGTAAAAAGAATTCTCAGTTCATAAGCGACTGTAAGAATGGGAGTTCAATAGAAATTAGCAGATATTTTTTATTTTTGTCTACATATCCATATTGTACCCTCCATTCAATTGCATCTAAAATATGTTTTCATAATGCTTTTTGGTTTAGAAATCAACTTTAGACTGACTCTCAGGACCATATAAAATCATCAGAGTTGATATCTAGTTGGTACATATTTGTTTGCCCATTCTAGTTGCTTATGTCCAAGCATCCAAACTGCTTTATTTTGATTGGCCAGTGCCAGTGCTTTACCAATTATTATATGGTTCATCAAGGTCCATTTCTACTGGTTGGTCCTCTTTCTCTGAGCATATAAATATTTCCCTGAGCAAGGTTTATGCTCTTAATGTTGTCATTTTTTATTTTTTTAAAGTATGTCATTTTAACCCCATTCATTTCTCTTGCAGAAGTGAAATGGTTTTTATTTATTTGTTTCTTTATGAAAAGAAAAGAGTAAAGTCCCCCTACCCCCACTCCTGAGTATCCCTCACTAAAATCACAGTAGTGCAAAGACTTAACCGGAAATTTTCAAATGCAAAGGAAATTTTGCTCGCTTATGTTACAAAAATCAGGGATATTATTATCTCCATTATCTGTGCTAAATTTAAGACACGTTGATTGATACTGATTAGTCAACTGGCAGATTATCCCAGTTATTTCCATTTAAAATTTTTAAGTAGAACTTACGTACAGTTGACTAATGCTAATACAAAATTAGATGCCATTTCCTGACTTACTCACCAGCTTACAGTGAAGAAATGCAGGTCAAATAGGTGGGAGAAGAAAGCCAGCATTTCCTTGGGAACCGCATATCATAATTGCTTAATCAAAAGTACTGGTATTTTATGCAATAATAGCCCTGTTTATCTCATAAACACTAGAATATTAGACCACCTGATCATTTTTCAGAGGGGGGGGGAGCATAAGTAATGTTAGTAAATTAATATTTTTCCACTGATATGCTGTAATTTAATTGGTTCTTAATTGAGAGTGGCACTTAACCATTCTTTCACTATTTATACTTATACATATCAAGCAATAGATGCCAAGCTTATGTCTCTGCTACTTGTTTTTACTTTTATTATACATTAAGAGCAAGAGCCACATTCTATGGAAAGGAGGTAAAGCCACACTTGAAAAACACTTCTTCTTCCTTCCCTTTTAAATTCATCTAGTGGCCACCTCACTTCTTTGATGTGAGATGTCATAGTTAGAGACCATATACCCACTTTGGTGCCCACTGCCTACATTTTTATAGGGCTTTAATGTGGATGAAGCACATTTCACATAATGACATTTGCTCCAGACACCGGGAGAATCACTTTGGCCACTTCTGTTTATAATTGAAGCTCCTAAGTCCCAGAGCCATAGTCTCAGGCAGAATGTGGCTGATATTAGTGGCATTGACTTTGGTTATTAAAAGGAACCCTTACTATTGATTTAAAAGTGTTAAATTTAAAGTGCAGGGTTCTTTTTCGCTCTGTTAGAAATGGAACATCTAAAAGGCTCTCCAGTGATCTAAGTGATTCTGTTTTACTTAGATTCCTGGAAATTGTCAACGGGCTTTAAGGGAGGAGGGGAAAAAAAGAATGAGGAAATTTTCCCTGTGGGCAGTTGGGGAAAACAAAAATATTTTTGTGCTGTAGAGACTTCTCAGGAAAGGAAGGTTGGCCAGCAGCAGCATCTGTGCAAAGGGAATTTCCACATTTGGGAAAACATGGTCATAATTAATGGCTGAGGAAAGCCAAGAAAATGGACCATGTTGGAAAAATATGATCTTCAATGGCCATGTCATTGTCAACCTATTGGTTGACAATTTCTAAATTGAATTGCTTTAGAAAAAGATTTTTATTTGTGGACTTTTGACTACAGGTCCTTCCTTCTGTAGATCTAATAAATATCCTGTTCTTGCCCAGGAAATCAGCTTCCCCTTGCCGCCCTACTCTCTCTGTCCCTCCCTATCCCAAGGGAGTATTTGCGTGAGACTTCTGGCCCGGACACTGGCCCTGTAGTCTTTTGCTTTGAACACGATACTTCAGACTAGCCAGCAGGGCTATTAGCATCCATTAGAATAGAGATGATTATCCGGGATTCTTGGAAAAGGGCGGAAGGATGAGATTGCATGATCCTAATGCAGCCATCATTTATTGAGGACTCCATGTCCTAGGCCCTGTGCAAAGATGGTTGAAAAATTATCCTGACTTACATACTTCTCAGGGAATTTAGATAACTAACCTAGAGTCCTATAGCTCTTAGTACCAAGCTATCCTTCTTTCATCACCTCATCCTGTGTATAAAGCCTACTCCCTAAACTGGAATGTGCTCACCCTGCATACAACCTCTCACTTACTTAACTACTCCCTTCCTCTTCCTCTTCCCCAGGTCAGTGTTTAAACTAGATCTGGTCTTGAGGTAGTGCTCATCTGAGAACTCCATGGTTACTTAACATTCTCAAGAGGAGAAATCTGGGTTAGCAGCTTAGCACCATTTATGTCTCTGTTTACTAAGGGCATAATTATGTAGTCAGAATGATCTTGCCCCACTTTTGGGTTTTCTTTTGTCTCAGTGATCAATTTTATTTAAACAGGGGTGGTCATCTTTTGCCTCTTCTCTCATAATTTTCTCAAGATCAGAATAGAGCTTTCTGAATTTCAACATAATTTTAAAGGAATAGGTCAAGTTTTTCTGAGAAGGAAATATAGCTAAGAAAGAAAAATCCATATGCAGATGTGGCATCCAGTAGAGAATTTACAAAATGCAGAAGATTATTTTGTGAAATGAAAAAGCTGCAGGTTAAATCATGTCCCCACTGAAGCAAGAATTTCATTCTCCAAACCAGTGGTTCTCAACCTTTCTAATGCCAAGACCCTTTAATATAGTTCACAGGTTGAGAACCGCTGCTATAGAGCCTAAGACTATCGGAAAACACAGATATTTACATTATGATTCATAACGGTAGCAAAATTATAGTTATGAAGCAGCAATGAAAATAATTTTAGGTTGGGGGTCACCACAACATGAGGAACTGTATTAAAGGGTCACGGCATCAGAAAGGTTGAGAACCACCGTATCCATATGTTGTGGCTTCTAACATTAGCCCTGACCTACAACTGCCATAAATGTGAGAAAACAAACCTAACTGAGATTAAAGAGTCTCATGGCCCTGGATTGAACTTCAGTGGGTAATATAATTTAAAAAACTGTAGCAGCTTGTAAATAAGTTAATTTTTTTTTCTCTGTTGAACTTAAGACAAGTTAATTAAATCTTGTTAATATTTGTTTTCAGAATGCTTCTTGGACATATAGCCAGAAATTATTGCCTTTATTTAGAGATGTAAAAATCACAGGGATGTAATAGTTTTGTGCTGCTGTGTAACTAATTACTACAAACATGGGTCTTGCTAATTAGCTCACAGTCCTGTGGGTGAGAAGTCTAGGTGAGTTGGGCTGGGTTCTCTGCTTGGTGTTCTACAGGCATATCGCATCAGTCAGGCTCTTCCCTGGGGAAGAACCTGCTTCACGCTCAGTCACATCCCTGTGAAACCCAGTTCCGGGGTCTGCAGCACAGAGGTCCCCGTTTTCTTTCTGGCTATCAGCCCAGAGCCATCGCTTCTAGAGCCACACACAGTCCTTCTCACGTGATCTTCTCTACCTTTTTTTTCCTTAAATCTCACTTGAGGAGTGAGGATATTTTCTCTATTGATTCTAGAAAGAGTGAAATGGAGTGGGGAAAGAGAGAGAGAAAGAGAGAGAGAGAGAGAGAGAGAGAGAGAGAGAGAGAGAGATCAATATGGCAGAGTCACATCGATAGGTTGCCTCCCACTTGAGCCCTGACTGGAGGCAGTGATCAGATCTGCAACCCAGGTATGTTCCCTTAATGGGGAATCAAACCTGAGAGACCTTCCAGTGGGCAGGCCAATGCTGTAACCACTGAACCATGTGGGCCAGGGCTGATCTTCTCTATCTTCAAAGACAGCAACACTATCCAATCTTTCTCACATTTAGAATTTCTTATACTTCCTCTTCTGCTACCAACTGAGGAAAACTATTCTTATAAAGGGCTCACCTTATTGGGTCAGGCCCACCTGGAAAAATCTCCAAATCTTAACCTTAACGCTGGGACTTTAATTACATCTGCAAAATCCCCAGTACCTAGATTATTAGTGTTTGGCCGAATAACCCGGAGGCGGGAATCTTGGGGAGCTATCTTTAGAATTCTGATAACCATACGGGAATAGCATTACCCAGTTAACTTGAGATGTGATAATATGCTCTGGAAATAGGCTCTCTACAGAAAGCCCATTTTACCTTTTAATTTCAAAATTAAACCTGCATATTTTGCGGGGGTGGGGGGGTACACACTTCATCTGTTTTACTGATGCATTATAAAAACTGTTAAGGCTGTTTTATGACATGTGTTTCAGGGGCCTGTGAATGTCCAAGAGGTAATGTGTAGGTGTGAAGCTAGACATGAATGTGTGTGTTTGTGTATGTGGGTGGGGTGGGGTGGTGGTGGTGACATGTGAAGAAGGGGGAGGGGTTGAGATTGTAGTGAGTACAGAGAAACAGTTCATTTCTGTTTTTTAACATAGTCCCTGAAGACCTTTGATGTGATCCCGTGTTATTTTCTGTTGGCAAGTCCCAAAAATTCAAAACTGCAGGGCTTCTTTGTGTGTGATTTATGAGCAGTGTTTGAGGATATCCTACACATAGGGGCATTCTGGGTTATGCTGGGTCAGCATCACCAGGATGCTGTGCCCCTACCATGGATGTACACTTCCCAAAGTTCCTGTTGCCCAATTTCAAGAGGCCATGGCCTGCCAGATGCACAGGAGGCTGGAGTACAGGTTGAGCCCAGTGGCCCAGCTGGCCGCTAACCCAGAGCCTGGGCCTGCAGGACGTCCCCTTGGGATTGAGAAGGTATAGGAAGGCCTGAGAGGATCCTAGAGAGGGAAGTGAAGGAAGATTCCATATTGATCTCTCTGATTTTAACATTTTACCTGGGGGACAGCCTGTTGAAAAATCTGGATTTCTGGTGAATAAAGTGGAAATAGTTTTAGTCTTGGGATATAGATACGTGAAAGCCCTTAGAGAAGGGCAGAAAATTTCAGGTGCAAAGTGTTTCTCTCTTCTTCCAAGAGCATCTGGGTTTTCCCCTTCTTGAAATCCTGGCTGAAAAGAATGAAAAAGAGGATGTTTCCCAGATGCTTCTTTTGTATTGCCTCAGACCTTTAGAAAATGGTGCAAACATGTAGTCATATTACTTGGCAAAAGGAAAGAAGTCAGTGGAGAAGGCATTTGATAACTGCACTGATAGAGAACTACGTTTAAGGGTGTCTGTGGTATGTTTAGCTTTGGAAAGGAAGGTACAGGTGGAAAGAGGCTGGGTGGGAGAAATTAGTGCTGCTTGTTCGTTGAGAAGTCTTTATAGCATCACACATTTACATTCTTTAACTAACCAAGTGATTTTGCTCTATAAAGGATAGCTCTAAGGATGCTGATAATAGGTTACAGATGTTATTCTTATTGCTAAAGTTCCTACTTAAAAACCTTTCCTCTCCTTTATCACTCACTCAGAAATATTTGATGGGAACCTGACATGTGCCTTGATCTAGGTTCTAGGGATACAGCAGTGAACACAACAGACAAGGTTTCTGCTCTGGTGGGGCTTATATTCTAGTGTGGAGAAAAATATGGAAATAGTTGTATTTATTACGTGATACATAAAGGGGCAAACAAGATAATTGCAGTGATAGGTGCACTGCAGGGAAATAAAATAGAGTGAAGTGGAAGGATGACTAGGTGGCTACTCTGGATTGGGTGGCCAGGTAATACCTCTCTGAAGAGGTGACATTTGAACAGTGATCTAAATGACAAGGAGGAGTTGGTCATGAAAAGATCAGAATGAAGAGCATCCTAGATGGAGAGAACAGATGGTTCAGAGGGCCCTGTGATGGTAACAAATTGGAATTGGAGAGAAAGAAGGCCTAGATGGCTGGTACTCAGTGGCAATTGGAAAAGTGGTACAAAGTGAAGTTGGACAAGACAAAGCCTAGATCTTGTAGACGTGGAAGATCATAGAAAGGAATTTTAGGTGAGATAGGAAGTTTTAAGCAAAGAAATGATTTTCTGTTTGGGCAATGAATTATAGAGAGCAAGAATGAAAGTACATGGATCTGTAGGTGCAATTACAACAATCCAGGTGAACAATAGTGACATGAACAAGGATAGGAGCAGTGAAAATGGAGAAAATAGAGTGGATTGGGGTGTATGTGGGAGGTGGAGTCAGGAAAACTTTCTGGTGGTTTGCATGTAGGACATTAGAGAAAGAAAGGCATCACAGCCCTCTACTGTTGGCTGGGACACTGGGCGGATGGTGGTACTATTTAGTGAGACAGGTAGGATGGGAATGAGAATTGTGACAGGCTGTATTCATTTCCTCCCCAACAGCCACTACTCTCTTCCTCCTTGTTAACAGAGTCCTGACTTTGTTGAGGATGACAGTATATCCAGCCCCAAATGATGAATCATGATTGGTATTATTCAATCATAATAATCCTATTCTCTTCTGCTAGATAACCAATTTTTCCATCTCCTTTGCAGTTCAGGGTGATTCACTTATGGCTAATGAGAACTAAGTGAAAATCTTTTGGGGATAGATGTGGCTATCTGGAATACCATCACAGTGCCTGGAGTCATGGCAGCCATCCTATGACTATGACTACAAAACTAAAGGCATGATGATTAAAGGCCAACATGTTAAAAAGATAGTGACGCAGAAAAAAACATTGCCTGCTTACTGCCAGGCATCTTGTTTATGAGAAAAGTAAAGCTATTTGTTTAAGCTTCTTGTTATTTAATGAAAGAGGTTAGGGACAGAATCGAGAATTCTTCTTTGGCCATGTTCAGTCTGATATGCCTATTGGATATCCACATGGAACTGACTGTCTCATTTATTCCCTTCCACAACGGAATAAAGATTTCTCAACACTTTTATATTTCCTTATTTCTATAATACTAGAAAACAGGAAAAGGTATATGTAAAAGTGAACAAAGTTGCAGTGGCCATGAGGGAGCCCAAGGCAGAAGCTGACCACCAAGATGCAAAAACCCATTTCCTAGCATTGGCGTGCTAGCAAGGCTGAAGTTGTTAAAACTCAAAATCTGGGGCACTTGCCAAAGTCAGAGGACCAGTTTGGTCCCCAGCTTTCTGAGCACTTTTCATCACGTTGATGGGGAAATGTCATCCTAGACTAGAGTACATTTTTTTCTATTAAGATAACTTTCTTACTTATAGTCTATCACAGTGTTCATGTAGCGCTTTATTTCCTCTTCTGAAATATAACAAATTGCCTGGTGAAAATTTCCCCACCAACTTATCCAGAGAACCTAAAGTAAGCCAAATTGAGCTTTTAGCATAGTTTCTGGTTGATGGTAAAAATCAGCATCTACAACCCCAATTACAGCATTAGCGCTATCACCCAGGACTAGATCTCCAGCTTTATAGACTAAAAGTTTGCCAACCCACGTATTTTATTTCCCCCCTAATTACTTTATTGTATGCTGAATGGTTTCAACTCCATCTGTAGAAAACAACAGTAAATATTTTTCCCAGTAGCTCATCAGAAACAGCTATTGATTTTATGTGGCTAGGCAAGTAACTGAGTCTGCAAAATTGACTGTATTCCACGAGCCTGTGTTCTCTGAGGTTAATTGGCTCATCAGATTCTGCCTTTGTGTTCCACGGTTTATCACCCTGCTTGGGATTTTTTTGCTCCTACACCTTTCACTTTGTTTTCCCATGATTTATAACAACAATCCATGTATTTTTTTAAACAGTTGTGAATCTACATTAATTTTTAAGTCCCTGGAGGAACATTATGATCCCAAACATTATGTTCTGCACTCTCATTCTCATATCCCTTTATGTAGCGCCAGACTCCTCTTGGGATCTCAAGATATGTTGTTTTCTTTTTAAAAGATAGGTGATTACTCTGGGATGCCCATAAAATGTCTTTCTCAGTTGAGTTACTCTCACTGTTTATTTACCCTCAGTGGGTAAAAATATTGGTTCAGAGAACCTAAGTCTTTGGAGGATCTTTGTTAGTCTCTTCTCATCTCTGTAAAAGCAGAGGCGAATATCGACTGCTGTTACAGGAGTGTTGGAAAGAAATGATGGAAAGCATTAGGGATGAGAAATCCTTTCATTAAAACCATGAAATGTTAGGGAGATGATGTATCATTCTTATCACGCAGTTCTCAGTGCAACTGGGGCTCACTTGACCAAGAGATGTTGCTCATGTTTTTACAAAGAATGGTGGTCCAGCAGGGTCCCCCTTCTGCTGGTGGCATCTACTGCAGACAGTCAGACCTGCTGGGCACAATATTTCCTCTTCTCTCTGCTTCTCAGCTCTGTCTGGAACATTACAAGGCAAAATTTGAACCTCCCTCTGAGCTCTTGAGAGGTTGTCTGAGGCAGAGGAATAGGACCATGGACAGAGGAATCGCCTCCCAATCACTGGCGCTGCAGGAAAGCCAACTCTTCCTGCCAAGAGTCCCTGGGAGAGGGTCTTTCCATGAATAGGCTACTCTTTATTCAGGGGTCACTTTCCTCTTCTCTAATTTCCTTTTGGAACAGAACAGTTTCTTCTGGAAACACGGGCTTCCTCCACCAACTCTATGCTCACAAAACACACTTTAAAAAAAATCTTACAAATGCAGCTCTTAAAATATTGTGAAATACTTTCATTATAAATAAATATTTCACTGAAATATATAGAAAATAGTTTACTAAATGTCTATGTATAAAACACTTTTTAGAAAAAGCTGAATATTTGACTTACTTGCTTTAGGGTTTTGTGTTTGTTGTAAAATGCCTTATAAGTACAGTTGAAACCCATTGCTTATCCCTGACCCATTTATTTCTCTATTTTTCTCCTTTCCTCTTTTCCCAAAAGGAATCACCATCTTGAAGTGCCTATAAATCATCCCCATGCATGTTTTTATTCATTTTATGTATATAGTCAGAAACAATATGTAGTACTCCTTTGTATTTGTAACATGTAAAAGAATACTGCATCAGGCTACACATAATATTCTGCAATACTTTTTTTGGTCACCATTACTTGTTAGACTCATTCCTGTTGCAACCTGAAGAACTAACTCATTAATTAAAACTGTTGTATGTTATTCCCTTATTTGAATATACGCAAGTTATTTATTTGTTCAGCTGCATTATGGCAAGTAGATTGTTTTTCGTTTGCTTTTGTTTGTTATAAGAAGCAGTACTGCAGTTACATTTAAAAAGCCATCTCCTGGTGCACACCATATAAAAGTTTTTCTAGGCCAGACTTTCTCAATCTTGACATTATTGAAATTTTGGACTGGATAAATTTTTGTTGTGGGGTAGGATTTTAGCTGTATCCCTCATTTCTGCTAGTAACCAGTAGCACCTTCCCACTCACAGGTATGACAACCAGAAGGGGCATCAAGCATTTCCAAATGTTCCCTGGGGAGCAAAATCACCCCTGATTGAGATCCACTATCTAGGCAATATACCTAAGAGAGGAACTGTTGGGTCTTAGGGTATATATTAATATTAGAGGCCTGGTGCATGAAATTCATGCACAGGGGAGTGTGTCCTTCAGCCCAGCCTGCACCCTCTCCAATCTGGGACCCCTTGACAGATGGCCTACCAGGATCAGGCCTAAACATGCAGTCAGACATCCCTATCACAATCCAGGACTGCTGGTTCCCAATTGCTTGCCTGCCTGCCTTCCTGATTGTTTCTAACCACTTTTGCCTGCCAGCCTGATCACCCTCTAACTACTCCCCTGCCAGCCTGATTGATGCTTAACTGCTCCCCTGCCAGCCTGGTCACCCCTAACTACCCTCCCCTGCAGGCCTGGTCACCCCTAACTGCCCTCCCCTGCAGGCCCGGTCATCCCCAACTTCCCTCCTCTGCTGGCCTGGTCACTCCTAACTATCCTCCCCTGCAGACTTGATCTCTCCCAACTGCCTTCCCTTGCAGGCCTGGTCCCTCCCAACTGCCCTCCCCTGCTGGCCTGATCACCCACAACTGCCCTCCCTTGCAGACCTGGTCCCTCAAAATTGTCATCCCCTGCTGACCATCTTGTGGTGGCCATCTTATGTCCACATGAGGGCAGCTACCTTTGACAACATGGGGGCAGCCATCTTGTGTGTTGGAGTGACAGTCAATTTGCATATTATTCTTTTATTAGATAGGATATATTGTCATTTTGCTTTGTGAGAGGGCTGTTTTCCCATATCTTGCAACTTTGGGTATTTTCCAAATTTAAAAAGTTTACCTGTCTATGAGTACAAAATGGTAAGTTTTTATTATTTTGTTTTCCTTTACTTTCTAGTGAGATTGAGCATCTTCTTGTATGTTTATTGGCATTTGAGTTTCTCTGCTGTGAATTGCCTATTCAGATCCTTTATAAATTTTTTGAGGTTGTTTCTTTCTCTTATTGTCCTGTAGTAGTTCTTCATAAGTTTTGAATATTTACACCTTAATGGTTTTATGTCTGGGAAAACATGTTTTATTTTAAAGCAGGTAAGTGTATTGGTTTTCACTTTTGTCTTTTATTCTTTTGCACTTTGTTTACTGAAGTCTTCCTATCCCAAGGATGTAAAGATAAGTTCATATTTTTCCTAGAAGTATAAAGTTTGACTACTTACAGTTCAGTCTTTATCAAAGCTTGTGATGTGAAATACATATGTAATTATTTCAACACATATTTATTAAGTAATTTATCCTTTCACTCCTGGTTTGTTATGTCACCTCTGGTTTTAAATATTAATTATTTGGTAGAGCAAACCCCCCTGACAATTCTTTTTCAAAACTGCCTTGGGTTATGGTTGGTTATCTGACCAAGGCCTTTTCCTTTCAACTGAGTCTAAATTGTTTTCAGCTGTCCATGCAGCCTAGTCTGTGGTGCTTGGTCTAAGCTCACTACAATCATCCTATTCCATTGGGATTTGTTTGGCCATAGGCATGTGTTGCATCTCTTGCCAATGAGACTTATGTGGAATTATGTCAGAGTGAAGGTGGGAGAGGATAGGCAAGTCTTCTTATCACTTGACAAGGTACATAAGAAAAAGATTTGCCTTCCCTATAATTGTAGAGTTGGAGAAAAGGTGTGCCTGAAATGGTGGCAGCCATCTTGCCACCCTGAGGAGAAAAACTGGAGACCAGCACTCTAAGAATGGCTAAGTAGATAGATAAATAGGGTCCAGATCCCCATGATGTCATCATGCTGCAGAACTAACCAATGCTAAGCCACCTTCCACTGGACATCCTGTGATGTGAAATAATACACCTGTTATTGTTTAAGCCAATTTAATTATATACTACCGTATTTGCCGGCATATAAGACAATTTTTTGGCCCTGAAAAATACGTATTTGCCGGCGTATAAGACGACTGGGCGTATACGAAGACCCCCTAACATTTCCACTAAAAATACAGAGTTTGTTATATACTCGCCGTATAAGACTACCCCCCACTTGGAGGCATATTTTTCAGGGCCAAAAAATCGTCTTATACACCGGCAAATACGGTATATATTTTTATTTGCAACCAAAGGTACCCCCAATTACTATTATACTAGAAGCCTGGTGCACAAATTTGTGCGGGGGGGGGGGGGGGCGGGAGGTCCAAATGGCCCATCTGGATCAGGGTGGATCAAGCCAGGTTGGATGGGGGGAGGGTTCACGGATGGTTGGCCGGCCAGCCCCGTCCCCTGGTTGAACTCCCAGTTAAACTCCTGGTCGAGGGGACAATTTGCATGTTAGCCTTTTATTGTATAGGATGTTTTGACCCTTTACTTTTCAACATGAATTTTGTGATCATTGTTCCATGTTAAATAATTAGGTTGGTATTTTAAAAATTGGGTTTGCCTCAAGGCTAGCCATTGTGGCTCAGTGGTTGAGCATCAACTTATGAACCAGGAAGTCATGGTTCAATTCCTTGTCAGGGCACATGCCCAGATTGTGAGCTCAAGCCCCAGCATGGGGCATGCAGGATTCAGCTGATCAATGATTCTCTCTTATCACTGATGTTTCTATCTTCCTCCTCCTCTCCCTTCCTCTCTGAAATCAATAAAAATATATGTAAAAAATAAAAAATATTAAAATTAGGTTTGCCTCAAAATTAAACATTAACTTTAGGAGAACTGACATACTATCCAATAAAAAGGGAATATGCTAATTGACTGTCACGCCCTCAAAGATGGCAGCACCCACAGCCACAAGATGGCGATGCCCAATCCCCTCGGCCCCCTAACCACCCAGGGCCAGCCTGAGGCATAGGCAAGCCTCAGATGGGCAGCTGCCCAGCCAAAGCTTGAGGCACAGGTAAGCCTTGGATGGCAGCTGCCCAGCTCCCCAGCGCTGCCCAAGGCTCAGGTAAACCAGGGCATAGTGTTAGTCGTGGAGGCCTGTGGTTGCTTCATCCAGTTCCCTTCATGTGCCCCTGTCTTCCTCCTCATCATTCCCTCATGCCAGGCTCTTCATCAAGCAGTGGTCAGCTTTCTTATCCTCTTGAACAGGCCAGTTCGTGTGCCGGGGATGGGAGTTCCCAGTCCAGCCCATGGACTCAAGCCCTGAACCTGCTCAGGTTCCCACCTACTTCCCTCACCCCCTGCAAATCACTTTTAGTTTCCCTTCCCCTGCAGAAGCCTCAACCCAGCGTCTTCTGCCTCCTTTCAGACCTGCAGCCGAACAGGCCCATTTGTTCCATAAAAAGCTTATTTGGGGGGCCAACTCTGCCTTTTAATAGTTCTCTTTTATATATATATTTTAAAAACCACTGCTTTATGTTCAGAGCTGAGCTAGTGCCTCAAAATGTTGTGTACGACAATGCTCCATTGGCCAGAAATCCTAATTCCAAATGTGTGTTTTGTGAACGGTTACAGAACTAGCTTCTGCCACTGCAGATACTGCACGTAGCAGTTATCATCAAATACAATGCTGCTCAAAATCTTCCCAATGCCTTTCAGCTCCTCATGCTTTTTAAATGCTGCCCCATCTGTATCTGGCATCTGAGTGATGGGCAATGGAGGTAAACACTATTTTCTATACCCAGGGAAACTGAATCCACTTGTTTAGTTGTGGCCAAGAATCATTAGGCAGAACCACCAGATTGAGAATTCCTCCAGAGGCAGAGCTGCGTTCATCCTGTGCCGTGTACAAATGACCCTCAGTGGAAGTGTTTGATCCCAGGCCTAGTTTTACTCAACAGGATGTCCCATGAGTTGAGGAGACCCTTAATGAGGTCGTCAAGATCTATGCAAGACTATGGCCGCAAGAATTGATTTTAAGCAAAGTGAGTGGGAAGGAATTGTCAATGGCATTTCATCAAGGAAGTGAATCTTGATTGTGATTTAGAATATTTTATACCAATTCCCTTATATAAATCAGCTTAGCATATAAATATAACAAAAATAGAATTCATTAAAATTACAAAACTTATTTATCAAAATATGTAAAACAGTCAGCTGCAGCAGTAATGACTAAGAAGTATAAAAATAAATTATTTTTTTCCCAGTAAGTATTTACTGAGTTCCTACTATGTGGCAGCAGTGTATAGGAAACTGGGATATAAAGATAAATAACAGGTCCTTGTGCAACAAACCATCTAATTGGGCAAACAAATAATTGAAATATGATAGGATGAGCTTCTTAAAAGAGTGTCAGTTCAAAGATAAAATTGTACACCTATATTCATAGCAGCAATATTCATAATAGCAAAGAGATGGAAGCAACCCAAGTGTCCATCAGATGAATGGATAAACAAAATGTGTCATGTACGTACAATGGAATATTATTCCGACTTAAAAAGAAAGGGTATTCTGATAATACTACTAAGGATGCAAGTGAAATAAATCGGTCACAAAAAGACCAATGCTACTTACACGAAGACTCTGAAGTAATCAAGTGTATTGAAACTGAAAGTAGAACTGAGGTTGTCGGGGCTTGGGGGAAGGGAGGAGGAAATGGTACTTGTTTCATGGTCATAGGGTTTCAGGGTAACAAGATGAAAAAGTTCTAGAGATTGGTTGTACAACAGTGCAAACATACTAACACTATTAAGCTGTATACTTAAAATGGTTGAGATGCTACATTTTATATTACGTGTAATCTACCACAATGCTTTTGTAAGTCAGAAAGTGTTAGCGTCGTGACAGTAGGGTCCTATCTCTCTCGCTCACTCTTACGTTTCTAGCATCTAGCAGAATGGCTGGTACAGAGCAGGTACTTGACAAATATTTGACCTTCCTCTGGCTTCTCCTTCCCATCCAACATCCTACGCAGCACAAGGCCAAGTCGTCTGGGAGCCAGCTCAGCAAACAAAGGCACTTCTCTCCTCAGGGCCCGGAAGGGGAAGAATTTCAAATATTTGCTATTTGATGTTTGCCCCAATCACACCAGCCATTCTTTACTTCTCAATTATGCCTCTCTGAGCTTTTTTGGCATTTAGATTTCCTAAAGATAGATACTGCTTCCACTTCCCAAAACAGAGTTGTGATGGGCTTTGTTAAGAAAAAGAAGGAAAAAAAAAAAAGAAATGTGGAAGGAAGTCTGAAATGAAATCATTGTTCGGTCCGGGTACAGACGACTCTCGGGCCAGGCTTGCAGGGCACAGGAGGAAGATGAGGTAACTGGCATGGGTTTGCCCTCCGCAGCCTGTTCCGTCCCTTCGCCGGCACCATCTCCTAGTTGCCTGGCTTACTCTCTTGTGTCTGTGTTTTTCGCGTGGCCCAAAATAGAGAGACAAAAAAAAGCTTCCTTGTACTTATTTGAGCTCTTCTGCTTTTTTCTTAGGTGTTTGATTTCCTCTTGCCACGATCCCTTTTCCTGCCACCTGGTTGTTTCTCTGCTTCTCCTGCCTTCCTCGATTAGGGCTTTGCCTTGTGTCTCTAACCCTGGGTTGGTACCCAGTGTCCACAAAGGACAAGTAAGCGAGCATTCGGTGACAGGGCAGGCGTGGAGCTGCCCAGGGCCCGAGGATCTGCGGAGGAATTCCGCTCCTGGCCCAGGAGCCGGCCGGTGGTTCTGGCTTGGGTTTGGGCCTGGGCCTGCATGTTGCTAGGCTTCACGGTAGAACCCAAGGGCCTTGCTGGCACTCCAAGGGCGGCCTTGGGAGAAAGTGTCGGGGACCTCTCTCCTGTCTTCTTATGCTGGGCAAGTGGGAGGTGGAGTGCAGAGCAGAACCAGAGAAAGCCTCCTCAGAGACAGAGTCGATCGTAGAACCAGCCCAAGTTTCCTTGATTATGTGACTTTTCCAATACAGTTCTTGCTGTCATGGACGCTGTTCTAAGCGCTTTTAAATATTAACTCATTTAACCCTTTAAATACGAATTCATTTATTCCTTACAAGCAACCCTGTGGACTGGGAACTACTCTTGATTAAGTGATCGGGATGAGGAAACTGAGGCCCAGAGACATTAAACTTGCTCAAGGTCACGTAGCTGGTAAGTGATAGCACCAGGATCTGAGCCCAGGCAGCCTGGCTCCTGCATCCATGCTTTTCATCTCCGAGAAGGTGTTTGTGACATAGCTGGTGGGTGCTGGGCAATGTGTGCGTCCCTCTGAAATGTCTGTGCCGCTCTTGGGGCATCTGCCAGCAGCCTTGTGTTCACAGCCCTATCCTGCAGAAGCCATCAGAGTCAGACCTTCTCTCGCTCCAGGATCAGGGCATGAGAAAGCAATTTATACGTATACAAACGTTAAGAAATAGAATTGGAGCATATGTTTAATAAAAATTAAGTGTCACACTCTGTTCTATTGCTTGTACGCAGTGTGCCCCACTCCATCCCCGGCATTACGCCGGGACCTGGCCCCAGTCAGGGTGTTTGCAGGCAGCCACCCCACATTCTCCACCCAGGCCTTGTGAACAGCATCATGAATTTTTTAGATGGCTGGCAGGACTTGGGAATGCAGTTCAGAGCTGTAGAACAGACCTTCCGGTGAGAGCAGCAAACCGGTCTGGAGAGAAGCCCGTGACCTTGGCCTCTGCTCTGGAAGGCCATGGCCATGGCCCTGAACATATGCAAATCCTCTGACCTTTCCCCGTGCCTCCTGGCTGGGCTCCAGTTGGCTTTCCCTGGTGAGAGCTGGGTTAGCAGAGAAGAAGGCATCACAGGAAGTTAGGATGAGCTTGGCTTTCTGCTGCCTACACGAGGGACTGAGTTTCATTGTTATACAGGCCTCTTCCACGCCCTCCGCTGGCTTCCCACTCATAATTCTCAAGGTCTCTGCCCATTCTCCATTGCCAAAATGCTTCCTACCGCAGGGCCCTGGTTCTGATCTGGCTGGAACTGGTAAAAAGTGAATTCCTGCTAAGAAGTTAGCCGATAACACCTGAGGCAGGGCAATCCTCTATATACTGCATGTGCATCTTAATAGGAAAACTCAAAAGCAAGAAGTTAAAAAAAACTCAAAAGAATGAATATCTAGAGATAGACTGTCAGGTGCCTTTATGCCTTTACACAGAGAGATGTGGGGGTCTGGTCTCCTGTAGATGTGTACATGCCTCTAAACCTGGTCCTAATGTCAATGTCAGACCACAACCCTTCAAATCCAGAATAAAACATTCACTTGGGATCAACAGCTCTCTCTCTCTCTTAGTTGCTGTTAGGACTCACCAGATCCTGGGATCCGGATCAGGGCATGCTAATGAGTTCAGTTTGTTGGCCACTGGAGCAGAGTCCTTTGTCAAGTGGGGTATTTCCTCTGACGTCACTGGACTGCTCATCAGCTCCAAGGTGGGTCTTTGCCAGGAAAACCTGAATTCAAGAGGAGGCTTGGCCTTCGGGGAAGAGGCCTGTGTCCTGGCTGGGTGTGTCTGCTCCAGGCAGGCCACCCAGAACCACTGATTCTCTGGGATAATGCACTTTTGATCCAAGTGGGGGTGGGCAGGGGTGGGAGGAGGAGGTACAAGCAGCAGAGCTACAGAGCATTCGCTGTTACTGGGTGGGACTTTTGAACCGGTTTGATGGTGACAGCCCCAGCCCCACCCACCCCATTAGAGGCTGCCATCTTTCCTGCCCACCCCACCAACCTCCCCTCCTCTTCCCTCCCTATTCTCTTGAAGACCAGCTGCCTAGGTGACACCTTTTGCTTCTAAAACCTTCTTTGTAGCTCTTCCTTGACCCCTTTCTCAAAATATTCCCTCTCCTTCCTCCTCCAATGCCAGACTGTTGGCATCTGTCTCCCTGTCTTGCGCATGCTGCCATCTCTGGCTCTCACCATGGTTGCATAATTGCCTCTGGTTAAAGTTTAAATAGATGGGTTTCAGCCCAGGAGAAAAATGTAAACAAGCCATTTCTGCAGTCTTTCAGAACTGCTGACTTCCAGTGCTCGTGAATTGTCTGCTAGGAAATCCATTCAGCTCCTCCCCAACCAAGCAACTGAGGACGCCACTGGGCTTTCAGAGCCGTGAAAGCTGCTCTCAAACCATTGAGAGGCTTTTAGACGATCTACACTTTTCCTTTTAACTCAATTAGGGTCCAGTTCCTATTCTAGGGTGTTCATTCGACTGCTGTGTTGAGGTGAGAAAACAGTTAAGCAAGCTTTGTGGGCTGGCTTCTGGAGAGGAAGGAAGTGAAAGGAGCTGTCATTTCCCTGCTGGAATTTTTTTCTTTGGGGGAGGAGTTTCATTGGTTTTACTGGTTGGTGAGGCTGTCTTAGGATCACGATGGGGGGGGGGGGGGAGGGGGACTTTTTTGGCCCGTGCTGGAGGAAGACGACGTGTGAGGTTTGAGCTGTTGATTAGGCATATATTCCTCCATTTGCTGTGTTTCCTCAGAAGTAAGCAGCACATTTTGTGGGGGTTTTCTTTGTTTGTTTGTTTGTTTTTTGAGTCTTGATTAAGAATATTAGATGTCTATATTTTTCTGCTTTGTGTTCTTTATGTACTTGTGATCTGGTGTCAGGATGGATTCAGCAATGATTTCGGATGTTTTAGTCAATGATTTGATTGGATCCTTGCCTTCCCTACTCAAAAACCTTCAATAACTCCCCATTTCAAGCTCAGACTCCCATTCACAGCCTTCTGTGGTCTGGCTTCACCCCACCCTTACCTTCCACTATTCCAACCGACGCTGACCTCATCAAACTTCCCACCAGCTCCTGTAACGTGTTCCCTCCTTGACTCTGCAGGATCCCGTCCTGCGGACCCCGCCCCTGGCCCCCTCGGAGCCTTCTCAAAATCCCATCTTCCTGCGCTCAGTGAGACTTTCCTGCTCTCTGTGCAGCCAGAACCACCCCTTCTTCCCCCCATTCTCAAGCAGCCCATGATGGTCCCCTTCATGGCAGCCCTCATTTCATCACCTACGCTTCTCTGTCAGCTTTCTGCACTAGCTACTTAGCCCCCTGAGTGGAAGATGGGTCATTATATCCGCCCACGTCGCCCTGCCTCTGTGCAGCCCATCGTCAGTACTCAATAAAGATTCAATCTTTATTTTTCAACCTCTCTGAAAACTCGATGTTAATATTTGAAAATGGCTCCTGTGAGGAATCAGAGGAGTGATGATGGTATTTTTGGAGTCAGATTTGGGTTCAGGTCTAAGCTCTGCTGAGTATTAGCACTAAAATGACTTCCTAATTCTTATCATATCCTAGCATCACCTTCTTCACTTGTACAAGGGAGGCAATACCATGTCTTTTATAGGTTTTTGTGAGAATTAAAATGAGATCTTGCAAGTAAAAAAAAAACCACAGTTCTGCCTTACCCCTACCCTCCCTTGGTGTTAAAAACATTTCAAATGTTGAAGCCTTTTACCCTGGAACATGAATCGTATTGATTTAATAGAGATGTGCCACGTGTGCTGTTGGCTAATGCAACCTTCCTTGATGCAACAACAGTCTCTTCTTATTCACACTTGCAAGTTTTGCAAAGGCATATTATCTTGAAAGTGGACTTATCTATTGGTCACTGAAGAAATCCCAGTGATGGGCATGATGACCAGGCAGCTGCTCTGTTTGTTGCTGACTTATTCTCTCATGTGGAGGGTCAGCCTCACACCATCATGCTGACCTCTTCACGCCCAGCGTCAGCTTTAAAGATGGCACTCTTCTCTTTCCCCCTCCAGAAAAATTCAGTTGCTATATTTTCACCCATGGGAGGGAAGCAGTGGGCTCCACTCATCCACCTAACACACTGAATGCCTGCCATGTTCCAGGTACTAAGATACAAGAGGAATCAACCAAGGTCTGTGCCTTTAAAAGTTTGAATCTCATGGATTTTGGGGGAAAAATAGGCATCTAATTTAGCAAGTATTGTATGGGTACTGAGAAGGGGACAGTCCGCGTGTCAGGAAAAACTTCAGAAAGACGTGATGCTTGAGCTGAGTCTTGAAATATCAGTACACGGCTGTCAACAGACAAGGGGGGCAAAGCACTGCAGGCAGAGGGACCCCTACTCTTGTTTCTTCCCGTCTGATTGCCATGCACAGCCTGAAGCGTCTGGCTCTGTCATCTTTACCCAGTGCAGCCATCTTCTCCTCGGTCCAGGCGACTTAAATCCTTCCTTGGCAACGGCGACGGCAGCGTTATTAGTGCTGGTTTCAATCAGAGAGCCGACATAAGAAGCTCTGAGGCTGCTTTTGTTGCCCAGGCCAGAAAACAGCTGGCGTGGTTTGAGCTCCCTGGGGGAGGGGAGGGGCTGAGCATGCATGGGCATACACACCTTTGTGTGTATGGGTGTGAGTCTGAGGGCTGCGGGGGTGTGTCCATTTGGATGGCTGGCGAGATGTTTATCTGCAGGTGTTGGCACAGAAAATAGAAGTGGATATTCAGAAAACAAAGGGACAGCCCAGGATCTCACAGACAAGCTGAAGGACTGCTCAGAGAAGGGGGAGGTTCACACAACCTCAACCAAAACAGAATGAGGCAGAGAAAGGAAGTTGCATCAGAAGAGGAAGAATGCCAAGGTCATGTTGAAGAGCCACAATGTCACAAAACAAAAATAAAATGTATGACTCTTATTGTACCTAGTCAAAGACTGTAGCAGTATTTTCTTCTTTGCAGCATGTAAATATTATGGAGATAATATTTAGTGCAGCAAACATGGAGAACACAGAAAAACACAAACAAACAAAAACTGCTATAATTTTTTTAAGTTATGTGCATCATATCTTATGTATTTGGATCAGTGATTAATTATAACTTGCTTTCAACTCCAAATAAAAGTGTTTTTCTTCAGCACTTAAAAATATTAAAAACACGTTCTGAGATGGACTTACTAAAGGACATTTTAAAGGTCTCCTTATTATTAGCACAAATTGAAACTTTTAATAAAGATACTTTAATAATAGTGAAGCAATTGAAATGTCAGAGCAAGAAATATAGATCCCAAGATGTTATTAAGTTTTTCCATTTCAATTTATGTAGAAATGTTAGTCTCCTTACCAAAAAGAAGTAAAAGAGTTGTTTTCCTTTTGATTAGAATGTCCTGAGAACCACTAGCAGGGTTGCCTAAGACCATCGGAAAACACAGATATTTACATTACGATTCATTAACAGTAGCAAAATTACAGTTATGAAGTAGCAACGAAAATAATTTTATGGTTGGGGGTCACCACAACATGAGGAACTGTATTATAGGGTTGCGGCATTAGAAAGGTTGAGAACCACTGGATTATAGATTCTTATGACTGCACAAATAAAACATTATAGGAATAGCTTTAAGTGAGGGAGTTTTATAAAAAGTTAATAAAACACTGGAACAAGCTTGTCATTAGAGTCTCAGATGAGTCTTTTGAATCTTTTGTTTTATACATATAGTCATAGGAATTGGCTTTCCATCCCTCGTTGGAAATGTAATGGCTTGCCAGTCTCACAAATATTTAAAAGCATATTAAGTTTTGGCCAGTGAATTAGGAAAGTTTGGCGTACTTTAATTAAAGTACAAAACAGTACTTGTCCATTGAATAAATTATTAGTTCACATGCTAGTTTGCCAGGTAACTAGTGAATGGGCTTGGGGTGGGCAGAGAGGAGAGAATTTGACAAGGAAGAGGAAAGCACTCATAATGAGAGTGGGAGCAAGCAAGTAAGTTCACTCTATTTGCACACAGTAGGTATGCAGTGAATAATTGTTGAAGGAGTGAAGGAAATGAGTAATAAGTATAAAGAAAGTGGCATAAACACCTAATTCAAAATGAAGTTTAAATTTTGCTTCATGACAGGGTTATAATATTTTGCCCATAATAGCTACCTTTATGATACATAAAGATATATAGCTTTTTAGAAATTGTGAGACCTTTAAAAAGAAAACATCTAGTCTTGAGAGAAACAGAAATCTATGCAAATTTTTAGATTTCCTGAAGTTTTCTTTTATTTACAAGCCTAAATTCAGTGTCACTTTAGGAACATAAAAATGTGTTAGGTGTAAATTGTTTTACTCAAAACCATTACATATTTTAAATATAATCTATTCAAATATTATAAATTTACTAATTAAAATTGTTTTTTCTTTTGAAAACTAATTACTAGTGGGGTTATGAACTGACATCAAATATTTGGCTTTTGCCTATTGAGGAGAAACCAACAAAAAATTAGAAAGGGAAGAAACCATAAACATTACAGTGAAAACAAACAAACAAAGCCAGAAAGTTAAAATGTTTTCTAGACCAACTGCTTTCCCTTAGGCATTTGTTTTCAAAAAAGAATCTAAGGGTTGGAAGAAAAGAGAGAGAAAAAATAAACCAAAATAATTGACTGTAACTTTTTCCCAAGGATCCACATTTTTGTTTAAAGAGTGAATGCTCCCGAATTGGCTAGTTTCCCTGCTTTCTGAGCTTCCACATCTTCATGGGGTTCTCCATTCGGACATGCTTCCTGACTCAGAACTTGCTGAGGACCTCGAGTCCCACTCCAGAGGAGCCTCATGAACTCCCTACCCAGTGTATGTTCTGGGAAGCCTGTCCTTTCTGATGGTTCTCAAGGAATGGGAAGCAGGGATGTGTGCGTGTGTGTGTGTGTGTGTGTGTGTGTGTGTGCCCACGCGCGCTTAGGGATGGTAAGCCCTCCTTTACATTAACTCTATAGACCTTTCCTTCAACAAGTGGCAGGCCATTCTTAACTCCTGCTCCTCTGTACTGAAGAACTTAGCATTACTTCCCCTGGTGATCCAAGGAGCTTTATTTACCCGAAATACCCCTCTCTCCCAAGACAATTTCCCCTCCTCTGGGAAATGCTCTCGTGTCAGGTTGCTCTGTCCTTGAACCAGACAACTTTCTCTGCTTGTCTTTATCTGTCTAAATAAAGCTAACCTACATTTGCTGTGTAATTTGTTGGGATGCTTGCTCATGCTATTTAAAGCATCCCTCAAGACTCTGTAGAAAACAAGATGCATTATCTCCAGGAGGGAACCTTTAGGTTTGCTGGTCATTTAAAGAATTCAAGAATTTAAAGAATCCATTCAGTCTTCAGCTGTTCAGATGTGAAGGACAAAGGG
Source organism: Vespertilio murinus (assembly GCA_963924515.1). Lineage (NCBI taxonomy): Eukaryota > Metazoa > Chordata > Mammalia > Chiroptera > Vespertilionidae > Vespertilio > Vespertilio murinus. Next base: position 55,250,177 of record OZ004712.1, on the reverse strand, counting down.
ACTCTTCGTGGTTTTCATTTCAGTACATAGCTGGGATCAGTTATAGCAAAAGAAGTAGTTAGCAAATCTCTCTCTCTCTCTCTCTCTCCCTCCCTCCCTCCTTCTCTTTCCCGTGTGTGTGTGTGTGTGTGTGTGTGTGTGTGTGTGTGTGTGAAGGGTGGTGCCTTTATCTCTAGCCTTCATGAAATCCAGCTTTTCTGATGATTAAGTGCCGGACAGACTATATTTTTCATCTTGGGCTCTGATCATTGGCCAGTACCCTCTCAGGGAATAAATGTGAAAGATCAAAAGGAGGTGTCACCGTAGCAAACAAGCTTGTGGTGAGGTTATGGTTTGTCTCCACCTCCCTTTTCCGTCTCCATCTGACATTTCATTAGACAATCCTGGTACTTCCACGTTCCAGGGGGGGAAGAAAATTCTAAACAGGGAAAGGAACAAAATACGGGGGCTGTAAATAGGACTCCACTGTGCACTTCTATATGACTGGTAATTCAGAGAGGTTTCAAATCTGTTGCTTGTTTTTTCTCATCCGGTATTTGTGTCAATCTGTTGGCTTGCTTAGTGGGAGGGAGAGCTGGTACAATGAGATGGTTTTAACCATTAGCGCCCTGCTGCTCCCTTAAACACATGCTTTTTATCAGCATCCACTTGTTCAGCCGTGATTTTTGTGACGTCCATTGCAGTGAATGAGTCAGAAACCACAAGCTAACAGGTCTATTCTGTCACCTAGGAAACCAATGCATCATCCACAGGAAATGCAGGGCCCGATGGGGAGCGTGCCCAGATCAGGTTATGAAGCTGGCAATGAGTTTTTCAAAAGAGGTCAAATAATAATGCGTAGAATCTCAGCCTAGGGTGGGCTCAGAGGCAGGGAGGGAGAACTGACAGGCAGAAATACCAAGAGAAATTCAGCTAATATCATGTAAGATGTCTGTTTTTAACAAATTTACCAAGGACAATGAGAACAGAGACAAGGGTTAATTTGCCACAATACCAAATGCATTTATTTGTCCCTTGGCTGAGGGGTTTTCAGTGTATGAAGTGAAATGAAAAAAATTGACCATAAAACATTGGCTTTATGGTCAAACTCCTTTTTCATGGTCACTCTCCTTCGGGTTAAAAAAAGTGATGCAGCATTCCTTCAGAGAAAACCACACCCTGATTCGCATGCTCCCACTGTTTCGTTTTGCTTTTCTGCCTGGGCCTTTTTTTTTTTTTCCTTCCTAATCACTATAGTTCAGCTGTAGTCCATCCAGATATCTGTGAATATAAGCTTAAGACAGCTGAGAAAAATTACCTGCGCAGGCCTTTCAAGTTGTCTGATGAGCTTAATGTTTTCAGGCAGAATCACACCCTCCAACGGCGATGGGTGAAAGGTTCTGTGTAAAAGTACAACTTGAGCTCTCCCAGAACTTCCTGTTTTAGCTCAAAGAATATTAGAACGGGGGGAGGGAGGGGAGAAACAACTCAGAGATTCCTTGGTCCAACCACCTCATTTTTCATATGAGAAATGAGTCTCAGAGAAGACATCTGTAAAAGGTCACACAGTATAACCAATTAGAGTGTATGATGGAGGCCGGGCAGAGGAGAGGAAAGAGGTAGGAAGGTTGACCACAAGCTTGAAACAAGTTGCCAGGTGACATAACCACCTCAGAGGCTGTTAAAATACTAAGCTGTGTTAATTGAAGTAGGGAATCCTGACTAAGAGGGGTAATGGTACCCTCATGGCTGGTCAGTGTTACCAAGAGCATGACCTTCTATCTTGAGTACCCGTTGAACAGGGAACAATGACCAACTCAAATGGCCCACAGGAGGGTAAAGATGATGGCAAGAGTTTTAGTAACTATAACCTAAAAAGAACAATGAAAAACATTAGACTATTTAGCTTGGAGACCATGGAGGAATGGGATGAGGTACTGTCAAATAAGTGAAAGTCTATTTTGAAGAAAGATCAGACTTATTTTGTGTGACTAAGAAGGACATTGGTACAAGTTAAGGGTGATGGGTTTTAGCTACATATAAGTAATTTTTCAATAATTCAAGCGGATTGAAATGGATTAAACTACCAATGGGATAGTGAATTAATTATTTATCTTCAAAGGTGTTCAAGTATTAATTTATCCAAACACATTGATTCAGTTATCTAAATACCTGCCATATACTAAGTCTTGGGGGACTTTAAGGTTATTGTCTGTGTTAATGAAGGCAATAGTAACTGCTGCATTAAATCTGTATATCAAACCTAAGACTGTGCTGTGGCTCAGATTATGGGAAATTTATTTCTTACTCAGATAATATCTAAAATGGGTGTCCCTGCTTGTGGGTGGCTCTCATGGTAGTTGAAGGAACCAGGCTCTTCCATCTTATAATTCTGCCATCTTCAATATGTGGCTAATGAGCTTGCTCTAGGCACTGACATTCCTGCTGACAGACAGGGAAAGAATGTGGAGATTGCGTGTGGAGATTTTTATGGGATGGACTTAGAAGTGACACACATAAACTCTGTTCATATTCTGTCCAGTGGAATTCAGTCACGTGGCCACATCTAACTGCAAGAGAGGCTTTAAAATGCAGTCCTGTGTCCAGAAAAAAGAGGAAATGGGTTTGATGACTGACTAGTGAGTTTTTTACCACAGTGTCCAACTCTGAGCTTCTATAATTATGGTGACAAAACTAAGATAGAAATTTTTAAAAAATTTCTTGATTAATGCCAATATTATCATGTCTTAGATTTTCATTAAATGTCTTTTTGTTGAAGGTCTCCTAGTCAATATATATTGTTAAGGCTTTTTTTTTTTTTAAAAAAAAAAAGCAAGATAGAGAACAATGTATATAGTATGCCACTTTTGTGAATGAAAAGAGTAATAATAACGATAATATGCATTTGTATTTGCTTGCATATGTATAAAGAAACACTAAAAAAACGCACAAGAAACCTTAGAGACAGGGTGGGAGAAAAGAGGGAGGATGGAGACATCACTGGGAGCAAGACTTCTCCATATATGCCTCTAAATATTGCTTATGTAATTAATTATATAAAACTATGTAGTTTTTAAAAATATTTCTATTGAGGAAGACTTTTTCACGGACTGATCTCTTTTTGTTTTCAAGTAATGGGAAGCTTGATAAAAGGACTACTTGGGAAGGTGAGCAAGGCATAACTTATGAGCTTGAGGTAACAGTAGTGATAAATATGATGCCTTTCTTGTTCTAATGTACCTGACCTGAATTAATTAGATTTTTCAAAATAAAGTAAAAGAATAATAATGCTTGGTTTTATGTGGAAACATCTGAATATCTCAGAGTGCTTTTATATTCTACATTTTTGTTTATTTTCATAATAGTCTTAATAACTATGATATGAAAGCTTTAAATTAATTTCTTGTTTTGTAAGATACTGTCAGAGTCAAGAATAGGAGTTTAATTGTCAACAATTCATGTTAGACTTGTGGACCAACCCTCTTCATTTTGGAGCAGTATCAACATTGGCAGTGTGGGATAAAAATCCTTTATGTTTTATTGCATTTTCATAAATTTTTCATATTTAGTTTTCTCATCAATTAATGAATTAATTGGGACTGGTATTATTTTTAGAGATGAAAAACAATAGTGGCCACTATAAATAAAGTTAAAAGGCTAATGTAAAATTGGGGGAAGGAGGACTGTCCTTAATACATAAAGAATCATTACAAATCCAATCTAATAAAAGAGTAATATTCAAATTGACCATCATTCCAATACAGAAGATGGCTGCCCCCATGTGGACACAAGATGGTCACCACAAAATGACCAGCAGGGGAGGGCAGTTGGAAGAGACCAGGCCTGCAAGGGAGGGTAGTTAGGGGTGACCAGGCTGGCAGAGGAGGGAAGTTGGAGGCTACTGGGCATGCAGGGAAGGGCAGTTTGGGGGTACCAGACCTGCAGGGGAGGGCAGTTAGGAGTGACTAGGCCTGAAGGGAGGGCAGTTAGGGGCAAACAGGCTGGCAGGGGAGCAGTTAGGCACTAATTAGGCTGGCAGGGGAGTGCTTAGGGGACGATCAGGCAAACGTGGTTAGGGGCAATCAGGAAGGCAAGCAGGTGAGCAGTTGGGAGCTAGCAGTCCTGTATTGTGAGAGGGATGTCCCACTGCCAGTTTAGGACATCCCTAAACTGGCAGTCAGACATCCCTCAAGGGGTCCCAAATTGGAGAGGTGTAGGGTGGGTTGAGGGACACATACCCCTGTGCACAAATTTTGTGCACAGGGCCTCTAGTAAATAAGTAAAAGGAAAATATTCCAACATAAAAATTGGCAAAAGTTATAGATTAAAAAAATCATAGAAATTTCCCTGGCTGGGTAGCTCAGTTGGTTAAGAGCATAATCCCGATACGCCAAGGGTTCTATCCCCTGTTAGGGAACATATAGGAATCAACCAATAAATGCATAAATAAGTGGAACAACAAATTGCTATTTCTCTCTCTCTCTTTTTTTTTCTCTCTCTCTCTCAAAAAGAAATCACAGAAAGAGATCTCAATAACAACCAAATAAAATTAAAACTATTATTTCTCCTAAAAATGAATATGGTAAAAGAATCATAGTATCTAGTATTAACAAAGGTGTATAAAAATAGGAACATTGATATTTTTCTGGAAGGGAAGAATTTCAATTGGCAATACCTTTCTGAAGGAAAATTTGGAAATATATTAAAACTTTAAACATGTTCTAGCAACTTAATTCCAATTTATCCTAATGAAATATCCAAAAAATAACAATTTATGTTAAATAATATGAATATTAACATTTTTAAGAATTCAGCAAAAGGTGGATCGCACAAAATAGTAAAGAAGTGGAATACCAAGCTGCCATTAAAATACCATGCAAAAGAATTAGCTAAAAGCTAAAGGAAAATTCCACTACCCAATCTACCTAATAAAAGAGTAATGTGCTAATTGACCATAACTTTGCAACACTCACCAGCCAATCAAGAGTATTAACCCAACAAAGATGGCGGGTTAATTTGCATACTCAGGCATTCTGCTCCACCCTAGCCACTCTGGGCCTCTGGGCAGTGTGGGAAGGTGGGAAGGTGGAAAGGCGGCTCTTGGGCCGGAGCGCAAAAGTTGACTCTGGCAGGAGCGAAGATGGTGCTGGCAGCCAGGGGAAGGAAGGCCCACTCTTGCATGAATCTTTGTATATTGGGCATTTAGTGTTAAATAAAAAAGCATGATTCAAAGAAAATATAGAGAAATGTATATATATATATACTTATACATCTTACAGTTTGAAAACTTAGTTAGGCAAAGCTGGCTAAGAGTGACTTAAGTTTAGAAAGACATGTTTCCACCAAAAAAGGGTTTGATGGTCCTTGAAAGTTTTAAAACTAGATAGTATTCTCACCTCCTTGCCGATACCCATTCTACCAGGCTGCTTCAAAAATAGAAAACTGGTCAGGGCAGCCCTTGGTGGGCTTTGCCAGGTCCCATAAAGAACCCTCAGCAGCTCCCATAGGGGATTTAATGCTGCATAGGTCCAACAGATTTTGTGTATGGAACTATCAGTGTGGTTCAGCAAAGGTTTCAGAATGAGAGCTTTTACTACACTAGGCTTTTAAAGGCTTGGATATATTTTTAGCCCTTCCCTCCATTAATGTCTGGATTATAGGCTTATAGGCATTCAAAGTCGATGACATTTTTTTCTAATCACACACTCCAAATTATGCCATTTCTTGGATTACTTTTCCTTATTTCTTGCTGGTTGCCGTTCATTGCACAAACTCAGCCAGCATTTTTTTCGCGTGATTTGAATCTCTCTTTGTCTTTCAGGACCACCCTTCTTGCCTAATCATCCATTTCTTACCCGCATGCAGCACTGGCGATTTCTTTGTTCCACATTCATCTTGCGAATCTCTTTTATTTGCATCCTAATCATAAGCCTCTTCTCAATAGCACGTTCAACATTCTCATCGCTTTTGCAATGATCAGACATACGGGGGTTAATAATGGTGCTGCAAAACACCCTAAATTAAATACAGCAAACCTGCTAGTAATATAAAACCAACTGGCCGAGACGTAAAAAAATTTTTTTTCCAACTGCTATTGCTGTCTGTTGGGGGCAGGCAAAATTGAAACACGTTTGCTTTGGGAGCAAATTATTTTTCATCTCAGTGAAAGTTCACGGGTGGATAAGCTGCGAAAGAACCCCTGTCTTTCCACCGCCCCGGTGCCTGCCACCCTGGTGAGTAATTTGTAACGATAGTCATCAAGTCGCATATAAATATGTAATCAACCGAAATTATTTTTAGATAGCTCAGTCGGTTCTCATTGTCTTAATGAGGCTGAGGTCCTGGGTTTGATCTCTGTGTAGGTTATGCAGCACACAGAGTAAAGCTGTTTCCCACAGGCAGTCTATATGGACGCCCGGCCATCTCACAAGGGCATGCTCTGCAGGGAGCCTAGGTACAGTGTGTGATGAACCAGTCATATCATTTCACTACAGTCCTTGTAGGACAATGCCATTACCAGCCTTCGTAACAATTGTGTGACCCTGCAATCTTCAAACTCAAAACTTCTATTAGCCATTAGTCCGAGAGAGAAGATGCCTCAGTCATATGTTCAAACGGTTTGAACAGTCTCTCTAGAAGCACAAGTTGGGCCACACTGTTCTGCAAATATAAAATACTAAAGTCAAAAGAGGCTCATTTTTCTAATTGAGATTGTTAAAAAAATAAAAATAAAAATAAAATATAGAGGGTGGTGCCTGATTTGCCTACCTCTCCTCTCCCGGGACCTGATGACAATGGATTCCCATTGAGTTAGCATTCGGAGACTTGCCAACGATCAGGGCAATGTCACCAGAGAATGTTACACATTTGTGAAAGCACAGAAGGTTACAGATTCGCAACTCAGTTTCTGGCCTCAAATACAATTTTCTCCCTGTGTTTTCAGGATCCCCTCCTCCCTCCAACGCCAGAGCTGCAGGCAAGGCAGTTCTCTAAATAACACCGCGTCCCTGGACTCCTAGCTCGCATTGGTACATTTCGGCAGGGCTCCTTTGAGGTCTGCCCCCCACCACCTCCCCTCTCCCAGGCTTCTCTTCCTTTGTCTGAGTCAGCCGTGAGTCACCTCACTCATTAGCGGAACTCAGAATGCCTCTCCCTCCTCTGGGTCCCTTTTGTCTCCCTTCTTGTAACTAGTTTCCTGGCAGCCTAAGGTCTGAGGCCAACCTTGAAGCTGGGGCTGGGTCCTTACTAAGATGGTCTGGTCAGTCAAGAGGGTGGCAGACGGCAAATAGAATTAAAATGATGATGACGATAATGACAGTGGTGATGGTGGTGCACACAGTTGCTTCAGAAACATTTTAATGGCCCAATTTGGTGTGTCTGCCTGTGTCAGCTTATAGGACATCAAAGGGGCCCTTAATTCTCGGTCCCTTTTTTCTCTTCCTTGTCTCTTCTTCCCCCCTCCCCTTCCATCCCCCCTGCACACTGCACACCTGCAAGGTCCAAGGTGAAAGCTCACAGACCCGCTCTCTGTGGAAAGGCTAGTGAAGGGCAATATCCTTCCACTGGCGAGCACTCCTTTTCCCAGCATTTTCAGATTTGTTATTCTCATTTCTGCTCATTTTCTTTTACATTCCCAATGCTTGCCCTTTTGTGAGAGGTGGACCAGAAAGGACAATCAAAGAAATGGATTTATGCCTTGTTGGTGCCTCCGGGGCATATAGAGAAGCCTGGTGAAATGATGCTAATAAGAGACTAAATTCACTGTGGAAAATATCAATACCAAAGCACTGTTATTAATTCATTAATCTCGGCTGGATAGTTTTCAGCAAGTCAGATGAATTTCTTTGAAAGGGACCTCAGAGATCATCCTGTCTTTTGATCAGCAGCCATTCACCCAGCACTTACAATGAGCAACCCGGGAGCCAGGCCCCTGGGGCAGTGTTCCCCAAGCTCCATGGTGCAGGCGTATCACCTGGACGCTTGCTCAAATGCAGATTCTGGTTCCAGAGGCCTAGAGTGGGGGCTTGAGGTTCTACATTTCTCTAAGCTCCCTGGGGATGTCCTCGGTGCTGCCACGAACCACCTTTTGCGTACGTAGCAAGACTACAGGGGCTCTGCACAGAGCCAGACAAAGCTTGACTCAGTCCCAGGGGAACATCCGGGGACCCACAGGCTCTGTGACACTGCCCTAAGCATTCCTCCGTCTCAGCTGCTGATATTTTATCCACAAAGCTCAGACAATGCTGACCTATTCTTCCCAATGCTCTCTTGGCTTTCTCAAGTCTTCACTCCCTGTGGAGGGTGTTAAAATTGCAAGACTTAGGTTTGGGATTAGGTCAAGGAAAAAGGCCCATTTATCTTCAGTCTGGCTGTGAAGTCCAATCTAGGCCATTTTACCAGAGAGCGCTGAAATCACATTTCAGACAGAGCCTTTCTTTGATTGCTACCGAGGCCTCCTTTTGTTGTTAGTTCATATCCTTCACCAATTTTTCTGTTGAGGGTCTTGGTATTTTACTTACTGTGTTATAATAGTACTTTTTTAAATACTAAGGGAAATATTTTTCCCCAATAAAGATTCTTTTTAGTCTTTTATCTGTGAATTTTGGACTTAGGAACTTTGGTCTAACATCAATTTTCTTACTAATCTGAGTAAGCCCCTTTACTTGTGATTGGTTCCTTTTTGGTAAATGGAAGTGGTAAAGACTACATATCTCAGAGAACTGTTAAGCATAAAAAGAAAGTACACGTGGGACAGTGCTCAGCAAATATAGGACGAGTACTTTGTTTTCAACGCTTATATTAACCTGGTAGTGTTATTGACTCTAAAGTGGGACACTGCTCACTGGTGTTAACAAGTACCCATTTTGTTTTGAGAACTTTGAGTGCTGGTCTAGGTTTTGGTAGTATTAACATACATAGAGTTACATGCATAAAAGTGCTTATGATTTCTATATACCTTTTGCCTCCTCACTACCCTTTCACCAGATGAATCTCCTATCACTCCTAACATGTCCAGGTAAAAAACCTCCTCATGCCCTGGCCGATATAACTCAGTGGTTAGAGCGTCGGCCAGTACACCAAAGGGTCCCAGGTTTGATTCCCCTTCGAAGGGCAAATACCTACCTGGATTGCAGGTTCGATACCCAGCCCACTCTCTCCAAAATTCAATGGAAAAAATATTTTTGGATTTTTAAAATAAATTAACAAAATAAATAAATACATAAATAATTAATCTACGCAACACTGAGGCAAATGACCTGGTTGTTTCTTGGTTTCTTCATTTAAAAAAAAATTTTTTTTATTTATTTCAGAGAGGAAGGGCTAGGGAGAGAGAGATAGAAACATCAATGATAAGAAACATTGATTGGCTGCCTCCTACATGCTCCCTACTGGGTTTCAAGCCCACAACCCTTATGCCCTGACTAGGAATCGAACCATGACTTCCTGCGCCACACTGGCTGGGCTATTTCTATATTTGCTATCTCATCTCTACTAGAGCTTTATAATGGTTAAAATTAGTTATTTATATGGTAGACATTATGAGTAATAGTATTCCAGTTTAGACTGATAGGTTTGTCTAATTTTGAGAAATAGAAAATTTATACTTTCTTCCCTAGCTATATGTTTAATGCCTTTAAGTTCTCGCCACTGCTGCCTGTTAAAAATTATATATTAAAGGCCTGGTGCACGAAAGCTGAGTGGGATTCAGCCAGCCTGCCCCAATAGGTTGGGCGAGAACCTACAAGGGGGCGAGGCTGGCCGGGGGGAGGGGCCACAGGCGGTTGGTCAGCCGGCCCCGCCCCCTAGTCAAACTCCCTGTAGAGGGGACAATTTTCATATTAGCCTTTTTTAAATAAAGGATATTCAACCATAATAGTAAAATAGAAAGTTCTGAAAACAATGTGTTTTGCCTTTAATTGTTTTCTTAAAGGAGTCAAAGGAAAGAAACTCAAGTAGCAAAAATTTAACTGTCATTCAGGTAGATATTATTCCTCCACTATTCTTCCTATACACAAAACTGCCCTATGGGTTCCTACACTGAGCATAGATTTAAAAAAAAAAAAAGTCAATTCTGTTGAATCCCATTCATTTGCCAAGCATAGCGCTAAGTGCTTTCATATACACTTTCTCATCTAATGGATCTTTTGCTTTCTCTCTGCAGGGGAGAAAGATTGTGCCCTTGCTTTGCTGCCTTCTCTACTAGAGTCCTTTCTCTTCCGTATCTGTATAGGTCTTACTCTGGTAGCAAGGGAACTGAGTTTGAGGCAAAACTTATTCTTTTTTCATCTTATCCAGGTCCATGCAAAAAGTTGGTTGGTTTCTCATTTCTGGAAGATGAGAGCTGTGTTGGTTTAGGAAAAAGTGACTGGAACAGGGCTGACGGTCGAAAGCTGAAGGTGCATCACTCTAAGTACCCACAGGGGTGAGCACCTATCTCTGTGAGAGGTCTTTCTTCTCCTGGCTTCTTTTCCAGGTACTCCATTGAAATATTTGGGGAAAGGATCCTTATACATCCTACCTCCCTCTTGATTTGGTTCTTTATCTATGAACATATGTCCCTTACTACTTCCCTTCCCCCTGCAAAAAAAACACACACAAAAAAAAACAAAAACCCAAAACCCTCCTGAAGGAACATGATAGACCTTATCTACTCTTGAGATTATCTGCCATCTTCTTCTCTTACCATGGTTCCAAATCTTGGACTCCACTAAGAAAAACAGCCTACGTGAAGTTGCATAACCAGTGAGAAAGGAATCTTCCCTAGACAATGAGAGGACGGCTGACCCACTATCTCAGCTCTTAGGTATGGCTCTCCAGCTGCTGACTGAAGCCCCATGGGTTTAGCCATGAGGCCAACAGGGACCTCCCCAGCAACTAACAAAAAGGAAGCAACCAGGACTAGTAGAGCTGAGCTGGGGTAACTGTCCCATTTGTAAAGGTGTCCCCAAGGACAGCAGTTCATGTCGTAATGTCCTGGTAGTGTAGCAGACTCGGAGATGATCCAATGTGGGCATGACTGGTGCCCAGCAATGAAAGACTCTGATAAAGGATATACTTATAATCAGCATGCAGTGACATTTTTATTTCAGAAGCTTATTTTTCATTCTTTCACTTGTCTAGCAGACATTTGAGTGAATATGCTAGGCACAGAGTTAGAGGTGGCACACTCTGCCCTTTGGGAGTTGACAGTTCAGCAGAAAGGGGGTAAACAAAGGAGCTCTGGGAGAACTTAGAAGAGGAACTTAAGATTCAAGAGGCAGGGAAGTTTCCCCAAGAATTTGTGAAAGATTTATACAGAGGGGGAGGAGGCAGGACACTCCAGGTAGAAGAGGAAGCAGTGCAAAGTCAGAGAGAACAGGTGGCTCATTGGAGAAGGAATGAGGTTTGGTGTGGCTGAGATCAGACTATGCAGCAGAAGGGGCAAGAGATACTTCTAGAGAGATGAGCAGGGGTCATATTATACAATTATGACAATTGTATTTGTCATAAAGAGGGTCTGAACTCTATCCTACGGCCACGGGAACCACTAATTGGCTCTCTGTGGGGAAGGACATGTCAGATCTGCTTTCCAAGGACACTTTCGCACTGATTATAATGGGAAGATTGGATAATAGGAAAATGAGCGTTGAAGTAAGAGGGCCTTGTAATCATTGATGAAGGAAATAACATGGGCCTGAATTATAACAGAGCCAGTGCTCCTGCCATTGGCTTGAATATCAGTGGCAGAAGCTCAGGACAGCTCAGTGGCATTAAGGACTCTCCAGGTATATTCCAAAGGAGCCCTAAAGACAATTCCAGACCCACCAGATGAGAGGATGGAGCTCCTAACAGGCTCCTACTAAGAAGCCTGGCTGATTAAGACCGAATCTGTGCAGGACTGAGGCTGCAGATGAGAGGGCCTCAGAACCCGCAGCCATGCAGAGTCTGACAAGCAGTTTCCATGGAAACGTGGTGTACGAAAGAGGGAGTGAGTAGGAGGGCTGATCCATTCCAGAGCCTGGGGTCAGAAGGCTGTGGCGGGATAACAGATAAAACAGGAAAAAGATATAGTCAATCAGAAAAGGATATTCCAAACTAGCAGCAGTTAATTGGGGTTATATCGTCCTAATTCTAGATTAAATTTAACAATCTAGAAGGATTAGAGTAAGCCATTTAATGACCTTGCTGGTTATTTCAGGTACAACTTAATGAGAACATAGGGAAGTGGATGCCAACTCAAGTTAACACCAAATGTTATACACCCATCTTAAGCCTTTCTGCATCCCTGGACTCAATCCCTGGATTGTCAAGTTTCTGGATAAACAGGCAGAGACATAGGAAGTTATATATATGTAGTAGAGGCCTGATGCATGAAATTTGTGCAAGGGCCTTGGCCCCTGCCTTGGAGACCGGGGACCTCTGCTACCTCTGCCTCAGTCCCTGCCCGCTGCAGCTTTGTCCAGAAGGAAGGACATCTGGAAGCATGCCCAGGCTAATTAGCATATTATGCTTTTATTATTATAGATTTTTTTAAAATATATTTTATTGATTTTTTACAGAGAGGAAGGGAGAGGGATAGAGAGTTAGAAACATCAATGAGAGAGAACATTGATCAGCTGCCTCCTGTACACATCCTACTGGGGTTGTGCCTACAACCAAGGTACATGCCTTTGACCGGAATCAAACCTGGGACCTTTCAGTCCACAGGGTGATGCTCTATCCACTGAGACAAACTGGGTTTCGCATTATTATAGATATTTTTTATTTGCCATGCTGATGGCAGTAATACTCAGAACACCTTGGAAGCTCTTTGAGAAAAATCAGTTGCTGGCAAAGTCCTAGTTTAGATGGTATTGTTAAACATTTTGAGGAACATTCTGGACAGAGAGTAAGCAACAGTGGAGCCTAGTGTGTGAGTGTGTGTGTGTGTGTGTGTGTGTGTGTGTGTGTGTGTGAAAATATACATAACAACACTGGGTGTTCAGTGGTTAAAGTGTCATCCAGCACATCAAAAGGTCATGGGATCGATTCCTGGGGCATCTACCTAGGCTGCAGGTTTGATCCCTGCCCCTGGTCAGGATACTTGTGGGAGGCAACCAATTCATATGTTTCTCTCACAGATCTGTCTTTCTCTCTCTCTTCCTCCCCTCTTTCCTTCCTCCATCCCTCCCTTCCATTCTCTGTTAAAAAAAAAATCAAAGGAAAAATATCCTTGGCAAGGATTAAGAAAACAACAAATATCCTAATATATAAAAAGTCAGGAGACATCATGACTGAAACAACCAGACAAATAACCAAATACAGGCTTCAAGGTGCGACAAGGCTGGCAGGGGGTTAGTGAGGGACAGCCAAACGACTGAACAGCAGGCTGCGTGGGGCAACCAGGCCTGCAAGGGGGGGGGGGGCAGTTGGGGCCATTCAGGCTAGAAGTGAGGAGCAGTTGGGGGTGATCAGGCCAGCATGGGAGGCAATAAAAAGCTACCCCCCAGTAGGGGGGGCATTTGGGGGTGATCAGGCAGACAGGCAGGTGAGCAATTAGGAGCCAGCAATCCCAGATTGTGAGACGGATGTCCTCAGGATCAGGCCTAAACGGGCATTTGGACATCCCCTGAGGGGTCCCAGATTGGATAGGTTGCAGGTTGGGCTGAGGCCCACCCCCACCCACCCCCATGCACGAATTTCATGCACTGGGCCTCTAGTCTATAATAATAAAAGTGTAATACGTTAATTAGCTGGACAGCCAAATGACCTTCCAGATGACTTTCTGGACAAAGCCAGGGCTGCAAGGGCTGAGGCAAGCCACTGCAGCTTTGAGGGCCAATCCCCTTGTAGGAATTTCGTGCATAATGTCTCTAGTATGTATAATAAAGTTTACTGTTTTGACCATTTTAAATGTGTAATTCAGAGGCATTAGAGTTTTTTTGTAATCTTATGCAACTATCATAACTATATCTAAAACTTTATTTACCATTCAAAACAAAAACCATAACCATTAGGCAATAACTTCCATTAGGGTGGGCCCAAAATGTTTTAAACAACTTTATTATGCTGTGATAACTCCGCCTAACAGGCAGGATGATGGTTTGGCTCCTGCATATAAGCAAACTGTGTTGATTTTAGTTTGGTCAGTTGCTCTGATTCAAACCTGAAGCTTTGGGCCAAAGAATCCTTGTGTTGTGGGTGGATTTGTTAAACCTAATTTCTGGAGGCATTTTAATGACTGATGAAACTTATTAACCTTCATATACAAGGTATCCAAATGGCTTGTGACAGTGCTTTATTAAGAAGTCTATAAAAACTAAGTGAGGGATACAGGTCCTCATAAAAATCCTACTGGAGGCAAGCTTTGTTCCAAAATTCAGACTTTTTGGTAAAATTCAACAATGAAGTCACCTTGACACTAGGCTTTTCTTTGTAGGAAGTTTTAAATTCATAACTCAATAATTTCATTTGTTATAGGTTTATATAATCTTCTATTCCTCGTAAGTCAGTTTGGGTGGCTTTGTCTTTTAAATAATTGGTCCATATTATCTAAGTTAGGTAATTTATTGGCATAGAGTTGTTCATAGTATTCCCCCCTTCTTTTTTTAAGTATTCCCCTTTTTAAAGTCTAACCTTTTTTATTTTTGTATAGTCAGTAGTAAGGTCCCCTTCTTTTTGTGTGTGTGATTTTAGTATTTTAAGAATTCTCTCTTTTTTTTCTTGGTCAATCTAGCTAAAGGCCTACTATAACTTGTGTTGATCTTTTTAAAGAACCAACGTTTGGGTTTCTTCATTTTCTCACTTGTTTCATCAATTTCCACTATAATCTACTATTTCTTTTATTCAGGTTTAGTTTGCTCTTCTTTTCCTAGGTTCTTAAAGTAAAATGATAGGTTATTGATTTGAAATTTTTCTCTTTTTTTAAGAGTTATCTACAGCTATAAAATTTCCCTCTAAGAACTGCTTTGATACATTCCATAAGTTTTAGTATGTCTTGCTTCCATTTTAATCTTAAAGTATTTTCTAATTTCCATTATAATTTTTTGACCTATTGGTTATTTAGGAGTTTATAGATGAATATCCACATATTTGTGAAATTATCAAATTTCCTTCTCTTATTGATTCTAATTTCTTTCCATTGTGGTCAAAAGTCATATTTTGCATAATTTCAGATCTTTAAAATTTATTAGGATTTGTTTTATAACCTAGGATATTGTCTACCCTGGAAAATAGTCCATATTCACTTGAGAAGATGTGTATTCTGCTGTTGATTGTTGGAATATTTTATAGATAGATGCCTATTAGGTCTAGTTGGTTTATAGTTTTGTTGCAAACTATTTAATGCATTGTTATAAAATATAATTTTATGCCTTTTAAAGAAGTTGAGGAAAAAAAGTAAATTACATTTAGAGTTTGTTATATCAATCTTCTTATTTATCATTTCTGGTTCTCTTCATTTGTTCCTGTGGAATTGAGTTATCATCTTGTAACTAATTTCTTACTCAAATTCAGCTTTGTTCTCACACACCTCCTTTGTGCTATCATTGTCAAATATATTCTTGTATAAAATTGCTTTTTAGATTATTTTAGAAAGTAAATGAGAAGGAATATACTGGTACATTGATATATTGTCTTTGATAATATGTAATTACATTTACCAGTGATCTTTGATCTTTGTGTGTGGATTTCAATCACTGACTATACTTATGTTCAGCCTGAAGAATTTCCTATTTTACTGAGAGAGAGAGAGAGTGAGAGAGAGAGAGAGAGAGAGAGAGAGAGAGAGAGAGAGCAAGAGCAACATGGATGTGAGAGAGATATATCCAATGCCTTTTGCACACACCCTGACTGGGGATCGAACCAGCAATCTAGGTATATGCCCTGATTGGGAGTTGAATCTGAAACTTTTTGGTGTATGGGGTGATGCTCCAACAAGCTTCTTTTGCTTCTTTATACATGGTTTTCTTTAGTTCATTGAACATGTTTATAATAGCTGCTTTGAAGTTTTTGCTAAGTTAGGGATCTGGGTCCTCTCACAGGGAATTTATGTTGATTGCTTTTTCCACCCATGTATAAGTCACAAAACACTTTCCTGTTTCTTTGCAGGTATAATAATTTTTTTTTTATATACTGAATATATATATATATATATATATATATATATATATATATATATGTTCAGTATATATATATAAAAGCCTAAGTGATCAGCCGACTGGCCAACCATTCGACCATCTAACCGGTAGCTATGACATGCACTGACCACCAGGAGGTAGACGCTCAATGCAGGAGCTGCTGAGCTGCAGTAACTTAGCAGCTGCGATTCTTGGGTGATGCAATCGGAACCAGAGAGAAGAGAGACTGATTCCAGGGTGCATCACCCAAGAACTGCCCTCACCCAATCCTGGACCCCTTGGGGGATGTCAGAGAGCCAGTTTAGGCCCAATCCCCACAGGCCAGGCTGAGGGATCCCACTGATTCATGAATCTGTGCACCAGGCCTCTAATTTTAGATAATGTAATGTAGCAACTCTAGATATTGATTCCCTCAACCTTATTGCCTATTTTTGAGCTTATAAACTTACTGTTATAGTTTGCTTTTTTTGCTTTTTTAGTGATTTATCTAGATTCTTTTAATAAAGTCAATTTCCCTGCAGTGTGAAACCTCTGATGCTGATCCTTAGAATTTTCATGCTTGGTCGTGTGCACAGTCATCCTGGGATGACAGTGATTTTAGCACAGCTCTCTTGGACTGTCTCTATCCTTGATTTCTCTGTTAAGTTGTCTGTCTCTATTGGTATGATCATCAGCTAACTAACCACTCTATTGTTTTCAACAATGCTCTGGAGCATAAATTGCTCCACAATCTGATCCAGGGGTAGTTTTTGAGGCCAGACTTTGAGATTTATTCTGACTCCGGGAGGGCTCTTCTTAGATGTCCTTTTTTTCTGGTTCTCTCTGGTACACTAGCTAGCCTACAGTCTAGCTTGTTGCAACCAGCTTCCTCTTAATTGCATATCTCCAAAATATCCATTGTTTTCCAGAACTCTCTTCAGCGTGACTTCCCCAAACTCTGTTCCAAATAAAGTCTGTTCTCTTGTGGAGAGCTTCAGAACTCTCTGTTCTTATCACCTGCCTCTTCCCCTGGGCAATATCTCTTGAGATTCTGCTCTCAAACTGGGGACAGGGAAAACAACCACTTCTCTTGGAGTGATAGCTCTGCTTTATAAGCAGGCCACTGAGTGGCAGCAAGTAGCCTTTGGTCTTCTTGGCTTTTATCTCCCTTTGTGGAACAAGAACTTCAAATGGTTGTTTTAAAAGTAATTTTCACCAGTATGGTTATTTTGCTGAAGCATGGGTCTTTGGAGCTCCTTACCTACCGTTCTGGAGATTGTCCCCTAAAATCATCTTAATAACAGCAAATCTTTTCTTAACTGCTAATAGTATTCTATGGACTCCTACCAAGAATTTGGTTTCTGATTGAAAATAAGTGCAATATGAAGACTACATTGGAGGTGAATTAGAAATAAAGGTACTGATAGATTACCCCAGACCAAATGAAAGCTTTATGGAGAGGCTCTGAGAACCATCTCCCTTGTACATTCCAAGCACAGAATACCAAAAGATACTAATCAAAATAAAACACTAAGCCAGGAATTAGGTGACAAAGGTACTACTTCTTAGTTTTCTTTCTGGTTTTCTGGGTGACCATAAGTAACCCAGGCAACATACGCTGAGCTCTAGTTCCCAGGAATAGTATATTGCGTTAAAGTATTTGTCTCACTACTGGTGCCCAAAATAGGTAATGTAATATGGATTGTGTTTATGATGGGATGATTTCACTAAATCTTCCCTGGTCCTTTTCCCTCTGCTGTCTCATGTGACTGACATCATACATCTGGGAAGTATTTGTCTGTACATTAAAAATATTGCTGTTCTGAAAAAATATATATTGCTGTTCTGGATCTGTGAACTCCAGACAGAGCCTTGGTCTATAATCACCATTTTTTAAATACCTTAAACTTGTTGGATGAGGAAATAAAGACACAAAGTCTTATCTCTTCCCTGACTAAATGTTTTAATTTGTGAAAGAAAAGGGAGTGGGACACTTGGAATTTTCTGATCATAGTCTAATTCTAAGCCAGAATTATGTCTCATCTTACCCAGACACTATCATTTTTGGTTACTTAAAATGAAGTTGGTTCAAAGCCCAGGTCCAATATGACTTCACTGTTTAATTTTACCACAATATAAAGAATTAATAGAAATTCTTCACAAACTCTTCCAAAAAAGAGAAGAAGAAGGAACACTTCCCAACTCATTCTTTGAGGTCAGTATGATCCTTACACCAAAACCAGACATTCCAAGAAAAGTACAGAAAAATATTGCTTTATGAATGCAGATGCAAAACATTTATGCTAGAACTTGAAAATAGCAACATATAAATATGACTATACACTCTCAGGGGGGAAAAAAACCACCATGGGACAAAAACTTCATAACACTAAATTTAGTAATGCTTTCTTGGATATGACACCAAAGGCATAGGTGACAAAAAGAAAAATAAAGATTAAACTTCATGAAAATTAAACATTTTTATATATCAAGACACTATCAGCAGAGTAAAAAGGCAACACACAGAATGAGAGAAAATATATTTCAAATCATATGTTTGGTAAAGGATTAATATCCAAAATATATAAATAACTCCTAAAACTCAACAGAAACACAAACAAACCAATTCAAAATGAGCAAAGGACTTGAATAGACATTTCTCTGAAAATATGCAAATGACTAATAAAGACAAGAAAAGATGCTCAATATCTCTAACCATTAGGAGGCTGCAAATCAAACTATAATTAGACTATCTCATTCCCAGTAAGATGGTTGCTATAAAAACAAACAAAACAAAACAAAACAAAAAACACACTAAAAAACAGAAAACAAGTGTGGCAAGGATATAGAGAAATTAGAACTCTTGTGCCTTGATGGTGAGAATGTAAAATGGTATAGAAACTGAGGAAATAGTAAGGCAGTTCTAAAAAAAATAGTTACCACATGATGCAGCAAATTCTCTTCTAGATATATACCCAAAATAATTGAAAGCAGGGTCTTGAAGAGCTATTTGTATGCCTGTATTCACAGCATTTTCACAATAGTTAAAATATGGAAGCAACCCAAATATCCATTGACAGATGAATAGGTAAGCAAAATGTGGGGTATACATACAATGGAATATCATTCAGCCTTTAAAAGTAAGAAAATTCTGACATATGCTATATGCTACAAGATGGAACCTGTGGATATTATGCTAAGTGAAATAAACCAGTAACAAAATGGCAAATACCATGTGATTCCACTAATATGAAGTCTCTAGAGTAGTCAAAATCATAGAGACAGAATGGTGGTTTCCAGAGGATGGGGGGAAGGGAGAAATGGGAATTTATTATTTAATGAGTATAAATTTTCAATATTATAATATGAAAAGAGTTATGAAGATGGATGATGATGTTGCACAAGATTATAAATGTATTTAACACTACTAAACTATATACTTCAAAATATTTAAGGTGGTAAATTTTATGTTAAGTGTATTTTAAAAATTGGGGGGAAGGGGAGACTCTGGAGAGTGAACAAGTGGGAATTATCCCAGGAAGGTAAGGTTGGTTTTACAGCAAAAATCAATTAATGCAATACACCATATTAATAGAATAAAGGTCAAAAACCACATGAACATCTCAACAGATGCTGGAAAAAAAAACCACATCTGTTCTGTCTATATATTACTTACAATAGCCAAAATATAAAAACAACAATCCAAGTGCCCATCATAGATGAATGGATAAAGAAGATGTGGTACATATACAACTGGAATATTACTTAGCCATAACAAAAGAATGAAATCTTGCCATTTGCAACAACATGCATGCTTCTATAGGGTATTATGCTAAGTAAAGTAAGTCAGACACAGAAAGACAAATATCATATGGTTTCATTTAATGTGAAATTTAAAAAAAAAATAAACAAACAAAACAGAAACAAACTCTTAGATACAGAGAACAAATTGATGCTTATCTGATGAGAGGCGGTTTTGGGTCGTAGAAAAAGGTGAAGGGATTAAGGCATAAAAATTACCACCTATGAAAACAGTTGCAGGGATGGGAAATACAGCATAGAGAATATAGTCAATACTAGTGTATAGTGTCAAATGGGTACTAGACTTATCGGGGTGATAAGTCTTAAGTTAGATAAATGTCTAATCACTATGTTGTGCACCTAAAACTAATATAATACTGTATGTTAACTGTAATTGAAAAGTAAAACAAAACAAAACATTTTTTAAGAACATTATAAGAACAGAGGAGAAACAAATGGTCAAATTTCATTGCTTGAGGGAGAAATGCCCTCCTGAAACCACCTTGAAGGAAAAAACAAAACAAAACAAAACAAAACAGGAGAAAGGCTAGGGAAAGGAAAAGGGCTGAAGGGAAGTGGGTTGGGAGGAGAGAGGGGAGGGGAGAAGAAGGTTGGGGAGAGGAAGGGTGATACTACTCACTATAAATGTGGTCCTATACCTGCAATCAGAGTACTGTCTCCTCTTGCTAATAGGAAGGAGAGGACAGAGAAGGTCGATTTCCCTCTCCCAGATGCCCTTTAATTGGAGGAAGATTCCTGACAGAGACGTAGAGATGCAAGTAGCAGAGAAGACAGGATCAAACCAAACCTGAGCAGAATGCCTTGGTGAGTAAAGAATACCTAACAGTTTCTTGCAAATCAAAGACCCTTACAGAAAGATGCTCATTTTGAGATTTGTAAAATTTTAACCCGTAAGGAAATTGAAGAATTATTAAAGTGATTTGTGCTTTACAGCAAGGACACAACTGTCGGTATAAATGAAGTGCTTTGCAGATGTTGTAAGATATTGTGGGCAGGGGAAGCCATCCATTTACTTTCCCAGAGCTTTACTTTATTAAGTGCCTTAAGTGGTTATTTTTTCAAAGTCTTCTTCCCTTCTCTTCTGAGTGCACTTCGAGTAGGGCCTGCTAAAGTTCTATTCATGAAGAAGAAGAATCATTTTTTTTCCTTCATAATGATCTATAAGAGACACAACCTAGTGACTAGCTTTCTGAAGCATTGATTTGTAAAAGAGAAATGACCTACAGGGTGCCTTTGGTATAAACAGTTCTTTCTCTCTGTTTAGATTCCAGAACTGCAACAGTCTGACCTTTCAGTGCTATTAAAGACTAAACCCCGGGGGAGGAGGTGAGGGTAGCTGGGGAGCCAGTTATAGTTGATAGTAATGATTCTTTGGGCAGACTTCCTGCACTCTGGCTTTGGAGTGACACTTTTCTTCACCCTTTTGAACTTTCTTTTGGGCTACTTATATACTTATTTATGATTTTAATTCTCACCCAAGGATATGTTCTATTGATTTTCTGAGAGAGAGAGAGAGAGAGAGAGAGAGAGAGAGAGAGAGAGAGAGAAAGGAAGAAAGAAAGAAAGAAAGAAAGAAAGAAAGAAAGAAAGAAAGAAAGAAAGAAAGAAAGAAAGAAAGAAACATTGTTGTGAGAGAGAAACATCATTTGGTTGCCTCCTATACATGCCCCTATTGGGGATGGAACTGGCAACCTAGGCATGTGCCCTGACCAGGAATAAAAACCTCACTTATTGGTGAATGGGATGATGCTCCAACCAACAGAATCACTGGCCAGGACTGGCTTTTTGATATGCACATGACTATGACCACTAAGTCTTCTTACCCCTGGAAAGTGAGGCCTTCCAGAGAGCATCCCTTCAGGGTAGCTCATGTTTCCATTTCAGAACTCTAATCACAAGTTTGTGGTGTTGTACAGAGAGGTGACTTGTCCATGGTTCCTCTCTCCTTTTCAAAATTCTATACATACAGAAAAATAATCAGAATATTATGATGATCGTCCAATATCCATAACCTAGATCAAACAATTGCAAAAATTTGCCATATATTTTTTATTTTTCCTTTTTCTTATTTTTTATGCTACAGTAATTTAAAGCAAGTTTAAGTATATATATTTCACCCCTAAATACTTCAAAATTCATCCAGAAATAATTAATACATCTTTGTTAGGTAAACACAATTCTGTTGTCACATTTAACAAGATTCACATAATTTTTCAATACATTCATATATTTCCTATTGTAAAATTTATTAATTTAGAGAGAGAAGAAGGGAGGAGAGAAACATTTACATGAGAGCTAAACATTGATGGGCTGCCTCTTGCACGCCCCCTATCGGGGATAGAGCCCACAAAGAGTACAATTCAGAGGCACTAAACACCTTTACAATATTATACAACCACCACCACTATTTCCAGAAGATTTTCATTATCCCAAATAAACGCTATACCCTTTAAGAATAACTCCCTAGCCGGGACCGGTTTGGCTCAGTGGATAGAGCGTCAGCCTGTGGACTGAAAGGTTCCGGGTTCGATTCTGGTCAAGGGCATGTACCTTGGTTGCAGGCACATCCCCAGTAGGGGGTGTACAAGAGGCAGCTGATGGATGATTCTCTCTCATTGATGTTTCTAACTCTCTATCCCTCTCTCTTCCTCTCTGTGAAAAATCAATAAAAGATATATATATTTTTTAAAAGAATAACTCCCCAGTTATCCCAAACAATCTTTTAAAGATGGTTAATTCAATAAGCTCCGCATATTTCATTTGGTTATTGTATTTCTTAAGATTTCTAATCTAGAACTGTCTCCTCTTGCCACACTCACATATATTTTATTTTCATGACATTGATTTGTTGACAATTCTGGCCAATTGTTCTATAGAATGTACCACCTTCTGGATTTGTCTGATTGTTTTCTCATGGTGTTGTTAAACATGTTCTTCTGTCTTCTGTATTTCTTATAAGCTCAGAGAAAGGCTTGATAAGAATCAGGTTAAACTTTGTGATAAGAATTCTTCCTACTGAATTGTATTAGGCTGTACATAATATCTGGTTGTTCCCCTATTGATGAGGCTAATATTAGTTACTAAGTTAAAAATGGGTTTTTTTAAATGGGTTCTTAACTACTTGCATAGTTTTCAAATGATTATCTCTACTTTGAATGTTCAGATAAAGGGACTCTGAGATGTTGCCTGGCACCTAGGAGACAGCCTTTATCCAGTATAAAGGCTAAGAGGATTAAGACTGAGGCTTTATGCTCTTTATAGAGTACCAGTGGCCTGGTGCATGAAATTTGTGCACTGGAGGTACAGAAGGGGTGGTGTCCCTCTGCCCGGCCTGCTCCCTCTCGCAGTCCAGGATCTCTCAGGGGATGTCAGTAAACTGGCAGTCAGAGATCCCTCTCGCAGTCCTGAGCTCATTCCCCCTGCTCGGTCAATTTGCATATTAGGGTTTTATTATATAGGATATGCAAGTCTTCAAATTTATCACTAAGGGTGGTCAATCAATGCAGAAATTTTTGGAATATGAAGTCTAGCAGAGAGAGACTACTTTTTCTCTGGGCCCAAAAGAAAATACTCTGAAATTCATTTTTAGCCAGAATTTAACCATGGAGAAGTAGCTCTCTTTGCTAACAATTATTAAAGACAGTGAAATCACTTTGGGACTTTAGATACAGAAGAATCTTTTATGGCATTTTACAATAATTCCCTATCCACCTTCAACTCCCCCACCCCTGCCAAACAACAACACTTCAAACTTTAGAATAAAAAATTTAGGAAGGTTGTTTTCTTGGAATGCAGAATGACAGATCTTTAGATGTTTCTTGATTACCGTTTAAGTTTTAGAACAAGGAAAAATATGTATCTGCTCTCTCTCTCTTTGATATTTACCTTTTGTCTTTTAGCTATTATAAACTAAATAACTGATCCGTAGGTTATTTATAAGCAAGTAGGTTAAAGGATCTCATTATTTAAATTAAGAATTTTGGTTTCTAAAGCTATTTTTAATCTCCATATAAACACTTCTATTTTATAGCAATTAAATATCCAAGTCAGTTAAACTTTGCTCAAGGTTGCCAAGTATTTCTGGATACCCAGAGGGAATTTGGGGTTATTATTGCTTTGAGTGTGTTTGTTTATTTTTTACTATTTTGTTTTTAAGCTAACACAAAGATAGGGGAGTTGTTGTGAATTTTCTGCATAGCAGTTCAGAATTTAACCATAGGATACTGGACTAACAATTTTCATTTTACGACTGGAATTAGTAATATCCTTTTTCTTAACTTTTCTGTAATTTTTAAAGATTCTGGCTTCAAAGTTACCAGTTGGGTAGATAAGGTTGTGCAGGTCCCTTTGATAAATGAGCTCTGCAACAAAAGTACTACCAGAAGGCCTAGCAACACTTTCCTATCACCTTCCATTGGGGATTACTTCATTTGGTGAAGACCCCACCAGTAGAATACAAAACCAATCAGTGGAAAGGGTCAGCCATCCTTTCCCTTTTCTTTCCCCCTCTCCTCTTCTTTTCTCTTTCCTCCTCTTCTTCTTCCTCTTTTTCCTCCTACTCCTTTTCTTCTTCTCTTCTTGTCCCTCTCCCTCCTTGTTTTATTACAAGAGTATTGTTTTTTTAATCAAATTACAACAAAGCTGGCTTGTCTGTTCTCAGAGCCTCCCAAATTATCAAATGTCTGTCTCTCACTCTGGCCAGTCCTGTCTTTTCTCTTCTCTTCATTCTCACTCATCCCAGGCTGTCATTCTTCAATGACTCCTCTTATTCCCTTCAAATTTTGTATTCCCTAAGGATTCCCTTCCTCGCATCAGTCCATGGCATGTCACTGAATACTCAATAGAATCGAAGGAGTGAAGGAATGAATCTAGTGGAGGATTGTATTGTGAATACAATCCTAAACCTGTATTGTGAACTCCCTCGGCCCAACTTCCATTTGTTTTGAACTGCCAGCACCAGTTTCCTGTCTGGATTCTCTAGGCTCTCAGTGTTCTATAAGGATATCCTAAGCCAGATCAGGCCAAAACCAGCTCTCCGACATCCCCTGTGGGGTCCCAGATTGCGAGAGGGTGCAGGCCAAGCTGAGGGACCCCATCAGTACACAATTGGAGCCTGGGAGAGAAGTGGGAGGTTGGTCAGCTGGGGAGGGACCCCAGGAGAGCTCTAGGGCATGTCCAGCCTGTCTCACTCAGTCCAGATTGGCTGGACCCCAGCAGCAAGCTAACCTACTCATCAGAGTGTCTGCCCCCTGGTGGTCAGTGCATGTCATAGTGAGCAGTTGAGCGGCCATAGCATATCATTAGCATATTATGCTTTGATTGGTTGAACAGCCCACCAGACGACTAGACACTTAGTATATTAGGCTTTTATTATATAGGATAATGGAATTACTTGAATCATGCCCAGTACTTCAAAAAAAAAAAAGTCTAGAAGACTGTATATGTCACAACAAACTGGACCAGGTTGACTAAATAATGGAAAACTTCTTTCCTTTTTGAAGGAGTGGGCAACTGAAAAATGGGGAGATTAAGCCACACTAACTCCCTGCAAAGGCTGTATGTTCCTACTAAGAAGGAGTTCTTCTTGGCTATGTGTATGTTTTTATAAGGTAGAGAGAGTATACTGGAAAGAATACAGGTGTAGAGGTGAGGCCAATCAGAATTTAGTTTCTAGCCATAAGACTTAGACTATTTATTTAACATCTCTAAACTTCAGTTTACTCATCTGTAAAATGGGACTGATAATTTCCATTTTTTCAGACTACTTGAGGCTTTTTAGGCAATGTGTGTAAAGCACTCATTAATACAATACCTAATAAATATTTAATACTAGAGGCCCAGTGTATGAAATTCACGCACTGGTAGGGTCCCTAGTGGCTGCCGGCTGCCAGTAAGGTACTCCCTCCCTTCCTCGGGCCATCCGCTGCCACCGGGGCCTCACTCCCTTCTGCCGGCTGGCCTGCCCCCTGGTCGAACTCCTGGAAGAACTCAGGTCCAGGGGACAATTTGCATACTACACTTTTATTATATAGGATGTTTTCTTTAGAAATGTGATTTCTTTAGTAACATATTACTAAATATAATGATTTTTAGATTAAAATATTTCAAGGAATAAAGCTCTTGGGGAAAAGAATGAATCTGATTATTGAGAGAAGAGACTGAGAAGCATTAGCATGACAGCTCTACATAGAAACACCAGTACTCCCTTAAGAACTCCTGCCAAGTGCTGAGGGCTCCGACTAGGGGGTGTACAAGGAGGTTGCACATCCTTTGTGTTGGTGAATGAATCCTAACTTGAGGGGGCGCAATGAGTTCGCTAATCATATCGTAACTACATATCCTTAAAACCACCTGCTCCTGTGCTGTGATTCTGACATAGCTCTGGTGATGAGCTTCAAGAAGTACCAGGTCTGCTCCTGGCTGCCTGTTTATAGAAGCTTTGGATTCTAAGTGGTATGTCAGAGGAATGGAGTGCCATGGGAAAGGGAATAGAAGATGAAGTTGGGGGAAGAGCTGAAGAAAGTTAAAGGTTCATCATGACTTAGTTTGCACCCCTTGAAAATGGGGCAATAGAATTTATTTCTTGAAGAGATTTAAGTACTGTTCCGAATCCATTTCTTCCATCTCAGCCCCATGGGGATCCTACTAAAAAAATGAAACTTCCTCCTAAATTTCTTACCTCTTCCTCCACATAGGCCCTGACAGTTTCCCAGTTCATCCCTTTCTCTAGGCACTCCCAAGATAGGAAGATCAACCGCTCCCTTTCCATTAATGGGCTCAGGTTTACAGCTAAGAGCCAGAAGCAAGCTCGCACTTTCGAGAGCGCCTGTCCCAGGCCACTGCTAAATTTCCTTTGGTGGTGAATCTTTAGAGAGATGACTTACGGAATCCAACTTTTGAGTTTGTTTGTTTTTTTTCTGTTGGACAGGCCAAATGAATTTGGAATATTCTGTTTGGGGTTGAATTTATCCCTTGTTATTTTAATGGTGGTAACAAGTTGCTTTTGAAATGTTTCCAATCAGCACATCTTTATTTACTGTCCTTTAACACCCGGAGGCTACTTGAAGAAGGATTTAATTTCCAAAGTCCAGTAAGTAAACAAAAGTTTTCCAATAACATCTTCAGGCAGGCACTGAAAGACCTCATTTCTGCCATAGCTCTTGCGTGGCTCCCCCCTAATACTTCATTAGTACTGTGCTCAACAAATCCTGTACCATCATTTAAAAACTAAACACAAAGTTACTTACTAATTTAATTTTCTTCCTCTTAATCATCATGTTTAACAAAAAACAGGAGCAAAAGCAAAACATGTTTTAAATATGGTACTATCTGACTAAACCCTAAGTATAATAAATCAAATAGGCCACGTGGGGGATACATATGATACCTAGTTGGGAGATGGTTATTCACTCTTCTCCTAAGATTCTAGCATCTAGCATACTGTCTGGCACATAGTAGATACTCGATAAATATTTCAGAAGGAATGAATGGATAAAGAAATGAATACATACATGAATGAAGACTGCACCCTTAATTGCATGAGCCATATAATAATAAATGCTTAGCTTGACTTATCCAAGGAAAGTATGAATAGGGCAGTAAAAACCTACCACAACCAGAAAGACATCCCAGAGTGCATATGAGGACTTTTAACATCATTACCTTGCATAGCCCATGGCATCATCCCCTTTATGTAAGAGGATGAACAAACATTATTGGAGGAAGCTAAAATCTCAACGGGGATAGTAGCCGATGAGTAAATGAGGATAAATGGATGTCTCTAAAATGGTTGCACTATCAGATAACCTTTGTAAATTGGTTAATGAAAGAAGCAGGAAGCAAGAGTGCAGACAATTACAGAATCATGACAACTGTGAAAAATACAGAGATGGAGAAAAGACAAAAATATGTTTTCATAGTTTTTGAAGAGGTATTGAGAGATCCTTTAAATGTTTGTAGCACATTTATTGTTTTCATCGGTCCCATATGACAAAATTTGGTTTAGATATTACATACAACTTTGCCAGGCAACTTCTAATCGGAACCTCTTCACAGGCCCTGGTCGAGGTTATCTTGGACCTCTGGAAAGTCCTAAATATAATGGAGTAAATTTACGGTGTGGACTCATTTTCTTTAAGGTAATCATTAATTCATTCTTTCATTCACTGATAATATTCATTAATTCATTAAAGATCATTGTAAAACTACTATTTACACACTATGATAAGGTTTCCAAATACAAAAAACAAAACAAAAACAAGATTCCTGCCTCAAGGGTCATAGTTCAATTAAATAGACTGGCATGCAAACCACACAGTATCCTATATAATAAAAGCCTAATATGCAAATCTACTGAGCACCAGAATGACCGGTGGAATGACTGGTCGCTATGATGTGCACTGCCCACCAGGGGCAGACACTCAATGCAGGAGCTGCGCACAGCCTGCAGGCCCCAGGCCAGCCAAGGCAGGTGCCAGCAGGGGCTCCTCAATTGCCCCAATGGTTACCCCATAGATCGGCCCTGATCACTGGCCAGGCCTAGCGACCCTACCCATGCACGATTTTCGTGCACCAGGCCTCTAGTATTATGATAATAGTTCTAATGGAGAAATGTAAAATGTGCAGTGAGAGATAGGAAAGGAGGGTCTAAATCTGCCTGTGTAGATCAGGGAAGACTTTACAAAGGAGGTAGCACTTGGATTTGAAGGGTGAAAAACCCTTTGCTATGTAGAGAAGTCAAGGAAGAGCATGTGATGGCTGGTTGATCATCAAAGAGTTGTGCTTTCTCATTCCATAGTATGAAAATGTTCTGAGAAGTGGCCCTACTAATTTCCAGTTCCTTATACATCTATAAGTGACAAGTTCTCATTAATGGGACGTGAGCAGAAGTGATTGTGTCATTTCTGGGCTGGGTTAAGAAGTAGGTGTGCCTTTTCTTCCTTCTTTTTCCCAGCTGTTAGCTCTGGAAGCAAAACGCAGAAGCTTAGAGGATGGCAAAGATGCAAAATAGAAGGATTCTGGATAGAAGTCTGCTTATCACACTGAACTGTTATAGGACTAAGAAAAACTTTCTATTATGTTAATCCATATAGCTTATTTGTTACAGCAGCAAGTTCTAGTTTAGTTAATACATGGAAGTCCAAGCAAAGTGAACAGTATGTTCAAAGGCTTACTGGTATGTCTAGCACAGAGTGCATACTCAAATATTTAATATTGCAGTAAGAGTATTATAGGAAAATACAAATAGTCCAGTATTGCCAGAGTATAAAATACATGATTGGTGATTATAAAGGGGGGAGGGGAGGGGTGGCTGGATAGGCATGGTGGACCACAAAGAACCTTGAATGCCATGTTGAAGAATCTAGGTTTGATTTGTGGAAGGAGGGAAGCCAGTGAAGAATGCTGAAAAGGTTAAGGCATGATCCCTGGAATAATAGGATGTCTGAGAAACAACACTCAAGAGCTTGTTTTAAATTTTATTTAAATGTAAAATGGTAATGCAAAATCAAAATATAGGATTTCAGGATCAGAACACATCATAGTCTGGTCAAACTTCATTTAATAAATGAGAAAAGAGAGGCCCAGAGAAGCTAAGTGCCTATGACAAGGTCACCCAGCTAAAATCTGGCAGAGATGGGGATAGAAGGCTAGTCTCTTGTTTACCAGCCTTAAAACATTGCTCTTTCCACTGTACTGCAGTGCTTCGGAGCAGTGGAGACCAGCTGGTGTGCCTGTGCTTTCAGTTCTCTAATGAAGACATTGGGGATTTGGAGGCAGGGTATTTTCCATGGAAGGCTGTCCTCTCTGTAATTCCTCATCTGGCTTGAACCACTACTTTGGAATAGGTCCATTTTTCAGCATCAGATTTCCCTGGAGGGCCATTGGGAATGTGCTTAGTGACCTGTGGGGTGCCCTTGCACTTTCTGAGCATTTGTTGGGAAGATGAGAAGAAAGTAGCAGTGGTTTGAGCTCCTGGAAATGCTGCTTGGTACCTTGGCAGCATTGTTGGCTCGCTCTCTCAGCGACTGGCTCAGTCCTCCAGCTGATTGTCCTTCAGGGGTGAGATCAAAACATCTTCTTCAGCTTGTCTACTTAAAGGGTCAGCCCCTATAGTTGGCATTTTTCTCCTCATCATTTCACTACTTCTTGTTTTCATACATTGTTGAGCTGATTCATTATTCATTACCAGAGGCTGGGTGCACGAAATTCATGCATGGGGGAGGGATGTGTGTCCCTCAGCCGAGCTTGCACCCTCTCCAATCTGGGACATCCCTCTCACAATCCCGTACTGCCAGATCCCAACTGCTCGCCTGCCTGCCTTCCTGATTGCCCCTAACTGTTTCTGCCTGCCAGCCTGATCATCCCCTAACCACTCCTCTGCCAGCCTGATCAACACCTAACTGCTCCCCTGCTGGCCCGATTGCCACTAACTGCCCTCCCCTGTTGGCCTGGTCACCCCTAACTGTCCTCTCCTTCAGGCCTGGTCGCCCCTAACTGTCCTCCCCTGCAGGCCTAATCCCCCAAACTGCCCTCCCCTGCAGGCCTAGGTCCTCCTCCACAACTGTCCTCCCTTGCAGGCCTGTTTGCCCCAACTGTCCTCCTCTGCTATCCCGGTCACCCCTAACTGCCCTCCCCTGCAGGCCTGGTCCCTCCCAACTGCCTTCTTCTGCTGTCTTGATCACCCACAACTGCCCTCCCCTGCTGGCCATCTTGTGGCAGCCATCTTGTGTCCACATGGGGGTGGCCATCTTGTGTGTTGGAGTGCTGTTCAATTTGCATATTACCCTTTTATTATATAGAATAGTTATTTTATTCCATGTGCTGCCCAAGGC
Source organism: Vespertilio murinus (assembly GCA_963924515.1). Lineage (NCBI taxonomy): Eukaryota > Metazoa > Chordata > Mammalia > Chiroptera > Vespertilionidae > Vespertilio > Vespertilio murinus. The sequence goes on along the minus strand of OZ004712.1, from coordinate 55,219,468 downwards.
CATATGACACCCATTTTTAAAATGGGCAAAAGGCAACTATGCTGAAGCCAGTCTCAGGGAAGGAAGCATGGCATGTGGTCTGATTTAAGAAGGACAGGATATAAGTGAATTATTTTACAACCAGAAAGCCAGAGCACTAGTTGGGGAACAGGGGAGATCATTTGTCTAAAAGCTTCTAAGAAATCTAGTGAAAATATATTTCTTGATGTTTTTTATCTAGAGTTATATAATCACCCATTCCTTGTCCTTTGGTTGTATCACCTTTGCCTCCCTTGCATGTTGCTCAATTGACAGCTCAGTGGACTAGGATGAAGCATTAAATGCAGGTGAGATTACTACCTTGGTCCCTAAGGAGAGTCTTGGTGGCACCCAAGGACAATGTCTGATGCAGTATATAGTGCTTGGACATTGAAGTCAGAACAACATCTGTCACTCACTCATTGTGAGACTTTTGGCAAGTTTCTAACCTCTATGAGCACCAGTTTCCTCTTATGAGAAATGGGAAAATACTGTAAACTACTGGAGGTTGTTGTGGAATTAAATAAATGAACATATCTAAGGCTTCTTGCTGGGCAATTGGTTGGCTCTTAACAAACACTTTTCAGGCCCCTGAGAAGTTACCATAATTAACATTCTTTTCTCCAATCTGAATTTTAGGGTTCAGATCAAGATGAGAAATGAGACAAAAGAGTAGGCAGGAGACCAAAATATTACCTTGATTGCTGTTTACTATGAGATAGAATGGGATGCTAAATACTAAATGAGTCTCAGCTTTAGGTAGACTTATTTACCCAGTCACAAGTAACACTTGACCAGGACAGACCTTCTCATTCTGGGGATGAGGGTTAGGGTAGGAAGGGAACCCTGCCCCAGAGAAGCAGAGCATCCTCACTGTAGCAGGCATACACCTAAGAGGAAGAAAGGAGGAACTAAACTGAGCATGCCCTATGTAGGCTTCACAATTCCCCAATCAGATTAAGCCCCTCCTCTGAGGAGGAGAGACAAGAAGCTAGACCGAGCGACAGAAGTGTCAAACCTCCACAGGAAAGGAAACCTCAGAAGCATTTCTCCCAATATTTCCCTTCTCTTGTTTTCCTACTATCATCTGGTGCCTGTTACTTCTCAGCCGCTCTGCTTATGAGGGACACAGATAACCATGTGCCACTGTAGGTAGCCTTGAGTACAAAATGGTTGGAAGAAAAGTGTGGGACAGGGAGGGAGAGTTTGGGTTGAGTTGTTCCTAACTTCAGAATTAGGGGCTAGAGTTCTGAAAGGAGGATCAGTGTTCAGAAACCAGTTCTAGACAAGAGGGCACAGCAGGAGCATCATCAGAATTTCCAGGCTTGTGGCAACATCCAATGGCTCAATCTCAAGAGGACAGGTGGGCAGCAGGGTTCCGGCAGCACTTGCATCTGACCTATGAGTCCCAGAACTTTGTCTTCTGGAGATGACTCTCAATACTACTTATATATGCTCTGCGCAGTTTTTAAAAGTATATATTTTTAGCCAAAACTGGTTTGGCTCAATGGATAGAGCGTTGGCCTGCGGACTGAAAGGTCCCGGGTTGGATTCCGGTCAAGGGCATGTACCTTGGTTGCGGGCACATCCCCAGTAGGAGGTGTGCAAGAGGCAGCTGGTCGATGATTCTCTCCCATCAATGTTTCTAACTCTCTATCCCCCTCTCTTCCTCTCTGTAAAAAATCAATTATATATATATATATATATATATATATATATATATATATATATAAAGAAACATTTCTCTAATTTAAAAAAATCTAAAAAATAAAAGTATATATTTTTATTGATTTCAGAGAGAAAGGGAGGAGAGAGAAATAGAAACATCAATGATGAAAGAGAATCATTGATTGGCTGCCTCCTGCATACCCCACACTGGATTGAGCTGCAACCCAGGCATATGCCCTGACCAGGAATCAAACTGTGACCTCTTAGTTCATAGGTCAATGCTCAACCACTGAGCCAAGCTGGCTGGGCTTGCTCTGCCCCGTTTTAAATCTTTAGAATATAAGCATATTTTGTGATTATAAAAATAATACATACTCACTTTGGAAAATTCAGAAATATAGAGAAGTATAAAGAAAAAACCCAAACTAACACATAGTCTCACTACAGAGAAAAAAATGTTAACTTTGACTATATTTCTATAGTCTTTCTTCTATGCATAGCATCACACAGATAAAATGATTCTACCTATACATATTAAATTTCCATGCTGTCTTTTTACTTAATATTAGAGTATTAGAAAATAATTTCCCCCAAGTTATTAAAAGTTCTCAGTAATTAAACATAATTTTAAATGACATTTTCCCAGGTTTCAAGCACATTTGGATCAATCTCTAACAAATTATGAAAACCCCAAAGGCCTGGAGAGATCCAAGGATTTACCTTCTTTCAGGTTGATGAAGAGGGCATTTTCAAAGGCGAGGGCTCTCTGGGGCCTGTGCATGATAATTACTGTACAGCACTTGATCTTCTGGAATCTGGAGAGTTCTCCCATTTCTAACAATTGATGACATAAGTGATCAAAAGATGCTACCCTGCAAAATGCAATAATTCAAAACATAGGCCTTTCTTATACATTATGTCATCATTACCTGTTCAAAAGAACCACTGTGTTAAGTTTGCTACAGCTGCCATAACAAAATACCACAGCTTGGCAGCTGTGAGCTTGCCCATATTTTAACTGGGTTTGCTTTTCACTATTGAATTGTAATAGATTTTTACATATTCTGAATATAAGTTTCTTGTCAAATATATTTTCAGTGAAGATTTTCTCTCATTCCAATGTCTTCATAACTGCAGTTTTGTTGTAGGTTTAGAAATCAGGAAATGTGTATCTTCCAGCTTTGTTTTTCCTCTTCAAGAGTGTTTTAGCTATTCTGGGTTACATTTCCATTTCTGAAACTCTCTCTCTCTCTCTCTCTCTCTCTCTCTCTCTCTCTCTCACACACACACACACACACACACACACACACACACATACGCACACGCACACGCACACACACACCTGGGATCTGGATTTGAATCTGGATTGCATTGAATTTCATTTTAATTTTCAGATTGTTCATTGCTAGTGTATGAAAATACAGTTGTTTGTTTGTTTGTTGTTGTTGTTTTGTATATTGATCTTTTATCCTGCAGCATCTCTAAACTTGTTTTATCCTTTTTATTTGTTTTTTAATCCTCACTCAAGGATATTTTTTTCCATTTCATTTTATTTTTTTAGAGAGAGTAGAAGGGAGGGAGGGTAGAGGAAAGAGAGAGAAGGATAAAAACATCTGTGTGAGAGAGACACAATGATTGGTTACCTCCCACATGTGCCCCAATCAGGGACAGGGATCAAATTACAACCCAGGTATGTGCCCTTGACTGGGAATCAAACCTGCCACCCTTTCCTGCATGGACCAATGCTCTAACCACTGAGCAATGGTGGCCAGGGCTAGCTTCTATTTTTAATCACGTTATACTGTTTACTCTGCTCAAGGTGTTGTGTTAGCTACTATAGAAAATGCAAGGAGCAACAAGATATGGTCCCTGTTCTGAATAAGTTTATAGCCTAATTCAAGATGTAAGACATAAATCTATTGAGTAAATAATAGCCCATTATAGCACTGTAAAGGGAAGTATAGACTTGCCCAATGAACTTACAGATGACTACAGCGCTAGCAAAGTTCAGAGGATGGAGAGACATTCAAGGTTGGAGAGTGGGTGAAAATAGATTAGGAAGGATTTGAAAGCTTATTGCCCCTGCCTTTCTTCCTTCTTCCCCCCTTTAATTTTCTTGCTTCTTTTTCTCCCAACCCAACATTAATAAAACATAATCATGTTTGTTAGTGGTGCTGTTAGACCACGGTCTTTGACTTTGGCTAGAATTCAAGCCAAGAGTTCTACTCAAAGAGAAAGTTTATTTAGAAAGTCACAGAGGTAGAAGTGAGCCAGCTGGGCTGCATGGACTCAGGAAACAAGTTACAGAGGCAAAAGGAGGGCCCTTGGAGCTTAAGAGGAAGAAAGAAAAGATACTCGTCTTAAAGAAAAGGGAGTGGAGAGTCATGGGCATGCTGTAGAGCAGGGATGGGGAACCTTTATTCTGCTAAGGGCCATTTGGATATTTATAGCATCATCCGTGGGCCATACAAAATTATCAACTTAAAAATTAGCCTTCTGCGTTTGCTCAAACATTTAATTAACTCAACCCTAATGTCTTGCCAGGCCAGACCCATTCTTGAGCAGGGGTTGGGGGGGGGCTCAATATAATATTCGTGTGTTCTTTCACAGTTGTGGTCTCTAGTGATTGGCTGGTGCTAGGATAGGGGGTCATCATTCATTTCATTTGGTCCTGATATCAGTCATTAGGTGCTTTGTTTGTTTTTGCTGCTTTTCCACCTTCATTTATCTCAAACTAGAGACAACTGAGGTCTAGATGTTATGTCTAGTTTGACCAAAACTCTATCTCTGTGGTCAACAGACCCAAAGCTTTGTTCCCAAAATTATTTGATGTGGGTCAGAACCTCTTTGTCCTGAGGACTTAATGCTTGAGGGAATGGTCCTGCAAGGGAGGAGGCAGGTGAGTCAGGGTGTTGGATGGGGCCAGTTTGAATCAGCTATTTGTCTTAGTTTCCCCATTCCACTTGCCAAGGAATTTTCCTAACTTCTTACTATCCTGCCTCATGATTATTTATCCTCATTTCTCAAACGTGGTTGATTATCAAAATCTCTTGACAAGCCTGTTAAAAATATAGATGCCTGGCCAAAACCGGTTTGGCTCAGTGGATAGAGTGTCGGTCTGCGGACTGAAAGGTCCCAGGTTTGATTCCGGTCAAGGGCATGTACATTGGTTGCGGGCACATCCCCAGTAGGGGCTGTGCAGGAGGCAGCTGGTCAATGTTTCTCTCCCATCAACGTTTCTAGCTCTCTATCCCTCTCCCTTCCTCTCTGTGGAAAATCAATAAAATATATTTTTAAAAATATAGATAGATAGATAGATAGATAGATAGATATAGATAGATAGATAGATAGATAGATAGATAGATAGATAGATATAGATGCCTGGTTTCACCTCAGAACTACTATATCATATTCCAAAGGCAGGGGCATAGACAATGGTATTAAAATTTTTATCTGGTGATTATGACTTTCAACTAGGTTTGGGAATCTCTGATGATTATAATAATGGTCTCCAAATGTGGACAGATCCTTAGCTTCATCCCATTGCACCTCTGACTCTATTAAGAATGCACACAAATCCAGGTCAGAAGCACACCTGAGTAGGAGAGAGTGTGTGAATCTGTGTAATAACTCCTCCATTAATGAAAACATCTCAAAGTACCTACATTACTAAGAGGGATGAGTAGTGTCATCTGTGTTTATGCGAATGGCTTACCCCTGTAAACAAACTTTTATTTTCAGTATTTGTGAATCCTAAAAATCTTGAAAGATCCTTCTGATATGGAAGATCTTCAGAGTAACTTGTGGGACATATATCCAGTACTGACACTTTATAAATTTTTTAACAGCTTGCCATTTGCTTAAGATTAAAAACAAACAAACAAACAAATAAATAAGTAAAAAAAAATGTTTTAGTTTACAAAAGAGGGCCTTCCATCCGATCTCTACCTAGAGGTAAACTAATCTCTTAAGGATGGTGGTAATCCTTCTCACATGTTTTTATGTTTCTACTATACAATATATATGTTTTGGGTGTTTAAAGATGTATACAAATAGTGTACATATTTTTCTGGGTCTTGTGTTTTTTCAACATCATGTTTTTGAGATTTATCCATGTGATACTTGTAAAGCTAGTTCTTTCTTTGTAATATAGTAACATTATACTAAATCATACTGCAGTATAGTCCCATACTATAAGTGTTCTAGAATAATTATTCTGTGGATAAATATTTATGATAGTTTTTAGCTATTTCAAATCATGATGTAATTAATGTCTTTATGTATACTTCATTGGGCACAGGTGTGAGAATTCTTCTAGAATATGTCTGGAAAGGAACTTTCTAAGAACACATTCTCATCTTCACAAGATTGCTCTTTAGATTGCTCTCCACAGTAGCTGACCTCATTTATATATATTTTTTAATTGATTTTTTACAGAGAGGAAGGGAGAGAGAGTTAGAAACATAGATCAGCTGCCTCCTGCACGCCCCCTACTGGGAATGTGCCCACAACCAAGGTACATGCCCTTGACTGGAACTGAACCTGGGACCTTGCAATTTACAGGCTGCCGCTCTTTCCACTGAGCCAAATCGATTTCAGTTGACCTCATTTTTACTCTCTCTCATCAATGGTATCTGAGAATTTCTCTTCCCACATTCTAACCAATAATGCCAAGTTTTTTTGTGTGTGTGTTTTTAAAAATGTACATATCTAGGCCCTTTTCAGATTCTGGTAGGGTAGCTCTGGAGTGTGGTTTGAAACAGGCCACAGGTGACATAGGAACACAAATGTCATTGAGAGCTTCTTCTTCCTGTATGTATTTATACACAATCTAGTATATTGACATGTGAATTGGCACAGTGAGAGCATTCTGTTGCTTTGTTGTAACATATGTTTTAGCTGCATTTATTATATTTATGAATATGTTTTTATTTACTTCAGTGAGGAAGAGAGAGAAAAACATCAACGATGAGAGAGAATCATTGATCAGCTGCCTCCTGCATGTCCCCCCAACTGGGGATCAAGCACACAACCGGGCATGTGCCCTGATGGGGAATCAAACCGTGACCTCCTAGTTCAAAGCTCAACCACTGAGGCATGCCAGCCGGGATGTATTGGCTTCATTTAGATCCTTGAAGAAAAGGTAGAGAAGTACCACTGTCCAACATACCTTGCATTATGCGTCAAACAGGGGTCTGTGATTTACTAGTCCCCTGGGTGGTACTTAAAGTCCCACCTTTACCAGTTAAGCTGATGGGGAAGGGGTGGCTTTCTGGGCACTATCTTGACTCTTCCTAGGTGTAAGGCTGGGGTGTCAGTTGTCAGGGCTTGCATACGTGCCATCGCTTAGGGCAGGGTGCGTGACAGTGATGTCTGCCAGCCCTCTGGGTGGTGTCACTGTGTGGAGCATTTGTGGCTTTTTCAAAGCCCTGAGGAATCTGAGAAGCAAGTGAGGGAATGATGCATGAAAACAAAAGACAGTGGAAAGAGTGACCAGCCAGCAGGCTCCAGCAGGCTAGAACGCTCTGTCCTTGTTATTACTGCTTCACGAAAATGCCGCCGGCTTCCTGGCAAGGTCTGGGAGGTAGAGGCTTCTTAAGAAAACAAGGACGGGCGATCTGTACTTGGAGGCTGGAATCTGGTTTCTCAGCTTCCTCGTTTTCCAGTGGAAGCTACAGGGTGAGGATGGGGGAACCCTCTGCCCCTTGGTGAGTTAGGTCAATCTTTCCCTCTCTCCTGGCTGCTTTCCCAGGCGTTTTCTCCTCCCACTCATAAGCAACACAGCGCTGGTCTCGGAGGCCTGGAAGGGCTGACTGGGGAGAGATGTTGGGCGGTGCCTCCGACGGAGCAGTTCCCCAAGGAGTGATCTGAAGGTCAGTCTGTGGCAGGAAAAAGGGCCTCAGCCACTATCCCCATTCAAGGGGGCTTTGCCACAAAAAGATGCCAGTTTGGGGTAATGAGACAAAGGGAGGTGCTCTCATGCCTTGCCTGCTGTCCTCTGAGTTATTCCCACAGGCTCACAGGGTAGCACACCTCTGTTTTCAGAAATGAGGTAAAAGCTCAGGAAAGGTAAGGGTGTTTATTAACTCATTATTGCATGGCTATTTGGACTTGTCATTATTGAGCTTGTAAGAGGTCAACCTCTACTTTCCCTCCTGATACCCTCCTTTCTTTGATGCGAAACTAGATGCCAAGTAGGAAGCAGTCTGAATTATCTTCCTTTTTTGCTACCCTGTTTCCCCGAAAATAAGACAGTGTCTTATATTAATTTTTGCTCCCAAAGATGCGCTAGGTCTTATTTTCAGGGGATGTCTTATTTTTCCATGAAGAATACGGTACACATTTATTGTTAAATGAAAATAAAGGAAATTTATTACCTGTATACGGAACGGTAGCACGGTAGTTGTCAACACAAACCAGACAAACTGTGAATCATGCAGTATCAAGAATTTACTCATTTATTCAATGACAATCATGTCATCATCTTCTGGAACATCATCATAACAATCCAATTCCTGAATTTCCTGGTGAATTTCTTGTGACTCCATTTCTTTCAGAATCAGTGGACCAAATCTCTCATGTTTAGCAATAGCACTGTCTTTAAATGAGTACTTCTTGTCAAGGTAGCCTGCTCGCAGTGCATTTGCAATGCAACTGTCAGTGATTTTCTCCCATGAATTCTCTACCCAAGTCACAGCTTCTTGCAGTTTAGGTTTCACAAAGTTTCCATGCTGATTTCCCTCCATTCACACAGCAGTGACGTCAGGATTCTGAGTAACGTCACTGGTTGCTAGGCGCCAGTTGGGGCATGACCAGTTTAGGGTAAATTAATTTTCATTCTGAGACAGAGCATGGGGGCCTTATTTTCGGGGGATGCCTTATATTTAACTCAGAAGGAAACCTGTAAGTAGGTCTTATTTTCGGGGAAACACGATATGTAGCTAAGCGTCTGCTAGATGAATAAAAAATAAGGTCAGATACAATAGGGCTGAGCTGAGGGTGTGGTTTGCTTGGCAAAGTTATTTCTCTTGGTTCCCAGTGCTTCTGACTTCGCCTGTGTCTGATGAAGTCCTAAAAAAACTAGCTTGAATGTGACTGTGTGTGTGTGTGTGTGTGTGTGTGTGAAATTCCCATCGATAGACTTAATCTGATTCCAGAGTATCTTGTTCTTTATGAAAAGCATTCATCATATTGTGTCACAATTACTTGGGACCATGACTTATTCTGTGTGTTTGTGTTTTTCCAGCATTTATGGATTCTACTTTAACGTAATAGTCTTTTGATGAGTATTTACGGGGTGAATCAAATTCCTGAGAAAACCAATATTCAGCTCTTACATGTTCTTGAGGATGCCCTGCCCTTTCCTGGGGGTGACTGCAAGCAGGTTCAGCGCCACATGAAATGGAGGACATGCTACAACAAAATGTAATTTTTTTCTGAGGCAGGAGCCGGTGTTTCAGATCTATCATTTTGTTACAGGTACGGAAAGTGTTTCGGGGAAACACCGCCACTATTATCTCTGAAAGGCAAGTCAGTGGAAATTGTTACTTTTCCATTTACAGATGGACAAATGGAAGCTTTCTTTTCTTTCTCATTTACCAATTATAGACTATCCACTCTGTTCAAAGTACTGGGCTAGGGTTTTCATGGCCTACAAAGATGTACGAGGCAAGGTTCTTATTCTCAACAAGAATGCGGTCATCGGATTAGGATGAAAAGATATTTGTATGCAAAAGTAACTATAACGTGGAAGCATTTAACTTGAATCATATGAGTTGTCCAGAAAGAAGTACCAACGTGAATAAAGAAGGTAGGCAAAAGAATTCCCAGCAAAGGTGATCAGGACATTACTGTGGTCAATTTGGCATTCAGAGTTGAATGGATTTTATGCTGGTAATTCTCCATTTGGCTGGTCCCTGCATTACTTTTTTGTGACTGCTGTGACAAATGACCACAAACTGGGTGGCTTTAAAAAAAAAAACACCAGAATTTTAGAGAGGCCTCAGAAGAAACCAACCCTACTATCACTTTGATCTCAGACTTCTACCCTCTAAAAAATAAATTTCTGTTGTTTAAGCTAAAAAACAAACAGATGAAATGGGTTTGGCTCTGTGGATAGAGCATCGACCTGTGGACTGAAAGGTCCAGGTTTGATTCAGGTCAAGGGCATGTGCCTTGGTTGCAGGCACCTCCCCGGTGGGGGGTGTGCAGGAGGCAGATGTTTCTTTCTCATTAATGTTTCTAGCTCTCTATCCCTCTCCCTTCCTCTCTGTAAAAAAAAATCAATAAAAATATATTAAAAATAAAAACAAAACAAAACAAACAAACAAACAAACAAACAAACACAAAACCAAACAAACAGAAAAGCCCAGAATCTTATCTTTCTCAGTTCTGGAGGCCAGAAACCAAAATCAAGGCCGTGGCAGGGCCATGCTCCCTTAGAAGGCTCGAGGGGAGGCTGTTCCTCACTTCTTCCCTCTTCTGATGGCTCCAGGCTTTCCTTGGCTTGTGGCCACTCCACTCCAATTTCTGAGTCTGAAGTCACATTGCCTCCTCCCTTTCCTTTTTCAAAACTACCCCTGTTTTTCTTTTATTAGGATACATATGATTGCAGTTAGGGCCCACCGAAATAAACTAGGATAAATTCCTCTAGTCGGGATCCTAAACTTGAGCACATCTCCTGCTATACAAGGTAGTGTTCTCAGGTTCCGGGTATTAGGGCATGGACATATTCCCCGCCCTCCCCCCTGCTCTGGAGAGGCTACTAGTCAGTCCATGAGAGCTCTCCCTCACCCCCATCCCTCTCTGTTCTGCAGCTCATGAGGTTGTTATCCACACATGACATCACCTGGGCTCTCCTGCCTTCTTTCTTTCTTTTAAATACCGTACATTTTTATTGATTTCAGAGAGAAAGGGAGAGGGAGAGAGAGATAGAAACATCAACAATAAGAGAAATCATCAATCGACTGCCCCCTGCATTCCCCATACTGGGGATCGAGCCCACAAGCCTGACTGGGACCCAAACTGTGACCTCCTGGTTCATAGGTAAATGCTCCACCACTGAGCTATGCGGGCTTTCTTACTGCAGGGTTTGGGCAGTGAGAGGCATCAGCAAGCAGCAGAGAACACAGGGGAAGAGACTGAAAAGCCTCTTTCTCCCAGCTTCCGCGCCGTGTTTCTGGCAGCAGCCATGCCCCTCCAGGCTTTAGCTCTTTCTAGACTCCCATCACACCACCACAGCGCTCCTGCTAGTCCTTGGGCGCCTCCATTTTCCTCCTCCCTTCCCGCAAACCTGCCGACATCCTTGTAAATAGTGGCTTCAATTATTTTCAAAACCCCAGCTGAGTTGCCTTTAGTTTCCTGCTATGATCTTGACTGATAGAGATGCCAGAGGCAAAAATTTAATTTCCAGAACACAGAGCGACTCAGGTTGCCGCAATCTAAGTAATGTCCAGTGGGAACTGGGAAATGAGTCAGCATGCAATACAGCTGGTTACCTCGCGGATCCTTCAGCAGTAATATCTGTTGCTTTGTTCTCTATCTGCTATTATTATGACTCTGCTGCTGCTGCCCTTGCTGCTAAGTACTTTCTAGCTCTTTCTCTATCTCACAGCTTCTATTGCTTCCTGGTTTCTGCTGCCACATGTGTATCTTTTAGCTTCTCCTGCTAACTGATGACTCTGCCCCTGCACTTCATATTAGCTTCCCCAAAGGGCCAGACTACGTTGGCTGCTCACCATCAAGTGCAGGCTGTTAGGTGGAGCTTCTTGGATAAGGCATCACATCCAAATAGATAGGTTTATTGGCTTCGGTTAGGCTCTAGCTCAGTGGTTCTCAACCTTTCTAATGCCACGACCCTTTAATACAGTTCCTCATGTTGTGGTGACCTCCAACTATAAAATTATTTTTGTTGTTACTTTGTAACTGTAATTTTGCTACTGTTATTAATTGTAATGTAAATATCTGTGTTTTCCGATGGTCTTAGGCTCTATAGCAGTGGTTCGGGACCCACAGGTTGAGAACCGCTAGCAGGGTTGCCTAAGACCATTGGAAAACACAGATATTTACATTATGATTCATAACAGCAGCAAACTTACAGTTATGAAGTAGCAACGAAAATAATTTTATGGTTGGGGGTCACCACAACCGGAGGAAACTGTATTAAAGGGTCGTGGCATTAGAAAGGTTGAGAACCACTGACTCTAGCTCCTGGACTAAATGGTTTTGGTCGGATGGTAGAATAAATGGACACATAATTTGGTGTCCTATTCAAAATCCTTAGGAGGTAGTTATGGGAGGTATTCTGATACCTCCCCGGAAGGGTGAGAGGAGGTACCAAAACCCACAAATACTTCCGTTGTCCAGTCCATTGTGGAGGCATGGTGGTCTTAGAAAAGTACAACATACGTTGGAGAAAAACATGCAGCCCAGAATAGCTGGTGGTGTAATTCACATAGAGAACCACTATAGTTGGTAGTAAAGCTGGAAATGTAGGTCACTGGTCACCGGTTTGTAAAGGGCCTCGAGTGAAGATTCATTTTAGAAGGAACTTTACACACTATTCTAGGGGTAGTGAGAAATTACTGAAAGTTTTCGACATAGGGGAGCAAGATAAAATCAGCTTTTAGGACTATTTATCTGATGGCAGTGATATGCACATTAGATCATAAGTAGGAGAATATGGGAACAGAAAGAGAAATTGGGAAGGTGTTCAATAGACCACTTCAAGTAAGAACACTGGGGACCCAAACCAGGGCATGGTTGGAAAGGAAAGGGAAAACTGGTTGTGAGATACTCAGGATATGAGTGGATTTAAGATTGATACTAGTTTTGAGCTTCTGGTTCAGCATCTTTTCACTATCAGGGATCCTTTCAATTATTTTTATTTTTGGAGGAATACATGAATTTTATCATGAATACTGATAAAAATGACAATAGTGTCAGATATTACTACCTCTAGAAAGCTTGACTTTGAGCCAAGGGAATTTAGGAAGTGGTGGTACCAATGGGAGAAACTGAGTCTAGATATCTTAGCCTGTTTTCTAGAAAAATAGAACTCCAACCAAGAATTAATACTAATGTTTTATTTAGGAGATGCAATCCCAGGGCAGTGAGAGTGAGACAAAAAGGGAAGAGAAACAGAGACAGATGAGAAGTAATGCAAGATGATGGTTGGACCATCTGCAGAGACAGTAGATATGCCTTCATGTCCAAGCAGAGTATCTCCAGACATGCTATATGGTGAAAACATACATGCTCAGGTAAGTTCTTGGGAGGGAGGCAGGAAAATGAGTCCCCTTTGTGGTTCCCTCCCATCTTCTATTTTGGTTATTACCCTCATACTTCTAGGTTATGTCATATTTTCCCACTGTTAGTCTCTCAGCAAGCCACAGCCAATGCTCTGTGGTATGGCCTTTCATCATGACTGGGAGTAGAGAGAGAATTCATGGCACGTGGCTGGAGATTATTCAGTGGCAGTCAAGGGGGCAGAGGCAGGTTGGGAAAATGGCAGATACAGTAGCAGGACTATGTGGGCCCAAACAAAGCAAGTTAGCTGCCGTGGTGGCTGAGACAGAACAAGGAACTGAGGACTTGAGAAATGATAAGGAAACTGATGAGGTACATAAGTGTGTCTGAAAAAACTGAGCAGTACCAAAAAACGGTGAAGGCTGAAACTTGCACTTGTGTGCAACAGGCAGCTGGAAATCCAGACCTGGAACCACCTCCAGAGAGTCAATGTTAACCTTCTTGAAGATTACAAAAGAAACAGGCATAGAGAATTCTATTCCTGACCTGGACAGTACAGAATAAATGAGTAGGGATATGGGCTTTGGAGACAAGTAGAGCTGCGTTTACGTCCCAGCTATAGATGATCTTGGACAATTTAGTGAATCTCTTTAAGCCTTAGTTTACTATATAACTCATGCTTATAAAACATGTTAGGCCTGCAGTAAATGCTGACTATATTGTGGTAATTATTATGATCATTAATGGCATTGTTGGATAACTGTGATCTTTTCAACGCTTTCTCTTCTCCAGACTGACTCTGCCTGTGCTGCTCCTAAATGCTCCTTGAGCAAGATGGATGGCTTGAGCCAGAGTCCTTTAGATACTCTCAGGGCAGGTGCCTCTGGGTCACTCTGCTCTGGAGGTCATGGAGCCCCAGGGGAGGTGTGTGGCCCACGAGAAGGTGCTGAAACATTAAGCCCCAAAAAGGCAGCACCGCTGACCGCACCATCTCTGGTATGTGGCTAGGACATACCTTAGTTAGTCCATTTGCTCTTATAACACCGCCCCCTTCAAAGTAGGAGAACAAAGTTTTTTTGCTCATAAGTTTGCCGTGGTGCATCCCAAAATGCATAGCCAAGTACCTAAGTATTTCTAGATCCTCACAATAAAGAGGTTCTTGTAGGACTTTAAAAATAGAAGGGGTTAACCTTACACAAATAGTATTTGATAGGATAACATCTCTAAATTATACATATCAAATTTTCTTCGTTCCCATAAACGGATATCCTTTTGAATTTATACCAGTATATTAAATGCCAAGAGCAACGCATACCTTAAGTACACAACTGGCTTTGGAAATTTCTGGAGCAACAAAACAAACACATATCACTCTTCTGTTTAAAACTCATATCATTCAGAATGAAAACTCAAATCCTCGCCAATGGCCTCTAAGGACTTATGGGCTCTAGCCCCCCAGTTATCAGACCTCATCTCTTGCTATGAGGAGGCAGCACAACAACTTGGCTGCTTAAAAGCTCCCTAAGTCTCTAGAGACAGACTATCTGAGGCAGTCCTGGCTCTGTAACTTGGTAGTTATTGGGAGGATGAGTTAACTTTTTCAAGTGTTACTAGTGACGGCAATCCCCACCTCCCCCAAATACAAGTGAAAGTTTATTTAGAAAGACACGGAGGCAGAAAAAGTGAGCCAGTAGGGCTGGGGCTGTGTGGGCTCAGGAAACAAGTTACAAAGGGCAGTTGGAGCTTAAGAGAGAGGGAGAGAGGGAGAGAGGGAGAGAGGGAGAGAGGGAGAGAGGGAGAGAGGGAGAGAGAGCACAAAGGTATGCCCCTTGAGGGGAAAGGTGGGGGGAGAGTGCTCCAGAGATTGGGGGAGGGGGCACTGCACGACCACTAGAGAGGGCTATTTAATTGTCTGTTGGATAAATAAAATACTAAAATACTTCCCCTCATTCACTGCACTCCAGCCACACTAGCCTCCTTGCTGTGTCTCTAGCAGGCCAAGCGCACTCCTGCCCAAGGGCCTTGTATTTGTTGTTCTCCCAGATAACCAACCACATGACCAATTTCCTCACCTTCTTCAAGTCTTTGCTCAAATATCACCTTATAAATGATGACAGCCCTACTTAAAATTGCAATCCCCTTCTCTATACCTCTGCTTAGTATATATTTCTCATTAGTACTTACCTACTTCTAAACCTCTGTGTCATTTGCAAATGCCGTTGCCTTTCACCTATCTTCCCAAGTGCCTAGAACACTGTGTATGACATAGTAAGTATTCAATACAATTTATGGAAAGAATGAGTGCACTGTTTGCAACAAAGCTGAGCCTATTCTGAAGACTGATTTGTAGATGAGCTTCCTAATGTGTGTGTAAAATGAAAAAGATCTCCCCAAAAGTTGTTCTCTTAATTTGAATAGATATGATCTCCTTCCCACAACATTGTTTAAAAAATTGACAAACTGGTTTTTCCCCAAAAGATATTTAAAGATAAACTTTACTTGAGACTTAGGTCAAGCTATCTTTAATTCCTAGTGAGCATATTCTGAATAGATTAACTCCTGACTAATTGCTAGTGGATTCTATGGCACTGTCATTTATCCAAAATGACCTAGAAGTCAAGGCCTGTCATCAGGCTATGGAAAGAAGAAAACTAATAATCACCTATTCTAGGTTAGGTAAGCTTCAGGGCTCAAACTTATGAGGCAAATGTCATCATCGCCATAGTAGAAATAAACAAACCAAGGCCCAAATCACATGCCTAAGAGGTGGTAGAGCCAAGATTCAAACCATCAGTTTGCAAAATCCATGTTCTTTCAGTATCTCACTTTTTAAGCCTCAGATTTCTCATTTGTAATATGTAGTAACATGTAGGCAGTTATTATGACAATTAAAATAATACATAAAGCAGAGAATACTCAATAAATGACAGCTTTTTCTTATGGCCATACTTTAGGAATGATGAGATTTTTTTTCCCATGGGAAATAATCACATGGTCTCCCCAGGGAGAAAATTATGAGCCCTGACTTATTTGGACTTATTTGGATAAGTAAATCCTATGGGACAGATTAAAGTGGTCACATTTTAAAAATAAAAATTTTTAAATTTATTATACTTTCCTTCATTAAAAGTTGATTTCTTTATGGGCTCTATCTAGCCAAATGTGAAACAATTTGATCACCAAAATTTTGTCTGTATTGTACAAAAATGATGGTTGATATGATATTGGATAAAATATCCCATGATTGTTATATGAAAGTGATAAAAAGAAAAAGCCAAACATTCAAAGTGATTTAAAAAGTGAGGGAGGGAAGAGGAAGAGATGGGGAAGAAACAGGAAAACAAAACCTTTTTTTACAGAACAATGCCAGCTAATAAATGTTGAAGAAATGGTGAGGCCTAAGAAAAACACTGTTGTGCAACCCCCAATGTAATAATTGAGTCAATCAAGGGCTATCAATGGATGATAAAACCTTGGAGTGAAGAGATGAAGGGTGTTATGGGTTGAATTATGTTTCCTAAAAGAGGTTAGTTGAAATTCTAACCCCCAAGACCCTGGAATGTGATCTTATTTTGAAATAGGGTTGTATCAGACATAATTAGTAAAAATGAGGTCATAATCCAGTAGGATGGTGTTCTTATAAGAAAAATTTCATGTGAAGACAGAGATACAGGGAGAATCCTGCCTAATAAAAGAGTGATATGCAAATTAACCACCACTCCAATACACCCACAAGCACGCCCACAAGCCAATCAGAGTGAATATGCAAATTAACCCCAACCAAGATGGCTGCAACCACAGACAGTAGTTGAGAGGCGTGGGCTTCCCTGGCAATAGAAGAAGCCAAACTTGCCACACACCCTGGCCAGCCTAGGCCTCCACTCAAGTTTCAATTATAGAAGATAAATCCCAAGAAAAATGGCAGCAGCCATGGAGCTGGAGAGAACAGGCTAGGGTTGCCCCCAGCACCAGAGGAAGTCAAGTTTTCCACCTGCCCTGGCTGGCCTAGGCCTCCACTCCAGGCTACAAATTTTCAATTGTAGAAGGTAAATAAATTCCAGATACCAGGAGCTCTGCTTGGGTTGCCTGGGGGTGTGGCTGACCTGCAAACCACCAGGCCCCTGGCCCAGGCTGCCCATGCCCAAAGGGAGCCCCAAACCTGATCCGGGACACCCTTCAGGGCAAACCAGCTGGACCCCACCCGTGCACCAGGCCTCTATCCTATCTAATAAAAGAGTAATATGCAGATTGACCATCACTCTTAACACACAAGATGGCTGCCCCCATGTGGTTAAAGATCCTGCCCCTATGAGGACACAAGATGGCCACCACAAGATGGTCAACAGGGGAAGGCAATTTGGAGGCACCAGGCCTGCAAGGGAGGGCAGTTGAGAGGGACCAGGTCTGCAAAGGAGGGCAGTTGGAGGCGATCAACCCTGCAAGGGAGGGCAGTTAGGGGTGACCAGGTTGGCAGAGGAGGGAAGTTGGGGGCAAACAGGCTGGCAGGGGAGCAGTTAGACATCAATCAGGCTGGCATGGGAATGGTTAGGGGGTGATCAGGAGGGCAGGCAGAAGTGGTTAGGGGCAATCAGGAAGGCAGGCAGGTGAGCAGTTGGGAGCCAGCAGTCCTGGATTGTGAGAGGGATATCCAACTGCCCATTTAGACCCGATCCCGATGGGCAGTCAAACATCCCTTGAGGGGTCCCATATTGGAGAGAGTTCAGGCTTGGCTGAGGGACATCCCCTACCCCATGCAGGAATTTTGTGCACCAGGCCTCTAGTGTCATATAAAGATGGAGGGGGGATTGAAGTGCTGCAGCAGCATGCCAAGGAATGTCTGGGACTATCAAACACCGGAAGAGGCAAGGAAGGTTTCAGAAGGAGCCCAGCTGACACATTGTTTACAGAACTGCGAGACAATAAATTTCTGTTGCTTTAAGCCTCCCGATTTTTGGGTACTTTGTTATAGCAGCCCTAGGAAAGTAACACAGTGGCAAGCAGGATAGACACCCTGTATCAAAATATCAATGCATAGACACGGAAGATAGACCCAAAGGTGAGCTTTGTCCGTTATCATTTAATCAAGCCTCAAACTTAACATGACTGATACTGGGCCAATTTGACATTATTTATCTCTGGATCTGATGCAATAGAAGATAGGCAAAATCACTTTGATAGACTGATTGCAACAGGCCCAGTTTCACACTTCCCTCCTCTACACCCCTTGCAATGACTGTGCAGCAATTCCCATTAAGAGGTACAGTTTATTTCTCTACCACTTGAATCTATGCTGGCTTTGTTACCTTCTTTAGCCAACACAATGCAGTGGCAGTGACAGAATGCCAGTTCCAAGCCTGGACCTCGAAAGATTTTGCACGCTTCCACTGTCTTTCAGACCCCTGTCTCGTCCATGAGAATAGCCTGCTCAGTGTGATAGGTGAATGGAGCTGAGCCAAGTCATCCCAGCTGAGGTCATCCTAGACCAGCCAGCACCTAGTCAATCTACCAAATGACTGCAGATTCATGTATGAGTCTAGCCAAAGTCAGCTGAGCCCAGCCCAGATCAACAGAATGACTTAGCCAATGGCTGTTAATGTTATGTCACTGAGTTTTGGGGTGGGTTGTTAGGCAGTAAGAGCTAACTGTTGCATGACTTATACACTATTCTTGCCAAATATGTTTAAATGGAAACTAATCATGAGAAAACAATCAGAAAAATCTAGAATGTGGAACACTCTACATTACAACTGGCCTGGATACTACAAGTCAATGTCATGAAAAGCAACAAAAAGTAAGGAGACTATTTCAGATAGACATGGTTTTTCAATCCCAGCAATAATTGACATTTTGGACCAAGTAATTCTTAGTTGGGGGTTATCCAGTGTACTATGAGATATTTAGCAGACATCCTTCCTTGGTTTCTGTCTATTAGGAGCTATTAGCACCCACAGCTATGACAATCAAAAATATCTCCAGGCATGCTAAATGTCCTTTTGGGGCACTGGATTAGAGAGATAGAACCAAATGTAATATGTAGACTTCGTTAAGATGTTGGTTCAAACATAAAAAGAGGGTAATAAAAGACATTTGTAACAATGAGGGAATATGAATGTGGAATCAAATATATTGAAGCATTAATTTTCCTAGGTCTGAGAAATTGTATCAGTGTTATATAAATGAATGCTTTTATTCTTGGGAGATGTGTGCAGAATTATTTTGAATGAACTGCCATAAGGTATTCAACCTACTTCCAAATGCTTCAATGGATAAAAATGTATATTTATAGAAAGAGATAAAGCAGAGTTGACAAAATGTTAACAAATGAAGTATTCATTGATTCATTCTTTTAACCTTTTGAGTTTTAACTTTTTTAAATTATAAAGTTGGAGGCAACTTTAAAAAGAGTTAATCTCATCTTCTATGCCTGATTCATTATTAATGTAATGTAATGCAAGGAGTAGGCTTGTTTTAAATGAATCTGGGTGCCCCTTCTCTGGTGCCTGGACAATAAACTGGCTCAAACAAGGTATGGGGCCCTGGTGCTAAGGAAAAGGGCTGCTCCCAGCCTGAGAAACTATACAAGCTCCGCTTCCATGGGACCACTGGCTTCCTTTCTTGGGTGACATCCTACAGGACCAAAAGTCTAGGTGCAGGGCAGCTTGTGCGTGTTTCCCAGACAACTCTGGCAAACAGCTGGCACCGAAATCTGGGCTGCCTGGTGCCAAGACAGTCTGATTTTTCCATTCACTGATAAGGCTACTCCCGTACTTGTTCCATACAAGGAGACCAAAAGAGGGGCAAAGTTCCCTTTCCTGGAATACAAATCATTCTGCAAGGCCAGCAGGTCAGCCAGGGACAATAAGAGGATGGGGTCTCTGTGCCCTCCCTTCTCTCAATGGCCTTGACATTGTAAATTTCCTCTTTCCACAGTAAAGCCTAGGTTTTTGTTTTTTTTAACCTGTATCATACCATGCAGAAGAATTCAAATCCAACACTGGTGCATTATAAAGTAGCAACTGCAGAGATTCTTCTTGCACGAGAGCTAATATTTAAAACATAGACAAAACTCAGAAACTAAAAAGAAAAAATGCTGATAAATGCTTTGATGTAAAATATTTAAAAATGTTATATGGTAAAAGTGAATATAGCAACAATAAGAAAATACAGTAAGTACAGCAAAAGACAAATAGCACAGAGGAAAAAATTATTTGCAACTCAAGAGAAAATGTACATACTTCTTTATTACATAAAGAGATCTTACAGTTTTATAAGGAAAAAAATGAACAGAAAGATGAGCAAAGAATATGAACAAATATTATATAAAGAAAATAAAAATGGCAAAAATTTACCTGAAAATCATTTAACTTCATTAGTGCTTAGAAAAGTGCAAATCACAACAATGTGATACTATTATTACCTATCAGATTGACAACAAGTTGAAAGTCTGAAAAAACTCAGGTCTGACAGGAGCAAAAATAAACTTATACTGTTGATGAAAAGGTATATTGGAATCATTTAGGGGTTACAATTTAGGAACATCTAACTCAATCTTAAATGTACACATATTTTGACCTGGCAATTTCATTTCAAGGAATTTATCCTACAGATAGAGTAATACAAGTTCCCAATGACATATGTGTAAGGATATTCATGGAAATATTGTTTCCAATAATAATGGATGATTGGAATGTTCATCAGTGAGGCAATGGTTAAATAAATTATGGCACATCCAATGATTAAAAGATCTTGTAAGATCTGTATGTGTTGACATGGAAATATTTCTGATATATTATTAAATGAATAAAGCAGGGGACAGGGATTCAGGAAAAACTCACTCTTCCTCCTGTGTATCTCTCCTTCACTCTCACATTACTACCACACTTTCAACACTTCTGACATCAAGCAATTCTCTATGACACCATCTGGGTGTCCTGTAATTTCATTAAAATTTAATACAATCTATCTACCTGGAGATATTGTTCAATCCCACACGTTCAGTCCTATGAAACTTCCCCACTTCAGATGCCAACCTCAAATAGTAAATCTCCAGGTTACCCACAACTTCTGACTTGGCTACAAATGAAGGTTCTTGTGACCACCGCCCCCGTTGGATTCGATTATTTGCTAGAACAGCTCACAGAACTCTGGGAGACAAAGTTATATTTACCAGTTTATTGCATAATAACAACTTAAGGGATGCAGATGAACAGCCAAATGGAGAGAAACATTGGGCGAGATCTGGGAGGGACCCCAGTGCAGGAGCTTCTGTCGCTGGGAAGCTGGGCTGCCTCCTCACCCTCCAGTGAGGTGGATGTTCACCCCTCCGGAAGCTCTCTGAATCCCATACTATTGGGATTTTTATGGAGGCTTTTCCACATAGGTGTGATCAATTGTTAACTCCATTTCCAGTGCTTCTCCTCTCTCTGGAGGATGAGGGGTGGGTCTGGAAATCCCAAGCTTCTCATGATAGCTGGGAGTGCCTGGGGACCAGCCCCCATCCAGGAGCCATTTAGGTGCCCCCCTCATTAAGACAAAAGATATTCCTATCACTCAGGAAATTCCAAGGGGTTTAGGAACTGTGTTAGGAAGCAGAGACTAAATATTAGAACAAAAATATACTCCTAGTACTCTTTATCGCTTAGGAATATTTTTTCATTTTTAAAAAAGTTATTAAGGTATTATATGTGTACATAGCTTACCATTGCCCTCCCTCCCCAGAGTTTTGTGTCCATTGGTTGTACTTATATGCATGCATACCAGTCCTTTGGTTGATCTCTTATCTCCATCACTTAGGAATTTTTACAAGGGTTTTAACTTTGTGCCAATGGGAGACAGAGACCAATATATGTATTTTCTATTATCTCACAAGAGGACACTGTATATGATGTAATCTGCTTTGTGTAAAAATGATACATATATTACATATGCGGTGTGGAAAGAATACACTGGAAATAGTTAATGATGCTTACCATCAGATACAAGTGGGAAGGAGATTTACCTTTCCACTTTAAATATTTTTGATGTTTGAATTTATTTTTATGTTGGTGTCTTACTTTCACAATGAAAAAAAATATAGTAAGTCCTCAATGTAATCAATAGGTTATGAAACTTTGAGCAAAATGATGTATAATGAAACCAATTTTACCACAGGCTAATTGATATAAATGAAAGTGAAATTACTAAGGCATCTCATCAACCTTATAATGAAAGGATTTTGAACAAAACAATGTTATTCAAGAAATACTGTGCCTAGATCGTGCCTTGAAACAATTTTCAAAATGTCATTCAGTGGCCCTTCCAATACTTCTGTAGAAAATATTTTAATTACTGAAACAGGACAAAGGATATGTGCAGGCAAATTGATTTTAGCTGGGGATGCAAACATGAAAATAATATTGAGCCATTGCAACTGGGTGTATGATTTTTAGAATATAGGAAGCCTGAATCAGAGCAGTTTGATTAAAGCAGTCTTGAATCATTCACCCTTTTTAAATTGCTCAGGCCAAGCCTTCAGCAAGACTCCTATTGGAAAGCCCAGCAAGGAAAAAGCAATGTGATAGGAAATTTTCTTCCTCCTTCCCCCTCTCTCCTGAGTTTCTTCAGGAACATCGAAGTTAAGATATAAACATGATTCAGAAGCACTGAGGTATAAAGAAAATTTGCTAAGGTGCTTGGATGATTCTCGCTCTTTATAAATGCACCATATTCGTGTCTAGCGGATCCTCTTTAAAACACCCAAGGTACTAATGTGAGAGGACAGCCTCTACCAGGGGAACAATTTCTGTTCCCAGTGAAGTGGCACATTCAGTTCCTGATGCGAACTCACTTAATTCCTATTAGTCATTTCACAGCTGTATCCGGGGAAGAGAACATCTCAAATGCTTTCAGCTTTCACAAGTAAACCCAAAACAAGGCCTTCCCTCTTTTCCCACAGTTCCTCTTTGTTTACAAATTTCAAGTCCATAAAACCTGTCTATCTTTGTGGCTAATTCTCCTAAAGGTTTCAGTTGGTGTGCTGACCCATCTACCTGGTTTCTACTCTACTTGCACCTAGATTTATTGCCATAACAAAGCAGGTGGATGCTGGGTCACCCACCCCAGCTTGTCATTGAATCGATGGTGCAATCTTTGTTTGGTGGTTTATGTTTCTAAGGTTGTTCCAGGACACAGCTTAAACACACAGGTCAACTACCAAGTGAGACACTGGCTCTGATCAAGGTTTGTTTATTATTTTCTAGGGTGCTTAAGGACATTAGGTGAGTGCGCAAATTTGTTATTGTAGAGTTGCTCTAACTACTGAAGATGCACATACGAGATTATTATTGTAGGTTAGATTGTGACAACTGGCCCTGTTCTAGTTATTTCCTCAAGAAAACTCTTCGACCAGCTATTTAAATGTCTCCCCTCTGCAATTACAATGATTAATCATGATGTTGACTTTGCAAACGAATATGCAATTCAGGGTGCATATACTCAACTACTGTTTTTAGTTTGTCTTTTACATTGCTATCAATCGTTGGGATTGTTGAAGAACCGAGAAACATTTTTCTATTGAGGATCACTGAACTACTTGAAAAAAAGTAATCTAGGGCTAATACAGGAAGTTATAAAAATAATTATTAATTAGCATTTAAGGAGTACTAACTATGACAAGGAGAGAGAAATATAGCACTTTTTCTCCTTGGAGAGAGAAACATAGCACTTTCAGAACTCATCTGCTTTTAAAATTAACAACAAAATAACTTATTTACTATGATAAATATCTGACAATGGTTTTGTTGTATAGTATAGTAATTAATTGAGGAGCTATAAGTGTGAAAAATGAAATAAAGGAAACAATGTATGTTGTTGGGTAAGGGGAAGAGAATAGAGAGTAAAAATGGACCAGATGCAGAAAGTATAGGGGTGAGGCAGAGGGTAAGATAAACAAAGGGGAACAGTGATACCCTGTGACCCTGAGCAGCTGAAGGAAACAGGCAGAGAGAGGAAGGGGAAGAGAAAAATGGGTGAAGGAGGAGAGGGAAAAGACTGAGCAGTGCAGGGATTTAAAAAAATACTTTTATGTTTGTTTTAAAGATGAATTCGGGATTTCTAAAGTGTGGCATTTTTATCACCATCACTTGTTTAGATTTCTCTTTGACAATACTGATTAACTAACCACTGTTCACAGCTCTTTAAGTACTAGAATAATATTAAAAGTAGGCTTAGTGAATAAGGTGGTAAAGTTGAAATGGAAACCTTACAAAGTGGAGGTCCAAGGTATCACTATTGTAGTATCTGGTTTCTCCATGCAGATTTTCAGGAAACATTCCAAAGGAAGCAGGAGAGATCAGGTGTCAGTCACCAGCTGAACGGCTTCCTGCTTTTGCCTGTCACTGTCCTAAGACATAAAGAGATAAGTTCTCAACCTTGGCTGCACATACACATCTTTTCATGAACTTAACATTAATAAATTGATGCCTAGGTCCCCACCTAATATATAATTGATTTGGGATGTGGCTTGGGGACTTTCACACGTTTCCCATGTGTTTCCAATATGCAGCCAAGAGAGAGAGCCACTGCTTAAGATGCTTCTCTCTGAATGTGCTCACCAGAATCCCATTGCAATGCTGGGTTTGGGGGCTATGCAAGCAAATTTAATCACTTACATTAAATTGGATAAAGTAAGTCAAAGGCCAGTGGTTCTCAACTCTTGTGCTATATATTTAGTAAATGGCATGGCTGAAAATCGGATGTAAAGGTTGCGGGAGGGGGACATTTTGAGCTTATTTGGCAATATAAAGAAGGAAATAAAAATTATCAATATAATAAGGTCTCTATAAAGTTTTGCATTTGAGAAATGATTTGACCTGATTCCAACGTACAAGGGCATCTTGCATCTCTCAGGAGAAAGACATCAGTCGACCTACTCAGACTCATCTGAGATGTGGGGGAACCAGGAGACGGTTTGCTCCTTTTCTGCTTGTTTGTGGTCCCATGGACATCCCTGTGTTGCCTTACCTCTGACCTGCTCTCCAAACTGGATACGGTTCTTTTTTCTAGTGTGGAGCCAGCCTAAAATTTGCCATTACCATGCTCTCCTATTTCTGTCAGCCCTCAGTTCCTTCTGTTTCAGGAACACTGAAACCTGTTTAACCTGCCCATAACCTGTGCTAATATGCTCAGGAGGAAAAGGCAGAGGAGGAAGCTGTCCCCTCTCAGCCCATATTTCCATTTACAGTGGCTTTCTGGGACCAAAGCTTTCTAACCCAGGATGGGATTCTAATATGATGACTTTCATGGAAAATAGGAAGAGGGTTGCCTTGACAGACCCACAGGGGCCAATAGGACAATGAAATTATCTTTACATAATTCATTTATATTCTGGGGATAGCTTTAATTGGGAAATAGATTTGGCCTGTGATCTTTATGAAGATAATGCTACCACCACTATGACCACTATTATTTCTTCATATTTTATATGCTAATCCTTTCTGAGTTCTTTATTTTAGCCCATTTAATATCTGGCTACTTGATTGTGGGCTCCTTAATAGTTAGGGTTCCCAGCACTTGATACATAGTAAGTGCTCAATAAGTGATGACGGAATGAATATGTAAAAGTTGAAGCAGTCCAGTAAAGGTGATAGCGCCAAGATGAAGAGGGGTGGATGGGATGGGGGAATGAGAGGAGCCAGCTCTGTCTCCTCCTTCACAAAAGACTAGGTGATGGGACAAAAGCACTGGCAGATCCTGACTTAAGAATCCTCTTAACCTCAAACATTTCTTTACCCAGGGGGCTGAATGAATTTTTCTGAGCCAATTTTACTTTTCCCAGAAGACCTTTTCATTCTAAATACATTAGGAGTCAGTGTTAATTGCTTTTTGGAATGTTATTTTGTCAGATTCATTTAGATGTGGTAATTTGCAAAGTAACTCCCAGCAGTTGATGGTTCATCCATAGCCATGTGGTGTTCAGACATTTCCTGGGATTCCTGCCCACCTCTTAGGCAGCTGGCAGGGTTCTCCAAACCAGGATATGTGCTCACCTGGGATTAACTTGGAACCAGTAGTTCTTTGTTGTGTGTGGGATTTTTTTAAATTCTGAAACGGTGAAGGCCCACTCTTACTTAATCCAGAAAAAGAAAAGTTCATTAACTCCTAATTTAAGAATTAGCAACCACTAGGTGGTTGAGGAAATTGCAGCTGAGAAGGATTCAGGGACAAGGTCAGTTGTCTGTTTGCTGGGTGACGATGTCTAGACTCTATATTCTTGGTGCAGCCCTGAAGTGGGAGCCGGGGTCCTCTGGGTAACTGTGTGGATGGAAGTGTTCAAGTTGCAGGTTCTTTTTGAAGCTCTTTTCCTTGGCCAAAGACTTCCTGGTCCTCTTTCACACATGCTTCCAGGTCACGCCTCAGACCAAAGTGTTTATAAAAAATAGGCACGTAGGAGAGGCATTGTTGCCAGTTCTCGTGCCCCGGCTCCAATCAACCTCAGCAAACGAAAGGAGGGATTTGGTGGTCGCTGGAACCAGGAATTTCTAGGTTTGGAAGCCAATAGGCAAAAAGGAATTCTGTCTGATTTCTTTAGCAGGCTGTGGCTGCTGCTGCTGCCACCTCCTGGGAGAAACCGACCCAAGCTTCACAACTCGAAGCTAGTCTCAGTGTTCACCTACATGACCTGTGCAAAGGCACCAGGGGTGGTGGGAGGGGGGGGGGAGGTTTGGAGTTCCTTTGTCTTAGGAAATAAAGGAGATACCCCCTTACTTAGCAAACAAAACTTTGGCATTTGCTTTTCATCCACTCCTTTTGGTAGTGTTGTGCTCAAAGAAAAGGTTTCAAACAACAATAACAAAGTTGAAATGAGTTAATATAGAAATCATGAGAGTTCAGAAGATTGAGGCAGAACAGTTAGCTTTAGGAATACAACAGATTGATTCTCTTGGTCTTCTGGATTCTGAATGCTGGGGTGATGTTAGGAATGCATACATTTGAGAATTGTATCATAAAGAGGGCACACATGAGTTTGGCGAATCTTAACCTCCAAGAAACTGAGTATTTGCAAGACTGTTGTGAAGACTAACTGAAATAATGCGTGTACATTCCTGGCATGCAAGAAATGGCCAATGGGAATTATACCGGGGCAAATTCACTCTTCTAATCCCCATGATGATGTTCTTCATTTACTGACCAAAAAAATAGATTGACAGCTCCCATGCCTTTAATTCTTTTAGTCTTCTAATCTGGAGATGATCCCTAAGCAAATTCCTTTTATTTAAAAAAATATAATAATAAATTAGTGCTTATGGACTGAAGGTTTGTGTTTCCCTAAATTTCATATGTTGAAGCCCCAATCCCCTATGTGATGTTATTTGGAAATGGAGCCTTTGGAAAGTAATTAGGTTTAGATGAGGTCATGGGGTGGAACCTAATGATGGCATTAGAGACCTTACACTGGGTGCATGCTAGAAAAAGTCATTATTGTTGTGAAGGAATCCCTAAAGGTGATTCTGGCGAAAGCTCAGAAAGAGAAGAGACGAGCTGGAAAGAAAGCTTCTATCTTCTTAGAGAATACATAAGTAATTATGTACAAAATGTTGGTAGAAATGTGGACAATAAAGACCATTCTTGTCCTACACAGAAATGAGGAGCATGGTATGGGAAACTGGAGGAAAGGTGATGATCCTTGTTATAAAGCGGCAAAGAACTTGGATGAACTGTGTTTGTGTTCTAGTGTCTTGTGGAAGGTAGAACTTACAAGTGATGAAGCTGAACATTAAGCAGAGGCAATTTCTATGCAAAGAGTTGAAGAAGTGGCTTGGTTCTACTTGACTGCTTATAATAAAATGCAAAAAGAGATAAATAAATTGAGGATGGAACTGTTAAGAGAAAGGAATCAGAACTTAGAGATATGGGAATTTCTCAGCCTGTCCATATTACAAAAAAAAAAAAAAATGAGAAAGCTGTGTTTGGAAAAGAACCCCGTGTGTGTGGTTAACTGATCACTTGATAAGGAGATCAGTGTGGATGTGAACCACAGACCTAATCATCTCCCCAGCAGGAGCTCCTAGTTTGAACTGAAGGGGGTGGAAAGAAGCAAGACTGTTGGACTTCTTAAATTTTACGAGTACAGGACCTACTTAGAGCAAGGCTATTATTCTTCAAGACTAGGGAAGGATGACCCTGAAGACAATTCAAAGATCAGGGCTGCATCCATGGTTTCAAAAGGGCATCACAAGAGTCAGTCCTCACCCAAAGACTTGACCACCACCAGGTAGAGCCCTGGCCTGGTAGAGCTGCAGGGCAGGGGTTGGGGAGGCTTTCAGAAAGTGGGGGAGGGATGAGGGAAAGAAGGTGTCCAGAAGGCAGAGCATCAAGAGAAAGGGGTTTATTCTCAAGCCTTGAGATCTCATGGAGTTTGCCTGGATAGGTTTCAGACATGCTTGGGACTAAACATGTTCTGTCCTTCCTTCTGCCTGTTGGAATGGGGGTGTTTATCCTTTGTAGGTTTGGCTTCACTGGCTCATAGCTGGAAAGGAGTTTTGCTTCAGGGTGAGTCTCACTCATATCTAAATTGGATGATAGATAAGACTTTGGACTTTATAGACTTTAGAGTTGATGGTATTGGGGTTGTTGGGATGGAATTTTGTATGTAAGAACATGCATTTTAGGGTGTTCTTCCAGTAACCACAAAGAAGGCTTTCACCAGATACTGAATATATTGGCACCTTGATCTAGATGGTTACTGGAACCCAGAACCAAAGAGAGCTGTGGAGAGGCCACGTGGGAGGAGGGCTTGTTACCTTTGCTTGTAAAGGACAGTCAGCACAGAGTCTTGCAGGCAGGGAGTCAGGGGAACAAATACCGAGTCTCATTGTCTTCCCTCCTGCACATCTGGTGCGGTGGTAATCAGAAGACAAATAATATTTGATATTTCTGAGTCTCATTTTTTTTTCAGTTGTGAAAGGGGATATAATAATATTTATCTTTCAGGGTACTGTGAGAATTAAATGAGAGCTTATATCATAGCAGACAAGCACTTTTCCTTCATTTGGTCTTCAAAACTTCTTGTGGAATAAAAAAGAAACATTTTATTAAATTCACTTTGGTGAAAAATGAGACTCAGAGAAACTGTGACTTTTCCATAGTCTCATAGCTAGAAAAGCAGCAGAAGTGGGACTGAAACTGAGATTTTCAACATATACTCCAGGTTTCTTTCCCTAGACTGTTCTTTACTACTGCATCCCTTCTGTAGAAGGCTGCCACGGATGGTTTCTTCTATCTAGAGCTGCTGTACCTGGAGCTATGGTGACCATGCTACTCAGATAAAAATTTACTGACCTTGTGCCAAAGCCAAAAGAATAAAAGCAAATCTTGATTGGTTAGATATGAAGAAGGCCAAATGCCTATGGGGTGGTTTGATAGAAGACTCTGACAACATTGGTCATTGGATCCACATTGGATCCTTGGCAATTCCACTTGGCTATCTATTAGGCATCCCACTGAAGTTAGAATTTTTGATTCCTTCGATCTAAAACTGTTTCATTCCCAAATTTTCCCTTCTCAATAAAAGCTTCAATATTTACATAGTGGTGCAAACCCCAAACCCAAGAGTTATCCTTAATTCTTCCCTTTTCTTCCTGCCTTACTCATTAGCAAGTCTAATGGACTTTACTTCCAAAATATGTCATCCCCTTCTATCTCCTCTGCTAGTCCAAGCCACCTTCATTTCTTGCCTGGTTACTATGATAACCTCTTGTCAATTCTTCTTTACTTCAAACTATCTTGCCTCTTCAACCTAAAAATAATATATATTTTTTTCAGAGTGATCTTTACAAAATGTAAAGTGCATTCTGCTGCTCCTTGGCTTGATCTTTACACAGGTCTCCTCTTTGCATTCCCAGGTCATGACTTCTTACCAAGACTGTTTGGGCCCTATTTGTTCTGACTACACTCTCCCCTCCAGCACTTTGCTCCAGCCACACTTCCTTTTCTTTGAACACACCAAGCACTTTCCTGCTGTAGGCCCATTGCACTTGCATATTCTCTCTGCCTAGAATGTTTTTTATCCACTTCTGCATGAATGACATTTCTCATTGTACAGGTGTTAGCTCAAATATTACCTTCTTAGAGAAGCTTTCCTTTACCATCCAATCTAAGCATTCCTCCAGTGCAGTCTCTTCTTAGCATCTAAATACACAAACTAAAATGACCTAGTTGACTTATTTATTACTGTATTTGCCGGCGTATAAGACGATTTTTTAGCCCTGAAAAATATGCCTCCAAGTGGGGGGTAGTCTTATACGGCGAGTATATAACAAACTCTGTATTTTGAGTGGAAATGTTAGGGGGTCGTCTTATACGCCCAGTCATCTTATACATCGGCAAATACGGTATTTTCAGGGCCAAAAAATCGTCTTATAGGCCGGCAAATACGGTATATGTTGCCTCACCAGAATGTAAGCTCCAGGAAAGCAGTGTCCTTGTCTGTATATCCTGACTCCTTCACGTCTAGGACAGAGCCTGGCACATCCCAGCATTTCAATAAATCTTTTTTTTTTTTTTGGCAGGTAACAAACCAAGTACAATCAGTTACTCTCTCCAGGAAGTATTCACTGTGAGAACCATACTGAGATTACAAGATGAGTAAAGATGATCACTTTTAGGGGGTGACCCGATGACTGGGTCACTAGAGCTGCTGATCCCTGAAAAATGATGGTCTATTATCCAGGTCTCCATGAGGCCATCAATATGTTCCAATCTTTGAAGTGTGGGGGATCTAGAGGGATCCTTCTTCTCTGTAAATGGCTGCTGACAGTTTCCATGACTTCCCCACATATCCTTACAATACACCTCAACACTTAAGGCAGGAGATAAAGGTTTACCCCTAGGAGACATGAGCTACTAGCGGACTCCATCAAAATTTGTAATTTCTTTCATTTTCTACTTTATCTTAACATTTACACAAATGTTGGGTTCAGTATGATCTTTACCTGTAGATGTAAATCCAGTGCTTTAAATTATTTTACCATTTGTAAAGTCTGTGCTGTAGGAAAGCCATGCTATCCTGAGTGTTTCACATTCCCCGTGGCAATCATACCGCGGGGATACATGTTAGCAGTCTGAGAAGTTCTGGCATTCTTATTCCTTTGCAACCCAAGTTTTCTTTCAGCACAATCCACTCATTCTTCAAGAAATAGTATTGAACATCTATTTTATGCTAGACACTCTGACTGGACTGAGGATACAACTGTGAACAAGATATGTTTGATCCCTACCTTTAAGAGAATTACAGTGTAGGGAGAGAAAATGAGAAATAAAGAGATTAAAATACATTGTAATGCTTGCTAATAAAGGAGGGAAACTCAGGGTACCAAGGAAAATGTAGAAAATGGCACATAACCCCAAAATAAGTGATGGGGAATGATTTTCCAGAATTTAAGAGGCTGAAAAAGGAGCAGGATTAGACAGGTGAAGAATGGGGGAGAGCATTCCTAGCTTGGCTTAGACTAAGTCCTTGAGGGAGGCCAGAGAGAACACAGTTATAGGAGCGGTCCCGTGTGTTAGTTCAGTGTGGCTGGAGTAGAGTGCAAAGGAGAGAGGAGAGAGGAGAGAGGGAGAGAGGGAGAGAGGAGAGAGGGAGAGAGGGAAGGAGGAAGGGAGGGAGGGAGAGAAGACTGGAAAGGTAGGCAAGGCAGGATGTGAAAGGTATTTGCTAAGGCTTTTTGATGTTGCCCAAAGGGAACAGAAAGCCACAGACTTGGGAAGAACTGGCTTATATGTGTTTCTTAAAAAAAATATTACTCATAGCCCTGGCCAGTGAGGTTCAGTTGGTTGGAACACCGTCCCATGAACCAAAGGTTGCTGCTTGGATTCCCAGGAAGGGCACATACTTCGGTTGTGTGTTCGATCCCTGGTAAGAGAGGTAAACGATTGATGTTTCTCGCTTTCCCTTCCCCTCTCTCTAAAATCAGCAAAGCATATCCTTGGGTGAGGATTAAAAAACAATCACTCATAAACAATAACTCCATGTCTGGAAAAGAACAAGAACCCTATGACATTAGGGTAAGAGGTATACCTAGCAAAGGAGGAGCCCCAAATGCATTGAACTGAGTCACCAACTCAATCTTCTCCCCTTAAAAGTATCTCCTTCCCCCAAAGATAACCGCTCATCATCCTTGGGGGTTAACCTCCTCTGGTCCTACCCACTATCGCTGGGCTCCCAGCTGGAGTCCCTGGGGTCATGGCACTGCCTACGGAACACATACTCTTCCAACATGCTGCGACACGCAGAGCACACGTGATCTTGAAGGTTGACACACTGTGGCCTATTTAGCTAGTGGAGGCCACTATTAAGTTTTCCCCCGATTGGAAATAAAAAGTCAGGAAAAGATCTGAGGAAGTTTCGGCAGGCTAATGATTATAATGTAATTACCGAGGCGTTTTGACTTTGCATTGGATTTTTCATAGGCCGGGTGGAGATGGAGACCCGGTCCAAAGCTTTCAAAGAGTAAGACCTCTGAGACCATGAGTGACAAGGACTCTGGTGACCACAGTGGCTACGCCAAAGAGACCAACATGCATACCCCTCACCGCCAGGTGCCGGACGGGAGCACTGCCTAAAGCTGCCAGGCGGTTAGAGCAGGTGCTCCTTTTTAGACAAAGAAGCTGGTATTGCCGAAACCGGTTTGGCTCAGTGGATAGAGCGTCAGCCTGCAGACTGAAGGGTCCCAGGTTCGATTCCGGTCAATGGCATGTACCTTGGTGGCAGGCACATCCCCAGTAGCAGGTGTGCAGGAGGCAGCTGGTCCATGTTTCCCTCTCATCGATGTTTCTAACACTCTATCCCTCTCTCTTCCTCTCTGTAAAAAATAAAATATATATTTTTTAAAAAAGCTGGTATGATGCCCATATGGCCTTCGGAGCACAAGGATGGTTAGTCCCCCTGGGGTCTTTTTTCTTGAAATGTCTCCGTGTCTCACTCTTTCTGAACTTTTAGGCTACATGCCTGTCAGAGTCAAAAGTGGGCAGATGTACCAACTAGAAAGTGGATGCCACACAGCTTCCCCAATTGCTAGAAAAAAATTTTTTCTGGTCTGGTCTGGGGTGGGGGCTTAGGGGGTAGGTGGCTGAATGTCTGACTGAGTAAACCCATCCCACAGATTCGTGTGAGAGGCTCACAACCAATGTTCACCCCGAAGGGCCCAGAGAACCCGGGGCGGACCCGCGAGCAGGTCCTTTTCGCGCCGCCCGCCGGGCGCCTCCGGGACCGGGCACCGGGCACCGGGCTCGGGACGTGGGAAACCACGACGGCTTCTCGCTATGGACTCCGGTTCCCTTCCACGCCGTGTCCTGAAAGGGCTTATAAACGGGAGAGGGCCGTGGTTTCCGAAGTCTCCAAGTTCGTCTTCTCGGGTCCCCTCCCCGGCCCCCAGCTCCCATCTATTTCTTCCCATCTTACGCTCTCGGCTTTTTTCCTTACCTCCGCTGGCAAGACAGTCCTTGGCGCCACTGCCTCCAAGCCCCACAGGAGCGCCCCTCAGGTGCTCACACTCCCGTCCCCGTTTCGGTCAGCCACCCAGGAGGGCTCGGCGTTGGAACCTCGGAGGGGATCGCGGATCCCCGCGAACGCCTCAGCCCTCCGGGAGAGCGGTACCCGTGTGACGACGCGCAGGCTGAGGACGGCGGCCGGGCGGGCCGCGGCCCCTTTAAGGCCAGGCCACGCCCCCCTCCTCGGGTACGGCCCGCGGTCGGTGGCGGCCGCTCTGGTGCTGACAAGATGGCGGCTGGCGGGGCTGTTGCTGCGGTGTCCGAGTGCCGGCTTCTGCCCTACGCGCTGCACAAGTGGAGCTCCTTCTCCTCCACCTACCTTCCCGAGTAAGTGCCGGGCCTGGGGCCGGTGCTACCCTCCTCTTCGGCTGGGCCGGGCGGGCCGCGGAGGGCGCCGAGCCCTCGGCGAGGCCCAGGCGGGGCCTGGTGAAGGGACGCGCGGCCTCGGAGTCCGTCCGGCCGCCGAGAACCCGGCCGCCCCCCGCCCGACTCGGAGGGTAGTTGGAGCGGGGAGGGCCGAGGTGGCCGGGAAAGGGGCGAGGTCCGCGGCGGGCCTGGAAGCCTTCCACCCGGAGCCGGCGATGCTGCACCCGGGATTTGGGACTTTGAGGACTTTGGGGGGGCGGGCGGGCGGCTCGGGGAGGTGGGACGGGAGTCGCAGCTTTTGGGGTCCGGGCGGCGGGCAGAGGGGTGGGGATGTTTCTGAGGTCCTCCGAGCTGGTGGGGAGGCGGGGGACCTCTAGTCCAGGCAAGTGCTGCGGGGGGCAAAGTGTAAAGCTGAGACGAGGGTGGTGGTGGTTGTTGTTGTTGTTGTTGTTGTGTAAAGCTGAGACGAGGGTTGTGGTTGTTGTTGTTGTTGTTGTTTTGGGGGGGTGTCATTAAAAGTGGGCAACAGCAAAACAGTGGTGAAACTTACGAAGACTGGAAAGTTGTGCAATTCACCCGAGCCCTTGCAAAGTGGGGAGATTTGCAGGGCGCATCTCCCCCCCCCCCCCCCACTCCCTGCTGGGGTAGTTCTAAAAAAGATAGGGAGTGGGCAGGAGGGACCTTACAGAAGAGTTCCATTTATATTATGGCTCAGAGCGTGGATTTATATAGACACAGACCAATTCCTCCGACCTAGAAACTCAAATGTAGACAGGAAAGACATGCTTTAATGGACTTGGACTTCCAACACTGCCCTGGTCTGGATCCCCGATTTAGGTGTTTTTAGAAAGAGTTCCATTACTGCCATTGCATATGGGAGGCATACTGCATATGGTGTTTCTCGGTAGAAAATTCCTTCCGAAATGCTGAAAGTACTTGAATGCAGTATTTGCTTACCTTTAACTTATTTTGAGAGAAGGAGCAGATCTAATTCCAGTTTTAAGATGCAGATAGAGAAACTGATTTTAGTGAGGTTTTTAAGACCCGTGCAGAGACCCTGAAGAAAAGTGACAGTTGTCCCCCTGGACCATCATCTCATTAGACCAGATGATGGTTTTATGAACAAAACACGCCACAGATAATGCACTTTTGTGTTTCTGAACAAATGAAGTGACCAGGTCTGTGAAGCACATTCCAAGAAGTTTTCCACCTGTGTTTCAAAAATTCTTCACACCTTATCAAACTTGATTTGTCAAATCCATCAAGAGTCTTGAAACAGAGTGGTGGCTAGAAGAATCTAACTCTTGGTGGCCAGGCCTTTGTCCTGTTGGCCAGGCCAAGGGTTGGCAGGCAGGCCTTCGGTAGGATGTGGTTCCATGAAAGGGGGGCCAAGTGACCTGTGGTCTGATCTGGCCTGTGTATCTTATTGATGGCTGCTGCATGGCCGGGACCTGATTGGTGCTGGTCGGAGCTTCTAATCTGAGAGTGAGCCAGGTAAACATTCTTAGCCCTCTGCTGGAGTTGAAATGTGGCCCTAGGTACTTGACTTCTGATTTTTCAGGGCTAAGGAGTTCTTGAACCTGAAGAGAACATCATTTTTCTATACCCAGGTTAGGATCTCAGACTATTGGGGATTGGGTGGCGTTGTTTGATCCAATCACTGTGAAGATACTTGCCTGGTCTTGAGTTAAGCTCCTTCCAGGATTTCACTCCTCAAGTGTCACAAGTCCCATCTGAGTTACCAGTAATAAGGGAAGAGTACATTTCAAGCAGGGAGTGATCTAAGGGGATGGCAACTTGACTGTGACTTATGTCTCTTTATCCTGGCCCCAGAACACAGTTTTGGGGTTAGAAGGCAGCTTTTTGAAATTGGAGAAATCTGTTATGATTTTCTTAAATATATTCATAAACTCATATTTAATGTATATTTAACTTTCAAACACTTTGAATTACAGTGTCTTATTTAATGTCTAACAATAGGCTGTTGACTTATGCAATATGGATTTTATTTTAAAGCACTAAACTATTATCATGGAAGAGTGACCTGAACTTTTTTCTTTGAAGGAATATAGTTGAGTATTACAGAGCTTGAATTTGGGAGTTTTGTGTCTGCTGGATTGGTGTATGCCATACCTACCTAAATTGTAAAACTCTTTTTGGTACTGAACTTTTTTTTTAGCAAGTAATGATGCTACAGCTTTGTATGATAGGAAGTATAAGAAGGGATAGACTTTCCTTACATTTGCCATAAAATCCTAATAGCAACTGCGCTCTTCTTTGCTGATCTTGACAGTCATGTTAAGGTATTTCCTAAGCAGGTCTGATATTAAGTAAAGCCATTTGTTGAAATTTTCTACAGAGTAGCAAATATTTATTGATTACAAGTCACGGGCATTTTGAGGAGTAATAATGTAATGACAACAAAGGGGACACATAATGTGCCCTCAATATGCTAGCCTCTCTTATGAATACTTTAAAGGTTTGATCCTTAAAACAATTATATGAGGAATCTACATTTTTGAGGAAATAGGCATGAGGAGGTTAAAACATGCCTAAAACTAAGGTCACGCTGTTAGATGGAGGCAAGATTGGACCCAGGCAGTCTGGCTCCACAGTACGTGGTCTTAACTATAGTACTGTTACGCTTCTGCACTAATGTGGAGACAGGAAATCAGAGATTTGAAAGAGTTGTGTATTAAAGGCATTTACATTTTAGTTGTGTAAAGATGTGAAATTATGAAAAAAATAGAAAAGTTCAGATTTCTGTTTTCTTCCTAAGGCCTTACAATTGCAGAAAGAAACAAACATTTCCCCTTATGACCCTTTTAGATTTATTTGGACTTAAATTTTTTAAAGCAAATCTAGTTATAGATAATGTATTTTTACTTTGAATAGTGAAGTGGCCCTTTATCTTTTTAGTGTGCTTAAGAAAACTTGGTCTATATTTTACTTTTTTCCCTGAAATTTACACCTAACTTGGGAATTAAGAGAAATACACTTATTTATTTGTGTGTGTGTGTGTTTAAATTTATTAAGGTATTATATGTGTACATAGCTTACCATTGCCCCCCGAGAAATACACTTATTTAAATAATGAATAATTCTTAGAATTACATGTACTTTTTAAAAATATAAGGATATTTTAAAAATTGCTAATCCCTATACTCAAATATTTTATTGCTATACCTAATAATGATATCACAATTTACTGAGTAGCTACTTATATGCAATATGACTTTTATATCTGGTTTTATCTAATTGTACAAACCTGCAAGATAGGTATTGTATCTGTTTTGAAGATGAGGAAACTGAGGTATGTAAAAGTTAAGTAACTTAAAGAGGCTTGGCAAGTTCTGTCACTTAAAAACTGTGGCACAAGCCTCTACTCACAACCACCACTTACTGGGTACCTTCTACTAGCAGTCTTCAGGCACTAGACTTACCACTTGTAGTTTTTTATTTAGTCTTTTACAAAAACTCTGTGATAAGTATTATCATTTTATTTTATAGCTAGGGAAACTGAGAGGTAAGTTAACTTGTCCAGGTCTAAGAGTTGAAAGGATAGGAGATAGGATTCTGATCTTGGGCCTGTGACTTCTATTACCAAAGCTCCTTCACTATTTCAGTGGACTACAGTATGTGCCAGGTTGGGAATACAGATAAGAAATGCTATAAGATTAGAACAGAGAGGGAATGACAGTTAGGTCTATTTTATCTTTACATTTATGGCTTTAATATATTAATATGAAAATTGGAAGGACTGTTGAAAGTAATTTTTATACATTAAGTAATTTCATTGATTTGGAATGATTTGTATTTACATATTATTTAAAGACATAAATTTAGATAGTAAAATTTGATGAATCGTTAAGTGTGTTTACCTTTTTTCTATAAGTCTTTGTTTCTTAAAATCAAACATTGATCAAAATTGTTTCTTATGTTAACATATGGGTCATAGTAAAAGTGATATATATGATATGACTATAGGATAGGAAGTGAACCTATTTCAACTATTTTAAAATTTCACATTTAAAAAAGAACGTATTTTTTTCTAATTGCAAAACATTCTAAGAAGTTTTTTTGTGTGGAATATTTGCAAAATATTGACCCAAAAAATACCGTATTTGCCGGCGTATAAGACGATTTTTTGGCCCTGAAAAATACCGTATTTGCTGGCGTATAAGAGACTGGGCGTATAAGACGACCCCCTAACATTTCCACTCAAAATACAGAGTTTGTTATATACTCGCCGTATAAGACTACCCCCCACTTGGAGGCATATTTTTCAGGGCCAAAAAATCGTCTTATACGCCGGCAAATACGGTAACATAAATTACTCTTAATACTACCACCCAAAGATAACTCATCACCCTTTGATATATATTCTAGATATTTTGTTGTGTCTGTATGTATATTTCAATTTTGTTTTGGCTTTTGTTTGCTGTTCTGTATTATTTTTTTCTTTAATGTATAGTAAATATATCTTCATGTCATTAAAT
Source organism: Vespertilio murinus (assembly GCA_963924515.1). NCBI lineage: Eukaryota > Metazoa > Chordata > Mammalia > Chiroptera > Vespertilionidae > Vespertilio > Vespertilio murinus. Next base: position 55,181,144 of record OZ004712.1, on the reverse strand, counting down.
AGCCCTCTGTATTGGCATTTTATTTAATTGGTTACCTATTTGATATACATAGGCTTTGGGCTTCTTTTGTTTTTGTTTGTTGTTGTTCTTTGACAGTTATGAGTAATGAGACAGTGTGCTTTACTAAAACAAATCTTGAAATTATGATGAGTTCCTAGATATTGAATTGTTGGATTAAAGCTATTAGTTTATTTTTTTACTGTCTGTGTAGGAAACTTTCTGTTTGATGTATCTTGGCTTTAGTTTGACATTATCCTTAGTAAGTTGGGATTACAAATGTGGTTTTGATCGGACAAGTGCATGGAAATGTATCTTGCAACCCATTGAGTTGGGGACTGTCATACTTTTCCTTTCCCTAAACTAAGATTAGACACTGGCCTTGTTTGGGAACCTTACTGGCCACTGAAAGTTTTGGTATTCTCAGTCTGGTAATCTTACAACTTTAGAAAAATAAAAATTCTCACAATAAAGAAAAAGTATCATTAGGTGGATGGAGGTCTAGAGATTGAATCTGCAGAACTGGCTTCTGGAATTAGAACTTTGTGACTTTTAGCAAGTTATGATTCTTCCCTGAGTATCTTCAGTTTCCTTATGCAGTACTTGTTATCTTGACCCAATGCTGGGAAATTTTATATTATGTTAAAATAATTTTCTTGCTCATAGGCAAATGGTCCTATTATTTGCATAAACTTTTAGGTAAATGTAGTGGATTTTTAATAAATGATTTTTAAGCCGGATACAGAGACTTGGTGATGTTATACATGTAGATAAGATACATTTCAGCAATTTGTGGTGATATAAATTTGCTGTATTTCAATTATTCAAAAATCATTTTAATTTTAGATATATAACTATTAGCACATAAGAATATGGTGATTTTCTTTATATTTATTTTAGAGTTTTTGGTACTTCTTGTATCTGTAGTATGACTCATCAATTCTGAAAAAATTTGAGATTCTTCAGATATTGTTTCTGCCCCACTCCTTTTTTCCTTCCCTCTATGACACCAATGAAATCTATATTATATATTTGGTCATGTCCCATTTGTCCCTTACACTTTCTGTTATTTTTTTCTCTCCTTATTCCATTTTGGATAGGTTTGACCTGCCTGTGTTTGAGCTCACAAATTCCCTATTCAGCTATGCTCAGTTTGATTTTAACCCTATTTTTTAAAATTGATTTCGCTATAGTGTTGTTTTTTTAGGGCTAGCATTTTCAGTTGGTATTCCTTCCCCTATCTCTTCTCTCTTCACAATAGATTCTAATTCTCTGGTGAAAATCTCCATATTGTCATATAATTTTTTGAACATATCAATTAAACTACTTTAAAACTTGTGTCTGAAAACTTCAGTACTATCTGGATCACTCATAGGTCTATTTCATTTTTTCCTTTTGTTTAAGTATCTTGGTCTAATAGTTATTGTAATTTTTATTATTTTTAATAGCTTTTAATTGAATGCCAGACATTATATGCAGATTTAAACGCAATTACAGTTGCAAACCTAATAAATAAATTTCTCTAGAGAGGATTCACCCATCTTTTGGTAGGAGGGTAGAATAGAGGCAAATCACCTCAACAATCAAGAACTAAGTTGACTAAAAGTTGGGCTTTAGGTTTTGTAAACCTCTAGTTTGCCCAACTTTGGTAACCTTGCAGGGAACCTAGCTGAGAGACTGGATTTTTTATTGGTCCTCTCCTGCTTTTGTCTCTTCAGCAGGATGAGAGTCCTAAAAGCTTTTCCTTGCTTTTCATTTGCTTTCTTCTGTTTTTGTTTTTTGTTTTTTAGTTTCTTGCTCTGTATAGTTTAAGAATCAACAAATGCCTCAAGAGGAGAATCAGTACATAGTGTTGTTGGCTTTGTTCTTCTGTGACTCCCTTCATTATGGAATCTTGACTTCTTAAGTCCTGGGTGTTATGGCAAGATCCAACTACCAAGTTTTGTTCCTTTGGCCTGTGAAATTATTAAAAGCTCGGCTGGCTTTTCTGCCCTTTCGTGGCTGTCCTTTCCTGTTTCTCAGTCCCTTTCCCTGTGCCATTAAAGAAATAAGTGGGATGAACTGAGAGAGGGAAAGCTGTACATGATGTGGGACTCGTTTCAATTAGGTTTTTTTGGCATTCCAGTCTTAGTTCTCAGAAAGTCTGTGATATCTTAAGAACTTTTTTTATCCTATATGTTATACAGCATCTCTAGTTTTAAAAGGGAATAAAAGCTTGTGTCTGAAACTTCTATAGGCTATTCTGTCATATCCAGAAGCAGAAAAACTATGTTTAGTTCTTATGGAATTGACTTATACCTTGTACGTTATGAATTCCTCATAATAATATTAATGTAATAACCTGACACTTGTGCCCCATATTTTTTTGTTCAGTGTTATTCTTCATTTTTCCTTTTGTCACTTTTAAGTCCTTATTACTAATATCTGATGGGAAAAATTATGAAATAAACATAACATTATTTGTTTAAAATTGTTTTAAGTACTTATTGACTTGGAATTAAAATGAGATTTTTATTCTTGGTTATGTTGATTTGTAAATCTCTTGAGACTTACTTGTTTATGAAGTCCAGAAGTTGAGAGTTTAATCTTTGCCAGAAATAATATAGTTATTTCCCTTTTCTGATAATGTAATTTTTATATTATCTTCCTTTTTACTAGAATTTTTATGGGAATATTATATTTATGTGAAGACAATGTTTAGAAGGAAGATACTTGGGTCTAATATAAAGTTGTTGGTTTATAAATATTGTCAGTATTTAGTACAATTTCCTTTTCTTTATATTCCTTTAGTATGACTGCTATTTATTATAATTATCACCTATGTATTTGTTGTTTAAGGCATGTTGTTTTGTATAAATAGCAACAGTAAATTATTTTAAGCATCCTTCGATATGTCCCCTTTTCCTTCCGTTCATTGTCCCCTTTTTTCCTTTCCCTCTGATTTAAGTAGTTCTAGCAGAAGAGCTATAAAACCTAACTCCTTATTCTTTAGCTGTTGCTAAAATGTTGCTTTCTCAGGAAACCTTGTCTTACCCTGTCCCCCCAATATGTCTGGCATCACTTCCTCTGCTCCAATAGTTAAATGCTTTCATACAAATGTATACCTTTCTCATATGTCACTTTATACCATTTTAATTATGCATTTATATGTGCGAATTCTTGATTAATAGCTATCCCTCCAACTAAACCACAGACTTCATAGGAACTATGGAAAATTTCCTCCTCTCCTCATGTCATTGTAGTCCAGCATAATGTTTATTAAATTAATAAGTGAGTGAATTAGCTGTCACAAAAATAATAATTGTTCTATAGTTATGGACATATACATCTATTTTTCTTATAGTTATATACATACACATAGAAAAAGATCTGAAATCGAAAACAAAAAGAAAAAGATAAGAAAAATGTTAGTGATAAGTTTAGACATGGTAGCTAGCCTTGATCCAGAAGGTCCACTTTTGTATTTTCATGGTTTAATGAACAGATGATACTTTTTGACCAGGACATATATAGGTCTAGGTTAAGTGGGACACAGGTTGGATTTCAGCTTTTACTCCTTAGTGGGTTCTTCTTGTGCAAAAAGTACAACCTGTGCAACAGTATATAGCAGCCCTGCACTTTATATACCTGATAGGAGATCTAGAAAGATACCAGAAAAATAAAAGAGAGAAGGTTGAAATTTTAAAAATAGAGGAAAATTTTTCTGAGCTGAAGAAAGATTGAAGTCATTATTTTGAAAAGGCCTAATAAATGTCAAGAGATTGAGAAAAAAAATACCCGCAGGAAGTATACATTCTGATGTAGGAGCCTGGTGCTAGAAAAGCTGCTCACATGAACACTTTGAGGAAGCCACATATGCTGCAGGAGCTGGATGCTGAAAAACATCTGTAGTGCAGGAGTCTTCTGGGTAAGCATACCTGAACAAGGGAGCAAAATGATTCCTTATTTCTTGAGGTAACTCTCCTGCCCCCTCTGCTGACAAAGCTTAACTTTTGCCAGCGGGCAAAGGGAAATTATTTTAAAAAGGGCCCAGATTCATTTTCAAAGAGTAGGCAAAAAGGGTGAATTTGGAGGTGAGAGTGAATCTATACTAATAAACGGGTAATATGCTAATTAGACCTGGAGACCTTCGGAGGTCCTTCAGGACAAAGCCATGGTGGCGGGCCAGGCAGAGGTGGTTAGGGGCAATTAGACCAGGAGGGGAGGGCTGGTGGGGGTGATCAGGCTGGTGGGGGTGGGGGGTGTGCAGTTGGGGGGCGACCAGGTTGGCAGGGGGAGCCAGTTGGGGGTGAGCAGGCCGGTGGGGGGGGGAAGAGGGAGGGCAGGCAGTAGGGGGCAATAAGGCCAGTGGGGGGGGCAGTTGGGGGCAATCAGGCAGATAGGCAGGTGAATAGTTATGAGCCAGCGGTCCTGGATTATGAAAGGGATGTCCCAGATTGAAGAGGGTGCAGGCTGGGCTGAGGGACCACCCCAGCCCCCCTCCCCGCATGAATTTCATGTACCAGGCCACAAGTAGGTCCATAAATGGCACACCTATACTTTAGCTTTTGATGTGATCTTTTATTAGTAAACTTTTTTAGTGTTCCATTTATATTTAAGCTGGTTAAGTCTGTTTAGTGTCTGAAGCTTTCTTTTTGGCTCACTTGATGATGCCCAATATTGTTTTAGTTGAATTAATATTACCAGTAGGCTTTTACATTTTCATTTTCCATTCATTCTTATAAAATAATAAAACTGCAATAAGATATTTTTTTAAATTATAACAATGGACACTGGGAGTCCTTTGGGAACAAATGGCTGGCATGTTGGGCATGTTAGCATGTAAGATCTTGACTGGCATAGTATTTTAAAGTATTGGTTTATCAACTGATGAACATTCTAAATTTGATAAAGGAAAGCCTGGGCGGGAGCTTTAAGCATGTACGGTACATATAAGTTGTCTGAAAGCTGAATAAAGAGAATTGATTATCATCCTTAATAAAGTTGTTTTTAAAATGTTATCGTCAAACTGCTTGCATTCCATATAATAATTTAAAAAGTCAGAAAAACCCTTCAAATTTATATTTGGGCTATAGTGATCTATAATGTGACTTTCCATGTGACATATCTTGAGGAGAACATTAAAACCAAATAGTCCTGAGCCTTATCCAACTAATAATTATGTTATAGTTGTGAATTATGACTTTTACATGAACAGACAGGTGTAGAACTTAAATTTTAAAAGATCAGCATATAATTAGAGTTATATAAATCAGTGACACACTTTGAAAAGTTTATATTGATGCAGAGATTTCAGGAGGAATTTTACTCCAAAGTTAGAACAAAAGCAAAATAAACAAGTTTTTTGTTGTTGTTGTTTTGTTTTGTTTTTTGGTTTTTTCTTTGTGGAGAGTGATATCCATTGTGGTAATATTTGGTCTAAAGTACTTTTGAAATTTTTTTTCTTAGTTTATCACCTTCATTTATGAAATCAGACGTAGGGAAAGAACTAGGTCTGGGAACAACACGTGCATGGTCTTAATATAGCAAACACCTAGCCTGCCCTGATTACTACCAAATCAGAACAGCAGGAGTATTTGCGGTGAATTTTAAAAATAGGTTTAAGAATAGTTAATATGTTTTTCAAATGGTTATACATCCTTTGTAGTATTTCTGAGGAACAGAGTTTTTAAAATGCCGTGCCATAGGACTTAAGAGGTGAAAGATATCTCTTAAGAACATGTTAAACTCAAAGTTAACATTAACTTACCAAACACTGAATAACTGCACAAATTAACAAGTGTAACACAAATAAACCTATTTTTCTTGTTCTCTGAAAGCGAAATATTTCCTTTTGCGCACACAAAACAAGTCAGTACAAAACTAATGATATGGTAATCGGCTGCTAAAATACTCTCTGCTAGTATTAGTGGAGAGAGATGGTGCGCCTAAAAGGGAAATTAATGCAATATGATTATAGTAATCATTCATTAGTGAACATTGTAGTTCATTATTAATAATTATATATAATAGGATACTGTAAAAATTAAGTTACTATTTTTTAAAAGTTTCTTACATAGTGTTACATTGGCTGGGCTGCAAAAATATTCATTGTGGGCCACATGTGGCCCATGGGCCGCAAGTTTGACATGCTTAAGAGGGTAGGGGAGAAGTCTCACAAGATGAATGTATTTGGATTAGTTAATATTGGTTTGATCTCTCACCATTAGTACATTTGAATTATTGCATTCATCTGAGGAGAGGAGTTAGATCTGGTACAAAGGAAGACATGAAAAAATCTAAACAGTGTAGCATAGAGAGAACACTGAACAAGGGCAGGAGACTTGGGCTCGAATCCCAGTTCTGCCACCAATTATTTGGTAATTTTGGATCAACCATTAATTTCTCTGGCCTTTTTTAGTTTTCATACAAAGTGAGAGGATTAGATTAAGGCCTCTTTGGTACAGGATAATAGCAAGATGCTGATATTACAAAATAGTTTTTAAAAAATAAATGTACCTCCCCCGTTACACATGTAGTAACTCAAATTAAACTAAATTATTTGCCCAACAAAGATATTTTGGGAACTTGACTTAGTAAGAAGGTGATTATGATTATTTTCATGTAATTAATTATATGTAAATGCAGCCTTTGAGGGTGCTTGGAAAGAGTTTGATATCTTAAATCTCTAATTTCTTTGTAAATATATTGTTATTTTGTCTTAGGTTTGGAGATGTGCATATTAAACAGTAAACCTTTTCCATATCATGTCCAACTTTAATGGTCTTTGCTTTAGATAGAAAAGGACAGTTTTTACTTTTGAAATATATTCTGAAGGGCCAGTTGTTTAATTTTAGAAAAGATTGTGATTCAAGCCTTCTGAGGAGTATTTTTATATGGCTGTCTCAGCACATTTTTCTGTTGTTTGGAGACCCCCCAAACCACATTAGCTAGTTTTTTGATTTTGTGCTAGTGAGGGTTTCCAATTTTACCATTCTGTACGGGAATGTTTGTTTATTTTGTTGCCACTCTCTTTTCCCCAGTGATTGCTGCATTTTACTTATGTGGAGCATGTACACATAAGTATGTGATCCCAAAATGCTTTGAATCCTTAGAGATAATTGCTACAGGCTCAAACATTTTCAAGTGCTTAGTAATAAGGTGACTTGAGTTTTGCTCTGGGTGTTGATAAGCAGATGCCTACTACCGCGTTTCCCCGAAAATAAGACATCCTCCGAAAATAAGACCTACTTCATGGAAACATAATACATCCCCTGAAAATAAGACCTAGTGCATCTTTGGGAGCAAAAATTAATATAAGACACTGTCTTATTTTCGGGGAAACAGGGTATTTGCTAGGCCATTGACATCCTGCAATTTTCAATATTGACTCTTCAGAGTGTAATGTAGGTATTAATTTTGAAATGGAGAAACTTAGGCCAGTAAGAGTATAACCAAGGTCATTTATTAAGGGAGCACTGAAGCAGAGTTTAGAGTCCACATCTTAATACTTTAAATTCAATCATATTTTCTACATGACTAGAGAATATTATCAGTGTGAAAAAATTTAAAATTTTATTAATATAAACTTTTTTTTGGTCAATGAAAATGATATCATTGTGTGTCCAGGGTACACTAAAGCATTATGAAATGTACCTGTGCTTAATTTTCTCCATCTTTTTTTGTCTGTTAAAATGGGAGAGGTCATTTTAGGTTAGTTCTTTCACTTATACTTTGGATCTTATTCTGATTTTGTTTATTCAATTATCTCTTTTTTCCCCTATGTTATCCACTACTCAGTTTCTACTTCTGCCCCATTCAATGCCCATTGGACCAACTTTCATTAGTCTTTAAAAAACTGCCTTAATCTCACATGTCCCATCTATCTGCTTCCCTACACAGCTAAACTCCCAAGAGCTTGTGTGTTTGCTGTCATCATTACTCCACTAATTCCTTCATCCAAAAACTTAATGAACATTTTCCAAGCATATTCAGCAATAGAGAAAAAAATGAATACTAATAATTCCATCTTCAACAACTATCATCATTTTGCCTGACTTTTTATAAACAATTTGCACCCCCCTCATTTTCTTCCTTCTGGTATGTTTTAAGATGAATATAAAATGAATATAAGATTATTTCATTCTTAAATATTTCCATATGCATCAAGAAGAGGACATTGTGTTAGTTTCTGATTGTTCTATAATAAATTATCACAAATTTAGCAGCCTCGAACAATACATATTTATTATTGCACAGTTTATGAGGGTGAAGATTTTGGCCATAGTTTACTATGTAGGTATATCCTCTGCTTCAGATCTGTTACAGGGCTATAGTCAAGATGTTGGGAAGGGATGGGGTTTTATCTTGAATCTTGAGTGGGGAGAAATCTGCATTTAAGCTCATGTGATTGTTGGCAGGATTGTTTCTTGAAAGTTGTTTAGATGCTGCCCTTAGTTCACTTCCAATTTTCCCAACACCAGTTATTGAAGAGACTGTCTTGACTCCATGGTATGCTCTTACCTCCTTTGTCAAATATTAATTGAGCATAATGGTTTGGGTATACTTCTGGAGTCTCTGTTCTGTTCCATTGATCTTTTTGTCTTGTGCCAGTACCAGACTGTTTTGATTACAGTGGCTTTGTAATATAACTTGATATCTGGTATTGTGATCCCTCCAACTTTGTTCTTCTTTCTCAAGATTGCGGTGGTTATTCAGGGTCTTTTTGGTTCCATATAAGTTTTTAAAGTGTTGGTTCATATTGTGAAATATGCCATTGGTATTTTAATGAGGATTGCATTGAATCTATGAATTACTTTGGGTAGTATCTACATTTTAACCTTGTTAATGAAAGATGAAATAGAGTCGGGGGGCCAGAGACTGGGATGCCAGGACACAGGCTTTATTAAAGAGAAGAGTACCACTGCCGGCTGCTTCCAGAGAGAAAGCGGAAGAGAGCCAGGACTGGGGTACAAGCACTTTTTAAGGGGAGGATAGGGGACAGGGCTTAGGGCACTCAGCACATGCTGATTAGTGGTTTCATGTAAGACTTAAGATTAGGAACCTAGGGACTTAGGAATGGGGGGGGGGGGGCTTAGGGTATTTGGCAGGTGCTGATTGGTGGTTCAATGCTCAGGAATGTCCGGCTGCAGGTGGAGTTTACCTCTATCAGTTGGAGGAAGGGAGGATTTAATTCAACCAATCCATGAACATGGTATATTCTTCCACTTGTTTATATCTTCCTCTGTCTCTTTTTTCAATGTCCTGTAGTTTTCTGAGTGCAAGTATTTTACCTCCTTGGTTAAGTTTATTCTGGAGTATCTTTTTATTTTTTATTTTTATTTATTTCAGAATGGAAAGGAGATGGAGAGATAGAAACATCAATGATGAGAGAATTATTTATCTGTGCCTCTTACCCCCCCCCCCCCCCTTTCACTCAGAATCCAGCCTGAAAGCTGGGCATGAGCCCAGACTGGGAATTGAACCATGACCTCCTGGTTCATGGGGTGACACTCAATCATTGAGCCACACCCTCTGGGCATCACGGTGTGGCTTTAAGCAGACCCTATACACAAATGGGCTGTGGATGGAAACCCAAAGGCATGCAGACCCTATACACAAATGGAATGCAGATGAAAACACAAACTAAGCTAACTGTGCTTTATTATAAAGTAGAGAATCTGGTCAGTGGCTTTAATTTTAGCCCTTCTGAACAAGATTGGACTTTTCCCATAGCAAGACAGAGGGACATGGGACCTTGGAAGGGAACCCCCTTAATTTCACATAATCAATAAAGTGTTCCACCATGCTTCATCCTTTTGTGAGGGCCTCAGGAAATTCTTTTCCCTGTGGTACCCCAAGAACTCCTTTTCCACCAGTGGCAGGTGGGGGATGCAGAGGGCACCCTACAAAAGCACAAAGAAGGCAAAAAGTTTGTTCTCATCTCAACATTGAAAACTGTTGTATAAGATTTTTGTCTTTTCTCCATCAATGTTATTATTACACTAGAGGTCCAATGCACAAAGATTCATGCAAGAATGGGTCTTCCTTTCCCTGGCTGCCAGCACTGCCTTCGCTCTGGCTCAGAGCTGCTTTTCTGCCTTCCCACACTCCCCAGAGGCCCAGAGCAGCTGGGGCGGGGCGGGCCAAGTTTGTTGAGTTAATTTGAATACTCACCCCTGATTGGCTGGTGGGCATAGTGAAGGTACAGTCAATTTGCATCTTAGTCTTTTTCTTAGTGTAGATGCAACACTTGATTAATCATGTATGTATTGTAAACTACTTTTTCCTTCACTTAGTATGTAGTGAACATTTGCAACTATACTAAAGTTAGGCTGTAGAATACATCATGATTACATGGTATTCTGTAACATAGGTATGTCATAATTTGTTTAATGAATTCCTTATTGTTAGACAACTAGGTTGTTTATAGTTTGGCTGTTATAAATTGTGCTGTGATGAATGTGGGTTATTTACATGTGGTAGATTATTGTATAGATTAAGTTCCAAGTAGTGTAATAATACTGAGGTTGTATAGTGTGGTGATTAAGAGCATTGACGTTGGAATCAGATTGCCTTGGGTTCCGATCCTTAGTTCTTAGGATATACATATTTAGGCAAACTAATTTATCTGTCTCAGTTTCTTAATAGCTTATTATGGAAAATACTTAGAACAGTATCTGGTATATAGTAAAAGCTCACAAATGTTAGGTGCTAGCATCATCATGGTTGGCATCATTATTTTTATTTAAAATATATGCATGCTTAAAATGTTTTTGATATGTATTATATTAAGGTTCTCTCCTAAAAAGTTGTATCAATTTGCATTTCTACTAGCAAAATATGAAATACTATTACTGGCTCTAGCCAACAACTGAGATTATAATTAAAGCATATGTTTTTAGAGTGTGAGCACAACAATATTATAGGGATAATCTATCTTTGTTTTAATCCCCAATTTTTGGTTATTATTGATTTTGAATGTTTAAGTTAGTTTTTTGTATTTTTTACATTGCTTATATTTTTGTAGTTGGTTGTTTGCCTTTTAATTTTGTTTGAGGTCATTTTATATATTTATTTTTACCTTTGTAAAATGTGTATATAAAAATAATTTTCTGTATAGTTCTGCCTTTAAAGATTTTTATTCACTCATCTATTTGATATTTATTAAGTACCTTCTGTATACCAGGTATAGATCTAACTTTTTAAAGGTATACTTTTTATTTGAGAATGATTTTACATTTATAGCAGGTCCTCACATCACCTTGTTTCCTTATTAGATTGATGAAATGCTAAGGAAACTTTTGTTACATCAGTGAAACTTATGGTAAAATTGGGTTCATTATATGTAGTTTCACTTGAAGTCACAGAACCTATTGACAGTGTTAAGGGAGAACTTACTATACAGAAGAGTAGCAAAGGAAGTTCAGAGTTCCCAAATGCCACTCACCTAATTTGTTCCTTTGCTAACATTTTATATTACTACTAGGGCCCTGGTGCATGAAATTTGTGCACTTGGAGGGGGTTCTCTCAGCCCAACCTGTGCCCTCTTGCAGTCTGGGAGCCGTTGGGGGATGTCTGACTGACAGCTTAGGCCTGCTCTCTGCAGAGCCATCAGTCAGACATCCTTAGTGCTGCCACGGAGGTGAGAGAGGCTCCTGCCACCACTGCTGTGCTCTCCAGCTGTGAGCCCAGCTCAGGGTTTCTGGCTGAGTGGTGCTCTGCACTGACGATCAGGGGACAGATCCTGCATTGAGCGCCTTTCCCCTGGTGGTCAGTACATGTCGTAGCAACTGATCATTCTGCCTTTCGGTCAATTTGCATATTAGCCTTTTATTATATAGGAAGGACTAGAGGCCAAATGCATGGATTCATGCACTAGTGTGGTCCCTTGGCCTGGCCTGCGGATATCAGGCTGAAACCAGTTCTCCGACATCCTCAAGGGGTCCTGTATTGTGAGAGGGTGCAAGCCAGGCCGAGGGGCCCCACGGGTGCATGAATCTATGCACCAGGCCTCTAGTATGCACATAAGATCTTTGGTTAATCTCTTCCTACCCTTCCCCCCTTCCCTCTGAGATTCATCAGTCTGTTCCATATTAACATGCCTGTGGTTTCTACTCCTGTGTTGAGCGTTTCCCCCCTGGTGGTTAGTGCATGTCATAGCTACCAGTTGGATGGTTGAATGGTTGGCCAGTCGCTTAGGCTTTTATATATATAAATAATGTACTATATATATATATATATATATATATATATATATATACACACACACACACACACACACACACACACAGGTTTTTTGTGTGTTTTTTTTATGATGGGCTAAAAGAATTTCTTGGTCCATAGATTGATTATATAAATATTACATAAAATGTAATATGTAACAATTACATAATATGTAATAATACAATATAATTGTATCTAATATAATATATGTGGTATTTTATTTATTATTAGATATTTTACTGCTTTGTTTTTACCTAAATTTCCTAAATACATCTTCAGGTCATTTTGTCACTTGATATGAAGTAGAACTATGTTTTTCTTAATATTTTGAAATGCCATCTTTATTATATTTTAGAATATTATATATACTAGATGTTTTCTGTTTCTGTTTTATTTTCTCCTATTTTTCAAGTTCCAGACATTATATACCTTGATAATAATTTTAGCATCTGGTAGATTATTCATCTCTTTGCATATTTATGTTCACTTACTCTTTTAATTAATTTCTATAATTTTCTTTTCTTTATTTCAGGAATATTTTAGTGGATAAACCAAATGACCAATCTTCAAGGTGGTCTTCAGAGAGCAATTATCCTCCCCAGGTAAGATTATGTGTAGCTTCAGATAGTATATAGAAATCAAAATTTAAGTAGGTAATTGATTGGGTGCATTTATATGGATTTCATTAGTAGTTTATTCAGTATTTGAAATTATGAGGTAAACTTTTATTTCCTCTTTTCTTTGCTTATTTAAATTTTGGACGGATTTTTATTTCATAGGTAAATGCAGTGTGGGATTTGATGAAATATAAACTTTATACTTCTGTCTACTGAAACATCTAAAATCTAATTCTATTTTTTCTGAATTACTAATGATGCAAAACTAAGTTTCTTGATCCATTTGAGAGAAATATTAGTAACTAAAAAGAACTGGTTAAGCCCAGCCCATGTGGCTCAGTTGTTGAGCATTGACCTATGAACCTGGGGGTCATGTTTCATTCCCTGTCAGGGCACATGCCTGGGTTGTAGGCTCAATCCCCAGTAGTCAGGAGGTAGTTGATCAATGATTCCCTCTCATCATTGATGTTTTTATCTCTCTCTCCCTTTCCCTTCTTTTCAACTATATATGAAATAAATAAAAAGAACTGGTTAAGGTGCTGTTACTGTTCTGAGCAGTAAAACTGATTGGAGTACTGATCTGAGCAGAAGTTGTTCTGCAATGAAACTCAAGGCATTTTGTTTATGTTTAAGGAAATGCTGGTAAAATGAACTTTGACTCAGTGACTCAATGACTACCTTTAGCGGAAAATAAACTTAATATAGTTTGTTATTTTTCTGAAGTAGCATTATTTAGGTGACATCAGGAACATGAGCTAAATTTTTTCCTTGACAATGGTGCGGGTGCCCCACTTTGAACGCCAGTTGCGAGTACCCCACATTGGGCTGCCATTTGCAAGTATTCCCCCCACGTCCCATGTGGTTCAGGGTTTAGGTTCAGGGTTCGGGCTCTGGAGGAGGCCCGCAAATGAAAGAGATTAGACAAGAAAATATTAATTTGGAAATATTGGGGGCCAGGTGGAAGTCCAGCTCAAGAGGAAGAACTCTGCTCTGGCCTTGCTATCCCTTTTATTCAGGTTTGGGGATACACCCATAGCCTTTAAGCAGGCAATTCCAATAATAGCTCAATGATAGCCCATCAGCAAGGATTTACATAACACTAAAAAAATGGAAGTTGCTTCAGCTCCCTTTGTCTCAACTAGACAGTGTGTGCTCTGCTCTGACCCTTGCCAGAGCCTTCAAGGTTAGCCAGCCTTCTGGGTCCCTTGTTACCTCTTTCTGCTAGTGAAGGCCATGGGCAGCTTCCAACAAAGTGGTGTCTGTAGACATCTGGATTTAAAGTTAAGTATTCTTTGTTATATATTTTCAGTATTAACACCTATGTCCTTATCTTTGAGGAAGATGTTCTCATAGGAAAAACAGATGGATAAATAAAATTTACTTTTATTTTTGTATTCTACTATAATTCTTGGAAACTAGTCTCTGTACTTATTTTTTCTTTTCTTTTTTTTTTTTTTTTTTTTGGTTGCTATTTGCATACCTTTTGAATCACGTGGTGTTTAAATGTTTCATTACAAAGACACATTTAAACACCATTCTTTGGTGTTCAAAGAATAGACACAGCTTTTATCTATAGAAGACCTGTGGCTGTCACACCCTAACCTGGATACCAGGAGGTGCTGGAGCACCTCTCAGTCCCTCCCCCCAGCTCGCCAGCAGCTCCTGGCTTGGGACAGGGGTTGCCGCTCATCCGGCATGGCAGGACTCACACGGGGCTGGCAGGGCTGGTGCGGCTGAGGCGGGGCCCATGGCTCACGCAAGGCGGGTCTGGGGTACCACTGTTATGCCCAGACTTCGTGATCTCCAAGGACCACCAGGGAGCCGAGTCCGATGCAATAAGCAAGAGAGCCTCTTCCATGCTAGCATGGGCTCTGCCCCACTCATGCCGACAGCATGGTGGAAGAGAGGCAGAACTTCGACAGGTCAAGGAGTTTTATAAGGGTGGTGATGTCACTGCTTTGGCTGACTCTGATTGGTTGGATGAGGGCTAGGGTTGTTACACACAATGGAGGGTAGCTCCGCCCTGTTCTGCCCTGCCCCACAACACAAAATGGAGTCAGGAGTTAGCCTCATCCTACTCTGCCCTCACCACTAGGGTGGAGGGTCTGGATCTCAGGCAATTTTGCGCACTGGGCCTCTAGAATACAATATAAAAAATAATAAAACACATACCAATTTACTCATCAGCCATTTTTAAAAATGAAAATTGACCACAACCTTTTGAAGCCTCCTGTGAGCCCCCTCTATTATCCGTCCTCTAATTCCATTCCAATAACTATTATTTCATATTTTGTTAAGCACTTTCTTACAATACTGTTATATGTATATGTTTATAAATATCCTACTATTTAAGTTTTGAAGAGTTTTTTTGAAGTAAAATTGCTGGATCATAGGGTATGTCTATGTACAATTTAAAAAAAAATTATTTAACAGAGAGAGAGAAAGAGAAAGACAGACATCTGTTTGTTCTACTATTATGCATTCATTGTTTGCTTCTTGTCTGTGCCCTGACTGGGATCAAATTTGCAAACTTGCTATATCGAGACAATGCCCAAACTAACTGAGCTACCTGGCCAGGAACTACCGTATTTGCCGGCGTATAAGATGATTTTTTGGCCCTGAAAAATATGCCTCCAAGTGGGGGGTAGTCTTATATGGCGAGTATGTAACAAACTCTGTATTTTGAGTGGAAATGTTAGGGGGTCGTCTTATACGCCCAGTCGTCTTATACGCCGGCAAATATGGTATTTTTCAGGGCCAAATAATCGTCTTATACGCCGGCAAATACAGTATGTTCAACTTTTGTTAGGCAATGCAAGACTGTTTTACAAAATGGCTCTATAATTTGTATTCTCACTGGCAGTGTATAAAAGTACTTATGCATTGTATTCTCCCTGTCTTTCTATGGAGTTTTAGATTTTGCCAGTGTGGTGGATCTTGCATTGTAACTCACTGAGTTAGGTTCCTGTGAGCTTCTGGTCTCATTTTCATCAGCCACTCAATACATAACCTTATTTTATGTGTGTTTCTATGTAAAGACACTTTACTATATATATATTATTTATTCACTAGAGGCCCAGTGCATGAATTTGTGCATGGGTGTGCTTCCTCAGCCTGGCCCCAGATCCCTCAGGGGCGATCTGGGCCATCTCACCTAGTCCCAGTTGGGGCTGATTAGGGCTGGCTGGCAGCTCGAGGGAGGGACTGCAGGGAGGTTAGCTGGCTGTGGGAGCTCACTGACCACCAGGAGGTAGCTCTGCATTGAGCACCTTCCCCCGGTGGTCAGTGTGCATCATATTGTGGTCTACTGGCTGTAATGGTCGCTTCAGTTATGCATTGAACTCATAGCCACAGCATTATACTCATGCCTGAACAAAGCTTATTTAACACATTTTCTCTGGAAGGCACATCACAGTCTTCTTGTATTTAGAAATACTACATAGCACTTCAGCACTATACATTGGGGCCAGTTTAGACAGGGAAATCACTAACAGAAAGCACAAAAATGTAAAAAATGTGGCACTATATAGTCATGAAAAGGACACTATTTATATTATGAAAGTTAAAACAAAAAGGTATGGTGTCCCTTGTTTGACCTCATCTGGGAGAACGTGCATCAGGAGACTCAATTTTTTTGCTGTTCTGTGTGATACCGGGAAGATTGTGAAAGTGTTGTTGGTATTGAGTTTGGTGATAAAAATAAATTTTAGTGAGTAGGCGAATTCACAAATATGTAATTCATAAATAATGAAGAGTGATAATATTGTAACTAACAATTAATTTAGCTTAACTTGAACAGCTTTGAGAATTAGAGGAAAAGAGGATTCTGGAAAAAATCATCATAATGAAATTTTAGGTCTTGAGGATTTTTTCTAGAATCTACTTTGGATATACTGTTCTGTTTGGTTAATTATTTAATCAGATTTCAGCAATTGGAAGTAACTTTGTGCATGGGGTGCACAACTGACCAAGTGTTATGAGGGAGAAGACAAAAAAATCTCAGTAACAAATAGAAAAACAAAAACATAACATTTAGGGCATCGTTAGTATAAGGATAAGTAATATTCTACTAGGATATTTTAGTGGCCTCTAGGATAGTGTTACCTAGTAAACTTTCTGCAGTGATGAAAATATTTTATAATTTATGCTGTATAATATGGTAGGTGCCAGCAACATGTGGCTATTGAGCAGTTGAAATGAGGCTAGTGCAACTGACAAAAGCAATTTTTAATTTTATTAAATTTTCATTAGCTTAGATTAAATAGCCTCAGGTGGCCATTGGCTATGAATTAGATTTCACAGATCTAAGGCATTACTATTATTAGGGTGTACTGTTTGACTCTGATAGTACTTTACTCTGTCTGTAAGAAATGTTAGTTGTGTTTAGTATATATACCGTAAGCAGATAAGAAACATAATGGTACAGGTTATCTAGAGAAGGGTGATAATCAAACTCAACACCTCATAGTTAGTCCTTTCTTTGCCCAGAATGAGGAAGGACTTACATGTATGCATTGGTGCTAGGATGAATAGCATGTTTTGAGAATGGCACCCCAGAGTGAATGAACCTGAATTCCTCTCTCTAAAGCTCATGTTGGGGTATGAGTGTGGTAGGTAGAAATACAAATATTTTTCTTCTAATACATGTCTATTTTTTTTTCAAATGGCAACTAAATTGTCAGGACTTAAATACTTGTTAAGTTATTTGGCCATAACTACTTAATAAGTTGAAATATTAATATTTCTTCTGGTTTTGAGTGCTGTTTTTAGTCATCTGTTTCTCTGTAACAAATTACCCTAAAACAATGCAGTTAAACAATAAGCATTTATTATTTCACACTGTTACTGAGGGTCAGGAACTGAAAGTGCCTTAGCTGGGTAGTTCTGGCTCAGGAAAACAAAAGAATATCCTTCTATAGGAGAATGCTGGGATACGTTTACTGGTAGACAAAATTAACTGGCATGCCAGTTTACTTGAAGGGATTTCCACTGTAAAATGAGAAAAGCAAGATGTAGGGAACATCTAAAATAAGCTTCTACCTAAATAATGACTCCATCACTTATATGTGTACAGCTATGTATGTATGTATATTTGCACTTGATGTAAAGAGCCAAGACAAAAGAAATAAAAGGATGCCCATTTCTTGGCATTGGTTATTGGTTATTGGTTATTGGTTATTTAAGAGAGGAGGAGATGAGGGAGGAAAATGAGAAAAACTTATTCTAAAAAGTTATTTCAATTAGGAAACATTTATGATATTCCATCTATAAAGTATGCGTGTGTGGGTGTGCATAGAGAGTGAATTTGATTGAGTATTTATAAAAATGGTGGTAGTAGTTATATCAGGATGATGGAATTCAGGTGATTTTTAATTTATATACATTTCAGTCATATTTTTATCTCTCTTATTTTCATTTTCAATTATTTGTAATTTTTAACAACAGAAAAAAATTACGGCCATGTTCATTGTAGTAGGAAGCATATATCTTGAGATCTAATGAGGAAACATTGTTATTGATTCTGGATCATTTTTACAAGTAGGGAGTAAATGTAGTGTGAATGAAAATCCTATAAATACTTAAAGATAGGATAGTAATTGTATTATTCTTCATTATCAAATACATTCCATAGGACAGACTGATACTGCCACAGAAAACATGCATTTCAAAGTGACTGGTGCATACTTTAGAATTGGTTAAGATGTTTGCATAGGCAGTTACAGATGTCTTGATAGTTGCTTTAAAAAGATTAGATCACAACTCTTATAATTATAAGCTCCTTCCAAGGTAGTTTAAGGAAAAGTATGGTATTAGGTAATATACTTGGCTTTCTGGGGTTAGAGGGAGCATTTAAAGTGGTTTAAAAAACATCAAACATTCTGCTTTTGTATAATTTAAACAGGTCAAAGAAGCTATAGTGATTATATAATACACTTAGGGTGTGTGTGTATGGGGGAGAGTGCTTTTGCTTTTGTAATACACTGATACTGATGTTATTCTTTCTCTGTCTGATGAACCATAAGAAGAATATTATAAGCACAAGAGTACTTGGTAAATGAGGGAATAAATAGAAAATATATGCACTTTAACATAATTTCTACCTGTTTTTATGGTATTTTATCTAAGTTTGTGAAAAGATTATTGTATGTATTGTATAATACACTTTAATTAATATAATTTATATACAATGAAATGCATGGACCTTAGGTAAATTTGAAAAATGCACACAAAAATATAATTCATATTCCTGTCAAGATAGGAAATGTTTTCATCACCTCAAATCAATCTTTACAGTCCCTTACTAATGAATCTTTAACTCTCACACTCTCTACCCAGATGCAAACACTGCTTGGATTTCGTGTGCCATAGATTTAGTTTGGCAATTCTAAAATGCAATATAAATGGATTCATGGAGCGCACACGCACACACACACACATATTTTTCCCCCTAAATGGCTTTTTAAAAATGTGTATCTTTATTGATTTCAGAGAGAAGGGAGAGGTAGAGAGATAGAAACATTAGTGAGAGAAAATCATTGATTGTCTGCTTCCTACACTCCCCCTACCAGGGATTGAGCTCTAAACCCCAGCCTGTGCCCTGACCAGTAATTGAACTGTTACCTCCTCATTCATAGGTTGACACTCAACCATAGAGCCACAACTGCAGGGCTATTAAACTTTTAATAACCAAAATTCTATTTATTTGGTTGTCAATAAAATTTTATCCTATATAATAAAAGCCTAATATGCTAAGTGTCCGGTCATCCTGTTGGCCATTCAACCAATCAAAGCATGATATGCTAAGGCTGTGCAGCTGGTCACTATGAAGTGCACTGGCCACCAGGGGGCAGATACTCTGACTGCTAGGTTAGCTTGCTGCTGGTGCCCTGCTGACCCACAGGTTGAGAACCATTAGCAGGTTTACCTGAGACCATCAGAAAACACAGATATTTACATTACAATTCATTAACAGTAGCAAAATTACAGATATGAATCAGCACCGAAAATAATTTTATGGTTGGGGATCACCACAACATGAGGAACTGTATTAAAGGGTTGCAGCATTAGAAAGGTTGAGAATCACTGCCCTAACTGGTTTGGCTCAGTGGAGAAAGTGTCGGCTTATGGACTGAAGGGTCTCAGGTTTGATTCTGGTCAAGCGATGGACCTTGGTTGTGGGCACATCCCCAATAGAGGGTGTGCAGGAGGTAGCTGATAGATATTTCTCTCATTGATGTTTCTAACTCTCTATCCCTCTCCTTTCCTCTTTGTAAAAAAATCAATAATATATATATATATTTTAAAAATTACAACTAAACTCAGCTGGTCCAATTCCCAGTCAGGGCAGATGCCCAGATTGCAGGGCTTATCCCAAGTAGGGGGTGTGCAGAAAGCAGGTGGTCAATGATGTTTCTGTCTCTCTATCCTCCCTTCCTCTCTCTCTAAAATCAGTAAAACATATTTTTTTAAAATTACAATTAATATACAGAACAACCATAATTCAGAACTTTCTGAAGGCTGGCTGAAAGGAAGTCTTACAACCAGAGAAGTATGAAAGAAAGCCCTAAGAGGGATGAAGTCTTGGAACAGGCTGGTCCAATATCCAAGTGTGGCATTTGTTTAATCAGGAGACATACCGTGGCTGCAGAGACCTGCCATGAGGAGCAAGAGATCCCAGCCCCACATCACAAGCCCCAGCCCAGGGTTCCAGAACTGGGAAGAGAAGTCCCCATAACTTCAGTCTGTAAAAAACCAGCAAGGATTGTGGCTAAGTAACCCAGAGGCTGCTGGAAACTCGGGTAGTTTCTCTTAAAGGGCCAGCACATGAAATTACAGGGACTTGCTCTCTCTGAGCTCCAGCCCTGGGCAGTGGCTGGGGCAGGCGGGCAGACCCAGGGACATACAGGAAGCAACTGGGTTGTTTGGCATCAAAGCAAGAACTCATGGGTGGCTTTCAAGGGTCATTGATCCTATGCTAAGACCTCTCCAGTCACAGAACTGACTGGGGGGCTATATCTGAGTTTCTCTCACCTTGGCTCACACTGTTCTCTCCACCCTGGTGATTCTCTGAGATTTGGTGCCATTCAATTTGCAGAACCACCCAAACTGTTTGTAGTGGCTTTTCCATACGAATGGCCTATCTTGGCTCAGGCTTCAGGCTTTCCTAATATCTCTCAAACAAGCAGCAACTGGTTTGAGCATGCCCCAGGCCTATCAATAAGAGGCTCAGGACAACTTGGCCTTGCCTGGGTACTTCCAAATCCAACTCAAGTAGCAGTCATCTGTAGGTGGCTCTGTAGCTCATGCTAAATGGCCCCAGGCAATGGCTGACTTTGTACCTCCCTGGAGGCCCCAGAGCCAGGTATCCCGGTGGGCAGCCTCAGACCATGCCATATTACACCTTTACACATCCACAGGCAACACACTCAAGGGACTGATGCAGTGAGCACCAAAGCCCTACTGAAGCAAGTCCTGCTCCATAGGGGTGTCTCTTGCACAACAGATCTTCCAGTGTAGACACAGATGGTCTATTCCTTCCAGTGATGCCAAAAGCAATCAAGGCTCAACTACAACAAGACTGTGTTTAGAGCCCACAAAGGGATGCACCTAGAGTGCCCAGCTCAGGTGACTGGGTAGGCTGAGCTTCTGCATCCTACAGGACACCTACTACACAAGGCCACTCTGCCAATTTCAGGAGCCATAGCAGCTCTACTTAATACATAAAGAACAGAAGAAGTCTCCAGAAAAGGAACTAAATGAAATGGAAGCAAACACACTACGAGATAAAGAGTTAAAAACATTGGTTATAAGGTGCTTCAAGGGACTTAATGAGACTTTCAAGAATCTTGGTGAGAATTTCAATGAAAAAGGGACAATTGGAAATTAAGCATACACTAACTGAAGTAAAGAATAATTTATAGGAATTCAACAATTGAGTTGAGGATTCCGAAAATCCAATCATTCATTTGAAATATGAGGAAAGCAAAAAAACACCTAATCAGAAGAGCAAAAAGAAATGAAAGCAAGCCAACTACTGAATATAGAGTTCAAAACCATGATTATAAGGTAACTCGAGGAACCTCACAAGACTTTCACGGATCTTAATGAGAACTTCAAGATCCTTAGGGAGGACTTCAAGGAACTTAGTGAGAACATCAATAATGTCAAAAAGAACCAGTCAGAAATGAAGGATACACTACCTGAAATTAAGAATAATTTACTGAGAACCAACTATAGAGTTGATAATGCCAAGAATCAAATCAAACAATTTGGAAGATAAGGAAGCAAAAACAAAAAAACTAATCAGAAGAGCAAAAAGAAAAAAGAATCCCAAAATATGAAGAGAGTATAAGGAACCTCTGGGACAACTTCAGGTGTACCAGCATCCCCCTATCATGGGAGGGCCAGAAGGAGAGGAGAGGGAGCAAACTTTTGATGAAATTTCTTTATTTTATATATTGTTGCTTGTACTTTGGTGTCAATATCTTAATAATTCAGTATCAAATTTCAAATCATGAAGATTGACTCATATTTTCATCTAAGATTTTATGGTTTTATTTAGATCTTTGATCTTAGAGTATCCATTTGGATTAATTTGATTGATTTTGAGTTAATTTTTCTATATGAAATGAAGTAGGACCACCAACTTCATTCTGATCACCTTTATCACATGTATTACCCATTAATATAAATCATGAAGTCACTACAGCATGATGAGTTGTTTTTCTGTATAGCTTTTCCCCCATGTATTCAGTCAGTGGTAGTTTCCTTTTTAATTTTTACTAGAGGCCTGGTGCACAGATTCATGTACCAGAGGAGTCCCTTGGCCTGGCCTGTGGGGATCAGGCTAAAAATGGCTCTCTGACATCCCCTGAGAGGGTCCCAAGTTGTGAGAGGGCGGCTCTTGGGTGACACACCCCAGAATCAGGCTCTCTCTTCTCTGTTTCTGGGTGTGTCACCTAAGAACCGCAACTGCCAAGTCATCCCAGCTCGGCAGCTCCTGCATTGAGCATCTGTCCCCTGGTGGTCAATGCACATCATAGCTATTAGTTGGATGGTCGATTAGGCTTTTATATACACTGAGTGGCCAGATTATTATGATCTCTGAACGCATAATAATCTGGCCACTCAGTATGTATATGGGGACATGGGTGGTTGGCTGGCCGGCCTGCCTCCTGCTTGAACTCTTAGTCAAGGGGACAATTTACGTATTAGCCTTTTATTATGTAGGATATACAATGAGTTGCCAGATTATTATGCATCAGAGATCATAATAATCTGGCCACTAAGTGTATATTGAAAATATTCTTCATTATGTAAAATGTTTTTCCTAATTAACTGATAAAATAATCCCATCTTTTCCTGTGTATAATAGGAAAATGTGAGTACATTAGACATGTTTATAGTAGGTTTGGGTGTTTAAATTTATAAAATTTACAGAATTGATTAGTAAATCTCCTGTTTGTTTTTAGGTTTAAATTTTATCACTGATTTTGAACATTGAATTTGCTATTATAGTCAATCAGAATATAATTGTTATTTTTGCATTATAATATTATTTTATTTGGTTATTCCTTTATGTCTTTTCTTGAATGGTATTATTTTATTTGGTTATTCCTGTTATGTCTTTTCTTGATTACAAGTTGTCTACTAGTCCTTTTTTCCTCCATCTACAGATGTATTTTCCAGGGGAAAAGTAGTATGTTATGGTAGCCTATATAAGGCAGTTGTATAGAATTCTTTAGCATTAAAATAAAAATCTGTGCAGGATGGACAGAATAGTCCTTATATGTACTTTTCTTATCTGTCTCAAATTTTAACTTTTAAAGTTGTCTCTTTGTTTTAAAAAGAAGAGTATATAATTTGGTCATTCCTTTTTTTAGTACTTGGTTCTGAAACTTGAAAGGCCTGCTATAGTCCAGAATATCACATTTGGAAAATATGAGAAAACGCATGTCTGTAATTTGAAGAAATTTAAAGTCTTTGGTGGAATGAATGAAGAAAATATGACAGAGCTATTGTCCAGGTGAGTTATAATTATGGGGTGCAAAGGGTTGTCTTCTAAACCAAGTGCAGTCTTAGTTTACTCTTTTTGTATCTAAATCTGCATGGTTTGATTTTTCTTTCAAGGGAGGAAAGAATATTTCCACTATTCTATTTCTAGTGACTTATTTTAGTGTTATGGCTTGAGTTAGCTTTTTAAAAAACAAACAAACAAACAAACAAACAAACAAACAAAATAAAACACCCCACCAGATTCTAGTTAATGTTATTGGAGAATTGCATGGGTGAATTTCTCCAAGGTTAGTGGGAGTGGGATTCTTATGATATCTTGAGAAAAGCAGTTTTTTAAGACTCCTAAGGAATGAGATTTGGTAGAAAGGCTTATTTGCATGAAATTATATCCCTCAGTTTCCAAAGTCCCCTTTCTCTTTAACCAGTCCTGGAAAAGTTGTAGCTGAGGCTTCAGCAGAGCTAGAATCAAAGCCAGTGTCCAAAGTTTCTGTTCCGTGGCGAAGTTGAGTCGGGCACAGCACCAGGCTAATTTTAGTCCATAAGTCCGTTGTGTGTGGGATCCCCATGACTGTGGGCCATGTGGGCTAATGCAGGGGAGCTTGCTCCTTGCAAAAAGAGAGTCAAAAGTACAAGAGGGAACTCCCCTTGTTCAGGATTTTAAATAGTAAATCTTCTGGTGCTCGCAGTGGCTAAGCCTATTTTAGCCCATGATCTGTTTCCAGATATGGCTGACAGGTAAGCACCTCCTACGTCACCCAGATTTACTGGACATGTGTCTGTTGTCCAGTCCCTCCCCCCAGTGACCTATGGGAAACATACTTGGAGAGTGTTCAACTGCAGTTTCCTGGTAAAGCTGTACAAATGGCATGCCTGTGTAATTTAGCCTTCTCTTTGCTCCTTTGCTGTTAACTAATTACTGGGTTAATTATAATGATATCAGTTAATATTGTTACCAAACAAGAAAGAATAACATTTTGTCTTTTTCTACTTATTTTTAGTTTTCCTTTTGGACTGTAATGATTTTAGAAATACTTTCAACTTTAACCAAATCTTTGCTATAATCTTTGATATAAAAATATAGATTCTATGTATGGATGCATGGGACAGAATAACAGATCTCAGTGGTAGAAAGAGGTGTGGGAGGGAACAGGAAGAAATTAACCAAAGAACATACATGCATATATGCATATCTCATGGACATAAACAATAGCATGGGGAAGACCTGGGTGTCGTGAGGTGGGATGGGGTTGGGTGGAGGGGCAAAGGGGCAGAAAATGGGAGACATCTGTAATACTGTCAGTAATAAAAAATAAAAATATATAGGTTTTATAAAGAACATTAAGATTGGTTGCCCTATCCAGAAGTAATATTCTGGGAATTTAAATTGGAGACTAAAGCGAGAAAAAAGTATCTGACTAGCACAGTGCCTACCACTTAGAAAGAGCTCAGAAAATTTGACTTTTAACAACATAGACCACTAGGAATGAAAGGGTTAATTTACCTCATAGATAATGAAAATTCAAATAGCAGTGGGATGGACAAATAAAGCATGAGGTTTTAATATATATTTGTGACATAGTGTGTCCCATTAGCACAGTAGATTATATAAATAAATACTACATTAGTACTGATTATATTTATACTAATTACATTTACATTAATTAAATAACTTAGGTCTTTGACAAATTTTGGCCCTGTTTAAATTATAAGAAATGGCCGAAACCAGTTTGGCTCAGTGGATAGAGTGTCGGCCTGCGGACTGAAGGGTCCCAGGTTTGATTCCAGTCAAGGGCATGCACCTTGGTTGCGGGCACGTCCCCAGCAAGAGGCAGCTTATCGATGACTCTCTCTCATCGATGTTTCTACTTCTCTATCTCTCTCCCTTCCTCTCTGTAAAAAATCAATAAAATATATATTTTTTAAATAAATAAATTATAAGATATGATGGTGAATTGTGGTGGGTTTTTTTTTTCATTTTCTTCTTACTGCTCGAATATACTATCTAATAAAAGAGTAATATGCAAATGAACCATCACTATGCTACACCCACAAGCCATGCACACCAGCCAATCAGATCAGAGCGAGTATGCAAATTAACCCCAACCAAGATGGCTGCAGCCACAGAGAGCAGTTGAGAGGGGCTTGGGTTTCCCTGGCAATGAGGAAGCCAAGCTTTCCACACATCGTGGCCTCCATTCAGGGGTACAAAGTTTCGATTATAGAAGGTAAATAAATTCCAACAGAAATGGCAGCGTCACAGAGCCAGAGGGAGGCTTGGCTCCGCTCCAGGATACAAAGTTTCAATTGTTGAAGATAAATAAACCCCAGATACCAGAGCCTCTGCTTGGGTCACCAGGGGATGTGGCTGGCCTGCAAACCACCACAGGCCCCTCACCCAGGCTGCCCCACGCCCCAAGGGAACCCCTACCCTGATCTGGGCTACCCTTCAGGGCAAACCAGCTGGCCCCCACCCATGCGCCAGGTCTCTATCCTATCTAATAAAAGAGTAATATACAGATTGACCATCATCACAACACTCATGATGGCTTCCCCCATGTGGTCAAAGATCCTGCCCACATGTGGACACAAGATGGCCAGCAGGGGAGGGCAGATGGGAGGGACCAGGCCTGCAAGGTAGGGCAGTTGGGGCAAACAGACTGGCAGGGGAGCAGTTAGACATCAATCAGGCAGGCAAGGGGGTGGTTAGGGGGTGATCAGGCTGGCAGGCATAAGTGGGTAGGGACAGTCAAGTAGGCAGGCAGTAGGGATCCAGCAGTCCTGGATTGTGAGAGGGATGCCTGACGGCCCATTTAAGCCCTATCCCACTGGGATCTGATCTAAATGGGCAGTCGGCCATCCCTTAACGGGTCCCAGATTGGAGAGGG
The DNA here is from genome assembly GCA_963924515.1 of Vespertilio murinus. Lineage (NCBI taxonomy): Eukaryota > Metazoa > Chordata > Mammalia > Chiroptera > Vespertilionidae > Vespertilio > Vespertilio murinus. Next base: position 55,154,425 of record OZ004712.1, on the reverse strand, counting down.
TGCAGACTGGGCTGATGGACACAAATCCTTCCTCCCCCAGCATGCATGAATTTCGTTATAATACATAATATATAATTTCTAATTTTGTTATATTCAGTTATACATTAAGGATAGTAGATCATCACAGATTTCCATTTTTTAAATTAATTTTAAACATTTTTCACTAGCCCTCATAATTAAAAGAATACAGTAATAATGCAGATGGTATGAATGTATAAGTTTTGACCTATATTTTCATGTTTAACTACTTCTTTGGTCATATATTTTTAGCATATTTTAACCTTAAAATCTGAGGGTAATACTAATCTGAGTTTTAGTGCACTTACCAAATTATGAAATCATATTTGACAATCTTATTTTCTACCCCATAGTGGCTTAAAGAATGATTATAACAAAGAAACATTCACCTTGAAGCATAAAATTGATGAGCAGATGTTTCCTTGTCGATTCATCAAAATAGGTAAGGTTTTTAGCATTCTGAAGTATAAATAAATTCATAATACCATTGGTCAGCAAACTATGCCTGGCTGAATCCTGTGGGCCCCCTCACTTTTAAATAAACATTGCCACACAGGTTGTTCACATAATGCCTGTGTCTGCTTTTGCACTACGAAGGTAAAGTTCAGTAGTTGCAAGAGACCACATTGCTCACAAAGCCCAAATGTTTCAAAATTCGTAAGACATGTTTTCTGATTCCTCCTTTTTTACTCTAACTGACAGTTATTTGAAGTTGAACTCTTTCCAAATATTTTCTCGTTTGAAAGTTTATTAGAAGATTTTATAAGATACAGTGATTTGATTGCCTTGATTGTTTTATTGAAGATTTATCAGTTCTAAAGCTGTAACATTTTACAATCAAATACTGATGAATTTCTTAAGGCAGTTTATTATAGTCTCTATTCTGTTCTTTTGTATTTCATTGTCTTAGTGAAATATTGCCCAAACACACAAAACTAATTTCATGACCTTAAGTAATAAATTGCAGAGTATTGTTTGAAAAGTACTACCAAAGGCATGCATTTATTTGCTAAGTGTTTTAGCTTGAGAAAATACTTATAATGCCTCTTCAAAATTATTATTTTTAGGGTTATTTTATTTTCCTTTAAGATTTATTATTCAGAAGGTAGAAAAGTTAAGGACTGGAATATTTTAATTTCTATCTATATTGCATACCTTTGGAAATATGGTAAAATTGAGACTAAAGTGAATCAGACCCCTCAGAGAATAATAATGAAAGCCAGAATCCCATGTTTTGATTTGGAAGATAATTTCCTCTTTTCAAACAAGCAGTATACTTCATACTCATTCTTTACTATTCTATCAGGAGATAGCCTGTTTATTTCATTAAGTCAAATAGTACTGTTGTGCAAAAAGAATGTCTGAGGTCTTAATAAAGATTGCTTATAGAGGGAAAACTTTTTTAAATAATTGGGCTAGCCAGTGTATTGTGGGGGTTGTTGTTGTTTTTGTTGTTGTTCAATTATAGTTTCAATTATAATAAATAATTATAAATAAGAACTTGTGTCCTGTTTTCCTGTGAGAATTTATGAACAAGCAAAGTTATTTTTAAAAAATACGTTTAACTCTTGGTTATCTCTTCTTTTGTTTATAAATAATTCTTTACATGCAGACCACCCAGTTTTTATAGACTCTTACATAGATTTAACACTTCTATAATCTTATATTTCAAATGTAGAAGCAGTGAAAATATCTTATATTTTCAAATAATATGAAACTAGAATTTTAAGTTCTTTTCTTGATGCTTTTTGTACCTTTCCTTTGGTCATTAGTTTTCTAGAAAATATATACTGATGCTTCTATAGTTCTTAATCCTCTAGTATCATTATTCATTAGAAGATGAAAGTCTGTTTTCCATTGTTGCATAGTTTCTTAAAATGTTGTGAGAAGAGACCCCAAAGGTTTCTTAGGGACCAATTAGATATTCATCTGCCTAAAGACAAGAATTTGGATCTTATTTCCAGCTTTCTCTCAAACTTTTAATTATAGAATATAATTTTTTTTCTTTTACTTTACCCTGGTGGGTTAGTTTTATGGTATTCAGACCAAATTTTAAATGGAGCTTCATCCAAAATTGTAGACACTTAGTAGCTCAGTTGATGTTTAGGATATTAATATTTAGATAACTTCATATTTCTCATTTTTCTTTTAAAAACTGTTAATGGTGGTCTGCAGTACCTTTGCTTTCCAACCTTTTCCCAACATTTTCTTGCTAAGTTTAAAAAAGGGGGGGGGGATGTGAAACTAAAAGCCTGTGTGTTAGGTTATTATTTCTAGTTTATTCCTATGATTCCTTTAAAAATTATGTCAATAAAGCACTTGAGTAATGGTTAGCTCTCTTTTGGTGGTGATTTAGCCCCGATATTTGTTTTACCTAGTCGGTATAAATTGTTACATTTCTCCTTAAAAGAAAAAATGTGTTTGAGTACTTCATATTTATGGTCTACTATAATATGTTTGAAAGATCTTGCTTTATTTTTAAAATGTTTATCCTTAAACAGCATTTAGTTAGTCACAGTAAGACTAACTCAATGGCAGATAATTACCAGATTTGATCATGAATATAGCATCATTAGATTTGGCTTAAACCAAACTTAAGTAAAAAGTTTTTAAGCTCATATTTATGAAAGATTGTTTCATTTTGAATGTATCTTTTTGTGCATTTTTATACTTATATTCAAATAGTTCTGGTTTACATGATTTCTTAAATGTAATATTTCAGGTACTACAGAAAATGAATATGCACAGATATAATTTGAATCATGTCATTTCAGCATCTATTATTTAGAGCTTCTTATGTTTTATGGGTTTTTTTATAGTGGTAAGTGCTTTCAATGTGGTATCTTATTTGAACATTATACTGATAGATACATTTTTTCCTTTTTTGATTGAGGATATTAACAATGGACCAACGACATCGCATCTAGTTTATGCTTACACATGTGTTTATATTGTTTTAAAGTAATAATAATAGTAGGTATTGTTTATGAAGCATCCACCTAACACTGTGAGATAGGCATTATTATACTCACTTTACATTCAGTATGTATATGTATATATGTTAGGCCCGGTGCATGAATTTGTGCATGGGTGGGGTCTGGCCAGGGCGAGGGGACATAGGTGGTTGGCCAAGCTGCCTACTGGTCGAACTCCTGGTCAAAGGGACAATTTGCATATTAGCCTTTTATTAATAGGATATATACTGAGTGGCCAGATTATAATGCATTCAAGATCATAATAATCTGGCCACTCAGTGTATAGTTTCTATATTATAATTTTGTTTATTGTTTTTATAACTATATTTTGATAGAATTGCTTTACTCTGTATTCCCATGTATTTTCCTTCATGTATTTAAATCTGAGGGGTATTGGGTTATAGGGCTCACCAAACAGCCAAAGGGATATTCATGGCACAAAAAAGGCAAAGAGTTGATTCAGGACTTATTGTGGAAGTTGAGAGTTGGCCTTAGGAAGAAGCTAGATTTCAGTAAGGCCTGTAACTAAAAGCTAGAGGTGGAGAAACCAAGCTGGCAGCATAAGGTTAAACCTAAATGTAGCCTACCACAACAATTTTAAAATTGCAACTGGAAAACAGAGCAGACATCATCCAGAACCACCAGAAAGCTGGCTGAGTGGAAGCTCTACCAACCAGAAAAAAAAGAGAGAGGATACTGAGTCTCAGGAGCTGTGGAGGTGCAGAGATCTGTGGACGGGCACTGAATACACTGATGGCTTACTCACCGCTCGCCTGGAGAGGGCGGGCAGCTAACGCGGCTAGCTTTCTCGTTCGGGAGGAAAACAAAACCTCCCTATTACACTGATATCCAGCTCCAGTCAGGGAGAAATTGGGCTGTCAGGCAGCGGGCAAAACTCGAGAGCAGCCTTCTCTCAGAGGTGCGTGGCCAGCAGCCATCCCTGCGGGACTCTGCGAACAGGACCCTCTTAGGGCGGGGCTTACGGGGAAACCAAAGCTTGTCTGTGCCATCCTGAGACTCTGTCCCATCCAAGCTGAGCACAGAAGCCCTCCCAGTGGCTAGCTTTCTCTTTTGGGAGAAAAACAAAACCTCGCAATTGCACTGATAGCCAGCTCTGGTCGGGAGAAACTGACTGTCAGGCAGTGGGCGAAACTTGAGAGCAGCCTTCTCTCAAGAAGTGCACACAGCCAGCAGCCATTGCCATGGGACTCGAACAGGGCCCTCATAGGGCGGGGCTGACAGGAAACCAAGGCTGTCTGTGGCACCCTGAGACTCCACCCCATCCAAGCTGAGCACAGAAGTCCTTCTACCTGATACACTGCTAATCCTCACAGCCAATTGACTTGGAGATCAACTCTTCCCAGTGACACCAACAACAAGCAAGGCTTAACTACAACAATATTGCACATACAGCCCATAAAGGGCTGCACCAAGAGTGTTCACCTGAGGAAGCTGAGCTACTGGGCCCTGCTAGGACACCTAGCACGCAAAGCCACTCCATCAACTCAGGGAAGCAGCTAAAATGCAGAGACAAAGAGGCAGGCCACAAATGAAGGGAATGGAGGAAATTAAAAGAATGGATATAGAGTTCAAAACCACGATTATAAGGTTTTTTCAAGAATTTCCTAGAAAAGGCCGATAAATTAAACTAGACCTTTGAGGATATGAAAAGGGATCAACTAGAAATTAAGCATACACTGACTGAAATAAAAAATATTATACAGAGACCTAAAAGCAGACTAGAAGATTGCAAGAATCAATTCAAAGATTTGGAATACCAAGAAGCAAAAACCACTCCACCAGAAAAGCAAAAAGCAAATACCCTGTTTTCCTGAAAATAAGACAGTGTCTTATATTAATTTTTGCTCCGAAAGAAGCGCTAGGTCTTATTTTCAGGGGATGTGTTATGTTTTCATGAAGTAGGTCTTATTTTCGTGGAAACATGGTAGAATACAAAAAGTTGAAAATGGTGTAAGAAGTCTCTGGGACAACTTCAAGCATACCAACATCAGAATTATGGGGATCCCAGAAGAAGAGAGAGTGCAAGATACTGAAAGTCTATTTGAAGAAATAGTGACAGAAAACTTCCTGCACCTGGTGAAAGAAATAGACTTACAAGTCCAGGAAACACAGAGAACTCCAAACAAGAAGAATCCAAAGAGGACCACACCAAGACACATCATAATTAAAATTCCAAGAGCAAAAGACAAAGAATATTAAAAGCAGCAAGAGAAAAGCAGTTAGTTACTGATTAGGGAGCACCCATACGATTGTCAGCTGATTTCTCAACAGAAACCATGCAGGCCAGACGGGAATGGCAAGAAATATTCAAAGTGATGAATAGGAAGAACCTACAACCAACATTACTCTACCCAGCAAAGCTATCATTCAGAATTGAAGGCCAGATAAAGAGCTTCACAAATAAAAAAACAAACAAAAAAACAAAAACAAAAAATAAAGGAGTTTATCACCGCTAAACCAGAATTATATGAAATACTGAAAGGTATTCTTTAAGAAGATGAAGAAGAAGATAAAAATTATGAACAACAAATATGTAACTATCAACAAGTGAATCTAAAAACCAAGGGAATAAAAAATCTGATGTACAGTATTAACTGATGAATATAATAGAATCAGTGGTATAGAAAGGGAGTGGACTGATGATTCTCTGGGACAAGGAGAGTGGGGAGTACAGGAAGAGACTGAACAAAAATTGTACACCTATGGATGAGGACAGTGGGGGTGGGGAAAAGGCAGAGGGTGGGGTAGGAACCTGGTGGAGGGCAGCTATGGAAGGAAAAAAGAGGAGCAATTGTAATAATCGGAACAATAAAGATTTATTAAATTAAAAAATAATAAATAAAAATATTAAAAGTACTAAATGGGAAAATAAATAAATAAATAAATAAATAAATAAATAAATAAATAAATAAATGGAGAAGCTAGTAAAGAAGGGGAGTTATTAGTTGGGGACCCCAGATTTGAGAGAGCAAGTTAAAAATTTGGAAGGGAAACCTTCCTCAATGGGAAATGAGAAAATATAAAGTGGAATCGAATGAGGGTATTGGTTATAGAGGACTAGAAGAGTTCACATCCTGAGTCATAGATAACAGCTATGTGAAGAAATTAGCAAGGTGAGGTGGGGGCAAAGAAGGTACTTGGGAGAATTCACAAAGATTCTGGGGAGTCTTGGTTTTTGGCAGATAGGATGACTTGGATTTCTGGGATTTTTTTTTGTGTGTGTGTGGTCTGGATGGTTGTGGTTGCTTTAGGGAAAAGCTTCAGCTCTGGCTGGATTTGGCCTGCATTCTTCATTCTCAGGAGTATTTAGAAATCTAGGATGAGTGCTAAGTCTAGGGATGGGGAGGTACCCTGATGTGTGCCCTTCGTGAGAACATGTGGAAAGGCAACATTTTAAAAGTATACTATTAAAAGGGAAATTAATGTAGTAATGATAGCTAATAATACGAGTAGTAGCTATCTTTTATTGAGCACTTACTATGTGCCAGTTACTGTGTGTGCTAAACTGGTTGGTTCTTTCAGAATGGTTAAATTTGAATGTTTAGGGACTTCCAGAGCCTGATCTTAAAGTTACTAGCATCTTTTAATAGTTGTTTTAGCCATCTAGACAAGGGTTTTCCAAGTGATACTACTGAAATACATTGTGCTACAGATATGTTTCATTGTGTTGAGATGTTAATTCCCTACTCCTCTATTCCTGGAGTAGTTGAGTCTGCAACCTAGTACCTACCCTTGTTTGCCTTTAAAGTATTATTATTTTCTCTGCATGCTATCGTGAAAAAGGATGAGAAGCACTGATTCTTTTTAAAAATATATATATATATTATTAATTTTTTTTTACAGAGAGGAAGAGAGAGGGATAGAGAGTTAGAAACATCGATGAGAAACATCCATGAGCTGCCTCTTGCACACCCCCCACTGGGATGTGCCCACAACCAAGGTACATGCCCGTGACCGGAATCGAACCCAGGACCACAGGCTGACAGTCTATCCACTGAGCCAAACCAGTTTTGGCGAGAAGCACTGATTCTGATCATATCTCTGTTTGATTGTCTCATGGGGAAAAACTGGTGGTTGGATCCTAGAATATAAACTCTTAGCCTTGAGAATGTGTGTTAGGAATTTCTAATTTTTTTATCTGTGGTGGGAGCAAAGGCATTATTCATTGGAGAACAAAGAATGTGTTCTTGTAGCTCCAATTCACATTTAGATTTCTGACATAATATATAATATGTCTAATATGCATTATAGTGTTGTTAATACCACCAAAAATTATTGGTAAAATTTAAATGGGAGTACTTCATTCTTTCATTCTGTATATATATCTAAGTCTTAAACATTAACTGCAGTTGACCCTTGAACAAGATGAGTTTGAACTGTGTGGGTCCACTTATATGCAGAACTTTTTCAGTACACTGTATAGAGTTGTCCCTTCATATCTGTGTTTCATATCTGCAGACTCAACCCAAATTCAGATAAAAAACCAGGTTTTTTATCCAGGGCTGGGAATCCACAACTGGCTCATACATTATTCTATACCATTTTACATAAGGAACTTGACTATTTGCCAAAGTGGCTATTAGCAGGCATTCCTAGAACCATTTCCCTGTAATTGCTGAGGGACTACTGGGTTTTGGGGGGAGTCAAAGCTATATGTGGATCTTTAACTGTGCATGGGCCAGTACCTTAGCCTTCTTATTGTTTAAGAGTCAACTGTATATATATTTTTAATCCTTACCCAACGATATGTTATTGTTATTGATTTAAGAGAGAGAGGAAGGGGGAGAGAGAGAGACATCAATTGGTTGCCTCCTGTAGAAACCCTGACCGGGAATCGAACCTGCAACTTGGATATGTGCCCTAACTAGAAATTGTACCTGGCACCCTTCCTTGTATGGGATGATGCTCCAGCTAACTTAATCACACCAGGCAGTGCTCAACTGTATGTTCTTCATTCATCTAAAATATATGAATAATATATGATGTTTTTCTGATATAACTTCCTAATTAACCTCCAGTCCAACAATGTTCTTTGAAAGTTGTTAAGAATTAAAACTACCCTGGCCAGTGTGGCTCAGTTGGTTGAGTGTCGTCCTGTACAACAAAAGATCACTGATTTGATTCCCAGTCAGGGTTCATGCCCAGGTTGCAGGCTGGGTATCCAGTAGGGACGTGCAGGAGGCAGCTAATGGATATTTCTCCCTCCTCTCTAAAATCAAAATCTTTTTTTAAAGGTACAATTACCATTTTTTCCCCCAATAACTTTTTTTCAGTTCTTAAGAACTTAGTTCCTTACATGGGCTTTGGTGGAGGTCATGGGGCAACACCCACAGATGTAAATCAGGGTGGGGGTGTTTGGTTCTTCTGGGCTTCATGAGAATGATTCCTGACTACCTTGCTGTGAATAGCAGAGCTCACATAGTAATGCAGCTTCACATACAGCTTAGGAAGCATATAGACACTGAAGACACTCGCTTTGGGAATGTCCCAAACAACTGCAGCCTCTGTTTTTCGCATTACAAACTTCTTATTAAGAAACTAGAGGCCTGATGCATGAAATTCCTGCAAGAGTAGGCCTTCCTTCCCCTGGCTACGGGCACCGGCTTCCCTCTAGCTCCTGGGACCTGGGCTTTGAATAGATATAATAGGACGATTTTTTTTCATCCTAATTTTATTAATCTTGGACCTAGAACTTGATAATGGATTTCAGATATCTAATTAATATTATTTTTTATTAAAAATTTTTAATGTTGACACAAATCTCTTACTAATATTAGATGTTTGTTTAAACTTGCAGACTATCTTCTTGGGGCCTTGGGTTTAGAATTCTATTTTATTCTTATTGTTATTACTGTGATATATTAGATAAGCTTTTTAAATGGTACTGCCACTTAAAGAAATTAATACCAAAACAATAATTTAATATTTGTTGCTATAAAACTTTTTTAAATTTGTGTTTGCATATATAAACTGAAAGCCATATTAAATGTCCCAGGAGTTTGTCATATAACCTAATGACTGGTTGCTATTGACTGTGTCTGTCTTCACTCACACAGCTTCTTTTGGCAACTAATACATCTTAGCTCATTGAGTCTTTGTTGGATATTTTTTCCATAGTTTTTCAGAGTAGGAGAGAAGGGAGGGAGGGAACGAGGGGTGGCGGGAGAGGTAGGGAAGGAGAAAGAGAAACATCTATATGAGAGAGACACATTGACTGGTTGCCTTCTGCACACATGCTCCCTGACTGGGCCAGGGAGCAAACCCGAAACCCAGGTAGGTGCCCTTGACTGGGAATTGAACCTGAGACTCTTTGGTGCACAGGCTGATGCTCTAACTACTGAACAACGCCAGCCAGGGCTTATTGAGTCTTGATATTGCTAAGAGAGAGAGAGAGAGAGAGAGAGAGAGAGAGAGAGAGAGAGAGAGAGAGAGAGAGTAATGGACTTGGAAATTAGTTCCTTCAATGTTGATATAGTGGACTTTCTGTTTAGATACTTAATTAAATTTGATAAGTATTAGTTTCTTAAAGGTAGTCTCATTATTCACTTTGAACCATATCAGTGTTAATTAAAATCATCTGGCCTGTCTTGCACTTTGAATTAATCTTTTATCCATGCATGGTTTTGTAACATCATTCATTGGTCATCTTGAAAACATAATTTACTGAGTTATGCAGATCTTAAAAATGTTAAAACATTTCATGCATAATTTAAAAAAATTCACACTCAGTAACACCAGTCTCATCAGAAAACTTGTAAATATTGGAAAGTAGTTAAGATCACAGTGGTGTATGCCAATTTTCCAAAATTCTAATTTTCTCGTGAGAGCTTGATTTTTAAACTTGGCAACAAATACTGCCAGTTATTTTCTTTGAAATGACAGGTAAATATCTGGCAAATACTAACTCTAAATAAATCATAGATAGTGAATCAAGAAATAGTAGTTCATGGGGGGTCAGGGGACGGCAGGACAAATAGCTATTAATTCACAACTTTCAACTGTGCAGGTCCTTTTTTGCAGTAAACTTCAGACTTTGTTATACAGCAAAGTACTTTGTATGTAGTTCCCATTGTGTCACACAAAATATTAAAAAGATGTGTACTTAATGATAGGTATTATTAAAATTACTTTTTATTGCATCAGGGACATGTTAAATGAATTGGCTTTTATGTTTTAGCTACAAGTGTGTGATGGTGAGGAATACAGTACAATGTGTATCATATTCAAGAATTCTATGCACTTTCATTCCATTACTTTCCATGGTGCCGGCAGTCTTAGTCGTCATTGCTTTTGAACCATGAGTGCAAATGTCAGTATGCATGCACACAAAAGTCCTAGTCTTATAAAAACTAGAGGCCTGGTGCATGAAGTTCGTGCACTCAGGGAGTGAGGGAGGGCTCCCCTCAGCCCAGCCTGTGCCCTCTTGCAGTCCGGGAGCCCTCAGGGGATGTTCCACTGCTGGCTTAGGCCTGCTTCACAGGCTTTTGGCTAAGCAGCCTGCCCTCTGTGGGAGTGCACCAACCACTAGGGGACAGCTCTTGCATTGAGCGTCTGCCCCCTGGTAGTCAGTGTGCATCATAGTGACCAATCATTCTGCCATTTGGTTGATTTGCATATTAGCCTTTTATTATATAGGATAGTTTCAACTCCATGGGACCTCCTGAAATTATTGTTGGGATTTCCACGAGCCCATGAATCGCATGTTAAAAACTTGTACTCTGTTCTGTCATTATTAATTATCCTATTTTAAATTCCTCTAAATACTTAGGAGATTTTTTTTGATACACTCTTCTCTAATGATTTACCTTCCTTTTTCTCACTAATATCAAACTTATAGTTACTAAAAAACAAACTTATAGTTACTGTATTATTTTAGTTATTTTTATTATTTAGGGTATTTTTGTCTTTCTTTCAGATTAGCTTTTCAGTCACATGTCAAGGAAAAATGGATATATACCATTGGGATTTTTATTGCAATTACATTAAATTTATAATTAATTTGACAAAAATTGACATGTTTACAAACATTTGCATTTTCCCATCTAGGAATATAGTATGTCTATTCAATTTTTAATTAAGATTTTATGTTTTCTTAAATAGCTCTTGTATATTTTAAAGTTTATTCTGAGATATTTTAAGCTTTGTTTGCTGTTATAAAGGGGACATTTTTATTATATTTTCTAGTGGATTGTTATAGGTGTAGGGAAAGTTGATTTTCATATGTTTACTTTGCATACAAACTTAATATTATTTTAGGTAGATAGCTATATCATCTGTAAATGATAGCATGTTTGTTTGTTTAATTTGCATTTTTTCCCTTATTGCACGGCAAAGATCTCCCATATAGTATTGAATAGTAGAGATTTTGGGCCTCTTTGTCTTGTTGCTGACTTGAATAGCAATACTTAAAGTTTCTCCATTAGATTTAATTTTTAAGGGTTTTTATACTTAAAAAAATAACCTAGATAAGGAAGTTTGGTTTTGCCTTCTATTTATTATGTTTTTGTTAGTGACAAGAAATATATTTTATTAGTTTACTGTGGCACCATTTGAGGTAACAAATTTGTTTCTTTTTTACTTTGTCAACATTGTGAATTATATTAATACTAGATGCCCAGTACATGAATCCTCCACAGGGGGAGGGCAGGAGAAGGAGGGACCGCACGAGGTTGGCCACTAGCCCTGAGGAGGGAGCTGGCCCACAGCCCCCTGGGAAAGGGGCCACGCCCACCACCACCCAACCCCGGTTCCCTGTCTCAGCCCAGGGCCTGAAGGCCCCAGCAGGGTTGGGAGAGAAGGCGATGGTCCAATGGCACCAGCCACTGTGTGGTTCCCTGCCTTACCCCCCTCCTTCCCTCACAGCTGACAAACCCTTGTGTTTAGGGCTGACTTTCAATAGATTGCAGCAAGGGAGCTGCTCTGCTATGTACAAAACCCCAACCCAGAAGCAGGTCTCTACAAATGGTTTAGTACCAGGAGTTGATGGGGGAAAGGGTCGGGGGAGGTTGGCTATGGAAGTGCACTGACCACCAGTGCAGCTCCTGTGTTGAGCATCTGCCCCAGGTGGTCATTGTGCATCATAGCAACTGGTCGACTGGTCATTTGGTTGTAACAGTTGCTTAGGCTTTTGTTTATATATATCGCTCCTATTATTTAATCATCTTTTTATTCATAGAATGAACTCTACAATGGTTACTATCTGGTAGTATTTTTTGCAACTTAAAACAAATTTTAATATGTCTTCATAATTGAGATTAGCTTTAAATTTTATTTCTTCTGGATTTTTTTTTCCAGGATTGTGCCACTTTGATAAGTAATTGAACTTTCAGTTTCTGATTACATCATAATTATTTGTTTCTTGTGGGTTTGGTATTTGCCTAAATCATCTAACCCTGATCCTGTTATTTTGGGATGTATAAATGACCACTTCAACTTACTTTCTCTCTCTCTCTCTCTCTCTCTCTCTCTCTCTCTCTCTCTCTCTCTCTCTCCATATATATATATATATACACACACACACACACACACACACACACACACCTAAGCAACTGGCTGACCAGCTGACCGTTTGACCATCCAGCTAGTAGCTATGATGCACACTGATCACTAGGGGGCAGATGCTCAATGCAGGATCTGCCAAGCTGCAGTTCTTGAGTGATGCACCGGAACCAGAGAGAAAGGAGCCCGATTCTGGGGTGCATCACCTGAGAACCACCCTCTCGCAACCCCAGGCCCCTCAGGTGATGTCGGGGAGTGGGTTTTGGCCCTATCCCCGCAGGCTAGGGACCTGGGACTTTATTAAAGTCCAGGGTGCAGATGGTCAACACAGGAGCAGAAACCACAGGCATGGAAATATAGAACAAACTGATGAACCTCAGAATGTGCGGGAGGTGATGGGAAGAGATTAACCAAAGATCTTGTATGCATATTAGAGGGCCTTCAGTATTTTTATAATTAAAGAAACCTCATGATGGCAATCACGTTTCATTTTCCTCTTGTAGCCCCACCACTTAATAGTGTTAGGTACATAGAAAGTGTTGAGAGAAAATTTGTTGAATGACTCCTAATAGGCTTGAATAGTAATTTTACTTTGCTCAAGTTTTATTTGAACTATGTTAATTTTTTTATTTTTCTTTATTCCTTTTTGTTCCTCCTCAAAGTTCCACTCTTATCCTGGGGACCCAGCTTTAACTTTAGCATCTGGTATGTTGAACTTAGTGGCATTGATGATCCCGATGTAGTACAACCTTGTCTCAACTGGTATAGCAAGGTAGGACTGTATTTTATAATCTTGATATCATGTTTCTAATGCCTGTAAAGAGAGAATTATGTTACTCTCCTGTCTTCATTGAGAATAATGATAATTATGATTAATCAACTAATTGTATTGCTCATTTATAGTCTTTCAGCTTCTAAGCAGCCTTTATTACTTATTAAAATCATTACCACTCTATGAGATAAGTATAGTTATTATTTATATTTTACAGATGATGAAATGGAATACTGAGAGGTTAAGATTTTTGCCTAAGATCACATAGTTATAAAGTGGGTAAGCCAGAACATAGACTCGGGCATTCTGGCTCTAGAATCTGCCATTTTATTATTATAATCTGACCATTAATTTTTTTTTTAAGCTGTTGATTGAAATAATTAAACACAGTTTTTAGTGGGGTAGTTTTGGTTCTAAATTGCTTCTATTATATATACCTTCATTACTATGAAAAATTACTTTTAAGAATTTTTGCTTTTCCTTTTAAAGAGTTTGAAACAGTTTCTATAAATATTATGATCTTGTGTTTATAGAAAAAAGAAAAATTACATTTACAGTTTTAAAAAAAACATATTTTTATTGATTTTAGAGAGGAAGGGAGTGGGAAAGAGCTAGAAACACCAATGAGAGAGAATCGTTGATCAACTGCCTCCTGCATACCCTCACTGGGAATTGAGTTGTGACCTCTTGGTTCATAGGTTGATGCTCAACCACTGAGCCATCCGGCTGGGCATATTTAATGATTGTATTCATAAGTCACTTTATATAGATACAGACTGAGAAATATGAGTTTAAATTATTGAGAACTAGGTGTTCTGTTTTTGTTTTTGTCTTAAACATCTTTCATGCTTCATTTTTGTTTTTAATGTATATTTATTTGACTCTTGGCTAATTTGAGGGCAGGACTCTTGTCAATCTACTCACTAGTTTCTGATGTTTTTATTTGTGAGTTAACTGATTTACTCATAGGAGATTGGGAAATAATATAATATTTTTGTATGGAATTTCAGCTTTTTTGGTCAGTTTAATTGAGAAACTTTTGACTAATTTATTTTTGGGATTTGATTACATTCAATTCAAAATAGATGCTGACTTTTCTGTATTTTGCGTATATTTTTGGATCTCAATATTGTAAATTCTTTCAAGGTGAAGATGATATTTTTAAAAGTTAAAAATAAATCTTTACAGTGTAATTCACATAATAGGTAGTAAGTCTTTGAAAGGTGCTTCTTTAAGTAAAAAAGATTTAGATCCTCTGATAGTTGAATTTTCCCTTTAGCCTCGATATGAATGTGTGCTTTCTTTAATATATTCACATGAACTCTTGATATTTCAGGAAGTTGTAAATTTGGAAAGATTATATTTGTGAACTTAAAATTGTTCAACCACATTCACTTTTCAAGTTCTCTATATTTACTCTGAACCTCTAGAAATTAAAATTGAAGTCTACCCTCTGAGATTTATTCCTGTTTTGAAGCATTAAAATTCTATTATTTCATAAATCTTCTACTATGTATCTATATGCCCCCTGATAGAAAATTTAAATGGGGATGATTCAGACTCCTAAGGTCAACACAATAAGAAGGTATTACTGTTTAATATGGTTCTGGATAGTTATGATAAATCTTTATTTACAGACCAAGGGTAAGAATACTAATAATGCAAAACTAGTTTGGGTACAGAATCATTCTTTTATTATTTGATGAGGAAGAATCTTTGTTAACTATAGTGCTTAAGGAAGTATTTTTGATAACCTTTTATTAATAAAAAAATCAGGCAACTGATTTTTTTTTCTTGTGAAGCTTCCTAAAAGGTAGCATCTTATTTTCCTGGTTATTTAAAGGATATTACAAGTAAGTCATATTTTTGTTTGATTATCATGTATTGCTTCTGTGTCATTAGTTTTGTTAATTCTTATTTAGAAAATTTGGAAATCTCAAAGCATATTCTTGAACTTTTTATCTTTAAAAATTCTTTATATGAGCTTGTATTTTTGGCATTCATTCTATTACAGGAAAGATTTAGTAAATTAAACATTCCTGTTTTGGGATTCTAGTTTATTAAGACTTTTACTTATTGCTGTTAAATAGATGAAGTAGTTGAGGGTTAGAAAAAATTATATAATTTAAGTAGTTTCTTTCTCATGATTTTGAATCATAAAACCTGTTTGTGAATTTAAAATACATAAATATTTGTCATTCAAGTAATAACTTAATACCAAGAACCAAGAATAAAAAGCATAATATAATTTGTGTATATTATTTAATGATTTCTAGTGGGATAGAATCAACATTATAATCTGATTAGTAAAAGCCATGAAGTTATAATTTTTATTATAACTTCAGTGGGTTTTCATAAATAGTTTTCCTGCTTTTCTTGAAAGTTGAAGCTCTAGAATTGGGTCTGGTTTCATCTCTTTATATCTTACACCTTCATGAAAGCTATATCTATTTATCTTTATCTCATTCATATCTTTCTGTTACATACTTTGTGACCTTTGACAGGTTATTATAATTGACTATACATCAGTTTTGCAATTTAAAAGTAAAAATAACTATATAAAGAATAGGTTTAGCACACAATAAATCGTCACTTTAGGTTGGTTAGTTTTCACTTACTGTTCCTATAGTAATAACTAAGCAGATCTCTTCTTTTCATATTTTCTCTTGTGTTCCAGTAGTACCGTGAACAGGAAGCCATTCGTCTTTGCCTAAAACACTTTAGACAACACAATTATACAGAAGCCTTTGAATCACTACAGAAGAAAACCAAGATTGCCCTGGAACATCCTATGTTAACAGATCTGCATGATAAACTGGTGTTGAAGGGTGATTTTGATGCTTGTGAAGAGCTGATTGAAAAAGCTGTAAATGGTATGTTATAGACATTAAACTTAGTTGGTTACTGTGTGATTTCAAATATTTTTAAGAAACTTTAAAAAAGAATGTACGCTTATGTGAGTTATTTCCTTTTTTCTTGTGTGTTTTGTTGTTTGTTGTTTACTCTGTAAAGATTGTTAGATCCTTGGGTAGAGATCTCATTTATTAAGATGGATATACACTGTAATGAGATTTGAAAAACAAAACAGAAGCACATTGTATCACATAGCTAAATCTAAGTTGTCTTCTTGGGAAATCATACACTTATGAATGAATGATAACATTGACTAGCACTAAACCATGTGGAAAAGGCTTCTAATGTTATTCTCAGTATTAGTAGCCTATTTATGTCATTTTTGTTGATAGTAAATTGTCATTGTTTAAAAGTATAATTTGAGGAAGGAGATGGTTGGATAAGCCAAAAATGTTTTTAATAAAAGGTTATAATGAATGAGGAAATTTATAATGGAAGCATCTTCTGTGTGGTGTGAATGCTACATAATTGATGATATTCTTGGGTTTTAAAAGAAATGTGAATATTAGAACATAATGTAATCTCACAAGGTATCAATGTTGTAGGATGACATCCATTTGAATATTTAAGGTCAGATAAATTTTGTTATTTTACAAAGGATCTCTGTTGTTGTTTTATAGCAGTGGTTTTCAGTCTTTTTCATCTCATGGCACACATAAACTGATAATTAAAATTCTGCAGCACACCAAAATATGTTTTGCAGGTCTGACAAAAGAAAAGATGTAATTTTGATTTATTCACATTGAGTAGCCATTGCTGTGTTGACAGCTGTCATTTTTTTATTTGACAATCTAAGAGAAAAAAGGTTAGTGCCCTAGATGAAAAAGTCAGAGATAGAGAGAGCTAGAAATGTCGATGAGAGAGAAACATCGACCAGCTGCCTCCTGCACACCCCCCACTGGGGATGTGCCTGCAACCAATGTACATGCCCCTGACCGGAATCGAACCTGGGACCCCTCAGTCCGCAGACCAACGCTCCATCCACTGAGCCAAACCGGTTTCGGCTATTGTATGTTTTAAAAAGTGCACACCAGTTGAAAATCTCTGCTTTATACAATGGCCTCCTTTGAGACAGTTTCCCACAATGACTTCCATGGTGACAAAGAACAGAATAGTTGCTGCTGGTATAATAAAATATATATGTATGTATGTATTTGGTTTTTGTACAGTTCCTGGCCCAAGCTTCTATAACCCTTGGAATATGTGCAGGGATATGAGTGTCTTGCTTGCTGAGATGACTGGTGGCTGGGTTCCTAGATAGCTCCATATCTCCAGAAAGACCAAAACATGTGATTAGAGGCTGGAAATTTCAGTAGCACCTACCTCACCACCTCTAGTGAGGGGATTGAATTTAGTCACCAACAGCCAGTAGAACCTCAATTAAAAAGGCCCTAAACAACTTGGTTCAAAGAGCTTTCAATTTGGTGGACACATCAAAGTGCTGGGAGAAAGGTATCCCTAGGGAGGGCATGAAAGCTATATACTTGCCCTATGCCTTTCTTCCATTTGGCTATCCTGGGTTGTATCCTTTATAATAATGACTATAGGCCCGGTACATGAATTCGGCCTGGCCTGCGGGATTGGGTTGAAACTGGCTCTCCAACATTTCCTGAGAGGTCCCGGATTGGATTGCAAGAGGGCACAGGCCAGGCCAGGGGACTTCCCCCATCCCCCCAAGTGCACAATTGGGGCCAGGGCGTGATGTGAGGGGTTGGCCAGCAGAGAAGGGATCACAGGAGGGCTCCAGGGCATGTCTGGCCCACTTGCTCAGTCCTGATTGGCCAGACCCCAGCAGCAAGCTAACCTTCTGGTCAGAGTGTCTGTCCCTTAGTAGTTAGTGCACATCATAGCAAGCAGTTCAACAGTCTTAGCATATCATTAGCATATCATGCTTTGATTGGTTGAATGGCTGACCAGATGACCAGACACTTAGCATATTAGGCTTTTATTATATAGGATAAGTAAATCACTTTCCTGAATTATGTGATCACACTGAGTTATTGAACTTTGAGGAGAGTTGTGGAAAGCCTTGATTTGTGACTTCTGGGACTTGTGCTTGGCATCTGAAGTGGGGATCATCTTGTGGGACTGAGCCGTCTAACTTGTGGGATCTGATGTGTAACTCCAGATAGATAATGTAGCATTAAATTGAATTGTTGGATACCTGGTTGGTGTCAGCATTAGAGAAATGGTTGCTGTAAGAAAAAAACCCATACATTTGGTGTCAAAACCATTGTGAGTAAAAGCTGCTTAATGCTCAATATAAAACTTGTGGAATAAAATTTGGTGAATCTTTTATAGAAAGAAATAAAGAATCAAAGACTTTCTCAATGTTTTTATATATTTTAATTTTATCACTGTTATTATGTAGTATTATTAGATACTCACTCATCTGATATTGGTAGCATTTTACAACAGAAGAAAACAGAACCAGTACTGCCTTCTTTATAAATTTAAAGTTAACTTAAAATGAGATGCTTCTAGCTCAGGGGTGGGCAAACTTTTTGACTCGAGGGCCACAATGGGTTCTTAAACTGGACTGGAGGGTGGGAACAAAAGCACCTGACCATCCTGGCACTCTCATTTTGGGCTGCTGGTGAAGGAGCGGAGGGGAGAGCAAGAGAACCCTCCACTCTTTCGGCTTCATCCAGCCCACGGGCTGTAGTTTGCCCATGGCTGTAAGCTCCATTGAGTTACAACAATAAACCTGCCTCTCAGCCTTGTACATTGTTACTTCTTATTTAATTGGTAATGATGCTTGCAAATAAATGATTATTATGGTCCTAACCAGTTTTCCCAATGGGTAGAGCATCAGCCAGTGAACTGAAGGGTCCCAGGTTTGATTCTGGTCAAGTGCATGTACCTTGGTTGCAGGCACATCCCAAGTAGAGGGTGTGCAGGAGGCAGCTAATTGATGTTTCTCTCTCATTGATGTTTCTAACTCTTTCCCTCTCTCTTCCTCTCCTTAAAATATCAATAAAATATATTTTTAAAAATTAATAAGTGATTATTATGTATGAAATAGAATATACTTTGGAGTATAAACAAATAGAATATATATGATAATCCTTCCCAAACCATTAAACTGCCACTAGTGAAAGTATATGTGTATGCGTATACGCCATTTTAGAGAATGAATTCTATGTATTTTTTAACCTTACAGAATAAGAAAGATACAAGTAATTTTATGAGGTTTTTGTTTTATTTCAAATCTTTGTCATGTAATATTTCGTTAAGGTAAACAACAATAATAGCAACAAAAATTTCTGACAACTTTCTGTCATTCTTAAGCTAAAAGTAGTTACATTTTAAAACTGTCTGTTTAGTTATATATACATTTAAGAGAGTTTCTTAAAATCATGTCCAACTCTGATACTATATAGACTTATCTTTCCTGCTCTAGGAAGGAACCAAGTTAAATTGGTAGCAACTATTCTTGAGACTAGAGCCAAGTCATATTTTTTGTACTCCTCAACTGGCTTGCAACAGTGTTTAGTTAATAAACATTCTTTCCAGGGTTGTTCAGTTTGCTGCTGACTTCACTGATGATAATTTGCTGGACAAATAAGGAACTAAACATTGCAGAGGTTTTTGGCTTCTGTTCCACTAAAAACATAGCAGAAAAGGACAAGAAGTTCCTTCTTACTAAATAGGAAAGTCTAGAGAATTAAAAGCATCTTTTATCAAGCATCTTATAATGGGGGGGGGATACTTGATTTATAAAAATTTCTTTATTGATTAAGGTATCACATTTGTGTGTGTGTGTGTGTGTGTGTGTGTGTGTGTGTGTGTATAGTATATTATTACATTCTTCGAGTATGATCTATATTTTAGGAAAGTGTCTCTAATTAGCTTTTTATTTGCCTAGAAATATCTTTACATTAAAGGTGATTCCTGAACCAATCATTACCACTTCTTCTCTGATAATGCCAGGGGCAAAAGGAATAGTCCAGTGATGATGGGCAAAAGTAATCACCTAGAAACAGGAAATTATCAAAGAAAATCCCTTTTTGCAGTATTTATCTTATTTCCTTTTGAAATGAAAGTTTACTTGTGAGAAAAGGGTGGATTAAAGTTGTATAAATAGCACTCAACAAGCTCACTAGTCTTGAGTTTCCTTAAGTTTCAACTTGAGGTCTTGGTCTCCTTTCCTCCCCCTGCCCTTCTATCTTTTTCATTTCTCCCTTCTTACTCCCCTCTTTCCCTCCTCTTCTTTTTCCCCCTCTCTGTAATCTGTCCCTTCTCACCCCTTGGTTTATGCAGTGGTTATTAATTATATGGTAGGCCCATTTCCCTCCTCAAAATAATTTTTTAAGTGACATCTCAAATCTTGTTAGAGTTACCTTTGTAGCAAGGTTCTTAATGGCAAAGTTAGTATTACCAACAGCTCTATGACTATATTCTGTATTTCTTCTTGAGTGAGTAGTTTGTGTATTTGAGGAATGTGTCATTTCATCTAAGTTGGTGAATTTATTGGTATAAGGTTGTTTATAATATTTTATTATCCCCTTCATATCTTTATGTCATCTCTTATTTTTGGTATTGATAATTTTTATCTCTTTTTTTTTTTCTCCTTAGCAATCTAGCTAGAGAGCTCTTTATTTTAAGAAAACTTTTCTTGGTTTTCCTTTGTCTTTTCCCCTCTCTGTATATATTTTTCTATTTCATTGGTTTATTTTGTTTCTATTTATTTCCTTTCTTCTACATGCTTTTGTTTTCATTTGTTCTTTTCTATTTTCATAAAATGAAAGCAGAGGCCATTAACTTGAGATGTGAAGGCATTTGATGTCAAGAGTTTCCCTTTAAGCATTCATTTTCTTAGTTTTAAGTCACAAATTTTATTATGCTATGTTTTATTTTTGTTCAGTTGAAGATACTTAAGCATAATAACTCATTTTTCTTTCCAATCCTTAATGCTTTTCCCCCCTTGTGTTTAGTATTTTGGACAGGTTACTTAGTGCAAGGGTGAGGTGACATAATGATAGTGGAGATACTTGAGTAATTAGTTCATCATCTCAAAAGAAATGCTTTCAATATTCCATAATTAAAATGGTTTTTGATCTGTGATTATTGGAGATCCTGTATCAGATTCCTAGGTTGCTAAGAGTTTATATTATAAATAGTGAATTTTATAACTTTTTCTTTTTGTGTGGGATATATTTTTTTGTTTGTTTTGTTTAAATTTCTTTATTGATTAAGGTATCACATATTTGTCCTCATCCCTCCATTCCCACTCCAAACCCCTCCCCACACATGCCCCACCCCCATCACTCTTTTCTTTATCCTTTGTGATATGATTTTTCCCCAGCTTTATTCTATTAATATGGGAAATCATAGTGATTGATTTTCTAATGTTAAATCCCAGATATTCTTAACTTTGTCATATAATTTTTGCCGTTGGAATCCTCCCTTGAGACCTCCAGATAAATTCCCTCAAGATGGAGGACTCTGTGGAATGCGCCTGTCTTCCTGCACTCCCTCCTCCAGGCACGTTTCCCTTGCCTCTCACTTTCTCCTAAATCCCAAGGACCCTTCTTTTGCCTCTGTTACTTGTTTTCTGTGCCCACTTTCTTTTCCTATGGCTCACTTCTTTTACTTCTGTGACTTTGTAAATAAACTTTCTCTTATAGTTTGGGTCTTGGTTTTGAATTCTTTCTTAGCCAGAGCGCAAGCATAGGTCTAACACCTGATGCCGTTTTGCTGCCAACACCTTTACTTATTTTTCTGTTGTGCTATGAAGTTTATTTTTATCCAGTTCAGTAATTTCATTATGAAATAATATGGTTGTTTTGTGTGCCATAGTTATATAGAAATAAAGTTTTCAGTTTTCAAATACATAAAGATTTTATTTGTTGCTGACTTATAGCATAAGTGAATAGTAGTCAGAGTACATGTTCTGTACAATTTTAGTCCTTTGAAATTTTATGAGACTTACTTATATGGCCCACTTTGTTCAATTTTTATAAACATATTTTTCTTTAGTTGTTGGGACACAGTTCTATATACCTGTTTGGTTCAGTTTAATCATGTTGCATAAATCTTTACCAAAATTGTTTTTATTTTTTTATTTTCACAATTATTAAGAAAAATATGCTAATACTTCCCCCTATGATTATGGAATTGTCTATCCTCTTGTAGTTCTGTCAGTTTTTTTGCTTTATATATTTTGAAGCCATGTTTCTATACACATAAATTATACATTCTTTTATTTTGAATTAAATATTTTATTGTTATGAAGTGTGTTTTTATCTTTAGTAATATTTTGTTTTGAGTTATAACTTGTCTTACATTAAAATCTGCTTTCATTTGTTAAGTGTTTGCATAGCCTATCTTTTTCCATCTTTTCTTTTCAACCCTTCTATATTCGTTTTTAAAGAAGTATGTCCTTGAAATTTAGTTGTATTTCTTATAATCTGCCTTCTTTTTTTGTTTGTTTTGTTAATCCTCACCCAAGGATATTTTCCATTGATTTTTTTTTTTTTTTTTTTTTTTTTTTTAAGGAGAGTGGAAGAGAGAGGGAAAGACAGAGAGAAAGAGAGAAATGTTGATGTGAGAGAAACATGGATTGGTTGCCTCCTGCACAATCTCTGACCGGGGCCTGGGCAAGGAAGGGGCCTGCAGCTAAGGTATGTGCCCTTGGCTGGAACTGAACCTGGAACCCTTTGGTCCACAGAGCCAAACTGGCTAGGGCAAAACTGCTTTTTTTTAGATTTAACTATTTGTTTACATGTTTGGATTACTGATGAATATATATATATACATATATATTTAAACCTACCACTTTATATTCTTTGTCACATCTGTTCTTCTTTTTTGGTTGTTGTCTCTTGTTTTTACTTTTTAATCCAATTTTGAAATTGGATTCAAAGACCCTATAAAATAGTACTATTCTTGTTTTATACAGTCTATGTTCATTAATTTTACCCAGATATTTGCTAATTTTTTTCTTCATTACTATTTGCATTGCTGATCTTAAAAGTAGGATCATTTTCCTTCTGCCTTAAGCACTTCCTTTACAATTTCTCCTAATGCAGATTAACTCTGTCAGTTTTTCTTTGCTCAACAATTTTAATCTCTTTTCTTAAAGAATATAATTGCTAAATATGGAATTTTAGGTTGACATTTATCTTCAAATACCTTTTTGGATATTATTCTGCTGTTAACCAGTTATTGTTGCTATCAAGAGTATATTATAATTGTCAACTCTTGTTCCTTTGAGTTTAAATTTTTTTTCTATGACTGTTTAAGTATTTTATTTTAGTTTTAGATTATTTTTAAGTTATATTAACAGGGCAACTTCAATGGGACAACACTGTTAGCTTTGTGTATTTTGTTTCCTTTTAATTAAATATATGTTGCCTTTGTTTATTCTTTCATTTTCTCATTTGTTCTTTTTAATAACACATTTATGCTGAATTCTTCAAGCTTCTCTAAATCCTTTATCTCATTTCCATTACTATGTTAGTAGTATGGTCTTACACCTTGACCTTCATTTCTGTGATGTTTTAATTTTTTCTTTTCTCTTTTTGTTCAACTCTTAACAATTCATATTTTATTTCCTCTTATTGCTTTACCATATCTTTTCTAAGTTTTATATTTCTACTTTCAACTGTTTATATCTTTAATTTGTGCTTGTATTTTATAGAAAGGATTGCTTAACTTTTTTATATTCATGGTAAAATATTTAACCATTTTCATCTATTACATCTGTTATATTCATTTTTTTATTAAATCAGATTAATTTGCCATTTAAAATAATTCTTCCTCTTCCTTTTTATATCTTTGTATAACTTTTGAGTTGATTTTTTTGGTAGTATTATTAATCTGTGAATGAGATGAGTTTCTTATCGATCAGGAGCTAGGGTTGTGTTCTAGGATAGCAAGATTTTTGCTTTTCACCTTAGGATACTGTTTCTTCTCAGCAGTACTCAAAATGCAAAATCTCCTTTCCCCCACAAGGCTGCCAGACTGCTTTTGGAAACATGGCTTCTTTCCATATTCCTGCCCATTCATGTCTTTGTGCCTTTGTTTATGCTGTATTCCCTTACCTAATTACTTCTCTTTCTATCACTATTCACTCTTAATTCATTCTTCAAGGCCAGCTCTTTCAAGATAGCTTCTTTTATTATTCCTGTAACCCAGTCACTTCTCCTTCTCTTAACTCCTTTAACCTTTGTGTTGAAGTTCTCATTTTGTGCATAAAAGATTGTTAGTTTTCTGCCAAGTATAGTTCCAAATATTACATAATTAAAATTATAATAACTAACATGAATTTGAGGGTGTAACAATGTGCCATTTACTCTTCTGCATTCTATATAAAGTCCTGGCTGGGTAGCTTAGATGGTTAGAGCATTGTCCCTATACACCAAGGTTGAGGGTTTGAGTCCCTGTCAGGGCACATACAAGAAACAACCAATGAATGCATAAACAAATAGAACATCTCAGTGCTTCTCTCTCTCACTCTCTCGCCTTATTTCCTCTCCCTACCTCTCTCTCTAAAAATCAGTCAATATAATTTTTTTTAATGTATGAAACCCTATATAAGAATTAATTTGTTTAATTCTCATACCTACTTCCTAGGGTAAGTATTGTTGTTATCCCATTTAATAAACAAGAATAAGTAATTTTTCTAAGACTGTATAAGATAGCAAGTGGCAGAGCTAAGATTTGAATCCATACTTTTTACTACTATGCTTTACTATCCTAGTAATATTTACAGATTCAGTTTCCCCATTATTATTGTACTGTAAAGGCCTTAATTCATATTTTTCTTCAGAATTTGAGCAAACCGATAAAATATATTATTTTTTAAATCTTTTGCCTAGCCATTATTACTCTTGAATTATCAAAAAAAGTTCTTATGCTCTGTACATTTTTTACCTATAAATGAATTTCTAATTTTTAAAAATGTAATCTGTGTTTTGATGAGAAATCAGGCAGCAGTACTATAATCTCTGTTCTTTTGGGGGGGATCTTAGGTGAGGTTATTTTTTTCTTTTGGTAAAAGCTTCTTCCTAAGTTTCATTTTTTTGTCATGTACTTTTTAATATAGTATACACTATTGGAGACAAGAATAGCTTGTGCTTAGTTTGGACTATATGAAATGTGTTTATCCTATATAATAAAAGCCTAATATGTTAAATGTCTAGTCATCTGTTCAACCAATCAAAGTATAATATGCTAAGCCTGCTCAGCCGCTCATTATGACGTGCACTGACCACCAGGAGGCAGACGCTCCAACCAGTAGGTTAGCTTGCTGCCCGGGTCTGGCCTATCGTGGCCAAACATGCTCTGGAACCCTCCTGCAGTCCTTCCCTGGCGGGTCAACTTCCGGCATCCCTCCCCGGCCCTGATTATGCACCGGTGGGGTCTCTGGGCCTGTGCCTCTCACAATCCCCTTGGGGGATGTCAGAGTACCGGTTTTGGCCCGATCCCACAGGCCAGGCCGAAGGACACCACTGGTGCATGAATTTGTGCACAGGGCCTCTAGTTTATAATAACTGTAAGGGGAAAATGAGGTCATTTTGGACTGGAGCCTTTAAATAGTTTGAAAATTGTTAGCAACTAGGTCCTAGTTTGCTTTCTGCAAAGTTATATTTCCATTTATTTTTTACAATTTTATTTTTCTGATTTCCTACTTTAGATTTTATCAAAAATAGATTTATAGAAATATTAGCAACTTCCTGGCTTCCTCTTCAAAAATAGCATTTTTAAAATGTAGATTGTTCATAGGCACATTTAAATGCCTCACTGTTTCATTTGTTTTTGAGATTTTCAAAATAGTGTAATGGGTGTTGCCACATTTTTATAGATGAGAATGCCATTGTTTCAGTAGAAAGCCTAAATTTTTTTGCTGAATTATATAGAATATCAAAACAAAAGGCCTTTCAAGAATTAGAAATATAGAGAACATGGTAATATTATTTGGCATAGACATGTGAACTTCTCATTTGTTTTTAGATATTGAAAGGAAGTTCTTGAACATTAAAACAAGGTACTGAAAGCAATGTATTTTGGAAAAAAATCTTTACCCTCCTTTAATGTTTGAAGCATTTTTGATTGCCTCAAAGAATTTCAACTTTATGACTTTGGTTTCTAAAACTTAAATTTTTTCTATTAAAAAATAAAGTTTCTTTAGCATGTCTCATATGGTTTTGAAACAAAATTTACTAATTACCAAAGCCTTAATAAACATTTGTATTACTCCTTTTTCAAATGTAAAAGAAGATTCTTAAGTATGTTATTATATTGAAATAGTGACTAAATGTACGCTGCTCCAGTTTGATCTGGGCTATTTTTTGGTAACCCAGTTTCCCTGGGAAAAGGCAATAATGTGTTTTTAAATGAGAATCATCTTTATCATGTTTCTCTGAAATGTGCACCATTCGTTTATTTTTAATCTCTATATTAGTTTTTATTTGCAGTGATTGGATGATTTAATATTATAAAATGAAAATGTCAGAAAGGTAATAGTGAGTGGGATATTTATAATGTAAAGAGATGTAAGAGGGCTATAATTTATGTTTGTTTCCCCCCCGAATTGATTTTAGAGAGAGAGGAAGAGAAAATGAAGGGTGAGAGAGAGAGAAACATTGATCTGTGCCTCCCACATCCCTCCCGATTGGCCAGGGATTGAACCGCAACCTGGCTATGTGCCCTGACTGGGAACCAAACGTGTGACCACTCAGTTCACAGGACAATGCTCCAATCTACTGAGCCACACAAGGCCAGGGCTGTTTCTTGATTTGTCTTATGTGAAGCCATGATTTCTCCAAAAGAAGAGGTGTTTCATTTTGTTGTGTTTTGTTGTTTTGGTAGAACAACTAGCTTCACAAACTGGCCATAGATATAGAACATTTCCAAATAACAAGAATGCTTCTGTAGTAAGTAGTCTGGAGTAATGGCAAACCAATGTTCAGAAAAGAATCAAAACATAAAAAGTAAACTTTAGCCAACGTAGCCAGTGTCTTGAGAGATTGCATTTTCCCCTTTAAATGTAAGTGATATATTTCAACTTCTTTAGTTTTATTATTCTTTTATAATATTGAATTTGTTTAATCTCATAGTAGAATGGTCTGATATGGAGAGTCCCCCCCCCTAAGTCTTGTGTGTGTGGTTTTTTTTTTCCATTTTACCATGTCTATTATTAATAGCATTTCATGTTAGATTTCAATTTAAAAACTAGTCTGTTATATATGTGTATCTATATTCACATGCTGTCTATGAAGAGTTGAAAAGGTTTTGGACTTTGGAATGGGGCTTTATACTGTTTTCTTTTGAGTTGTTGGGCATGTTGTTTAACTTCTCTAAACCTTGATTTTCTAATTTGCAGTTATTAATGACCATTGCATAGGTTTATTTTAAGTAGAAAATGAGTAAAACTTTGTGGCGTCTTCCACACAGTAGATACTCAATAAAAGTAATTTCTTCTTTTAAGATCTATATAGGATGGCACTATCAAATTTCCAGATTTGATAGTGCCATCCTATTCAATAAAAGGGTAATAAGCAAATTGACACTAACTGCGGAACAACCCAGAATGACTGGTCACTGTGATGTGCACTGACCACCAGGGGGCAGATGCTCAATGCCGGAGCTGATATGTGGTGGTCAGTGTGCTTCCACAGGGGAAGCGCCGCTCAGCCAGAGTTGGCTCATGGCTGGCCAGCACAGGGGACCAGGCCTAAACCGTTAGTCAGACATCCCCTGAGAGCTCCCGAACTGCGAGAGGGGGCAGGCCTGCCAGAGGAGTCCCCCTCCCCCAAGTGCATGAATTTTTGTACACCGGGCCTTTAGTATCTAAAGAATTTTCTTCAAGTTTTCTAATCGTCTGCACAGAAGAGTAAGAGATAGCAAAGAAAATTGTGTGACTTTAGTGAAGACAAAAGGAATTTGTTAGGGAAATGGAGGCAAATTAAAAAGTTCTCAAAACAATTTTTAAAAAATGTTTGCATGACTGTTTTGTGTGGACTGGTATGATTTGTCTGAGTGCCATTAGGTAATAGGAATGTGCTTTATTGAAAGGAGGATTTTTATGAGTAGATTCTTTAAATGTAAGGAACTTAGTAACATTAAGTCTTAGAGGAAATGACAACCATGTGGCTAGGAAAGGCTCACCCCCTGCCTTTTTTTCTGTTCTAAGCATTTAATATACTGAGCATTTCTGATTATACACTATTAACTATCATTATTTAGAAAAAGATTAACTTTATTGACCTAGAGTAAGATAATAATTTCTAATATTTTCTGTTTGGGGTACTTAATATAAATTTTAGAAGTAATATCTTCTGCATTCCTGATTGTAAATCCTTCTGGCATATTAGGCTTATACTTTATTCTTGTTAAAACAAGCTAATGTCCCCTGGCTGGGTGGCTTGGTTAGAGTGTCGTCCATGTACCAAAAGGTTTGGGGTTCCATTCTGGTCAGGGCACATAACTAGGTTGTGAGTTTAATCTCCTATTGGGCTGTGTTAAAAATAGGTTCAATGGGACAAGAATTATCAGAAAAGCCCATGGTGAGTAAATTATATTATAGAAACTTTCTCACTGAAATAAGTTGTGAATCTTCTTGTTCCTCTTACTTTGACAAAATATAAATGCTAATTCATTAGTACTAATTTTAAAAGGAGGAAAGAATAGTAGGACTTTCTGTTTTAAGGAATTTTGAAAAGCTCAGGAGGCAAAGAAAAATAAAAAATTGAGTGTATATATGGAAGTTTCCATTAAAGCCATCTGAAAAGACTTGAAATGTTGTGGTGGATTACAATCGAGCTTCATGACTAGCCAGAAAGAGCTTAGGGAGATATCTATATATTACACCGTCCTTGGCGAGTATACAAATCATGGAGAACAGACAGTTTTACTTGTAAGTTCTTTGGAAAAGTATTTGCTTTCAGTGACTAAGCAAAAGGGAAAATCTTTATTCAGATTGAAATCAGAGTCAAATGAAAGAATTTATCGTATAGGTAACTTTATAAATTATAATCTATTTGGGCTCCTATAAAGGAAAACTGTAGTTTAAAAAGTAAGGAACTGTTATTATCTATACTAACCTCTAGTCTATACTAATAAAAGCCTATGTGGTTGTCATGCCCTCACACCTTAACCCATCACCAGGAGACATCATGTGCAGCAGGCACACGTGGGTGGGCATAGCAGGCTGTGTGAGTGGCAAGGCGTGCGTAAGTGGTTGGGGACTTGATGCTGAGTGTGCAGCGTGGAGGTGGGTCCTGGTGGCTCCTTGTGGTGCGGAGGTGGGACCCCTGGCTCTTTGGGGCAATCTAGTATACCGGAGCCCCAAATGGGTGGGCGGGGTCTACCTCTTTGGGGAGATCAATCTTGGGGTTCCCCACACTGTGAGAGGGCACAGGCCAGGCTAGGGAAACCTCCTTCTTCTCCCCACCCCCCAAGTTAATGAATTTCATGCATCGTGCCTCTAATAACACATAACAAGAAGTCCATAGGTAGTTTCATTGTTGATTGATTCAATGATCCAGTTTCTTTATCTCTGTCTGCTTTGCTATCATCATAGAACTGACTTAATTTTCATACCTTTTACAGATTGCTATAGTAATTGTGTACATTGTATACAGATATGAAGATTTTTAAAAGAATAGGTTTTTCTTTTTCTGTATGTCTGTTTAGAAGTAGGGAATATTTTCTAGCAGTCCCCTCAAAAAATCCTCATGGTTCAGTAGCCAATATTGTGTTCCATATCTTTCTTAATCTTTGTTGAGAGGCCTGGGATTAGGGATAATTATTTGGGGGTAGGATATATAAATATATATATATATATGGAGTTCAAGCTCCATGACCATTATAGTAACTAGTGTAGCAATTCCTCTTAAGTAAATTAAGAATTTATTGCTGAAGCCGGTTTGGCTCAGTGGTAGAGCATCAGTCTGCGGACTGAGAGGTCCCGGGTTCGATTCCGGTCAAGGGCATGTACCTTGGCTGCAGGCACATCCCCGGTAGGGGGTGTGCAAGAGGCAGCTGGTTGATGTTTCTCTCTCATTGACGTTTCTGGCTCTCCATCTCTCTCCCTTCCTCTCTGTAAAATATCAATAAAAAATATTTTTTAAAAGAATTTATTGACCTGTGATCTAGTTTAAAAGATGTGCTTTTGGTTCAATTTCTTCATTTCCCCATCTGTAAAATGGAGATGATAATGTCTTGTTCATAAGGTTGTTTTGAGAATTAAATATTTAAGATAGCATGGATTCTAATTTTAGTAAGTATTCAATAAACATATTAATAACTATTACTGGTACTTTGATATATATGTAGTTTTACACTCAACGAAAACTATAAAAATGGAATTTTCACTTTAGTGGATTAGGGTTTTGTTTTGTTTTCTTGAAGATATAAGGGCCTAAACCAAGTTGGAGCTTCCATTTTCTTCTAGTTTTCTTGTATAGTAGTGACAAAATGGGAAGGCATAGTGAGTTTAATATGAACTGCATTCAAGACAATTGCTTTACATGGTTTTGTCAACCAATACTTTTTATATTTGAGGTAGCATGAAAACTGCAGTAATATATTTTATGAACATACTATTGTATTAATGATATATTAATAATTTCCCTGTATATAGGCTTCTACATTTTTGTCTTTTTTTCTATAATAAAAAGTTTAAGCTACTTAAGTTGTAATTCTCTCTCATTCTTTGCTATTTGCAGATGGATTGTTCAATCAGTACATCAGTCAACAGGAATATAAGCCACGATGGAGTCAGATCATTCCCAAAAGCACCAAAGGTTAGCCCTCTCTTCTAGGTGTGGATGCTTTTGCTGTAATGTCTTGATTTCATTTTTCCCCCCAGGTAGCTCAAATTTCAAAGTGCTCTGTTAATGAAAAGCAGGTTTTAAGACAAAACAGTGGGGGCTTGTCCTGAGGGTTAGGAGTAACCAGGGTGGTCTCGATGGGGGGGAAAAGGAAACATGTAATACTTTAAACAATAAAAAAAGAAATTAATTTTAAAAAATAAATAAAAATCAAAACAAGACGTAGGTTCCTTAAGTATGTGCAGACTTAGTTTATTATATTAAACTAGAGGCCCAGTGCACGAATTCATGCACCAGTGGAGTCCCTTGGCCTGGCCTGTGGGATGCAGGAGGTCGGCCAGCCAGGGAGGGACTGCCCATCTCTCTCACTCAGTTCCAGTTAGTCAGAGCCCAGCAGCAAGCTCACCTACTGGTCAGAGCATCTGCCCCCTGGTGGTCAGTGCATGTCATAGCGAGCAATTGAGTTGCCTTAGCATATCATTAGCATATTATACTTTGATTGGTTGAGTGTCCGACCGGATGGCCAGAAATTAGCATATTAGGCTTTTATTATATAAGACTTTTCTTTTAAACCTTTTTGTTTTACTGCTATAACAGGAGATTGGGCAGTTTACATAGAATACCATCATGAATTACTTTTATAGAGACACTAAAATTATAAGTCATTGTGATGTAATGCCAGGCATGTTTCTGAAAAACCTTAAGTTCTGCAAAATTGCTCACTAAAGCTAATAGGGCTTATGAGAAAAATAGCAATGGGCATACCATTCTAGATCTGTGGAACTTTATGACCATTTACTAATAAAAATGAGAGTAGTAATCCTAATAAAAATAAATATTAATATAGTTAAATCTTTGCAGGCACTTATATTGAGCATCAAAATGAGTTTGGAGCCTTAAATCCTGTGCTCAAGCTTTCTCCTTATAACTGTAGAACCTAGAAAGCATTTGTTTCTAATAAACACTGTTTTAATCAAACTTGAGATCTGATTCAGGGTGTAATCTTCTTCATCAACCTATTTTTTCAGGTGGAGGAAAATTTTGTCACCCCATCTGCACTCATTACTCTGCCAGATGGTTAATACAGTAGAAAGAGCAGCAATTCTCCAATGCAGCTACTTGCATTAAAGGAAGGCAGTTCTGTCCAGTTGATGTTGCTCAGTGGCTGAGTGTCAACCTATGGACCAGGGGTTTTTTATTTGATTCGTGGTCAGGCCACATGCTTGGGTTGGAGGCTCAATCCCAATTAGGGGGTGTGCAGGAGGCAGCCAATCAGTGGTTCTCTCTCATCTTTCATGTTTCTATCTCTTCTCCCTTCTCTGAAATAAATAAAAAAAAAATTTTTAAAGAAGGAAGGAAGTTCTATAGATATTCAGCTTTTTCCTATGATCATTGTGTATTGATTGTTAAGGTCTTCTCTTTAATTGTGAGAAAACTTTCTTCTGAAAATGTTAAACATTAATATACTGGAGAAAATTGCTATAAGCACCCATAATTTCTGCATTATAGAAATATCAACTCTCCTCTTTTTATCAGTCATATATGGGGTAATTTTCTTCAAAGAAGCAGATTTACAGCAAACATTATAATTGTGTATTTGAAAACATAGATTAAATATATAAAGTACAAACATACAATAAATTTATTTCAATGTTTTCTTAATCTCTTCTTGCAAGTGGCTTTACTGCCTGGGTGAAAAAAGAACAAAAGGACAAGCTTCAATGATAATGAACTGCAAAATCTAAACCTAACTATTAGAAAGGAGAAAGAATTTGCAGAGACCTTTTGAATGATTAGCTCTTGAGTACCATAGTAATGAAAAACTTCATTTTTGCGTCTTATTTTTTATATAAGAACTGACTTTTTTTGGGGGGGGGGTCAGTGTAAGTTAGAATTTATTTTGTCTTTCCATACACAGAAATAAAAGGTTAAACAAGGTAGAATTTTAGTTCTATCTCGTAAAAAAAAAAAAATGCCCAAAAGTTAGTAAATGCATTTTTTAAACTTACTTAATTCTTTAATTTAAAAAATATATATATTATATTGATTTTTTTACAGAGAGGAAGAGAGAGGGATAGAGAGTTAGAAACATCAATGAGAGAGAAACATCATCGATCAGCTGCCTCCTGCACACCCCCACTGGGGATGTGCCCACAACCACAGTACATGCCCTTGACCGGAATCGAACCTGGGACCTTTCAGTCTGCAGGCTGATGCTCTATCCACTAAGCCAAACCAGTTTCGGCTAATTCTTTAATTTTTATTATTATTTTTTTATTGTTTAAAGATTAAATATGTCTCCTTCTTTGGTAACATTCTTTCTTTTAATTTTCTTTATTGATTAAGATATTACATCCTTATCCCGTTCCCTTTTGCCCCCCCCACCCCACCCCCCCATCCTCACACTCATGCCCTCACCCCGCTCTGGTGTCTGTGTCCATTAGTTAGGCTTATATGCATACATACAAGTCCTTTGGTTGATCTCTCTCCTTATCCCCAACCTCCCCTATCTTCCCTCTGAGGTTTGACGGTCTGATCAATGCTTCTCTGTCTCTGGATCTGTTTTCGTTCATCAGTTTATGTTGTTCATT
The DNA here is from genome assembly GCA_963924515.1 of Vespertilio murinus. Taxonomy (NCBI): domain Eukaryota; kingdom Metazoa; phylum Chordata; class Mammalia; order Chiroptera; family Vespertilionidae; genus Vespertilio; species Vespertilio murinus. The sequence goes on along the minus strand of OZ004712.1, from coordinate 55,120,854 downwards.
ATATTCCACAAGAGAGTGAGACCATGTGATATTTATCTTTCTTTGACTGACTTATTTTGCTTACTATAATGCTCTCCAGGTCCATCCATGCTGTTGCAAATAACATTTTAGTTTTTTCATAATATCCCTGTGAAATTAGTAAAAAGTTGCATGTTTCCTATTTTAATAGGCAGAAACTAATACAATGAAAGTTATCAGCCAAAGTAATATATTTCCATTAATATGAGAGTTATAAAGTAAACTTTGGGTTCTCTGGATTATATGTCAAGTAAGATATTAGAACCCTTTAACTTATTGAACCATTGCAATGAAGTTATATCTTCATTTATATAAAATTTTATATAAAGTAAGATTAGATATAAATTTAGGAATGGTTTTCTCCTACAGAAGTTTAAAAGTTTCATTGATTATATTTAAACATACCTACCTATTAAGCTTTGTAATGGAAATAACAATAAAAGAAAAGCAAATCTTAGTTCTCTCAGTCAGTGCTCATATAAAATAGGTGGTCTTTATGTGGAAACTATTTTCTGAAATATTGGTACAAAGTTAACACAATAAGAAAATTATCAAGGATATAAAACTTGATAAAATCTTAATTTTCAGTAGCTAGTTTTGTGAACTTCAAAAATTTTGCATTCTACTTATAAGCTGTACCCGGATTATAGACCTGATATCTAATCTGTAATTATTTCCCACTTCACTTTGTCACTACAGCAGTTTAGAATTTTCTTGTCTGAGGTTTTTGTGGAATATCCTATATTATTGCTGATTTATGACATTGGTCATAAATATATTGAAAATAGCTTCCAATTGCAATAATAGCCAGAAAGCAATTGGAAAAAAAAGAGCAAGATAATTATTATAAACACTAGGGGCTCATTGCACGAATTTGTGCATCTTGGAAAGGAACTGTGGCCACAAAGCTGCAGTGGACACAAGAGTGGGTCTCGGCTCATCCTCTGTACTCCCACCTGCCATGGCCTCCGGACCCCTGACTGCCGGAAGCCCCGCTCCCTGTACAGCTTTCACCCTTTGACAGCATGGAGCTATTGGGGCCAGCACCAGCAGTGGGTGTGAATGGCGGCTGGTGCCCAGATCTCCCCTCAGGAGCAGGGGGAGGTGGAAAAGCCCTCAGGGGCAATCAGGCAAGCAGCTGTAGCTTGCACCTGCTGACGGCACCGAGCCATCAGGACCAGTGCTGGGCACCTGCAGCGGGTGCGAGTGGCTGCTCTGGTACTGGAAACGGGTGCAAGCAAGGCTGGCACCGGCAGCAGGTGCAACACCGGGCAGGACCGTGGTGCACAGGAGCAAAGATTCTCAGTAACCAACAGAGGCTCGCCCTGATGACAGCAATCAGCACCCTGCCTTGGTCTGACACCCCCCTTTCCTGCTCCACCATCCTGCCATGCCGATACCCACCATGTTCCCTATGTGCCCCCTAGTGGTCAGCACACGTCATTGCGACTGGTTGTTCAGTTCTGCCATTTGGTATATTTGCATATAGCCTTTTATTATATAGGATAGCTATGTATCATATTATTTCTTTTGAGTCTTTTTACTTATTATTAAAAGAATAAATGTGTGTTATTTTCACTAGTCCCACGGTCGGCAAACTGTAGCTCATGAGCCACATGCGGCTCTGGCTCCTTGAGTGTGGCTCTTCCACAAAATACCACGGCCTAGGCAAGACTATTTTGAAGAAGTGGTATTAGAAGAAGTTTAAGTTTAAAAATTTTGGCTCTCAAAAGAAATTTCAATTGTATTGTTGATATTTGGTTCTGTTGACTAATGAGTTTGCCAACCACTGCACTAGTCATTACAAGCTTATGAATAAAGTTACTTTGGATTTGCGGTTGTTCTGTGCTTTTCCTTTAAAAGAAAATATTATTTCTACTTCAGGTGATGGAGAAGATAATCGACCAGGAATGAGAGGGGGCCATCAGATGGTTATTGATGTTCAAACAGGTGAGAGATACTTGCAAAGGAAAGCAAATTTTAAAGTAAATTTATGCATTTTTAAATATCAGGTAAACATGAATTTATTTTCCATTCATTCCAAAGGTTAAATGTTAATCCCCAAAACCAAGTAGCAAAGAAAATAGGCATTAGCCACAGGCATAAGCTATATTAGGTAGAGACTCATGAGAGGAGAGGCTGCTGAACAAATGAAATTAAATAATCTAAAAGAAATGTAATGTGTAGCCCTTTATAGCTGTGTGTGTTTGGGGGGGGGGGGGGAAGGGTGTATCTGTATTTGATTTTCATAGTAAACTTTGATATATTTCTGGATTTCCAGCGCATTTATATTTTAATGTCATACTATGGGAATTATAGTAATGAAGGAGACACAGATATAGTTTAGAGGGAGAGACTATCTCCCTCTAAATTAGTCTTATTGGGGGGGACAACAAGATGGCGGCAGAGGTAAAAGCCTAACTGCAGCCACACTCAACAATTTCAAAAAATACAACTAAAATATAGAGTGGACACTATCCAGAACTACAGGAAAGTTGACTGACTGGGAATTCTACAACTAGAAGGAAAGAGAAAACCAGAAGGAAAACCAGAGGAGCTGTAAAAGCCTAAGGTACGGAGGCACGGTGTGCGCAGGGAGAGAGGACAGAGCCCGAGAGGAGGGGCGGCTGAGTGCCTGGCTGGCGTTCCCCAGCGGGAAGGAGATAAAAGCTCCTGACTGTGCTGAACCCCAACTCCGACTGCACTGAACTCCAGTTCTGGGCGAGACCCCAGGGGTCCCAGGCTCACACAGAGGGAATCTGGGCTGTAAGGCGGAAGCTCAGCGGAGCGGAGGCAGAGCCCTGGAGTCGCGCACATTTGCACGCAGAGGAGGGACTGTTCACTGAGCTGCTGAATTGCCCCAGTGGGAAGGACTCAAAAGCTCAGGAATGTACTGAGCCCCAGTTATGACTGCACTGAACCCCAGTCCTGGGCAAGACCCTCAGGCTCCAGCCTCATACGGAGGGAATCTGGGCTGTAAGACAGAAGCTTAGGGGAGCAGCGAAAAGCAGAGCCCCGGAGTCGTGCACATTGCGCGCATTGAGGACAGGCTGTTGTTTGGGCCGCGAGATTGCCCTAGCGGGAAGGAGACATAGGCTCCGGACTGCTCTTAACCCCACTTCCAACTGCTCTGAACCCCAGTTGTGGGCTTGTTGGGGGAGAGACTACACTGTCTGGTAGCGGGCGAAGCTCTAAGGCGCCTTTCTCTCAGAGGTGCTTGCAGCGAGTACCAAAGGACACTGAGGAACACTGAGACTCAGGAACCTCAGAGGGCGGGGCTAACCGGAAGCCAAGGCTGTAGGCTCCACCCAGAAACTCTGCCCCATTCAAGCTGAACTCAGAGAGGCTTTTGCAGGTTTCCAAGTCTAGTGGAATAAGGTTGTCTCCTGGCATAGACACAGCTGATCCTCCCAACCTACCAACTCAGGGAAGCAGTGAAAATGCCGAAACGAGGAAACAGATCACAAACTAAAGAAATGGAGGCCAAAAAGCGACTGGATATAGAATTCAAAGCCACGCTTATAAGGTTGTTCAACAATCTCTTAGAAAAGGCCGATAAAACAAATGAGACCTATGAGGATATGATAAGGGATCAACAAGAAATAATGAAGGGTCAACTAGAAATAAAGAATACAGTCTCTGAAATAAATAATATTATACAGAGTCCTAAAAACAGATTGGAAGATTGCAAGAATCAAGTCCAATATTTGGAACACAAAGAGCCAGAGGACACTCCTCCACAGAAGCAAGAAGACAAGAGAATCCAGAAAATTGAAGATAATGTAAGAAACCTCTGGGACAACTTCAAGCGAACCAACATCAGAATTATGGGCATCCCAGAAGATGACAGAGAGCAAGATACCAAAAACATATTGAAAGAAATAGTGACAGAAAACTTCCCCCACCTGGGGAAAGAAATAGACTTACACATCCAGGAAGCACACAGAACCCCAAACAAAAGGAATCCAAAAAGAACCACACCAAGACACATCATAATTAAAATTCCAAGAGCTAAAGACAAAGAGAGAATATTAAAAGCAGCAAGACAAAAGCAGGTAGTTACCTATAAAGGGGCACCCATACGACTGTCAGCTGATTTCTCAACAGAAACCATGCAGGCCAGACGGGAATGGCAAGAAATATTCAAGGTGATGAATAACAAGAACCTACAGCCAAAAATACTCTACCCAGCAAAGCTATCACTCAGAATCGAAGGCCAGATAAAGAGCTTCACAAATAAATTTAAGCTAAAGGAATTCATCACTGCCAAGCCAGAATTATATGAATTGCTAAAAGGGGTTCTTTAGGAAGAGGAAGAAAATAAAGATAAAAATTATGAACAAACACGTAACTATCAACAAGAGAGTCTATAAACCAAGGGAAGTAAAAATCATGATGAACAATATTAACTGGTGAATATAATAGAATCAGAGGTACGGAAGGGGAGTGGACTGATGATTCTTGGGGAAATGGGGAGTGGAGCGGGGCGGGAAGAGACTGAACATATACTGCACCTATGGATGAGGACAATGGGGGGATGGGGAAAGGGCAGAGAATTGAATGGAAACTTGGTGTAGGGGAGCAATTGGGGGGGGGGAATGAGGAACATTTGTAATAATATGAACAATAAAGATTTATTAAAATAAATAAATAAATTAGTCTTGTTGGACTAATTAAGAGTTGTTGGATCCATTAATTGCTAAACACTGTTCACAAGCCTCGGAATCATTTGCTTTATTCTTTTTTGCTGCCTTTTAAATTTTCTATAATTCGGTATGGAAAGTTTTTCTTAGGTTACTATAGGCGAGGACAGCTTAAATGCCATTATATTTAGAGATTAATGCTAAAATTATAATAGGTTTAAAATTACCGTCTTGAAAAGCAAATAATGCCAAAATTTTAGTTTAATTTGACTTTAATATCTGATTTTAAAGCTCTTTACTACATAGAGTGCTAATATTCATTCACTCATAGTACTTTAGGAATAAACAAGTATTTTTGACATAAAATAAGAATAAAAATTATTTCAGTGCAGATAATCTAGGCATTAATATATATTCACAAATCTTTTGTAAATAACAGGAGAAAATATATTTTATTTAAAATTAACTACTAAATTCATATAGTAACCTGCAAACTTGTTTAGCAGTATTATTAGGTGTCTTTGGAAAAGGTTTATTTCAAGGCCTAGCAATTTGTTTTCCTGATCTTGGTACCTCTTCTTGCTCCCACAGAAATAGTTTTGACTGAGTTTTAGAATCTTAGGCATCTAGGCATCTTTTTTTCTACCCATGTGTCCAGGAAATGTACGTATGTTTATTTCTTAAAGAATCAGATTTATGTACAAATATTTTAAAATCTAGAACAATTAAATACTTGATGAAAATTTGTGTTTGGATTGTCTCCAGTATATATTTTTCAAACTCTTTTGAAAATATAGTGGAATTTATAATGTCCTTGTTATGTCTGAGTGATAGTTACCTAGTGTTTTAAAATTTTCTACTTTAAAATGCAGTTGCAGAAAATTTTATTCACCAGCATTCCTTTTAGAAAGGAATTATTGTTTGGAAGGTGCAGGGGTACAATCTAAAATGCCTAGAAGAACTGATTATATAGAAGGAACTATTCTTTGCAGTACAATGAGAACTTTTAAGACCACAGAAAGGGGACAAGGAAAGACATAGAGATAAATGGTAGTGGAGCCAGCAAATGACAGAATGCACACTTTGTGACATGAATCTTCTGTCACCAAAATCTAATAAGTTTTCTCTAATAAAATTGAGCTGGGAATGTGTGTGTGTGTGTGTGTGTGTGTGTGTGTGTGTGTGTGTGACAGTGACATAGGACTTTACCACTGACTTTTTGTTTGATCTTGAATAAGTTATAATTTTGATAAAAATAGGAATAATAAATTAAGCTATACTGAGAATTATAAGAAATAATGTACTTTATATGTAAAGTATGCATTGTTTATGTAAATTATATACAGCATATTAATATGCAGTTTATACTGTGGTTTTTGACCGAATCTCACAGTAGAAATATTTTTAAATGATTAAAAAATTTGAAAATGACTTAAAATAACTTGAAAAGCAGTGTTTGGGGGGAGGGAGAATAACTTACCTAGTATTATTTTGGTATATTTGTCTCATCCATTACTAAAAACCTATGTGGCTATGATGCCCTTTTGCTGTAATGAGCAATCACCTGGAGGCTGCATGTGCAGGGGCACACACGGGGTCGGGGGTGTGACACTGCATGCGTGGCGCGGAGGCGGTTGCCATGGCTCTGTGCAGCGAGGCTACGGGTCCCACGGCTTCTGCCTACCTCTTTGAGGCAATTCCTTGAGCCCTAACGGGTGTGCAGGGCAATGGATCTCTGGGCTTCTGCACTGTGAGAGGGCACAGGCCAGGCTGGGGGGGCCTCTATTATATATGTTGTCCTAATTTTAGAAAGTAAGGGAAGACATCCTATCTAATAAAACAGTAATATGCAAATTAACCATTCTGCTACACCCACAAGCCACACTCATAAGCCAGTCAGGAGCGAATATGCAAATAAATCCAATCAAGATAGCTGTGGCCACAGAGAGCAGGAGGGAGGCTTGGATTTCCCCAGCATTGGAGGAAGCCAAGCTTTCCGCCTGTCCTTGCCGGCCTAGGCCTCCACTCCAGGCTACAAAGTTTCAATGATAGAAGATACATAAATCAAAACAGAAATGGTGGCAGCCACAGAGCTGGAAAGAGCAAGAGGCTAGAGTTGTACCCAGCAATGGAGGAAGCCAAGCTTTCTACACACCCTGGCTGGCCCAGGCCTACGCTTAAAGCTACAAAGTTTCAATTATAGAAGGTAAATAAATTCCAACAGAAATGGTGGCCACAGAGCAAGCAGAATGCTTGGCTTCGCTCCAGGCTACAAAGTTTCAATTGTAGAAGATAAATAAATCCCAGATACCAGGGCCTCTGCTTGGCTAGCCGGTGGGTATGGTTGGCCTGCAAATCACCATAGGCCCCTTGCCTAGGCCGCCCCACACCCCAAGGCAACACCCACCCTAATCTGGGACATCCTTCAGGGGAAGCCTTTTGGCCTCCACCCATGCACCAACCTCGATCCTATATAATAAAAGAAGAATATACAGATTGACCATCACTCCAACACACAAGATGGCTGTCCCCATGTGGTCAAAGATCCTGCCCCCATGTGGACACAAGATGACCACCACAAGATGGCCAGCAGGGGAGGGCAGTTGTGGGTGATCAGGCCAGCAGGGGAGGGCAGTTAGGGGCAAACAGGTTGGCAGGGGAGTGGTTAGAGGGTGATCAGGCTGGCAGACAGAAGTGGTTAGGGGCAGTCAGGAAGGCAGGCAGGCAAGCAGTTGGGAGCCAGCAGTCCTGGATTGTGAGAGGGCAGTCAGACATTACTGGAGAGGTCCCAGATTGGAGAGGGTGCAGGCTGGGCTGAGGAACACCCTCTACCCCTGTGTACAAATTTCATGCACCGGGCCTCGAATATACTTTGAAGATTTTTAGAAAAAAATGTTAAACCCCATTTAGTAATTTTATTTTTAATGTGTAGGTAGGTTAGTAATGAAGAGTGATTTTCGCAAGTAGAGTTTGAAGAACCTGGAAGTTTCATCTTTATGAAGTTGGTACCTAAGGAGTAAAATAGAGTGTAGAGAAGCCCAGTTGTTATTTTAAGTTTGCATTCCAAAGATTTCCAGAATAAAGGCTCTTAATCTATTGAAGTTCTGTACAAAATTTTGTTTGTATATACATTTTTCTGGAAAGAGAGTCCATGAATTCTAATCATCAAATGGACTTTTGACTCAAAAAATTAAAAACACCTTCATTAGAGTAAAACTTCATAAAGTTCATTACATCTTTTTAAAGTGGCTTCTTAGTGTTTCATATATTTGTTTTCTTAAATATTAAATACTTAATAATACCTAAATTTTATTTATTTTTTAGTGTATAGTTTTTTTCCCCATTTTGCTGCAGCTCTTAAGAATAGAGTTACCATTTTTAAAGGTACATGATGATGATGAAAAAAAAATTAAAAAATAAACAAGTACGTGATGACATAAACGTTACTATTTAATTTTCAAACCTTCCTTTCTTCCTAAGTGAATTCTATCATTTATACCAATTAGAGAAGGAATCTAGTATTTTGTATACTGGCTGTATATGTCAGATTCATTTATTATAATCTCTATACATGGTACCCCTCTACTTATTAGATGCTTCCACTCTCAATTGCGTTTCCACTCTGAGGAAATAAGTTGATGAATAAAAAGAGAAAAAAAGCATGTCTATTTTGTTTCAGGGTTCAAGTCTGTTCAGATGAAAATTTAACTGTTCATTCGACCAGGAAGTTCTTTGTTATGTAACTTGCATTAAATTTTGAGAACCTATAATGCCTACCTTTTTCCCTCTCTCAATCGGAGTAGGTAGTAAGACCCAGGCAAAACCGCAGTATTTGATATCTACAAAAGAGGTTTGAGGGGAAGAGCCTTTCTATGGAAAGCTGTACCTTTGACTATTCTATATTAATTCCATGCAAGTGCCTTTGTTTTACACACAATGCCACATAATTGATTTTCCTAATGTTCCTTAAAGAAACATTTGAAGCAAGTAGATGAACATGGTTTTTTGTTGTGAATTACAAATATATTCATATGGCTATAGATCTGTAGCTATATATACACTGAGTGGCCAGATTATTATGATCTCTGAATGCATAATAATCTGGTCACTCAGTGTACTTCTCTTGAGTACCTCATTTATTTGATATCAAAGATACTAGAAAATTGTGCACCTGGAGCCGTGTGTCTCAGGGGGCCGTGTTCCCCGGGTGAGCCGTGTTCCCCAGGGGGCCATGTGCCCCGGGTGAGCCGTGTGTCCCAGGGGGCCGTGTGCCCCCGGTGAGCCGTGTGCCCCAGGGGAAGCAGTGGGACCCAGGGGGAGGGGCGATGAGAATCAGAGGAGGAGCGGACTCTATGTGGTCCTGAGATAGTCACCAATAAACAAACAGATTGTCAAATGATAGCAGGGAGGGGAAGGAGACCTGGGGGGAGATAAGAGAACAACCGAAGGACTGGTATGCATGAATATAAGTACAACCAACGAACACAGAACTCTGGGGAGGGAGGGCATGAATGGGGGGGGGGGCAATGGTAAGATATGTGTACACATATAATACCTTAATAAAAAAATTGGGGAAAAAATGAGGAAAAAAAGAAATTGTGCACCTGATCAGTTTTTCCCCTTTGCACTAGCTGATAGAAAGCTCAGGGCAAATAGGTGGTTGATCTCCAGCAAAAGTCTAGAATACTTTTGGTACCCATTTGAGATACAAATACACTGAGTGGCCAGATTATTATGCATTCACAGGTCATAATAATCTGGCCACTCAGTGTATACTGTTACCACAAAGGAGTTCTGAAATATAGCCTTATTTAAAAATACAATGTATATTGTCATAGGCAGAAAATACAACCTTTTAGCTGGAAAAATAACTGTGTTGGATTCGCTAAAAAGATCAGTGTCATCTGGATAGTTTTTAAATCATAACTTTCTGTTTTGAAAAGGGTGGTGGATGAATCCAGTTGATAATCTGCTGGATTCTGTGAGTTTAAGGAAATGGCTGAAGCTTATAAAGTATCTTTCCCCTTCTTTTTTATTGCTCTCTTCAAATTTTCTCATGTCCATTTAAGGTCTTCCTAATTGCATTTTTAGAAGGATTAAACTTTTAAACTAAATATTCTAACAATGTTTCATTTTTATCTTGAAAATAAATTTATATTTCTTAAAATTGCATTTTCCGCTTCATTTTCCCCCCTCTCAATGTCTGTATTAAACTAAGAATTAAGATAACCTCCTTCCCTAGCCTTTAACACTTCTACTTCTTCTGTTTGACACAAGAATTTTATCTAAGATTGGGCTCATGCTGTGTTAGTGCGATAGCATTTGTATTCTATACTGTTTCAAACGGGAAAAATGAATTTAATTTAAAAAATAGTGTGCTATCTTGTGGAGTATAATGCAATCAGCACAGTCAATTTTATATGTAAAAATCAGAATAGGATAGATAATTGCATTCAGGTTCCTAAAATAAAAAGCCCGCTTCTTTGTGAAAAATGTTGGGAAGACATTGATGTGTTAACATATCTACTTTATTTTTAGTGTACATAAGATACGTAGATTAGTACTACTGGCACTAAGTAGCTGTAGAGTTTATTCAGTATTGCTGAATACTGAATAATTCAGTATTGCTGAATACCGAATAATTTAGTATTTCTGAATTTGGTACAAAAAGACCTGTACCAAAGAATATGGTTGAATTTTAGTTTGTGACCTAAGAAATGAGAGGTTTATTGATTGGTTGATGATTGATTCATTTATAGTCTCTTAGAATGAAATTGGTTTAAAATTTTGAACATACGCTATTATTGGTCAATTTAATTCCAAGTCCTTTCTTTTACTGGCTCCTCATTTTCAGTCCCATATGCTGCAAGTTGCGATCTGACCATGCTAAGTCTGCCTAAAATCTTCTGTAGCTACTCCAAAGTTTGTGGCATCAAGTTCTTTAGTTTCTGAGTTTTCATTTAAACCCTTCCATTCCATGATCTGGCCACTGCCTGTCTTTTTACTCTCATTATCTTCTGTGTTCTTCATTTAAGTTGAACAGTGTATTTATTCATTACATAGTTTTTACCACTTTGCATGCATTAATTAAGCCTCACAATTTGTTTATGTGATAGGGACTGGGTGCCATTTTAGAGATGAGACGACCAGTGGCTGAGGAGCTTGGTGGGGATCACACAGCTGTGGTAGTAGAACTACAATTCTGTTCAAGACCTGTCTGAGTTAAGAGTCCACGTCTTTTAAAACACTTCTTGTGTTTTTCTCTTTGTACCTTTATTTTTCACTCTGCTGAAATGTCCTCTTTTTTGTCTCTCATTCTGTCAACAAAGCCACCTTGTGATGCAAATACCACTGTTACCAGGAAACCTTTCTGGTGACACTTATCTAACCTGCAATCATGGTGATTTATGTACTTGTATTTAAAATATATTTTTTATTTATTTATTTTAGAGGGGGGGGAGATGGAACGAGATAAACATTGCTATGAGAGGGAAACATATCAATGTTTGATTGGTTGCCTCCCCTACTTGCTCCAACTGAGGATTGAACCAGCAACCTGGGTATGCACTCTGACCAGGAATTGAACTGGCAACCTTTCAGTGCATTGGATAAGGCTCAGTCAGTTGAACCACACCAGGCAGGGATGTATACTTGTTTAATATTGTTGATTTGAGTGTAAGCTACTTGAGGATAGGGACTCTTAAAAAAAATCTTTATTGTTGATAGTATTAGAGATGACCCTCTTTTTTCCCCATTGCTCCCCTCCACCTGGTTCCCAACCCACTTCAGGCATTCATCACCCAATTGTCTGCGTCCATAGGTAATGCGTATATGCATATAAGATCTTTGCTTAATTTCTTCTCTCTCTTCCCCACCCCTGCCTCTTTCCCTCTGAGATTCATTAGTCTGTTCCATGTTTTCATGCCTCTGATTCTATTTTATTCATTAGTTTGTTTTGTCTATTATAGTGTTTGTTTATTTTGTTTTTTAGATTTAACTGTTGATAGATATGCACTTATTGTTATTTTATTAATTTTTTTCTTGTTAAAAAAGATTCTTTAACATCTCATATAATACTGATTTGGTGGTGATAAATTCCTTTATTTTTTCTTGTTTGGGAAGCACTTTATCATTGATTTAATTCTTAGAATCTTCTATTCTACTGCCTATTCCCTGTATTCTTCAATTCTAAATGATAGCTTTGGTAGGTAGAGTAATCTTGGTTGTAGGTCCTTGTTTTTCATTGTTTTGAATATTTCTTGCCACTCCCTTCTGACCTGCAACGTTTCTGTTGAGAAATCAGCTGACAGTCTTATGGGTGTTCCCTTGTAGGTAACTAACTGCTTTTCTCTTGCTGCTTTTAAGATTCTCTCTTTGTTTCTAACCCTTGGCATTTTAATTATGATGTGTGGGCCTCTTTGGGTTCCTCTTGTTTGGGACTCTCTGGGCTTTCTAGTCTATTTCTTTCACCAGATAGGGGAAGTTTTCTCTCATTAATACTTTAAATAGTTTTTTAATATCATGTTTTCTCTCTTCTCCTTCTGGCATCCCCATAATGTGAATGCTGGTATGCTTGAAGTTATCCCAGAAGCTCCTTACTATCGTCATATTTTTGAGTTATTTTTTATTTCATTTTGTTCTTCTGATTGGGTTATTTTTTATTTCATTTTGTTCTTCCTCATATTCTAAATTGTTGATTTAATTCTTGGAATCCTCTATTCTACTGTTGATTTCCTGTAAATTATTATTTATTTCAGTGAGTGTATGCTTAATTTCTGACTGGTCCTTTTTCGTGTTTTTAACATTCTCACTAAGATCCTCAAAAGTCTCACTAAGTCCCTTGATGCTTTCATTGACTTCCTTGGAGCTCTCATTAAGATCCTTGAACCTTTCATTAAGATGCTTGAGTAACTATATAACAATTATTTTGAACTCTATATCCAGCATTTTGCTTGCTTTCATTTCTTTCATTTGTAACATGTTTCTTTGTCTCTGCATTTTGGCTATTTCCCTGTGCTTATTTTTGTGTATTAGGTAGAGCTTTTATGTTTCCTGGAATTGGTAGAGTGGCCTTTGTTTTAGGGGTCCTATAAGGCCCAGTGGCTCAGTCTCCCCAGTAACCTGAGTTGGGCACTCTAGGTGTGCCCCTGTATGGGCTGTGTCTACAGTCTTATTGTAGTTGAGCCTTGGTTGCCATTGGCGTCACTGGGAGGAATGGGCTCTGAGGACCAGCTGTGTCTACATGGAAAGAGCCGCTGTGCAGGAGACACAGCTGTGGAGCAGGACTTGCTTCACTGGGGCTTTGGTGCTCACTGAGTCTGCCGCTGGAGCTTGTTGCTTGTGGATGCATAGAGTTGTAAGATGGTATGGTCTAAAGTTGTCCATCCGTGCACTGGCTCTGGGACCTCTCAGAAGATGCAAAGTCAGACACTGCCTACGGCCATTCACAATAGCTACAGTGAGATCTGCAGATGTCTACGACTTGTATGAGCTTAGAAGTGCTTGGGTGAGGCCCAGCTATGAAGCAAGGCATTCTGGTGTTAGTGCTGAGTCTTGAACTTTTTATTAATTGGTTTGGGGCATGGTGATGCCAGCTGCTGCTTGTTTAGGAGTTTTTAACAAGCCAAAACCGATTTGGCTCAGTGGGAGAGCGTCGGTCTGTGGACTGAAAGGTCCCGGGTTCAATTCCGGTCAAGGGCATGTACACTGGTTGCTGGCACATCCCTGTTAGGGGGTGTGAAAGAGGCAGCTGGTCGATGTGTCTCTCTCATTGACGTTTCTAGCTCTCTATCTCTCTCCCTTCCTCTCTTTAAAATATTTTTTTTTTAAGTTTTTAACAATGTCTTAAGCCTGAGCCAGGACAGACCATATATGGAAAAGCAATTGCAAACGACTTGCATGGGGCTGCAAATTGGATTGGGTGGGGTCTCAGGGAATCACCAAGGTGGAGAGAACAGTGTGGGCCAAGCTGATGGAAACCCAGATTTGACTGCCAGTCAGTTCTGTGATGGGGGGAGGTCCCACAGGAACATGACCCTTAGGAGCACCCCTGTGGGTAAAAGCGGCACCCAAGTTCCTGTTCCTATGCCAATTCCTCCCCATATGTCCCTGGATTCCCCCAGCTCTGGAACCCTGGGCTGGGGGTCTGGTGTGTGGCTAGAACCCCCACTTCCTTGGAGATATTCCTTCCGATTAAAAAAATGAAGCATGTTGGATCAGCTCAGTCAAGGCCTCCACTCCTACCAGTCTCAGTGTGCTTTCTTCTTTGCTTCTTTAGTTGTAGGACTTCCATTCAGCTTGATTTCAGGTGGTTCTGAATGATGGTTGCTATGTAGTTTAGTTATAATTTTATGTGGTTATGGGAGGCAGTGAGTACAGGTGTTTACCTGAACCGCCATCTTAGTTCCTTCCCCCCCCCTTTTTTTTTAAATTAACCTCTAATGTGCCTTTCCAATTCAGATTAGTATTCAAAAATTATTGACCATACATGCCTCTGAGTGCTGGGAGAAATGAATAACTTCTATACCCTAATTTCCTTTAAGAAAAATAAAAAGAGAGGGCTACTACTAGAGGAGGATTATACTGTCCCAAGCATGTACATGAATTGTTACATAATCTTTAAGCTTGAGAATGGACATTCAGTAAACCAAACTACTATCCTGTTGCAAATGTTTTTTTCTACTTTCTTAATTTCTCACTACAGTTCTATACTCTTTAAAAGTTCCTTACATTATTCATTCATTAAGTAATACTTTTGCTGCCATTTGTTTCTAGATAATATCTCATTCTGAATGATTTGAATTAAGTAATTAGATGATTTAATTAAAATTTTGCTATGCATTTCATTCAGGTATGTCAAAAGGACCTGTTTCTCTCTGATTTATTCAGTTTTACTATTAAACTTCAACTGTGACTACAAAGTATTCATGGACAAGAATGACATCTTGGATTAATTCCATTGGGATGCTTGCTCTGGGCCAGATTTTATTTTGCTCAGCTATCAATGAGGCTGTTGTGGAAATGTGGGTTTTCTTTGCTGTGAGAACTTATGCGTACAAAGAGACCTGCTTTCAGAAAGAACATTGAGAACCCAGAGTCCAAGAGGAAGGGTTATTAAAGTTAATGAACCAGGATAACCTTATCCAGAGGGTGCCCAGAAACACTATAAAACAAAAGGTCAATGGCTATTGCTATTTTAGTTATATACCCCTGCCCTCTCTCGGCTTCAGAGTTTAACAGGATTAACAGCCTTTACAGTGAGGCCTTGGCAAATAATATTTAAGCCAGATAAAAATGCTTTAATTTTTCCCCCCGTAAAATTCTACGTATCTGGGCAGTACTGTGTGCCATTTTGGAAACAGAATGTTACTTAACTAATGAGAATGGATTGTTTTGTAGTTCTGATACAGTAGTTCACATTTGTACAGAGCCAAAGTGTTCTAGGTACTGAGTTAGACATGGAATCGACACAAGTATTTTTTATTTCTGTGCATTTTAAAGCTAGAAATGTTGTTCATACTTGACAGTCTTCAGAATGTTGTCATGAACTTGTATCTGAAGAACTTCACACTGGGAGTTTTGTAAATAAGAAAACTAACAACAAGTGAGGTTAAGTGACCTGTCACTGAGCACTAGAATTCAGTCATGTTCCAGTGGTCTATTCTTATCCAGAATTTTTGTTTTGATTTCCCAAGATTCTTGTGGCATAGAATGGGTTGTTTCACTTAGAAAGTTCACTTAGAGTTTGAAATTATATAACAAAATTACAAAATCCTCTTAGAAGACAGCCCAACTCTATGAATGGCAAGACACTTCTTAAGGGGTACCGGTATTACAGTATTTTCAAGTGTACTTTGAATTATAAACCTTTATGGTGGGGCATAACTTAAGATGACAGTCTCTTTATATATAGGACTATGGCATGTTAGAGAGAGTAGATGGCTTTATAATTTTCCTATGATATTTAATTAAATTTATTTAAAAAATAATTGTTGGGATTGTATAACCAGTAGACATAAGGCATTTATTTACAAAGGGGGGAAGTATTTGAAGAAAAGGCACTTTTATTATACAAAGAAGAATGGGATGATACACATTGTTATGTATAAAGATTTTCACTTTTTACTGACCAAGATAACAGTTTTCTCACAGGGATAAAGTCTATGGATATAATAGATATTTCAGAATTAGAAGATAACAAATTCTCAAGATACTTACAAATGACTGAAAGGTTGACTTATGAGGAGATAAAGCTACACAGTATATATGGAAAAATTTCTCATGGGAATATCGAGGCCATATGCATCACTTTATTCTTAAGATATCTAATTCTAACTCCCAGCTAATTATTGTTTTTGGTGTTGCATTAGAGAGAAACAGTTATAATGTGATTCCTCCCCCCTCCCCAAAATAGTTAGATGTCTTTATGTTATATTTTACAGTATATATTTCTTTGTTGTTGTTGTTTTCCTTTCTTTCTCTTTTTTCTCTTTGCAGTCTGAAGCTGCCTTATTAAGAAGATGGTAAATTTAATTTTTTATGGCCTAACACAGAACTCCTGTCTGGCTGAATATCAGATTCACCCTGGATACTTTAAAAATACAGACTCTTTTTTACCTACTAAATGCCTATGGAAGCAGAATCTTCGGGAATTCCTCCTCATTGTCTGTATTTTTATAAATCTCTCAAAATAGTGATTCTGCAGCAGCCTTTCCACTCATGTTTAGGGAATACTAGTCTAGAAATATTTTTGAAATGCTACCAGTTTAAAATTTTAAGTTTATTTAGATGTGCCTTTTGAAATGGTTTGAGAGACAACTGGCTAGGTCTCGATGCCTAGACTTACATTTTACACATATTTTTCTAATTTTCATAGAGACCGTTTATTTGTTTGGTGGCTGGGATGGAACACAAGATCTTGCTGACTTCTGGGCGTACAGTGTGAAGGAGAACCAGTGGACATGTATCTCTAGAGACACTGAGAAAGAGGCAAGTTCTCACTCTTTTCATCCATCAGTATTGCAGTAGGGGAGTGTGTGTACACTTATTTTTTCTGGATAATTTTTATTCTAATATCTATCAGCAGTGATAGCGGAAGAATTTGTGGTGAACAAGTTTGGCTTAAGTACTTTTATATTACAGCTTCTATACATGGTTCTTCAATTACTTATACATGAACAGGTCTATTTTACAAGATTAAATAGCAGTGGTTACGTGATACTAAAGGCACTGTGCATGAGTTCATGCACGGGTAGGGTCCCTTGGCCTGGCCTGCAGTCAGGGTGTCTCGCCCAGCCTTGGGGGAGGGACTGAGGGACATTAATGCCCGCCCTGATCAGAGTTGGCTGGCTGGGTGCGCGAGGAGACTGCAAGAGGTTGGCCAGCCAGGGGAAGGGACCATGGGAGGTTGGCCAGCCACTGGAGGTTGGCAGTGGGAGTGCACTGACCACCAGGGGGCAGCTCATATATTGGGCACCTGCCCCCTGGTGGTCATTATGCATCATAGCGACCAGTTGTTCTGTCGCTTAGGCTTTTTCATATATATATGTCATTTAGTTTTTACTACTTTCCTGGGAATGTAAATATGTAACTATCTTGTTTTTTGTTTTTTACGTTCCTGCCACTCTTATTTCAAGCACTCATTTTATTTTGAGTTCTGGAAAATTGTGCTTTGCATGTATTCACTATCTCTCTATTTTGGCTCCTCACTATTTAACAACATATCAGTTTTACGAATGAAACATTTTATTTTTACCTAAAATTGTATGTATGTATTCGTGTTTCTTGATACATGTATCAATCAAGCATTTCAGTAGTGAATAAGATGGCTTGATTTATGGCTTTGAATTAAGTACATAATTATATACTGGTATAAAGTAAAAATTAATTCAGGTTTTTTCCCCAAAATCTTTTTTTTAGATGTTTTTATTTATTTTAGAGAGAGAAAAAGAGAGGGATAGAGAGATAGAAACATTGATGAAAGAGAAACATCCATCTGCTACCTTCTGCATGCCCCCTACTGGAGATTGAGCCCACAACCCAGGCATGTGCCCTGACCAGGAATCCTATCTCGTGACCACTTGGATCATGGATCAACGCTCAACCACTAAGCCAGCCTTGCTGGGCCTAAATCTTTATAGGACGTTTTATTGTACCCTATGTCTACGATGTTTCAGATTACAAGGTTAAAAATAAACTGTAACAAAACAGTAGGAGCTGCAAGTGAAAAGTGGGAGAAAAAGACCTAATTTAAAACCCTAGATGATTTTTATCTAGGAAGGCCATTTCAAAAAGATCTGATGCTATGTCTTTAATCCCAGGACACTGGATTCTTGCATACTCATGTGTTCCCTGGGTTAATAATTTAATTAATCATTCTTATCTTTCCAAAAATATTTTAAAATTCTGATTTCTATTTATTTCTGTAAAAGTATGTAAAAATGGCCTTTGGTTTTTTAATATTAAAGTACCATTTTCTGAAATGATTTATATGTCAACAAAAATAAAGACACCTAAAAAAAATACCTTTCTTCTCTTCAACTATTTTATTATTTTAAATTTATCTTTATTGTTGAAAGTATCACAGAAGTCCCCCTTTCTGTCCCCCCCCCCCCCAATAACCCTCTCCACTCCACACCTGCCCCTCCCAGGCCTTTACCACACTATTGTCTGTGACCGTGGGCTATGAATATACTATATAATAAAACCTAATATATCAATTGACCAAACATCTAAATAACTGGTCACTACGATGCGCACTGACCACCAGGGGGCAGATGTTCAACCCAGGAGCTGCCTCTAGTCCTCAGACCCCAGGCCAGCCAAGGCAGGTGTAAGTGGGGTCCCCCAATTGCCCCGCTAGTTGCCCCACAGAGGGAGGTGACCTGCGGCAGTGGGTGGTGGGGCCAGTGAATGGGGAGCGCCTGACTGACCAAAGTGGGTGCCAGAGAGTCATCCCCACCCCCACCCCCCACTCCCTGCATATCAGCTCTGATAACCAGTCAGGCCTAGGGATCCTGCCTGTGAACGAATTTCATGCACTGGGCCTCTAGTATATGCATATAAGTTCTCTGGTTAATCTTTCCCCTTCTGCCCCACTTCCTTCTGAGATTCATCAGTCTGTTCTATGCTTCTAAGTTTCTGGATCTATTTTGTTCATCACTTTATTTTGTTCATTAGATTCCACATATGAGTGAGATCATGTGTTACTTATCTTTTTCTGACTGGCTTATTTTGCTTAGTGTAATATTCTCCAGGTCACTCAATGCTGCCTTAAAGGGTAAGGGAGGTCTTAGATATTTTTATTCAGTTGATCCCAGTATATTTTTATTTTTCATACTATTTTAAATGGTTCTTAAAATTTTTTTGTTAACAAACAAGCTGCTAATATAGAGAAGTAAATTGTTTTTGTTTTTGACTTAACTATTGCCTTTGTATATGTTATTTTTGTAAATCCACTTCTAATAGTTTCTTTGTTGATTTCTTAGGCTGTTTTCATCAAATAGTCATGACATCTATGAATAGGAACCGTTTTACTTTTTTTTTCCATTCTTTTTTTCTATCATAACTTTCTATTTTATTTTTTTTAATTAATGCCTTATTACATTGACTTGGACTTCCAGTATAATGTTAAATAGAAGAGAGGAGACCAGATATCCTTATCTTGTTTCAGATCTAGCAGGATCTGTATTTTACTATTAAGTGAAAATTAGATTCTGGATTTTTATACATTCCTTATTAGATTAAGGAAGTTTCTATTCCTAGTTTGCTGTGAGTTTTTCCTCATGAATATATGCTGAGGAAAAATGCTTTTTCTATATGTACTGATACAATCATGTTATTTCCCTTTAATTCTGTTAATGTGATGAATTAATTTCATTGATTTTCAAATATAAAATCAACTTTGCATTCCTGAGATAAACCTTTTAGTTATAAAGTATACTTTGTATATCTTGCTGCATTGTTTGATAATATTTTGTTAAAAATTAGTTTTGTGTCTCTGTGTACTAACTGCCTGTATATTATTTCTTCTCCTCCTCCTTTGTAATATTGTTACTTGGTTTCAGTGTTATATTGTACTCATAAATTAAATTAGGAATGGAATATATTACAGATTTAAAATGGAAGTTATTTTTCCTTTTCTGAAAATTTTTTTATAAATTTGATATTTTTTTCTTTAAGTGTTTGGTAAAATTTACCAGTGTAGATACATAGGACTAGTGCTCTTTAAAGGAAGATTTTAAATTATAAATGCAATAGATATAATGATTTCAGATTTTCTCTTTTATCTTGTGTCAATTTTGGTAAATAATTTTCAAGGTCTATTTATCTACATTGCCAGACTTTACTTGTTTTTTTATACTAGGCCCTTATTTATTTTTAATTTGTAATGAATTTGTAGTGATATTTCTGCTTTCACTTATAATATTGGCAATTTGTATTTTTCTCTTTAAAAAATTAGTCTTAGAATGGTTTATAATTCTATTAATCTTTCAAAGAACCAAGTCTGTTGGTTTTGTCTGTTTCCTATTCTATTTATTCCTACTATTTTATTTTTTAACTTAGGTTATAATTGTTCAACAATTTAATAGCACTCTTTTTAAATATATATATATATATATATATATATATATATATATATATATTTTTTTTTATTGATTTCAGAGAGAAAGGGAAAGAGAAATAGAAACATCAATGATGAGAGAGAATCATTTACTGACTGCCTCCTGCATGCCCCCTACTGGGAATTGAGTCCACATCCCTGGCATGTGCCCTTGACTGGAATTGACCCTGGGACCCTTCAGTCTGCAGGCTAATGCTCTTTCCACTGAGCAAAACCAGCTAGGACTTTAATATTACTCTTGCTAATTAAAATGAAGCAAAAAGTTGTTATTCTCCTAATACAATTTCAAATTTCACATTCTAGGAAGTATGGCATTGATTGATTTATTATATATTACCCCATATTTGTTTTGGAGATTATTTAATTATATAAAAGAAATTCTTTCTCAACTTTTCACCTTATCTATTAAAGATTTTTCTTGATAAAAATCTTTAAAAATAAGTTTTAGGATAATAATTAGTATGAATACTAAAATTCAGATTTATTTAAGTATATTTTTATTAATTTCAGAGAGGAAGGGAGAGGGAGAGAAAGATAGATGAGAGAGAATCATTGATGCATGCCTCACACTGGGGATCAAGCGCACAACCTGGGCATGTGGCCTGACCTGGAATTAAACTATGACCTCCTTTTAGCAACCACCGAGCAACATCGGCCAGGCTAACATGCAGATTTAAGTCAACTTAATATCTGGGTTGAAAACATTAATGTCAAACTGTTCTTTATGCTGAATACCTTTATTGCTTCAAGTAATCTAAATAATGCTAGATTACTCTTCATATAGTACCATTTTTTTATTTTATTTTCTGCTCTAGAAACTTGTAATAGTTATTTATTGCTTATAAGATTTTATCTAGTCTCTTCCGTCACATTCACCAGGCTTCCTATTTCTGCCTTCAACTTCAACTCTGTTGTTTCTGCAGCAGCAATTCTTCATCTCAGTCATAACCATTCATGTTGTAGTAAATGGGTGTATTTTTTCCCTTAAAATAAAAAACAATCTGGAATAGTGGAAAGAACATAGTTTTTGCCTTGGTTGTCCTGGGACTTAGATTCTCTATCTTACTTTCTAGTTTTGTGACTGTGGACAAATTACTTAGACTCTATGAAATGGTGTTATTTCCTTATAGAGTTGTTATACAGATTAAATGAAACATATATACACACATAGTAATAATATAGACAGAATTTAGGAGATATTTAATAAATATTAGTTTTGTTTTCTTTTCCATCTTTCAGCTAATTCAGTCTTGCCCATTTGAAGGGTTTTTTTAAAAAATATATATTTTATTGATTTTTTACAGAGAAGAAGAGAGAGAAAGAGGGACAGAGAGCTAGAAACATCGATAAGAGAGAAATATCGACCAGCTGCCTCTTGCACACACCCTACTGGGGATGTGCCTGCAACCAAGGTACATGCCCTTGACCGGAATCGAACCTGGGACCTTTCAGTCTGCAGACCTACACTCTATCCACACTGAGCCAAACCAGTTTCGGCTGTTTGCTTTTTTTTTAGCTTCATGAACTCTGCTTTTAGTTTATACTATAATAATTTTTACCTTTTATTTAGTCCTGTGATACAAATGATCTCAACTAATGGATTTTTTGTTGTTGTAATATACTGTTCTTTCCATATTCCCCTAGTTGTGTTATTCATTCAGTCAGGAAAGTCACTTCTATGTAATATACAGGGTAGATGAAAAAGCCAAAGACTTGGATTCCCATTCTGCTTCTCTCACTAGAATACTAGCTTTCAGGAGAATGCTTCTTATCTTTTGACTTTTAGGCCTGTCTTTCAAAGGGGTTGATTGAACTAGAGATTTTATAAAGGGTCCTATTAGTTATGAAATTCAATGATTCTAGATATTCTTGGAATGCCTACTTGTGCTAGATTCTGGTGAGAAATTCTGATGAGAAATATTTTAAAGGACTAAATATATCTTTAAGTAGATCAACATATAATAGAGAATTAAACTCTGTGCACAGATGACTAAAATGCAATGGAGTATGTAATACAAGCCATATAAGAGTTATGAGCAGAATGCTTAGGGTACAGAATAGTTCGTCTCATCTTTCCTGGTAGATTTTAAGCATTTCTATGGGAAAATTGTTATCTCCTACTACTTCTTTTGTTGGACTTGTATTAGTTGAATTGCTATGAGTTTCTGAACAGAGCTTGTAATGAAAGTCAACAAAAAGAGGCATTTAATTTTATTTTGTTATTCTTTTAATTTCTTGTTCTTTTTTCTCTCTCCATAGAATGGTCCCAGTGCCAGATCATGTCATAAAATGTGCATTGACATTCAACGAAGGCAAATCTACACATTGGGCCGTTATTTGGATTCCTCTGTGAGGAACAGCAAATCTCTGAAAAGTGACTTTTATCGTTATGACATTGACACTAACACATGGATGTTACTCAGTGAGGATACTGCTGCTGATGGAGGGCCGAAATTGGTGTTTGATCATCAGGTTTGGTGCACAGATAAATATATAGTAGAATTAATTAGTGCTTAGTAACTTTCTTTTAGTGTTTATGTCATATGTTATGCTTAATAATCTAAGTTATCTCTTAGATTTCTATTACAAATACCTGTGACAGATAATAAAAAACACTTGTGCCAGTAGTTATTCTCTAAAATTTTTTTCTTTTATATATTGCAGGATAAAATACTAAGATCTCAGAACACAAAAGTTAATTTATAAAAACTTTAGGTAGTAGATGGAGCAGTACATATCAGGAAAAACAAATTTAGTTGTATAAAAAAAAATCTAGGAATCATAACAATAACAATTTTCTCTTTTAAAATTTTTTATTCTACATTCCTGGAAGAAATTTAAATTACTTTATAATGAATTCAGGAATTTGAAATCTAGAGCTTTTCTTCCAATTTGTGTGAAATATATTTACCTTTGTATATAATCACAAACATTATAAAACAGATAGAAATCTGACATAAACTAGATGAAGTTTAAAATCAGCACCAATAAAAATCAGATAATGATGTTGTAGACAAGACTACACATAAGCGATATGCATATTAATATGCATGCAAGTCTCATTGTCATTTCCATCAGTGTCATTATCATTTTTATCTATATTTGAATATTCCATGTCAATCAGTTCAGTACCTCAAACAAAACAGTAACCACTTTGAATTCTGTAGGCAGTTTTATTTGATTCAAACCATGTCCAAAGTTTCTTTTGGAGTGTTGGAGAGAGAAAACTTTCAAAAAACCTTTTAACACTAGCTTATCTCCTATCTTATATATGAGTTAAAACCAAGTCATTATTTATTATTACATATTTTTGTTAATTACTTACTTTAAAAGTATTCTTGTGCTGTATTTATATTAACAATTAGTTCTTATAGTAGAGTGGTAAGGAAACAGGAATGGGTTATATGCTTATCAAGTAAATGGTGGGTGGAATATCAAAAACATTAATCCTCAAGTATTCTTCCCCAGATTGAATTTGGAACTTCTGCTGGCTCTACTTAACTGAGCTCTGCAAAGCTTTGCACTTCCCTATGACATCCTCAGTGTTTTCATGTGGAAAATAAGAGCTCCAAAAAAGTTTGGCTGGTTCTGATCTTTTAAAAACAAAACATCAACAGATAGCATTTTGAGGGAAACTATTTTCTTGCTTTCAACTGGTTACAAATTTCTTTTACAAAAGATGCTTATGTCTTTATTTTTACAAGTTGAAAAAAGTATAGCGAAGGGGTAGTCTAAGTACAAGTATATTTTCTTTATGTATGGTCTTTGCTTCTCTTGACTTTGATAAAATAGAATGTTCCTTGGAAGCTAGGTTCTGTCAAATGTTTGGTTTTCAAATAATTAGATGTGAAGAAACCAGGATTTTAGTGCTAATTCAGCTAATAACTAGCTCTGTGACTTTGTGTAATCCGTATAAGCCTCTAGTTTCTATTTTGTTTCATGTAAATAAAGCTATAAGTTGGAATTTCAAAGTTACTTAGGGCTGTTCATGACACTTTAAGATTTGACACAACACTCAAGAACGTGAGAAAGCCAGAGGCATAAAAACGCTTTAAAAAGTTACTTTGCAATTTTGAATTTAACAGTTATTAAATTTAAAGCTTTGGATTTATTAAGAACATAGTGGCAGCTTAGTTCTGAAGCTTTCGATGTTGTTGCTTTGTGTGATTTTCAGGAACAATGAGAACCAAACCAAAAAAAAAAAAAAGATTAAAAAAACAAACAAACACAAGTCACATATTCAGCAAAACCAGGAGCCAAAGAGAACTCACAGCTCCCAATTTCTTGTAAGTTTAGCCAAAAATAACTGAAATCTTCAGAACCTGTATTAAAGCTGACAGTAATGTAATAGGGGAGAACTGGGAATGTAGAGTGAGCCTAGTAGAGTTACAACTTAGCAGGGCAGACTCTGGGAGAGTTAGTGAGATAAAATGTGCAAAGCACCCAGAATGGCTCAGAAGTGGTAGATAACAGAAAGCACCATCTTCTAAAAGTATGGGAAACACGGTGACAAGTGTGAACAGTGCTCCTTTTGCAATATCTAGTGAAGGAACTAGAGGAAATCAAGTCTTGAAATAGAAACACTCTGCCCCTGCCCATTACTTCCCCCCCCCCACACACACACACTCATACAGATGAGGGTTCATAGAGTTTTAAAAAGATAGGGCTTCACAAATGGGCTACATTTTGAAGGAGCCATTTAATTCAGTAGCAACAGCGGAGGGAGTCCTTGAGCAAGAACATTACCCTTTCATAGGAACCTTCTGTTATCTGGTCCAGGGAAATTCAACAAATTTAAATACGAACATTTAAAAAACTTAAAACACGAAATTTTCAGAGAGGTACTCTAAGGAAAATTAATAAAAAGAAGAAGACCAGCAAAACTTTCCTCACACTATAGCAGATGAAAATTATATATCAGTATCCAAACATGAATTAGATGATTTAATGAAGCTTGATACTTTGAAGAAAACTACAAAGCATAAATTCAATAATGCGGATGAGATTACCAAATAAGAGGAGCAGGTGAAATGGGACCTGGTAAAATTCAGGAAAGAAATTGAAGAAAACATAGTAGCATTTTCAGAATCTACATAGAGCATAATGAAGAATAGGTAAGGGTCATATAGCATAGATAGAAGAAGAGCAGGTAATATAGAAATCAAGATTAATAAAAAGATTAGTCAGAAAATTATAGAGAAGGCAGGCAAAAATAAGCCAACATACATATAATTGGAGACATTAAATACAGAAACCAAAATATTGGAACAACAAATATTTATAATAAAATTCAAGAAGACTTTTCTGAAGAAAGAAGACTATTGCACATTTCAAAAGGGTGTGTTATAATCAGAAAGGAAAAAAGTTGACATGCATTCAATTCTAAGACATATGTTAGTAACAGTGGATTTCAAATATAAAGAAGCCATTTTAGGGGGAAACTAGGCAAAATGATCAAGTCACCTATAAGGGGAATAAAATAAGACTGGTATCAGATTTCTCTACAGCTACATTCAGTACCAGGAACATTAGAGCAACATCTAGAAGATAGGAAAAGACAATGTAAGTCAAGGATTATATATCTAGAGAAACTGTCCATCAAGTATGACCACCTTTTGAAGAAATTACTAGAAAAAGGAATATAAGCTAGCCAAGAATTGGCAGGAGAAACTTCAGTCAAGGATTGGAGATCTCAGCTCATTGACATTCACCTTGGGTCATTGTGGATCACTGGCAGGCTGAATACATACTTTTACTGCTCTCCTGCCCGTATCCTATAAAATGACAATAGAACACATTAGTAATAGTGTTGAAAACAAAAAAGAATGCCCTTTGGGAACTTAAAACTAATTGGGAGTGAGAAGGTAAGGGGAGATTTCCTTTAAGGTAGAAAGCAGATAGGACCAGATCCAACCGGAAGAAACTAGAGCCTGTAAGATTGAAGCCACAAAGTTTATATAACTGAGGCAAACATTAGATGATCAGTGGGAGACCGAACAGCAAAGCATTCTTCAGCTTGGGTAGCACTCGAGTGTGATATTGTCCATAGGTCAGGTGTTGAGTGTGGGTGTTGGAGCTGGAAAGGTAGAGCAATACTCCCAAGGGCAGCTGAAGAGCAGCAGTGGAACCCTTCACAGCATCACATATCATTTCTCTCCACCCAGTCCCTTTAGGCTGGCTATTGTATATATAGCAGGCGAATGACTAGTGATTCTCAGATATAAAGAGGACTAGAACAACCAAAAAATTCATATGTTTTAATGTAATTAATACCATGAGATGGTTGCTGAAGTCAACAAATTAAGAATTAACAAAGAAAAACAGTTGTATAAACTGAAGAAGCCTTTAGGATAAGTTTAAGTGATATTTTTAGAGCAATTCAGACAGCTATTGCATTCATAAAAGACATCTAGAAAAGTTACAAATTAAAGGTTTTTTTAAATCTCAGCAAAAGCAGAATGGATACACTCACCTCAAAATGGTTACTAAATTAATGAGCTGAGATGATGAGAGAAAAGGTAAGAAACAGAGAAGGTCCTGAAGTTCCTATACCATCTCATAGGAACTTCTAGAAGAAGAGAATGCTGGCCAAAACAAACTCAAGGTAAAAATGAAGAAAACTCCTACAAATGAATAAAAACAGTTTTCAGAACAAAGGGAACACCAAGTACAGTTCAGGATGAATGAAAAAGAATATCCCTGCCTAGATACTTCCTTAATGAAATTTTGTAATCAAGGATTAAGAGAAAATCCTAAAAACCCCAGAGAGAAAACTGGTTACCTTTGTAGGCAGACAACTGAGAACAAGCCCATCAAAATTAAATATCCCCCAAAGGAAAGAGCAAATCCCTTGGTAGCCATATGGAGTAGAATTTAGGGGCTAGATAACCATAGGAAACCTGATAACAGAGATTGGCCAAAATTAGTATAACTCTTAATTTATGAAAATATAATTGGCTTATGTAATGTGTGTCCCTTGGGATTTTCAGCATGATCCCCAGGTGTTTAGAGAGACTTAAGTATTTAGGACAGGGCACTGTGACCCGGCTTCAGTGCAGCCCCAGACAGTCATCATATATAGTAGGTGAATGGGGCCATACTGAGTTGTCTTCAGGAATGTATGTATTGCTTTTAATGATAGGATTATTGAAGATTAAAGAGTGAGAACACTTTCTTTGGGAGACCAGGGACATGAAAACTTTATCTCAGTTTTGCAACCATATTCATTAAGATTTCACCTTTGAGGTATAGTAGATTTTCACCTTAATTTATGAAAATCAGCCAGAAACCTAGGAAATAACAAGTGGAGTGGATCTTTTTAGTGGTAGGTAAAGATTAGAAGATACTAGAGCCTTTTTTATTTTAATTTTTAAAAATTTATTGGGGTGACATTGGTTAGAATCTTTTTAACATTAATTTTAAAACCAAATTTTACAATTAAAAATATTTTTATTAAAAACTGCAAAAAAATGAATAGCAGAAGTAATTGGAGGAGAGAATTGAATATGCTATGGCTAGTATTTATGCTTTAGCAAAATAATGTTTGTGCACACAATTTTTTTCTTTATTTATAAATGCCACTTGTGTTCAGTATCTAATTTCCAACTTATACTTACATATTCTTTGAAATAGTTTAATTCTTATTTATTATCTTCAACAAATGACTTTTCTTAGATATTTTTATTAAAAACTATCATCTGAGTTGAAAGAATTAAGTTTGGCTTTTGAATTTGAATTGCATAACATACCTCAAAGAAATTTAAATTTATAATATTGTATTACAAAAAGGCATGATTCATCACACTGTATAAATCAGTCTGAAGACTGTTGCAAATGTCTGTTTTTTTTTAAACATATTTTGAATAGTTTTGTAAAATAAATTCAGAGAGATGAATTTAGTTGCATCACTCATTCACATATCTGCTCTTTTATTTAATGGTAGCAAGATTAATAAGATGCTTATAAGGAGTGTGTGATCGCTTTTTATCCATAGAGTATGACCTGTATTCACTCTTAGGTTTACAGATCAGCACCTCTATTTGCTGGTTGATGTGGTATAAAAATTATGCAGTTTTAAGAATGTATAAGACTCTTTAATCCAACATAGTTTATTATCAGAGGGAAAAAATTGAAACTGGAAAAGGTATTTAGAAACCCATCTGCTAGGTGGTTGACAGTATTGCAATAAATGTGTATGATAATCAGGGGCTGTACTTAGCATTATTAAGACATTGAGAATCTAAAACACATATTGGTTTCATTTTAACACATATGACAGGACAATCTAAAACTATTCAATCTATTTTTTTATTCTGATAGATGTGTATGGACTCAGAAAAACATATGATCTACACCTTTGGGGGTAGAATTTTGACTTGTAATGGCAGTGTAGACGACAGCAGAGCCAGTGAACCACAATTCAGTGGGTTGTTTGCTTTCAACTGTCAATGTCAAACCTGGAAACTTCTTCGAGAGGACTCCTGCAATGCTGGGCCTGAGGATATCCAGTCTCGGATAGGACACTGCATGCTATTTCACTCAGTAAGAATATCCTATACATTGTGTTATTGTTATTTTGTCATGTGTATCTCAGTAAGAAAAGTGGTGAAATCTAATTTTTTAGTAAGTGATCAAAACTTTTCATTAGATATAAATGATTAGTGTTAGCAATAATTGACAACAAATAAAACTTTTTAACAGAGGAATGTTATAATTGAGGCTCTTTCCCATTAACTTAGTAATTCCTAAATAGTTATCACCTGAATAATAATATAGGTTTTTTTCTTTTTGGTTTTTTACTAACTTCATTGCTTACATAGATCTATTTCTGTTTATCAACTGCAAGGTCAATTTTCTTTTTTTTCTTTTTAAAAACAATATATTTTATTGATATTTTACAGAGAGGAAGGGAGAGAGATAGAGAGCTAGAAATGTCGATGAGAGAGAAACATCGACCAGCTGCCTCTTGCACACCCCCCACCCAGGATGTGCCTGCAACCAATGTACATGCCCTTGACCGGAATCGAACCTGGGACCTTTCAGTCCGCAGACCGACGCTCTACCACTGAGCCAAACCAGTTTTGGCTGCAAGGTCAATTTTCTTATCTGTTCTTATTTTTCCCTTTGCTATTCTTCATAAAGTGCAAATAATTAAGAATTGACATTATAAAATTAAAATTTATCAGCGAAACCAACATACAGACATTGCATTAAATTTTTCTGATGCTACAGTGGAAACTTGGGCCTCTTTCTGTGAACATAACTTTAAAAACATCCTATGTAATATTTTAATCATATGCCAAAGTGGGGAGAAGAGTATGATAAATTCCTCTGTACTCATTAGTTTCAACAGTTATCAATATTTCACTGTTTTTCATATATCTACCCCACTTATATTTCTTTTTTTCAAATGTTTCTTTGATTTTTTTAAGTGCTGGGATATTTTAAAGCAAATCCCAGACATTCTTATCATGGTATCTATAAATATTATAGTGTGTAACTAACAGTTAAGGATTAAAAAAACATAATTGCAATACTATTATAATATTAACCAGAGTAAAAGCAATTTCTTAAGAACATTTAATACATAGAATTTTTCTGAAATACTGAAAAGTACCTTTTTATAATTGGTTTATTCAAGTCAGGGTTCAGAAAAGTCTAAGGATCACATTTGGTTGTCAGATCTCTTAATTTTATTAATCCATAATAGTGCTGAACCCTCTTATTTTATTCCCCCACATACCACTTATTTGTTAAAGACACTGAATTGTGTGAGCTTTAGAATTTCTTATATTCTTGATTTAGCTGATTTTATTTTTTCATAATGTCATTTATTTGATCTTTTATCTATATTTGCTGGTAGTTAAATCCAGGGTCACTTTTAAAAAATAATTTTTCAATTACAGTGGATATATATTAGTTTCAGGTGTACAAACCAGTGACTAGACATGTATGTAACTTACAAAATGATCACTTCAATAAATCTAGTACTTGATTTTAGATTCACTCTCCCTTTTGGGGAGCGCAAAAGGAAAGGTGCAGGAATACTTGATAGGTGGTCTGATTGCAAAATATCGAGAGGCGTTTTATGTGTAGTTGTTATACTTTTGGTGGTGGTAAAATTGTTCAGTGAATTCAGGCGCTATCAATCTGATTATTAATTATAAAGTTTCCTATCAACATTTTACCTCATGGCTCTAGCAGCCATTGATAGTCATTGCCTGGATTTCAATAAGTGTCAAATGGTGATTTTTCTAATTTTGTCATTCTTTTGCATTTACTAACTGATTGTATTATTAAAAATTTGTTAACTGTGTGGCTACTCTGATATGTGAACTGCATAGGATAGGTAATATAAATTGATTTTCTTCCTTTATTACTTTTTTATATTAATGAGTTGAGGCTCCAAAGTTAACCGACAGATTTTTTAAGTGTTATTATGAACTCATCGATATTTATATATTTGATGTGTTTAATTCAATGATGTCATTATTCTTTTCTTTTTTTTAAGTCTTCACCTAAGGATATTTTTCCCATTTATTTTCAGAGAGGGAGGAAAAGGGGGGCAGGAGACATCAATGTGAGAGAGACACATCCATTGTCTGCTTCCTGCATGTGTCTCAACTTGGGCCAGGGATTGGAACCAAGCGGTGACGCATTGGTGCCACACTGGCCAGGGCCATTAATTTTTTTGATGCCCCAAAATTTTCTCTATTTTTGGCCAGTAGGCATGCTCCCCTCCGTGTGTGTGTGTGTGTGTGTGTGTGTGTGTGTGTGTAAGTGTATGAGCATGTATATGTGTATGTATGTATGTTTGTGTGTGTGTATAATATATATATGTGTGTGTGTGTATGTATATATATATATACATACATACATACACACATATATATCCTTTTTAGTAAGAGGAAAAATTAAATCATGAGTTTATACTGATATATCTAATACAAATGAAAGATTATAATTTTTAATATATTTGATTTTATAGATCTTTTAAGTTTAAAATCCTCCTTCCTAATGTCAGTATTATATTGTTCTGTCTTATAGTTTACAGAATAGCAAAACTAACAGCAAAATCACTAAATGCTGTTTAAAATTGCTTTCTTATTTTTCTGCTTAGAATATAGCCCACTAAGAAAGGGTATTCAAAAACATGAATTAAAAATCACTAGAAATATGCTCTATGTGGTTATATCATTGTGTACCGAAAAGTTTATTTTTTTTTCTAATTTCACAGGTTTTTTTTCTTTTGAGTTAATTTGTTTTTTAATTAAATAAAAACATACGCCTGATTCTAAAGGCAAAACCAAAAGTCTGGGTACTTTAAGAGATCTAGTGTTATCCCTGCTGTCTTTTGTTCTGTCCCTTCTCCAAGAAGTAACTGTTTCCTTTCTTTGTTTCTTTTTGGAGAAAGAAACAAACACATACACATTTCTTTTTTCCCTTTCTTGCATAAGAGAGCACCTTGTATACATTATTCTGCACCTTTATTTTTAATGTTTTTATTTTTAATGTAATTTTATTTATTTAGTTTAGTTTAGTTTAGTTTGAAAGAGAGGAAGGGAAAAGGAGAGATAGGTACATCTATGAGAACAATTGTGGCTTCCTCAACTCGAGCATGTGCCCTGACCGGGAATCGAACCAGTGATCCCTTGGTGCATGGAACTCTGCTCAAACAACTGAGTCACACCGGCTGGGCTGTACTTTGCTTTTTTACTTTAATAGAATATCCTGGAGATCACCTCTTAGCAATATATAGAGGGCATCTTCATTCTCTCCACTGCATGGGATCTGTCATAAAATTATTTTTATAGAGGTTTAAATTTTTTAAATATCTTTCTGAATTTTTCATGGAAGTGATTACTTTGTTCTTTGCCATTTTTTTTTTTTTTCAGAAAAATCGTTGCTTATATGTATTTGGTGGCCAGCGATCGAAGACCTATTTGAATGATTTCTTTAGTTATGATGTGGATTCTGATCATGTAGATATAATATCAGATGGCACCAAGAAGGACTCTGGAATGGGTAAAGGCATTTAGTGATTCTTCTCTCATGTCTTAAATGCTTTAGAAGGTGGACGACTATAGCCCATTTTCTTTTCTTTCTATCCATTCTTCACCTTTGCCCCATTTCTTTAATTGAAGTAATTCTGACTAACAAGTCAGAAAACTTATTTTTGTCTCTTTCTTCCAGCTAAATTATTCAATTTTATCTGTTTAAAATATATTAATTATCATTACCTTGAAGCAGAAAGATAGTATATGAATCTCTATGGGAATTTTTGTGTGCTTATTGGGGAGGAGGGGCTTTGTAAGAATTGATATCCTAAAAACTATATTATTCTATATTTGCTCATCAGTTCCACTTTCTGCTTTCAGTGTAGTAACATATTATACACTAGCATAGCAGAGTCTGTCTTCATTCTGAAGGAGGACATGTAATGGTAATGCCTTTTAAGTTTACAAATTCAGCATCCAAGAAGTTATTCTCCTCGTAATGGGGTGAATGGTTTGCCTCAGATTGTCCCAGTTTTATGTATATTGCCCTGACATAATTATTAAAACTGCCCCATTCACTCTCAAAAGTATCCTACTTTAGATGATACACAGTCAGTTTGCCTGGGATTAGTTTGCACAGGAGAATGGTATGTTTGTTAAAGGCCCAGGGGGTTAAAATGCCTAATTTGAGCAATAGGGTGAGAAATTAGAATAGCTTACTTTTCCTTTTAGCTATTTATAAAAACAGATTTTTAAAATTATAATAGTTGTTCTTATTTAGGAGGGAAAGATTTCTTTTAATAAAAGATTGCACCTTTGTGAGAAAAAAAACCCCACAAAAAACAACAGCAACACACAAATGAAGTAGTTTGCCCTCAGGACCCTTCTCCCATACTTTCTACTAGCACTTTTTTCCTGGGAAGAAATGAAATGATAAAGGCTCTGTGGAGTCAAAGGGGATAGGGCAGAAAATAGGACAGTTAAACCTATAAACTGAATAGTAGAACTTCTAACCATATCCCTGTTCCCAGAATGCCAGACATATGTCTCTTATAAAAGACTGGAATCACCTTTTCTGGAGTAAATGTATGGCCTCAGAGGAAATATTTCCAGATACTGTTGTTTGGGGACCCTACATGCCAATAAAATGGCTAATCTCGCTGCCCGGTCGGTCCACTTTCACAGCCCAGTCCTCCTATAGTGTTGACCACGATATACGTAATATTTTCAATTAACTTTTTATTTCGTCATTCTTATTGAAATGTCAGTTAAGTATCTTCTGTATTAGGACCTTCACCATGAAAGAGAGAGACAAAAACAAAACAAACTTGAAAACAGAAATCTGGCATAATGCACTGAACACAAGTAAATGAAAATAATAATGATTAAGGCCAGTTTTCTTAGAGGAAAGGATCTGCATCCATAAAACTTTAATAGGATGCAATGAAAAATCAGAGACTAAGAAAGTGCTTTTGGAAAATAAATTTTGTTAGAATAAAAAAGTAGAAGAGTTGTAAGAAATCTGAAAAATAGACAAAAAGTTGAAAATAAGAACCTTAGAAAATCAATTCAGGAGTTTCAATATTGAACTAATAAGAATTTCTCAAGCTATAGAGAACAGGGAAAATGGAGGAGACTGGAGCCTATCTAATATAGAGGGAATATGCTAATTGACCCTCACATCTTTGCAAATATGTTGGTGCCTACAGCCAATTAGGAGGAAATATGCTAATTGACTGCTCCACCCTCAAAAATGGTGGCACCCACAGCCAATAAGGAGGGACTATGCTAACTGACTTCCCTGCCCACAACGATGGCAATGCCCACAGCCAATAAGGAGGGAATATGCTAATTGACTGCTATGTCCTCAAAAGATGGTGGCACACAGTCCCCTCAACCCTAACAGGGTGGCAAGGCCAGGCCCACCCCCAGGCAAGCCAGGCCACTCCACCTGCCTGCCTCCAGAGTCCCCCAGTCCTCTCAGTCCCACAGCCGCCCAGGGCCGGCCCGAGGCACAGGCAAGCCTCGGATGGTGGCTACCCAACCACCCAGGATCACCCGAGGCTCGGGTAACGAGGGCCAGTCGAAGCTTGCGCTTCCGGCAGTGGCAGCAGCAGAGGTGTGATGGGGCGTTGCCTTCCCCTGATCGCCAGGTTGCCTCCTGCCCCTGAGGCCTCCTGGACTGTGAGATGGGGCAGGTCAGACTGAGGGAACCCTCCCCCCTTCAGTGCATGAATTTTCATGCACCAGGGTCTCTAGTTATAAAATAAAGAAATTGTAGAAAATTTCTCTAAACATTGGCTCCAGATTATAAATGGACACCTACCGAAGTCAGTATGTCAAATTTAGTAAAATAAAAACCATCATTGTTCACTGTGGAATTTCACATATCAGGGTGAGGAGAATATCTTAAAAATTTCTTGGATAAAATGAAGTCACATTCAAAGGAATAGGTCTGTCTTCCATTCTTAACATGGTGATAGTCTCATGGTGGTAAGTTGGCTGATGCACCTCAAACAATGTCCTCATTTTAAATAGGAGAAAAGGAAAGAAAGCAAAACTTGTCTAGAAAGCTCCCTGTGAAACCTGGCTTCAAGAGAGACTAGGAAAGCAAGTATTTAGCTTTTCCAGCCTTATGTTTATGTAGTACACTGGGGAAAGGTTTTGGAAGTGGCTATTAGATCAGATAATCAAAATGGTCTGCCACACAAGAATAAAATATGATAGATCTGCTCTGGCTGGTGTGGCTCAGTTGGTTGAGCATCATCCAGTGCACTGAAAGGTCGGTCACCAGTTTGATACCTGGTCAGGGCACATACCTAGGTTAGAGGTTTGATACCAGGTTGGAGTATATACAGGAGGCAACTGGTTGATGTTTCTCTGTCTCTTCTCCCTTCCCGTCTCTAAAATCCATTAAAAAATTTTTTTAAAAAATTATAAAGAGCAGGGATTTGAATTTTGAGTACAAATAAAGTTGTCCCCGTGCCCTTACCCCATCCCGGATTCTAAGTATAAGCTGCTTCCAAAGATTGAAAGAAAAAAGTGGCAACGAGTAATAGTGATAGAGAATTATTGAAAGAATAAATAGAAATTTTCACTGTCGTAAGTAGGCTTTAATGACTGTTATTTGAAGGTTTAAAAAATAATTAGTCTAATGCTTCATTCATTGTTATGACTAGACTTAGAGCCATCAAAGTATAATTGTTTTTAGTTCAATTTTGTTTTGATTATAAAGTAACATTCTCATTGTAGATACTTTGGAAAATATAGAAAGATGCAAAAAAGAAAATGTATCAAACTATTCAGATGTAATCTGTTAACATTTTTATGTAGTTCCTTCTCTTTTTAAACTTATTTATTGTACAAAATTTAGTACAATTTTATTCTGTTTTTACATTTTCATTGAGTTGACATTTTTTCCCATCAATACAATTTTATCATTATGGACTAGAGGTATTAGTAGAAAAGACAAGAAGATTCCTTTTCTAAGTTACTGTTACAATCAACTTTTGTGAAATCAGAATCACCAATTTTGATATGCATTAATTTTTAATTTATGGTGCATTATCCCACCATACAAATTAATTCATTAATAACCTTTGTTAGCATCTGAGTTTGGCCCTCTCCATTTCTCCTTCCCAACATATTTCAGTGCCTTTATATATCAGGTGTGTTTTATGGATCGTATGTTATAAGATCCCTTCTCAAAAAGAGCTCACATTGTAGTGGAGAGAAACATGCAGTTGTCTTCTACGAACTGTGAAGTAAAAAAAAAAAAAATGGATGTTATGATAATGAGTAACATGGGAAGTCCCCTTTAGGTAGAGTGGGTTGGAAAATCATCTCTGAGGAAGTAATCTTTAAGTAACAATTATACTTTGATGGCTTTTAAGACAAAAAGTAGAGCATTAGGAAGAACTATGTTAAGAACAGAGAAAAGCAAGTACAAAGGTCCCAAAGCAGGAAAGAACTTAGCATGTTCTAGGAACAGTTGGGGCTGGTGCAGATTGAGAGTGGGAAAAGTTGGTATGAAATGACATTCAAGAAATAGTTGTCTGATTATTCAGTGCCTTTTATAAATGCAAGAACTTAGGATTTTTAAAAAATAGGTTATTGAAAGGCTTAATTACAGGGTCTTGATTGAATTTAAGTTTTGAAAATATCACTCTTTTGTCTACATACAGAATGGTTAATTTTGTCAGTATGCTGATAAATTGCATTGTCCAAAAGCTGTATATATAATGGATGCCTTAACTGAAATTTTTATACCATGGTTGATCAGTTAGAACTTTTGTACTTGGGAAGTTTTCCCAACTAAAACTTTTTGGTTATACTTGGAATTGTGGAACCTTAACGATTCTGTTCGCATATTAGGAAACTGAAATTCTCTTTTAAAAAATTTTCCCCCACCTCTTTTCCTCCATCCCTCCTTTCTCCCTTCTCTCCTTTTCCTCCTTCCCATCTTCCTGTCCCTCTATCCCCTCCTCTGCCTCTCTTCTCATTTTTCCCTTCTCTTTTAGTTTCCTCCCCATTCTTCTTTCTGTTTCCCTTGTCTCCCACCCCAGGAGCTTTTGATATGTAGCCAGGATTGGAAGCCACTGTCTTCAAGCCTATCTCAGTAATAGTCAAAGCAACCCTGAGTAAATTACTTAATGTCTCAGCCTTAGCTTTCATGTCTATAAGTGAC
Organism: Vespertilio murinus; assembly: GCA_963924515.1. Taxonomy (NCBI): domain Eukaryota; kingdom Metazoa; phylum Chordata; class Mammalia; order Chiroptera; family Vespertilionidae; genus Vespertilio; species Vespertilio murinus. The sequence continues at coordinate 55,083,888 of OZ004712.1, read as the reverse complement.
CAAAATTGCATTTCAAGGAAAATAGTGTCCCTGCTCTTGGCAGGATAGAGATGGGTTGATCCTCTAATTTAAACTGGTGTTAATTTGGGTATTTCCGTTTTCACAAGAGTATGTCAGTACTACTTAAGGTCAGTACTGTCCAGTAATCACCTCATGTCAGTTTTACCTCCATCTTCTCTGTATTCCCATTGCTACTCTCTGGGTTAGGCTATTATCACCTATTTGGCCTCTGTTTCTAGCCTTCCTCTTCCTGTGACCCCATCCTTCTCCCCAATCCATTCTTCACACTGTTCTCTGTTACCATTTAAGTACATAACCATGCATCTTAACGTTTAAAAAATATTTTTTTATTGATTTCAGAGAGGACTGAAGAGGGAGAGAGTTAGAAACATCCAAGATGAAAGGGAATCATTGATCAGCTGCCTTCTGCACACCCGGTACTGGGGATCAAGCTCACAACCTGGGCATGTGCCCTGACCGGGAATTAAACACTGATCTCTTAGTTCATAGGTCAATACTCAACTACTGAGCCATGCCGGCCAGGTGCACTTTAACATTTATAAAATGGGTATTTTTTGGTCACCTACTAGGTGCTAGATAAGCACTAAAGATATAACTGTAAATAAGGACTCTGTTTTTATGGAGCTTATAATTGCTCATAGAGAGAAAAAAGTAGACTGACAACATTATGTTTTGTTTACTGCTAATAAGGTAAGAAAATCTCTTTTAAAAATATAAACCTGATAGTTTTCTTTCCCTGCTTACAATCTTTGTTTCTTTTCGTTCCCAGGATTAAGTATAAACTAAGCCTGACTCTCAACTTCCTTAATGATGTGCTCCAGCTTACACAGTTCCAGCCCCATTCTTACTACCCACCCACACCTTGCCACCAGTTCTTTGTTTCATGACCTCTGAATATTAATGCTTTATAGATAGAATACCTTTTCTTGCCTTCAGGTTTTTACTCATGCTGTTCTTCCTACCTGATCACTCTTCAATCCTACCTCCAAAAGTTAACTTCTGCTCCTCTTTCAGATTTTAGCCTATTGACCATCATCTCCTGAAATTCTCTAACTCTTCAAGCCCAGGTTAGAAATTGAAGCATATAGTTCTAACCTTAGTTGTGAACACAATTCTAGGTATTCACCTTGCAGCATAATCTACTAGTACCGTGGTTGGCAAACTGTGGCTCGTGAGCCACATGCAGCTCTTTGGCCTCTGGAGTGTGGCTCTTCCACAAAATACCACAGCCTGGATGAGTCTATTTTGAAGAAGTGGCATTAGAAGAAGTTTAAGTTTAAAAAATTTGGCTCTCAAAAGACATTTCAATGTACTGAAGTTTGCCGACCACTGTACTAGTAGTCTATGCTTTTTAAAACCTGTGAAAAGCTCAGCTAAAATACATAGACTTTACTTAAGATTTTTTAAGGAGCATTTAGTCTTTTTAGTACTCTAGATCAGTGTTTCCCAAAGTGTGGTACGCGTACCCCCAGGGGTACGGGAAGAGTTTGGTGGGGGTACACGTTGCACCGGAGTTTGGTGGGTATATGCACTGCACCGTGCTTAGCTGCGCCTAATTCTACGTTCTCATGAGTCAAGTCAAGACAGTCTTGTGAGGCGTGAGATAGTCTGGTGTGCAAATAAATGTTATTTATAATAACTTTTATTTATATTTTATTATGAATAATTTTATTTTTATTATTTTGTGTATCTACCAATATATATATATATATATATATATATATATATATATATTGATTGATTGTTATTAAAATACATCCATTTTTTTTTTGATGAGGGGTACTCAGCGTTACAAAAATTATAGAAGAGGTACACATATGTCAAAAGTTTGGGAAACACTGCTAGATTAAAAAAAATCTTTTCACTGGATTTAGTTCAACCATTTGGAAAACCTCACATTGGAAAATTATGGTATAATGCAGCTATTTTCAACCTTTTTCATCTCATGGCACACATAAACTAATTACTAAAATTCTGCAGAACACCTACAAATATATTATACTTTTGATTCATTCACACCAGACAGCTATTATTGTGTTGGCTGTTGTCACTTTTTTTATTTGACAAACTAAGAGAAAAGAGGTTAGTGTCCCTGACCAAATAGATATTATATGTTTTAAAAATTATTTCACCATACTGGTTAAAAATCACTGGTATAATGTATTGAACTCTCATAGAATTACATTTACCTTATTTAAAGTTCATTAAAATTTAATTTTATCTTACTTAGTTTGTAAGCCATGAAAAGTCCTTTTAAAGACAGGGCAGGGTACTATTTAAATGTCCACATTATTTAATATTCTTAGAAACACTAATTCTTAGAAACACTAATTTACATGGATGCTCTGTAGCTTATTTAAATATTCTATTTATTAACTGTTCTTCTGAAGCTTTTTTTTTTTTTACTATAGTTAATTACTGTAATTTGAGGTGGACTTTATATATAATTACTATGTTTATATATGATTCAGTAAAGTGGGTTATTTGATTAAAACTGCATTTATGATGGGAGTTCCAATTTGATTGTTTGGAATCATAGAAATTTGTTTGAACTTTTGAGGTCACCAATTAGAGATGATATATCTAATTCTAAAATGGTTGCTTCTTGTTATAATTTTTTATTTTGCAGATATCATAAAATCTTACATTGTTGTTCTTTATAATTACTTAAATGAATTATCTCAAGATTGAAGAAACCTCAACTCTTATTTTTTCACCAGAGTATAATAATTGTATGCTTCCCTCAGGAGAAAATTATAATTTAAATGAGTGGATTGGCAGCTGCTTAGAAAGAAGGAATTTATTAGCATTGTATATAACACATACATAATTAATATAAAAATTCAGCACATAAAATTTGGGTTTATTTCTGAAAGCTTTTGGCAATAAATCCATGAACACAATGGGTTTAACAGACTCTCCATATGTAAGCTCTCTATTTAACACTAATTGAAAATTATCTTTAGAAGATAGTTTGTCAAACCAACAGAGCTCTATGGTTTGCTATTATAATAGAACTAAAGGCCCAGTTCATGAATTTGTGCATGGGTGGGGTCCAGCTGGCCTGCCCTCATGGGGGCCAATCAGGCAGGGCCGGTGGGGGGAGGGGATGCGGTAGATTGGCCAGATGGCCCCACCCCCAATTGGGGTGGGGGGCCACCCCTGATTGGGCCAGTTGGCCAGCAGCATTGCACGTCATGGCGACTGGTCATTCTGGGCATTCCAGCATTTTGGTTGCTTGGCTTTTATATATTTAGATTACTTTCTCATGGCTGTATTAAATCCAAGGTAACAAACATATTGAGTCTTCATCATTTGCCAGATGCTAAGTCAAACATTGGTGATACAGAGCTCTTACAACCTAATTCCTATTCCAAAATAGTTTTGTGTTTACTTGTTTTGTTCCTTAAATTTGGTTGACTTTATTTTCCCACATCTGCCACTCTTTTCTAATCATAGTAGCAGATTGTTATAATTGGAAAAATAGTGAACTGAGAATCAGAAAACTTGGTCTCTTCATCTGGGTCTGCCACTCCTCCCTCTGCAACTTTGGAAAAATTATATAACTTCTCTGGACCTGATTATTCATCTGAAAATGAGGGGATGAGACAGTTGATTTTAAGGCCTCATCTAACTCCAAAATTTTGACAGTTAAATTTTCTACCCTTCTGTTATCAGGCTGTGAAACTAACACAAGTTAGTTATGTCTGCAAGATCCTATTTATCTATAAACATATTTTCATGAATCTTAAAAGCAAAATCTACTGACTGTCATCTCAGCCCTAGGAATATGCTTTCATTGTGCTAATTGACATTGTATTTTTAAACATATAAAGTTTTAATGTTTTTGACCCTTTTATTCTTGTATCAATTAATTAAATAAGGCCAATTTCATCAGTACAGAGAAGATTATGAGGCTAATGATTTGCTGTTATTAATATAGGTTAGTTAACCAAGCTAGAAAATGATAGTGCTTATATTCAACATAACTTGGTTTCATTGCTTTGGATTTAGCATCTTTTATATTTGATATGCCATTTTCCTAAAACTGGATTATGTACATTTTTCTCTCAACATTATTGTAAATAATAACTTTCCATAATTTCACCCCTTTAATTCTTCCCAGGAGTGTTTTTCCTAGTTATAGGCTCATCATGAAAATACATTATTCATATTTTTTATATAAAATTTGTCATTTGATAATTAAAGTTAATTAAAGTTCACCTTAAAATAAAGATAAAACATGCAAGAACAATGAAGACAATTTTGAAAATGAAAGGTAATAAAGTAGTATTAACACAACAATTTATATTTATAAAGCTACAACTTTATAGAGATTAATGAAATGGAATAGAACAGATATTATAAAAATATCTTCAGATACATATGAGAATATAGTGTATTTCCACTGAGAAGGAAAATGAATTATGCAACAAATGACATTAAGATACCACTTAGAATTGGTTAAAAATAAAATAAAATCTGCATCTCTGATGTCTGTGTATCACAAAAATGCCAAAGAGATTTAAAATTTTTTTTGAATCTTTATTGTTGAAAGTATTACAGATGTCCCCTTTTTTCCTCACTGTTGACCCTCTCCACAACACTCCCACCCCCTCCTCAAGTCTGCAAATATGCATATATGTATATACAGTCTTTGGTTAATCTCTTCCCAATCCCGCCCCCCAGCTCCACCCTGAGGATTATCAGTCTGCTGTGTGCTTCCATGTTTCTGAATCTTATTTTGTTTGTCAGTTTATTTTGTTTATTAGATTTTATATGTAAGTGAGATCATGTGATATTTGTCTTCCTCTGACTGGCTTATTTCACTTAGCATAATACTTTTCTGGTCCCTCCATCTTGTCTCAAAGGGTAAGAGGATTTTGTTTTGTTTGTTTGTTTGTTTTAGGCCTATATAGTATTCCATTGTGTAAATGTACCATAGCATTTTTATCCACTCATCTACTGATGGGCACTTGGACTAATTCCAAATCTTAGCTATTGTAAATTTTATGCTTGAGAAATAAAATTGTTGTTTTTAATAATTTAGGGTTGGGAGAAGACCTTTCTAAATACGATACAAAACCCAGACGTTATTTAAAAAAAAAGATTTATTTTTTACATATTAAAAATGTATGGAAATATTTATATCAAATAATGAATGATAAACTAACAACTAATACAAAGGTTTATGCCCTACTATAAACAAAAAGCTCTTACAAACCAATAAAAAGGAATAATTTTCTAGTAGAACATGGCAAATGACATAAATATACAGTTCAAGGAATAAAAAATAATTCAAATAGTCAATACATTTAATTAAAAGATAGCTCACTGAATATTGGTATTTATTAAAATATAAAATATATATTCTCTTTGGGTAAGCAAATTTCTCCCAGGAATTTTTCTTAGACATATAGTGGAACAGATGCATAAAAATAACTTATACAGAAATATTTATTACATTATTAGAGGCCCAGTGCACGAAATTCATGCACTTGGTGTGGGGGTGGGGCAGTTGTCCCTCAGCCCAGCCTGCATCCTATTCAGTCTGGGATCCCTCTCACATTTGGGACTTCTGGCTCCCAACTGCTCGCCTGCCTGCCTGTGTGATTGCCCCTAACCGCTTCTCCCTGCCTGCCTGATCACCTCCTAACCATTCCCCTGCCAGCCTGATCGATGCCTAACTGCTCCCCTGCTGGCCCAATCACCCCAACTGTCCTCCCCTGCCAGCCTGGTTGCCCCTAACTGCCCTCCCCTGTAGGCCTGGGCCTCCCCCTCTCCTCCCAACTGTCATTTTGTGGCAGCCATCTTGTGAACACATGGGGGCAACCATCTTGTGCAGGGGTGTGACGGTCAATTTTCATATTATCTCCTTGTTATATAGGATTGTTTGTGAGAGAAAAATATCTGGAAACAACTCTAATTGTCCATCAGTCAGTAATCAGTTAATAAATTATGGTTGAAGTATTTAGTGAATTGAATTCTTTGTAGCTTAATATAACTGAGATAGATCAATAAATACTATATTGTCCAGTGTCAGAAGTTAGTTGGGATTTTACAGAAAGTAAATGATAAGTGATAGAAACCCAGGTTCAAGTAAAATAACAGAAGTTTTAAACTAGAGTTATTGATAGAGCTTACTAAGGTCTCATTTAATATTTAAAATATCCCTAATTTAGAAGATAAGAAGGTGGCAGTCACTGTTGGTTGCCATTGGCCTTTCTTAACCAAACCATGATTCCTTTAATGGCAAGTTGCCCAGCCCCGAGGGGTGAATCATGATTAGTCTCAAGCAGTCATTGTTCCTTTGCCAGATTCCCTTTCCATGCCTCGCATATGACAGAGTTCTGGCCAATGATATGCAACGAAAGTCTCCTGGAAGACATTAGGAAAAAATATCCTCCCCAAGGAAGTGATGCTTACAACTGGTACTTGTAATTTTCTAAAAATGAGAGGAAGGACCAGACAATTATAGGGATGTTAACCTAATGGCATGATTTAGTTGAATTGCTGAGCCACAACAACTGGGCTGAATTCTACTTTTTAAATTATGCACATTGCATTACTTCTATAATAACTTTTCCTTGTGAGTTATTTTATAAAGACTAGTTAAGTTTCTTGGCATTTAGTCAAGCTTTTTGGCTGTTGAATCTAAAAGCTAATAAATTATCTGTTGCAAATCTCCTATCCATTCCCCCTTCCCCTGCTACTACTCTTTAAAAACTGTTAAATTGAAAAGATACCGGTAGCCTTATTTTTATGTTGGGAAGAAAATTAATACAGAAGATGTATTAGTACTTATAACATGTTAGAATGAAAGCTTTTAAAAATCTTTAGTTCTTGCTGAGACCGGTTTGGCTCAGTGGATAGAGCGTCGGCCTGCAGACTGAAAGGTCCCGGGTTCGATTCTGGTCAAGGGCATGTACCCTGGTTGTGGGCACATCCCCATTAGGGGGTGTGCAAGAGGCAGCTGATCGATGTCTCTCTCTCATCGATGTTTATAATTCTCTGTCCCTCTCTCTTCCTCTCTGTAAAAAATCAATAAAATATATACTTTTTTAAAATAAAATCTTTAGGTCTTTTTACTTTTTGATAATACCATTTTCAACTAGTTTTTAGTTTTATACTAAAGGCCCAGTGCATGAGATTCATGCACTCAGGGGGGTCCCTCAGCCTGGCCTGTGCCCTCTTACAGTACGGGAGCCCTCCAGGGATGTCTATCTGAGCTTAGGCTCACTTCCTTAGTGGCTTCTGGCTGAGTGGTGCTCCCCCTGTGGGAGTGCACTGACCACCAGGTGGCAGCTCCTGCCCTTGAGCATCTGCCACCTTGTGCTCAGTGTGCATCATAGTGACTGTTCATTTCGCCATCCATTTGATTTGCATATTAGCTTTTTATTAGATGACATATTTACTAGAGACACAGTGCATAAAATTCATGCACAGGTAGGGTTCCGAGGCCTGGTCAGCAATCAGGGCCGATCTGTGGGGTGATGAGGGTACTCCCACTGGCACCCACCTTGGCCAGCCTGGTGCTGCCCACTTGCCAGCCCCACCCCCTGCTGCTGCCATTGGTTGCCTCCCTTTGTGGGGTGACCAGGAGGGCGATTAAGGTAGTGGCCCCTGCTGGCACCTGCCTTGGCTGTCCTGGGGCTTGCAGCCTGGGAGCACTCCTACATTGAGCATCTGCTCTTTGGTGGTCAGTGTGTGTCATAGCGACTGGTCATTCCACCATTCAGTCGATTTGCATATTAAACTTTTATTATACAGGATTTTTTCCTGTGTCTTATCTTGTCTTTTCTCTTTTCTTTTTCTGTGTTTTTTATCTTTCCTGTATACTAATATACGTTGTTTGGCTACTCTCTTCACCTTCTTTTGTCCAGGCCATCCCCCTTCTCCCTCCACTCTGATCTCTGTCGGTCTTTTTCATTCTTCCATGCCTCTGGTTCTATTTTGGTCATCAGCTTATTTTGTTCATTAGATTCCACATACAAATGAGATCATATGGTATTTGGCTCTCTCTGACTGGATTATTTCACTTAGCATAATGCTCTTCAGGTCCATTCATTCTGTTTGTTGAAAAGGATAACAGTTCCTTCTTTTTTACAGCTGTGTGGTATTCTATTGTGTAAATGTACCATGGCTTTTTTATTCACTCATGTACTGATAGTGCAGTAGGCAGTCAATAGATGATGTTTCTCTCTCATCCATGTTTCTGTCTCTCTATCCCTCTCCCTTTCTCTTTCTGTAAAAATCAATAAAGCATTTATTTTTAGTAGAATTCAAATAACAAAGAGCTACAAAATAAAAAGTATTTCGGCCAAAATAGCAAACTAATACAGACTCTTGATTTTCTTCCTTAAAACCAAGTCTGGAAAAATAAGGAAAGGCAACTGGCCTTCAGAAATTCTTTAAATGAGATAGGAGACTTCCCCCTAAATCGGTATACAATTTAACCTATATATTCCCAAAAATTCTAGTTTAGCACTTCTTTTTTTAAAAAACATATATTCTATTGATTTTTTTACAGAGAGGAAGGGAGAGGAGAGAGATAGAGAGCTAGAAACATCGATGAGAGAGAAACATGGATCAGCTGCCTCCTGCACACCCCGCACCGGGGATGTGCCTGCAACCAAGGTACATGCCCTTGACCGGAATCGAACCTGGGACCTTTCAGTCCACAGGCCAACGCTCTATCCACTGAGCCAAACCGGTTTCGGCTAGTTTAGCTCTTCTTAGTTGGGATTCAGGAGTCTGTATTTTAACAGCTCCACCAGGTGATTCTCATCATGAGAGAAGTTTGGGAAACTGCCCTAAATTAACTTGAGTCAGTTCTTATTCCTTCACTGTAGAAACCAGAAGGAGCAACCCATCCCACTAGTCCCAGAATCCAAAGAACATTATGACAATGCACAATCCCTATGGGAGCTAAGAATTGATGAAAACAAATGTGGATAGACTGTTACTGGAAAGGGACTGGGACTGAGGCTGGTGTGCCCTGTCACAGGTCTGGAATGTGTGGCTTTTTTTTTTTTTAATCCTTACATAAGGACATTTTTATTGTTTCTTTTTTTGTTTTGTTTTGAATGAGAGAAGGAGAAAAGCAAACATCAAAGTGGAAACATCAATAGCTTGCCTCTCATACACACCCCCAATGGCGATCAAACCCATGACCTAGCAATGTACCCTGACTGGGAATTGAACCCAAAACCTTTTCTGTGTATAGCATAAGCTCCATCTGAGCCAACTAGCCCTAGGTGAATGTGTGGGTTCTTGACTTTGTGGAGGAAAGATTTCACAATGTACGTCCAGGTGATTTTGTGAGTATATTTATTAAAATGGGATAGTGCTCCCTGACGAGTATGAGTCAGTGGTTAGGGCACTGGTTTGTGCACAGAAGTGTCGAGGGTTCGATTCCTGGTCAAGGGCAAGTACCTGGATTATAGGTTTGATTCCTGGCCCCAGTTGGGGCATGTGCAGGAGGCAACCAATGTGTGTCTCTCATTTTGATGTCTTTCTCACCCTCTCCCTTCTTCTCTCTCTTACCCCCACCTCCTTCCTTCTCTTCCTTCTATTCTCTCTAAAAATCAATGGGAAAAATATCTGGTGAGGTTAACATAAATAAAAAGCAAAAACTGGGGTCAGTGAAACAAAGGAAGGAATTAACATGGAAGAGGCAAGATCATAGCAACAGGAGTAAGCCTACGTGGAGCTGCCTTGGCCCTTTGGAAACACAGGAGTTGAGCCTAGGCAAGGCTGCTTTGACTCTTTAGAAAGAAAGTCACATGGCCTAACAGGTTTGGCTGGGCTCAGGGACACCCCTCCCCACTCCACTCCCCGTGCAGGATTTCATGCACCAGGCCTATAGTTAGAAATAAGTGATAAATGGTGGTAAAATTATCTTGAGAAAATGTGTTGCCTGAAGAATAACACTACGACCAAAATTCTAAGCAATAAAAACAGGGAGGGAAAATGGTGCACCATATAAATTCTGGTATTATGATTGGACTTACAGGAAGAAAATATTCTCCATTATTAAAATTTCTTTCATTCCAAAATGTATTTTGCAAGGCTCAAGATCTAATGGATCTTTATTTTCTTTCATGCTTTCTTTTTTCCTGTGTCATATATTATTTCCACTGTATCTTATATCCCATGTCATTCTTTTTCTTGGATTCCAATTTTTGGTTTGTTTTATTGAAATAGCTCCTCAAATAATTTGTAAAGATTAAAGGTTTACTGAGGTAAAACAATTTGATAATATGAAACCAATATTGAACCCAGTGGTTTAATATCCTCATTTGATTGCAATTTTTCATTTTTTGCTTTGAAAAACAGTGTCTTGATTTAGGTGCTTAGCATACATATTATGATGAGTTATTATGTCATCTGGCTAGCACAAAATCAATACTACAGCACAATGACAAAAGTAGAAGAGATATATTGGACTTAATAAAAATGATAAACTTCTGTGCTTTATACTTACCATCAAGGAAGTATAAAGACAATTCCTAGAATGGGGGAGGGGTAATTCTGCTAATTATAAATCTGATAAGAGACTTGCATCCAGAGTATATAAAAAACTCTTAAAAATCTATCCTCCTATATAATAAAGAGGTAATATGCAAATTGACCATCACACCCTCACAAGGTGGCTGCCTAAGACCAGGGTGGTTGGTGAGGGATGACTAAAAGACTGAACAAACAAGGCTGCATGGGGTGACCAGGCTGGGGGGGTTGGGGAGGGAGTTAGGGATGACCAAGCCAGTAAGGGGAAGTGCATTTGGGGATGAAGGCCAGCAGGGGGGCAGTTGAGGGCAATTAGGCTAGCAGAGGAGGCAGTAAAGGACAACCAGGCCAGCAGGAGGACAGTTAGGAGCAACCAGGCCAGCAGGGAGGGGCAGTTGGGAGCGACCTGGCCAGTAGGGATAAGGTGACCAGATCGTCCTGCTTATGGCGGACAGTCCTGATTTCTAACAATTTTTCTCGTGTCCTGCGGCATTTTTAAAACCCAATTTTTTTTAAAGATTAGAAAGATTCCAAAATCGGGACTGTCCCATCAAAAGCAGGACATCTGGTCACCTTAGTAGAGGGGGCAGTGATGGGCGATCAGGCTGGCAGGGGGGCAGATAGGGGTGACCAGGTAGGCAGGCAGGTGATCGATTAGGAGCCAGTGGTCCAGGATTGTGAGAGGGATGTCCCAGATTGGAGAGAGTGCAGGCTGGGCTGAGGAGACCCCCATACACACTGCCCTGGGCATGAATTTTATGCACCGGGCCTCTATAGAAAAGCCTAAGTGACTGTTCGACTGGTCACTATGACCTGCACTGACCATGGGGCTGACAATGCAGGAGCTGCCCCCTGCCGCTCAGCTGACCAATGGGCACCAGACCAGGGCTCATGGAAGACGAGAGCTCCACTGCAGTGACACCATCCTCTCCTGTTCTATCATACTGATGACCCTGTAGCAGGCACAGCGGGGCAGGGGCTAGGATGAGCAGGAATGGCAGGTGGTGTTGGACCCCCGGCTTGGGCCCAATCCCCTCAGGCCACGCTGAGGGGCCCCACTGGTGCAGGAATCCGTGCCCTGGGCCCCTAGTTCAATAATAAAGAAACAACATACTTTTAAAATAACCAAAGGATTTAACTAGACATTTCTTCAAAGAAGATATACAAATGGCTGGTAACCACGCAAACGGCTGGTAACCACGCTATGACATGCACTGGCGCCATGTCATCACATGAAGAGATATCTAACATCATTAATCAATCAAATGCAAATCAAAACCACAATAAGATATCACTTATTGATGTAGTGAAAAGTGTGGACAATAGCAAATGTTGACGACGTGGAGAAATTAGAACCTTTTAAAATTGTCGAACATGTCAAATGATCCAGCCTACTCCATGATGGGTTGGGGAGGGGGAATGGGGAGTGACTGCTAATGGGTATAGGGTTTCTTTTTGGAGTAATTAAAGTATTCTAAAATTAGATTGTGATGATGGTTTTCCAGTGGGTATACTAAAACATACCAAGCTGTACACTTTAAATGGGTGAATTTTATCTCTGATATGTGAAATATATCTCTATAAACATGGTTGTCTTAACCTCCCTGAGTATTGTAAACCTACCCACTACTTAAACGACCTTGGTTGTTTTTCTCTTCTGATACTAAGGTGCTTTTAGGAAAAATTACCATATTGAGGGGGAAAACGGGAGCATGTACAACTTGGTCTTACATTCTTCTACGTTCTTACATTTCTTCCCCAACCCAATATTATTTTAATCCCCTCTCTTTGAAGACTTTACCCCCACTTAGAGAATTCAAAATATCTTTCTCTACTGATTTCCATTCCACTCAAAAATTTCCATTTCCTCAGTGGGTCCTTATTTAAAGTAAGCAGTTTGTTGCATTAGTTTCTAACTCATAATCTGATATTTGCATTTTAAAAGATTATAGAACAAGGGTCAACAAACTATTTCTATAATAAACCAGGTGTAAGTATGGTGTGTCCCTCCAAAAATGTGTACACACTTTGAGTGATTATACAGTCAGTACTTACTAACATACAGTTCATTTTCAAAATTTATTTATTTTTTATTTTTTTTATTTTTAATTTTTTTAATTTTATTAAGGCATTATCTGTGTACATAGCTTACCATTGCCCCCCCCTCCCATTTATGCCCTCCCTCCCCAGAGTTCTGTGTTCGTTAGTTGTACTTATGTTCATGTATACCAGTCCCTCCGTTGTTCTCCTATCTCCCCCCAGGTCTCCTTCCCCTCCCCGCTGTCATATGACAATCTGCTTGTTTTATGGTGACCATCTCAGGACCCCATGAACAGAATCCGCTCCCCATTTGGCAGTCTGCTTGTTTTATGGTGACTATCTCAGAACCATATGATTAGAGTCCGCTCCTCCTCTGGTTTTCACCGCCCATTCCCCTGGGTCCCACTGCTTCCCCTGGGACACACGGCTCACCCGGGGCACTCGGCCCCCTGGGACACTCGGCTCACCCGGGGCACTCGGCCCCCTGGGACACTCGGCTCACCCAGGGCACTCGGCCCCCTGGGACACTCGGCTCACCCGGGGCACTGGGCCCCCTGGGACACTCGGCTCACCCGGGGCACTCGGCCCCCTGGGACACTCGGCTCACCCGGGGCACTCGGCCCCATGGGACACTCGGCTCACCCGGGGCACTCGGCCCCCTGGGACACTCGGCTCACCCGGGGCACTCGGCCCCATGGGACACTCGGCTCACCCGGGGCACTCGGCCCCCTGGGACACACGGCTCACCCGGGACACCCTTCCCCTTTGGGGGGGTACGGCTTACCCGGGGCACACGGCCCCCTGGGACACTCGGCTCACCCGGGGCACTCGGCCCCCTGGGACACTCGGCTCACCCGGGGCACTCGGCCCCCTGGGACACTCGGCTCACCAGGGGCACTCGGCCCCCTGGGACACTCGGCTCACCAGGGGCACTCGGCCCCCTGGGACACTCGGCTCACCCGGGGCACTGGGCCCCCTGGGACACTCGGCTCACCCGGGGCACTCGGCCCCCTGGGACACTCGGCTCACCCGGGGCACTCGGCCCCATGGGACACTCGGCTCACCCGGGGCACTCGGCCCCCTGGGACACTCGGCTCACCCGGGGCACTCGGCCCCATGGGACACTCGGCTCACCCGGGGCACTCGGCCCCCTGGGACACACGGCTCACCCGGGACACCCTTCCCCTTTGGGGGGGTACGGCTTACCCGGGGCACACGGCCCCCTGGGACACTCGGCTCACCCGGGGCACTCGGCCCCCTGGGACACTCGGCTCACCCGGGGCACTCGGCCCCCTGGGACACTCGGCTCACCAGGGGCACTCGGCCCCCTGGGACACTCGGCTCACCAGGGGCACTCGGCCCCCTGGGACACTCGGCTCACCCGGGGCACTCGGCCCCCTGGGACACTCGGCTCACCCGGGGCACTCGGCCCCATGGGACACTCGGCTCACCCGGGGCACTCGGCCCCCTGGGACACACGGCTCACCCGGGACACCCTTCCCCTTTGGGGGGTACAGCTTACCCGGGGCACACGGCCCCCTGGGACACTCGGCTCACCCGGGGCACTCGGCCCCCTGGGACACTCGGCTCACCCGGGGCACTCGGCCCCCTGGGACACTCGGCTCACCAGGGGCACTCGGCCCCCTGGGACACTCGGCTCACCCGGGGCACTCGGCCCCCTGGGACACTCGGCTCACCCGGGGCACTCGGCCCCCTGGGACACTCGGCTCACCCGGGGCACTCGGCCCCCTGGGACACTCGGCTCACCCGGGGCACTCGGCCCCCTGGGACACACGGCTCACTCGGGATCTCCTTCCCCTTTGGGGGGTACGGCTCACCCGGGGCACATGGCCCCCTGGGACACTCGGCTCACCCGGGGCACTCGGCCCCCTGGGACACTTGGCTCACCCGGGGCACACGGCCCCTCTAGGGTGTTGGGGTCGCATATTGGAGGTGCCGCGCTAGCTCCTTGCTAGCATGGCGGGCAGTCTGGAACAGCTGCAGTTGGGCTGAGATGGTTGCAGGCTGGGGGACCACCTTCAAAGGTGCCTTGTTCGGTGTGGGAGCGGAGCAGCTGCAGACATGGAGGCTAAGTTCTGAGGTCACCCACTCCCTGAGCCCAATCTTGGTGGATTTCCTTTATTCTCGGCAGCAGTGGCAGATGGCAGTGCCAGGTGCAATATTGACGGTCGCTCCTGTGGTTCAATTACCACTGTTTTTTTAAAGTTCACATGGCGGTGGTGGTGAGAGCTTCGGCTTGGCCATGTAGCATCGGAGGATGGGCTCGCCTGGGTGGGTAATGGAAGGCACCGTGCCATTTCCTCCCCAGCGTGCTCCATTTCCCTCCCAGCATGGTGGGTGTGCTGGGAAGATTGTGGGCGGGCTGTGATGGCTGCATGGGGAGAGTCCGCCCTCAATGGTGTCCTCTTTGTTGCGGATGTGGAGCTGCTGTGGATGCAGAGGCTAATTTCTGAAGCCACACTCTCTATGAGCCCGGTGTGTAGTGAGCTCTGATTTCGGTGGATTCCCATTCTTGGGGGCGGCGGTGGGTGCGGCAGCGATGGTAGCTCCTGTGGCTCAATTTCCCCTGTAGTTTTAAAATCCGCATGGTGGTAGTGTCTGATGCTTTGGCCTGGCCATGTGGCAGCGGAGAGAGGATTTCCGGGTCTGCCAATGGAAGGCGCAGCGCCAGCACAGCGTGAGCGAAGGCCTGGCAGAGCAGGCCGCGGGCGGTGGCGGAGAGTCCCCGCGATGTCTTAGTCTTTCAGACTTAGTGGAACGCTTCCCCTGAGCCAGGACAAGCAGCACCACCATAAATATTGGCCAGCTCAGTGCTGCCCCTCTACAGGTGACAGTAGGGGCATCCTCACCTTGGTAGGCCTTTGCTCTTGGAGGTCTTAACCAGTGGAAGGCAGCACGGTAGAGAACTGCCCCACCTTCTCAGTCCTCCGTTCATTTTCAAATTTTAGAAGAATTTATAGAAATGAGTCAATTTTTTTGTCATTACCTGTTTTAGAACTGATGACCGTCCTGGTTCAGGCACTGGTGATAGCACAAAGCAATGGAATCACAAACATCAAGAATCATTTCCTATTTGTGTGCCCCCAGTTCATTGACTCTTTCAGTTTTGTACTATAAACTTATCTTTTATGTATTCCCATAAAAGAAAAGTCTAGTGTATTTTTAGGATAATTTTCTTTGTTCGGAGCTTAGTCTGGCTTTACCCATTATTTCAAGTCAGTTAAACCTGAAAAGGAGTGAAAATTAAGTGAGTTATCAGCTGTTAAAGTGTGTATACATTTTTGGGGGACACCCTACCTATATTTTGAGTTTTACCAGCCATAAGTGTTCTGTAGCAGCTACTCAGCCTTGCTACTATAGGGTGAAAATAGCCAGAGACACAATGTAAATGAATTGATGAGACCTCATTTGACCCTGATCAGATCAAGCCATAGTTTGCCAATCCATATTATAGATTTCTTAATTTTAAGGCTCAATATTAAGACAAAATGGGACAAAGAAATTTAAGTGCAGTTATGTCCTTCACTTCCACCACTAATAAGTTATTTCATTTTCACCTGCCCAGTGTGTTTCAGTGGTTGTTGAATCAGGAGGTCACAGTTCTATTCTTGGTGAGGGCACATGCCCGATTGCAGGCTCATCCTCAGTAGGGGGGTGCAGGAGGCAGACAGTCAGTGATTCTCTCTCATCATTGATGTCTTTCTCTTTCCTTCTCCCTCTCTGGAATCAATAAAAATATGTATATTTTTTAAAGTTATTTCATTTTTTTACAGTTTTATTTTTTCCCCAAGGTTATTTTAGGAATAGGGGTCAAAATTTTGGCACTTTTGAAAGTTTACCAAGCCTTATTAAGAAAATATCAGAGTTTACATAAACACTAAGGAATATGGCATGAATATCTAGATTTTTGTTAAGATTAGGTCTGTGTTTTGAGTGAATATAAATATACATAAATGTACTTGTGTATAGATGTATGGATGTATACAAATTATTGTGTTTTGTGTGTATAATCTTTAAATACACTTACTGTGGAATACTTTTGGATGGTCTCTAAAATATCTCAAATTAATTGAATAGCAATGTAAGAGGACACATGAATTTAAGGTAAACTAGAAAAAATAAATACAGTATGGCTAGCATCTCCTTTTCTGAATTGATTGAGATATTTTTCTTTAGTTTGATGTTTGTTTAGCTTTCTGAGCATATGATAATTGTTTGTCTATAAGAAATATAGTATTACCCTGCCTGGCGTGGCTCAGTAGTTAGACCATTGACTGGGCACCAGAGGGTCATGGGTTTTATTCCAGTCAAGAGCATATACCTGGGTTGCAGGTTCAATCCTGGGTCCCTCTCAGGGTGTGTGAGGGAGGCAACCAATATAAGTGTCTCTCTCACATTGATGTTTCTCTCTTTCTTCCTCTCTCTCTCTCCCTCCCCTCCCCTTTCACTCTCTGAAAATCAATGGGAAAATGTCCTTTGTGAAGATGAACAAAACAAAAAAAGAAAGAAATGTAGTGTTGAAACAATACATTGTTTTAGATACATGGCAATTATGTTTAATATAAAATTATATTTCAACTAATATCCTTTATAATAAAGATGTAATATGCAAACAGTTGTTACTCCATGAAACATAACGACTGACCATGTAATGACTGACTGCATAAAGACCAGATCACGGGTCAGCAGGAGGGTGGGGCAGCGAGCTACAGGAGGGCAGCAGAGAACTACAGGGGGGGGGCAGGGCAGCAAGGTATGAGGGGAGCGGGGGAGCTACAGGACGGTGGGGCAGTGGGCAGAGAGCTGCTGGTGAGCTACTGGTGTATGGATTGGTGCGCAGGGCTACTAGTTTCCAAATAACATTGATGAGAACAATTTACATTTGCCATATCAACTTTTTACAAATTTTTGGGTAATGCCGAATGACCATCATTCATTTAATGGATTTCTTAAAAAAATTAAAACATTAATTCTGGGGAGTTCGATCTACCATGGAAAATATATTTGGGGCATATTATACACCAACATTTTTTTTCTTGGAAATTATATTACATCATGACAAATATTTTAAATGCTACTGACCATATTAAACAAATCTGTTTCAGTTTTGTCAAATTTTGTTTTTCCAGATCAAGATTTGAATATTGTATCTCTATTATTAAATTAGAGCTGACCCAGATAATAAATCATTTCAAATATTGTCCTTTATCTCAATCAAAATGATTACATTGGATACCTTCTTCTATCTCTTTTTTAGCTCCATTCTGGTAGTTTATTCTGTCAACAAATAGTTGAAAACTCTCGTATGCCAGCCATTAGGAACAAAATCATGAACCAAATAACCTTGGCCCTTGTACAGCCTATATTCTAGAGTGAAAAGAAAGCAATAAACCATTGTTTGTTTGTTTATATTTATTTATTTTACCTTTTTTCTTTACCTGAGAATATGTTTGTTTTTGTTTTTTTTAAGAGAAAGGAAAGTAGAGAGAGAGTGACATCAACATGAGAGAGAAATATTAATCGGTTGCCTCTGGTACCTGCTCTAACCATGCCCCATGGGATAGAACCTCCATCCTGGATATGTGCCCTGCAATCAAAATGCAACCTTTGGTCCAAACTATGCTACAACCAAGAAGCATAGTTTGTTGTTTACTATAAAAGTTATGTAATGTGTTAAAAATAAGTTACCTTACTCTGTAGGGTAAGGCTGTATTAATCTTTAACATAATAGCACTAATCTGTTATTCAATGAAACACTGTTGGTGACCATTGTCCTCTTACTATTTTCTTTCATTTCATAGTTCCAATGACAGGATTCACACAGAGAGCAACCATTGATCCAGAACTGAATGAAATACATGTCTTATCTGGACTCAGCAAGGACAAGGAAAAGAGGGAAGAGAATGTCAGAAATTCATTCTGGATTTATGATATAGTGAGGAATAGTTGGTAAGGAGCTCTTGTCTGTACTGCAATTCCAATTTAACATTTCTTGAGGTTATATATTCAAAAGAAGAGGGACTGGAGGACTTGTGTTAATTTATGATGTCAAAACAGGGCACTTAAGAGAACTTCTTCCATTCAGTAATGGAGGGTAGTGCTCAACAACTAAAGAATTTATTATTTTCTAAATACGACATTTATTTACTATAAAAATGAAAGTGTACTATAGTTTTATTGTGAATAGGTAAACAGGTTTTTAGCTCTTTCAGCCTTTGTTTTGAACCTTCATAAATGATATTTGTGTTTCATAACATGAGGTAGGTTATTCTTAAGTGAGGTTTTGATGGACATTAAAAGAACTTAAGAACTCAGTTCTAACAAATCAGATTATTTTATGGGAATGACGAGAACTTTAAGATTTGATGTAAGATTTTATTGCTTTCTCTCCACTCTAGAATATAGGCTGCACAAGGGCCAAATTTATAATTGTTTTGTTGGTAATTAGACATGCAATTAATTTGCTGTCTACAATTATATTAACACTAGGGGCCTGGTGCACAAAATTTGTGCACTCGGGGAGGGGTCCCTCAGCCTGGCCTGTGCCCTCATGTACTCTGAGAGCCCTCAGGGGATGTCCGACTGAGAACTTAGGCCCTAAGCTAGAGAGTGGAGCTAAGCTGGCAGTCAGAGAGGCTTCTGCCACTGCTACTGTGCTCTCCAGCAGTGAGCCCGGCTCAGTGCTGAATGGCACTTCTGCTATGGGAGCACACTGACCACCAGGGGGCAGTTCCTGCGTTGAACATCTGCCCCTGGTGGTCAGTGTGCATCATAGCGACCAGTTGTTCCGCAGTTTGGTTGATTTGCATATTAGCCTTTTATTATATAGGGCTAGAGGTGCGGTGCATGAAATTCGTGCATGGGGGTTTCCCCTCAACCCAGCCTGCATACACTCCAATCTGGGATTCCTTGGGGGATGTCTGACTGCCAATTTAAACCAGCAGTCAGACATCACTCACAATTCTGGATAGCTGGCTCCTAATTGCTCGCCTGCCTGCCTGCCTGGCTGCCCCCAACTTCCTCCTCCCTGGTAGCCTGGTTGCTTCTAACTGCCCCCTCGTCAGCCTGGTCACCCCTTACTGGCCTCCCTGCTAGCCTGAATGCCCCCAACTGCCCGCCCCTGCCAGCCTGCTTGCCCCCAACTGCACTCACCTCCGGCCTGGTCATCCCTAACTGCTCCCCCTGCCAGCCTGATTACCCCTAAATGCCTTCCCTGCCCGCCTGATTGCCCCCAACTTTCCCCTCCCTACTGGCCTGGTTGCTCCTAACTGCCCTCTCGCTAGCCTGGTCACACCTTACTGGCCTCCCTGCTGGCCTGATTGCCCCCAACTGCTCCCTCCTGCCCCCTTGCTGGCCTGGTTTCCCTCCACTGCACTCCCCTCTGGTTTGGTAGCCCCTAAATGCTCACTACCCCCACCCCCCGCTGGTCTGATCACCCCAACTGGCCCACTGCTGGCCTGGGTGCCCCCAACTGCCACACACACCCCCTGCAGACCTATTCATTCCACGAAGCCTGCTGTTCAGTTGTTTGGTCGGCCCTCAGTAATCCCCCTGCTGGCCTGGTTGCCCCACGCAGCCTGTTTGTTTAGTCCTTTGGTCATCCCTCACTAACCCCCTGCCAGCCTGGTCATAGGCAGCCATCTGGAGGTTGCATTTTACCTCTTTATTATATAGGATTATGTATACTGCTAATTTTATAGGATAGCATGCCTTAAAAGCAATGTCTTGCAGGTCTTGTGTCTATAAAAATGATCAAGCTGCAAAGGATAATCCAAGTAAAAGTCTTCAAGAAGAAGAACCCTGTCCGAGATTTGCCCATCAGCTTGTATATGATGAGTTACACAAGGTATCCTAACTACATTGATCTGTACATTTTCCATGACCTACAATCTGAAAGAATCCAAAAAATAGGTTTTTTATTATTTTAAGTGGATTTGAATAAAAAATTATAATACATACCAGACATTTAATAGAGTATGAAGCAGGTGGTCAATATTATTTTTCCCTAAAATTCCTTAAGAGAATAAACATTTTTGCATAGATGGTAACTCCTTGAACTTTCTTCCTTTGAAAATGGTCAGTGGCTACTTCTTAACTCATAGATCAGATACATAGTATGGCCTGTTGTATAATTTTCAGCATTTGGGTTCCATGTCTCATGATGTGAAAAGGTATATATAACTTTCTGATTTTAGATTTTATTGTGTAAGAAATCTTTTTATCTTTATTTTTCCTATCTATGAGTGACATATCTTCTCCATCTGCTTTGTGAAATAGTATGACATTCTGAAGTTTAAGTATCAGTGTTCAGAATGGTTTCTTTAACTATTTCTCCCTTAAGCTTTACATGTAGTTTAGTGATTGGGCTCAGATTATATAGTAAGCTACTGACATAACCTATATTCTTTCCATTTAGGTCACAGATGAATATTTAAATTTTATATCATTTGAGACCTTCATGTTAAAGATACCATGGGAGTGGATAAAAGCCCTTTCTCTTAGTGTCTCCTAAATTAAAGGGTAAATGAATTTCCATCCTTAGGATAGAAATAATATTGTGATTCTATTACACTATTGAATATAAATTTATTTTTTTAATGAATCCTCACTTGAGGATATTTTTACATGGATTTTTAGAAAGAGAGGAAGGGAGAGGTCTGTAAGGGAGAAAGGAGGGAGGGAGGGAAACATCACTGTGAGAGAGACACATCAATTGGTTGCTTCCCGCATGCACCCCAATGGGCTGGGAATCAAACCTGCAACCCAGGTATGTGCCCTTGAGCAGAAATTGAACCCAAGACCTTGCAGTGCAAAGTTCAACACTAACCACTAAACACAATGGCCAGGGCTTGAATATAAATGTTTTTAAAATTTCAGAAAATGCCTTTAACACTTTGTGTAAGTACAAAATATCACTAAAACTAATATAATAGTGAAATCATTATTGCATTTCTTTTGAGTAATTTAATTGAGTAATGGAATATTTTATAAGTTATTTCACAAATTATATGTGGCATTTAATATTTGACCTTAAGGCTAAAGTTAAATTAAGATGTTAAAAAAATTTTTAAGTTTCTAATTGCTGTTGACTTTCAGTGATTTGACATCTTTTTAAAATAGTTTTTAAAAATATGTCTTTTTATTAATTTTAGAGAGAGAAGAGGGAGAGGGAGAGAGTAACATTGATTGACTGTCTCCTGTACACTCCCTACTGAGGATCGAGCCCGAAACCAGGGCATGTGCCCTAACCTTGAATCCAACCAGCGATCTCTTGATGCTTGGGATGATGTTCAACTAACTAAAGCACACCGGCCAGGTTGTCATCTGTCCTTTTTAAAGATATAATTTGTTATAACCAACACTTGGTTAACTTGATAATCCCCATTATTCATTGCCCTCAAACTATACATTGGGTTAGCTTCTTGCTATTGTTAATAAACAAAATATAACTGAGCAAATTTGAAGGTCACATTGGGTATTAAGCCATTTATGAATTCAGTAGCATCTTATCTAGCAAGCAGAGAAATTCTCTGAGGGATTAAGTCTTGCCCTGGTCAGTGTGGCACAGTTGGTTGCACTGTTGGTTTGGAGCATCGTCTAGCTCACCAAAAGGTGGCGGGTTCAATTCCTGGTCAGGTCATAGGGCATCTTAGGAAGACAACTGATTGATGTTTCTCACATCAATATTTCTCTCTCTCTTTCTCTCTCTCTCTCTCTCTCTCTCTCGCTCTCTCTCGCTCTCTCTCGCTCTCGCTCTCTCTTCTCCCCATCCTTTCTGTCTTTAAAATCAACTTTAAAAAAAACCTTTTTTTTAAATATATTTTTTATTGATTTTTTTTTTTTTACAGAGAGGAAAGGAGAGGGAGAGAGTCTACTGGGGATGTGCCTGCAAACAAGGTACATGCCCTTGACAGGAATCGAACCTGGGACCTTTGAGTCCACAGGCCAGTGCTCTATTCACTGAGCCAAACTGGTTAGGGCTAAAAAAAACTTTTAAGATGGAAGTCTTTTATAGAAAAGAGGGTGAGGCAAGTAAGTCATCAATAAGAGAGAAATGAAAGTTCATGGGGGAAAGTAAAGAGTTCAGGTAACTCTGGCTTCTCACTAGATGAGCTGTGGAGTTTCAGTTGGCTGGGCTTCTTACTGGACAAAAAGAAAATCTTCCTTGTTCCTGCTGAGGTGGTAAAGCAGTTGCGCTTTCTATTTGGGAATGAAAGGGCCTCTGTTCCTGTGGGGTCTGTAATCGATGTCTTCCAATATGGAGGTATTGGACTTCCAGTGATAGGTAATTGACTTATATAGTCTATCCCAACTTCAGTTTTAGTTAAGGCTTTCTTTATTCATTTTTACACTGTCATTGCTTTTGTTTCATGTTTCCATTGTCAGTGTGATTGTGGTAATAGGACTAATTTTAATATAAAATGTAACTTAGGAAGTAGTCATAATAATTTAAAAGTAAAGTAGAAACTAGAGAAAAATCAAGAGAAGCAATGATATTTTGATTTTTTTTAAATATAAGTAAGACTAAGAAAGGTACCTGTTACACAGTACTCGCAAAATGAAGAAGTTTTAACTGTCACTTAACATAGTTTCTTAAGTATGCACATCTTTTTAAAAGTCTGGTTTGTTTTGTTTATTACAGGTTCATTATTTATTTGGTGGGAATCCAGGAAAATCTTGCTCCCCAAAAATGAGATTAGATGACTTCTGGTCACTGAAGTTGTGTAGGCCTTCAAAAGATTACTTACTGAGGCATTGCAAGTACCTCATAAGAAAACACAGGTATAAAAATAATTCACAGAAAACTCTTATTTAACTTTGTCAGCTATTGTTAGTATTACCTAAGCTTTGGAGACGTGCCTTTGTCTTTGGAAAGTTAGTAACATAAAAGTGTAAACACTGAAGGTCATGACTTTTATAGGTTCCCTATTATTCTCCTAATTTTGGTTTCTTCTTTCAAAGGAAGACACAAAGTGAAAATAGATATTGATGCTAAATTTTTAAAATATAGAACAAGGAAATTTTGCAACTGTTAAAATAATGGAATAAGTTTCTGTGAAGGTGATAAACTTAACATCAAGTAACTGAAGGCCTAACCACTACAGATTACATCAGTTCTAGATTATTGACATATGCCTGACTTATTGATAACTTTAACTGTGAATGTGATGATATAGTTTATTAATATGTTTATAATTTGATGTTTCAGGATACAACTTTAAATAGAATTAGTTTTATGTGATTTCCTTTGCTAATTAATTATAAAATCATGTAATTAAACATTTTCATGAATGTCTCTTTAGTCATGTTTGCTTTTTAAAAAGACCTAGCAGGTGTTAAGCTACTAAAAAAATATAGAAAAGTATATCTGTCCTTTTGGTTACTGATAATGTTAGATGATAAAGATTTATAGTTTGGAAGGAGAAGTTAACCTTTAATGACAATAATAGCTACCATTTATTGAACCATTTTTGTATGCTAGATCTTGTACGTTGTTCTCATAATAAGCCAATGGAGGAAGAACTGTTACTATCACTTTTTTATAAATGAAGAAATGATGGGGAAACTTTTAAATGGGTTATATAACTCATCTAAGGTCACTCAACTGTAAATGACAGATAGAATTTGATCCTGAGTATTCTGATTCCAGAATTCATTTCACCACCACCACCACCCACACACACAGAGGTACATACTAGTGTGTATACACACACATGTTTATTATATAATATATTTTATATAGAATATAAATACATGAAAGTATGTGTAGATATAAATTAGACTATTCCTTTATCATATGTTTACTTCAGAAACAGCAAGTTAATGTAGTTCAGTTTGGTGCACTTTAAGTTCTAGAGATCATCTGTTAGCATTTGGGGGAAAGGTGTTGGCTGTGTTACATGAGTGAGTCATCAGTAAGGAAAAGGAGCTTGCTCTGGAAGAGTGAGAAAAGTAGAGGGATGTAGGGCATTATCTGAGGATCACCACTGTTTGAGGGAAGGCAGAGGAAGGGATATTCCATAAAAGAGATCCAGAAAGTACAGTAAGATTCCAGATAAACTTTGAAGGTTGCAACAACTGAATTTCTTGATGAATTTGATATTGGTATGAGAAAAAGAATAGTTAAGGATAATTGCTAGGGCATCTTAAGAATTTTGTCTACGAAATTTAAATTGACAATAAGACCCAACTTAGACATTTGAGAAAAACAGACTCTTTTTTTCCTACCACCTTTTTAAAATGACTTAAAGTTTTGAGGGATTTATTACATTGGGAACAGAATAGATAGAAGTTGATTTCTGAATTGAACATGAAAATTACCTTTTTAATTCAAATCTCATATTAAATTAGATACCAGATCTTTCATTATATAAAAGCTTACCCTGTATTGCTGTGCTGGTTTATTTATTTTTGTTGTTCTTTTGGGAAATAACTATTTTTTTCTTTTTCAGTAAAATACAAATTTGGAGGGAGAGAAGTTTATTGTATGTTAAGAAAGTATCTCTTGGTTCTTAATGATACCATGTAATATAGCAAATAAAGTAAAATTTATATATATGTGTGTGTGTGTGTGTGTGTGTGTGTGTGTTCAAGTTTCCAGAATTGTTTATTTGTTTATGAATTGGGGCATAAAAGGGGCAAAAGAAAAGAAATTTAATATGGTTAATTCCTGTTCTTTTTACAAGGCATAATTGTTGGCTGAAATGTAATTCTAGCCTGCAAACACAAATCCAGTGATAAATTTTTACAAGCTAAATAAAAGTTTAGAAAACGAAGAGAAAAAAAAAACATAACTTTCAGGAAAATTAATCTCTTTACTGGATTTAATAGGATGGTAGGTGTGTTTTGGTTAGGTTATTTCAGGTTGCAAAGGAGAAAGACATGCTTAAAATAAATTCACTAAAAGAGAATTTATTATGAGAATTAAGGCAGTTTCTTAGCATTTGAACACTGAGGCATATAGAGAATTGTTTAGGATACTGGACCAATTCTAGTAGCTAGGAGCTAAGTAAAGTAGTACTTGTAACTGAGCCTCTTTCTGCTTCTTTCTCCCTGCTTCTCCTGTTCTACTGATTACTGCTGACTTTGCTTCCCCTCAACCTCCTGGCTTTAATAGATAGGTGGGTGGGTGGGTGGGTGGGTAGATAGATAGATAGATAGATAGATAGATAGATAGATATTCACCTCTTTGGCTTCTATTGATAAGTAAATACAGAGGGAGGGAGAGAGGGAGAGAGGGAGGGAAGGAATCTATTATGTCTTCTGTTAACTACCTTCTGTATTTTGTCTGCCTTTTATAAAGTATCCTGTGTATCTCACATTCTGATTCTCTGAGAGAGAGTATCTTCTTAGAGAGGGTTCCCTAGTGAGAGTATCTCTATTGGGAATAATTCTGCCAGGCCCCTTTTTAAACTGCTCATTAAGCTTGAGATGATTGCTTTTGGCTCAAGTGCCAAAATTCTCGTCTAACTTGTGGACAAGATGGTAGAGTAACATGATCTCTGCCTAAGGAACTCTCTGAAGTTCGCAAGGCTGGCTGACAGTCATGGTATTGTCTGGTGTACGAGAACTGTAATATATTGATAGTCTTTGTCCCTGCCTGAAATACAGATAACCCTATTACTAAGGTTAGCTCTAAAGACAGGAGATTATTAAAGCCATCAGCCTGAACACCATTGTGAATAGCTTATTATTTTCATTTTCCAAATGAAATTAAATGTCTTTTTTCTCTCTCTGAACATTTGAAAAGTACACAAATTTATTATAAATAAATCCATATATAGTTGTGCTATAACAAAAGGACATTATCTTATTTAAATAGATAGTCCCAAAAAGACTTTTAAAAAAAGAGAGAGAGAGAGATCTCATTCTTTCCTTTTCAACCTTGGAATCAGATAGTTATGTGTTAGATTCTGCTTCTGCCACTTAATACCTCTTATCTTGGTCAAATTCATTCTCAGGTCTCAGTTTCTCATCTGTTTGTGTTTTGTTTTATTTTGTTAATGATGATAATACTTATTGTCATCATAGAGTTAATAGAGGCCTTATGCATATTGAAAGGAAATTAATTAGAAGGTGGTCAGCGTGGCAGGATTAGGTGAGACAAGCCAGACAAGCCCTGGAATCAACCTCCCACCATCCTTCCCCTGCCAGCTGCACCTGGGGCAACGCCAGGGCATCTTGCAGAGTGAGCGGAGTCCCTCTGAAGGGTGGATCCCTCAGCCCAGCCTGCAGTGATTGGGATGAAATCAGCAGTCCCAACAGCCCTGGTTGGTCCCAGAGTGCAAGAGGGCACTCTGCAAAGTTGCTGTCGCTCAGCAGCTCCTGCATTGAGTGTGTGCCCCCTGGTGGTCAGTGTGCATTACAGCTACTGGCTGGTCAACTGGTTGCTTAGGCTTTTATATATATATATATATATATATATATATATATATATATATATATAATTATGAGGATAAATAAGGTGATATATGCTTGATATAGTGTCTAGCACATGACAAAGGCTTGATAAGTTGCTGCAGTTTGTTGGTATTGTTATTACTGACTAAGGCATGGAAATAATTTTATTAAAATGATCTAATCCGGGTGAATGATATTTCATTAAAATAAACTACCGTATTTGCCGGCGTATAAGACGATTTTTTGGCCCTGAAAAATACCGTATTTGCCGGCGTATAAGACGACCCCCTAACATTTCCACTCAAAATACAGAGTTTGTTATATACTCGCCGTATAAGACTACCCCCCCACTTGGAGGCATATTTTTCAGGGCCAAAAAATCGTCTTATACGCTGGCAAATACAGTACTCATTTCTATTTATAAAATACCTGTTAAGCACCTCCATTTGGGGCAGCGGGGGGAGAGGAGGGGTTTAGAAGGATATTACACAAATCTAATAAAGTATTTTTATTTTATCTCTACTTGTTTTTTATGAAACCTACTTGGCTCTCCCCCCCCCCCCCCCCCCGCGCCCCAGTTTATGTAAACTATTTGACATATTTACTGTTTTAGAGTTGATTTTATCTTAGCTTATAGTTTTCAGGGGAGGGTGGAAGTGCTCTCACACAGACAGTCTCTAGGAGCACAGCTGCCTGTGCCCACCTGGCATTACTATTACATCTTAGGGACTCCACATCTGCACTGTCTATGTGGAAGTCTGGTCGTTTCTGGATTCCCAAATGCAGGGTTTTTAGATATCCATAAAACTCCTCATATACAGTGTCCCAGCTCTGAAAGACATTTCTGATGTTTTTTATAACTCCAGACAGTTATTATTCTTTTTTTTATATTTTCTAGATTTGAAGAAAAGGCCCAAATGGATCCTCTTAGTGCTTTGAAATATTTACAAAATGATCTTTATATAACTGTGGATCATTCAGACCCAGAAGAGACAAAAGAGGTAAAGGCGGTAATAAACTTTAGAAACTGAGCTTTAAAAAAAAGTTTTCCCAATTTATATTTGCTGATTTTGCTCTTAGATGTTTAAAGGAAACTATGATGGTTCTAATATTAAAAATGACAGAATAGATGAAATAAAAATTAAATAGGCTTATTTTCATGTGATATAATATTCAAGTCACACACAAAACCCTTGATCCATTTAGAACAGTATTATTAGATATAAAGTTTTAATATAGATACTAGTTTTATGCATTGGGAAGAAAATAGAAATTTTACTCCCATTGCCCCATGCTTCTTTTACTCAGGGATTACATAATAGTTCATTATAAACTTTTCTGTTGATACACCAAAACCCGCTTAAAGAAGAAAGAAAACTCCCCTTTTCTGTAGGGAGAAGGTGAAAAGAGGTTGCTGGGAATAGAATCCTTCCTGCCTTGATAGTTATGCAAATGTTGTATCTGGATAGTTTGACTACAACTACTAACTTCACTTGTCAGTGGTCCCTAAGTTTGAAAAATGAGTAGCAGGTCATTCATTTTCAGGGTTTTTTGTTTTGGGGGTTGTTTTTTTTGTAATTTAACATGGATGGAAGCAAAAGATCTAATACTATTATTTTTATGAATATACCTGCAACAAGTTTCATGGTTTTATAGCCTGTTTTCCTAATAACTTCTGAGATTCTTTTTGTCATATTTTCCTTCTGATTACTGTCCTTATTCATAGTTCATCTAGAAACATCCATTTCATCTTCCACTCACAGAATCGGTGCTAATTATAGGCAGTTCTATCCCTTACGACTATTTCCCTGTTAGCTGTTGCTTTGCTTTGGCTTTGTAATAGCAACATCAAGCAGTGCTTTTCTCTATTCAGCATAGGTTTCAGATTTAATATCGAATCACGTTCCGGCACCAGACTCATTGTACTTTCAAGCAGTAGAGCCTGTCTGTCCTTGGCAACAAAACAAAGAGACACTCTTTCATAGTTGCCTACTGTGAAAATAATTCCTATTTCTCTTACTCAGTATTGGTTACAACTCTTCACTAGATAGAGAATCATCAGTACATACTTTAGGGGGTTCTTCTCAAAGGAGGGCAGTTAATTGTCTTTCCTTGAGTCTTCAGTCAATTCATGATACTATGTTTTTTTCGTAATCTAAAATGGCTAGAATATGAAAACATTAAATTTTCTATAAAATTTTTAAAAAGCAAACCAAAACAAAATATTGCCAAGCAAATAATTTCAGCTGCAAGTAGGCCAAAGAAAATAGACAGTTTGTTCTTAATGCTAAGCTCTTGGGAAAACCAGGACAGGGAATTCTCTCAGATTCAAACAGAGCAATTTTTAAAATTTTGGATTTCACTTGGTCTCCTTTCTTTAATAGTCTCAAATTATGATTTTGTATGCCACAGACTACCATTCTATTTCTTAAAAGTTTTATCTATCAAGAGTTGTTTAGCCCTAGTAGAAGTTAGTTAAAATGATGTTGTGCATGTGTGTTCAGCATTCGAATCACTTCAGAAACTTTTTCAAAACAATACCCTTACCCTAAGACACTCCTCTGTCTGATCCTATGTAACTGAAAACATCCTGACATTGATTTTGTAAGATTATTATTTTTTTACTTTTACTGATTTCAGAGAGGAAAGAAGAGGGAGAGATAGAAATATCAATGATGAGAGAGAACCATTGATCAGCTGCTTCCTGTACACCCCACCACTGGGGATAAGCCCACAACCCAGGCATGTGCCCTTGACCAGAATCTAACCGGGACCCTTCAGTTCACAGGCTGATGTTCTACCCACTGAGTCAAACTGGCTAGGGCGATTTTTTTTTTTTAATGTATGGATTTTGTTTTGGAGAAAGAAATCTCTTGATGATAATTCCAGTATATACACTTATAGTATTTTTAATAAGCTATATAGATCTTCATTTTTCTTTTAAGAAATCATTCCACTTATCAAGAAAGGCCATAATGCTAGCCAGTGCTTTCTGTATGTAGTATTTTATTTTTGTTCTCTATGTACACTTTATAAATTTCTCACTATATTAAGTTGTTATACAGCAACTAAAAGGGGTTTTTAGAATTTTATTTTGGAGGGGTGATCATCATGTTATTGGGGAAATAGTGGTGGGCTACCATTATATACCAAATAATGGTTCTTTGCTTTTGTCCAGTCTCCATAATATGGGTTCTAAATTAGTGATTAGCTTCTAGCAAACATTATGAAAATGACATCCCCGCCCCCAAGGAAAGACCCAAGAAGAGGATGCGTAAATCAATTCCATCTTTCAGAGGATTCTATAAGAGAGAAAGAAAAAACAAAACAATACAATAAAAGCAAGTTTTAACTAGTATTGCACATTATTTATTTTTAAAAATTGTCTGCTGAGCTTCCAGAATACTGGTGTCATTAATTTAATAGGTGTGTGTTGAATCACTTCAATATGCCAGGCATTCTTCTAGGCACAAGAGGAATAAAAAGTAAAGGGAGATCAGAATGCAAAGGGGTAAGAAATGGGCAGTGGCTGTATTAAATAGGATGATTATAATAGACCTCATTTAGAAATGAGATTGTCACAAAGACTTGAAGGATATGAGGAAGTGATCTAAGAAAATAATTTGGTGAAGGGAGGACTAGAACAAAGACCCAAGGCTGAGTGCATTCTGGCTTTGTTTAGAACAGCAAGGAGGCCATTGTGGCTGGAGTAGAGGAGAGATGGGTAAGAGTCATTAGCTATGAGGTCAGAGAGCTAAGATCAGGGATTGAAGATTGTGAATGATTTAGTAAACCATTGCTGGAACTTTGGCTTTTACTCTGAATGAATAAAGAGCTAGTTCAGAGTATTGTGCAGAGGAGTGATATAATCTGCTGTGTATTTTAGATCACTCTATTGTATTGAGGATAGATGAAGGAAGGAGATTGAGGATTCTGACAGAGAGACTCATGGGGAAAACTGTAGAAATCTAAGCAAGTGATTATTGTAGCTCAGACCCAAGTAGTAGTCATAGAAATAGAAGTGAAGTACATCAGATTCTTAATATATTTAAAGATAGAACTAAAAATTTTA
Organism: Vespertilio murinus; assembly: GCA_963924515.1. Lineage (NCBI taxonomy): Eukaryota > Metazoa > Chordata > Mammalia > Chiroptera > Vespertilionidae > Vespertilio > Vespertilio murinus. The sequence goes on along the minus strand of OZ004712.1, from coordinate 55,052,825 downwards.
TGATGGATTGAACATAGGGTTTGAAATAAATGACTCCAAAGTTTTTTTATCTGAATGAATGGAGTTATTATCAACCAAATGAAAATGCACTGGGTAGATCTGGTTTGTGGTGGTGGGTGGGGACTCCTGACTGGGATCCGGAATTTAATGTTGGGTATGTTCAGTTTGAAATGTCTATGAAACAGTCAACTTGAGATGTTGAAGTGGTAGTTAGATAGTCAAGTCTGAATTTGGAAGAGATCTGGATTTACTCAGATTGCATATCACTTGGTACCTGTTAAAATCCTAGACCCATAATTTAATAGCATTATTTAAATGACAGGGTTTTTTCCCCCCATCCTTCTGTATGTAGAGCCAATAAACCATAGATGTTAGAAAAGGGAATTCACCCTCAAAATAAGGAGAAGATAGGGAATTGGTGAAATAGGAACAAATAATAGAAAAGATTTAAAAAGTAAAAGGTTGGCTCTTTGAAAAGGTGAATAAAATAGGTAAACCCTTGGGAAGACAGAAAATAAAAGTGAAAACATAAATTATCAACATCACAAATGAAAAGAGGAAATCATTACAGACCCTACCTACATACATTAAAAGGTAATAAGGGAACATTATTAATAACTTTGTCAAGTTGATAATTGAAGAAATGGACAGATTCCTTAAAAGACACAACTTATCAAAGCAGATAGAGATTGAATTTGTAATTGAAAACTGACTAATAATGAAAACTCAGCACCTCATTGGTTGTATTGTTCAATTCTATCAACAATTTAAATTACAAAAAAACCCCACCATTTCTACACATAGACTCTTAGAGACCAGAAGAAGACAGTATACTTTCTAAATTCTTTTATGAAGTAGCTTAACTCTGATATAAAAACACAACAAAGAGCCCTGGCCAGTGTAGTTCAGTGGCTAGAGCATCTCACATGATGTTTTCCTCTTTCTCTCACATTCTCTCTCCTTCCATTGAGTGAGGATTAAAAAACAAACGAAGATATTACAAGCAAAGAAAATCAGACCAATACCTCTCGTGAATACAGATGCAAAATTCTTCATAAAATTTTAGCTATTTGAATCTAGCAATATATAAAAAAAGTTTAATGCACAATGACCAAGTAGGGCCTTATCCTAGGACACAGTTTGGTTTCACATTTGAATATCAGTCATTCATCACATTGATAGAATAAAGGAAGAAAACCGTAGATCATCTTGATAAGTCAAGAAAGGGGCACTTGACAAAATTTAAAACCAATTCATGATAAAAATTCTTAGTACACTAGAAATAAAAAAGCTTTCTCATAAAGGGCATCTATGAAAAACATGTCAATTGACATCCTCTATTTACCATGTAAGAAAAACAAATAAATAGCATGTAGAAAGGAAGAAGTGAAATTGTATGCACTTGTAGTGATATTTTGTGTACATAGAAAAGCCCTTGCAATCTGCAAAACAGTATACTAAGTGAATTTAGCAAGGTAACAGAATGCAAGGCCTATAGGGGGAAAAGCAATTATTTATATGTTTCTTAGCAATGAACAATTAGAAGAGGAAATTGTAAAACCTGTTTAAAATAATTAAACATGTAGTTATAAGTATATTGTAAGAAGTTAAATAAGACCTAAGATGGAGAGACCTATCACATTTATGGGTTGAAAGACTAAAAATTGTTAAGAATTTAATGTTCACCCTATAAACATGCCAGCAGCCAGCAAGTTTGGGTTTTGTCATTGTTAAAATCAACAAACTAATTCTAAAATTTATTTGGAAATTCATAAAGGTCCTGCACTAGCCAAAACAATGTTGAAAAAAAAAGAAGTTGGAGATCTCATACTACTTGATTCTCTATTGTGGTAGACAGATCCGTAGAACAGACTAGAGTACACAAATAGACCCACATAAATGGAGTAAATTTTTATTTATTTTTGATCAGGGTGCCAAATCCATTGGGGAAAGGAAAGTCTTTAACAGATGTGCTGATATCTTAACCCCTATCTTATATTTTATATAAAAATTTAAATTAAAATGGAATATAAAACCCCAAACAATAAAAATTTCAAGAAAAGCCCTCACCGGTTTGGCTCAGTGGATAGAGTGTTGGCCTTGGACTGAAAGGTCCTTGGTTCGATTCTGGTCAAGTGCACATGCCTAGGTTGTGAGCTGGATGCTCAGGGGCATGCAGGAGGCAGCCAGTCAGTGATTCTCTCTCATCATTGATGTTTCTATCTCTCTCCTCTCTCTTCCTCTCTGAAATTAATAATAATATATATCTTCAAGAAGAAAATAGATTATCTTCACAACCTTGGGATAGATCAAAGATTTTTTGGACATGACATAAAGCCACTAATCATAAAAGAAAATTGGATAAATGGGCTTCAACAAAATTAAAATCTCAAAGACATTATTGAAAACTGGGCAATCCACAGACTAAATATTTGTAGTAGATATCTCTGACAGACGATTGATACCCAGCATATATAAAGAACTATATATGTGGTGGGCAAAAGTAGGTTTACAGTCGTGAGTATGTGAACCATAGAATTTATTCTTAATTATGTTATATTATTTATTTGTATTGCAGCTGTAATTCATAACAGTGTAATTGTACATGGGCATGGAATACCAGTCTAACTTGTAATTTAGGAATGGCCTGAGTATAATAAGCATGCCTTTTTTCCTCAGAGTTTGAATTACAGAGCAGTGTTTTAATTAGCATGTACTTATTTTTGAAATGAGAATGTATATGTACTAAGAATTAATAACTGTCCAGGACACCAATCATCCATATGTAATAGGCTGTCTCACACTGGAGAAAGTAATTTTCTATTTTATTTCAGTTGACCAGTTATTTGTTAATAAATACATATCTTAATAAAATTTTCAAATAAAATAATTCCAGAACTTGGTTCAGTATTTTTGAAAAATAATGAGCAATCCAGTAGAAAAGTCAGCATATTTTTTTATCTAAATGTAGTGTTCTGCCGAAACCGGTTTGGCTCAGTGGTAGAGCATCGGTCTGTGGACTGAAAGGTCCCGGGTTCGATTCCAGTCAAGGGCATGTACATTGGTTGCGGGCACATCCTTGGTAGGGGGTGTGCAAGAGGCAGCTGGTCGGTGTTTCTCTCTCATCGACGTTTCTAGCTCTCTATCTCTCTCCCTTCCTCTGTAAAATATCAATAATATACATATATATATATATATATAAAATAAATATAGTGTTCTTCTTGCCACTTTTTGGTAAATAGACTTAAATGCAAAGGCATACAGTGGCTAATGAATAGTCATAATTAGAGAAGTTACTTTTTTCTGATGTGCTTAGCTAATTTGCTTCTATTTTTCTTTTATAGTTTCAGCTCCTTGCTTCAGCTCTATTCAAATCTGGTTCAGATTTTACAGCTCTAGGTAAGTATTCCCATGTAGTTTATTCACCCAGGTACCCTGGCATTTGGGAAGTTGGAGTTGGGTTTTGTTTTTTTTAATGAAACATCAGAGGAAATGTTCATCTAAGCAATGGAACAAGTTTCGAGGTAGAATGCAAAATTTCTGATAACTTACTACAAAGTTATTATCAGTCACCAATTCATAAAACAGTTTGCTTTTCCTGTTCCACCAATTGCTTCCTTATTATGCAAACAGGTGACAATTGAAGCATGTTCAAAATAAATTAATTTATATAGCATTGTTTTGGAATACAGATTCTATTATTGATGTACTTACTATGAGATATCACTTGTTAGTTGAATGATTTTTCCTCTCAGTTTGTTCTTTGTGGTGTTGTGTGGTGTCAACAGAATGGTGATGGGGTATAGAGATAGGGCAGGCAATGAAATAAATTTTTTGAGAGCAGAGAAAATAAATTATCTTTTTCCTGAAAATTGGAATTTTTGTATGTTGGCATCTTGATTGTTCAAGACAAATTCTACTTGAAACTCTGGTGTTTCTTTTTTTTTAATTGATTTTAGAGTGAGAAGAAAGGAGAGAGAGAAACAGCAGTTTATTGTTCCACTTATTTATACATTCCTTGGTTGATTCTTGTATTTGCCCTGACTAGGGATTGAACCTGCAACCTTAGTGTATTGGGACTATGCTCTAACCAACTTAGCTACCCGGCCAGGGCAAAACTCAGTATGTCTTAAAGAAACCAAGACTAATGAATCTTAAACATCCATCTTCATTTAAGAGTACTCTCATTTAATATTAATGAGTTATTAAAGTAAAATAGACTGTAGTAAAGTGGGGAATTTGTAACAGATCCAGAACCCAGAGTTTTAAGTCAGGTGAATTTTCAAAGATCTTTTTGTAAGTCATTTTTATAGATTCACTTTCAGCAAGGTAGTAGCCTTTTGAAATATGGAAATGTCCAGCTTTTCTCTTGTTATTAAAAGATGTAGTCACACAGTAAATGCATATTAATTTCATTGGTGCCACTGCTGTTATTGTATGCTTTAGAGTTGAGCAACAGTATTGAAGTTTTCTAGTATATGTAATATAAATTCTACTCTTTATCTCTGGAACAAACTAACATTTTGGGATATCAGTTTAACTTCTTTAGTGTTTGTCCTTTTGTCTCTTAAAGGTAAACCATAGCTAAAAGGAAAAAAGTAAAGACCATTTGTAATTCTGGTATTCTTCACTGGGATGGGAAAAAGTAGCAGTGTTCCTTGGGGGGTTGCCTTTTCTTTTCCCATAGTGGCTAGTTAAGGCTTTTCTACTGACCAAGGCAGCTGCAGTATGGAGGTCTGGTTCCCAAAGACGTCAGGCTCCACAGGGCAAGACTGGGGAGACTGCTGCTGCTGTAAAATATGACCCCAGTGGATTCTTCTAAAAATGTTGCTAGTTGTTTGCAACTATTCCATACAGCGGGTGGGATATGTAAGGGCTTTTAAAAAAGATGTTTTCAGGATGTTAAGAAATCTCAACCTTGTGATGGAAAATTTGGGTATAAGCATTATTTTAGAAATTCATGAATTTTACCATTTGAAATGGATTTAGAGCTAAATGAATTGGGAGCCTGGCACATAGATATTCAGTTTGAATGAATATTTGCCTTATTATATGTGGAGAGCACAGTCCGGAGCTGTTATTTTTACTTTATCAGTGGGCAGCACTAAAATGTCTCTGGCTGACTTATAGAACAAGAATTTCTTGGCAGTTATTTAAATACTGCCCAGTGCATGAAATTTGTGCACTGGGAGAGGGTGGATGTGTCCTTCAGCCCAGCCTGTACCCTCTCCAATCCAGGACTGCTGGCTCCTAACCGCTGACCTGCCTGTCTGCCTGATTGCCCCTAACCACTTCTGCCTGTCAGCCTGATCTTCGCCTAACTGCTCCCCTGCAAGCCTAATTAACACCTACCGTATTTGCCGGCGTATAAGACGACTTTTTGGCCCTGAAAAATATGCCTCCAAGTGGGAGGTAGTCTTATACGGCGAGTATATAACAAACTCTGTATTTTTAGTGGAAATGTTAGGGGGTCGTCTTATACGCCCAGTTGTTTTATACGCCGGCAAATACGTATTTTTCAGGGCCAAAAAATCGTCTTATACGCCGGCAAATACGGTAACTGCTCTCCCTTGCTGGCCTGATGGTCCCCAACTGCCTTCCCGTGCAGGCCTGGCTCCCCACCTCTGCCAGCCTGATCGCCCCTAACTGCCTCTACCTGCCTGATCACCTCTAACTTCCCTCTCCTACCTGCCTGATCTCGCCCCCAACTGCCCTCCCCTTCAGGCCTGATCTTACCCCCAACTGCTCTCCTCTGCTGGCCAATTTGGTTCTGATTGGTCGGTTTCTATGCCAGTCAGCATCTCCGGGCTGGTCATAGAGGCAGGGCTGATCAGCAGCCGCTGCAGGCTGCTGGCAGGCAGCTGAACTGCTGACCTTTGAGAGGGGTGGTGGGGGTTGCTACTGGCAGTGATCAGACCCTGCTTCTCTACCTGTGCCTTGCCAGCAGCTGCTGCCATTGCTGATCAGCCCCTCCTCTCTCTCTCTCTCTCCCTCCATAAGCTCAGCAGTTCAGCCCTCTTGCATTCTGCATGCACAGCCTGGTGAACGGTCAAGCCTTCCAGTCATTGTGGATGTGACAGACCCAGGGTTTTTATATATTAGGATGTTAGGCTGTTGTCAGCAAATATTTTACCTTTAGCTTAACTCATTTCTTCTGCCTCTGCTCTATTCACTGCCAGCTAATATATTTTGTCAGAAAAGTTTGTTTTACTTGGATTTCAAACAAACCTCAAATGCTCTGAGAACAATACAAATACAATGGAAAAAATACAAAAATAAAATTCCTGTGGAGTTTTGTTTCTTACTTTTTCTAAAGGGAGGCAATATATTTAGTAGTGAAGAGATGAGAACATAGTATAGTGGTTCAGAGTTAGAATCTAGGTTAAGATATCAGCTCTGTCACTTGCTAATTTTAAAAGTGACCTTGATCAAGTCATCTTCTTAATAATTAATTTATTCAACTATAAAATGGAGGTAATGAGAGTGCTTACCTTACATCGTTGAGAGAATTAATTATAGAAAACAGCAAAATAGAACACTTAGTAAGTGCTCAATTTAGGGTACTGTTATTAACTTCCTTAAAAAATATGTCTTTGGCCCGGGTGGTGTGGTTCAGTGGTTGAAGGTCTAACAGTTTGATCTGGTAAGGGCACATGCCCAGGTTGTGGGCTTGATCCCCAGTAGGGGACATACAGGAGACAGCTGATGAATGATTCTCATCATTGATGATTTTATCTCTCTCCCACTTTCCCTTTCTCTCTGATATCAATAAAAATATATTAAATTTTTTTAATTATATGTATAATCTTTGTATCATTGTGAATTTGGATGAGGAGCAAATTCACATGGCATGCTAATTTTAATAAGGAGAAATCTGATATATTGAAAACAAAAAATACTTTGCATAAAAATTTATGAACAAAAGTACCTTTTATAGGTTGCATGCCTACTTAGAGTTCCTGGTTCTTATCCTCATTCATTTTCTATCTGATTGTTTTACCTTTACTCCACATAGAATTGAAATCAAATGGGTTATTTTGTGTGTGTGTATGTATGTGTATATATATATATATATATATATATATATATATATATGATAAATAAACCAAATATTTTATTTTCTAAATCTTCTAAGAAGAAATTTGCCTCAGCCTAACTTTCTGATTCTCTTCAGAATTAATCTAGTTTATCTTAATTTCTTAGAATTAAAAATAAGTATTTGTTAAAGTTATATATAATTAAAGAATTAGAAAGATAATTATTTATAAGTAAGTAGCTGCCATTATCTTAGTTTTAAAAAATTATTTCAGGGAAGAATAACCTCTAGGGATCTTTAGTTTAGAGGTTCTGGTGGCTGTGGGCACTTTTAAGCTTTAACTCAGACATTTTGCTAATTTAAGAGCAATGTCTTGTCTCTAGAAAGAATGCTTTGGATCAGTTAAATGTTTTTTCAACAATGTATGTGGCATGTAGGAGAAATCTGGTCTATAGAACATATTGCCTTTTTGGTCTTCATGCCTCTTTTTATAACTTTTACAGACCAAATATGATGTGCAAGTATGAATTCAGATAAATATTTAAAACATTTTATACAGTAAGTAGTTGGTGCTTTTTGGCACTGACATTTCTTAGTAAGGTGCCTTATTAGTTTCACAGAATTTGCTATGTCCTTTTAGCCCACAAAATTTAGATTTCAGCAAGATACTATCTTTAGCCTCTTGTCTGTAGCTCACATGTTTACAGGTGCTTTGTATATAATAACTAGAGGCCCGGTGCACAAAACATGCACACGTGCACATGCATGCGCGCGCATGTGTGTGTATGTGTATGTGTGTGTGTGTGTGTGTCTCGGTCCAGCCTGCGCCCTCTCACAGTCTGGGACCCCTCCCTCCTTACCGGCTGCCTGCTTGTTCCTTACCACTCAGCACACTGCCGTGGAAGCAGTTGAGGCTCCTGCCACCACCTCTGTCCTCGCCAGCTATGCGCCTGGCTTCCGGCTGAGCGGTGCTCCTCCTGTGGGAGCACTGACCATGAGGGGACAGCTCTTACACTGAGCGCCTGCCCTCTGGTGGTCAGTGCACATCAAAGTGACCAGTTGTTCTGTCATAATGGTTGCTTAGGCTTATATAGACTAGAGGCCTGGTGCATGAAAATTCATGCACTCGGGGGGAGGGGGGTTGTCTCTCAGCCTAGCCTACCCCCTCTCACAATCCGGGACCCCTTGGGTAGAGTCCCCCTAGGCCTGGCCTAAGATCAGGGCCTATCGGGGCTTTCCTTCCCCTGACTGCAGACATTTGGCCCCACCCCTGCTGCTGCCACTGCTTGCCATCTGTACAGTGCTGGCCCCCCTCCCCTGCCACCATTCACCTTCCTCTATGACAGGCGTGGTGTGTGGCTTGACTGGCCTGGGCCTCCCTCTGTGAGATGATCGCTGGCTGGTCGCACACCTGCTATAGTGTTGCTTATTGGTGGCCTGGGCTTCCCTCTTTTCTTTCTTTTTTTTTAAGTAAGAGTAATGTTTACTGAGTAATACAGAACTGGGTACTATGAAGGGTTTACCAGGATGGAAATGCACTGCACCCCGCCCCTACCACCCCCATCATCCAGAGACTACAGTATTTAGAAGTTACATGCAATGGCCATAACTGCTGAATATCTGTTTGTAACAAACAAACCATAGTATATTTATACTGTATCACATCAAGTGATTATAGAAATCCATTTAAATATTACTTGTATAAAATCTTATTTTTATAAAAAAATATTTTAAAAAAATGAAAGTATAAAAAACACGTACAGTTGAAAGCCCTGCCAGGACAGCCAGCCTATAAACATTCAGTCTAAACATTCATGTGCTTTGGAAGGGCACCCATGCCTCTTGCCCACAGCAACTCCAGGAGGCCAGCGAGGGTGCACCCTGGATGCCCCTCTGCGAAGGACTGAGCTGGACCACGGTGGTTGGGTATAGCAGGGCCTGGCACAGTGACCTTCTCAGGCCTTACGTCAGGGTCAGGGTCAGGGCTGGGGGCAGGAAGATTGCAGTTTCCCTCTGAGTTTCTTACTCAGCCTAATTTTGGTTGCATCTCATGGCTTTTCCTCATAGCTGGGAGGTCCTTTGGGTGGGTGCCCTGGTGGAAAAGCTGGAGAAGTGCCCACAACTGCCTGATTGGGCATCTCTCCAGCCCAGAACCTACAAGCCTGGCGTAGACAGAACAGCCCATCCTCAAGACTACTTTGGTCTCGGTGGTTGGTCCTGGGTTTCATCAGCCTGGGTTTCTTCTCCTGGTGTAGCTGACCTGAGTTTCACAAAAAAGTCTGGCCGATGCTGGCTGTGTTGAGCCTTATTGAAGAGATTTTCATGCAGCAAGGAAGAGTCCTGTGGGACCTTCCTCCTTCTTCATCTCCTCCTCTCCCTCCTCCTCCCAGCCCACGGTCACTTCTCCGGCTTCTCCAGCAGTGGTTTGCTTTCTGAGTTGAGGGTCCTAACACTGTTGGTCCTGACGATGCAGGTGGGGCAATGCCAGCTGAGCATCAGGATTAGCTGCTGCCGCTCCTGCTTCAGCTCCTCCATCTGGGTTTTCAGCTCCACATTCATGAGCTCAAGCCACTCAGATTCCCACTGTGCAAATTCCTTCTGCTCCTTCTTCTTGTTCTGGCATGGGGCTGCCACTTTGTTCTTTTCCCAGTGCCTTTTCCTCCGTACTGCTTGTCAAATAGCAATCACATAAAATTTTCATGATGATTCACTGTTATATCAAATATATATCCAGGGATTTAAGTCTTAATATTTAGTGCCCATCCACTCCTTCTCAGCTCTTTATGACTTTAATTCTCTGTGCATTAAAAAAAAAAACACCTATAATTACCATTCAATATATGCAAAGCTTTTTTAAAATTGATTTTTAGGTAGAGAGTGAAAAGAAGAAGAAAAGTGAAATATCGATTTCCTGTACGAGTTATTTATGCATTCATTAGTTCTCCGGAGCCTGTGGGCCAGGGGGAGGGACCCAGAGGCCAGTTTAATCACAGCATGGCTCAGGTTCCCCAGAACCTACGAGCGAGCGGAGGAGGGGGGAGGAAGGGCAGGAGGGCGGGGACCAAGAGGCCAGTCTGATGGCAACATGCCTCCATTCCCACAGCTCCCTCCAGGGCAGCTGGGGCCCAGACTGACTCCCACCACACCAGCCGGGACCCACACTCACTCCCGCAGTGCCAGCCAGGACCCAGGATTGGCTCACACCGGGCTGGCCAGGAGCCTAGCCTGCTATCCAGTCGTTTAGGTTGTGACAGCCCCTGACTTTTTACATATTAGAAAACATTTATTATTAGAACTAGAAAGTATAAAGAAATTTGTATTCAGAAAAAATGAGAACTTTTGCTAGTTACTTCTTCACCATAAATAGGAAAAACTACCTACTCTGTGTAGGATGTTAACTTAAAAATATACAGGCAGTCCTTGGTTTATGTCAGAGATCCATTTCTACAGTGCAACGTAACTCGATTTTTAAGTTGGAACCCACCTATGTCACTCATGGATCACATACACAGCAATAATGAAGTGGAAGAGTAAAAAAAAATTAAAGGAAAGATAATTCCTAACCTTTACTTGTGGTAAATAAATAATAAAAAAAACATGAAGCACATATGTTCATATGTCAAAATGACAGAACTTTAAAAAAAAATAAATACTATAAACGGGAGATGGCGATGTAACCTCAAAACCACGTAAGTCAAGTCCGATGTAACCGAGGACTGCCTGTATTCCTAATAGGTCACTTTCTTTTTAGGCAGTCATTGTCTTCAGTCATGGTAATAGTGATAAAGTGATAGATAGTCTTACTGATCACTCTCTATGGGGCCACATACTATTCTAAGCACTTTTCATGACAAAATTCATTTCATTTCCATTTTAACCTTATGAAGTAGCTACTCTTATGATCCCTTTTAATATTCAAAGAAACTAGGATACACAAGGCACAGGTAACTTGTTCAGGAATAGTGCTAGTGAGTGGGAAAACCGGGATTCAAACCTCAGTATTATGGTTTCATAGCTCATTTCCTAAACCACTAACTGTACCACCTTTCATTGAGCTGTACTAGTTTTCACTCTTCTGAGTGATCAGTTTCTCATTTCATTCTGTGGTGAGAAAAAGTGATTAGGATGAGACATGAGATTTAGAATCAGTACAACCTTTTTTTGTCCTGTCTCTGACATTTAAGTAGTCAGACACTGTTGATGAGTTTATTAATGTCCCACCCTTTTTAAATGTATTTAAAAAAATGAATGCAGATATAAGCTTAAGATTCTCCTTGAACAACTTTCCTCAATCTTTGTCCCCACTTCTCAAGTGTAACCATTCAGACTGGACAGTTCTTTACACAAACACACACAACCATATATACAGACATCAAGATACAGTTGATTCTCATTATGTGCAGAAGTTACATTCTATAAAGTTCCTGGGAACACTGAGTAAATAAATACTGAACCATTCCTCCTATGGGACATACACAGGTTCAGGCAAGCCTCTGCTCACAACATTTTTGTCAACCTAGTAGTGCATAACCTTGCTTTATGTGTGTTTTTGTTGAAAGATACCTTATTTATGTGTTTATATTGTTGATTCATTGAACTCATAGCCAACAGCATTAATAACTCATTTTTAAACAAAGCTTATTTATTTAACAAACAAATTTTTCCCATAAGGCACATCATGGCCTACTTGCATTTAGTAGCTCAAGACACCAATTCAGCACTACACTTGGGGGCCATTGTAAGCAGTGATGTCACCCAAAACAAAGCACAAAATGCAAAAAACAAGGCACCAGTAAACTATTTAAATGTATTAAAGAGCTGAAACAAGAAGACAGTTTGACCTCAGCTGAGAATGTGTGCATGTGGTGACTCAAATCTTCGCTGCTCTGAGCATCTCTGCGAAGTGCCGCCAGAATTGATTGTGGGATTGTAGGCAGGCTCACAAATATGACAACTGACTGTATATCCATGTACACACACATAGGTGTATAGTTTTGGTGTTCTGGTTTTATTTATTGTATAAGGTAAAAACATGTATTTTGCATTGTAAATTTAAAATTTAATGATGAAACTTGGAGATGTTTGCATGAAACTACACTAGCTCTATTATATTCTTATTAGTGACACATAGTATTCCATAATAGAGGTCTACCATAATTTAACCATTCATCTAATGAAGTATAATTTCAGTTTTCTCATTGATAAAGTGTGAAAAAGTAAATGTTCTGTGGAGGATTAAATGAACTTAGCACATTCCCTAAAACTTAATAAGCACTCAGTCTTCTATAATAATAAAATGGTAATATTCTAATTAGACAGGATGTCTTCCAGACATCCTTCCTGATGAAGCTGGGGCCCAAGGGAAGCCAGCCCGGCTCCCAGGTGCCTGCCAGCCCAGCAGTGGGAGGAGGGAAGCAGCCTGGGTGCCGGAGGGAAGCTGCTGCCGGCAGCTGGGGGCAGAAAGGCCTACTCTCGCATGAATTTCCAAGCATTGGGCCTCTAGTTGGTTTATAAAAATAAATGAGCTTTGGAGTCAGATAGACATGGATTCACATTCCATTTTCTTCCCTTACCCTCTGTGGAACCTTATTAAATTACTGAATTTCTCTACGTTTTTCCATCTGAAAGTGGAATTTATGATAACTGCTTCATTGTTTTTCTGACAGTGCATTGCAGTCATACAGAGAGCACGTAGCACACAGCAGGAACTTAGTGTTTCTCACCTCCTAAATCATTTGATCTCATGAAAAGGGTATTACTTCATTAGAATACTGTCACAGAATCAAGACCACAACATTTCACAAATAAAGAAAACAAGGGGAAAACTCTAACATTGAATACAAAGAGAAACAAACAAACCTGTCTATCAAATTAGTAACATTACCGTGCAGTAGGAGCGAGGGGGGGGGCACATTAAATCTTTTTAGTACAGTGTTTAGACTATACACTCACAGATATACTCTAAAGACAAAAGCAAAGAATCTTGAGTTTTTGTTGGTAGTGGTATGGGTATCGGAATTCTAGAACATTGTTCGTGTATTAAGTTGAGCAAATGGGTAAATATGATGTTGCTGGCAGTTGGTTTTCTTAGTGGGAGAAAGGAGATATAAATACAGAATGGGATAAAGAAAGGAAGAATCCTGTGGAGGTTCTTAAAAAATTGGAATTAGCAATAAAAACAGGAACTCATGATTCTGTTAAAGAAAAAATACACTATATATATATATATATATATATATATATATATATATATATACTGTAATGTGTGTGTGTATGTGTGCATGTGTATACACACATACAATCATACAGGCCTGGAAATAATAACATCCTTGGTAATTAGTACAACTGATCTGGTTTGTAGATATCCTTCATCACTAAAAGGAATTAGGGCTCCATGGAAAAATAGCTGACTCCAGAGCTTTATAAAGATAAGCTTGGATTATCTACTAGAAAGCAAGGAAGTGCTCAGAAATTAACAGGGATATTTTAAAAAGACAGGAGCTTGAAAGAGTTCTCACTGGCCAAATCTGGGACCACATGAGTATTAAAATGATACCAATGAATATAACATTGAACAAGAAAAGGACCCATGAAAACATACTAGTACAAATGAATAAAAATCAGAAAAGGAGTGAAATAATCCTCAATGGATGAGAAGAGGAAAAGGCTGGCAGGAAAAGGAAGAGAAATCACTATTAGTTACTAAAGTGCTGGTTATTTGGCTAGGTTCTTTTCACATCAGTCATTGAAAGTGCTACCAGCTAGTTAGAACTGGGGTCAGGATCCATAGCTCTAGTTTTAAAGTCTGTTTGGTTTTGGTTTTTTCATTATACATTGCTGCTTCCTTTCAACTGGCTTTTCTGTTCCATGTTGAGTTTTAAATACAATTGGGTGAATTTCTTTGTATCTCTCCTTCACAGGCTTTTCGGATGTGGATCATACCTATGCTCAAAGAACTCAGCTCTTTGACACCTTAGTAAATTTCTTTCCTGATAGCATGACTCCTCCTAAAGGCAACCTGGTGGACCTCATCACACTGTAACTGAAGAGTCACTGGACGGACATGGAGGCCAGGAGTCTGCTTTCAGTATTCTGGATTTCAACTCTACTGACCGACAGTGAGGCCGCAGTGACTGGAGACTGCACCAGAGTTCCGAAGGGATCTTACCATCACAAGTTCTAACCCTCTTCTTCATACCTGACCTCACCCCCATTCTCCTCATCCCATTCCTCAGTTAAGTTAATAATAAAGTGAAATTGGTATACTTTCCATTTAAATATATATATATATTTTTTACTTTAACTTTTAAAAATTAATGAGTATAAAAATAATAATCAGGTAGTTTACCCTTTCCTGATTTTTATTTCATTTTTATAAAATTAGGGCAAGTAAGCACTATTAACAGACCCAGTGCTACACGAATTGGGATTGTGTTGTTGGTTTGTGTGACCTTTCTTCTTGCTCCTCCCTTCCCATTTCACTTTACCTTGCATCACAGAACTGCTTGTGGGTGGTGTCACTTGTTTACCTCTTCATTCTTAACAGTATATAGTTCTTTAGGGCAATTGATGTATTTTAAAGTGTTGTGTATGTGTCTCTGTTGACTAGAATCTTGTATTACATTAAGCAATAGGAGAAACAGAGGGCTCAAATTTATGTTCCTCTTCATAGAACTGAAAAATGAAACCCAAGATTGGTCCAGGCTCTTATCTGAGATTGGCCTGTAGTGTTTCTATGGTGGATATTATAAGCTTTGAGTCACAGAAACTTAAACAGAAGAGTGTCTTTCAGAACCTTTAAGAGCCATTATAAAAGTTACCAGCAGGAGGATTCTACAAGTGATTCATATGTTCATTGATACCTGTGTGGCAGTTCTGAAAGAAAATGGCTTTTCCCTCTGATAGATCTGCACAGATCCAGGGCTTCCATTACTTCCTGTGCTATCAGTCGTAGCATTTTCGTTTGGGAGGCTGGGTGTCCAGAGCTCTGCTTTGTTGATCCAGACACATTGGTTCCACACATCTGCTTCTTCACATTGATATTTTAAAGAGTGATGCCGTGTAGTTATCCAATGGAATACAACTGACAGGCATTTCGCTAAGCACATAGACTAGGCTTTTTTAAATGAAGAAAAAGAACCATGGTGCAAATACTTTTTCATTAAACTAAAAACAGAAAAAGGCAGATAGGTTTGTCCATTTTTTTGTGGGGGGTGGAGATATTTATTATTCCATGAGTTCCTATGGAATGCAGTATAGGAAACCTACACCTGACCAGTGCTCAAAAATATGCTGTGTTAAAAACAAGTTGTATTTTTAGGAAAGTGTGCAACTGATACCCACCATGCTTAAAGCGGGCTAAATATAATGAATGTTCATCAGTCCAGTGGTCCAGTGGCTCTTAAAAGCGAATGACTTTATGGAATTCAGTATGTTCTTGAGTAGCAAGATTAGGTTTCACCAAAGAAAGAGAAGAAATTGAGCTGCACTTTTGAAAAGTCTCATATAGGAATGAGACTTAGAGATCCATCTTCACTGTGTATTGCATGGTTTTACTTCTTTTGGGGATGGACAGAAATCTATTTTTCCTAGTTCTAGGCTTAAATCTCGGGCTCCTTAGCTTTCCAAGCTTCCCAAAGCAATCAATATAGTGATTTATTAAACAATTTTAGATCTGTACCTTACCCTATGAAAGATAAATAATTTAGTAAGTACCAAAATTTGTGTAGCTGCAGAATAACCAATTGACTTTACAGATGAGCAAGTAGAATTTACTTATATACTTGTACAGTTTCATAAAATGATTTTTCTGAGTGACAGTCTAGAATATAAGATATTAATATCACTAATATGGTAGCCAAATGAATCTCATTTTGTGAAAACAAATACAAATCAAAGAGTTGCTAGGGAAGAACTTGAACTTGATAAGAGTTTCTAAATTTAAAACCTCAAATTTTGCTCTCTGTGAATTCTGGCACTTTAAAAACATTAACCAAATGAAGTTCTGCTGCCCTCCATGATTTATTTTTATAATGCTTTGTCCTTTTTTCCCCATTCATTTAGATTCCATATTTGGAGGAAACTCAGTGGCTTTTTTGTTCTTGTTTTTCCCTGAAAGTACTAGTAGTTTTGTTTTGTTACATATACTTATTTTCATTTTACTTTTACCTTATTTAGGTGTGAGACTTTTCCTCTTTATTTCTGATTTCTCTTGAACATGTTTAAATGGGTTGAATAATAGCAAACACTTTAATGTTGCTTAAGTGAGAAACTGTTGATATTATTGAGTAGGTAAATCAGAATTTGTATCATGGGACTTTACACTGCTGGCAATGATTGTAGGAGAATGTAGGGCTCCATTATACCCATGCTCAAGAGTGACACATTGGTCACATTTCACATCACTGTTTTAAAGCTTATTTATAGATGTAATGAGTAACTACATTTATTTCCAAGAATTCCAGCAATATATGTCATTTAAATCATCTAATTTGGTATGTAGATACATTGCTTAGATAGCCAAGTAGCTGTTTTACTATTTTTTAAATCTTTCTAGTTTAGTAAATCTCAGATTGAAACACCTAGTTAATGCTAGTTAGTGGACTACGGTTTGTTCAGTTTTATTATCCCTAGCTTCAACTTCATTCCCATTTCTCTTTTCTTCCAGCCAGATATATTATTCCAGAATAATAAACCAGAAATAGTTTATTTAAACTTGAAGTAAACTAGATCTTTACCACTGTCAGTGCTTATACTTCATGAGAAATTCTCTGACTTGTAAGGCATTTCTAAAATTCATCTGCATTTTGTGGAATGACAGACCTCATGTGGCTAGCTTGATTAATTCAAATGTATCAATCTTTTATTCAAGCAAAAAAATTTAGACTTCGATGCCTAACTCTGTGCTAAAGCTGACAGTATTAACCTTTAGCAAGATCATTTTTAATATATTTTTATTTATTTCAGAGAGGCAGGGAGAGAGATATAGAAACATCAATAATGAGATAATCATCAATCGTCTGCCTCCTGCACACCCCCCACTAGGAATCGAGCCCGCAACCCTGGGCATGTGCTCTGACTGGGAATCGAACCGTGACCTGTTTCATAGGTCTACAACTCAACCATGGAGCCACACCAGCCGGGCAGCAAGAAAATTTTTTTAAACCTGGTTTTCATTTGCGTTATAGTTGGCCTATGTATGTCTAATAAGTAAAAACTGATAGAGAACATTAGAAAGTTAACTCTTTGGTTTATCATAGACAGGCTTGTTGGGTTCAGAGCTCAGTGATTTTAAGATTGTAAAACTGCCGAAATCGGTTTGGATCAGTGGATAGAGCATCAGCCTGCGGACTGAAGGGTCCCAGGTTCGATTCAGATCCGGGGCATGTATGTACCTTGGTTGTGGGACCATCCCCAGTAGGAGGTGTGCAGGAGGCAGCTGTAAAAAATCAATAAAATATATATTTTTTAAAAAGATTATAAAACTATTCTTGGGTGAAATGAGTATGTTGAATATAAGTGGTTGCCAGCTTATCTTCCAGTGGGTCTTTTCACATCTGCCTTATAAATGCTATTTACAGAAACATGATCAGTTTTATGTAATAAAAACAGTTTTAAAATCTAACTGCAAACAAAAGCTAGTTTGAGACACTTAATCATTCAGTGAGGAATGGAAAATGATGCTTAATGGATGAAAAGGCACTTAGACAGGTGTATGTTCCTGATTTTATTCTCTGAATTATACTGTTTCATGGGAATTACATGAGAACTTACCCTGTAATTATTCCTACCACTATATAAAATTTATTGAGTAATTGTTGGTCATTGATTATTTCCTGAGTAAATGCGTTAACTCTTTAGCTGGTTGGATGTTGCAAAGCAGTTGAGAATTACAGATTCAAGTGACTTCTCTGGGGGCTGGGTGTCCTTCCAATGTGTACTCTAAACAGAGTCATCAGGCCATAAAAAATACACCCTTCATAACCCTTAGAAATCGATGTTCATCTGCAGTGTCATCCTTTTGTAGATTCTGACCTGAGTTTTCAGCAAGTTTTAAATTCTTAAAATAGCCTTGATCTAGGATGTGCAGGCTTCCTCAGAAGAGGTTTATAGAAGTATCATAAAGGGTCTGCACGTGGCAATGCTTGAGGATTAGATTTTTGGGGCTCTTTCACTCAAAGACTCTTTTTTTTCATCCTCACCTGAGGATATTTTTCCATTGATTTTTAGAGTGGAAAAGAGAGAAATATTGATGTGAGAGAAACACATTGACTGGTTGCATCCTGCACGAGCCCTGGCTGCAACCGAACTGGAACATGCCCCTGACTGGAATCGAACCCGAGACAATTCGGTTCGCGGGCTGACACTCTGTCCACTGAGCCAAACCGGCCAGGGCTCAAAAATTCTTATAGTCCTAATTAGTTAAATAGCATAACTAATTTTGTAATTTTTTTTTTTTTTTTACTGTGGGCTGTATCTCCCTGTGATTTGTATTCATGCTGAAATGACTTGGCTATCTTAAACTTCTAGTGTGCAGGTATGTCAGCTGAAGGTGGAAGTTTCCAAGTTTGTTGAAGTAATTAGCCTACTAGATCAGCTGAATGGTGTCATCATTGTTTGTTTTGGCGGGAAGGACTCATTGCAATTTATGGGTTTATTCATCAAATGCTTTTCGTTTTCCTCAAAAAGTACTATCTTAGGGATTTTATTTATACATAATTTTAACCTTGATTTCCTTCTACCCACTAAATACTATGAGTTGTGTTGTGATTATTTTTCTGACTTTATTCTTAGATATTTTAGCCCTAGACTTTCTAGGTTTTCTATAGCATTTGCTTATGGGTGTTGTGCTGCTTGAGAAAAAAAGTCCTAATCATTCTGAGACATCATTATCCTTGTTTATGACAATTGAATAGTGTAATTAAAACTTGCACATTATTAAAGAATTAATGTTCAGATATTGCTATAAAAATGCCCACCATTTTCATATGGGGAATAGTAATATGGTTATGGCAGCTTTAATGGAGGTGCCAGTGTTGGTTTCTTTTCCTGTCACTAGGAAGTTTATTCATAAAGTTATTGATAAGGTACAAGTTTCATAGCACAGCTTATGGAATTCATATCACCAGCATTTCCATTTGCCTATTGTTTTTCCCTTCCTTATACTTTATAGCCTTTTCCCCCTACTCCCAACTCCTTTGAGTAACACTGATTTTCTGCTGAAGTTGGAATTTGTGTTAAGAATTGACTTTTAATTTCAGTATAATTGAGCATTGGTAATAGCTTTGATTTCCATGAAATTATTGGTATTCGTTTTTTTTTTAAATAAAAGTAATGCAGGCTTAGACATGTCTCTTCCCCTCAACAATGTGAATTTAGTTCAAATTCCAAATGACAATCTTATTCCTAGTCATAGCCAATGATAAATAAGTCCTCTGACAATAGATTCTATAGCCCTTAAGGAGTCATGAGAGATTATAGTAATACAGATTTCCTAGGGGTGCAGAGAGCGGTGTCCTGTGGGAAATCATATCACTGTCTGCCGGTTGGTTGGGAAGAGCCCTGAAGTTCTAGACCTGAACTAGGAATCCCAGTTCAGAGCTTGAGAACACCAGAACCGAAGGGTAGTTCTGGTTTCTCTTTCACATTAGTCATTGTTTGGAAATAAAGTTTGCAAATGTGCTTTCAAGTCCTCACACCCTACCTGGCTTGATTTAAAACAGGATGTTATGTGGATGTTATCCAAGGGCTATAGGGTTAACAACAAGAATGGGGAAAATGTTTAGTAGGGAAGTAGGCCATTTGCAAGTTATCACTTATAATTGTGAAACAATTTGTCTTTTTGTCTGTTGTTCATGCCATCTTAATGAACTATGCAACTTATGTGTGCAGTGTTCTATTTTGTCTGTCTGTGGCATTTTCACTTGAGCCTCAGGAACAGAGCTAGAGAGGAGAATGAAGATGTGTTAGAAAAGAAAAAAAGGAACTTTTAAAAGAAATTATTCATTTCAGAGAGGAAGGAAGAGAGAGACATAGAAACATCAAAAACATCAATAGGCTGTCTCCTGCATGCCTCCTACTAGGGATTGAGCCCACAATCCGGGCATGTGCCCTAGCCAGGTATCCAACCATGACCTCCTGGTTCATGGCATACCGCTCAGCCACTGAGCTATACCAGCCAGGTAGAACTTCTTGTTTTCCTTATGGATTTGAAGGTGCACAAATCTAAGTGAAAAAGAAAGCTCTTCCTGTCTAGCCCTAGATTAATTGTATTAGTGCAGTGCTGGAAAGAAGACTTATCAAAATAGATCAAAGCTCAGTTATTCTGATTAGTTGTTGGAAAGCAGCATTTCTTGGTTAGTTCCTTTTCTCATCTTCTCCCAAATAACTGTTAGTGATCTTGAAACAAACAAGCAGGAAAAAAAAACCAAAACCAAAACAAAACCAGTTTAACCCGGCCAGCATGGCTCAGCAGTTGAGCGTTGGCCATGAACCAGGAGATCATGGTTCAGTTCCCAGTCAGGGCACATGCCCGAGGTTGTAGGGTCGATCCCTGGTGGCGGGGGACAGGAAAGGAGGGTGGAGGGGGGTACAGGAGGCAGCCAGTCAATGATTCTCCTCACTGATATTTCTATCTCTCCCTCTCTTTTCCTCTCTGAAATCAATAAAAAAATATTTTTAAAAACATAATGTAATGGGCTCTAGATCTTAAACTAGGTGAGCAGTTTATTATGTACTGCTCATTATGTATTATTATGTATTTCCTTGATAAGGATCCAGAGGGAAAGCCAGCACTACATTTTAACATGCAGTTTGGGGCTCCCACGGGACTTGCTTTGCATGGAGTGAAGCTCTTGCTGCAGACAGCTCTGTACTGCTAGCATTCAGGAGATAGTTGGGTCTCGGCGCTGTCTGCCACGTGAATGCCAGCCTAACGAGATCACCGCTCTTCAGTGTCCTTCAGGGCTTAATGAATGCCTAATTAATTGGCAGGAAGGGAAAACACTGTTGATATACTAAACAGGCTTGTATGCATGATTAAAGAGTTGCTCAAGTAGACAATTTTGAGCTTTATTTCTCTCCTTTGTTAACCAACCTCAAGAAAGCCTTTGTTCAGTTAGTATTTTTTTCAAGCCTTTCAAAATAGGAAAAATATTGTCATTTCATGCTTAACTTATAACCCATACAAAATTGAACTGATGTCAATTTAGTTTCCATGTTAAAATAAATTAATTCTACATAATCCCAAAGGTCTGTTTATTCTACTTGGCCAAGAAATGCATACATGAATTCTGGGTTTGGTATTAGAAGTATTAAATAACTTTGATTATTCTTTAGGTTGCCTCCATATCTGTAAATTGTTAATTAAATTAGAGAAGGTATCTAGAATAAGGCTAATGCTATTGCAGCTGGCAGAGTCTTATGATTATTTTGCAACAAAATAGAGGAGAGGATCTTATGCCATCAGGGCCATGCTGTCAGATGTTTTCGGATGCCTGTTCTGGCATGTTGCATGGGAGTTACTGTCTTTATTTTTTTTTTAATTGATTTTTTTACAGAGAGGAAGAGAGAGGGATAGAGAGTTAGAAACATCGATGAGAGACAAACATCGATCTGCTGCCTCCTTCCTGCACACCCCCTACTGGGGATGCAACCAAGGTACATGCCCTTGACCGGAATTGAACCTGGGACCTTTCAGTCCGCAGGCCGATGCTCTATCCACTGAGCCAAACCGGTTTCGGCTGTCTTTACTTTCTTGGGATGAGGGGGGAAAAGGGTCTTTGAATTTTTTAATTGCTTACTTTAGAAGTCCTAGGCTACTTTCATCTTTTAAAGGCTTAGTTTAACTTTACACGTACACATTAGCTATACGTGTAAAAGCACTGAATACAACATTATAAGATATATTAAAGTAGTTGTCTATCCAACCCCAAATTTGATAGTAGGATATGAAAGTTTAAAAGTTTAAGTATGGATAGTCTATGGGGAATATATATATATTTAAAAGTCATGTATTGGTCTCTTTTTTTCCCCTCCTTTCCCAGAAATAATATTTTGGTGACTAACCAATTGTAAATTCTGTTCTCCCTCAATTGTATGTATACCACCCTTTTTTTATTAGAGAAATAAAAGTGGACTTTCTTAAACATTACATTTAGTCTGGCCAAGAGGTGCTGTGATTGTGTTATTCTGTAAGCCAGCTTGCTTTTTGACTTGTGTAAAATGTCTTCTTAAATGTATAAATTAGACAGTATAGTATTAATTTCCTTTATTACAGTCTTCAACTTAGAAATTGCAATATAATGTGGTTTTCTATGAGCAGATTCTGTTATGGATATATATATATGGACATATATATATGGATATATATATATATATATATATATATATGGATATTAAATATTTGGCCCTTGAATAACACAAGTTTGAACTGCGCAGGTCTTCCTATATATGGATTCTTTTCAATAAATACTGTATATATATTCTTCTCTTATGATTTTCTTAACATTTTCTTTAGCTTTATTATAAGAATACAGTGTCTGGTACATATAACATACAAAATATGTGTTAGTTAATTGGCTGTGTGTTTATTGGTAAGGCTTCTGGTCAACAGTGGGCTGTTAGTAATTAAGTAATTAAATTTGGGGGGAGTTGAAAGTTATATGTGGATTTTCGAAATGGTTATCAACAGTGCAGGAATTAGGGATCCCTACCCTCCTCCTCCATTTTGTTCCAGGGTCAGCTGTATATAATTTTATTTTAAAGAGATTTCTTCCCTGCTACCACTTCAGAATCTATGTGCTGTTGCGTCTGCAGCCTCAGAAGAAGAGTACAGGAAAGCTAAGATGAGGCCCTCCTTTTCCTGTCTTGGTAACAAACATTATTCCATCTTTCAAAATAGCATATGTTAAAGTTCTTTTTAAGTCAACTCTTTTATTAATTTTATAAATTAGAAGTACTCAATGGCCAGGAATTAAGATCCCTCCATTTGTGGATGCTCAAAACCAAAGTTGGCCTGGAAGGTGGGTTGAGAAGGAAGGCACAACTCCTTCCTCAGCCAGCAGAGCTGCTCTTCCCAGACCCGCTTGGTGAAGCTGTGATAGACAGCTCCTTCCGTCACCGTGTCTCCCGCACCGGAAACACCGCGCCACAGCCCCCTCTCATCTGAAAGCTGGAGAGTGTTAAATACCTTTTATGAGACTTTTAAATAATAGCATTTATTGATGTTTGTGATTATATAAGTGTTTATTATAGAAATTTAGGAAATCATTGTGAAGAAGGAAAACCACTATATATTAGCTGATGGGACTTAACTCATTTTCTTTTTCCTGACTTCCATAACTCAACATGTTAGAGGACAGGAAAAGTTTTTTGTTGTTTTTTAATTGACACAGTCATTCTCATTGTCTTTTACCACATGTGTGGAGGACTGGGATGCAAGCATTTGTGCCTACTCTTAGTTCTACTCCTTTAAGTATTGTCCTTTTCTAGACAGTCTGGAAACAATTCTGTTGCTATGTATCTTTTAAGCCTACATTATGGGAGTAAGTGTTACCCAGAAGCTGTAGAGAGCTGCCTTGTTCAGGTCATTGGGAACTTCTAAGACTCATTCCAATTCTTCAGCTCTTTGTGCACCATTATGGACATTGGGACATCTTCATACCCACAAAGAACTTTCTGTTTCCGTGTTTTTTTTTAATATGACCATTGTTAAACTCACACCCATAAAGGATGTACTTTTCAAAAGCAAAAGGAAAACGGGCAAAAGGAACATAAATGTGAATAAGGAGTCCTTGAAACAAGAGTGCCCTTAATCATGCATAACCAGGTGTCTCTTCAAAAAATGTAATTCTTCCGAGATCAGACGAGATCGGGCGCGTTCAGGGTGGTATGGCCATAGACAAGATTCGGAAGTTCTGTAATTCACTTGAAACCCCTTTTCTTAGCGGGTGAAGGCGATTACTGCCGGGCCAGTCAGGGCTCCACTCTTGTTCACCCTCTTTGGAGGCACGTGGGGGCTCAGGACTGTATCCTGAGGTTCCTAAGCCAGAAGTGGGCGTCAGGAGGGAGCTCAGGAGCAGCAGGCCCCAGCGAGTGGTGGCCATTACACAGAAGTGCTTTGGCATCAGAGCGCTCCCAGCGCCGGCATTGTCCTGGCACCGTTGCGCCGTGTGAGTGTTCTGCAGTCTGCCGTTCCCGTCACGATCCTGTCGCTCAGTCCGTGTGGACATTGTAAGTTCGTTCTTTGGTTCAGTGATCTTCTGGCCCCAGGTTTGATGAACGTTTTCAACACTGCTTTGTGCATAGTGATCTGCTGAACAGGGGCGATTGTAGAATTGTTGTATGTAATGTACATATGGGAAAATAATGTATTTTGTTCATTTTCTTAATAAAAAAGTTATATATGGACACTACACGTCTCGTTTGCTAAGACTACTTTTGAAGTCAACTTGCAAAATGTTTATGTACTTTGCAGTTGTTACTTTTTTTTTTCCCCCAAGAAGGTTTTATTCAGGCTTCCCAAGAGGAAAATGATACACAGTGTAGAAGGGCCTTTGGCACAAAGTTTCTGGGGAGGTTTTCATTTTTAAAGAACTGTAAATTCATAAAGTGAGGTTTTTTAATCTGTTAATGACCAGTTCAATTTTATCTGTCTTATATGTTTCTTTAAGGGAAACACACAAGTATAGATTAGGATCTGGAAGAAAACACTGATTTGAAATAGAAAACTTATGGTAGAAAAGATACCGTTTCCCCGAAAATAAGACAGTGTCTTATATTAATTTTTGCTTCCAAAGATGCGCTAGGTCTTATTTCCAGGGGATGTCTTATTTTTCCATGAAGAATAGGGTACACATTTATTGTTAAATGAAAATAAAGGAAATTTATTACCTGTATACGGTACAGTAGCACAGTAGTTGTCAACACAAACCAGACAAACTGTGAATCCTACAGTATCAAGAATTTACTCATTTATTCAATGACAATCATGTCATCATCTTCTGGAACATCATCATAACAATCCAATTCCTGAATTTCCTGGTGAATTTCTTGTGACTCCATTTCTTTCAGAATCAGTGGACCAAATCTCTCCTGTTTAGCAATAGCACTGTCTTTAAATGAGTACTTCTCAAGGTAGCCTGCGCGCAGTGCATTTGCAATGCAACTGTCAGTGATTTTCTCCCATGAATTCTTCACCCAAGTCACAGCTTCTTGCAGTTTAGGTTTCACAAAGTTTCCACGCTGATTTCTCTCCATTCACACAGCAGTGACGTCAGGACTCATAGTAACATCACTGGTTGTTAGACGCCAGTCGGGGCTGCCCTAGCGACGAGTTTATGGTAAGTTAATTTTCATTCTGAGACAGAGCCTCGGGCCTTATTTTTGGGGGGATGCCTTATATTTCACTCAGAAGGAAATCTGTAAGTAGGTCTTATTTTCGGAGGATGTCTTATTTTCGGGAAAACACGGTAGTTGTAACAAAAGAGAACCCCAGAGCTGAAGGTGTTGCAAAGTTTGGAAAACTTATGGATCCCTGTCCACAGCGAAAATGTTTGAGCCTTGAAAAAAAATAAACTCAGAGTTATGCCAAAGAAATGGATCTCAAGAACAAAGACCTGCACTTGACCCTTCACATCTGATTTGTTTTACATTTTCTTGGCTTAGTCGTCCTACATTTTGCAATGAATTAGTTGGTAAACTGATTTTACCCAAAATAATTACATTTCCTCGATTTACAAATCACATCCATCTTGCTTTATCATTTCCATTTCTTGAGTGTGCTTTGAGCATGGATCGTAGGTGATAACTTGTTTTCAAAACAGGAAAACCTGAAGTGATCAGACAAGGAATTGCCTTTCCTTGGTTAATCCAGAGAACTAGTAACTAAAAAGGGATACAGTCTCCTCTCCACCAATACATTTATCTTTGGTGGGAAATCAGCAGAAGCAAAGAGGCCTTTGTGTTGGATTCCAGGCAATATCAGCCGTTCCCACCTTGCGAGTGGAGACCTACCTGGATTGGAAGTGCTACCTCAGGAGCTCCTAGTTACCCGAGGAGCTGATCAAGCATCTACTAGGGCAGTGGTCGGCAAACTCAGTCAACAGAGCAAAATTTCAATACAATTGAAATTTCCTTTGAGAGCCAAATTTTTTTAAACTTAAACTTCTATTGCCACTTCTTAGAAATAGACTCACCCAAGCTGTAGTATTTTGTGGAAGAGCCATACTCAAGGGGCCAAAGAGCCGCATGTGGCTCATGAGCTGCAATTTGCCGACCACGGTACTAAGGAAATGCCAATGTGTGCCTGTACAGCCACAGAGTTAATAGAATTTGATTTTTTTTTTCCTGTAGATGAAGGCAGTATTTTATTTATTTTTTTTACCACTAACCCTCCTGATTTGGAGGGTGCAGTGTGAAAGGCTAATTGGTGGCTATCCTGAAGCCCAGGTGAGTCTTGGCATAGCCTTAAATACTAGTTGGTCACCTTCCTGCGTTTCTTCAGCACCACAGAGCACGCCATTCTCCTTTCCTCTTACGTCATGGAAGGAGAGAAGGAAGAGGAGAGCCGGGCTTTCTGTGGCATAGGGAAGGTGGGCGGGAGCATGGAGCTTGGACTTGCCTGTTGTCATTACCCTGAAGCTTCTCATGTTCACAGGGACTTCCTCCCTCAGCTTTCACTTGGGAAAAGCCATCAGTTTCATCTAGAAATTCTTCCAGGGGAGAGAGAGACGCTGTGGGTAGAGGTGGCCTGTCTACTGCTGTGCTGCTAAATTCTGACGGTTGGCAAACCCCGAGGGGAGATTGGGACACTGGCGATGTCTGTTGCATAGAACGTGCAGCTGCCTCTGAACGTGGGCGTGGGAGTGGGGTAGCCCAGGGCAGGAGTCGGCAAGAGTTTATTTCCTGATCGGGCATAGTCTCAACTTCTCTGCCTCGCTTTCTCATCTCTTAAGTAAAAGTTGGCAGCAGATCTTGTTTGCCAGGATCCCATTGACTTTTTTAAATCTACGACATGCCAAGGTCCTTGAAAAATGCAAGCTATCTCAGTATTCATCACTAGTGTCAACTCTAATAGCCAGTCCTATACTTCGCTCTCTCCCTTGGGGTCCAGAAGAAAGGATGGGGGAGGCTGTGAGTGACCAAAACATTTTTAGCAAGTAAAAAATGACAACTGAGAGCGGCTCTGGGTTGGCAGGGCAGAGAGGAAGAGAATGGAGTCTGAGGTCTCATTTGTAGCCAACAATCAACTGTGAGTCATTCTCTTCTCAGAACAGGGTGCCTCCAGCACGGCCCAGGGGCCTGCCGAGTTCCTGGTGCTTGTACTCCTTTCTGTATCCTTGGCACACTCTTGAAGTTGACCTCAGAATACCCCTGGCCCAACTCTGCTCCACCGTTAAGGGTGAGACCTGCCTTTCAGAACTCCCACGTAAAATCATATTGTGACAGTGGTTGCACTCTAGAAATATATGCTTTTGTTGGAGCTCAGGCGTTAATGTGGCATTGAGAAAAAAAGAATGTAGGACTGAGAGAAAAGTTGTAGATCCAAGGCCTAGCCCTGCCACAAGGCCTATGAAACGTCAGAGAGAATCCATCACCTCTGTACCTAACGTCCCTATTGGTAGTGCTGATAGTTCCTGAGTAAGAATGTTTGTGAACTGTAAGATGTCAGGCAAAAAGAGACTGTGTAGCAAGTATGAGCGTGGACCAGATCCATGTTCCCCTCTGGATGCTGGGACAGAGTTCTTCCCTCCAATGCGGACACACAGGTAGGTCACACCACCTAGAGGAAGAGAATCGAGGCACCTTCCAGCATCTTCCAGTGATGGGCAGGCAGAGGCTTCTTGTGACGAGTAAACAGATCCTTTTGTGGGAGGAACGGGGCCAGGACAGAACCTGCATTTATTTTTTAAAATATTTTTTGTCTCCATCGGTGTTTTCATACCTGATCAGGGTGTGGTGCTGGGGGGGTGACAATTGTGTCTGACGCAGAAGCAGGGGGAAGAGGGGAAAGTGATAAAGCAGTGTTGTGAGGGGCAGTGGCCTTTCGTGCCGAGACTGGAGCAGCCAGGACCCCGGCTTCCCTCTTCCCTCCTGTCAGCTCCCCTCCTCTCTCCGGGCCCGCAGCAGGTGCGCTAGTGGAGGACGCCAGCCAATCAGAGCACAACACTGGGACCAGACCAGCTTACACAAAAGCACTTTAATGGACAGTATACAGTTTTCAAAAATATATTTTTGTAAGAAAATGGCAATAATTAAGTATAGCCTTTACAAAGAAGTTTCTCAGTAAATTCCAGTGTACTTCAGACCCCTGTCCACCAAGACAGCCTCCTGGGCAAACGGCTTAACATCCAAGAACAACAGAGACCCACATCCAATAGCGCAATAGCAAACCCCTCTTCTCCCTCAGTGTTGGGTT
Organism: Vespertilio murinus; assembly: GCA_963924515.1. Classification (NCBI taxonomy): domain Eukaryota; kingdom Metazoa; phylum Chordata; class Mammalia; order Chiroptera; family Vespertilionidae; genus Vespertilio; species Vespertilio murinus. The sequence continues at coordinate 55,024,371 of OZ004712.1, read as the reverse complement.
TGCACCAGGCCTGAGTGAATCGGCCTTTCCTCATCTTGTTCCCTTTGATCCTTGGTCCGCTAGAAGCAGATGCATATGGAACAGCTCACTCAGAGCTGTTTTCCTGACAAAAGAATCATTCATTTACATCTTAGACCTGAATAGCTAGGAGAAAGTGGAGAAGGACAGGAAGTTCCTATGGCTGCTGCCTTGCTGCAGGGCGGGATGGAGGAGGGAATGCTGCCCTTTGTCACGGGGTGGCCTGCGCTCCATCAGCAGCCCCGAATGTAGGGGTTCTCTCTGGGGTGCCGAGCACTGGGCAGGCTTCCAAAGCAGGTCTTAATCCTGTTTCTGTCGCTAACCAAGTGTCTTGGGCCAAGCCACTTTATCTTTCTGGGCCCCCGGTTTTCTGTTTAAGATTTTTAAAAAAGATCGGACGAGGTCTCTACAACCCCCCTCCTGTGGCTGTCACTTTCCAGCCAGTGCATGTTAACAGCAGCCCTAGCCTTACAGGGTGGACTGGGTGGAGAGGGAGGACCGATTTCAAATTACAATGCCCAATGCCAGACAAACACTGTGTCATCAGCCTGTCTTATCCTTTTCATTCAAGAAAAATCATTTCTAGTAAAATAGACATTTACATTCCTGTGCAGAGAAAAAAAAAGCCATCTCTCTTACAAATGTTTCCCCAAAGAATACTCAAAACAGTGCTGGGCGAATATCAACGTGGCCATTTTGTATGCATTACCAAAATATCTATAGATGTTATCAGCTTGAACTCGTTTTTTCAAAGTTTCTCCAGCATATTGTCCAAAAGGATAAAGCTCAGAAGTAGTTTAAATAAAACTTGCTGCTAGCTTTCCTTGTCAAGAGGGGGGAGAGGAATCTGCCTAGATTAAACCCGTATTCTCACTCACGATTCCAGAATACTCTGTGCGTCCTTCCAAAGCTTTGCGGCTTCTTTCGCTCTCGTGGCAGCACACTTCCCACGGGATTTGTTCCATCGTCAGAGTCACGGCTTCTGGCCTTTAACGTGGCTTAGGGCAGTGGTCGGCAAACTCATTAGCCGTGGTTTGCGGACCACGGGCTTAGGGGAACCGGTGTGTCCCTGCAGGAGAGCGTCTGCAACCCCTCTGTCTCTGTGGGCACAATCTGTTTACACTCTGCTGTGCTCCCCACGTGCTCCTCCCCTCAGCCCGGGGCCTGGCTTCCCGGCAGCAGTTAGAACCCAGGAAGAGGCGGGGAGGCCTTGGCAGGTGCTCAGCCGTGTGGCCTTGACATAGATGTCTAGTGGCAAGAGCAAGCCCAGGCCAGGGGTTGGACTGGAAGTTGCCCCAAAGGCTAGAGAAACACACTCTGAATGCACCAAACGAAAGAGCCTCCGGACCGGCCCAAAGCTTCCCAGGTACCTCCTCGGGCAGAGCCAGCCATTCCTCTTGGCCAAGCTTTGCTAAGCTTCCTCGCTCCCCCGCCCCTTGTCCCCCTCCCCCACCCCAGGCCTGGGGGGAGTGGCTGTGGCCAATCTTCAGACATATTTGCTCACTCTGTCTTGGAAACACGACCCAGAATTGGCAAAGGAGGAGAACCCCGGCCCCTCCCACAGTGGCCACGACAAACCCACGGGGGCAGAAAGGAAGCCAACGTCTTTCCCCAAACTGGCATCGTTCTCCCTCCTGCCAACTCCACACACTAGAGGAGAGCAGGGCAGATGGTTCGGGGTCCTTGTTTGGCCTCGCACCTCTCTAGCTCTTGGGGAAGCCATTGAACCCCAAGGCCAAAGGGCCAAAAGCTATGAAGAAGGGGTCGGGCAGCCAGAGAAGGACACAGAGCTTCCGCCTCAGCTCTTACCCTTTAAAACGAAGAGCCAATCCCCAGGCAGAGCCAGGGCAGGGCCTGCCTCTAGGTTCTGGGGTCCTGGCTTTTTCCCATCCCCCTGAGCAGTTCTGCCCCTCTTCCTGGTTGCTTCCAGGGAACGGAGGCCCGGGAACAAGAGACCATGGCAAAGTGCAGAACCCCATGCAGGATCCCCTCTTCTCGCAAAGTCAGATGAAGCCTCCCTCTGCCCAGTCCCCGGGTGCCGTCTCCATAGCACTAACTGCTGAGCTTCCCCGACACCCCTCCACTGAGAAATAGTTGGTTTCCCTGAGATGCCACCAGCAACTGCAGGACACCTGGCAGCCCCCCAGGACCCAAGAGGACACGGCTCCTAGGCGGAACAGCAAGGCTGCTGGGAAGAGACAGGCGCCCGGTCTCGCAGGCTGCCCCGGGCGCACCCTAAAAACCGCTCACCGCTCATCCCCTGGGGGTTCAGGAGACTCGCAGTGGGCGAGATTACCTGCCTGAGAGTCTCCCTATAAATTGAGCTTTGGCCTTGGGCAGTAGAGGGCTGGGCTGAGACATCAAACAAACAGATACATCAAAACAACAACGCTGCACTCAGCAACTTGACAAGTCCCTGAGTTTCCTATGACAGAGAGAGAGAAAGCCCACCCTTCGTGTCTGTTTCACCCGATTGTCTCTTTAGGGCACCTCTCTCTTTAGGGCACCTCTCCGCTGGCCGGGGACCAGGGAGGTCCTTCCTGAAGCTGCTCATTCACACCGGATCTCCGGGCAGGGGGTGGGGTGGGGGTCCCCCTAGCTTGGGTCTCACCCCATCTGATGAGCAGTGAACAACAAACTAGGGACACTTTGCCTTCAGTAGCTGCTGTGGATAGAAGTCCCCGGTGGACATGGGAGGCCCAAGGAACAGAGGAGCCTGGGGTGTGGGCAGCGCCCTCCCTCCCAGAAAGCCCCCCCCCCCCTGCTGCTCCTGCAGACAGACCCCTTCGCAGACACTGGGAGTCCTGCGTGGGTGACGTCCCCACCTCCCAAGCCAAGGCCAAGAAACCAGAATGCAGAACAAGGGGTTCAAGGTCATGAGTGGCCTGTGAGTGAGTCCCGGGGCACCAAGGCAGAGTGGGAATGAAAACTGGGTTGAAGGGAAGGAGAAGAGCAAAGGGGAGGGGAACACTGACAGACAGACAGACAGACAGACGAGGCTGGGGTGGGACGCAGACCTCGGGACCCAGACTTTCAAGCAATCAGAGCCCACCGAGACGGGACCTGGCCCCGCTCTCCCTTCTGCCCCATCCATCCGCAGACTGCGGCCTCCGCCCTGCCCAGCGCAGCTCCGGAGGGAGGGCGCCGGAGAGCCGAGCAGGCGGCAAGGTGGGGGTGAGCACAGGTCTGACGGAGTCCGTTTTCATCCTGACCCTGCCACCCGGCGGCTGGGTGCTCTTGACTTTCCCCTCCATAGGTCATCTCGTCCGTGACACAGAGGGATTCTACCAGATGGTCCCCCAGGTCCCTCCTATGGCTCTTCCTTTCGCTTCTCTTCCTCGTCTTCCAGCAGCACGGAGCTCAGGCACTAGTGGGTTATCTTACAAGAGGAATCTAGACAAGAATGTGATTTGTTCAGCTTGAAAAGGGAAATAGTAAGGCCCTGTGGGGATTGGAGGGCGGGTCCCTCTGAGTCTGCGCACCCCCCACCCCCAGTCTTTCCCTCACGTGGGGAGAATTCTCCCTCCCCCGTCCAGTCGGCACTTGAGGTGGTTCAGTCTGGAGCTCCGTGCCCTGGCGGCGGCGGCGGCGGCGGCGGCGCCAGCAGACCCGACTAGAGGTGTGTGTCCTCCTCCTCGTCCAGGTCATCCTTGATCAGGTTGTCCAGGGGCACGATCCAGCTGTCGCCCAGCTCCCCGTTAAGGCTGACCACCTTTTTCTCCTGCATCTCCGATGAGGTCTCCATCACTTCCAGGGTGGGGTTGTCATGGTAACCGTTCTCCACCGTCTGCAGCTCCTCCGTGAGCCGTTGCTAGAGTGGGGAAGAGGAGCGGAGAGGAAAGGCGATCTGTGGGGGGCCGTTACCTTTAATGGAACACGGGTACCCCCCCATCATCACCCAGGAGCCGCCATGCGCCCGGTGTGAGCAGTAAGTGCTCCTAGAGGCCTCCCTGACGACTGGCCGGCCTGCCTCCGGGCTCGAGGGAGACGAGGGCTTCCTCAAGTTCGCAGCTCACCTCGCCTTCGCCCTGCTGACTTGTGTGAGCAGAAGTGGACTTCGTTTTCCACGGTCCTCCAAGCTCTCTCCTCCATTCCCCCTCCCCACGCACCTTACCCTCCAGGCGCCTGCCTCACCCCACGGTACTGAACCCGGAGGGACACACTTCATTCGGACGGGTGCTGAGGGCCTCTCTAGGGGGGCCACCTCGGCGGCAGACCGTGGCCGTCTGGAGCCGGAGCTTTCTCCGTCTCACCGGGACACACCCCGGGTGCCCAGTGGAGGCGCCTGGGGAAGCTTTTAGCAAATACACTGAGGCCGAGACTCTTGTTCCAAATGCCGTGTAGGCATGGGAATCGCTTTAAAAGCCCGCCCAGCGCGCAGCCAGGGCTGAGAACCAGGGTCTGGGGCGGGGGAAGCGGGATGATGGGAATCCCAGTGAGGGGAGGGGAAGACCTGGCTCGAAAGGCGCGCCTACACCCACCGACCTCAGGGACTCCTCGGAGTCATGGCCCAGGAAACAGAAAACCAGGCTGTCAGAACAGGGCGGGCTAGCAGACTAAAGCTTCTCAGAGCAGCGCGGCCAGGTGGATGCGCGCCCCCCCCCACCTCACCCCACCCCCATGATGCAGATGAGAAACCTGGGGCTGAGACTGTGTGACTTGCTCAAGGTCAGACAGACAACAGAGACAGAGCCAGCACTTAACCCAAGTCCTGCCAACGCCGAAGCCCACGTCCATCCCTCCCACCACGCTGCCGCTCTAACTGTCCACGAAAGGGCCCGTGTCTCCTAGAAGGACGGCGCCCGCCAGGGTCCCGGCCCGCTCGCGGACCCCTCCACGGAACGGTGGGGCGAGGGTCCCGGGCTAGGGGCGGGGGGTGCTCACCTGGTCCTTCCTCTGAGAGAGGCGCTGGTGGCAGCAGCCGTACAGGGCGGCCACGAGGAGCAGGAAGGATGCCATGGAGACGATGGTGATGATGAGGGGCATGCTGAACCGGTCCTCGGTCTCCTCCGGGGGTCCCTGGGCTCCGAACTTCATGTGGGTGACTCCCACCTGGCCAGGAGAGGGGACGGTGGGTACGGCAGAGAACAGGTGCCTGGCCCCCTCTCTCTGATTCCCACTCTGCTGAGGGTGTTGGGGGGCGAGCCCGGGACACCGCCCTGCTGCCCCCTCTCTCGTCCTCCCGTCTGCTGGATGCTTGCAAGCTAAGAGGTGCCTCTACAATGAGAGACGCTGCGGAGCAAAGTAACTGGGGACTTCTGGGGGACGGGCTCCTGACCCCTCGGTCCCAGCACGTGGGAGGAGCCCCTTACCTCCTTCAGGTCATCCCATTTGTCTCTCATCGCCTCGAAGAGATCCGTGGGCAGGAGGATGGCTGTGGGGAGGGAGAGACACTGCCTCAGTGGTCGGTCTGGTGAGGGACGGACGGGGCCCCAACAGGAGGACATGCTGTACCCCCACCTCCCGAGCAGCCTGGGAGGGGACGTCTTGGGCGGCCAGGGAGGGGGACGGTTTGACGATTCCCAGGGAACTGAGGGAGCACCGGCGCTGACCCATCTCTAGGTCTCCTGAGCTGTCGCCCCTCCCGCCCCATCCCCACCCCACAAAGGGCTCAGCCCTCAACCCCTCTTTGCCCCCAAACTCACTCCGCATGGTGATGTTTTTGATCGCCACGGCCTCGGTGTCTGCATCCGGCACCACGTGTATATCGCACTGATCTCGGCTGGGGTTGAAGCCGGCCTTTGCTGCTCGGCACAGGAGCGTGACCAGCTTGTCATCCTGAGGGTCCTTGGGGCCCCCCGCCTGGAGTGGGAGACCGCAGGTGATTCCTCAGGGAGCCGGGAGCAGCCGAGGAGGTGGGGCTGCCCTTCGGAAGCACGGCCCGAGGGAGGGCTGCGGCCCCGCACGAGCCCGTTCCCCCTCCAGCCTCTACGGGGCCATCCCAGGAGCTCAGAGATCTCTGCTGCTCTGCAGGACTGACCCTGCCCTCCACGCCCGTGCGCCTGTCTATCTTGTCCGTGACCCTGCCCTCCACGCCCCACCCTGTCTCTCTTGTCCACATGGAACAAGGCCCTTCACCCCAAAGCCCTTCATCATCTCTCTCCTTAGAAGGGGCCAGAGGAGGTACAGCCGCTCCACCCCCAGTGGGGAAAGACCAGCTCTCTCTGAGCCTCGCTCCAGCCTTGAAGCCCAGTTCAGTGACCTCAGCAGAGGACACCATAGCTCCCATGAGGTTCAAGGTGTTCCATCCCAGAATTGACACCTGGGCCTATTCCCTAGGCCAGTGGTCAGCAAATTGTGGCTCTCGAGCGCCACCTGTAGCTCGCACGCCGCTGTTTGCCGCTCTGTTGACTAATGAGTGTGCCAACCACTGACCTAAACTCTCGATTCCAATAATCACAGGCTGTTGTTATTCCTTGAGATTAAGCCCCTATCCCAGTGGCCGGCACACTCAATAGTCAACAGAGAATGTGGCTCGAGAGCCGCAGTTTGTCACCACTGGCCTAGGCTAAGACCCTCTGAAACCATACGCAGGCTGGCTGCGTGAAAGGCGGGGCCGTCACTGAACAGGGCACCGGGGAGTATCCTGAAGATGCATTATGGGACGTCTCGGAAGGGGGTTTTCTATGTTTCTAAGCAGACAGAGCCTGGCCGGCGTGGCCTTAGGGCAGAGGGCGAAGAAGCCACCTGTGGCAGCGTTTGCCCAGTCCTGCCATGCCATCGAGAGGCACCGAGCTGGCGTTTCCCTGACCCGATTTTGGAATGAGGGACTGAGATGAAGAAAGGACTATTCGTTTTGGCTTACCTCAGAACCCCCACAAACCGACTGCTGGGTTTCAACCTGGCATTTCTTAGGCTTACTAATTCCTGGCCTGACACCAGTAAAGATCCAGGGCTTCCCGCCTGCCTTTCATTGCAACGGCGGGGTGGGGCGGGGTGGGGTGGGGAGATGCTTCCCACACCCGCTGACAGCCTAACCAACGATGAGATTCCTGCCCGGTCCAGGAAGCCCAACCTCAGGGGAACACTGCTCCCCTTCCAAAACTCTCGTCTCAACGTGTGCTTTTGCAAATAAAGTTCGCTTGGGAAAATGCCAGCAAAACGGGCACCCAACAGGAAACAACTGCAGAAAGTACAGGCGGCGGTGCTTTAGTGCTACAAACCCAAGTTCTCCATTCTTGAAGAAACCCACATTCTAATCTGGTTCCTAGGGGTGTTTGCAAAAACAAGCACTGACCAGGAGAGGGCAGCCGCGAGCCACCCATCACCTGCACTCGCAGGGCTCAGCAGCTTCGGTACTGAGCAAAACCCTCTCTCACAAGGCTACACTCTGGCTTTCAAGCCACCCCATCCCAGGGCACACACACACACCCCTCCGCCTGGGAGAACAACTTGGCAATGGCCCTCCGATGCTCAGCAGCTCTGACTCCTCGGGTTAAAGGAAGATTCTCTCTCTGGTTGCCACGAGGCCGTGGCCCAGGAAACAGAAAACCAGGCGGTAAGAACAGGGCGGACTAGCAGATGAAGCTGCTCATTTTGACTCGAGGCCTCTGAGGCCCACAGAGATGGGCTAAACGCCCACCCTGCGCTGGAGGCAAACAAGAACCGGGTCTGGGCTCTCCCGACGATGCTCAGGGTGGCACCCGAACCCCACCTCCTCCCTCTGTAAGAGGAGATGGGCTCCTTCCTAATGGGACAAAACAAGGCCAGGAAAGTGACGCATCTCAGCCCCCTTTTTGAAGAAATGCTTCCTTCGTGTTCCCGCCTTCCTTAACCCGGCCGCTGCGGAACTAACTGCTTCTGGGGTGAGGACCTGGGGACGGGGCTGGGGTTAGCGAGGCACTCACACAGAGGCTGGTTTTCGTGAGGTTCAGGATGAGCATCTTCTCAGTCAGCCTTTCCGGAGGCCCACATTCTACCTGTAAGAAGCCACTGGGTTAAGGTTCGGGCCGAGACGGACAGGACCTCATCTTTGATCTTCCCCTCCTCCCCCTGGGTGGGTGAGACACAGGAGTCCCTGGCATCATTGGGGGCGTGGATGGGCCAGAGAGTCAAGCGCCAGACGTGTCCCTGGCCAAGCCAGGAGGGAGCAGGGCCGTTGGACGGCTGCCCCTGCTGCCCTCGCGGGGGGTCCGGGGCTGGAGGGAAGAAGAGAACTGCTCTTCTCGGGGAGAGCCCCTTCTCCCCACCCGGGTCTGGGCTCTCTGCGGCCCGTCCCTGCTGGACTTACCCTCTCATGCCCAGGAGCTGAGGGGGAAGAAGGGACGTTGGCGTCTTGGGGGGCAGTTGGAGCCAGGGGAGTGCTGGGGCCGGGGGGTCCCACAGGAGACGTGGCCACGGGTCCCGACGAAGGTGCTGCCGGCGGCGGCGGCGGCGGGGGCTCGGTCGTGGAGGCCCCAGGAGAGGTCCCGGCGGCGGAGGAGAGGGTCCCCGTGGGGGCTGGCACGTGGCTGGAGGTGGGCTGACTTCCTTGTGAGGTAACCAGTGGGGCTGTCATTGGGAAAACGAGGCTTGTGAGAAAGGATGAGCGGTACCTTGAAGAGAGAAGGCCAGCCTTTCTTGTTCTTAAGTTTCCTCGGGGTCCTTTGGTCTTATTCCCTCTCCCCTGACCCCCAGTCCACCTGGATTGCAAGCGGGAGTAAGCCAACCAGCAGGAAGAAAAGGCAGAGGAGGGCACGTCCTACAACCTGGTGCAGCGTGGGGTTGGGTGGGCTGGGGGAGCCAGCGTGAGAACAGATGAAAGAAGTAACAACAACCACAGCAGCATCAGCGGCAAAGGCTAATGTGCACTGAGGCGCTGGCTTCCTGGAGGTGCTGTCTTCTTTAACCCTAGGAGGTAGGTACCGTGATTATCCCCGCTTTACGAACAGGAAAACCAGCTCGGAGGTTTGTCTAATGCCATATGCCAGTGTTTCCCAAAGTGTGGTACGCGTACCCCCAGGGGTACGGGAAGAATTTGGTGGGGGTACACGTTGCACCCAAGTGTGGTGGGGATATGCACTGCACCGTGCTCAGCTGCGCCTAATTCTACGTTCTCATGACTCAAGTCAAGACAGTCTTGTGAGGCGTGAGATGGTCCGGTGTGCAAATAAATGCTATTTATGATATAACTTTTATTTATATTTTATTATGAATAACTTTATTTTTTGTTTATTATTATTTTGTGTATGTACCAAAAAAAATAAAAAATAAAAATATTTTGATTGTTATTAAAATACATCCTTTTTTGTTGTTGTTGACGAGGGGTACTCAGCGTTACGAAAATTGTAGAAGGGGTGCACATAGGTCCAAAGTTTGGGAAACACTGCCATATGCTAACAAGTGGCTGCGCCAGGATTTGAATCCAGCCGAATCTGACTCAGAGCCCTTGCTCTCACAGCGGGATTCAACCCCCCTCTCCCGGCGTGGCCGTCCGCGACCTCGGCATGCCCCTGGCGCCCTGGGGGAGGCTGGGAAATGCGGGTCCCGAGGCCTGCGCTCAGAAGCTGTGCTGCAATGCCTCTGGCATGGGCCAGAGCCGAGAGGCTCATGACCCACCAGTGAGTTCCGAAACTAATTTACCGGGTTAAGACCGGCACTTAAAAAAGCAAGAGGAAACGGAACGAAATAGGAACTATCAGGGTGCGTCGTGTCTGGTAAGGGTAAGCCCTGGTTAGGGGGAATTTGCATCAGTGATGTGTGTGCGTTACGGGCATTTTACACGTTATGTGTCCTGCATCGCGGCGTACAGCCAAAATGTACTCCTTACGGACTGCCCTCGAACACATTTGCGGAAAGACTGTTCTGGAGAATTTCTGATACCACCTCGCCATTGCCACCCACGCATCCCACCCACAAGCAGCCAGCTGGCTTGTGTGTGTCTGTGCTCAGCCGGGCGGGACACAACATCGATGCCCAGGACGCACGGGGCTGAGTGAAGGTGGCGTCTCTTTAACCACGTTTAACCCTGAGCATGGGTGTCCGTCTTCCAGCTGAGCAACTGCACAGGGTCTAAGTAGTTAAGCCTCTTCTTGCCCTGGCCAGATGGCTCAGTAGGTTGGAGCATCCTCCCCTACACCGAAAGGCTGCAGGTTCGATCCCCGATTGGGGTGCATGCAGGAGACAGCTAATTGATGTTTCTCTCTCACATCGATGGCCTTCTCTTTCTCTCTCTGCCTCCCTCCCTCCCCTTCGTCTCTCTCTAAAAATCAATTAAAAATATCCTCGGCTGAGGATTTAAAAAACGATAAATAAAAGTTTCTTCTCGCTTGAGGATAAAAGGCATTCCTTACCTGGTGGGGTAGAGGTCCCCTGAGATGTGCCCGCATCCCCCGTCGGCGCGGTCGCTGGGCTCCTGGGCGCCGTAGTCATCCTGGTTGGCCCCTCAGGAGAGCTCCCGGAGGGGTTCGGAGTCGCAGGGCCCGGGGTCGGGGTCGGCTGGTGAGTGCTTGAGGTGGTCAAGGGAGGAGCGGGAGGAGCAGGAGAAGTGGAGGCTGGGGTGCTGTCCACGTGTGGAGGCTGAGTGGTCGCCTGATGTCCTTGCTTAGTGGTCACGGTGTTCGTAGGAACGCTATGTGGGGCCCCCGCTGGAGCTGTAGTCTTCATTTCATGCTGGGCGCTTGTGGTTTCCGGCTTGGGCTTTGTCGTCGAGGTAGCCGCTGGTGTCGGTGGCATCTGGCCTGAATCTTGCGCCGGCGTTGGGCCACCCGCCTCGGTGGTAGTGTCTGCTTTCTTATCTCCGCCACTGGATGCGGTCTCGACGCTTTGCGGGGCCGAGGTTAGAGCCACCCCAGGGACGCTGGGCGATACGCTCCGGTTCCCCGCTGACGAGGTGGTGCTTTGGCCGGCTGTGGTTGGGGCCGGGTTTGGCTGGCCTGTGGTTGCAGGTCCGGTTGTGGTGGCTGTTCCCAAGGACAACACAGAATGAGTTAGGCTGTTAGCTGGCAGTGTTCTCTGCCCCCTGCCCCAGCCTCCCCAGGGTCCAGGGGCCTTGCTGCGTCTCTGCCATCTGCCTCCCTGAAGGCCCAGCCCTTGACCTGCCCAGATTTTTCTGGGGTTCAAGAAGCCTCTCACGGGGAGACTGAAAGTGAAGCCAAGTCAGGGAAACGCTGCCGAACGAAAGGCGAGGCCAGCTCCCAGTCCTGCTGCGGGTGGAGCCCACCGTGGACCCCCGCCCCCTCCACTGGCCCCACGCACCGGCCCTTCAAGTTTCCAATCCGTCCCCACAGACCCAGGCTGCGGGGTCACTGGAGGCGGCCTCCTTCCCCAGCTCCCAGGCCCATGACCCTGAGGACACCCCTCTACATCTGTAAAGATGCCTGCTTGGTGAACGGCCCTGTTCTAAGCAGGAGAGAGACAGGCCTGGTCTCTCTCTCCTGCTTAGAAGGGTGAGATCTGGAAGGAGGAGCGGACAATGGAGCTCACGTGAGAAATTACTACTGAAGAGCAGCAGTGAGACCGCGAAGGGGGCACAGTGCAGCGGGCTCTGGCTGTTAACGCAGGAGCTTAACCCTGTCAGGGGGTCAGGGAATGAAGGTCCTCTACTTGTTTGTCTAGCAAATTATTTATTGAGGGAGCCCTTCGATGAGGGGTTCTCTGCTCGGCCCTGGGATGCAACGATGAATAAAACATAAGCCTCATGCCGAAACCGGTTTGGCTCAGTGGATAGAGCATCGGCCTGCAGACTGAGGGGTCACAGGTTCGATTCCGGTCAAGGGCATGTACCTTGGTTGCGGGCACATTTCCAGTAGGGGGTGTGCAAGAGGCAACTGATCAATGTTTCTCTCTCATCAATGTTTCTAACTCTATCCCTCTCTCTTCCTCTCTGTAAAAAAAAAAAAAAAAAAAAAAAAAAAAAAAATCAATAAAATTTATTTTTTTAAATGTTAAAAAACAAAACAAAACATAGGCCTCGGGAAGCTTACATTCCAATAAGTAAGGCAGCGATGAAACAAATAGACAGACCTTCAGAACCTCAGGTTCTTGTGGCAGGAACAAGGGAATGATACAGAGAACACGGCCGAGCTGTTCAGACAGAGCGCTAAGGAAAGGAGCTCAGAGGTGAGGGTTAAGCTAAGACTCGAAGGATAACCAGGAGAGGGCTGTGTGGGGAAATGGGAGGAAAAGTACACCCAGTGGGAGGAACGGAACCTGCAAAGGCTCCAAAGTGGAGAGAAGAGCGAGGAGAAGACAAGTGCGAGTGGCATTTAGTGGAGAGGGGGGCGGCCGAGGCAGGGCTCAGAAAACACAGGGCCCTCTAGGTGAGGTGCCACTAACTTACTGCCCAAGCTGCACATCTCTGAGAATACTGCCGTAGGAGGGTCTCTTAGAAATAAATCACATCCTAAGCAAAATGAGACGTAAGATCACCCTCCTTAGAGACCAAATAAGGATTGTAAATTTATTCTAAGTTTAAAAAGAAGCCGCCGGAGGCTTTGAAGCAAAGGCATTTTATCGGATAATTTATGAAGAAACATACTTGCTGCTGTGGAGAATCCGCACGGGTTGGAAGGGAGCAAGTGTGGAAGTGGGCAGACAGGCTACGACAGCGATCCAGAGGAAACGGATAATAGCATTAGGTTATTAACACAAGACTATAGTTTGGAGACAGATCAACCACCTGCCACTGTGCTGAGTGAGAAGGGGACTCCGTCCTGAGCAGACGGGAGGAAGGGCGGGAAGGGTACCATGGACCTTCGCCATTCGTTGTAGCCAATCAGAATCTACCATATTTCCCTATCTGAGAATTCCCTGCACCGTGCCACACGGCAGCGGGCTTTGTCTCCTGTTGTAGATGCTGAACAGGCCCGACAGTGGCTATTCCGGCTCCCCTGTGGCCAGAGCAGTGTGGGCTGTGCGGCCACGGGTCAGCTGCTTCCGGGCCAGCAGTGAGTGAGGAGGCGGTGGACCATGGGGAACTGGTGGTGATGGACGGAGACTCTACTTGGAGTGGAAAGCACACAACACAACATACAGATGATGCATTGTGGAACTGTATACTTGAAACCTGTATACATTTATTAATGTCACCCCAATAAATTTTTTAAAAAATGAATAGGAAGAACCCAAGGTCTTAATAGAAGTGTTAGAGTGGATGATCACTCACATGATGTGGTCACTCACATTCTAACTTTGGTCCTTGAAAGAGCTCAAATGACTCCCTGTATTTCATGAATCCTAAGATGCACGTGTTTTTTTTTTCCATGTCTCTGATAAGAGTGTGTTATAAATTACTGTAGGTCACTACACTTAGCCAGAGCCCCTCCCCCCAGTAGCTCATGAAACAATAGTGTATTTCACAATAGACTAGAGGCCTGATGCGCGAAATTCGTGCAAGGGGCCTCACCCCTGCTGCCGCCTCAGCCCCTGCTGCCATGGTTTCATCCAGAAGGACATCCAGTCTAATTAGCATATTACACTTTTATTATTAATTATTAAAGACGGTATCTTGGATTTTATTAAAATTTGTGGTATAGTTGTGGGGACCCGCAGCATGTTCTAAGGGAGTGTTGTGGCCGTTATACTGGGAGGTGCTGTTGGTTTCAGGGAAATGGACACCAGGTTCCTGGGGAGTAGAGACGAGAGCAGAACTTCATTTCCTGGACAAAAACTGTGGGTGTCAGACCCACCGGCAGCAGGACCGTCATGGTAACCAGAATTGTCTGCTGGAGGGAATGAGGGGCAGTGGCTAATAATCATGGATCCTTTAGGACCAAAATGGAAGGGCAGCCCAGCGTGTCCAACCTCTTGACCTAGCAAACTGAGGCCTGTGCCGAAGCACCACCATGGAGAACACAGCTAGCCACGCATCCAATTCCCAGAACTGGGTCTTTTTCACAGACTTAGGGTACCTTGAACAAAGCATTAGTTCCCCCAAGGCTGTGGTAACACAAACCACAAACCAGGTGGCTTAAAACAACATAAATGTATATACTCTTTAACAGGCTCATCAGGAAGACTGGGGAGAACCTTGAGAAGGTTCCCCTGCGGGGCTGGCTACCGAAGGTCAATTTACACATATCTGTTTTAGGACCGGCCCAGGTGGTCTGGTCCTTTATACACTCTTCAACTTGACCATGGAATGCCTCCCCCTGAGGGCACAAGCAAAGAGTCTTTGCTTCTTCCTGGTGAGTCATCTTGGGTATTCCTTGGCTTATGTCACCCCAATCTCTGATTCCGTATCACATGGAATCTTCCCTGTGTGTCTGGGTCTCTGCTCCTACAAGGACACCAGTCATTGGATGTAAGGCCAGGTATGACCCCATCTTGATTACATCTGCAAAGATTATTTCCAAAAAAGGTCACATTCACAGGTACCAGGTATTGGAGGTTAGGACTCAAACACATCTTTTTTTTTGGGGGGGACACAATTGAACCTTCTAATCTGCTCCCCCAGCCCCACTATAAAAATCAGGGTTCTTAGAAATCAACTCTGCTTTAAACAGAAAGTGAATTTATTAAAAAGATAATGAGTTAGTTAATGAAATCACTTGAGATGGCTAAAGAATGAGGCTTACGTCAGAAACAGCACCCAGAACTCTTCTCCTGAACTTGGCTGGTGAGGACACACCTCTTCCACCAGCACCGATCATGGGTGGCTTCAGTTTGCAGCCCTGACACTGTTGGTGCTAAATACTAATGACAGAGCTCAGTCTTCAGGGATGCCATCAGTACGAGCTTCCCCATTTTCCGTTACATCTGTATGTTAGTTAAGGCACTCACTAGAGGCACCACAGGGGATCCCTGGTTTCCATCCACATTCCCCACTGCTACATTATGTCACCACATGTAGGATTCGTAATAAGATGAGTACATCTTGTAAAGTTAATGCTCTTATTCTGCCCTGAATGAATTCCTGGGTGATGCCGTGTGCTCTGTGGAATACCATGATGGTGACATTCTATATGTCTATGCATAGTGTTACTGACAGAACGTGTCTGGTTTAGCTGCCTCCCTACACCACGGCCACCTGTTCATGAGCCCCCAGAGCAATCATTATTAGGTGGATGCAGAAAGGCACAATGGGTCATCTTGTCCACCTGATCATCGAGAGTGAGAAAAAAATCCTCGCACTCCAGTTCTATCCCAAGAAGTCCCCCCATATGACTCTTCCATAAACCTCTTTGCACTGATCCTCCATTCACTATCCTAAGTTCCTAAACACCTATCCAAAAATCATTAGTTATTACCTATGAATTTGGTCAGATCCTCACCTCAGTGTAGCTTACCTTCAATTAAAAAAAAAAATCATGAAATGTACTCTTCAAAGTCCTGCCCATTGGAAGAACTTTTTACACTATCCTTCAGGGTCTCCCCTAAATTGAGCCTTTATCCCATAGATGTCCACTCTTGCCAGGCCCCAGCCTTTTACAAACATCAACAAAACTTTCCCCTTCTCAGACAACTGATCACGGGAACTACCTTTCTTTGATACTTTTAGGTATGAGCTGAGGGAAGGTGGCAATGTGGCAGGAAGAGACAGGCTGAGGGTGTGGCCACCTTGTAACTTACACAATCTGTTTTAGTAACGACTCAGGTCTGGTCCTTTATATACTCTTCAACTTGATCATGGAAAGCTGCAACATAAACCCGAAGAAAAATAGTAGGAATGAAATAATAAAGAGAAAAGCAGAAATCAATGAAACAGAAACCAAAAGACAATAGCAAATATCAACAAAGCCAAAAATTGATATTTTAAAAAACTAATAAAATAGTAAAGACTTTGGTGAGAATGATCAAAAGGAAAAATAACCCAGAAGGCATAAACACAAAATATGAACTATAATAACAGTTATTTATAGTATTGGCCATTATGAGCAAATGCTGATAAATTTGAAGCAGATGAGATGAACAAATTCCTAAGAATAATGCAACTTACCAAGAGTGACTCAAGAAGAAATAGAAATAATAACTTGTCCTATATCCACAAAGAAATTAAATTGGTAGTTAAAATTCTCTCACAAAGAAACTCCAAGCCACAAAGCAAGGGTCAGATATTCTAACCTTACATGAAATTTCTATAGCATACTTTGTGTTGCCTTAATATGTGTGTCTGTGAAAAGAACTCATTCATATGCAATTGTCAATCAATAAGACATGAAAAGTACAAACCCAGAACAAAGACACATTTGGCTTCACCAGAATTAAGGGCCTATGTTCATCAAAAGAAAACCACAGGACTTCCAGTTTCAGCTAATAATGATAGTTGAAAACAAACAAACAAACAAACAAAAAACATATCACTCCTAACGACAAGAAAAAAAGCTGGAGAAACAGACTAACAACTCTTCTTGAACCTGTTGGAGAACTGAGGTCATGAGCAAACAGCTACCCTGAAAGCTGACGGTTGGGGACAGGCAACTGCAGGGAGAAACTGGACCTGAGCCTTTGCTCCCCGGGACAAAGTTAGGCAAGAAGACCAAGCCTTTTTACAAGGCTGCATGCGAGCTAGTGTGAAAGTGGGAAGCCCTGGGAGCTGCCGACATTGAAAGGTTCAAACCCTTTTAGGTTTTCCCCCAGGGACCCCGCAGGCTCATCAGGAAGACTGGGAAGAACCTGGAGAAAGTTCCCCTGCGGAGTTGGCTAGAGACGGTCAACAGTAGCCACTGCTGGAACCCCATATGGGCCAATATCCCCTCGGAGAGGACAACGCCTTACTTTTCAGTGAGACTCAACAACATTTACAGCCTGAGAGCACTGGAGGACAGCCACCAATGAAACGCTGCCCACTTCATGTTCCCTATTTCTGCTAGGAAATCGAAGAATTAAACTGCAGGAGAATTATAGCTTGAAGGCAGTGGTGGAAACCCGTTGCAGCTGGGAAAGGGAACAGGAAAATAACAGCGCTCTCTACCCCTGGAGAGGGCAGGGATGCGTGCTGAGCCCAGTTGCACTTCTAGAAAAGATGCAAGAAGGCCACACTCTCGAGCCCTGGGTTCCAGGGCCTGTGTAAGACTGATGTTAATCAGAGCATCCGAAAATGCCCTTCTTCCCCGCCATTAATGCAAATGCTAGCAAGAGTGCAGTGAAAAGTGGAACACACCTGGAGGGAGCTGGGAGAGACTCTGGGGAGCAAGAGAAAGGGAAGACCTACAGCCAGGCAGGGCCACAAACCAGTACTATTCACACATCGTGCAGCCTCTGCTGCAACGAGTCTTAAAGCCGGCCCAACTTCTTAGCTAGAGCAACGCAAACTCGCCCACTGAGGACACAGCCGAAGAAGAGCCACGTGCGAGACAACCAAAAATCTCTCTGAGTCAACGGATTTGCCTGTTCTGGGCATTTCACATAGATGGAATCACACAATGAGTGTGACTCATTCAATGACTAGCTTCTTTCCCTTAGTATAACGTTTGTTTTTTGGTTTATCCCTGAGCATGTCGGTGCTTTATTCCTTTTTATTGCTGAATGCTATTCCATTGTGTGGCTATACCACACTTGTTCATCCATTCATCAGCTGCTGAACATCTGGGTTGTTTCAACTTTTTGGCTATTACGAATAATGTTGCTACCCGTTTGTGCACAAGTGTATGTGTGGACACATGTTTTCATTTCTCGTGGGTATATACCGAGCAGTAGAATTTCAGGGTCTTAAGCTAAGTCTACATTTAGCATTTGGAGGAACTGCCACGCTGTTTTCCAAAGTGGCCGCACCATATTTATTACAGACCCACCGGCCATGTATGAAGGGTTCAATTTCTCCACATGCTCACCAACAATTGTTGTCATCTGTCTTTTTTGTTATAGCCCTTTTAATGGACTGTAATGTATAGCCCATTGTGGTTTTAATTTGATCTTCCCTAATGACTCACTGAAAATCCAGCAATATATAAAAAGGATAATACATCATGATCAAATGAGGTTCACCTCATGGCTAGTTCAGTATTTAAAAACCAATCAGTGCAATTCATCATATTGACAATAAAATAAGAAAAATCATCTCATTATATTCATAAAATTCCTGACAAAATTCATCATTCATTCGTGATTAAAAAAAAAAAAAAAAAAAAAAAACCTTAGCAAACCAGGAATAGAAGGGAACTTTCCTAACCTGATAAATTTATCTCCACGTAACCCTTCAGCCAACATCATAATTAATGGGGAGAGACTCAATGCTTTGCCCTTAAATTTGGGAACAAGGCAAGTCTGTACTCTCTCATCACTCCCTTTGGGTATTGTAAGAGAAGTCCTACCCAGCTCAATAAGAGAAATCTCGCCTCTTAAAACTCAACAATAGCCTGGCCGGTGTGGCGCAGTGGCTGAACATCCCACTAGGAACCAAGAGGTCATGGTCAGATTACCAATCAGGGCACTTGCTGGGTTGCAGGCTCAACCCCCAGTAGGGGACCTGCAGGAGACAGCTGATCAATGTGTTTCTCTCTCATTGATGTTTCTACCGTATCTCTCTATCTCTCCCTTTCTTTCTCCCTCTAAAACAAAACAAACAAAAAACCCACACATTAAAAAACAACAGCACTCAACAATAAAAAGATAATCCAATATTTGTTGTTGTTAATCCTCACCTCGGGATATTTTCCCCATTGATATTTTCCATTGCAGGGGCCAGGGAATGAACCTGCAATACAGGTACGTGCCCTTGACCAGAACCAACACTCAGTTGGTGGGCCAACACTTTACCACTGAGCCACACCATATATATATATATATATATATATATATATATATATATATATATTATATAACTTAAAAGTAAGGAAGTGCTGAGGTGAGGAGGGAGTGAGCAAGTCCAAAAGACAAAAAGCTCCCAATGGCCTAACCCAGAACAATTTAAGTAACAAAATAAAATAAAAAAGACATTTCATTGGAACCAAAAGAATAAAATAATTGCCAATGAGTCCATGCTGATAAGGGATTGAAGAAAAGAAATGGGACAGAAGAAACACATCATCATTACGGAAAAATTCCAAAAACCGCCAGTGCTCTTCCCTCCTGCAAGAGAAACGCTCTCCCCCACCTCCATCCGAATGCGGCAAGTCTTGTCCAAAGAAGGACAGGAACATTTTAGTTAAACTAGTAACATTTTAGTGAAGAAGCCTGGAAGACACTTCACCTTAACCAAACGATCAAGGTTAACATCACCAACGATAAGTCATGACTAGCCACAACTCAACAGGTCCCCTGGTAAGGTCTTATTTCTGAAAAGACATAACTCCATTCTAGAAGATACCATAAAAGAACATCAGTCACACCCAAATTAAATGGCATTCCACAAAATATCCGGTCAGTACTCTTAAAAACTATCACGGTTTTCAACAATTAAGGAAAGACTGAGAAACTGCCACAGATTAAAAGAAAGACATGATTAAATGCGATGTCATATCCTGGAACAAAAGAGACCATTAGTGAAAATACTGGTAAAATATGAATGCTCTGTAGTTCGTTTAGTTAAAAGTATTGTACCAGTGTTAATCTTTTAGTTTTGATAAATGTACAGTGGTTATGTAAGATGTTAACATCAGGGGAACTGAAGGAAAGGTATATGAACTCTGGATCATGACTTCAATTTTTCTATAAATCTACAATTATTTAAAAACAAAGGGCAGGAAAAAAAAGAGACCAAAAGGGAAATAAAAAGAAATTGGGAGAAAATAGTTGCAACATATGTAATCATAAAAGATTAGTATCTAAAAAATATTTTTGAAAAACTACTATATGTAACAAAACAACCCAATAGAAATATAAACAAAAGAATCAAACAGATATTTCACAGAAAAAAAAAGCAGCACCGATAGCCTATAAACATGTGGAAATGTTAGTAATTCGGGAAATGCTGAATCAAATCAGAATTATCACTTCATACACACCAGATTGACAAGTGATAGCAAAAATATAGAGTGGTGTAAATTGGTACAAGCACGTTGAAAATAGTATGACATTACCCAGGGAAGTGTAACACACCCATAACTTTCAATCTACAGTTTTCTTACCCTGGGAAGATGCCTACATGTATATATCAAGACTAGAGGCCCAGTGCATGGAAATTCATGCACTGGAGGGGGGTCCCTCAGCCTGGCCTCTTACAGTCCGGGAACCCTCAGGGGTGGGAGGAGACCCAGTGATCAGGAAAAGGCGACATCCCACCACATTTCTGCTGTTGCCACTGCTGGCAGCGCAAGCCTCGCCAGCTCTGGTTACCTGAGCCTTGGGCAGCCCTGGGTGGCTGGGGTCTGAGGAAAATGGGGAACGCCAGAGGCAGGTGCAAGGGGTGGGCCCGGCCTTGCCGAGCGCCTGCTGCTCCAGCAGGGCTGAGGGGACTGGGCACCACCATCTTGTGGCTGTGTGTGCCACCATCTTTTGAGGACCGGGCAGTCAATTAGCATACTCCTTCCTTTTGGCAGTGGGCACCACCATCTTTGTGATGGTGTGAGGGTCAATTAGCATAGTCCCTCTTTATTAGATGTGTTCATAAGAATGCCCCTAACAGGAGTTTTGTATTGGCTCCATATAGGTTACAAGCAAATGTTTATTAATAGTAACATGGATAAAAAAAAGTTATGATATATTCATATAATAGCATAAACTAAACAACACTGAACAAAATCAGTGAATGTGTATTATATTATATTTTTATTACACAATACATGTATTATCATGAATAAATCTAAAAATCATACTGACCAGTAAAAGCAAGAATAAGAATTCTTACATGGGCTCAAAAATTGGCAAAACTACTCACAATTTTTGAGATAGGGACAGAAAATATTACCAGAAGTTTACAGAATTTAATACTAAGTTTAGGATAACAGCTATTTCCGGGGAAAATAGGAAGATACAACAGGTATCTGATTTATTGGTCTGATTGTTTTTGCAAAGAGGGAGACGTCTGTGCTGACAGATGAAATCAGCAACATACAAGTCCCTGGTGATCGGATCGCTTCCATTTCAGTGGGATCAGTGCTGGGGGAGCCTGAGTGGAGCTGACTGGCAGTGAGTGAGTGGACGGCAGGCCAGTGGGCCCGTGTGTGCAGATCGCGTATCAGATGTTAGGCATGGAGAGGAGCAGAGCAACGCGGCAGTCACTGGAGGGAGCTGGTCTAAAGCAAGTTTTGCTGTTTTTGAAGGCAGGAGACCCTAGAGCTGATAAAAAAAAATGCTCCTTTTGGTTTGTCCCTGCTCTGCTGTCTCATCAGGCCTTTAAGATGCAGAAGAGGATGCTTGGGTTTGGTCCAGAGCCCCCGGTGGAGGGAGTACCGGACTTCATCACAGGGCCGGACACTTCCGCCTTTGAAACCCGAGGGAAGAAGATGGGCAATGAGAATGAAATGCTCACATTTCAGAGGTGGGCAACTTGTGTTGGTGATAACTTTCGGGTGGGAAACGGAAGGCTGAATGAAGCAGAGGTGGGGAAAGCTCAAGAAAACGAGAGGCCGGACATTTCATTGTTTATGCAAGTGAGTGCTGAGGCCCCTGTCCACACTCTGAGATGGAGGGGGCGGGGGCGGGAGTCTCCAGGAAGGCTGGGCGTGCGGGCAGTGGTGAGGCTCTGCAGGCAGGGAGGACACTGAGCTGTCTGGAGGGCTGTGTTGCAATGAGGTGGTGCAGGGGCAGCAGCAGGGACGTGACTGCTGGTCCACACGCCTCTCTCCTGTCGGGGGTGGACGCGAAAGGGAGGAGACGCCGTCTTCTCCCCTGGGGTGAGGAGAATGCTGCCCTGAGCCTTCAGCGAGGGCCGTTTCCTCCAGCTCCTGGCTCCCGACAGACCTGGGACCGACTCTCCACTATTAATAGCGGGAAAGGAAACTCCAAAGAATGCCCCAGGAAGAGGGTGTGTGGAAGGAGGGCAGGAAGGCAGAGCCGGGAGGCTCTGGCCTGGACACCGGCGTCCACCTCTCCTTCCTTTGTTACCCCAGCTCACCTCCCCCAGCTGCTGCTCTCCGGGGAAATAAACCAGAACGCCCCCCCCCGGGGGGGGACCCTGAAAGGGCAGAGACCCCGCAGGATAAGCTGATGTCTCCTGTGACAACGGAAAGCGCTCCGGCTGGGAACTCAGAGACCTGCACCTTCCCGTCCAGGTTCTGCCTCTGAGGCCGAGGCCGTGGCAAGGTAGAAGCACATCTGTGAAGCGGGCCAGATGCTTTCTGCAGGCCCTGAGGACGCGAGGGCTGCTTTTGCTGTGACAAAGAGCCGTCCTAACCAGCCACTTCCAAGGCCTTGCGGTCCCTTTCCGAGAACTGCCTGACCTGCTTGTCCAACAGGGGACGTCTGCTTTGTGAACCTCCCCCCTCCCCCCAGGCACTGCCAGCGAAGGGGACGAAGGGGACGGGGTGGGGAAGGGGTGGCGATGCTGCCTCAGTTCAATCTGCTTGAAGCCTGAGCCCCTCCCAGGTCTCTAGGTCAACCCCTCCCCGCCCCCTCAGACCCCAACTCCTTTGTGGCCAGGTTTCTAGGCAACAGCTGGAAACTACAGTGGGGCTGGCGGGACAGGGCCTTTGAAATGACGCAGGCCCCAAAGTCCTGGGTCAGTAAGGAACCTGGGCTGCCCCAGGAACCCCTCCCCTCAGTCCCCACCCCTCCCCAGCGCCATATGTCAGATGTCCTCTCCGTATGCTGCATTCAGCCCCCTTTACCCTCCTTCCCTTGTTTTGAAAGAAGTGCTCCAACCCTCCTCTCCCAGGTGATGTCCCCACCTCTGCTTCCGGGTTTCATGAAATAGTCAGTGCCCCGGTTGCAGCCAGGCCTCACCAGTCCCGCCTCGGCACTCAGTCCTCCTTTCCCGCTGCCTCCCTCTTGCTGAGCTGAGCACTCACTGCCTCCCACCAAGCCGCCCTTCTCCATCCCTCCTCTGCCCTGGGCGGGCCCTGTCCTTGATGTTTGCTTGGGGTCTCTGCCCTGGGTCTCTCATTAGCCTGCACCCACCCTTTATAAATCCTCCTCCTCTGTGGCATTAAGAAAGCTAATCCCACCAACCTGGTTAGGACCTTTGTGTGTATGAAGGAGGGGGGGAGGGCACCTGGCCTGGGCGGACAGCACCAGGAAGGGGCTTATGGCCAAGGTCAGAGCCCTGGACCAGGAGCCCAGGGAGGGGAGCAGGGAAGCGGCCTCACCTCACCTCTCCTAGCCAGCTGTGGCGGTCAGCCAGCTGTGGCGGTCAGCCAGCTGTGGTGGTCAGCCAGCTGTGGTGGTCAGCCAGCTGTGGTGGTCTTCCAGCTCTGCCCAGACCCTCCCTGAACAGATGGGGTCCTGTATCAGTTTCCTGTGGCTGCCATTCGAATTCCCACAAACGGGGTGGTTTAAAGCACTAGAAATTCATGCTCAGGGTTCTGGAGGCCAGAAGTCTGCAATCAGTGAGTGACAGGTCTGCCTCCCTCGGAGCCTGGGGGGGGGGGGGGGGACGGGGGGGACCTTCCTTGCCTCCTCCCGTAGCTGTTGGCACTCCCTGGCTTGCAGCAGCATCGTTCCAACCTCTGTCGCCATGGTCACCCTGCCGCCACTTCCTCCCTGCCTCTCATAAGGAAACGTGTCACCAAGAGAAAAGTAGGACTGCCGAGCCAACTTGTCCGCAAGCCCCCGGGTAACCCAGGGTGGCCCATCCCAGGGCCCTTAGCTTACGAGTAAGCGCGTCTGCAAAGACCCTTTGTCCACATGAGGTGATCACCACAGGCTGCGGGGCTGACATGTGTATTTTGGAAGAGGGGAACGTTTTTCATCCTGGCGCAGGTCCCCATCTGAACAATAGGGTTAGTGACCCCTGCGGCTTCTCTCTATATCCCTCCAAACAGCCTCTGGCTTGGGCCAAGGACCCCAACGAGGCACCTGGTTAACTTTCCTGGCACGGGAGGTGCTGTGGTTTGAATGTTTGGTTGAAGACCCACCGGCAATGTGATGCTCCTGGGAGGGCGGCGGCCTACAAGCCAGCGGGGGCCTCCGGGACCTGCCACGCGGCCACTCTGAGTTGGAATTGTTTAGGCCAGTGGTCGGCAAACTCACTGGTCAACAGAGGGGCAACCCGCAGCTCGTGGTCAGCAAACTGCGGCTCGAAGTTGCGCTCTGTTGACTATAATGAGTTTGCTGGCCACTGGGACAGGGGCTTCATCACAAGGAACAACAACAGCCTGTAATTGTTGGAATCGAGAGTCTAGGTCGGTGGTTGGCAAACCCATTAGTGGACAGAGCGGCAAACCCCGGAGGTGAGGCGGGGCGAGGTCCCCTGGGGCGGAGCCCTCGGTGGTGGAACAGGGGCCTGAGCCCAGGGGGTCTGGCTCCACATGTGCTCTTAGCAAGACACATGGTTTGCGAGTGGGACCTTTCGAGCCGCGTATGGCTCGCGAGCAGCAGTTTGCCGACTGCTGGTTTAGGCCACCCAGGCCGTGTGTTTTGCAGCAGCCCAAGCTGACGAGGAGCCTAACCCTAACCCTAACCCTGACCCTAACCCTAACCCTAGCCCTAACCCTAACTGGAGTGGCGGTTAATAATGAGGATAAAAACAGCAGGAGGGGCGGCCACCATGTCTGGGAAGGGCAGGGTCCCGACCCGCCTTCATCACTGCCAGGCAAGCCGCGTGGTCATGAGGCAGGCAGACAATGTGGCCACAGGTTCTGGTCCCCTCCCCCTGTTCTCTTGGGGCCTCTGGACAGCAGGACAGCACCCTGGGGGGTATCAGGCCTGGCTCCTCAGCACTGCCTCCCCGCCGGGCCCAGAGCTGCCCCCCATCAGGGGAGATAATTCCGGGCATTCTTCACATCGGGATTGTTCAGCCCTTATCAGCTTGTTCCAGCCGGACCGCCCGGCGCTCACTCCCAGGGTGGACCCGCGCCTGGCAGTTTCCCTGGGCAGGAGAGGGCAGCCCCTTGTCCAGCGATGGGGACAGGCAGCCTTCACCTGGGGACCCCCTGCCCTGCAGGCGAGGGCTCCACCCCAGGGGACCTCACCCCACCTCTCCCGCCCCAAGCCACCGAGTCCCACTGCTTTCCTGTCCTCTGCACCTGGCAGTGTGGCCCGGAGCCTGAGGGCACCCGCTGCAATCTGCACGTACCCCTGCCCGGTCCCCCTGTCTGCCCTCCTCTCTCCCCACCTGCATTCCCTCCTCCTCCCTCCCCCCTCCCCGTCCCAGAAGCAGTGGCTAAGAGCACACTTCGAGCCAGGCCATCTGGGCTCAGGTCCCTGTTCTACCACACTCAGGCCGTGTGCCAGGCAAGTGTGTAAACGCTGTTCCTGTTCCCCTGCCACAGGGAGGAGGGCAAGAACAGTGCCTGCGTCAGACCTTCACGGGCTGACAGCAGCGCCTGCACACAGACAGGGCAGTGGCGCTGCCCCAGGCCCACAGCCATGCCCTCCGCACCTCCTGGAAGGCCCGCCTCTCCTCCCCCTCCCAGGATGCCCACGCCCGCCAGGCTGCGACCCCAGCGGGGTGAACACTGGCTTCCTCACCCATCGGGCCTCTTCCCGGGCACCCCAGTGAGGCACGGCCACTGGGGGAGAGGTGAGGGGCTGAGGGGCAATGAAGCCCCAGGGGGGCCATGGCCAGGCGGATTCCGGAGAAGGGGGCACGCAGGGAGGGGGCTGGCTCCAGGAAGAGCGTCCTCGCCTCCTCAGAGGCCTTCGGAGTGAGGAGGGAGGGCTCTCCTGCCCGCCTCCTGTTGTTGGGGCCGTGTGGGGAGGGGTCTGCCGGGGTACCCCACCCATCGCCTGCATAGGGCTGGGGTCCCCCCCCCCCCCCCGAGAAGCCACGCTGCAGCACCTGGGCCTCCTTCCCAGCCCCCTGGGCGGTGGGGAGCACAGGAAAGCCTGAGGAGTCGGGCTTGGGAGAAGGCGGGGGACTCATGGATTGAATGTACCGGCTGCCCCCCGAGGCATCCAACAGTGAACACCTCCGAACACTTCGTTTATGCAGATACCCAAGTGCATGCCCTGGCCGGGTAGCTCGGTTGGTTGGAGCACCGTGCCGGCCCACATGCCGGGGTTGCTGGTTTGACCCCCAGCCAGGGCACGGAGGGGAATCAACTGGCAAAGACGCGGGTGGGTGGGCAACAAACCCATGTTTCTCGCTCTCTCAAACCAACCGATACATAAAAGCTAATGCAAAAACCCGCCAAGCGCAGAACGGTGAACGGGCCGGGCCAATCCCACCGCACATGGACTCGGGGACCTCGGGGTGCGGCGGGAATGAGGGGCAGTGCTCTCTCCGCGCACCTGGGGCCTGAGGAGGACCAGCTAGGAGTGGGGGGCTGGTTTTCAGCCTGGGGTGACTCCTCAGGCAAGCCACCTTCGTTTCTTGGGCTTTGCCTCTGTCTGCAGAATGGGGCACAACAATGTCTAACAGGGTTTACCAAAGTTCTGTAAAGGGCCAGAGAGTAAATATGTCAGACCTTGTGGGCCATCCAGTCTCTGATGCAACTACTCAACCACATTACACATCCCCTAAGCAGCCCCAGGCAGCACGCACATACATGAGCACGGCTGTGTTCCCATGAGATTGATTTCCAAACGACGGTGGCTGGGCCGGAGCGTGCCCGGCCCTGAGGCACACGATCCCTCCTGTCGATCGATCGATCCCGCCTGTCGGGAGCTGGGAGCCTCGGTTTTTACCCCGCTGGGATCCAATTCTGTGGTCCCTGACGAACCCAAAGCCACCTGCCCTGGCCCGCTGTCAGAAACCGGAAGAAGTATGTGCAAATCCTATCCCAGACCAAGGGAAACACCTACATGTCAACCCTTCACACACAGGAAAGTAGGAATTTCAAAGCCTCAGAGCACCCCATTCCCACGACTCACCCCTCAGAGAGGCGAGCGGAGCTGATGGCTCTTCCCTCCCTGGGTGGCTGTGACCGCTTACAGCAGCGGCACTCCTGGAGGGAGGATCTGCGGCCACTGCCCAGGCCCCTGCTCCGGGGCCCCTCCCCGCCTCGGTCTCACCGAGAAGGAAACCCGGGCCGGGGCCACCCGCCTGCTCGGAGGCTCTGCGCCGGGTTCCCAGTAGTAGCGCCCCCCGCCCCCCCCCCGTGTTCAGAGAACAGCCCCTTCCTCGTTCATGCCAGTGTTTTTGTCCAGGAATTACATTCAGGGAATGACACCCCCCAGGTGCGGACGGAACACACACACACACACACACACACACACACACACACACACACACGTCACCAGCACCCAGATCCCGAAATGGGACACGGAATCTCAGAAGCCCTTCCTGTGTCCCCGGAAGCTATGCTCTGCCCCCGGGGTGACCTCTCTTCCGATGGAAACACCTCGGGTTAGCTTTGCCCGCTTTTGAGTTCACATCAGCGGCATCACCCAGATTGAATCTTGGGTGCGGCATCACATTGGTGTGACGCATCCTCCAGGAGTGCCGCTGCATCCTTCCGAGCTGTACGCTGTTCATCCTCACTGCATGGCTTCCCGTGCGTGGCCACTGTGGGCAGGGCTGCCACGGGGCGGGGGGGGGGAGGGGGGGGGAAACCTGGACAGATGTCTGCACTTCAAGAGGCTGAGCTGCTGGTCCCCCCAGGGCATGGGGAGGAGCTGAGCCAGGGGGGTAGGCTGGCTCCAGCCTGAGCTCCTCCCTCGCTCCCCGATGCCACCCCCCACGTAGGATCTCAGGCTCTCTCTGTGCGGGCTACTCCACTCAGCTCTGTCCTTGCAGACACCCTCCCTCCCTCCCCCACGCACCTTCCCTCCCGCCAGCCAGCTAGTTATCATCAAACGTGGGCTTTCGTGCAGGGGCCTGGAGAGCTGGAGAGGTGGGTGCAGCGAGGCAGCCGGGAGGTCTGGTTTTGCTCTCAGCGCCCTCCCTGGCAGGCCAGCTAAGGCCTTCCTTCCACATGCCTCACAGGGTGGCCGCAATGACCTGTTGACCATCAAAGGCCCGAGCTGGCTGCACGCCCCCACCGCAGCCCGCCAGAGGCCCTCCAGGTGAGGGTCAGAGGGCAGAGAGAGCCCCACCCCACGCCGGAACAGGAAAGAGCTCCTGAGCAGGAAGCTGCTCCACACATTCTTGGGATTACTCGTTATTTTAAGTCTGTGGCTGAAGGCAGAGGGGTAAGGAAGGAGCTTGGAATCCTGTCAACTGTGCCACCCAAGGTCGAGGCCCGGCCCTGCCCTGCCTGTGGCGGAGCCCCCACCACCCCCTCCCGGCCTGCCTCTGTCCTAGCAGGAGGGTGTGCAGGTGCTGACCCCTGGAGGCTGGGGCAGGTGTGTCAGGCTTCATGGAGAGCCGCCGGCCCGCCCAGGGAAGGGGCCAGGCTGCTTTGGAGCTGGAAAGAGGAACTCCTCCAAACAATGCCCTTTCAGGGCCTCCTAATCCCCCGGCCGGCCGGCTGCAGGCCATGTGAATCCTGATCTGTCTGACCGGGCGGCGTGCCCAGGAGCTGCCAACCCACCGGCCTGTGACGTCCGGCTCACTGAGCTGACCTCCCCGCCAGGCAGGGCCCCGGCAAGAAGGTCAGCACCACAGGCCGGACCCCCGAGGAGGCGGAGAGCCCTCAGCTCGCCTTCAAGGTACCCCGAGGATCTCAGACCCGCCGCACGTGCAGGCTCCACAGAGGGTGGGCGACGCGCCTGTGTGAGCGGGCCCGCTGGGGCCTTGGTCCTTGCCTGTCAAAGAGAGAGAAATAGCCATCTTGGAACAAAATGAACTTTTAAAATCATGTATAAGCTCTGGGGGGAGATGTCAAAATACTCCAAACGCACAGAGCAGCAGGTCTGGCTGGAGGGGAAGCATTTTCCCGCGGGTGCCTGGCGTTCTGTCCCGCAGAGCCCGTGTTGGGTCTGACGCCGCTGAGGGGCACCCGTGTGCACATATGCCTCCTGTCTTCACGTGACGGACTTCTCTGCAAACCCATCAGAAACAGTGAATCATCATTACTTTTAAACGTATACAACTAGCACTTCTGAAGGCCTTGTCCTATCAGCCAGACACCGGGCGGGGGGGGGGGCGGGGGGGGAGGACGCAGACGCTGGGGAGACAGGGGGATACTGTAAGAGTTCGGGAGCAGCAGGCCATCTGTGGAGGGCAGTGCTCTGCTGTCTCCCATAATGGCCACCAGGTGCAGGGTTAGTCCCCCACATGCAGGGCTGGGCCCCCACATGCAGGGCTGGGTCCCCAGGGTGCAGAGCTGGGCCCCCACATGCAGGGCTGGGTCCCCAGGGTGCAGGGCTGGGTCCCCAACAGTGCAGGGCTCACACGACTTCTCATCTGGCCCCGCCAGCCCCAGGCGCACCTGCTGTGCTAGTCCTCGGGGGCGCACACGTACCCCCACAGCCAAAGTGCGCGCGCACTTGGCACCTGACTCTTCCCTCAGCGGCCAGTTCAAAAACAACCTTGGTAATTATTTTCCTGAGGGAGCACGCTGTCATTCCCACGCCACCTCCTGAAGCCATGAAAATAAGCAGATGTGTAGGGGTTTCTGAGCCGCCCCTGGAAACCTCCGCCGGGGACCAGGCTCCAGGCCCGGCGAAAACAAACCAGGGCCGGGAGCCAGAGGGAAGTCCAGCTCAGGCGGGACGGGGCCCCTGGGGCCGGGAGAAGGCTCTGTGAAATGGGGCCCGTGGCGTTCCCAGGCAGCCGCGGGGCCCGCCCCGTGGAAGCCGGAGGTGGAGGCAGCCGCGAGCTTTCCAAATTCCCAAGCGCTTTTCTGTCCCGGAGAGAGGGCCTCCCCCCCTTCCAGGAATAACACCTGCATCCTCCTTTCTGCACAATAAGCCACATTAGTCCTCGGTCGCCAGGGCGGGTCTGCGGGTGCTGGGCTCAGGCTCAGAGAGCAGGCTCCTCAGATGCCCCCTGGCTCGGGGCAGCAGGGTCAACAGAGGCAAGACCCTGCTCCTGGCCCCGGAGGCAGGGAAAGGCACGGCGTCTCCCCCCAGAGCACAGACTCTGGCTCTCTCTCTGGCGCCTGAAGGTGGGGGAGCTCTTGGCTTCCCTCGGGGGAGTGAGTGGGAGTCCGACAGGGTATATTGCCTGAAGAGAACACACTCTGTAAACGAACAGTCCTCCCCTGACCCCACTAAGGGCGGGGAGGTTGGAAGGGGGAGGGAGATTAGTTAAAAGCCACCATCGTTCCTTTTAAACAAAGCCAAATCGTCCCTGGAGCCAGTCAAGGAAGCTCGGTTTCCTATGGCTCCGCCTAAGGAAGGGAACCGAGGGTCGCAGAGCCAGCCCTGTGTGGAGCCAGGTGTCCAAACAGCTGAAACGTCGCCCCCAAAAGTCACCGAGGCTTAGTGACACGAGAGAGGGAGTCTGCAAGGTGAGCACACGCACACACACGCACGCTCACGCAAGGTGACCTCCCAGCTCTTTTCGGAAGAAACTGGGAGCAGAGTGATGGTTCTGGGCCAGGCAAGGGGTCAGGCTTTCTTGGATCCCGCGTGACTGCTACTGAAGTTAGGCTGGGGCGTGGCGGGGGAGGCACCAATTCTTGCCCCAGGCACCCCATGCCTCCCATGCTCCCATCCCAACTTCTGTCTCCACGCTCCTCACTGCGTTTCCGGTCTTGCTCCCCTGCCGGGTGGGTGCGGAGCCCGGGCGTCCAGGCCAAGTTCACCAGGCCCCCTCTGCGCACAGAGCACTAAGGCGCACCTAACGCGGAAGGGGCTATGGAGCCGGAGCTGCAAGACTTGACTCCAGGGCCAATCGCCACCGCCCTCCGGCCTCACGTTTCCCAGCTGGGAAGTGGGTGCTCTGGAGTGTGGCACCACCCAGGCCCGCGATTTCAGAGATGCTGGGCCCAGGGGCACTGCCTTTCTCATCTGCCCTCACAGGCTGGTCTTTGCTTTCACAGCGATGGCATCCCCCCTGCAGATGCAGCCAGAGCGAGGCCAGTGCTCACCCCACCCCTCAGGCTGGGGAAGCAGGGCAGAGGCAGGGAGCCATGCAGGCATCACCTCCCTCTGCCTCAGGGGCCTAACGCCAGAACTGAAGGGACCCTGAGCATCACTTAATCCCACTCTGACCGGGGCCAGACGGGCAGAGGGTCAGAGGGTCAGAGTGGAGGGCACCTCATCACACCGTCTTTGGCTACCAGAACTCTTGGGCAGCAATTTTCAACCCATCCCACCTAATGGCACACAGAATTACTAAATTTTGCAGGATACCAAGAGATATATTTTGCCAATCTGACAAAAAAAAAGTATAATTTTGATCCATTCACCCCAGATGGCTACTATTGTGTTGGCTGTTGTCCTTTTCAAAAATTTGACAATCTAGCCCTAGCCGGTTTGGCTCAGTGGATGGAGTGTCGCCCTGCAGACTCAAGGGTCCCAGGTTCGGTTCCAGTCAGGGGCATGTATCTTGGTTGCGGGCCCATGCCCGCGTGGGGAGTGTGTAGGAGGCAGCTGATTGATGTTTCTGACTCTCTATCCCTTTCCCTTCCTCCCTGTAAAAGATCAATAAAATGTATTTAAAAAATAAAATAGCCGGGACTGGTTTGGCTCAGTGGATAGAGCGTCGGCCTGCGGACTGAAAGTCCCGGGTTCAATTCCGGTCAAGGGCATGTACCTTGGTTGCGGGCACATCCCCAGTAGGGGGTGTGCAAGAGGCAGCTGATCGATGATTCTCTCTCATCGATGTTTCTAACTCTCTATCCCTCTCTCTTCCTCTCTGTGAAAAATCAATAAAAAAATATATTTAAAAAAATAATAAAATAAAATTTGACAACCTAGGGGAAAAGAGGTGAGTGCCCCTGACGAAAGAGGCACTTTTAAAGCACTGCATGTTTTAAAAGTTCTTGCAGGCTCTTTCCAGCCGGCACCGAGCCATGGGCATCTCTCAGAACAAGTGGTACAAGCGCTTGCAAGACAGGGAACAAGAGAAAGCCCTACCACAAGAAGTGAAAGATACGAGCTGGGACGTCCCGCTGCCAGCACGGAGACTGGCTGCCGCCGCATACCCACGACCCAGGAGCGGGAGGTGGGCAACTTCTCCTGGGGCTCCGGGTGCGGTACACGCCAAACAGGGGTTGATGTGCCTGTGCATCCCACAGGATCTGGTCCGCAGCAAGCCTCCAGAGAACTGCCCACCGACGCACCCGGTACCCACGGTGGTCGAGTCCCACTAGGCGCACCCTCCCCCCTTGGCCACACTACTCCTGATAAGGAAGAGAATGTGATAGAAAACGATGAAAGGAAATCCAGAAGAAATCGGATGAGAATAAAAAAGAACGCCAAAATCAGCCATCTTCTCAAGGGGCAGCGCCAGCAGGTGAGCGAGCTTCTTGCTGCACCGCTCCAGACCGGGCCGGCGTGCCCCGCAGACGGCTGTGTGCCGGAGGGCCAGGGGCTGGAGTTCTAACTGCAGGAAATCAAGGCCCGGAGAGGCAATTACATCCTCTTCCCTCCTATCTTAGCTGATGCAATAAATGTGCTTATTCTAAATAAATAAATATACGTCTATATAAACACGGATTCGCTGCAGTAGGATACATAGGCCCTTATGCTTATGCTCCTGCTCCGGCTCCGGCTCCGGCTCCAGCTCCGGCTCCGGCTCCGGCTCCGGCTCCCCCTCCTGGCCACTGGACGGGGAGGCTGGCGCTGAGTGGAGACAGGGCATCTCAGGACAACAGGGGACATGTGCACACGCCCTCCCTCACATTATCCAGGAATTCAAGGTGTCGCTCGCTGGCTGTCCCCAGCGGCCAGCTGCAGTGAGAACAGCTCCCTGGCCTCCAGTCATCTCCACAGACGCAAAGCCTCAGTGCTGTCCAATCAAGGCTCCTCAGCCTGCCCCCCGAAACCCCTCCTCCCCTGGATGCATCCACACACTTGAACCCAGTCCCATTATGCCAGCAGTTCTGGGGCCCAAATCATCAGGCAGGTCAAGCCATCCAGACCACCAAGAAAGAGGGAACAGGAGGGTCCCCGAGATCTGGACCAGCCCCTCTCCGATGAGGAAACTGAGGTCCGCAGGGAGCGCTTCGCCCGGAGCGGTGCAGCATCTTCCTCTTGCAAACCTGTCTTCCTTCCTCTCTGCTCTCTAGTCAACACTCAACTCAGATGGACCCTCCTGAGTATCTACCACCACCCCATACACACATAACACGCAAAGCTAATTAACAGGAGCCCCCCTGGGGCAGTTACATTTGGGGGTGACAGGACTGTCCGGAAAAGCCCACGGAATTCAGAGAGGTGATTCTGTGTGGTCAGGACCGGACTTCCAGGATCTTCCCGGGCCTGGGAGTAAAAGCCAGAGTTTCTCCACCCAAGTGCAAGCTCCCAGGATACCAAGGGGAGGAGAGAGCCAGGCGTCCACAGCACAAGCTCCCCATGACTGGGCCAACCGTGACTGTCGAGGAGTGGGAAGCAGGGTGACCTCAGGCTGAGAAGCAACTCTGGGTAGTGCTCTGGGGTCTCCAGACGAAGGCAGCCTGGCTGGAGGAGGGGATATGGTGGAGAGTGGGCTGATAGCAAAGGGCTCAGGGAAGGGAGCCGCAGGCAGAGACCCAGCCAACACTACTCGGCAGCGCCCCCTAGGGCTGGCGTGCAGAACTGCATCTGCCTGAGCTGGGGTTCCCTGTGCTTGCGGAGCTGAGCTGAGCTGAGCTCAGCGACCTTCCTGTGAGGGGTGCCTTATGTCTTAGGTGCTGGCGGCATCTGGGAAACCACATGCAAGCAAGCGACTCAGCAAGCAAGATGCTCTCTCCACCCGTTCAGCCATTTGTCTCCCGACTCCCTGGGAAAATGACAGCCTGAAGGTGGGTGAGATCTGCGCACCTCAGCAAGCCCTGCTTCACCACTGCACGGGGGAGCCCCTGAGGCAGTGCTGGCTGACAGCTCTTCTTCTGGAACCCCCTTCTCCAAGCCCCCGGGGGAGGGGACAGGATGACAGGATGAGGGGCTCGCACTGCACTTGCCCCGATGTCAGGATGAGAAACTCAGAGCAGCAGGGGCAGAGGCCCAGCGGGAAGAAGCCAGGAGCAGCGATGTTGGCTCCATCTGGGCGGAACAAACATCAACCCGTCCGCCATTCTTAGTAATGCCTCGGACTTCTGGACTTCTGAGAGGCAGCACCATCCTTCCACGCCCAGGAGGGGCCTGGAATGTACCTCGTCCCCACACGGGCTCTGGAGCAGGCAGCTGGCCCCGCCCAGCCACTCAGTGTACCTCTCTTGAGTACCTCGTCTATTTGATATCGAAGATACTATACACTGTGCACCTGATCAGTTTTCCCCTTTGCCCTGGCTGATGAAAGCTCGGGGCAAATAGGTGGTGGGTCTACAGCAAAAGCCTAGAATACTTCTGGTACCCATGTGAGATGCAAATACACCGAGTGGCCAGATCATTATTATGCGTGCAGAGATCATAATAATCTGGCCACTCAGTGTATATGATGCTACCCCTGACTTACCATCTGGGTAAACCGAGTCCCAGAGCACTGCCCCACGGGGGTTTATTGTGCAGAAAGTTCCGGCCTTCCTCCCACTTCTTATCTTTGTGAGGAAACAGTGGGCTCCCGGGTCCCCATGCCCCTCCCCCTGCCCTGCCCCTCCCGGAGAAGGAAGATACAGGCGTGGCCAGGCGGGGCTGGATGGTGTCACCCGGAATTTGGTGGGAGAGGGTGGAGCTGGTTGAGGATAAAGAAAGCTGTGTGGAAGGAGAGGGGCAGAGACTCAGATCTGGCGGCTGCACCGGGGCCGTGGAGCAGGGGTGGCTGTGGCACACTGTCCTGGTGGAAAACAGCTGTGGGTGTGAGATTCCGTTTCAGTATGACGGGCAGAACCTGCAAGGGTAAGGGTCCGGGCGGCCTCAGGAAAGCCTGTTTTCACTTGATGCCCAAAGGGACGGGCAGCGCCCCCGAGAGCCGGGGTAAGAAGCACCTCGTGGGAACCAGGAAAGTGAAGGGCTGGCCATCACCTGAGCTCTCCACCTCCCAGGAGTCTCTGCTCCCTCTCATCCCCATCTGTCTGTTCCCCCAACACGTATGGCCAGCCCGCCTGCCACCTGCCTTTTTCTTCTGCAAACAGGTTAGAAGTCTTGTAGTTAGAAAGCTCAGACCCAGCAGGCTGAGTGCTAAGGATAGCTAAGCACTCCCTGGCCCCCTCACCAGGGGCTGTGGTCTACAACTAAGCCCCAGACCTGGGCCCCCCCCCCCCCCGGCTGGCCTGGCTGGGGGGCAGTGGCTAAACGGGCAGGAGCCGTAGCGGGAAAGCCCAGCAGGGTCTTTTCCATCCGCCTCACACTGGGCTAGCGCTGCGGCCCGTAAAAGAAATAAACCCAAAATGTGCCAGGCACGCCACCCGAGATTGCACTGGCCTCGCTGTGGAGGAAGGCATCACCCCCATTTTGCAGCTGAGGGAGCAGAATCCAAGGAACAGGGCTAGTAAGTGCCAAAGCTCCACAGACTAAAATCCAAGCTCTAACTTCAAAACCTGGGGCATATGCCAAGAGATTCCCATTTTCTTCTCTTTGACAGAACCTTTTCTCCAAGAAACTCTTATGTGGAGACCTCTCCCCCGGCCACGGAACAGGTAAAGCAAAGCTGCACAGAATGGGTGGAACTGGAGTTCCTCCCCGCAGACTGGCCTACTCTTAGTTTTCCCCTCCAGGTGGGCACCCCAAGCTCTGGGTGGCCCCCAAGGCACCTCACAGAACACCTCCACCAGGTGTGAAAGCCACTGGCCTCCAGCTACTGTATTCCCGGCCCTAACTCCTAAGACAGCATAGTATCCCCCTCCGCCCTGTGCTCACCCCCTGAGATTGGGGTGCAGAATCACTTCTTTGTCATCCGGAGGCCGGCGGGGGGAGCAGGTCCCCCTCTGCCTGCCCCGGTGGAGGCCCTGGCCAATGTGTCCCCAGGCCCCTCTGCTCACCGGAGTAGCTCACAGCTGAGGGGCCTGAGTGGAGGAAGCTGGGGTTTGTGGTGCATCACAAAGCACTGCTCCATCCGTACCAACCAGGCTGGAGCCACAAAAAACTAGGGCTAAGCTAGAACTGACTCAGCCAGAAGGGAGCAAAGCCTCAGGCCATCGAGGACAACTGCTTACATTTTACTCACGCAGGTGCCAAGTTGATCTGATTGGCAAGGCGAGGACTGACCGAGGGCAGCTGGTGAGAAACCCGTGGTTTCCGGGGACCAGGTCTCCGGGAGCATTTGCCGGGGATCCATTTCAATATCTATCCTGAGCTTCGGCTTTGTGACTGAACCACTGATTTTCGGTTAGGCACATAGGTGCCCGGAATAAAATTCATTTTCCCTAAGGAAAGTACTCTTTCCTGCTTCCCTTGCAGCGAGGTGTGGCCGCAGAGCTAAGTTCCATGCAACGTAACAACTGCGAGTGTTGTGTGTGGTTTCTGGCAGGCAGCCCCAAAAGAGGAGCTGCGGGCTTCTCGTTCCTTTTTCCTGGTACCTGGTGCCCATGTCACCATCTTGGACCATGAAGCAGTATTAATGGTGGCAGAACCACCACACCACCAGCCCTCTGAAACTATTACATTCAGAGACAGAACTTCTGCCTTGTATAATGCACTATTTCTTTTCAGTTGGCTCTGAGCAGCCCGATCAAGTGCTAACAAACAGCAGCCCTTAGCTCCTGCACCTCCCGCAGCTCTCCACCTCCCAGGAGTCTCTGCTCCCTCTCATCCCCATCTGTCTGTTCCCCCAAACACGTATGGCCAGCCCGCCTGCCACCTGCCTCCTTCTTCTGGAAACAGGTTAGAAGTCCTGTAGTTAGAAAGCGCAGACCCTGCCGAAACCAGTTTGGCTCAGTGGTAGAGCGTCGGTCTGCGGACTGAAAGGTCCCGGGTTCGATTCTGGTCAAGGGCATGTACATTGGTTGCGGGCACATCCCCAGTAGGGGGTGTGCAAGAGGCAGCTAGTTGATGTTTCTCTCTCATCGACCTTTCTAGCTCTCTATCTCTCTCCCTTCCTCTCTGTAAAATATCAATAAAGTATATTAAAAAAAAAAAAAAGAAAGAAAGAAAGAAAGAAAGCACAGACCCGGCAGGCAAGCCTTTGGGTTCTCACTCATTCGGCAAATATTTATTGAGCATGTACTACATGCCAGGTACTGGTCTAGGTGCTGCTCTCGTGGAACTCACAGCCTACTCAGAGGAGAGAAAAAGAAGTGAGTGCGCTCAGGAGACAAGTGCTATGGAGAAGATAAATGGGGGGGGGGGGGACACACAAGGGTGTGAAATACAAGGTGTCCCAGAAGGCCCCTGAGAAGGTGGCGTTCAAGCGGAGTGCTGATGGAAAGGGGGCCGTGAGGCACGTGGCTATTTGGGAAAGAGCTGGTTGTGTGAACTCCTGTGGGTCCTTGGTGCCTGGGCCTCAGTTGCCCCCCCTCTGGAATGGTCTGGGAGGGAGCGGCTGTCCAAAGCCAACCTCCTGCTACCCCAGCTGGAGACGCCAGCTCCAGGGGGTGTGTTCAGAGCAGGTTTCAAAAGGAGTCGGACTAGATGGGGGTGGAGGGACCCTAGGACGGAGATTCATGAATTTCAGGGCGAGTGACGCTGGCCTCTCCCTGAACTTCGCTTATTTATGTTTAAGAATTGCCTGCCTACTCTCCCTTGTATGTTGACGTGTGAGTTGCAAGGTTAGAGATCAGACAGCTATGGGCAGGTCATCCCATGGGTCTCCAGGGACCTGGCTCCAGGAGGGCCCCCTGCACCCCCAACCTGGGGCTGCATGGCAAGCCACACTCAGCCACTCCTCAGAGTTCTCTTCCCCTTGGGCCGCGGCACACCGCCTTCCGGCCACGACAATTGGCGGACGGGGTGCCACCCTGTGCCCTGGCCCTAGGGAAGTTGGAGGTGGCTGACCCGAGGGGAATAAGGCTACAAAGGAAGAAAGGGTGGTGGAAAGGGGTGGGGGTGGAGGCCCAGCTAAGCTGAGGGTCTGTGCTGGCCACTGCTACAGTGGTGGGGGTGAGGGGGTGCAGGGCTCAGAGCTAATACAAAACTTGAGGTGGGAGAAGGTGGGGAGGGGATGCTCCTGAATCGGCAGACCATTTTGGCATTCACGCCCTGGTCATCTAGCCAGCACGTCTAACCACTATTTGTTCCAGGTCCTGGCAGGGGCTCCCAGTGGCGGGAGAGAGGCACATGCAGTCATACCCCACGGTGCCCAGCCCTGGGCATGGCGCTCAGGGGGCCCTCCGAGAGCCGAACTCTTGAGTAACCAAGTGGCTCCAAGCCTCAGCTTGCCCTAGTGGCGAAGGGGTGGGGCAGGGTCCGGGCACAGTATGGAGTTGTCAACATCATGCATTCCTTTCTGCAAAGTGTTCCAGTGAGTTTCTCCAAAGCCCAGGAGGAAGGTCCAGCGGCCAGTTTCTGTGGCTGCACACATGCCCACATGGCTCCCGGAAGCCGCTGGGAACTTGGACAGTGACCTCACAGCCTGGTCTGCATGTTCTCATCAGAAAGATGAGCAGGTGATGCCCAGGCAGTTTGGCCCAGTGGCTGAGTGTGAACCTATGAACCAGGAGGTCACAGTTCGAATTCTGGTCAAGGCACATGCCCCAGGTGTAGGCTTGACCCCCAATGGAGGGCATGTAGGCGGCAGCCAGTCAATGATTCTCTCTCATCATCAATGTTTTTCTCCCTCCCCTTCCCTCCCCTGGTGTCTCTCTTTCTCTCTCTCTCTCTCTCTCTCTCTCTCTCTCTCTCTCTCTCCCTGAAATCAATAAAAACTTTTTTTTAAGGAGTCCTAGTTGATTTGGCTCAGTGAATAGAGCATTGGCCTGCGGACAGAAGGTCCCAGGTTCGATTTCTAGGAGTTGTGGGCTTGATCCCCAGGATGGGGCATGCAGGAGGCAGCCGGTCAATAATTATCTCTCATCATCGATGCTTCTCTCTCTCTCTCTCTCTCTCTCTCTCTCTCCCTTCCTCTCTAAAAATCAATGAAAATACATTAAAGACAGAGCAGGTGTAAATGTTTTCCAGGAGGCTCCCAGCTCTGGAATTCTGTGTTCTTACAGTTCTCTAGTTTACTTCGTGGTGCACACATTACCATTGCCCACTGAATTCTGCTTTGCGCAGCCTGCTTGAAGGAATCTTACAGTAAACGCTGCTGCCAAGATGAAGATCCTGTGTGCAGATTCTCTGGAAGGATTTCCTTGAGAGAATACCTCCAGTTGTGAGGCTTGTGTGACCCCAGAGTCACAGTTTCAGATCTGCCCCCCCATCTCATCTTCCAACAGCCCCACACGGTGGACACGGGACACGTGACAAGGGGAGGCCCGTGCATCTTCACCCACGTTCCTGGGAATGGAACGTGACAGGAACACTCCACCCCGCCCACAGAGCTCCCACCCTGCTTCACCCCCACGGGCACAGACAGGAGTGAGCCCCGAGCTCCCAAGCCTGGGTTAGGAAGTCTCAGGGATGCTCGGGCTCGGGCTGGTGAGCAGGGGGCGAGCAGAGGAAGCTGGTTCTCCTCTGCCCGGTTATGTGGGGGAGCTTGCACCGACAGACCTGCAGAGGGCCCTGGTGTGGGAAGGGTGTGAGGAAGCAGGGCTCTCCCAGGGTAGGGGCCATCGGATCCCAGCCTCCTTCCCGTGACGTGCGGTGGGCTTCCCCGGGGGCTCTGCCCACTTGCCTGGAGTGGAGGGCCTCCAGTTCAGCGCTAAGCTGTGCTCACAGCAGCCACGGCTCTGGGCCTGGACCCTCCGCAGTTGCTCCCGCCAGCCCCGACTGCCGCAGAAGGAGCCCACCGGCCGTGGTCACTGCCCAGGATGCGAGCTGGCGTGCCTCCCTCCCAGAGAGCCAGAGCCGAGGGCTAGGGCCATTCCCTCAGTTCCACACTCCAGATAAAACCGCGAGCAGCGCCGAAACCGGTTTGGCTCAGTGGTAGAGCGTCGGTCTGCGGACTGAAAGGTCCCGGGTTCTATTCCGGTCAAGGGCATGTACATTGGTTGCGGGCACATCCCCAGTAGGGGGTGCGCAAGAGGCAGCTGGTCGATGTTTCTCTCTCATCGACGTTTCTAAGCTCTCTATCTCTCTCCCTTTCTCCCTGTAAAATATCAATAAAATATATTTAAAAACAACCTCGAGCAGCTGCTCAGTGCCTGGTGCAGCCTGATGCAGCCCTGGGCCCTGGAGGTGGAGAAGCGTATCTGCAGATCCCCGCCCTTGAGGGGTCACCGTGGGGTGGGTGGGTGGGTGAAGCACCCAACAGGCCATGGAACACAGCAGGTCCCACCTAGGAAGGCAGGCCAGGCTTCTCAGCAGGATGATACCGGCGTTAACCCTCCAGCCCGCCCTGCTCAGGGGAATTCAAGCCAGGAGGGTCCCCTTCCTCGTTCAGCTTCCAAACAGCAGATACCGACACCCCCACCCCGCAGGAGCCCTCCTCTGCCTTCAAACGTGGATCCTCGCGAAAAAGGCAGTTGGGGTGCAGCCTCCGTGCGGTCCCTTCTCCCCACCTCTGAGCCCTGTCATGATGGGGGTCCATACTGATGGGGGTTCATATCAAGGACCCCCATCATGACCCCCCAGCCTCTAGTCCGCATCTTCTGCACCCTGCAACTCATTTAGCCTCAGCCACTCTAGAAAAAGGTCTCCCATTCCACATTGGCCTTTATATATATATATATATATATATATATATATATATATATATATATATATAAAATAATTGCTTTTTTACATTGAGGTAGAGATAGGGATTAGGGATAGAGAGTTAGAAAATCATCGATCAGCTACCACTTGCACACCCCCTACTGGGGATGTGCCCGCAACCAAGGTACATGCCCTTGACCGGAATCAAACCTGGGACCTTTCAGCCCGCGAGCCGACGCTCTATCCACTGAGCCAAACCGGTTTCGGCCCCCGTTGGCCTTTTTATGTTAAAATCCTCAGATAAACTCCCACTTCCTTCAGGGAGCTTTGCCCAAGTCACCACCTTTCCC
This sequence comes from Vespertilio murinus, assembly GCA_963924515.1. Taxonomy (NCBI): domain Eukaryota; kingdom Metazoa; phylum Chordata; class Mammalia; order Chiroptera; family Vespertilionidae; genus Vespertilio; species Vespertilio murinus. The sequence continues at coordinate 54,983,584 of OZ004712.1, read as the reverse complement.
ACACCATGTACGTTTCAGCTCTCATTACTACAGGTGGACAAACACCCACAAACACGGGCAGAATCCCGATGACGGGGCACCGTGAGCCGGCCACGGGCTCAGTCCATGTGCTGCAGTGATCGATAACAGCTAAAGTTGATTGAGCTCTGACCAGGAGTTGGGCACCACAACGTCCAGCTCGTCGCCTAAGTTCTATCTACGTGGACCCGGCACATTAGAGATTTGTTATCATTTCATAGATAAGGAAACCGAGGCTCAGAGCTACAACACGGCCATCAGACCAAAACGCACTGGGGAGGACTCGTCTACTGCACTGTCCGGACGCTGGGGTGGACGTGCTTACGCTGTAAGCTGCGTGATCCGCCTGTCTAAGGAGGTAAGCTCCGGGGGACCTTGGCCAGGGCTAATTCCTTTGCTAAGGAGACTCACTCACTATAAGCCTGGGTGAGGTTTTTTTTTTAGCACTGAATCACCGGATTCCAGCAGTTTGGGGGTCACGCCATCCCTGATAACCCCAAGCGGCCACACCTTAGGAAGGGCAGAGATGGAGCAGTCCTTACCGAGTCCCTCCTCAGCCACCGAACACCCCGCCTGCTCCCCTCCCTCAGCCTTGTCGGGCCTCTCTGCATGTATGCGAATAGTAAGAACCCCTTGCTGACTTACGCTTTGTAAAGCACTTCCCTTTATCATGGCATATTCTAACATTGGCATTTGGGGGAGCTCGGAGAAGCCAGGTGACCTGCTGATGGGGGCAGGAGGGAGGTTCTGGTCCGTTTTTGTTTGCATTTATTCACCGCTTATCAAGCTCCTGCCATGTGCCAGGCTCCGTGCTAGGCTGGAGGATGGCATCCTAGAAGAGATGGGGCTTCGGGGCAGTGCCCAGAGGCCAGGGAAGACAGTCCAGCCTTGAAGCCAACAGAGCTGGGCTTGCAGCTTTTCCCACAGGAGGCTCTAGGGCACCTCCGAGGATGGATGTCTCGTCCCCAAACCCTCGCCCTCTCCTCCAAGCTCAGCCTCCATAAGCCAGAAGCAGCGGGCACTAGCTAGCCCATTTCCCTCCCGTGGCGCAGAGAGAGCTCCTCACAGAGAGAGGGGGCTTGGCCAGGCCCGCAGTGAAGGGGGACAGGGCTGAGGGCACTTTCTCTAGCATCCTCTCAGCCCTGGCGGTGGTACCAGTCTCAGGGGCCGCCGTCCTCAGAGTTGCTCCCACCATTCCTCACACTGCGCCCCCTCCTCCGGGGCACACCCTTTGTTCGCTGGGAGCGCCCTTCCCGCTCCGGCCAGGCTGGTGGAGCCCGTGTGCTGAGCGCCGGCCTTCCGCACCCCGAAGCTTCCCGCGGAGCGCATGCAGAGACCCTACACAGTACCGCCGGCCCAGCCCACCCTCCCGCTGAGGGCTCGCCTTGCCCCGGATATGGGCGTACGAGGACCTCCGCACAAATATATATATGTCCCAAATGCCAGCACCTTCGAGCAGCAGCGTCCTTCCCTGGCTGGGCTCTCACCCTGCCCACCCCCCACCACCACCCTGAGTGGGAACTTCACTGTCCTCCCCGCAGCCTCGTGCTCAGGTGGGCAGGAAAGACGTGCACCTCTGTCTGGGGCTGAGACCGCAGCCGTTCCCAGGGGCTGTGGGGCACCTGCTCTCATTGGGTTTGCAGCCACCGCCTGTCCTCCCCTCCAAAAAGGGTAACGTTTTGCCTCCAGAGGGAAAATGGGTGTGTTCCTAAGGTGCAGCCCGAGTTGCATGAGCAAAGTTCCTCCCGTGCGTGCAAAGAGGGGTGGAGCAGGGGTCCGGGCCACGCGCTAAGAAGGGAGGCAGGGGCTTCAGGTGATGTTGGGGCTCGGGGAGGTCTACTCATCCCCCCTCCACCTGCCCCGGCACACACGGCGTGGACAAACCCCTTTGCGAACCCGTCCCGCCTCGCCCGCGCGGGCCGTTAGTGGAGGTTCGTCACCTGCTTCGGGCACTTTCTCCTGAGCGCCCGGAGTGCCGCGATGCCGGTCCTCACCGACCACACCGTACCAACCCCTCGTCCCTTCCAGCACGGGGGAAAGGCGTGATCGGACACAGAGGGTCGCGCGAAAGCCTGGGGCCTCGTGGTGCCCTAAGTCCCTGCTCTCCCCGCCTGAAATCCCGTCCGGAGCCCGAGCGCCCCGGTCCTCCCCGGCACCATTCCTGGCCCTCTCCCCCCGATCCCCCGGCCTGGGACCGGAGGCAATCCACGCGCGGGCGGGCGGGCGGCACCTGCCGCGGCCTCGGGTTGGAAGGGGCGTGGACGGTGCAAACTCGGTGTGTGTGGCCCGAGCGGGAGGTCGGCAGGCTGCCCCGCGGGCCGCCCAGCCGGAGCGCACGGGCACGGCGGGGTCCCGGCGGCGGGGTCCCGGCGGCGGGGGTCCGGGGGCGGGGGTCCCGGGGGGCCGGGGCCACCACTTACCCTCCTCCTCGGAGAGCGACGGCAGCGGAGGCAGCAGCAGCAGCAGCGCCGAGAGGGCCAGCGCGGAGCGCATCGTGCCCTGGCCCCGCGCCCGGAGCAGGTGGCTGCTCGGTTGGCGGAGGGTCCGAGCGCCGGGGTCGTGAGACGTGAGAGCTCGGGCGCCGCTTCGCGGAGGCCTGGCTGGCGGTGGCCGCGGCGGCCGGGCGGCGCTCCGGCGGCCCCTCCTCGCGGCCGCTGCGGCGGAGCGGGGCCGGGGCTCGGAGCCAAGCGGCGGCGGCGGCGGAGCGGCGGGCGGGCGGCTGCGTCGCGGGCGGTGTCTGCGCGGCTGCGGCCCGGGGAGCGGCGGCGGCGACTCCGTCCAGCCCGCGCCGCCCCCTCCCCCCGGGCGCGCTGGCGGCGGCGGGGCCGGGCGGGGCCGGGCTGGGCGGGCGCTGGGCCGCGAACAATGAGCCGAGGAGGAAACTCCGCCCTGGAGAGCGGCGGGCGGGGGAGGGGAGCGCGGCGGGAGCGGGTTGGCGGGGGGTGGGGGGGGTGGGCCGCGGGCGGACGGGTGGGGGTCGGGGGGTCGGGGGGAGGGACTCCGCGCAGGCTGACCGCTCCCGGCTGGAGCTCAGGATGTGGCCCGACTAGCTTTGGGGGGTTCCCACGGGACCCCCGCACTGCCCCGGCCCTCGCACGCCCGTATCCGGGGCAAGGCGAGCCCCCAGCTGTGTCCCCCGAGGACCCTTCGAGGAGGACTCGGGTCTGCAGCGCTTTTCTGCGACGCCCGCCCGGGAAGCGAGTCTCCCACCTGCCGGGTGCACCGCACCTGCGGGCAGGCCCGCACCCCGCGCAGGGCTTCTGAGCGGGTCTGTGCTGCAGAGTTGTGCGCGCACCGGGCAATCTGCACTAAGTAGGTGCTTAGTTTCTCCAAGCCCACCTTCCTCACTTGTGAAGTGGAGGAGATGGTCAAAATAAGTAAATAAGCACTTTTTTTTTGTGGAGGGATTAGTATGTGCCAGTCAGAGAGCTTTGCCTATATTAACTCGTTTACTCTTCACAGCATCCGTATTTTTAGCCTCCTTTTGCGGACAGGGAATCGAATCAAAAAAGAGGTTAAGAAACTTGCTGGGGGTTACGTAACCGGCGAGGGGCAGACCTGCCTGTGAGAGTAGTAGTAGTTTGGAGGAAAAAAAAAATACTTTGCACAGCATTTGGCAAGTAGTCGTTTCTCACAAAGTATTAGCTTCTATTCTCTTCTAAAGCTATTCTTCTTAGGCTTGCTAAATAAAGAACAGCAATAAAGATTTAGGGCTCTGAGGTCGAGAGGGGCTCGGGCTCCAAACCCAGCCGCGCCATCAAAGGCCCGGGGCCAGCCCCTCCCGGTGCCTGGATCCTGCCTCCCCGTCTGCCTTACGGCGGTAACAGCACCTGCCCGCGGAGGGTGCGTGGCTCTGAGGCTGAACTGGGATGATGTGGAAGAGCTCTTAGCACGGGGCCAGGAACACAGAGAATCTCCACCAATGAAGTGGCCAGCGCTCCACATCCTGGCGAGAAATTTGCAAATTTGGGATGGGGGTGGGAGTTGAATCCCAATAACCGAGTTCACCCAGTGAAAGAACAAAAGAGCACCCCTCCTTGTTTTTCTTTTCAAAAGCTGCCCATGCGTTGGGGGGAGGGGGAGAAGATGGGGAGGAGGGCGGAGGTGTCTGCAGATTCCGTGGCTCCCCGCAGAGCAAGCGCAGCAGCAGCAGCAGCAGCAGCAGCAGCAGCAGCAGCGCAGGTGCGGGGGCAAGAAGGGGGGCGCGCAGGGGCGGAAAGCGGACTTAGAGCGGGAGGCGTGATTGACCCGGGTTTGGTCACGTGACTGTTGGGTAGATAATGGAGTCTTTCAGCCAGATAGGTCTGGGGTGTCCCCAGGACCCAGCCCCGCGCCAAGGACCCCATCCATACTCCTTGAGCCCCTCAGGCCGGCTGCAGCATCTCCGGAGTCGCCAAGGTTGCGCCACAGCCAGGGCTGCAGCTCGGGAACGGCCGACCGGGCTGTTTTCCTCAGGAAGTTTCTGCAGGATCGTGCTGGCCCTGTTTTCCACGCTGCATATGGGAAAGACAGAGGGTGTTCCCTGTAAAGCTGTGGGATGTGTGACTATCTTTGACATTTTGTAGTACTGTTCCCCTAATACCATGTCAACAAAAGATTTGTTTGTCAGAAACCAAGTGCACTCTTACAAAACTGAGCATTAAAAATTTTGTATTGTGTGCTGTGTGAATTAAACATTTTTTTGCACTCAACGAATCTATTTCTGGAAAAACATGTTAACTTCGTAAAGGGAGATATTTCAAAACTTGGAGCATTTTTTAATTTTTTTTTCCCTGCTGGCATGGCTCAGTGGTTGAGCTTCGACCTATGAACCCAGAGGTCAGGGTTCCACTCCCCATCAGAGCACATGCCCAAATTGCAGGCTGGATCCCCTTTGTGGGGTGTGCAGGAAGCATCAGATCAATGATTGTTTCTCATCATTGATGTTTTTTCCTCTCTCTTCCTGGCCCTTCCTGTCTGAAATCAGTAAAAATATTTTTAAAAAAAGCATTTTAAATTCACAGGATTTGGAATTGGTCCTGATCATGCCAAATAAGATGAGAGTAGACATCCAGGCTTAGAAAACCAGGCTAGTCTTGGTAGCCAAAGACTCAAAATTAGCTCTGGACCCTCCCCTGTGTCCCACAGCCCATCCCCCTTTGTGCACAATGGGCTTTGAGGAATGAGGCCGAGGCTGGCTGAGCTTAGGGCTCACCTGTGATCTGTACGCAGGTAATCAGCTATGTCCTTGGCCCTACTTAACATCTTACCCACACCAGCAAACTCAAATCCCACATCACCCCGAGCTTCTAGTCGAAACTCAAAGCATTTTATAGATGCTATCCCACAATCCTTTAGAGATTTATTACACCTTGTTTATATGAATGCATGAGTTAAATCCCCTAGCACTGTTTACCAAAGTGGGCACGCGTACCCCCAGGGGTACGGGAAGAGTTTGGTGGGGGTACACATTGCACCTGAGTTTGGTGGGGATATGCACTGCACCGTGCTTAGCTGTGCCTAATTCTACGTTTTCATGAGTCAAGTCAATTTCATCCTTCTCATTGATCCAAATAAATGTTATTTTATTATAAATTTTTTTTTAAAGTTTGGGAAACACTGCAGAGCCGTGGTTGGCAAACTGAGACTTGTGAGCCACATGCGGCTCTTTGGCCCCTTGAGTGTGGCTCTTCCACAGAATACCACGGCCTGGACAAGCCTATTTTGAACAAGTGGTGTTAGAAGAAGTTTAAGTTTTAAAAATTTCAATCGTTGTACTGTTGACTAATGAGTTTGCCGACCACTGCCCTAGAGGATTTTAACCTTCTTAATGTGGGGTCTTCCTCAGACCACCCAGAACAGCAAGCCACATTATAGTTATAGATGGAGATACTGAATGCAAACGTGAATACCAACTGGGAGAGAATACACAGGAACCTATGGCACGAGGTTTAAAACGGTTTCCCCCCTGGTCCCTATCAAAGTCAGGGTCATGATTCTCGGCCCCACGTGACGTTGCCCAAGGAAAGGCATCCTTAAATGTATGCAGGTTTGGTAAACTCCTCTTTATCCTCACTCTAAATAACTTTAATCCCAGTCACAGGATCTACACTGAGAGATGGGACAGAGCCTCCAGCCGCCACACCCCTGACAGAAGACCAAAGCACACACTATTCATCCTGAAGCCACAGCACTTGCTCGTAAGGGGCCAGGGGTGCTCTCCCTTTGGTTTTTTAACCCCTGACCTCGGAGTTCCTTGGGAGCGTGGAGTGGTATTTCCTTCATCTTGGAATCTCAGTGCCCAGTACGTTGGTGCCTAACCCCAAAAAGGTTGCCAGTGCACATGGGCTGAATAAAGAAGCGTTTGGGTTTTATCTCCATGGCTGGGCTTTATCTCTGACTGCCAAGGTGTGTGATTCTATGACTATCAGCCGGGGTTCGGGTTGGGCACCTCTCCCCAAAGGCACGCACTTAGATATTGTTATTCAACAACATCTACTCTAGCGTCGTATGCCAGGTTCTGGGCACAGTGCTGAGAATGCAGCCGGGTCAGCACAGCCCCTGCCCTCTCGGGAGAAGCACCGCCTGAGCACACGCATAGCTGAAGTGCCGTAAGGGCTGGGACAAGTGCCGTGAGCAGGCATGTGGGAAGCAGAGCAACACGGGCTCAGCGGGGCCGGGGAGGTCAGGGAAGGCTCCTGGGAGGGGAATGGGGTCTTGGAGGGGGAGTAAGACTCCACCATGGGGAAGAGCAAAAGGAAGGGCATTCACGCAGGCGGAACCACACATGTAAGGAGTGTAAGGTTTGTAGGGAGCGAAAGAAGAGGCTGGAGAGACCAATAGGAGTGAGATCTGTAGACAACGGAGAATCTCTGAAGGGTCACAAGCAGAGACAATATGGGCTTTCCATAGGAGCAAGGTCATTCTAGCCGTAGTGAATGGAAGGATGTGGAGGTGAGCACAAGCACTGAGGGACCTGAGCAGCAGGGACACTGGAAAGAAGAGGTACTGGGGGGGGGGGCAGGACTAATGGGACTTGGCGGCCATTCAATGTGGACTAGGTATGGGGTGTGTTGCGGGCAGGAGGCATGGCAGTGTGTCTAGAAGTCCAGGGGTCTCACCTGGGTTCCTGGGTGGAATACCCCAAGTGCCGCGGCTCAATGTCCCTGAGATAGAGGACATAAGAAGAGAAGCAAGTTGGGGAGAAGAAAACGATGAGCCCCGTGGTGAGCCTGTTGACCCTAAAGACCCCTGGGGCACTCAGGAGCCACGTCTAGAAGTTCCATCTGTGACCCTGAAGCTCAGAGCTGAGGTCAGGCCTGGAAATAGAAACTGGAGAGCCGTCAGCGTGCAGGCGGGCTGCAGCCGTGAGTGGAGGTGATAAGCCTGGAATACCCTGCGGTGGACAAGAGGCCGGAGCAGAGCCCCTCCAACTTTGCAGAGTGAGCTGAGGAAGGGGAGCTGCATAGGAGGTAACCAAGAGAGAAGGGTGCCTTGGAAATGGAGGGAGAAGAAAGTTTTCATCAGAAGGAGGTGGTCAAGAGGGTCACCTGCTGCAAGGACTGAACTCTAAGGACAGCCTGACCATGAAAGGGCCAGTGGGATGCTGCCCAGAGTGACATCAGCGATGCACAATAACGTGGGGAGTGAATGAAGAGGAGGCAGTGGGAGCATCAGGTGTGGGTGTGGAAGGAAGGAGGGAAAACATTGGGTGGAGGGAAGGTTTTTTGTGTGTTGGTTTGTTTCAAAGTGGGAGAAGCATCCAGGATTGCGGGCCAAGGGGAAGAAGGACGTTACAGGACATAGGATGTGAAGTAGAGAGGAGAGAAGGACCGACCTCGGGCGAAAGCAACTTCTTCGCTAAAGGTATGAGGTCGACACTATCTGTTATGGCAGGTGAGACATGGCGTTGGGGTGAGTCAGTCAGCATTCGAATCCTTGCTCTTCGATTTAGTAGCTGTGTGACCTCATGTTCTTACTTTAACCTCTCTGGGCTGCAGCCTCCCATAAAACAAATCACAACACCAATTTTGCAGAATCGCTGTGAGAATGTGAGGGAGTGCGTGATGCCTCGTTGGCCAGCTGAATAACTGGAAGGTAATATTCTTGTGTCAGCAGAATGCCACTGCCCACATCCTCCCAGTGCTTTCACTCCTGCGCTGAGCCATAAGCAACAAGGACTGCACTCTGCGCTCTTAACCATTGCTGCTCATCACCAGGCATTTTCCTTCTCCGATCGCCTTGCCTCCTGGGTCAGAGGAGAGGGTCAGAAGAGCAGCAGTGCCAGGGCGGCAGGCAAAGAGGTGTGTGCAGCCTTCCTGGAACACCAGCGTGTCCCTCACTATCAGACGCAATGGAGCGGCTTATACCAGGGCCCTCCAGACACCACCTAGCACCTAAGCTTTACTCCTGGAATTTCCAGACACCTCAGATTCAGAGAGAGAGCCTGGGGCTCAGTGGGTATTAGAGGCCCACTGCCTCATCACATGATAAGGAAAGGAGGCCGGGAGAGCTGAGCTGACTTGTCCTCGCTCAGCCAGAACTCCAGCCTCTGTTCTCACGTAGCCCATTGCCTCCCCATCAGGATGACCTGCATTCATGCAGCTGTCCGTCTCCCAGCTCAGAAGCTGTAGGTCCCAGGGCAGGAGCAAAGGAAGAGATCCGGCAGGTGGAACTGAGGGAAGGAGATATTGAGTCAATTCCTAATTAGGTGGAAGTAAAACAAGCCTGAGGCATCAGCTTCAGCTCCGTCTTCCTGATACCTACGCCCCAACCTGCTTTCCATCTCATCTCCCACTTAGCCCCTGACCGTCCCCCGCATTCCTCTGCCGGGGACAATAAACACAGCTTGCAATTAGCTTCTTCCACCCTGGAGGCTGCCCCGGGCCAGACTGTGCGCTTGAGTGGAAGTGCATGGAGCTGTGCCTATATTATGGGCATGTGCTGAACTGAATTGAACGCTTCCCTTTCCTAACGTGGTTTGATCCTCATACGATCCGGAGAGGTAAATACTATATATCCCCATTAACTCATTTTGCAAATAAGAAAACTTAATTTCCCTGGCATCCTCCTGAGGGCAGAAGACGTGGCTTTGCTACGTGGATGCTGACATGCCTGTGTCCAGTTTCCCCAGTGAGCTCCGAGCTCCTGCAGGAAAGGGCTGTGTCTGGTTTGGACCATTGACAGCCACACCCACTCTGCATCTTGTACCCTCACCTCTCTCCTCTCCTGCCTTCCCCCGACCTGCCACCAGAGTGTTGTCCTCGAAATCAGATGTGACCCTATCCCTCACTTGCTCAAACGTGGCAAGGTCTCCAAATTCTGACCCAACAGGAAGATGGAATTGTCCCACTGAGAGAGAGAGAGAGAGAGAGAGAGAGAGAGAGAGAGAGAGAGAGAAAGAGAGATAGCGCTTCAGGTTCAACTATGACACGTGTTCCCCCTGAGTCTTTGCCTTAGCTTCTCCCGGGGCCTGGAGTTAATCTACTTTCTGCCTGTCAGTGTTTGAAGGCTCAGGTATCCTGCAGCCTATTCTGACCTGGCCCCCAAGTCCTCTGCTGGGGTCCCCTTGCCTAGGGTAGTGCCTTAATTCATTGTCTGACTTCAATGTGTATTGTTAATTATATACACTTACAGACCTCGAGTTCTTTCTGTGTGTTCATCCCATCCTTAGCATGGTTGAAGAGCTGGCAACTGATAATAAAATAAGGTGAGTAATGTCTGAGTTTGTTGATCCTTGCCGTACCCTATGGGCTAGCACTGAGCTAGGTGTTTCAATGCGAAGCCTCAGTCTTTTCAACAACTCTGTGAGATCTGTTCATTAATCCCATTTTATTAATAAGGAAACTGAGTCATTAATGGAAATTAGGTCGCTGGCCTAAGTTCACATAGCTATTAAGGATTCGAACCCAGCAGAATGACTCCTAAAACCACACTCTTCAGAGGGCGAATAGGTGCGTGAATGTCCAGTGATATTCATTGTACTATAGTTTTGTCTGCAGTGCCTCATAAACATGGTTAAGATGACATGTCTGCCCCTCGGAGCAATCCAGAACACACAGTGTGGATGAAGCAGACTACGAGTGTTTTTCTCAATTCAAGAAATGATTACGTCACCCACACAACTCCCCCCTACACTTCTCAAAACCCACACTACCCTGTATCCCTTCCCGAAGCTCACCCAATTCAAATAAAAGTGAACATGGGCTTAGCCTTACTGTTTCAGTTGCTAAAACTTCGTAACAATACACAGGAGCTGTAGACTATGGCCTGCATTCAAGCTAAAGACACAGAACTATTTGTTTCATCACCCGAATCCTTCACATCTCAAGGCTACTTGCTCCATCTGCAAAATCAGAAATGAGAGTCAACCCCGTGCTTCTGCACCACTGCCCCCAACTCTCCCGCTCACATTCCCAAGGCTCTCACCAACTGCCTTGATTGGCTGGCATTTTTAAGGATTTTTATTCACTCTACGGGTTGGACACACTCCATTCAGGATGAGGAGAGAGCTTAGATCTACACAAAGGGCATCCAGCCCAGGTGTCCTTCTTCCTTGCTACTGAGTGAGTAGAACGACTGCAGCCACCACGGGGGCAGAGCTGCCGACCTGCAAAGATAAACAAGCCGGCCCAGATACGCACAAACAGCAGCCGCGGGTCGAGGCTGGGATCTGGCAGTGAGGTTCCCATGACTTCATTAACCTCCGAAGCATTGTTCTTCCCCGTCACCGGGGCCTTTCGATAACATTTACACGCAGTGCACCGCCGGGGTGTGCGATCCGCCCCCGTGCAGCAGAGACAGAGCGGAGCCCGCAGCTCGGGAGGGCCGGCTGTGCAAGGGTGGCTGCCGGGGCTGGAGACTAAAGCCGTCCTCTCGCCTCCCACAGCCAGAGCGGTTCTCCAAGAGGCCATGTGGGAATTCACAAATCCTCAAATTGGAAAGAATCCTGACAACCATGTAGCTCAGGAGCTTAGATAAAATTCCAGGATCAGAGGCTCAGAGAGGGTAAGGGCTTCTCCCCTGACGCCTCTGCCTTCATAGCAGGGCTGGTTCCTGGGCTTATCTCTCTGTGCACGCAGTTCTGGCCTCCCCACCTCACTCACCGCTCCATGAGGCCGCAGGCCATGTCTCTGGGTTCACTCTTACATCCCTGGGGCCTAGCACCTTGCAGGGAAGGCCATAGTAGATGCTCAGTAAATACTGGGTGAGTAAACAAATCAATCTCCAGAGAAAATCTGAAAAGCAAAACGTTGTATTTCTATTCTTTGTTCTACCATTAACTATCACGTGATATCAGAAGTGTTTGTTTCTTCATGTTCCAAATGGAAGAAAACATCTTCCCTTTTCTTTTCTTTTTTTAAAATATATTTTTATTGATTTCGGAGAGGAAGGGAGAGAGATAGAAAGATAGAAACATCAATGAAGAGAATCATTGATTGGCTGCCTCCCACATGCCCTGCACTGGGGATGGAGCCTACAACTCTCACATGTTGACCAGAATCAAACCCAGGACCCTTCAGTCTGCAGGCCAACACTCTACCTACTGAGCCAAACTGGCTAGGGCAACATCTGCCCTTTTCAAAGATGATTTGAACCTCTAGAAGCAAAACTTTTTGAAGAGCTTTGCAAACTACCCTGCTCTTTGTAGCCATTACAGTAAGTATTATTTATTATTTGATCAAACTTTCCTGGGCTTCACACAGGTTGGTATCTAATACTGGCCATGGCAAATCATTTCAGCTCCAGGAATGAACACCCCACGTAATATCCTGGAGCACCTCGAGGTTATTGATTTTTTTAAACCTTCCAACAATTGGGGGACAATTTATGGATGCTTCCTCTGTGCTGCTTTGTATTTTTGTTTTTGTTTCTTTTTGTGAATCCTCAGCCGCGGATATTTTTCCATTGATTTTTAGGGAGAGTGAAAGAAAGAGGGAACGACAGAAACATCGGTATAAGAGAAACAGATCAATTAATTGCCTCCTGCATGAGCTCTGACCAGGGGAGGAGCCTGCAACCAAGGCACATGCCCTTAGACCGGAATCGAACCCGGGACCCTTTTGTCCTCAGAACCAAACTGGATAGGGCCCCTCGTGATGTTTTCAGGGGAGCCCTGTAACCACCCACAAGACCCCGAGAGAGTGACAGGTATAGGAGGGAGGAGGGTCCAGGCCCAGCAGTTGGTTCCTCTGTCCTCATCAGGCAGCTCTCACCCCTCCTTGCCTAGGGAGACCCAGGAGAGAGAATTCCATAGCTCCCTTCACCTCTCCAGGAGGATCTGGCAGCTGCTGTGAACAGACTGTGAGCTCACTGGGTGAAATAGGTCAGACCCTTTAGAGGAAGCCCGGACCCAAGGTTGGTCAGAACATCTCCCGGGGGACCAGCCCCCACAAAGAGCATCTTCCCTTCACCTCCGGATGGCTGAAGGGAACTTTCTAGCAGCAACCACCTCCTATGGGATCCAAAGACCGCACGTCTCTGCAGCTGCCGGGTGTTGCATTGACCCTGACACAGACGCCTAGGCATCCCTCCTCCTGACTGATGCCCCCACATCCCCAAACCCCGGTCTCAACATGAAGACCACCCAAAAACTCAGCCTCAAACTCAGCCTCCTCCTTGTCCTCCAGTGACTCAACATTTTTCTCTCCACATTACAAACCCCAAATCCACCCGAGGCAGAGGGTTTTTACTTGGGGGGCTGCAGTGTAGTAGACACGTGGGGACTCCTTGGGCCACGGAAAGTCAGTGAAGGTGTTTTCCTCTTCCTGAACCAGGTGCCTCTGATAGTCATTGCTGAGGTTTGCTGAGCTCTTACTCTGTGCCAGGCCCTTTGAAGTTCTCTGCAAGCTTCATCTTATTTAGTTTTCACCGCCACCCTGTGAGGAAGGAACTGTTGTCTTCCGATTTCACGGGCAAGGAGACAACCTAAATAACCTGCCTACAGGCATGCAGCTAGGAAGTGGTGACCTGGGCTTCAAATCCGAGGCCGTCAACTGCGCATGCGCTTCACCCGCCTGCCATGGATATTTGGAAGACATGCACCCTTCAAGAGAAAGCTGTTTTCCACCTGAATCCTCCGTTATTCAAGGATTATCAGCTCAAAAGCACACCTTTGTGAGGCCTGTGCCCTGAGTTTTCCTCCCCTGTGACATTTTATTTGTATTGCCATTGGAGCTTTTGCTGTTCTATGGTAAATGGTGGCACCTGAATCTGTCCCATCCCCACCCCCACTCCCACCCGACCTCTGCCCATGCTTTACAGGCCGGGTCTCACCTTATAGCCATTGCAGGCTCTCCAGCTCCTAGAAGAAGCCCCACCAATGTTTGCTGATCTAAAAAATGATGAATGCACCCTAGCTGGTTTGGCTCAGTGGATAGAGCATCGGCCTACAGACTGAAGGGTCCCAGGTTCAATTCCAGTCAAGGGCATGTGCCTCAGTTGCAGGCTCCCTGCACCAGAACCACATGCAAAAGGCAACCAATCGATGTGTCTCTCTCACATCGGCGTTTCTCTCTCTCCCTCTCCCTTCTTCCACTCTCTCTTAAAAACCAGTGGAAAAATATCTTCGGGTGAGGGTTTAAAAAAAAAAAGAAGAAAAAAGATGAATATGAAGGTAGTGGATTCTGTCAACGAAATTCTGGGGACTAAGCATGAAGCTTAGTTGGAATCCTGGAGGATAGAAACTAAATGAAAGGGATGGTTTTGGCCTTTGTGAAGTTTACAGTCTAACTGGTATGTTTTATGTGAACATTTGCAATCCAGAGCCTAAGGCTTTATGAAGCAGTGCATCACAAGGTCAAAAAAAAAAAATGCATACTTAGGTATTGGTTATGGACATGGATCAACTTAATTTTGGAATAGGTAGAAATTCAAATGATTCCAAAAGTCAAAATGGAATATAACGACTACTCTCCTCACCCAGTCCCCCAGGCACTCATTCCCCTCACGCAGACAACCAATGTGATTCTTTCAGATATACTTCTTGCATGTGCCAGAAAAACTAAGATGTTTTAGCTAAAATGTCGTACAAATATTAGCTATATATAGTATAGTTTATATAGGTAATATATGTTACATATGCACTGTCACGAATAGGCAATAATATATAACAAGTCATCAATTAAAATTTCAACATTTGTTGGAAACTGGACCCCAATCCTATATAATAAAAGTATAGTATGCTAAGTGTCTGGTCATGCATTCAGCCAATCAAAGCGTAATATGCTAATGATATGTTATGGCCACTCAACTGCTCACTATGATGTGCTCTGACCAGTAGGTTAGCTTGCTGCTGGGGTCCAGCTGATTAGGACTGGGCAAGAAGGGTTGGACATACCCTGGAGCCCTCCTGTGGCCCCCTTCCCAGCTGGCCAATCTCCTGCCTCTCCCCTGGCCCTGATTGCACACCAGTGGAGTCCCTGCCTGGTCTACACCCTCTCAAAACTTGGGACCCTTCAGGAGATGTCAGAGAGCCAGTTTTGACCCAATCCTACAGGCCAGGCTGAGGGACCCCATAGGTGCACAAATTTGTGCATCAGGCCTCTAGTATGAATATAACATGAAACTGGGCCCTGGTTGGTGTGGCTCTGTTGGTTGGGAATCATTCCATGTGCCAAAATATTGCTGGTTTGATTCTCAGTCAGGGCACATGTTGGGTTTTCAGGTTCGATCCCCTGTAGGGGTGTGCACGAGGCAGCCAATGGGTGTTTCACTCTCACATCAATGTTTCTCTTCTTCTCCCTTCCCCCCTCTCTCTAAAAATCGATTACAAAACAAATAACAGAAAACTGAGAACCTGTCCGAAAAGAGTTCCCACTTGGGATGGATTGATATGCATCCTATTTCAAGTAATTAGGGCTGGGCTGGAACAGGGAGTGGAGAATAGGGAGGTAAGAAAGAGGAGGTAAGTGGAATTACGTTTTAAAGGAGAATTAATAGCTTTTGCTACTTTGCATCCCTAGTAACTAAGCATAAAGTGATTCTAAATCAGATTTTCTCTATAAAAATGCAGTTGGCGGTTACATTTTGATGTAAAGTCTTGGCATCTAGGAACACAGATATCATGGGAGATGTCATTAAAGCAAAGAACTATAAACCTTTATTAACACTTAAAATAATGAAATTGTGCTCCAAAGCATTTTTCAAATGTACATACAGGGACCAATCATATTGATTACATGAAAGGCTCCAATGAACATAAAAACAGACAGTATTGCTACCTCATAGATTTTCCCTAGGACTGATATATTGCTATGATAAGCATTAATTAAAAGTTCAATTAACAATAGTTCCCTGCATGCCGAAACCGGTTTGGCTCAGTGGTAGAGCATCGGTCTGTGGACTGAAAGGTCCCGGGTTCGATTCCAGTCAAGGGCATGTATCTTGGTTGTGGGCACATCTCCAGTAGGGGGTGTGCAAGAGGCAGCTGGTCAGTGTTTCTCTCTCATCGACGTTTCTAGCTCTCTATCCCTCTCCCTTCCTCTCTGTAAAATATCAATAAAATAAAATATATTTAAAAACAAAACAAAACAGTAGTTCCCTGCTATTCACAGAATTTGGAAAGGATCTTTGAGAATAATTTGAAGACATTTTGGGATAAAAATTGGAGGTATTTTTGAATTTAATAATTTAATACTTTTTGAGATACTTCTCAGGCACCCAGAGTATATTAAGAACTCATCCAAGCCCAGCCGGCATGGCTCAGTGGTTGAGTATTGACCTATGAATTAGGAAGTCCTGGTTTGATTCCTGGTTAGAGCACATGACCAGGTTGCAGGCTTGATTCCCAGTGTGGGGCGTGCAGGAAGCAGTGATTCTCTCTCTCTTCCTCTCTGAAGTCAATAGAAAAAATATATTTAAAAAATAAACTTATCCAAGAAAGTTTGAACCATTGCCCAGTTTTTCTCCCAATGAATTTTCTTTAATGGGAACAGAGATGTTCAAAATTGACTCTTTTGATCTTAACATTGCCTTCAAAATGGCAGCTGCTCATTCAGGTGGCAATTTTTTTTAAATAAAATATATATTTTATTGATTTTTTTACAGAGAGGAAGAGAGAGGGATAGAGAGTTAGAAACATTGATGAGAGAGAAGCATCGACCAGCTGCCTCTTGCACACCCCCCACTGGGGATGTGCCCGCAACCAAGGTACATGCCCTTGACCGGAATCGAACCTGGGACCTTTCAGTCGCAGGCCAACGCCCTATCCACTGAGCCAAACCGGTTTCAGCAGGTAACAAATTTTAAGAATATATATTTTTAGAGAAAGAGGAAAGGGAGAGATGGGGGCGGGGGGACATCAATCAGTTGACTCTGGTACGTGCCCCTATCCTGATGGGGAATTGAAGACGGCACTCCAACTGAGCCACACTGACCAGGGCCAGAAGATAAACTTTTTGAGCACAGACTTTGTGCTAGACACCAGGGGTTCAAAAGAAAAAGGAGAGGCCTAAACTGGTTTGGCTCAGTGGATAGAGCATCAGCCTGCTGACTGAAAGGTCCCGGGTTCGATTCCGGTCAAGGGCATGTATCTGGGTTGCGGGCACATCCCCAGTAGGAGGTGTGCAAGAGGCAGCTGATTGATGATTCTCTCTCATCGATGTTTCTAACTCTCTATCCCTTCTCCTTTCCTCTCTGTAAAAAAATCAATGAAATATATTTAAAAAAAGAAAAAAAGAAAAAGGAGTGAGACGTGGTCTCTACCTGGCAGAACTCCTTGTGGGTGGGCCAGTTATCCTTCACACCAGCAGCCACCTTTGTGAAGGTTCATTATGTGCCATAAGTAAGCATTGGATGCCCATTAGCTCCTTTAGTCTTCCTGTTGGAAGGAAGATACGTGTTTGTATGTGTTTGAGAGAGGAGTAAGCACATTAAACTTGCCCTGGTGTTATGGGTCGAATTCTGATTTCCAAAAAGTTATGTTGCAGCCCTAACCCCCAGGATCTGACCATGCACTTACTCGGAAGGAGGGTTGCTGCAGATGCAATTAGGTAAATTAAGGTGAGGTCATACTGGAATAAAGTGGGACCTTAATCCCTGATGACCGTGTCCTCACCAGAAGAGGAGAGAGGCACAGGGAGGAGGATGCCACGTGCAGACAGACAGACAGGCAGAAAGGCAGGGAGAAGACAGCCCCGTGAAGACAGAGGCAGAGGTGGGGGGAGTGTCTGAAGCCAGGGGCTGCAGCTGTCACCAGGAGCCAGTTGAGAGGCTGAAGCAAGTTCTCCCCAGAACCCCAATATTGTCAACACACAAACTTCTGGCCTCCAGATCTATGAGACAATACGTTTCTGTTCCTTTGAGCCACCCAGTGTGTGACACTCAGAGCAGCCCGTCACACAGCTGGTGGGGCGGAGCCAGGAGGGTCTGCCTCCCAAGCCGGCTCTCTTCATGAGAGCAGCCCCGTGGCAGGGGCGGCAGGGCGGAGCGGCTACCTCTGCCCACTGGTAGGAATCTTGGGACTTTTGAGCTGGATTTCAATGGCTCAGGAGGAGTTTGCCAAGGCCAGAGGGTGGGGTGGGAGGACACGCTGGGTTGAAGGATCCACAGGTGGGAGGCGAGAAGTGGCTGCACGTGAGGGAGATGGGGTGATACAGAAAGGTTGTGTTGATGGGGGAGGGGGTGGCAGTTTTTGCCCTAAAATGGTTTCCTTGTAAGGTGAGGATTGAGTCCCCATTTCCTTCTTTCCCCCTCGCCTGCCTCCTTGGTATAGCTGAGGCAAAGATTCATCCCTGCAGCTGCCCCACCCTGCCAGCCTTCCCAGGCCCACTTCTGCCCTTGGAGCCTCCGCATCCCGTGCTGACCCCTCTGGTCCTCAGGGAGGCCTCCGGGGCTCCCCATTTTACCTCCTAGAGGCTTCCTTATTGCCGCACTGTTTTCTCCCTGGTGCTTTTTTATTACTTGAAATCATCTCATTACCATGGGATACTCTTCGTTATCTGTCCCCGCACCTAAACTTCAGCTTCATGAGAGCAGGGTGACTTGGTCTGTCTTGTCCCTGGGATTGAGGTCTGGGACAGGGACTTAGAAATGGTTTCTATAAAGATTTGTTGAGCCCTAGCTGGTTTGGCTCAGTGGACAGAGCGTTGACCTGTGGACTGAAGAGTCCCAGGTTCAATTCCAAGACATATGCCCAGGTTGCGGGCTCAATCCCAGTGGGGGGACATGCAGAAAGCAGCTGATCAATGATTCTCTCTCATCATTGATGTTTCTAACTCTCTCTCCCTTCCTCCCTGAAATCAATAAATATATATTTAAAATAAAATAAAAAATTAAATTAAATTATTTAAAAAAATAAGACTTGTTGAATGCTCAGCCAACATGGCTCAGTAGTTGAACATTGACTTATGAACCAGGAGGTCACAGTTCAATCCCCAAGCAGAGCACGTGCCCGGGCTGTGGGTTCTATCCCCAGTGTGGGGAGTGCAGGAGGCAGCGATGGATGATTCTCTCTCATCCTTGATGTGTCTATTTCTCTCAAGTCAACAACAACAACAACAACTGTTAGGTTTGAAAGGAAACAGGAAACAGAACAACGGGGAATTTTAAAGTAAAGTTTATTCCCCAGTAATGGGTGGAACCCATCACGGAGGTAAAGAGATCAGAATTGGGGACCCAGCCGGGCTGATGCAGCAGCAGCCACAGCCAACAGCCAACAGCAACAGCAGCAGTGTCTTGCCTGGGGTCCCTTTTAAAGGACGGAAAGAGAGGGGGTTGGGCCCAGGGTGGAACAGGAAGGGATGGGCCCTAAGGGCAATCTGGCCCATGTTGATTGGTGGTTCGATGTATTGGAGATGTCTCTGTGGCAGGTGCCAGTCATGTGTTAGCTCCACCCACCAGTTTGGGAGGGGGGAGAACTTTACAGGAGTCATGTGTTAAACTCCGCCCACCAGTTTAGGGGGGGGGGTAGAGATAACCTTTCAACAACAACAACAACAACAATGGTTTTTTGAATAACCATAGCAAGAATTTTCTAGCAGTGAAAGCAATTTAAAAAATAAAATGGGCCAAAACCGGTTTGGCTCAGTGGATAGAGCGTCGGCCTGTGGACTGAAAGGTCCGGGGTTCAATTCCGGTCAAGGGCACATCCCCTGTAGGAAGTGTGCAGGAGGCAGCTGGTCGATGTATCTCTCATCGACGTTTCTAACTCTCTATCCCTCTCAATTCATCTCTGTGTAAAATCAATAAAATATATTTTAAAAAAATAAAATAAATAAAATGGGTGGCCTATCACTGAAGGGGTTCAAGAGAGGCACTATAGGGGGGTGGGGGGAGTGCTCAGGCTTGGGAGGGAATTAGACTGAAACCCCTAGGATTCTGAGGACTCGACATGAAGCTGGGCTGCGTCTCTAGGAGGCTGTGGGTGAGTCCAGCAGCTCGCTGGCAGAGAGCGAGAGGATCACCATCCATAGGTTCTAGAGCAGGCATGGGCAAACTGTGGCCCGCGAGCCGGATCCGGCCCGTTCGGCTGTTCTATCTGGCCTGACTCGGAGCCCAAAGAGCGGGCCGTACCCTTTTATGTAATGATGTTTACTTTGAATTTATATTAGTTCACACAAACACTCCATCCATGCTTTTGTTCTGGCCCTCCGGTCCAGTTTAAGAACCCATTGTGGCCCTCGAGTCGAAAAGTTTGCCCACCCCTGAGCTAGAGCACCGGGTCAGGCTGCAGGGCAGGAGCTCCGTCCGGGGCACAGTAGCCATGAGGTCAATGCGGCAGCGGCGGCGGCGGCGGCCATCTCTGCAGGGACCTGGGGGGCCGCTGTGCCCACGGAGAGGGAGCCGTGCTGAGGGAGTGGCTGCTCAGAGCCGGGCCCCTGTCCTAATCAGCACATGCGTGCCACCGGGGCCAGAGACAGGCAGGGGGCAGGATGCTGGTGGCCAGCCTGGAGAGCGGAGTTACACGGCACCCTCCCCGGGGAAAGGCGGGGCTCCGGGAGGGTGGAGCTGGGGCGCTCGGAGCCAGGGAAATACTGGCCGCGTTACAGTCTTTGTAGCCCCTTCTCATTCCCTGGCAGGTTGTGTCTGGGAAAACAGAGTAGCGGTGTTCCTCAGATTACTAAATTATGCTCCCTTCACCTTACGTGTCAAAGGCACTTCCTGACACCTCCTTGCTGCGAGGTCAGAACACTTCACACTTCAGTGCTGAGCCAGAGAGGAAACCGATAGGACTAGAGCCTGGGATTTCTCCCCGGCCCGGGGAGACCAGACAGCTTGCCAGTCCCTCCTGGTGGCCTCCCTGGGAGAGGAATTGGGCCAGCTGAGTAGGCCTCTGCCTTCCAGGAACCTGTGGTGAATGGAGAGATAAGGCACCCAGAACACAGGCACACAACACCCTCTGAGACTGAAGGAATGCGTCCGGGTTCAGAGGTCTGCATTCATCCCATTCATCCGAATTGACAGGCTTGGGGGTGGGGTGGGGGAAGTGTTTTAGCCAGTGACTAAGCTCAGGGCACAAAGACCCAAAGCCTCCTGTTCAGAGAGGGTGTGACATTAAAGGGTGCTCTTGAAGAGAGAGTTAAGGATTGCGGAGCGCTCCTCCCTCTGTGGCAGGCGTCATGTTAGATGCAAATGCTCCATATAAGTGACGTCACTTACTCCTGCAATAACAATTATCCAAATAAGGACCCGGATGCCTGGAGAACTGGCCCGGCTCTTCTGGGCTGGCCTGGTACTCAGCTGGTTAGAGCATCGCCCCGATACACCAAGGTTGTGGGTTGGATCCCTGGTCAGGGCACATGCAAGAATCCACCAACGAGTGCATGCCTGGGCTGAACCACAAAGTTAATGTTTCTCTCTCTATCCTCTCCTCTCTCAAATCAAGAAGGAAGATAAATACACACATCAAAGAATTGGCCCACATTGCTCTACAGCTCAGCAGAACCAAAGCAGAGGGCTGTGGAGGGACAGGTGTTCAATAAATATCTTCGCAATGAATGAAGACAAAGACAACTCGCCAGCGCATTCTGGTTTATGTCACAGTAACAGCTGCATCTGCTCAGCTCTCTGGTCCTCACATTTGCCTGGTGAGGAGCGACCAGAGCAGGCGTGCTCGCTGCCGTCGTGGGGTCATCATTACTGCTGTTACTAGTGTTGTCATTCTCCTTTTGCAGAGGAGAGATTCCACAGGGAGCTCAGAGTGTGATTCTCCCCAGAACCAGAAGAACTCAAGGTTCAACCCATCTCTTGTTCTTTTTTTAAAAAATTGATTTGAGAGAGGAAGGGAGGGAGGAATATATATATATATATATATATATATATATATATATATATAAATTGATTTGTTGTTTCATTTATTCATGCATTCATTGGTGGATTCTTGTATGTGCCCTGACTGAGAATCGCACCCGCAACCTTAGCATATCGGGACGATGCTCTACCAACTGAGCTACCCGGCCAGGGCATCAGCCCAACTTTTCTAACCCCAAATCCCAGCTTCCTCGCAGCAACCTTGAAGTGAGCAGAATCAACAAGAAAGGACTTTGCTCTCATCTGGAAGCTCTGGTCTTACTTCAGCCCCTGTGCTTGCTCCCTCTACCTCCTTCTCACATTCCCTATGAAAGGAAACTGTCTTACCCCCATGGGAAAAGGTGACACCAAGGTCAACTCTCACCATCCCTGCAGCCTCTCTGGCCGAGATGGTTGGATACACGGGGCGAAGTCCTGGGCTCCCAAATTAATCATGGCAAATAACTCAGCGGGACCTGGTTTTAGTTAATCTGTCATGTGCAGGCAGCGCTATCTCGAGACTGGAGGGCTGACTAAGTGAGATAGTATGTGGAAGTGCTCAGGATATCTTGGAGTCTACGCAAAGGTTAATTATACTTTCGGGCTCTGCCTCCCCGGAGTGCCTCGGTATGGCCTCTAGAATGTCTGGGGCTCCCACATCTCTGAGAAGGGGAAATCTAATCACGCTCATTCCTGTCCCTCTGGCTGGGGGAAGTGATGGGGCAGCTCCAGGTGAGGGGGAAGGAAGCCAGGAGGAAGGGAGGGGACACTGTTTGTAGGGCGCAGGAGGAAGAGCAGGGATTTGTCAAACGGGCATGCAGGCCTGGCCAGTTTGCTCTCTGCACCTTAGCTCAGAAATAAACTCGGACGAGGCTGACTTTCAGTCAAGGGGAATTTTAAGTACGGTAGAAGGGAGGGCTATCTGGTTCAACAATAATTTATTAAATGTCTTCTATTCTTCTGAAAGGCACCATAGGAGTATATGGAAAAGGTCCAGTCGTGTCTCACTGTTCCAGATCTTATCTTTCTGACAACTCTTCTGGCTGGAACACAGTCAAGAAGTAGGAAGGAAAGAAAAGTCATTGATGAGTCAGGAATATGCATGCACCCAATACACGCATAAAAACATGCACTCATATATTTACTCTGGGCCTATTAACTCTTTTTTTTTTTTTTACTTTTATTTAATTTATTTTGTGCTGAATTTACTCCCAGGCCTTACGTTTTTGTTTCTTCTGAGATATCTTTTTCTTCTGTGCCACCTCCTCTTCTGGTTTGGAAACAATCTGCTCCTCTGGGCCTATTAACTCTTAATTTACATATAGTTCCCGCAGACTAAGAAGTCACATGCTTGAAAGAGAGAGTTGCTACTATGAATGAGTCATTAACCAGCCTCTAAAAGCAGCCTGAAGACAGGTAGGAGAGAAGGAAAATGCCAAAAACAACCAGGAGAACGGAGCCAGCTGTGGTTACGTGTGTGAGGCACACGGCCTCCTGCCCCACAATAATTTCTGTATTGCCAGCGCTGTATGGCCACTTGGCACAAGACAAATCACGGAACCACAGATCATGAGAACTAAGTTGAGCCGGCTTCTGAGAAGCAGAGAGGTGAAGGAACTTGCTCAGAGTCGCACAGCTAGCCAGGCAGAGTGAGGCATGGCGCCCAGATCCCTGGTCCTACCTGGCTTCAGGGCTTTCTACTGCTCTCACAGGACTCCTAACCAAGACCCTGAGTGGCCAAGAACACCTCAAACGTTGTCTACGTCTTCTATCGGAGACATCAGGGATGGGCGTGAACCTTTTAGACAGAATGACGTCATTGTAACTGGCACACTGAGGAAAGACTGGGGACTTAGAGAGGACCTCTATGCGCCACAAACCCACATGCCAGCCCTCTGGAAGCTAAGAAGAACCCCGAGGAAGCTGACGAGGAAGGTTTTCCTACGGTGGAAAGAAAGTGCCCCTTTCCTCTAGGAGCCCACACGGACCGAGGGCCGAGCCAGGCTAGTCCACTCAGTCCACTCACAGTCAGGCGAGGGCCGAGCAGGCCAGGAGGACCGGAGGGCGGTGCCAGCCGAGGGCTGATGGATGGGCGGCCGTGAGCCCCTGCACCGTGCCAGGGGAGCACGGGAAACGTCTCCTCAGGTATATAAATACCAGACAGGCTTATTATTGGGAGTCTACGGCCACATTATTTTAATTCGTCGGCCCTGCCCCGGGTGGCGGGCACCCTGCCAGTCTGCCTTCCCACATCCTGCTGCGGACTCTGGATCCACCCATTTCTATATTGAGGAGCGCCTCTCCATAAATAACGAGCGGGAGTCAGGCAAGAAAGAAAGGCTGGAGCGCTGGGAGGGCTGCGCAGGGGCCAACAAAGGGCAGGAAATGCCGGGCGGCGGCCGTGTCAGTCCCCGGGCCCAGCTCACCTGGCTGTGCCGCGCGGCCTTTGTGTAAAAATGTCAGGCCCAAGTCCTGAACTTCCTGCCATTTGTCAGGCTGTGCCGTGACCCGGAGTTCACGGAGATGCTTGCTGCTCCCAACAATACACACATACATCCTTTGGAAAAATTCTCGCTCTCTCCTGTCCAATGGCACGGCTTTTTATGGAAGCGGCTGGAGGGGGCCTGGGCTGAGCCCTGGAAAGTTTCGTGTGTGTTTCTCTCCCAAAGACGCCAGCTCGGACAAGGACGGGAGACGGCACATTCAGGGGTGGGGACAGAGGCTCTGGGGTCTCACCCGGCCCGGCTCCTGCCTGGCTCAGAGCCGTGAGGCCATGGGGTGGGGGTCGGCTTCTGTTATTCATTCATTTTCTGCTTCTGCCCCCATCCCACCTGCCTCCCCGGAGGCTCCAGGACTTCTCCCCCCAACGTAGGGCGCGATCAGTGTCCAGAATACCTGTGTGCCTGCGGAGGGGCCGGCACTCGGCCATGTGTCCCAGAGTCTGAAGGGATGGCAGTCTGGGCGTGGGGTCACCACTGCCCGGCCAGCCACGTCCCTCACGCCCAGGCTGGACCTTGTGGGGAGAGGCTCAGGGTAGCTCCTTCAGGCGACAACCAGAGCCAGCCAAGCAGCAGTCCAGGCGCTTGAGAGCTGAGCCCAGGGACTCACAGACAGTGGCTCCAAACACAGCGGGTGGGGGGGTGGGGGTGGTGGTGATGGGGGAGGTGGTTGATGGTCCCCTGTGAACCGAACAGAGAAAAAAAAAAAAGAAAAAAGAGCCCAAACTGGTTTGGCTCAATGGATAGAGAGTCAGCCTGCGGGCTGAAAGGTCCTGGGTTCGATTCCGGTCAAGGGCATGTACCTTGGTTGTAGGCACATCCCCAGTGGGGGGTGTGCAAGAGGCAGCTGATCGATGATTCTCTCTCATCGGTGTTTCTAACTCTCTATCCCTCTCTCTTCCTCTCTGTAAAAAAAAAATCAATAAAATATATTTTAAAAAAAGAAAAAGAGAACTTTCCAACCTGCTAAATGTATTCCATGAAAAGGACTGCCCTTTGATTCTGAGGTTATGTTCTGAAATGAAGAAACAGAAAAATGTGAACCTTTCTCTAAGAAATTGTCCTTTATCCTGAGATTCTATCCTTCCTGCTTTCCCGGTGTCACTTTCACAGCATCAAAATGTGCTGTGGTTTATGACCTCGCGGTCACGGAGAAATGTCTTTATTTGATGGAACGAAAAGTTGGAGGCCCACACACCTGTGATGGTGACATGTTACAAGACCTCAGGCACCCTGTGCAAAAGCGTGGGGCAGTAGTTACTAGGGGTCAGAGGGGTGGCTCGTCAGGGAGAGCCTGGCCCATAGCAAGTGCTCAATTAACATGCGATGAATGAACGAACAACCGAGGAGCATGGATGAGACTTAACAAAAGTTGGACCTGCAGGGAGAGGAGATCTTGGTGAGGGGGAGCAGATACCACAGGGGTTTCGGGTGGGCAGGCCAGCTCGCACAAAGGCATGGAGGCCCCAGAGAGCCTGCTCGTGGGGGGCTTCGAGGGGCCGGGGCAGAGGCAAGGCTTGCTGGAACAGTGGAGTATGCTGTCACCTAAAGTGCAGGGGTACCTTGAGGGCCAGACCTGCTTAGATTTGATACAGCTCTTGATGGGGAGTGTGGGAAGGTTGTTGACCAGGGAGGACCAGGCGAGATGCTGGTTGAAGATGGGGCTCGGCAGCTGAGTGGGAGGCTTGGACGCCAGAGTCCCGGGCAGCTGTCCGAGGGCTCCGGCCTGAGGGAAGGGGCCGGGCTCAGGCCGTGGTCCCGGGGAGGGGCACCGAGGGACGGGCAGGCCCGGGAATGTGACCGAGATTTCAGTCCAGGAGCCCAGGAAAGGGTTGGCGTGGCTGAAAGGTGGAAATGGCGGGGAGGGAGGTTTGAATAAGGCAGAAGAAGAGGCTGGTTTGCTGATTCTGAGGGCATGACTGGACTTAGAGGGGACGTGTCCGGCTGCCCGGTGCTGGGGTGAGACAGCCAGGCAGCAGCGTGACCAGCTCACTCGTGACCAGACCACCTTGCCGGGGGAGGAGGGGGCAGAAGCTACCTGGTGCTCTCGTGGGCGTGGGCGGCAGCGGGGGGGGGGAGGGGGTCTGACGGGGTGGAGGTGCTCACATCCCCAGGCAGGTCTCCAGTTGGCCTAATCATGTGTGGAATCCAGGCCTGGATTAAAGGAGTTTACAGCCGCCAGTGATGAGCGCCACTCGTCTTGGGAGGGGGAGCTGTCAGGCGGCTCCAGCCGCTTAGATAACCCCGAGCTATTTCGGGAGGGAGAGAGCCCTAAGAAGATAAACAGGCCAGTGGCCAGCAGATGGACAGATAACCTGTGCTTAGTCCTCATCCCAGGAACGCCACAGACACAGCGAGGGCCCGGGGACAGGGTCGGAGGAGACAGGAAGGTGCCCAAGTGCGTCAGAGGGAGAGAAAGAAGGGGGGGCGGGGGCAGGACCAGGGCGCCACGGCTCCGGCTGGGGAGGGGACACCTGGTGGCCCTGACCCAGTCACTCTGATTCTGGTGGGAGTTCCCTGGAGTCACCCCAAATCCAGGAGCTCCAAACCTTAGTTGGGGGTCTAACAACAACAGCCCCAGAGACTGAAGGCTTTTTTACCTTTTATTCTCTCAGGTGCTTCATGCCCAGTTACCTGCCTACGTTTCCAGGAGGCACCAGCCCCCGAGTGGCACAGCGTTTGGGGTGCTGGACATGCGTATGTGCGGGTGCAGTGCAGCGGGGGCTGGAGACTGTGGATGTTGAGTGTATGTGTGTGATGTGTGGAAGTGGTGTGTGGGTGCACTGTGGGTGCTGTGTGGGGTTTAGTGTGTGGATGGAGCGTGTGTAAATGTGTGTCTGTGTGAATGGGTCTACAGTGTGGGGATGTGTGGTTTGGATGCGTGTGTGGTATGTGGGCACAGTGTATGTGCATGTGTGGTGTGCGTGGGTGTTTGTGTGCGGTGCATGCATGTATGTGTGCGTGTGTGTGAGGGCTGTGCGTATATGTGTGGTGTGTGTGCAGTGCATGTGTGGTCACAGTAGGAGAGGAGCAGAATGACCAGGAGGACAGGCTCCTGGCCCAGCTCCCACCCCCACTGCCCTGAAAACAGCTGAGCTGTCACTGCTCTGTGGTCTCCGGTGGCTGTGGCTCCCATGGACTTCAGAATATGGCCCAGATGCCAGGCCATCACCGAGGCCTTTGTGGCCCCCTTGCCCACCTTGCCTGCCCAGGCACCTCCTGTCTCTTCTGACAGGCCGATGTCTTCCTGTCTGGCTGGGCCGATGACACAGTTTCCTCTCTGTGGCAGGCCCTGCCCATCCTTCCAAGCAGAAAGCATCTCTGTCCTTGAAAGTCGGTGCCCAGCTCATCCCCCTGGTTGCAGTCTCCCTCCCATGTCAACCCACCGACTGCCCTCCACCCCAGCCTGGGGGGCTGCCCCACCCACTGGCATCATGTCTGTGCCTGCTTTCCAGCGAGGAGCCTCAGAGTCCATGAGGCCACGTGAGTAGGTGAAGGGCTGCTCTCCCTGGGGACGCCCTCCTGTCCCCAGCCCCCCCCCCCTCCCAGGCTCTCTCAATTCAGCGGAGGCAGGAACGGGAGCAGGGACAGGAGAGTCCCTGGGCCTGTGGCCTGGTCAGCTCTTGGCCCTTGGGGACAGAGGTAGTGTTGCAGAAAACCAAGGATACTTCGGAGAAAAAAAGGAGGGACACTGTTTTATACGCCGGCGGACTCAGGGAACAGCCTTCCAAATCTGAGTGAAGGAACACGCACGGGGCCCTCCCTTCTATGTCCCTCCCTGTGGTCCTTGTCCCACAAACATGGATTATGCTTTCGGTCCTTTACCCGGGCCTTGCAAGAAGGCCTCCAGGTGTTGGGGGTCTCCAGGCCATATCTGATGGTCTGGCCTGGCACCAGCCAGACCAGTTAATAACCCTCCCTCCGGGCAGTGCACTGTTCACAGTGACAGGTTCTGCAAGACCAGTATCTGGGAAGGAGAGAGGGACTTAATTACAGGTTACCAGGACTGTACCCTGAGCCTCCGGGCATGGATTCAGATCACTAGCCCCATATATCAGGATCACATTGGAATTATCCCTTTTTAGCCCTCTCAGTAGGATCTGTTAGGATGTGTCCTGGGGTCTCCCTCCTGAGGGTCCCTTCCCTGACCTTGGTAAATTCTCTCTCTGCAGCTACTGGTCCTGCTTCTTTTTGCCTGGTCCTGGTCCTGGCTCACACCACACTCCTCACCAATCCCACCTCCAAGACGCAGCACCGCCAATAATCAGCTGTTTGAGTTTGTGGAATATAGTCACGCCCAGGAACAAACGTGCGTCACTGTGCGAATTGCTCCCAGGGAAGGCACAGGGACCCAACTCATCTTCCCACCCGCCGCTGAACATTTCAGCTCTGCACCCGCCATAGCGCACTTAACAGGCTCCCTGCCCATTGTTTACCGCAGAACTGGCATGGGCAAGGCTCTGTCCTGGGGGCCAAAATGTACATTCTTCTAAAAGAGACAGGAAATAGGAAAATAATTAAGTAAACAAACAAACACACCAAAACACTTTATCGGCAAACTGGCCATGTCTGTTTTTGGGATCGCCACCTTACATTAATCCATTTTGACACAAAAAAGGTGGCCACACCAAGTAGCATGTGAAGCAGAGTATGCCACCCCAGATATGCCTCTTTGGGATATTGATTATTTTATTTGATTATTTTATCTATTTATTTATTTATCCTCACCCAAGGATATTTTTTCCATTGATTTTTAAAGAGAGTGTAAGGTAGGGGAAGAGACAGAGAAAGAAACATCCATGTATGAGAGACACATTAATTGGTTGCTTCTCACATGTACCCCAATCACAGCCAGGGATCTAGTCTACAACCGAGGTATATGACCGGAATCAAACCCGTGGGCCAACGATATACCCACTAAGCAAACTGGCTAGGGTGGGACATTGAATATTTTAGTTAATTTTAAGAAATTGCAGACAAGGAAGAAGCTTTGAAAACCAAGTAGAAGTTATCCTGTGTCAAAGGACATTTAACTTGTGAGGTGTCTCACCATACTCCAAAGAGGATATGTAAATCTCTAGAAACTTTCAGCAGTGGAGAAGGCAGGACTTAAATCTCCATAACAACCTTACTCTTGTTTACTCTACTTTTCCAGATGACCTCCGTCCACCCATTCTCCACCCCAAACATCTCTGGTCTTTAGCTGAAAGGGGCATTTAAGGTAATGGCTTTTACTTTCTTGGATCTCTCCCTGATGTCAATGTAAAAAAAAAAAAATTGAAGAATTTTTGTGCGTTTATATGAACTGAGCTGTTGACAATTGCCAGGAAGCAAAATCTCAATGCATTGAGGAAATGCTCCGAAGAATGGCAGTTTTGCACTTTATTTGTTACATCTCAATCAAAAGAGAAGGTGTAAGTGGGTTATACGAATTTTGTTGGTGACAGCTTGGGGAGGAGAGAGAGGGCAAAGTGGAGGGACCTCTGGGATTGGATAAAAGTACATAGGTGGGTACAGGACAATTAAAGAGTCAACAATGAACGTGATAAGAACAGAGGATTGACGTCTCAGTTCTGGTGGGTTCTGAGGGGTCCGGAACAAAGGGAGTTGCCTGACATTCCAAAGGTGTGTTGTCCTAGAGGCAGAAGACAATGGAGGGGCTCCGGGAAGGTAAAGATTGACTCTTGTGGACGTGACTACCTGCCATCCACTGCCTTTAGTGAAAACGTTTTCATGTCAGACCCTCCTTTGTGGTTGCTTTAGGTCTCTGTGCTTGCAAGGCCGCCACACAGGTCTCCACTGGGCTTGTCCGGTGTTCGTCCTCACTGTACATCGGGAGGTACCCATGTTATTAAATGCTGTTTCCTCCTGCGAATGTCTCATGCCAACTTGTTTATTAGTCCAGCCAGAAGAATTCAGAAAGGCGGGAGGAAACTTCTCTTTTCTGTCCCCACGCACAGTCTGACAGAGTCCACCACACAGGCCCCTGCCCGGCCTACGGCCCCTGCCCTGGCCACATTTAAAAGTCTCTCCTCTTCCTCCCATGACCTCTGTGACTTCAAGAGCCACCTGGCAGGCGTCATGGGTGTCACTCCCCACTCAGGAGGTCCCAGCTGGGACGTCTTTCCCTGTCTAACCCGTCCCCCCATGCATCATGCTGTCTTTTCTCAGCCGCCCATTAGTATGCTAGGGGGTGAACTCACCAGCGGTGGGACACACGAGGGGAGCGGGAAGACGCGTAGCTGAAAGGCGGGTTGCAAACACAGCAGAACACACAACACACACATTCAGCCAAAAGACCCCCCCCCCCCGTCCCTGGACCCCATCCAGACGCGTCCCTTTATTATTTTTGTTCTCTTTTCCTCTTCAACTAGGTCTTGCCTGAAAACAGCCTGGGCGTTGCTAAGGTAACGCCTTAGAGCCTCCCTGAACACATCATTGTTTAATTCCAGCAGCAGCAGCCCTGAGGAATTTGCTATTTGTTTAGGAGATGAAAGCCATCAACTTCCACACATTCTCCAGT
Source organism: Vespertilio murinus (assembly GCA_963924515.1). Classification (NCBI taxonomy): domain Eukaryota; kingdom Metazoa; phylum Chordata; class Mammalia; order Chiroptera; family Vespertilionidae; genus Vespertilio; species Vespertilio murinus. Next base: position 54,953,338 of record OZ004712.1, on the reverse strand, counting down.
TTCACTCCCCTGGCATTGTGTGGCCCCGCCGGAGTGGAGTACGTTGGGTGGAGGGGGCTCGTGGGACCCAACAAAACAGTGGGCGCTTGTGAATGGGCCTCAGCATCCAAAGACAGAGAGAGAGATCTGGGATTTCTCTCTGCAGAGCACTGGACGACGACTGTCCTCACTGTTGCTCTGAGGAAGACGTGGTAGGAGAGGAAAGCCCTCGGGGACGCTTCCCCCAGCCTCAGGTCAGGAAACGATGGATTGGTCCACACTTTCCCCAGGGCCTCGGTGTCAGAGGAACTCTCGAAGGGTACCAGGGACCCCAGGGAGCAGCATACCTAACCTCCATGAAGACACGGGGGATATAGCTCAGAGCAAGGAAGTGTTTCAGGGAGGCAGACGGGCCCATTGAACAAGCTTTCACAAGAACCCACTGAGGCCTGCGAGGGGACGTCTGGGAAGCAGGCTAACAGGGGCCTCTGGGGCTTTCAGGGCCCTAGATCTGCAGCTGCTCACCCTACTCTGCTCTGTTGTCACGGGACAATATTTCCCTGTCCTTGCTTTTTAAAAAATGTATTGACTTAAGTGGGGTGAAGCGTGGTAGCAACCATGCTTGGGTCTGTACGTATTTGCTTGCTAAAGCAATAGAAAAGCTATCTTGATTTTTTGAACTTATGTATGCTGTCCCAATACTCCATTGATGATGGTTTGAATATTCCATTGATTGTGATCTCTCTTGTCATTGAAGCACATTCTTCTGGGAATCAAGACAGCTCAATTATCCTAGATTGCCTCAGTCGCTACAGATAATGCATTCCTGTTGACTCAGTGGTCCCGGAATCTGGACAGCACAACTTTTCTAAATTGCCCCAGTGGTCCCAGATACTGTGTTTCTTTCTTCTTCTTCTTTTTAAAAAAATATATTTTATTGATATTTTTTACAGAGAGGAAGGGAGAGAGATAGAGAGCTAGAAACGTCGATGAGAGAGAAACATCGACCAGCTGCCTCTTGCACATACCCCCACCGGGGATGTGCCCGCAACCAAGGTACATGCCCTTGACCGGAATCAAACCCGGGACCCCTCAGTCCGCAGACTAACGCTCTACCACTGAGCCAAACCGGTTTCGGCAGCAGATACTGTGTTTCTGTTGATTCAGTGATTCTTAGATGCCTTAGATAACTAACTTGCTCCATTTCACTTTTGTAAATCCTTTTCACAAAAGAGGTTCTTCATTCCAGACCCAAAGATGTAATCGATACCTTTGTGACATTCTGCCAATATAAGCCAGAGGTGGCAAGCTGTTTGGGGCTTCGAGGTCTGGAGCGCTTTAGCCCCTTGTATGCTGCCACCGGCTTTTAATAAATGAGTCCATAATTCGACTTCTTGAGGGGTCCTTTGTAAGATGGGGGTACACTAGAACAAGGGAGAGAGAGCTAGAGAGAAACATCACTTTGTTGTTCCACTTATTTATGCATTCATTGGTTGATTCTTGCATGTGAGGGTTGGATTCCCTGACTGGGATCCAATCGGCAACCTTGGCGTGTGGGGAGGATGCTCTAACCAACTGAGCTACCAGGCCAGGCCTGCCCTGGCTTTTCTCTCTCCATCATTCTGATTCTCTCACTGACAACCCTGTGATGCAATGCCGCATCCCAACTCCCTAAGCAGATTAATTTTATTGGTTCCGATTCACTAGCTCCTAGGCTGGGCTACTTCATAGGATGCTGGCTGACCAATACAGGGGCAGCCCCCAGGTCAGGTGCTCACTTGCGGCCCAATCAGCTATGGCCTATGAGCCGCAGCTTACCTGCTGCAGCACTGAGACTCTAAAGGGGGCTGCAGATATGGCAGGTCTTTCGATGCCCGTTCACCTGTCCAGTGCAGAGTACACAAAAATGTGACGCTTTCAGGAGAATTCTGAGGAAAGAGCAAAACGAGGAAGACTGATTGAATTTTGTGGTGTGATGTGGTGTGTGATATGATGCCCCCCCCCCCCGTTATTCCACGGAGACAGTGATAAAATAGAGATCGCTCACAACACTTCTGGCCTTAGACTTGTGTTTTTGGAAGATGGGCTTGTGCTGACTCCCGGAGGACACAGGTTTAGAACAAAGGCTGCCGCTGAGGCCCAGCTACAACCAGTCATCTGCAGAAAAACCTTGAGAAGTTTGGCCTTGAATGGAAGGAGAAAATAAGAAAATTCTACTGGAGTAACAAATCATCTATACATTAACCCAAAGTAGCCCTTGCAGAGGTGTCAGGGAGACAGACTCTCTCTCTCTCTCTCTCTCTCTCTCTCTCTCACACACACACACACACACACACACACACACACACACTTGGACAGACACAGTGAGAGGCAGAGAAGAGAGCTCCAATAGACACAGAAGGAGACGGGCTTGGCATGAAAAGAAAAAAAGGGGGATCTTTCCGGATCCTTGGGTTGTCCTGCTAAAGTTGCTGCTGTGCTCATCTGCAGGAGAGGAGGGGGAAAGGCTATGGCTAGCCCGTTCAATACAATCCCTTTTCATAGGGAAATGTGCTCCTTGAGGTTAAAAAGCCAAAGGAAGAACAGGAGTAGACTTGTTTTTGGAGAAGTTGCCAGAACCCAGATGAGTTCAGAGTGTCTCTTTAGCCTGTGGTTCCAGCACTCAGATGGGTCCCCACCTCCAGGAACACAGTGACACCCCTCAGTGGCTGGAGAAGTGGCCAGTGTGGGTTTTGGAGTCCACGTGGCACAGAAGGGTGGCTGTCTTGCCCTGTGGTTCTGACCTTCAACCACCCACATGGGGATTGAGACCACAAAGGAATGGCTACTGGATTCCAGCCACAGCCAATCCTATGGGCCAGGTCCTGCACATGAACAGCTGAAGGGAGGGAGGGATGAGTTGCTCCTGTGGTCAGAGGCAGAGCTCACACCCGAGCCTTAGGCTGTCGTGTCTGGGAGGAGGGGCCTTAGAGGCCTCCTCATACAGCCCTTTAATTTTTCAAAGGAGAAAACGGAAGCTCAGAGGTTAAGCGATTCACCTGAGATCATGCAGGGAGTTAATGATTCTTCTGGCATTATCAATGGCTGGGGCCTTAACTTAGGTTAAGGTGGGTTTTTTTTTTTTCGTTTGTTTGTTTTGTTTTGTTTTATCTTTTGGAGGGAGATCAGGCCTGCGGGGCAGGGCTGGTGGCGCCAAAACCTAGCAACAGGTACAAGGCTTTCTGAGAGGGATGGTTGAGAAAGAACTGTGGGACTGTCAAATAAGTTTCTGCTTCGTTTAGTCTGTAGTGTCTTCCCTCCTTTGGCCACTTGTAGTTTGATGAAGACTTCATTTTGGTCACAAAAAGGATACACTGACTCAAGTCCTTCGGAGCAGAGCTGATCTGGACAGAATCAGGAAGGGAGTAGGCAGAGAAACTCAACTGGCGGTGGTCAGGTCAGGCTGTGAGGCGAGTACAGCAGGGGGGCTGCCGGCTTCCTCTCCTCCCCCAGCTACTAGCGAATCTGTTGATTTGGATGCAAAGTGGTATCTGGTGGGAGGGGTGCCAGTTCAGAGGGAACAAAAGGACATGGATCTCAATTGATCCTCGGTCACAACAACTGCAAAGCCTTACTGGACAGAGAGGTGTGTGTGTGGAAATCTGAAATTACTGGCCAAAGGGGGCTTCGGCTAATCTACTGACGGAGCCCAGCCACGGCATCCCTGTCCCTTATGAATGCTCTGACACTGAACATGCTCTGACTGTCACCTTTGGTGCCCTCACCTTTCCCGGGATGGGAAGTCGGAGAACAAGGCCAAACTCTTCTCCATGTTGGGAGGTGGCAGGAGTGAGACATCCAAAGTCCACTGAGGTTTGCTTGAGGGCTCCCAGTCATGCCTACCAGCACACAGGTGCCTTGGATGGTCCCTGGGAACCCCTAGCTCATCTTACATCACTGGAGACTTAGGCCTGGGGCTGGGGCAAGAGATGAGAGAAGAAAATGCAGTGAAGAAGCAAAAGAAACTCAATCTTGCTTAGCTGGTTTGGCTCAGTGGATAGAGCATCAACCTGTGGACTGAAGGGTCCAAGGTTCAATTCCAGTCAAGGGCATGTACCTTGGTTGTGGGCACATCCCCAATAGAGGGTGTGCAAGGAGGCAGCTGATCAATGTGTCTCTCAATGTTTCTAGCTCTCTATCCCACTCCATTTCCGTCTGTAAAAGTCAAATATATATATATATATATATATATATATATATATATATATATATATATATATATATCTTTTATAAAAAAGAGAGAAACCCAATCTTTCCACTATACCCTGCACCCCAAGTGATTCCCTAAGTCACAGAGATGAGAAAACAGGCACCAAATTCTTTCAGCTTTCTGCTAGAGTCTTCCTTTTGAATGCAAAGGAGAGACTGGGAGGTCTCTGCAGAATTTAACTCAGATCTCCATCTCAATGCCCAGAGACAAAGGCCAAAAAATGTGAGGAATTTCCAAGGAGGCTCCTTCAAAAGGCATCTCCCCAATCCTCTGGCTCAACTCTGAGGGCACTGAGACCGCACAGCGCTTTCTTCTCTGGGTCGGGCCTGGCCTGCTGCCCACTTGATAAAAGCTTGTATCTAAGGAGAAATGAAGTCAGGAATCTCCCTGATCAGCCTCATGCTCTTGTAAGAAGTTACTCCTGTGAACTCGGATGGGCCCGGTGAGGGGGTCCCAGGACTTGGTGGGACGATTTGCACCGGGCAGTCCACGCTCTCTCTCCCTGGCCCTCCCCACCCTCCCCTCACCTTCTCCGAGTGCCCTCTCCAGGGCAGTGGGGCCATCTTCACTTTCTGACAGAGGCCTGTAAGAACAGCCCTCACTGGGCTCAGGATTCTTAAGTTTTCCTGCTTTGGAAGCTGAACAAAAGGGCCGAAGCTTCCAGGACAGCATAGGAGTGTAGAGACCGGGAGAGAGCTCATTTTAAGATGCCTTACTAAGGAGCCCTTGGACAAACCCCTGCCAGCCCTCACTGTCACGTTTATTTGACACTCGACCCCTTCTTTGAAGCATCTGGATTTTTTGGGAGTCACTGTGACTCCTCAGAAAGTGAGGAAGAACAGAAAAGATGACCACCCAGAGTAATCTTTGGAGGAGTGGTTGGCACTGATAACAGTTGGGTTACGCAATCTGTGTGGAAGTGCTCAGTTACCGCAGGGCAGTATCGGGGAAATTGCCTTGCTCATGGACCGCCTGAACCTACCACTCGGTAGTCCCGCCTCGGGCTCTCCTGGTTCCCATCTGGCTGCCAGAAGAGTCAGGCCATTGCCCACTGGAGACCCTGTAGCAGCACCTTCTGGCCACCGGATCGGCCCCTGGGCTCTCTCGGTTGTGGGCAGCAAGTCCAGGATCCACTCTTCGCAGCATCTGCTTCCGGCTCACCCCCCACTGCCCTTCACCTGCCAGCTTCTCACTTTTCTTCCCCCTCCCCTGTTCTCACCTTCCTGACTCTTATCCCACCCACCACGAAGACACCTGCCTTCCCCCCTCTTTCTCATCTCCTATTTCAATATGGCATTTCACAAGCTCCCTACTCCTCTTCACTGCTCATCAGTTCACCATCTAGCTTGAGCTACTTTTCCTCTAGGAAGCTTCTCTGACAAACCCCACCTCCGCTTTGATGTCAGGCAGGCCTTGTGTTCGCTTCCCCTTGGGGAAGTGACAGACCTGTGGAGCCACTTTTTCCCTCATCTGTGAAGCAGGGAAGTGATTAGTCACCTTACAGGCCTTGATGACAGTCAGGTGAGATAATGAGAGCATCTAAAGGAAAGTAAGCTCTCAGCAAAGGTCTTCCCTCAGTTCTGATGTGTCCTCGAATCCCTCAATTCTGTGTATTCAGTCTGTGTTCATTGCATTTGTGGGCAGTTTTTGCTGTGAAGGTGTCTCAGGGAACTCAAGTGCGTATTGGTAGTGTTAAATGACTTGGAATCTCCCTTGAGGGCAGGGGGGACCCTATTTCGATGATTCTCAAAGTGAGGTCCTCTGACCACAGAACCAGCATCACCTAGGAACTGGGTAGGAATGAAAAAAAAACAAACAAACGAAAAAATCCTGGGTCCCATCCCTCTCCCCATGAACCACTGACTCCGGGGCTGCGCCCAGCAGTCTGTGCTCCACAGGAGATTCCAGTACACAGTCAAGTTGGAGACCCACAGCTCTGTCCGCTGCTGAGAGCACGCATACGCTGCAGAAGAGTTTAGGACTCGCCAAGATGCATGTGCTTCAAAACCCAACGCACTGACTCTTCGCCAATAAGGTCCCTGCCGGCAGCCCATTCCTCAGAACTGGCTGTCCATGTGGTCCCTTGGGGTGGGTGCCTTTCAGACGGCGCTTTTTCTTCCCTCAGCTCATCGGAGGAGGAAAAAGTGTCTACCGCATGCTTCATTGGCCCTGTCCTCTCATTGGCATTCCGTGGCAGCCAGAAGCTCGGTTGGCTGCTGACAGAGAGGCACAGGTTCCCCAAAGACCTGCCGCTCCGAGCCCTGGTCAGCACCTCCCAGGAGGCAGGCAGAGGGCCCTGCTGGTGGAGGAGGGAACTGGGCAGCAGGCACGTGGTGGAGGCTGAGGGGAAGATCCACCCGATCCCCCGGCAGCTTTCTCAGGGAGCAGGGGTGCCTGTGCAGCCGAGGAGGGCCAGCCCGACATGAATGGAGACCTTGTATCGAAGACCTCACTGGAGCCGGGAGCCACAACACAGGGGCTTTTCACAAGCCACCTGGCCACAGAGGCGGCATTGAGCGTGACTGGTGGCTCACGGACCGACGTGGGGTCCGGCGGACACATGGTCTTGGTGGAACAACATTGCTACTCCTCCTGACCCTGCGTTGGCCAGCAGGGCTGGATGGAGGGGGGCGGAGTGGGTAGAGGGGGGGCTTGGATGTCCCTCTCAGAGGGGGACACTCACAGAATCATATTGTCCAGAGCTTCAGCTCCCCCGACCCCCTTAGTCAGTGTTCAAAACCGGAGCCGGGGGACAGAAAGTGGATGAAGGGGTTGATGTGTGCAGGGCGTAAGTTCGTGGGCTGGGCAGGAATGGGTTAAAGACAGCTGTTTGGCCAAAGCCCAGCTCCAGTGAGTCATGGGAGGATGCCAGGTGCTCTCTGTGTGAAGGAGATAGAATCCCAGCATGCCCTCCCCAAGGTCACTGAGCGGTGAGGATGAGCAGTAGCCATGATAGGGGCTGGGTGGGGCTTCAAATTAGGGACAGATGACAATGGCTTGGGGCAATCAGGAAGGGTTGGGGGGTGAGTGGGTGACAGTGGGGGTGGGTTTAATGCTTCCAAAGGAAGAGCCTCCTTCCCCTAGACAGAACCCTCTCTCTGCCCACCTGCAGCCAACCCTCACCTTCCCAAGGTGGTTAGCTGATCACGTAGCCAGATCCCGGCCTTCTTCCTCTCCTACCTCTGTCTTATTTTCTAGGGTGATCAATCATCCTGGTCTCCTGGGGAACAAAGGATTTACCCGGATGCAGAACTTTTGGAGGTAAAACTGGGACTGTGGGTGACCCTACTTTTATACCTTTTACTACATTTGAAATTCCTTATACTTATTTCCCAGGCCTTCCCCAGTGAACAATTGATCATCAGATGTAGAGTGAAAGCAAAACAGATGGATAGTAGGCCTCTGTTCACCCCTGATGAGATATTGGGATGTGGATATGCCCTTGGTTACAATATAATGGAGAAGCATGTTATGGCTGATATTTTATTTAGGACAATTAGATGGGGTGGTGGCCTTACTTTCTTCATTTTCACTCTTATGGACTCTTGAGGGCTCTCTCACTCTGCCTGGCAGGTCCCTCCCACTCCTCCCAAACAGCCCAGGCTCAGTGAGTGGCCTCCCAGGTGTTCATACCTCATGTGTGAGGTGTATTTACATGTAGCCCTACATGCACACTTACACACATGTGTACATAATTGCATTTGGACACATAGATCCAACACTCTTTCACACTTAGTTCCTTATCTGCTCCAGTGGTATGTGATCCCCATAAAGGAAGAATTATTTTATTTTTATTTTTATTTTTTAAAATATATTTTATTGATATTTTACAGAGAGGAAGAGAGAGAGATAGAGAGCTAGAAACGTCGATGAGGGAGAAACATCAACCAGCTGCCTCTTGCACAACCCCCACTGGGGAATGTGCCCGCAACCAAGGTACATGCCCTTGACCGGAATCGAACCCGGGACCTTTCAATCCGCAGACCGACGCTCTACCACTGAGCCAAACCGGTTTCGGCTATTTTATTTTTCTGTATCCATTACTACATGGAAGGTTCAATATATGTTTGCTGACAAGTGAATGAAAGAGCAAATTTTTTTTCCCATCCAGGCAAGAGAATTAAGGAAGACATCATGGACAAGCGGACCTGAAAGGTTGAGTTGGGTGTGGCAAGGCAGAGATAGACGGTGGCCTTCTGGGATGAGCTGGGCAACACCAGGAAGAGTCACGGCGGAGTGTCTCCTGACCAGCTGTCCCGGCCCCTTGCCTGCAGAGCAGCCCTCGGTCAGCCCTCCCTGGTGCCTGCTCTCAGCCCCAGGCAGGCTGGGTGGCCGGTGTTGTCATGCAGTGGTGACTTACGCTCCCTGGGACTTGTTTTCCTCCAGAGCGCATTGACAGGCAGGCCCTAGGGAGCAGCCCTGAGGCCTTGCGTGGCCAGCCCTGTCAGAGTGACTGCTGCCTCAGGGGGCCACTTGATTTCCAGGGGAAGATGCTGTTCTGTTTTCACTTTTCTATCAGAAAGAGACAAGTGATCCCACCCAGGTCACCTTAGGCCACTGGTGGGTTCACGGTCAGCCATCTCTCTTCTTCAGAGGCGTCCTTGGCTCAGCCCAGGCCTCTGGGGCAGCGGCAGACTTCTAAGCTGACAAGCTTGGGGCAGGAGGCCCCCTGGGGAAAAGCCTAGAGGTGGAGGAGATGAACCCCACGTGAGCCCCAGGCAAGGGCTGGCCCCACTGGCCCCCCTCCGCTACACACTCTTTGAACCATTTTCTCCCTAACCCCCTTTTGTCTCCCACTCTCTCCTGCCCAGCCCCACAGCACCCCTCCCCAGCTGCAGTCTGTATCTCAGCTCAGGAGAGGGTCAGGTGAGTAAATAATCTTCCTCAGCCACCCTGAACTCCATCACCTGCTTTTGTGCTTCTCTTCTGGACTTGGCTAGAATAAGGGCCGAGACACGTTTATTCATCTAACTATGCCCCAGCACTTAGAACAGTGCCTGGTACGTGATAATTAGTGAGTAGATGAATGAGGACAAATATTCAGTCCCATACACACTAGCCTATGCTTGGAAGTTTTCTGGGACAGAGCCTTGAACCTGGGGCTGGGAAAAGCCCCTTGCAGTTCCAAAATCACTTCTTTTAGTTCTGTAGGCTCCGGGGAAAGAAAGGAGATCCCTAAACTCTAGTCAGGAGCATGAAGAAACAGGGACTCGTCACTTCTTCTGTGGGTCCAGAAGAGACCATTACCAAAGTCCGTTAGAGCTTTCAAGGAGAGAAATAGTGTCACACTAAACAGGACCCATTCCTCTAAGGAGCAAACCGTCTACGTCACAAGGGACACTTCTATGTTGGAGAGGCAGAGACAATGCAATGGGTTCACCAAATCCAGCTTCATTTTTCTCTTCCTAAGCACATAGCAAGACTACATTTCCCAGATACCCTTGCAGCTAGTTTTGGGTGATAGGAGTCCTGACAACTGCGATGTGAGCAGAAGTGACGTGGTATTGTCCATGCTCCTTTCCCTCTGATTACATATTTAAGATGACATCCTACAAATTGGGGATCACATGGACCTGCCAAGTAGAACCCCCTGCTTATCACTGGCTGTGATTGGTATTAATGGTTTGGAATAGCCTCCATATGTGGACAAAAAACAAACAAACAAACAAAAAAAAAACACACACACACACACACACACAAAAAAAAAACCCCCACTAGCAAACAGAAAAAAGTATCCAACTTCAAAAAACATACTCTCTAAAAAGAGTTTTTGAGGGATGTGCACATAAGTATTGAAAGTATACTGAAAAGCAAGACTAAAGTAAATAAAATAATTCAGGAGACTACTCTGCCTCAGCTGGAGGGTGCAAAAGGGTATGACTAAGAGGGCACAAAGGTGCTTCAAATGCCATGGTAACATTCTCATTATTAAGCTGGGTCATTTGCATGTGGTAGTTATGATATTATTTTTGTTATTGGCCTAGAACTAATCCTATATAACACACAAGATGGCCGCCCCCATGTGGACACAAGATGGTTGGCAGGGGAGGGCAGTTGGGGGGAACCAGGCCTGCAGGAGAGGGCAGTTAGGGGTGACTGGGCCAGCAAGAGAGGGCAGTTGGGGGTGACCAGGCTGGCAAGGGAGGGCTGTTAGGGGCAATTGGTCCGGCAGGAGAGCAGTTAGGCATCGATCAGGCTATCAGGGGAGTGGTTAGGAGGTTATCAGGCTGGCAGGCAGGTGAGCAGTTGGGAGCCAGCAGTCCTGGATTGTGAGAGAAATCCCAGATTGGAGAGACTGGGCTGAGGGACACGCGCCCCCCCCCCCCCGCCCCCTCATGAATTTTATGCACGAGGCCTCTAGTATGTAATAAAAGTTAAAAACCAGTATGGTTTTTATATGCTATCATTTGATCTATCTATCTATCTACCCATCTATCTATCTATTCCTTTCCTCATATACGTACATATGACCCAATGAAATGGTGAAGGAGGAGGAGTGTCTGAGGAAAGGAGTGTGTAAAGAAAACAGGAATGGGCCATAAGTAAATCCAGGGTCCCTGCAGGTAGGTGAGAAGAGAAGGGCCATTGATGGAGGAAGGACTGGCCAGAGGCAATGCAGCCTGGACCACACAGCTGGGGAGCTGATGGGCAGTCAGGATCTCTGCAGGAAAGTGATGCCATCCACAAAGATCACTGCAGAGAGGTCAATAAACAGACTGTTTAAAACAGATGTGCAGGGTTAAAAGAAACCAAGAGATGGCACAGTACTCCCCACCCCACCCCGGTTAGCAACAGCTGGGAGCCATAGGGAGAACCTGGGTGACCCGCACATGGGGAGGGCTGCCTGCCAGGCACCCAGGCAAACCGTGGTGGCCTGAGGGAGGGGGAGCCCAAGGAACAAATCCCTCGGTGTTTCCCGGTGGCTGAGGGGGAAACTATTCCTATAGTCCCTACATCTCAGCCTCCTGGGCGGGGTTTAGGGTGGAGAGTGGCTCTGGAGGGGCAAATGGGAAATACCTAGTCCATCAGTGAAGAAGAAGGAAGTTTTGTAAATAATTTTACAAAATGTCATAATGTTTCCCTGGCTGGATAGCTCAGCTGGTTAGAGCTTTGTCTAGAAATGCCAAGGTTTCGGGGTCAATCCCTGATCAGGGCACAGGTAGGAATCAACAAATGAATGCATAAATAAGTGAAACAACAAATCCATGTTTCTCTTTCTGTAAAAAAAAAAAAAAATTAAATAAATTTTCAACAAGGGGCATGGACAACAGTGTGGGGATTGCCAGGGGAAGGCAAGGTAGAAGGGGGGTGGAGGAGGGTTTGGGGGGATAAATGTTGATGGATAGAGACTTGATTTGGGATGTTGAACACACAATACGGTGAGCAGATGATGTCTTATAGAATTGGGCAACCTGTATAATTTTGTTAATCAGTGTCACCCCAATAAATTCACTAAAAGGAGAAAAACAAATACATGCATTTTAAACAATGTCGGAATGCTATATAGTCATGGCTTAAATAAATAGGGTGGGTTTGACTCAAGACTACTGCAACAAAGCAAATATGGAAATAAAGAGAGGTGTTTTTTTTTTTTGGTTTTCCAGTACATACATATAAAAATTAAGTTCACTCTATAGTGTATTCTATTAAGTGTATAATTACATTATGTCTAAAAAACCATGTACATACCTTAATTAAAAACTACGATATTGCTAAAAAAAAAATGCCAACCATCATCTGAGACTGTTGGAAAAATGGTGCCAACAGATTTTCTCGACACAAGGTTGCCATAAACCTTCAATTAGAGAGAAAAAAAATAACCCACTATATATGCAAAGTGCAATCATCAAATGAGAGTATTCACCTTGGCTGGTGCAGTTCAGTGGGTTGGTCATTGTTTAGCGCACCAAAAGGTTGCAAGTTCTGGGTCAAAGGCACATACCTGGGTTGCAAACTCAATCCCTAATAGGCCTAGTAGGGACATGTGGGAGGAGCCGATTGATTGATGTCTTGTTCTCACATTGATGTTTCTCTTCCTCTCTTTCTCTTCATTTCCTCTCTCTCAAAAAATAAAAACATTTTCAATAAAAAAGATCGTAAAAAAAAAATGAGGATATGCCTGTTAGGTTGGTACTTTACCATCAATCAAGGCATAAAACAACAACAACAACAACAACAACAACAACAACAACAAAACCGGTTTCACGTAATGTTTTTGATGAAGCTGTAATAAGGGTTAATTTTATTAAATCTTCACCTATGAGTCTTTTTATTTTTTTCTGTGTGATGGCATAGGAAGCATGCAGAACGCACTGAGATGAGGGTTGTCTTAAGGAAGAAGCATGTGATGTGTTTGGGTTTTTTTGTCCGCACTGTGAGCTGAACTTGAGGCTCTCTTTCTGTGGAACCTTATTTTATTTTTTTATTGGAAAGAATGACTGACAAACGGTGTTAATTAGACTCGGATATTTTGCAGATATTCTTGAAAATGAACAAAGCGAGACTGTCACCTCAAGGAAAACAACTGATTTGTTGCCAATTACAAAATTTCAGATTTTAAGGCAGAAATCGGAATCTGGGAAAACTTGTATCTGCCTCTGTGAGCTTGACAGCTGCCTAATATTTAAAGACTTTTTCTGATGAGCTTGGTGTTGATAGTAATGAATGCCGCTTTTGACACTGTATGAAAGGAGCCCACACTTGGAAGATTTCTATGATTTAATGAACCAATATTTTTCAAAAGACCAGTGCATGAGATGGCAAAATCAGGCGTAGATAAAAGCTTCATTCAAAATGCAAGAGAGACTAATGTGTTTCATTGTAACGGAGGATAAAACGGTCAATGATACAGCTCCCACTGCAGACCCTGTCCAGAATGGAGAAGCGGGGAGAAATGCCCTGGTTTTGTTGTTTGTCTCCTGTTCTCCAATTTCACTGGAGAACACTGTCTCCACAGACTCTGGGGGATATGGCTTGCAGGAGTGAGTCCCCCTGCAATACAGAGGAGAGCGAGGAAGGAATGGTGAGAGCAACCGGCAGGTGTCTGGCTCAGAAAAGGAAGGAGAGAACCAGATGTCTGCTCAAAGGAGCCACAGGGAGGAGGAAATGATGCTCGTTGAGGGGAGGACCTTGCACTGGTGAGAAGGAGCCCCCCAGCGTGGAGGAGACAGAGGCAAACCCAGTCGGGGTGGGAAAAAGGGCCGACGGGGGAGAAGGCGGATTCCCGGCAGAATGTTCTAGATAGGGGCCGCTGGGCCTACAATCCTTACTAATAAAAACCTACGTGGTCATCATGCCGTGATGCTCTCACGCCATCACAAGATGGGTGTGTGCAGGTGGGCGGGTCTGGGCTTGACACTGGGTGTGCGGCACAGAATCTGCCAGGGAATTTCACCTCCTCCCGGCTCCACGCGACATGGAGGCGGACCCCTGGCTCCAGCCTGCCTCTTTGTGGCAGTCCATAGAGGAGCCCTGGATGGGTGGGCAGAGCCTACCTCTTTGGGGTGATCAACTGCGGGGCTCTCGCACTGTGACAGGGCACAGGCCAGGCTGGGGGAACCCTCCACACACCCCCAGTGCATGAGTTTCATGCACCGCGCCTCTAGTTTCTATATGAAAAGGGCTAAGTAGGGTCAGCTGACTGTAACTGAAAATAGGAACGTTGTTTAGGAATTGCATGCTACTCTTACTTAGGGTCTGTTTCTTAGGGGATATGGCTGGATTTGGGACATCTATCTCCAGACTGATAATTTTTTAAGTCTCCACACGCACCCTAGACCCCTCTCACATCCTGCTAATGATCTCACCTGGATGATGGGGGACTGTACCCTTCCTCGTGGCCAGGCAGCTCTCACCCTCAGATCTCACCTGAGACGGACTTCTTCTCAGAATCCTTCCCTGGCTCCTCGACGAGGCTCCCATAGTCCAGCCTTCAGTGTCACCAGCTGTCAACCTAAACAAAGGGGTAAACTGAGGGAGGTCTCATGACCAGAAATCGAGTTTATTCAAGAACAGCAGAGGAGTTGTAATTTGGACAAAGAATGCTGCAGCAGGCTCCCGGCGTGTCTGTAGGGGTTCGGGGCGGGCTGTATGTATGGGTAAGGAGCGCCAAGCAGGGCACATACATGGGTGGTGGGTCCTGGAAATAGTGTCCAGGCAGCAAGCTTCTTGGCTTGGGGCGTGGGGTGAGATTCTTGGCGCAGGTTCCTTGGTCAGGAAGTAAGTCCTGGTCTATTGTAAATCAGGCATTTACAGGAAATCAGCCTCTTAGCTTGTTCTAAAAAAAAAAAGCAAAAAAAAAAAAAAGCGCACATTCTTTCTTTCTTTATTTATTTTAAATACGTTTTTATTGATTTTTAGACTGAGTGTGGAAGGGAGAGAGATAGAGAGATAGAAACATCAACGAGAGAGGAACATCATCCACCGGCTGTCTCCTGCAATCTGGGCATGTGCCCTGACCCTTGGACCAGGGATTCAACCCGTGACCTCTTGGTTCCCGGGTCGACACTCCACTGCGGAGACACACCAGGCAGGCTCAGTTTGTTCTCAAGTTCTGTTCTTCTGCAGGTGCATGCGTGAGGGCTTCCGTGCCCTAACCCCGGTTCCATTTTAGGTTGAAATCCTTTCACACGCCTTGGATCTCTGTTGCCGGCACAGTACTGGGTACCAAGCAGGTGCCTGGTCCGGAGGTGAGTCGACGAGGGAACGAATGGCTGGCTGTTGTAGGGAGATGTGGAGTGTTGGGGTGCGTCCCCATCCTTGAGATTCCCACCGGGCAGCGCCCTCGCCCTCCTGCCTCCAGCATTTTCCAGGGAGCTGGGGAAGAGAACCCTGCCGGGCACGCCCCCTCCCCTTGCACAGTTCACAGAGAAGAGCCGAGAGCTGGGGTTAATTCGGCCGCCACGTAGTGGCTGTGAACCCTCGGGTACATCACGTAACTTTCCTGTCTCCGTCTTCTCTTGGGTCTGATAGAGACGGGAATAACTGTCCTCCCCACCTCTTGAGGTGGGTGTAAAGGGGAGCTGATGCTACAAAAGCATCAAAACATGAACCTAAATTCAGAGGATTCTGTGAACCATCGTCCTGGCTGCAAGCCCCGGGTGGCACGCTGATGTCACCAGCCTTGTTTATCTCGTCCGGAGAGGAAACGCTCACTGGAAGCACTTCAAGGGAGACGAGCCCTCGGACTGCGGAGTTGGCCGGGTCTCCGTGGGCTTCTGACCTGGCAGTGGTGGAGGGAGCCTCCGGGAGGTGCGGGGAGCACTGGCCAACGGAGGGCCCAGCCCCTCTTCCTCCACCCGAGGGGGTCCCACACGGGGCTGCCCATGCAGAGAGCAGACAGGACGGCTTCTTGGCCTGCCAAGGACAAGTGACAGAGATAGGCCCTGAGCACAGAGCAGCCTCAGGAAGTGCCCCTGGGCCTTCCCAGCGGTGACCTGTGCCAAGCCCTGGGATGTAGGAGCTAAAGGCACAGAGGACTCTGCCCTCAGAGAGCTGATGGCTGAATGAAGGGGAGCAGCGGCAAGTAGAGCAGACGCCCTTGTCGGGGTGGAGGATGCTGCCTCGTTAGGGAGCAGAGAGGGCCGGGGCTTGTGGGGGACGGGGGACGGGGCAGGGTGGGGTCCTGCCCAGGGCTGCCGTCTGGCTCTTTCTCTCCTGGAGCTGCGGGGCCAGGCCTGCCAGGCGCTGGGGGTGGGGTGGGGTGGGGGGGTGCTTCCTGGCTCCAGGCTCTGGGGTTGACTCACGGGCAGTGAGGCGGATGCCATGGGAAAGAGCTTGTCTCAGAGGAAGGCCTGGGGTTCCTGGGGAGAAACAATCTCACTTCCTCATTTCTCCGCCTCTGAAAAGCTGCGGGACCTTCCTGGAGGCCTGGCCCCCAGATGCCTGAGAGGCCCCCACAGGCGGAGGGCGGAGGAGAGGTGGTCAGGAGGAATGCCGTAGCCCCCACATCCTAATCCCTGGGGCTTGGGGGCGGGTGCGGCTGGTACCTGCTAGCACGGTGGTTTCACCACCAAAGCCCCTCTGAAGCCTGTGACTTATAGGCCTGGCCCCGCTGGGTGGGTGGGTGGGGGGCTGGGCCAGGAGCTCTGGGCCTCCCACCCGTCATGGGTAGATAAGGATTGATCTCAGGGGACTGCTGTGGGCCCACCCCTACACCCCTCCTACCCCACTATTTCCAGGATCCACCACCCAATGGCTGGAGCGACAAGACAGATAATGTACATACATGCGGGGTGAGGGTGGGGAGGGGTGGGGGCGTGGGTTGTGTTTCCTTGTGAGGTCCTTTGTATAAACATCTTGGGTGTGAACAGTGAGGCCGCTGGAAGGTCCCTGCTGCCAGCCCAGGCCGGGCTGGGGCTCGGGGTCAGCCAGCACTTTGTTCCCGCCCCTTATCCAGCCCCCAGCCCTGGGAGAAGCGAGGGTTTTCCTGGAGGTTTTATGGAGGTCAGGAAGGGGGCACTTCACTCACCAATTGCCCAGCAACACTCAGGAGCAGACTTCCCTGCCCTGGAGACATCCTGGCCCCCTCGGCATCCCTGTTCCTTGGGCTGGCTGCCGGCCCCTGGCGGGCGGGCGGTTCTTACTCAGACTCTGAAAACCCCTCTGCTCTCCAAGGTGACGGGGCCTTTCCCAGGGCCGCCCCTCCGGCTCCTCAGGATTTCCCTTCAGCTGCAGGGCTCGCCCGGCAGACAGGGCGGAGGCTGCCCAGCCGCCGGCGGCCCTGAAACAGCTGTGCGGGGCCTGTCCGAGGCCCTGAATCCTGCCCAGCGGGCACCCACCAGCTTCATCCCACCGCTCGCAGGCAAGAAGACTCGAAAGCAGAGAGATCTGGTTGCAACTGTTGCTCATGTTTGTGTGTGAGTGTGTGAGTGAGTGTGTGTGTGTGTGTGTGTGTGTGTGTGTGTGTGAGCATGCACATCCTGGACTTTGCCCCCGGGGGTTTGCAAAGCTCAGGACTGGGGCATTTGTCCACTCTCAGAATCCGGGAGTCCATCCCCTCCCCCAAGTAAGTCCCCACAATCTTTCGCCCCTCCAAACAGAGCGCCCTTTGAGCTTTACCACTGTCTTGGAACATCCATGCCAACTGTCTTGGGTAATAAAAATAAGACTATCAGCAAACATTTAGAGAATAGTTAGTATGTTCGAGGTACTTATTGTAAGTACTTTATAGATACTAACTCATTTAATCTCAGTGTTTGTGTGTGTGTGTGTGTGTGTGTGTGTGTGGAGTGTCTGTCTGGTTTCTTTAACTGTACAGCGAGGTCCTCAAGGGCAGAGCCTGGGGTGTCAGGTGTGTGTACCCCGCAAGTTCCTTGCATTCCAGGAATGTTTGCTGATTGACTCGGTGTGTCCGAGGGAAGTCCCATCCCAAACTGGTTACTCACTTTCCCTTTCTCTTCAAATGGGGCTACGACTTCCTGCCCCTCCCGCTTCCCTCAGGATGCAGGAGTGATGACCGTCACCTGGGGAGGCTTCCCTCTGACCACTCATCCAGGCGGCGCCTGCCAGCGGAGCAGAGAAAGATGCAGGTGGGCGTTCTGAGCAGCCGGGGTGGGGGGGGGGTGTTACTGATGACTTCGTTTCTCTTTATTTCCTTTTCTGCATTTCCTGCCACTAGCAAGCAATTGTGTTCTCAAAGGGGGACACAATGAGGAACTAGAGATTTAAAAATCAAAATGTTTTCAAATCTTTTAAAAATCATATGCGTACTGAGCACTGTGCTGGGGTAAGTTCTGAAGGATGCATACAGAAGCCTCAGAGCCAGCACTCAGGAGGCATCCTTCCTGAGGGTCAGCGACCCACCTTGACTGACCGGTGTCTGTGCCACACTCATTGATAACAATTTTAGTATCTCCCCTGCCCAGAACTCACAATCTCTCCTTCGAAAGGGAGGAAGATGGGGGCCTGGGTCACGCTGCCCCCGCCCCCCACCTGCCAGCAGCACCAGCCTGATGATGTGCTATGTCGCTGCATGGGTGGTTTCACCACCTCCCTCCTGGATTCCCTCTTCCCGCCTCCCAGCCCTTGAGTTAGCAATCTCTCTAGCCCCAAGTTAATGTCCAAATTCCAGAGGAGATATCCTCAGTCCTGGCTGCACATTGCAAAAATGCCAGGGCCTGAGTCACATCCAGACCAGGTGAATCAGAACCTCCGGGGTGAGCAGGGTGGCTTCCAAGCTGCTGCACCCCGGGTGGAGGGCCAGCGAGGCAGCGGACAGAGGCAGAGGCAGAGGCTCCGGCGTCGGCAGAGGGGCCTGCACAGCGGGCGAGGACGCGCAGACGGTAGCACACAGGGCTTGTACTTGATTGCAAAGTCAATGAGAAAGCGAGCACCTGTGCTCAACGAGGCGGGGCCCCTCAAGGTGGTGGTCACCACGTCCAACCTGTGCCAGCTCAGACACGGGCGTTGGAAGGGCCAGGGAAGGTGGTGACCTGAGGCTCATCAGGCCGGTCTTTCTGGAAGATGTTCTGGAGGCAGTTTCGGGGGAGACTCCCTCGCACCCCTTTCTCAGGGTTTTCCGGGAGGCTCCTTATCTGACCAATCAGCCTCTCGGTGGCGCTGTCCCCGCTGGGTGTGGCCGGCCACTCTTCAGTCGCGGCCCTCCCTCCAGGACACCCCGGCAGGGCTCGGCCGGCCCAGATAAGAGCGGAGCTTGTTAGCACAGCTGTTTCTGCAACACCCAGCGTTGTTTTCAAACCGACGGAAACTTGGGTGCGGAAGTGTGGCTGCATCCACCCAACTTCAGAGTCGGGCTTGGTTCCAAATAAAAGGAAATTTAGTCAGTTTTCCCAGACACAGGGACAAAAATAGAGCGGGCAGGAACCTCAGAGGGGGCTGCGGGGGTACCGGCTTGTACCTGGCAAAGTCAGCGGGATTTCTGCTCTGGATGCCAACTGCCCCGTGCGTCAATCTTGAAGTTTCAGCACCAACACTTCCCCTGGAGTGGGTGCTCAGGCGCGGCCGAGGCGGTGCCCTGAGGGTGGTGTCCTCTCGAGGGGCGGCCCAGTTTTCTGCTGTTAACAGTACTGGAGGTTCTGGGTGCTTTCTGAGCCTCTTTGGGGCTCATGGGGTTCACATACAAGACCCGCATGGTCAAGGGGATGGTATCGAGGGGGAAGGGAAGGGGATAGCACTCCTCCTGGGTGGGCAGAATGGACTCTGGCCCGATTCACCCCTGGGTCCTATCGCAGGGCCCACGTCCCGTGTGAGCTCATCTCGCTGAACTTGTCCTGCCTCGATGTCCCCAGCAGGCCTGCCCTGAACCAGTGCCGGCATCGCCCCCGTCCTTCCTCACATCCCGGATGACCTGCCGCTGACCTCCTCAGCACCGGTCGGGAGGGGGGTCTCCAGCTCACCGTGGGCCTCTCAAACCTGAGCCCCCCTCAGCAGGGAAGGAGGCCGCGGGCCGGGGGCAGCAGCGCTGAGCCTGACGTCCAGATCTCTGGGTGCCCCGCCCGGCCTCCCCACGCAGTGGGTGCGTCAGTGCCGTGGCTGTGTCCAGAGATCTGACTGGGAAAGCAGGACGTGTGTGTAATCTGGACAGGCCAGCTCCCATGTTGCCGTGTGTTTGTCTGGGTCAGGCTGCATGCTCCTGGCCGGGCCAGAGCGGTCGGCAGTACAAACACCCTCCCTCCCCCTGGGGCGGCCCGGAGAGCTTTGGGCCCCTGGTTGTGCCGATGGTGAAGGGGAAGGACTGAAGATGGCAGAGCCGAACCCATTCTGCTTTACAGTGAGGAATGCTGCCTAGAGGTGACTGGGAGAACTATTTGACCCCCCGAGCTTTAGTTTCCTCCTCTGGGAAGCGGGGATGTGAAAAGGCCTGACGTGTGGAAACCGGTTTGGCTCAGTGGATAGAGCGTCGGCCTGCTGACTGAAAGGTCCCAGGTTCGATTCCGGTCAAGGGCATGTACCTTAGTTGCAGGCACATCCCCAGTGGG
Source organism: Vespertilio murinus (assembly GCA_963924515.1). NCBI lineage: Eukaryota > Metazoa > Chordata > Mammalia > Chiroptera > Vespertilionidae > Vespertilio > Vespertilio murinus. The sequence continues at coordinate 54,933,172 of OZ004712.1, read as the reverse complement.
GGGGTGTGCAGGAGGCAGCTGGTTGATGTTTCTCTCTCATCGATGTTTCTAACTCTCTATCCCTCTCAATTCCTCTCTGTGTAAAATCAATAAAATATATTTTAAAAAAAGAAAAGGCCCGACGTCACAGGGTGTGTGTGGGGAAGGCCGAGCTGAGATGTTCGGAAGGATGAGAGCCCTGTGCACAGGAAGCTCCCTGAGGCCGGGAACCCACGCTTTTCCGGAAGGACCCCTCGCTCTGAGCCGCCCTTCCTCCTCCCTTTCCCTGGGCATCACCTCCGAGCCCTCGCGGGTGGGTGTGGCACGGCTCCGTCCCTGCGAGACAAAGGTACCCGCGGAAGTGACTTGTCCCTGAGACAGGCGGTGAGTCAGCAGCCGGGGTCCTGGGCCTGCATGTCCCTGCCGCCGTCCTCGTCTCCGCTGGTGCCTGGTGAACGGGGCTCCTGCCTCCCGCTGGCCAGCCTGGGCTGCCCCCACCTTGCCGCAGTCCCTGCAGGAAACCCCGCCCCATTGTCCCGGACGGCCTGGGCCCGGCTGCCTCCAGCTGCTGCGGCAGATGCCTATCGGTGGGTGCCGGGGAAGGGTGGAGGGTCTGAGGGGGCCCCTGGCCGCCCCTCCATATCTGGCACACGGGACTTAGAGAGGAGGTCCCTTAACCTCTCTGCCTGCCCTATGATGCTGTCCCGTCCTTCTCCCATCCCCTTCAAAGGCTGGCGTGATTCGCTGGGAAGCCTGGGTGAGAGGCTGGGCGGCCTCTGCCAGTGCTGTGGGTGGGGGAGGTGGGCAGGGCCCTTCCCAGGCAGGCTGACGTGGGACATAACAGATGTAGGCAGGCTGACGTGGGATAAACAGATTATATTTGTTTCAGGTGCATAACATGACGATTTGATATTTGCATACATTGCAAGATGATCATCACAGTAAGTCTAGTTAATATCTGTCACCATACATAGCTACAAATCTATTTTCTTGTGATTAGAACTTTTTAAAAAATATATATTTTATTGATATTTTACAGAGAGGAAGGGAGAGAGATAGGGAGCTAGAAACGTCGATGAGAGAGAAACATCCATCAGCTGCCTCTTGCACACCCCCCACGGGGTGTGCCCGCAACCAATGTAGTACATGCCCTTGACCGGAATTGAACCCAGGACCTTTCAGTCCTGAGACCGACGCTCTACCACTGAGCCAAACCGTTTTCGGCAGTGTGATTAGAACTTTTAAGACTTACCCTCTCAGCAACTTTTAAATATGCAATACAGTATTATTAACTACCAGAGGCCCAGTGCCTGAAAATGCATGCACTGGAGGGGGGAGTCCCTCAGCCCGGTCTGCCCCCTCTCACAGTCCGGGAGCCGTCAGGAGCAGGAGGCGACCCGCTGATCAGGGGCTTGCCTGCGCCTTGGGCTGGCCCTGGGGGACTGAGGGGACTGGGGGACTCCGGCGGCAGGCGCTTGGAGTGGGCCAGGCCCAGTGGGACCGGCCTTGCTGAGCATCTGCAGCCCTGGTTGGGCTGAGGGGACTGGGTGCTGCCATCTTTGAGGGCGTGGCAGTCATTTAGTATATTCCTTCCTTATTGGCTGTGGGGGCTGCCATCTTTGAGGGTGGAGAAGTCAATTAGCATATTCCCTCTTTATTAGATAGGATAGTTGCCATGCAGTATGTTATTACAGCCTCATGGCTTATATTTTATAATGGGAAGGTTGTACCTTTTGATCTCCTTCACACATTTCTATAGCCCTGACCTTCCTCCACTTTTGGAAGCTCCTAATCTAGTCTCTGTATCTGTGATCTTATTTTTTCCTTCTTTTATGTAGGTTTATTTATTTATTTATTTTTAAATTTCAGAGAGGAAGGGAGAGGAAGAGGGAGAGAGAGAGATAGAAACATCAATGATCAGAGACAATCATCTATTGACTGCCTCCTGCATGCCTCCCTACTGGGGTCAAGCCCACAACCTGGGGATGTGCCCTGACCAGGAATCAAAAGGTGACCTCTTGGTTCATGGGTTGACATTCAACCATTCAGCCACACTGGCCAGGTGCTCTCTCTCTCTCTCTCTCTCTCTCTCTCTCTCTCTCTCTCTCTCTCTCCCTCTCTTTATTATGGCTGAATAGTACTCCATGGTTATACCACATTTTCTTTATCCATTAATCCATCGATGGGCACTTAAGTTGTTTCCATGTCTTGGCTGCTGTAGGCAATGCTGCAGTGCACATGGGGGATGCAGATAGCTCTTGGCGTCGGCTTTTGGGTTTATTTGGATAAACACCCAGAAGTGGAACTGCTGGATCATATGGCCATCGCTCTGGTGGAGTCCCAGGGAAAATCTCAAACAGGTCTGAGTTTAAGTCCAGGCTCTGGCATGGGTGAACTCGGTGAGCTGGAGAACAAAGTTCCTTCCCCGAGCCCTGGCTTTCCTACCTGTTAAATGGGGATAAGAGTGTGAAAGCACGTTACCCGAGGGGATAAGTGATGTAGTTCGTGCAGAGAGCCTAGCAGAGGGCCTGGCGCAAGGGAACAAGGGGAATAGTCATTCCTGCACTGCCAAGGGGGGCGGCCTGGTGACCAGAGGGAAGAGGAACTGTCCCCACCTCACCCTCTACTGGACACAGCAGCTCAAGTCCTGATGGGAAGTCATCTTGGCATGAAAGGAGTAACATGCATCCATTCAGTAAATATCTATATTCAAGGCTTAGTAGGCACCAGGTACTGTGTCAAGCAGCCTGGGAGAGCACAGGGGGCAGTACAGTTCCTGTGCTCGGGTGCGTGAATGTGCATGGCTGGGGTGGGGGTGAGGTGGGGTGTGGGGATGGGGATGGGAAAGGGATGGAGGGAGAACCCATCACACACCAGCAAAGCATAATATAACAACTATAACTCATCATCTCTTTGTAAGTACAAAGAGATGAGTACTTTGAAGGAACTGGAAATGGTTGAAGGGTTAGATGGAGACAGCTGTCTGGGTGCTGTGTCAGGGTGTGTGGGGAAGGCCTTTGGGTGGGGGTGATCTTTTTTTAAAATATGTTCTTATTGATTTTGAGGGAGAGAGAGAGAGGGAGGAAGGAAGAGGTATAGAGAGATAGCAACATCAATGGGAGAGAAACGCCATTGATCAGCTGCCTCCTGCATGCCCACTGGGGATTGAGCCTGCAACCCCAGCCATAGGCCCTGACCTGGGAACCCAACCCCAAACCTCTTGGTTCCTGGGTCAGTGCTCAACCACTGAGCAACACCAGCCGGGCTCGAAGGGGGAGATCTTTGAGCTGTACTTGATGGAGTGACTGAGGGTGGGCCGGGGATTTGACAGGAGAGTTGTCCAGCCATTGACAACAGCATGCTGGAAGCCCTGAGGTCGAGAGACGCAGCTTGGCAGGTTCCAGAAGGGACATGAAGAACACGCAGGTGGGTGAAGGAAGGGAGAGAAGGTGGTGGGAGCTCAGAGCGGGGGCCACCCTGGGACGGAGGAGCTCTCTCCCGGCTGTGGCCTGTTAGTGCGTGTGTGTGTGTGTGTGTGTGTGTGTGTGTGCACACAAGGGCATCAGGGGCAGCAGAAAGCTGACCATGGTGGACGGTGTGTTTTTTTTAAATGAGGGTGATGGCTGGCAGCTGCCACTGGTTCCTCTTATTTATTTATTTTGTCCCTGGCTTGTGATGACACTCTGGTGCTATTTGCTGATGCCAGAGGCAATCTGGAGTTCCCACAACACAGCAGGGCCCAGCTGCTCCCCTCGGGCCAGCCCTGGTTTAGGGCCAGCTGGCCAGAGCCCAGAACACAGCAGGCGGCCGGGCAGTGCCCATCAGCCAGCCAGGAGCCCTCGTGAGGACCCCGATATGGGGAGAAGAGGTCGCCTCAGTCCCCAAGTCAAACTCATTGTTTGACAAAAGTGACTGGTGTTCACTCAAGTCGTTTCAGAGCAACGAGCATTTGCTGGGATCAGGTAACTGTGCGGGTGCAGACCCAGCTGGGAGTTTGGGGGTGACTGCTGGCTCACCGCTGTTCCGATGGGCCTTTACACCTCTCAAGGCATCACATGCTGGAACAAGGGCGGACGAAGGTGCTCTCTGCCTGCCAGGAGCGTGCACTTGACACCCACTGGGTGGACTGTCCAGAGGGCTGGGCGAAGCAGGAGCTCTGGCAAGTGGGTAAACCGAGCACAAGGCAGAAAGTGGATGAAACAACAACTTTCCCCACTATTTGTCTCCCTGAGCTAAAACCACACCGCCTGCCCCTCTGTCCCTACTCACCCGGGCAAAGCCACCCCAAAAGTCTGTACCGGCTTTCTCTCGCTGCTGCTGGCTCTTCCCCAGCTTTTCACTCTGAATACCTGGCGCTGGGCTGGCTAGCCAGCCTTTGCCCCCTGAAGACCCCTTCTTGCACACATCGCACGGCCTTTGGGGTTTCCATTCCTCAGATCCCCTCGTGTTACACTGGGCTTCCGGTAGCTCTCTGTGGGATTCTCTCCTCCTCCTCCTCCTGTGACACCCCTCCCCCGGCCTGGCCCAGCTCGAATTCTGCTCCAGGGTCTCCTTGTAAAGCCCCTTGGGGTCTGGGGACGGTCGTGGCCCCTACTGCCAGCATCTTCCAGGTGCACCTCATGCTTCTCAGACCGACTTTCTGTGGACCTCCAGTGGCTGCTGAAATCCACCCCCCACTCCCCCATACAGCGTCCGGGCTCCCCCTCTCCAGCTCTGATGAAGTGAGGTGACTTTGTGCCCTCCCAGCAGCCACCAGAGCAAGAGCAGAGGAGGGCAGGGGAACACACCATGGGGTCTGGGGAAGTCTCCCAGCTCTGTGCTGGGTGGAGCACTCCTGAAACCCAGGCCAGGCAGGCGAGGGCACCGCCTGGGAGACCCAGCATTCCCGTGATGGGCCTGGGGCAGGAGAGGGTGGTCATGACCAAAGAAAGAGCTGGGTTCCCAGGGTATCCATGGGCAGTGTGGGGGCGTGGGGCAGGGCGGGGCGGCGTTTCCCCATCACATCCAGGGTGTGCTCCTTTGCCTCTTGGGGTGCAGGGCTGCGTACTCTCACCCCCCTCCCCCTAGCCGGCAGGCTGGAGGTTGCCCCTTCTCTGTCCATTTTCTCATCCTGAGCCTGGGGCAGCCAGGGCAGGAGTGGATTGGCCCCTGAGAACAGGGCTCCTCAGAAAGGCCGTTTGGGCAGAGTGTGTTTCCCGGGGGTGATTCCAAACTTCCCTTTCGGACTTTCTCCTCCAGCTGGACAGTGACTCACCCAGAACGACGACGTGACCACAGGAGCATCAGGAAAGGTCAGAGGTGTTACTGGGATGATGGAGAGCTGATGTGCGGTACAGAGCAGAGCAGGGCAGAGCAGAGGGTGGAGGAGGGTGGTGGCTACAAAGGAAATAGAGACACAGTGGGTGGGGGAGACGACAAGTCCCTAACAACAGGGGCCGAGCAAACACATTCCTATTAGGCAGCGGGCTCTCCCTGGGCTGTGGGAGGCAGGGGAGGGGGCAGAGGCCAGTCAGGAAGGAGAGGAAGGAGCCGGCCTTCACCCCCCCCCTCCACCACTCCTCAGAGAGCAGAGCAGGAAACGGGCCCACCCATTGAGGTGAGGGGCTGGACTCTCCATCGCCCGGCCATAGAAGGGTCAGGGCCCTGCAACTAAGCTGCTGGGATAAACGTGAACTGGGAAAGCTGATGGGTGGGGTTTCCTGGTGGGGGGACACCAGTCACAGCAGGCAGGTATTGGCCTTGTGGCAGACCTGATGGAACCTTGGGATGCTCTCATTTCTCTCTCCTCTCATCTTCTGTGCTCATTGTTCTCATCTTGTGTTGTCCTCTCTCTTATGGCCTTCCCCCAACCCCCAATCCAGTTGAGAATCGATGCTGGCCAGGGGCCTGTATGTTTCCTCCTAACCCATTTGGTTCCAATCATTTTGTTTTGTAGTCACCAACCGCAGATTAAGGGAGCAGAGTGAAGAGCAAATGAACCGGAAGACAGGGCTTCAAAGCTTCTACCTTTGAAGAGTGCGGGACCCACGAACGTTCATGGACTAGCTCAGTATGTGCTGGGTTCTGTCCTCGGCACCCAGTTACACATACGAGGGAACCTGGTCCCTGCCCTCAGCCTGCTGTTTAGTGGGAGAGACTAACAACCACACAAATAGCTGACACGTTAAAGAGAATGGTGTGGGGGTTCCAATAGTGAGGTGAGCAATGTGTGGTGGGCAGGAACTGGTCCATCTGGCTTCCATCCCACCTTCCTTCCTTCTGCCCTTCCTCTCTCCCTTTCTCTCCTCTCTCTTCCTGCCTTCATTCTTCCCACAGGTTTGGGTGTGTCTGTTGAGCACTGGACCTTAATTTCCAGGAGGCTTCTTGCCAGATACTTCCACCTGGATGTCCCACGAACGTCCCACGCTAAACTCATTCTTTCCCTCCCCACACCTGCTTCTCTGGATTCCCCCCCTCAAGTGAAAGCTTCGCTCTGTGGCCCCACCAGCAAAGTTAGTGTTGATTCTAGATCCTCCCTCTTCCCCATATAAATACATCCAGTGACGGCCATGTGAGGACCCACCTCCAAAACTCTGTCCCTCCTGTCTGTCCCGTGGCCGTGGTTACCATGGGCTCTCTCTCACCTTCGCTCTCCCAGACCACTGTACTGTGTCCTCTTTTAATGCACAGCCCCACCAGGAATGTTCCTGAAGCACAACGCAGATTATCGTACAGCATGTGCAATCATTACGTGTCAGGCACAGTAAGTGCTTTATAAATATTAACTCACTTTATCCTCCTCACAATCTCATGCGCTCTGTAGGATTGTAGCCATATCTCATTGACTTGAAGATGTCACCAATTGTAAGTTGCACCTTATTTCTGTAGCACTAAGAAGAAAAATTATGATCCAACGCTTCCTTATCACACAGAGGTTTTATTTTAGAGTTAACGAAGGAGCTCTTTTAGACTTGTTTAGACATGGATTTTCAAAATCATATATTTATCTGGTGCACACCGAAGGACTTTATACATGAAGTAAATCAGTCTGGGTAGTCTTACAGAGTCCTCCCCTTCAGAGTGCCGCCCTTCTGAATTGTTTTGAAGCTCAGAGTTATCAGCCTTATCTATGTTTCTCCCCCACACTATATTTTCTGTGCCATTAAAAGCGATGCAGTTTTTCGTAGAAGCTTGGGCTTTCTTCTGAATGACAACTGCGTTATTAGTATTGTCACCTCGCTGATGATCCTAAGATGATTTTAGATGTTAAAATGTGTGGGGAAAATCATGTTTCTTATAAGTAATGAAATACATCATCCCATTCAACAGATGAGAACACGGAGGCACAGAGAGGTAAGGCATCTGTCTGTCTCAAGGCCACGCAGCTAGAAAGCGGCAGAGCTGGGACTTGAACCTAGGCAGCCAGCCTCTGGGGTGTGGGACTTACTAGGAACCCTTTTCTGGAAACTCATTTCCTACAGCAAATGAGATCCAAGCTCTCATCACAGCATTCACGTGCTCTGTGCCCTGGTCCTGCTTGCTTCTCTAGCCTCACCCGTTCCCAGGCAGCTATGCTCCGGCTGCTCCCCAACAGATCTGTCATACACTGGCTTGCACCGTACCCGGGGCTTGCACAGGCGCCTGGCTGTGGAAGGTAGCCCAGACACCATCCAGAGCTTAAGGTTTGGCTCAGTGCCACCACTTCTGGGATGCCCCCGGCCCCTAGTTGATCCCCTCACAGAGTTTGGCTTATCAAAGCCCCGCTGGCAGCTGCTGTACACGGTAGTGGTTCTGCTGAGAGTGTGGGAGCCCCTGGGGCTGGGAACCGGCATCCGCCTGGTGCCCCCATCCCAGCACAGGGCTCCATCTGGATCTGACCATGCCAACTTCCCTTCCTCCCACCTGGCCTGACAGGAAACCTAATGGTTTGGGAATCATTTGGGACATCTGGAATGTTCTATAATTGTCACTTGAATGTTGACCAGATGGGGACTCACTGTTCATATAAGTAATATCCTGTCCGTGGGGGTGTGTTCCTAGCATCATACTGAGTTGTAGGAAAACACCTGACTTGGCATGTTCCAACCTAGAATGCCACCCTCCCCCTCCAACCTCCCCTCACCTAATAACTCCCGGGACATGATGACTCCGGCATTGCTGGCTGCTGAACTCAGGGGTGTCCAAGTTTGTGTGTGTGTGTGTGTGTGTGTGTGTGTGTGTGTGTGTCCTGCACACAGGGTGAGGCAGATGACTTTCATTTCTGCTAAAATCCCATTTCCTGCCCTGGCCAAAGTGGCTCAGTTGGGTGGGAGATGTCCTGTGCACGGAAAGGTTGCTGGTTTGATTCCTGCCCAGGTTGCAGGCTTGATCCCTGGTCGGGGTGCATGTGGGAGGCAGCTGATCGATGATTCTCTCTCTTGTGTTGGTGTTTGTCTCTCTCTCTCTCCCTCTCTCTAAAATCAATAGGAACATATTTTTAAAAAGCCCCATTTCCTGTGGATGATGGGTTTGGTGGAGGCTGCAGGCCCCTCTTCCCAGTGCGTGCCCGGGGCTGCATGCCAGCTGCCCCGGCAGGAGACACTCAGGCCGGCTCCCTCCTCCTCCGGCAGCCTCCTGCTCGCTGGGATGGCAGAAGCCGCGTGGGAGAAGGGGAGGAGGAATGTTCAAGCCTGCTCAGATATTAAAGACATCTCAAGATAATGAGGCGCAGGGAAGAACAAAGAGACAGAAAAGCAGCAAAATTAAAAAATGTTTCCTCCCGTGTTTGACTATGGGGCCTGAGCAGCGGCTGTTGGCAGATGGATGGAAGAGGGAGTTTCTGGCTGCAAGGGCCGGGGAGTGTCTCTGGTGTCCAAGGAGGACACGGGAAATGCCACAGTAGCCTAGGGCTGTGTCCCTGGCAAGGTGCGTCCTGATTTGTGGGTGATCACTCCCCCTGATGTCACTCTTACAATCAGGGATTTTGCCTCCAAATTCCATTTTCCTCTCAATATCCAACAATGGACAGACTCTATGATTTTATCTAAAACTTTCGGTACCAGTTTATGTAGCTTTCCAGAACTGTCCGGTCAGAGTATTGATTACTCGGGTGAGCCACTGCATGGAAGAGCGAGTGGGGGATAGGATGGAAATTTCCATCTCCTTCACCTCCCCTCACTACCAACCACCCAAGCACAGTCATCTGACTGTCTGCCCCCAGTCCTTGAACTTGGAAGAGGAACTTACAGACATTAGCCATCTTGCTCAGGCCTCCTCCCACCACTCAATATTTGGTAAAGGGACAGGACATCAACCCGGACATGTTTTGCAGGTGTGCTTCCCCAAACATGGTGTGTGCAGGTGTGGCCCCCTCCCCCCAAAATCACCGTGTGTGCGTGTACATCACCAACAGAAAACGGTTATGATTTTGTGTTTTTGCCAGCGATTCATAACTCAGCATCCTATATAATAAAAGGCTAATATGCTAATTGTCCCCTTGACCGGGAGTTTGACCAGGGGGCGGGGCCAGCTGGCCAACCACCCCCAATCCCCTCCCCACAGCAAACCTGGCCCAATCGGCCCCGATAGGGTGAGCCAGCCGGACGCCACCCAAGCACGAATTTGGGCACAGGGCCTCTAGTCATTTAAGAAAAAGCACCCTCTGGCCTTTCCTTTGCCAAAGTGATTACAGATGAAGGTGTGCTGAGGGCCAGGGCCACATGTGCTTGAGAAATGGTCAGTGTTGGCTTCCGCTTGTTTTCTCTGTTGTGGCTATTCTCGGGGTATCCAGGGTGTGAGGTTGATGACAGTGGCCTCTGGAGGGGTGCTTTGATGACCTTCTGGCCCAGGACTCTCTTGGAGACATTTAGTGTAGGGAGTTTAGAATGGATTTGAGTTGGCATCAGTCTCTCCTGTAAGTCAGGCGCTGATGTGAGTCTGGGATGGGGACCCAATGCTGTCAGAGTTGTTGAATGGAACGAAAAATAAACTTCATATCATTTGGACTTGGCCACTGACCTGACTAATGTGGTCTTGAACTACCAGAAAGGAAGCTGGTGATCACCAAGGAGCATGCGGGGTGTGGGGTTCCCGCCCAGCATAGGTGATGGTCTTACACCCCCAGACGTGGGGTTCTGAGGTGCTGAAGATGAGGCACATAGAGCATGTGGAGGGTTTCAGGGGGCCCAGGAGCAGACGCTGGAGAAAAGGCAGGCGAGCAGAGCTGAGGGGAGGGCCAGCCGTGGCTCTGGATGTCCAGATCTGGGACGAGGCTCAGGGTCGGCTCTGCAAGGGGGTTAGAAGAGGCTTTTGCAAAGGTCATATCCAACCTCAAGTCAAAGGACAGACCTTGTTTCTCTATGAACCCGGAAAACTGGAAGACCTTTTGGGGTGGATGAGGGCCAAACCCACGTGGTGCAGAGGAGAAATGGAACCCGGGGCCTGGGCTGGTGTCGGGGGCCTAAGGACTGGAGGGAAGAAGTAGGGAGAAGCCTGGAAGCAAGTGTGGGATTCTTTAACCTGGGAATGTTCAAGGGAGCTGCCTCCGCCTGCCAGCCACAGGGCCTGCGGGCCTGGCCTCTTCCTTATCCTGGAGGATCAGGCCGCTGCACAGCCGAGCCTGGAGCTGGGAGGAAGCCTGGAGGCCACTCACCCGCCTCATTTTTGAGTTGGAAAACGGAGACCCAGAAAGAGAAAGTGACCTTTTCCAGCTCACACTGCCCATGACCCGCAGCTGCTGCTCTTTCCACTGAACCATGTGGTCTGAACCAAGGGGCCAGCTTGCAGCAGCATCTCCAGCAGGCCCTGAGCTACCCTGTGCCAGAGCTCTAGGCAAGGCCAAGGCCATAGTCTCTGGAAACATGCCTTTGGGATGAACATGTGGCCAACTGAAGGTCACTCCTCTCTCCCAGGGCAGAGAACTCCTGAAGACAAAGTTAAAGGAGTGAATGTCTAGGGGTGACATTCTGGGCATCAGCCAGTTGTGAAAATGTTCTTTTTTAGGTGCCCTCAAGCATCTGCCCAACCCTGGGCTTTTGTGATGATGTTGGCACCAGACCTGATGCCAACTTAAGGTAGCTTGTCCATGCCAACCTCATGCCTGACATAGCCACATCTGCACAGGCTGGGAATCAGATCAGCTTGGCCACATCTTAGAGGCAGAGAATAGGATGCAGAACAGAATTGGGAGGGGGGGGGGGATTGTGTGTGTGCTGGGGTGGTGGGCGAACAGCAGAGGGTTTTGGAAGAGCCTCAGATGAACCCGCTGACCACAGTTTCCTTGCTGTGGGCCCTGCAGGCCACTCTACATAAGCACTCGCAGGAGATCAGACAGATCCTACTCCCCCTGTGTCTCCCTTATCACAGCAGCAACACCAGAGCGCTGAGAGCAGGTACCTGGAACCAAGGCCCCAGGTCACATTCCTCTCATAAGTGGAATAACACAATGGCCCTTTTAGCTTCCTTATTAATTGACCTGCTACAGAGAAAGCAGTCCATCACCCCTCCTTCGCAGGGCCCTGATTATGGTGCCGATGAGGTCGGGCTCTCTTGCCTGGCTGACATGATGATGAAGGGCAAAGCCCCACACCCCTTCGGAGCTCTCCAGTGGGGGCTGTGCCGGAGCTGCCTCCTGTCCAGGACTCGGCTGTTTAAAGAAAATTAAGGCAGACTGATGGGCTCCCCCGTTCCTGGTACAACTCGGGGAGTGATGTCAAAGGGAGTTGGGAGGGAGCCCTGGAATTCCGGGGGCTCCTTTCCCCGGCCTCCTCTCTAGACACACACAGGGCAGGCAATGTACTTTTTTCTGGAAAGGGAAGCACTGCACCCCTAGAAGGGAACGTCAGGCCCCGTGGTCCCCAGCAGGCGATGGGCAGCCTGGGGAAGGCCCAGAGGTTGTATGAGTTGGGGGACAAGTTCTTGTGCACGAGCACGGCGGGCACTGGGTCTTGGCATCGGGCACACGGCCCCTGTAGATCAGCTCTGGGGCTGAGTCAGCCTTGGCATTTGCAGGAAGCAGCTCCAGTTCCTGGTCACCTCTCAGGCCCTAAAGGCGCAGGATAGGGACAGGCAGGAGCTGTGGAGGTGGGACGGTGAGGGGGAGGTGGGAAAAGAGCTTGGGGTGCTGGCTGGGAAAGCCAGCTCTGCCTGTGGGATCGATCCCATGAGGGCCAGGCCTACTCACCCCTCTCCCCTCCAGAGGGTTCAGGAGAGGTTGATTAAGCACCACCAACAATTTACTATGTTTACTGAGCATCATGTGGCTGGCACTGTCTTAAGTGCTTTGTATAAATTGCCTCTTTGTCCTCAGCACAATCTTCTGAAAGACTTTTTTTTATTTTTTTATTTGCTGTCAAAGTAATTGGAGCGCAGAGATGTTGTGTAACTTGCTGAAGGCCACAAACTGGCTCCTGGTTCAGGCTGTCTCTCTCCAGAGCACTAAGCTCCCCCAACCCCCACCTCCACCCCCCCCCCCCCCATCTGCAGGTCTCCTTTGATTTGAATGGATCTGTCCCCCATGGGGGCCTAGAGCAAATGCAAGAAACAGCATCGTTACTTTAGTCAATTAAAGGAGAACGCCACGATCCAAGAGCACACCACGAGCCAGGCCGAGTGCCAGGCCCAGGGGGACACGCGTTCTGTTTGGAGAGCGTGCTGGTCTCAGCTGTTTGCCTTGTGGACCCACCCTCTCTGTCTCTAGGCCCTCCAGAGAGAAACATCAAGGCCTCCCTTGCTCTCTGGTTACCAGCTGGGTTTGGCTAGGGGGCAGCTCGGGTAGGAGAGCAGTAGGTGACTCATGGGGGATTTATTCCTGCAGGCCCCTCCCTGGGGGGGCCTGTTGATGCAAAGTCACTACCTGTCCAGAGATGTGCTTCCTCTCACTCCTCAGTCCCAGGGGTGTGACAGGTGTCCTGTTACCAGCCCTGAGCTGCAGCCCTTCCTCTTCTGGTTCCTCTCTACCCTAGCCACACCTTTGTAAATAGACTCTTCACGCTAAAAAGGCTCCTTCAGAGATCCTGGTTAGAGTGTGCTCTTTGTTTCCTGCTGGGACGCTGACGGATACAAAGAGCAGGACCTGTAGATAGAAAATAACCAATGGAGCAGAACTGTCCACAGGCGGAGGAGCGAGTGCATAGGAGTTTTGGGGGAGGGACTGAAGGTCCCTGTGGCCTGGGGCAGGGAGGGAGGACTGCACGAAGGTCATGGCGTCTGGGACCTTGAAGGAAGGATGATGGGAACAGAGATGACTCTGGGGCTCCTAGCACTGTGCCCGTAGAACTGAACAGAAGATGAGGCTTGGAATTCGGCCATAGAAATCATCCTCTTCCCGGCCAGGGTCCCGGTGGGCCACTCGGATTGTTAGGGTAAAGGCAGCAGCTGTGCTGGGACATTTCCCCCCAGGGAGTCCCTTTATCTGTGACACATTCACACATGTGGTTGGGGAGCACAGGTATGAATGTACCCATTTTAACTCCCTAGTAGCTTCCCATCGAGCATCCTTGTGCGCCTCCACCCCTACCCACCAAATACCTAAAACTATGCTTTTCATCTAGCAAGATTGAAAGGAATATTTATTGAATGCATTCATGAATGAGTGAATCTAATTCTGTCAATGTTTGAACATCAGATGTTCAACACTCTAAGAGCTACAGGGGACAGAAGTGGGACCTGCTTATTAAGAAGCTCCAGCTGATTCCCATCTCCTAATCTGAACAATAAAGATATATATATATATATATATATATATATATATATATATATATATATATAAAGCTCCAGGTAGGCCCTGGTCAGTTTGGCTCAGTGGATAGAGCATTGACCTGTGGACTGAAGGGTCCTGGGTTTGATTCCAGTCAAGGGCACACGCCCAGGTTCTGGGCTCGATCCTTGGTTGGGTGCGTGCAGAAGACAGCCAGTCAATGATTCTTTCTCATCATTGATATTTCTTCTTCTCTCTCCCTCTTCCTTCCTCTCTGAAATAAATAAAAAAAAATATTTTTTAAAGGCAGAACGTCCAGGCAGGTGGAGCAGGAGGCCACAAAGTGACCACAATGAGTCTGCTTAGAGGCAGCCACAATGCTATGAGTCCAGAGGAAAGAGGAACCACCTTGGAATGGGCATGGGAGGGTCAGGGAAAGCACCTCAGAGGAGGTGGCCCTTGAATTGAGCCTAGAGCCTGCCTATTGGGAAAAGGATGGAAGAATGTTCTAGGCAGAGGTACATCCCATGGCATGTTTTAGGAATAATTAATGTGGACTTGCTTGAAGACCACGGTGCTTTTGGGGTGTCATAAGAGCAGACACTGCAAGGCGGTGGAAGTCAGGTTAGTAAGGGCTTGAGGGCTATGGGCAACCATGAGAGATTTGAACATGATCAGATCTATGTTCTGGAAAAATACCTCTGGTGGTATGTATTGGGAGGGGGCTTGGAAGTTCAGGTTGCCATGTGAGAAATGCTGTGATCATTTAGGCAAACCCGAGGGAAGGTTGTGGGTAGGGGGAGGGGGTGGGAGTGGGGGTGAGGAATGGTGAGGAGCGGATATAGGTGGGAGATGTTGAAAGTTGAACAGATAACATCTTATGACCTCTCAGGGGAAGTGAGCATGGGAGAAGTCAAAGATGATGGATGCCTGGCTGCCATCTGGTGTGGCATTCAAGAAAGATAGGGAACACAGGAGGAAGGGCCAGTTTGGGGAAGGAAATAATTCCTTCATGTCAGTCAAACTATGCTTGAGGTGTCCGTGGGACCTTCCCTGAGCAGGAGGCGAAGGCTAGGGGTGTGGTCCTGGGCTCCATCAGCAGAGGAGTGAGGGTTACAACCCAATATAGGGTGAGAAGACCAGTGGCTGCAAAATGAGCTTTCAATACCCCAACTCGGGCTCAGAGAGAGACAAGCCCAGATGGGGTCACTGAGCTCACAGAAGAGCAACTGATTAGCCCGGAGTTTGAGGACCAAGGGAGCTTGGTCCATGCCCTTTCCTAAACTGAAATCAGGTGAGTTTTATATAAACCATCACGGTGGTCAAGGAAAACATAGATTCTTCCCATTGAGATCTGATCCTTGGGGCCGATAGAGAGAGGTGTTGTGTCTGGGCTAAGTGGATAGAGTTCAGAGGTCCCAGTGGGCCTTGGGTGACAGCAGGTGTCATAACCACGTGTCTTCACCGGGGTGCACAGGGGGCCAGGCTGACACCGCCGGGGAGTGCGACACCTGGGCTCTTGTTGTGGTTCTGTCAGTCATGAGCGACTCCATCTCTGCACCTCAGCTGTCTCGTGTGTAAACAGCTCTTGCCTCTCCTGAGGCTGAGCTGACGGTGCTAAAAATACTGTCCAGTACAGAGAAAGAACAGCTTGTAACTCAGGGAAATGAATGCCCGCGTGCTTCCCTAAATCATAGCCGTGATGGATGAGCCATCTGGGGAGCTCGTCGCACTGACTCCACGTTAGGGTTGGAGGAAGGCGGGGCTCAGAGCAGACAGGCCAGGACCCCAGCCCCAGGAGCCGGCTCCGAGCATGTCCCAGCGACAATGGTGGTGGTGCTGTGACCCAGCCCCTCCTCGTCCCCAGGGTGGCCCTGTGGAAAGTCAGGGCGCCCGTCCCTGTGAGCCGATGTGCAGAAGACCCTGTGCGGAGTGTGGGTCACAGGCCTCCCTCTGAAAGGTCCTGGTCAGAGCCCTGAACACCACTGACCAGAGCAGCTTGATGACACATCAGGGAAAGGTCAAGTTCACATAGAAAACTCTGCACACCCTAAAGCAAAAATCAAATCATGTCACCTCCTGCTTGCGGCCCTCCATGGCTTCCCTCTGCCCTTAGATAATCCAAGCTGTGCAGCCAACCCAGTGCCCCCACCTTCCCTCTCCTCCCCATCTCTCTCCTCTCTGACCCTGTGCCAGCCACTCTGGCCATCTAACTTAGAAGCTTCTTCCTGACTCAAGTATGAACTGTACCTTCTGGTTGGATTACCCCCGCATCCCCTCCCCCAGGTCAATCTGGGGGACCCAACTATGATGTCCCCTCCTCTGAGGGCCCTTCCCTAACAAGTCTAGCTAAAGCACCTGTACTTTCCGCCTGCCCTTCATTATTTTCCTTCACATTCAGGGTTTATTTTCTTCCCAGTTCTTCTCCCTATCTGTAATTTTCCCAGGTATCTATTCAGGGACCTACTATAGGCCCAATGCACAAAAATTCTTGCAACAGTAGGCCTTCCTTCCCCCCGCTGCCAGCACCAGCTTCTCTCTGGCACCCGGGACCTGGGCTGGCTTCTCCTGGGCCCCAACTTCGTCAGGAAGGAGGTTCAGAAGACATCCGGTCTAATTAACACATTACCCTTTTATTATTATAGATTATCCGGCTCACCTCACTAGAATGTAAGTGCCTGGGGACAGGGACTGTCCTTTTCATCACTGTGCCCTCGTGCCTAGTGCGGACCTGGAGCACAGGGGCTCATCCTAGACGTGGGGCACAGGCCCTGACCCTGACCAGACCATGAGCCGGGGTGTCACCTGGGACAAGGGTGCTGTGGTCACCAAGGGAGGGTGGCCAACTCCACAGAGAGCCTTGGGCAGAGGGAAGGGAGGGAGACAGGTTGGATGCTTCAAAGCACAAGCTTTGGCCCCAGGTAGATGTGAGCTCCGGCTTCAGTTCTGAACTTTGAGAGAGTTTCTTAATTCTGAATCCTTCCCCCTCCTCATTTAAAAAAAATGTTGCCATGCAATACATATAACATAACACTCACCACCTGAACCGTTCGACGTGTACAGTTCAGTGGTGTTAAGTAAACCAAAGCGTCCAAGTACAGAGCACGTTGTGGTGCAGCCAACTTCCAGAACTTTTTTTATCTTGCAAAACTGAAACTCTGCACCTATTAAACAATCACTCCTCCCCCCTCCCGCCTCTGGCAACCACAGCTACTTTCTGTTTCTGTGAGTTTCACTACTGTAGTTAGGAACTTCGCATACACGGGCTCACACAGTATCATCAGTATTCCTTTTCGTGACTGGCTTGTGTCACCTGGCCTAATGTCCTAAATCAGTGGTCGGCAAACTCATTAGTCAACTGAGCCAAATATCAATAGTACAACGACTGAAATTTCTTTTGAGAGGTAAATTTTTTAAACTTAAACTTCTTCTAACGCCACTTCCTCAAAATAGACTCTCTCAGGCTGTGGTATTTTGTGGAAGAGCCACACTCAAGGGGCCAAAGAGTTGCATGTGGCGTGTGAGCCGCAGTTTGCCGACCACGGTCCTAAGTGGATCCATGCTGTAACACGTGTCAGAGTTTCCTCTTACGGCGGAACAACATTAGATTATCTGCGTGGGCCACATTGTGTTTATCCTCTCATCTGTGGGTGGTCCCTTGGGGTGCTTCTACTTTTTGGCTATTGCCAACAATGCTGCTACGAACATGGTGTACGGATATCTCTTCCGGGCCCTGCTTTTAATTCTGGGTGTGTACGCGCAAGTGGGATTGCTGGACTATATGGTAATTCTGCGCTTTGTGTTTTGTTTTATTTTTTATTTTATTTATTTTTAAAAATATATTTATTGATATTTTACAATGAGGAAGGGAGGGAGATAGAGAGCTAGAAACGTCGATGAGAGAGAAACATCGACCAGCGGCCTCTTGCACTCCCCCTACCGGGGATGTGCCCGCAACCAAGGTACATGCCCTTGACCAGAATCAAACCCGGGACCTTTCAGTCCGCAGACCGACGCTCTACCACTGAGCCAAACCGGTTTTGGCCGCTTAGTTTTTTGAGGAGCCCCCATAACAGTTGCACCCTTTCACACCCCCACAAATGATGCCTAAGGGTTCCAGTGTCTCCATCCACATCCTTGCCAATACTTGTCTTCTTTGTTTGTTTTTAATAGTAGCCGTGCTAACGGGTGTGAGGTGGTACCTCCTCATAGCTTTGGTTGGCATTTCTCTCTGATGAGTGATGTGGAGACACTTGGCTCATTTTTAAATGGCTGTAGCACGCCCATGTCACCCATCTCACAGTGGTGAGGAGGCTCCAAGGAGGAAAATGCGTGTCACATCCTAGTGGAAGTGCTCAGTAGAGGCATCGGCGGCGGCTGTATTGCCTAATTTATTCTAGATAATTGGCCCAGCCCAGGTCCCAAGGGCTCTGTGAGGAGGGCTGCGGATGCTGGGTGTCCCTGTTGGGTGCTCAGCTCTGTGCCCTGCTTTCGAGGAGCTGTGGGAGCCCCTAAATGAGGCAAGACACTTGGTGGGGTGGAGGGGAGAGCAGACGTAGGCTGGTGCCCCCGAGTTCTCACTGCTCCCTGAGCACCAGCCACCCACCACCTGTCCTCTGCGGCGGTTCGGCCTTTGTCACCCAAGAGGCCACCCTGGGGAGAGGGGAGAGGCCAGGAGGGAGTGTAAACAGCTCCGAAACCTGTCCTGGAAGCCTGGCGTGTGTGCGTGCGGGGGGGCCTCTGGCTCTGCTCCTTCTCACAGGTTTATGTCTGCCCCGGGGACTGACAGGCTCTGCTGGCCAGAACTCCCAGCCAGCCCTAAAAGCCCCTTTGAAGTGAAGCAACCACTTCTAAATGTAATCAGCTCAGAGATAACCAGAGACTCCCTGCCCCGGCCCAGGAATGTGTCTGCCTGCCCCTGCCCACCCCTGCCCACCCCTGTCCACCCCTGGGGGGTTGCTCCCAGGTTCAGGAACGATCTGCTTCTGTTGGTGGCAGTTGTGCTGTTTTGTTTTGCATTTTTCTTTTTTTTTAAATATAGTTTATTGATATTTTACTGAGAGGAAGGGAGAGAGATAGAGAGCTAGAAACGTCGATGAGAGAGAAACATCGACCAGCTGCCTCTTGCACACCCCCCCACCGGGGATGTGCCCGCAACCAATGTACATGCCTTTGACCGGAATCGAACCTGGGACCTTTCAGTTCCCAGACCGACGCTCTATCCACTGAGCCAAACCAGTTTCGGCTGCATTTTTCTTTTGAGAAAATGAAAGATTGTGTAGGATAAATGTGTTCCGAGTAGTAAAATTCTGAGCAGGAGGACAGGATGGATCTCTGGGTTGCTAAGGAGAAGCTGGGGAAGGAAGGAAAGAGGGAAGGTGCAGGGAATCAGCTGGAGAGAAGAGACAGGCCAACAGGGGTGCAGGCATGGGGTCATTTACCCTGGGCGGGGGAGGGAGGGGGCTGAGGCTAGAGAGGCAGAGGAAAGGTTTGTATCTGCAGGCCCTGCGCAATCAATGCTGGTGAGTTGGGAGCAGGTGCTTGGGGCAGGCGTTGGGGAGTGTGGGCGTGGCCCTCTTGCAGGAGCACATGTGGCCTCTTGTAGGAGGATGCCCTCATGGGCTGAGCCTGCACTGGCCAGGAGAGCCAGGTTGGTGAGGTCACTGTGTTGACCTTGGGCCTCCATGGCTGGTTGCCCAAGTGTGAAATAGGGGGGTGTGGGGGGCAGCTCGGGACCTCAGAGGCAGACTTGCCTTTGGTCCCTTCTCCATCTTCCTTTGACTGTCTGTCAACGTCTTAGAGACTTGGTCTCTGTTTCTGGGAGAGGGAGCATCGGGACCTCCCTCTGGGAGGTGTTATGAGGCATATGGATGATAATGATGTACATGTTTGCCACACAGCACACGCTCAGAGGCATTGTTTTTGGAAGAGGGAGAGTCAGGGCCGTTGTCAATGCCCTGGCTGTCTTTGTGGGCTTGCCCTTCAAGTTCATGCACAGGCCCTTCGCTCAAGGGCTCAGAGATGCCCTTGCCACGTCCCTTAGCCATAGGTCCCCCTGCTCCCACCTTGCCAGGGGCACTTGCTAGCCCAAAGCGCAGGTGTGGATGCCCATCCTCAGGAGACCAGCTTCTGGTGGGCAGAGGCAGAAGCCAGGCCGGAGGTTGTCTCTGGTTGCCAACAGTCCGATCTCCCTGAGTAGATGCTGCTGCCGGGGGGACTCTGGAGCTGTGTTTTGGGGAGCCCTGGCTGTGTGCCCCCGGCCCGCACAGGATGGGGAGTTGGGATGAGGGTGTGTCTGGCACTGAGCTGGTGCCTGCGGTTTGAG
Source organism: Vespertilio murinus (assembly GCA_963924515.1). NCBI lineage: Eukaryota > Metazoa > Chordata > Mammalia > Chiroptera > Vespertilionidae > Vespertilio > Vespertilio murinus. The sequence goes on along the minus strand of OZ004712.1, from coordinate 54,913,214 downwards.
GTGCCCAAGGAGCTCAGCTCAGACATCAAGCGGCCTTCAACTTACACATAGACCATCACCCACAAACCTCCCCAGGCTTCACTGGGCACGCTCCTTCCCGCCTCCTCCCTGGTGCTTCCAGACTTCCTTTCCCTTTTGAAGCTAGTTTCTGCCACCAGCTGGGTGAAACTGGGGGAGGGGGAGGGATGGTCCTGGCTACAGCATCTCAGATTGCAAACCCATCCCTCTCTCGGTCTCCCAAGAGAGTCTTTACTTAAAAAAAAAAATTATTGATTTTTTTAGAGAGAGAGAAAGGGAGATAGAGGGAAACATCATCGAATCAGCTGCCTCCAGCACAGCCCCAACTGAGCCCTAACCAGGAATTGAACCCATGACTTCTTGGTTCCTGGGTCCACACTCAACTGCTGAGCCACACTGGCTGGGCCAGAGTCTTTAATTTTTAAGAAACACACAACCTCAAATTTACCATCGTAGCCATCTTGAAGGGTCCAGTTAGTGGTGTTAACTTAAGTATATCCACATTGTCATGCAGAGATCGCCAGCACTTTTTCATCTTGCAGAACCCTGTCCCCATTAAACAGTTACCCCCTCTTCAGCCTCCCCGAGCCTCTGGCAACCACCCTTCTCCTCTGTCTCTGTGAACCTGACTACTCTAGGCACCGCTTTGTTAGGAACACTCAAGGTCAAAAGTGGCGAGGGATGATAAATGTATTAGGTCATCTGGAAACCAGATGGGCTGAGCCCCCCCAACGGCACCAGCACTCGGGGATGGGGAGTCAGAGGTTTTAAAGGGCTCTAGGCAGGCGTTTGCTGGGCAGAGCATTCCCTGGGCGGGGCTGGAAGGGGAGGATAATGGTCCTAGCAAGTGGAATGTGGTCTAAAGGAAAGGCAATGTCCGTTGTGAAGTGATCTAAAGGTCAGTTCCCAGGGGAGGGGTGTTGACTCAATTATGTGATCAGGCCTAATGCTCTTCTGCATGGAAGCATGCGGCATTTGCCTTTGTGTGGCTGGCTGGTTTCACAAAGCGGGATGTCCTCGAGGCTCACCCTTGTGGTTGCACATGACAGGATATCTTTTCTAGGATGCATCATATTGCTATGCCACATACACCACATCCTGCTTATCCATCACCTGTGGGTTGTGTTCAGCTCAGGTGGATTCTGATTCCGACATAACTTGTCCTTGCCTAGTGGGTGTGGAGGACCATTGGAACATCTTAGACCAGCCATGGGCAAACTACAGCCAGTGGGCCGCCCATTCGGCTGTTCTATCCGGCCCGAGGAGCCGAAAGAGCGGAGGGTTCTCTTGCTCTCCCCTCCGCTCCTTTACTAACAGCCCAAGATGAGAGTGCCAGCATGGTCAGGTTGCTTTTGTTCCGGCCCTCCGGTCCAGTTGAGGAACCCATTGTGGCCCTCGAGTCAAAAAGTTTGCCCACCCCTGTCTTAGACGCTTGTTCCGTGAAGGTTCTCACACTCTCAGGAGTGCCCACCGCAGGTGACACAGTAGGGTTGTAGATCTTGCCCACCTTCTTGATCCTGGGAACCCTGCTGTCTCACAAAGGATTCAGCTGCTTTGATAAGCATTTCAAAAACGAAAAAGACTAGGAAAGAACAAACAATGGATTCCTGTAGCTAAAATACTGTTTGGAAACACCGGCTTTTCCTCATTTGGTCTTTGCAGCAACTGTGTGGGATTTGCGATCCCATTTTTCAGGTGGGCAAATAGACACGCTAAGATTCTGGGCAAGTAGGAGGGTGAAGGCAGGAGAAAGGTTGGGAAGGTGAGAGGGGCTGAGGGGCTGGGGCTCAGGGGACCAGGGTGGGATGAGCGATGCCCAGGGTGAGTGCCCACCCAGAGGGGCATCCTGACATCTTGGGCTGGAGGCTGAGCCTGAGAGAGGTCTCCCCACGGAGGAGCTGCCATCTACATCCGTGGTCCTGAGAGCCACCCCGAAGTGGGCTCACCCTGCAAGGGACTCAGGATTGGAATTTGTGAGCTCCCTGGGGGCTGGGCTCCTGCAAAGCAGGGTTTGGCCTAAGAGGGGTAGAGCTCCGAGACCTGCACTGTCTGAGGTACCTGTTATCCCCATTTTATGCCTGTCCCTGTCTCTGCTGTTCAATAATTAAAATAATAATAATAATAATAATAATAATAATAATATATATTCATTTCAGAGAGAAAGGGAGAGGGAGAGAAAGAAACATCAATGATTTGCTTTCATCATTGATTGGCTGCCTCCTGCACACCTCCTACTGGGGACCGAGTCTGAAACCAGGTATGTGCCCTGACCGGGAATCAAACCATGACCTCCTGGTTTGTAGGTCGATGCTCAACCACTGAGCCACACTGGCTGGGCATGTTCAGTTTGGATGACTGCTCCTCAGTGTCCCCTAGAGGAGCCCTTGCAGGTGCCGTAGGTGCCTGGGCAGGAGGAGTGGGCCCCCGGGGTTGCAGCTGGCAGAGGCCTCGGCCCAGAGCCTCACGCTGCCCCACTGTGTGGCCAAGGTGCTCTGGAACCTGCTTCCGTGGCCTCTGTTCTGAGTCACAGCACACAGGACACACCTAGACAGGAAGCCATTTGCTAAATTTCAAGTAGTGTTCTCAGCCTTCTCTGCCTTTGACACCCCCAGGGAATTTAGCTCTGGCCAGGAGCCCCTTTCTGGCGGAAACTTCTGGAGAAGCAGCCTGACCCCTCTCTGCCTTTCTCAGGGGAGCTACCTCCCCCCAGGATGAGACCTGAGCGGCAGACATCACATGTGGGGATGGAGAGGGGGGAATGGCTGAGACTAAGGTGGGTGTCAGCTGTGGGAGGGACAGTTGCTGAGGGCAAGTCACCCTGGCGTGTGAAGAGCTGGCCCCAGGGCTGTGAGTGGGCAAGAACGCAACCTCTGGAGTCTCGCCTCCTCGTCTGTGAAGGGGCAGCTCTGGCCTCTGCCCTCTGGGCTGCAGAGCCCTCAGCGACAAAGCAGGCGAGGAGCCCGCCCGCCCGCAGCAGAAATGCCCTGCTGGTGGGAGGCTCTGTTTTCACTTCTGAGGAATGGATGGCGGAGAGAAGGAAAATGCTGATATTTATGGAGAGGACGGTGGGAGAGAAAGGCATGGCAAGGGAGTGTTTGGGAAGGGATGGTGAAGAGAAGTTTGGAATTTGTTGGTCCTGAGGAGACAATGCGAAGAGAAGAGGGTAGAAAAGCTGAAAAAGGGAATGCTGGCAGCTACCACAATGGTGTGAGGCATGGTGTGTGAGTGTGGTGTGTGTATGTCATGTGTGTGGTGTGTGCATGGTTATGATGTGTGTGTGGTGTTTTGAGGTGTGATGTGTGTGGTTGTGTTGTGTGTGTAGTGTGTGATGTGTGTATGTGTTGTGTGTGGAAGGTGGTGCGTGATGGGTGTGTTGTGTATGACGCATGTTGTGGTGGTGTGTTATGTGTGAGTGATGTGTGTGTATGATGTGTGTGGTGTGATGTGTGGTGAGTATGTGTGTGATGTGTGGGGTGTGTGTTCCCTTCAGCCCCTTCCCATCCCTTTCCCTCCACCTCTGCCCAAGGCCGCCTCTGGGTGCTGCTCCTGGGCGCCGCGGTGAGGGCCTGCCACCTGGTGGCCGAGGGTGGCAGGTGACCGGGCGCCTTACCAAGACGGTTTGGGCACATTCTCTTTGAGAGTGTGTCCCTGTCTCCCTCTCTTCCTTTCTTGTCTATTGCCCTCAGCCTCATGGCTGCACCTCCTGCCACCCTCTCCTCCCACCTCGTACCAAGGCTGCCCGCTTCTCCTGGGGGTCCCCAACTTTCGAAGCACAAATGGGTGATACCGCCAAAGCTGCCCACCCAGGGAGTGTGGGGGTGAAATGGATGCTAAGAGGGGCTGTACAAGGACTTGGTAGATTGCGGGCCTTCATGAATGCAGTGGCTGTGTGACACGGTGTGCAGCCCACCCCCATCTGGTGGCTGACTGTGGAACATTCTCATCCCTGCCAGGACTTTGGTGGGGGGATGGGTGAGGGCGGGGGTGTCACTGGGTTTAGATACTTCTGCTCCATGTAATTCCACAACTGCTTTATTGTTCCTAATAAAGCTTTAAGAACAAACATGGAGACGAACAAAGCACAGAGTGCAGATTCCTGAGCAATTAGAGGCAGCGCTGGACCAATGGCAGCGTGCTGTGGGTGCTGTCTGGCTTTACCACTGACCCCTCGCCCTTTCCACTTGGCCGGTGGGTAGGTGCCTCTGCCTTGCTCAAGCAGTGGGACCTTCACTCACTTGTGCGAATGGTTACTGACGCCACAAGCATTTACCGACTGCCCAGCACAGGCCCGGCATTGAGCTAGACACAGGGCACAGAAAGCTGAATAGAACACTCACCTTGCTGAAACCAGTTTGGCTCAGTGGATAGAGCGTCGGCCTGCAGACTGAAAGGTCCCTGGTCTGATTCCGGTCAAGGGCATGTACCTTGGTTGTAGGCACGTCCCCAGTGTGTGTGTGTGTGGGGGGGGGGAGGGTGCAGGAGGCAGCTGATTGATGTTTCTCTCTCATTGATGTTTCTAACTCTCTAGCCCTCTCTCTTCCTCTCTGTAAAAAAAAAAATCAATAAAACATATTTTTTAAAAAAGAACACTCATCTGCTCTTGAGTGGCTTCTTTGGGATAAATGCTCCCACGAGGCCGTAGCAGGTGTGTGTATGTATGTGGGGTGTGTGTGTGTGTGTGTGTGTGTGTGTGTGTGTGTGTTCCAGCATTCTTCCCCAAAGCTGTGGTCCTGGAAGGGTTCTGGCATGGGTGGAGGGACATTCAAGATTTACCAGTTCAATGACATACAAACGTGGTCTTACCAGTCATCTGCATGACAACTCACATGCTGATGCTCCGAGATTCTAATCCAGTGGGTCAGGTTGGACCCAGGAGTCAGACTTCTATAAAGCTACTGCAAAGCCAGGCTCGGAACCCCTTCTCTGGGGCGCGGCTGGGATTGGACAGTGTGGGAGGCAGAGGTTTCAGGTGTGCTGGTGGCCTCGGGGGACGGTGGCTCTGGGGGCAGCTGGCACCTGCCTCTCAGAGGAAACCTCTGCTGTGGCCCCGGACGTGGAGGCTCGGTCTGCACATGTCATGTGCTGGTGGTGTTCTCTGACATGAGTAAGCGGGCCATGCTTTTGTGTAAATAAACACGATCTAATGAAAGGTCTTCAGGTCTCTCTGCTGCCTGCGCCCGGCTGGGGGACGGCCCAGAGGCTGAGTCTGCGCTGTGGGCTCCGCCGGTCAGGGCCCAGCAGCCCGGCCGGCCGGCCTGACTGAACCACAGAGCTGTGCACTCCCTTCTTGGCCAAACATCACCAGAGAGACTCACTTCCAGAGAGAATTTTCTGTAAACAGGAATTCAAAGTGATTTGCCTAAAAGCGAGTTTCAAATGCAGGGAAAGACAATGTAAGAGAGAAGAAGAGACATTCATTTGTGGTCAACTTAAATGAATATATATTGGTGTAAAAATAAAGTGTTTGTTTTTTTTTAAGTAGCTACTCGGGTTTTGCTGAGATGACGTCCCAGGAGGTGGAGGGTGTCCCACTCAGCATTTCCCAAGCGTGAGGCCACAGGGCTCCCCTTGAGCCGCCCTCTCCACACGCGAGTCCTGGGATCATTAGTTTGGGAGAAACTTTTGTGTGGCTTTGGCCAGTCTTCCTCTCCACTGCGCACAAAGCAAGGAACAAATCAGTTACACCTCACACCCTGTTGGCATTCCTTTAAAACCATTTATTTCATTTTTTAGAAAGAGAGGGCGAGAGAGAAACATCAATCAGTTGCATCCCATATACACCCTGACTGGGAATCAAACCTGAGACCTTTCAGTGCATGGGACGATGCTCCAACCAACTGAGCCACACGGGCCAGGGCCACTGTTGGCATTCTTTTTTATTTTTAAAATATGTTTTTATTTATTTAAGTGTGGGGAGAGGGGAGAGAGAGATTTGAGGGAGAAATATCAATTGGTTACTACCCATATATGCCCCAAAGGGGATCAAACCCAAAACTTAGGCATGTGTCCTGACCAGGAATTGAACTGGTGACCTTTTGGTGCACAGGACAATGCCCCAACCCACGGCGTCATCTGCCCAGGGCCCTGCTGACATTCTTAACAGGAGTGATATCATCCCCAGGGGATGAAGTTGCTCTTGAAGAGTGAAAAGGATCTCACTCTTTTTTATGTACAATGTAAAGCTATCCCTATGGTACACAGACAGCTTTCCAGTGTATCTGTGGTATTAAAGCTTCACGGGGGAGGGAGAGATCAGGGGGAAAATATCTAACACATCTCCTTAGAAAGCAACAACAACAACAACAACAACAACAAAAGATGGAGAAATGCTGACATAGAGACTTCCAACCTGTCAGTGGGGTTTGGGCGGCAGCTCTGCCACGGTGTGGCCTTGGGGTAGAGGATGTCCCTGTCGGAGCTTCAGGTGCCTCACCTTGGAAATAGATTCTCACCGCCTCGTGAGATTGCTGTGAGTCCTGATGAGACAAGCGCAGTGCCTGACACACAGGAGGTGCCTGAAAAACAGGCAAGAGACAGGCCTGTAGACCTGGAACTGTGCTGTCCACCCAGGTGTCTGCAGCTGAGCTGGCCAGCACACCATCACGGTGGGTCTTTTCTACCATAGGCTATCTGGGTCTTGGTACAGCCAGGCCTAACACAATAGAAATGGGAAAATACTATTCTCAAGCTTGTAAGGTAAACAAAAAGAGGCACGTCAGCCTAGAGCAGTGTTTCCCAAACTTTTGACATATGTGTACCCCTTCTATAATTTTCATAACGCTGAGTACCCCTCGTCAAAAAAAAGGATGTATTTTAATAACAATAAAAATATATTTATTTTTTCTTTTTTTGGTACATACACAAAATAATAATAAACGAAAAATAAAATTATTCATAATAAAATATAAATAAAAGTTATATTATAAATAACATTTATTTGCACACCGGACCATCTCACGCCTCACAAGACTATCTTGACTTGACTCATGAGAATGTAGAATTAGGGGCAGCTAAGCACGGTGCAGCGCATATCCCCACCAAACTCTTCCAGTACCCCTGGGGGTACGCGTACCACACTTAGGGAAACACTGGCCCAGAGGGACCCCGCCAAGCCAGAGCTGGCTACGAGGGCTGCCGGGCAGACACTGCTCCAGGGACAGCAGGGCCGGGCCCCAGGGACCAGATGCTTGTCGGGCAGGCCCACCCTGCGACTGTCAGAGGCTGCGACAGGCACCAGGTGGGTGGGGCAGGCGGAGCAGGAAATGTTCCCTGCACCTAAAAATAGCCTGGGAGGGGACAGGAAACAGAGACTTTGGGCCTCTGTGGAAACACTTTCTGAATTAGCAGGAAATCGGGGCTGGAGCGGTGGGGGCAGCCACCACCCCACAGGGACAAGGCAATTCTCCTGAGCCTTCTCCACGGAGGAACTGCAGGAAGCCGGAGCTGGAGAGGGCTGGGGGCTCCTCAGTGGGGAAGTCTTGGGCTCAGTCCTTTGTTTCATTCCTAGCGCGGCTTATCTGTGCCCCTTGATCTTTAACTGCGCAGAGAGAGATGCGAGTCTTTGCTGGGATGACCAACAGTCCCGGTATTCCCAGTATTCTGGGTATGAAATTTGAGTTTTGTTTTTTAAAAAAAAATGTTTTTATTGATTTTTCAGAGAGAGAGAGAGAGAGAGAGAGGATGAGAGAGAGACATCAATCGGCTGCCTCCTGCATGCCCCCTACTGGGGACTGAGCCCACAACCAGGGCAAGTGCCCTGACCAGTAATCCAGCTGGTGACCTCTCTGTGCAAGGGATGATGCTCAACCAACAGAGCCACACTGGCCAGGGCAGGGACTTGAGTTTCAAAGCTGAGGAAGTCCTAGGCAAACTGACCAGTGGTTACCTGATTCTGAACAGGATGCTCAAATCCCTCAAAGCCTTAGTGCCGTGGCTACCATCCTGCCTGCCCAGAGCATCACCTGTGAATTGTCGAAAAGTTCCAGGCCTAGGCTGCACCCAGACCGATTAAATTAGACTCTCGGGCCCTGTTAGGTGTGGCTGAATGGTAAGAGTGCTGGCCTGCTCACCAAAGGGTGGCAGGCTCGATTCAGTCAAGGGCATATACCTGACCTGCAGGTTCGATCCTGGCCCTGGCTCAGGTGCGTGTGGGAGGCAACCAATCAATGTGTCTCTCCCACATTGATGTTTCTCTCTCTCCTCCTCTTTTTCTCTCCCTCTCCCCTCTATTCCACTCTCCCTGAAAATCAATGAAAAAAATATCTCCAGGTGAGGATAAAAAAATAAGACTCTTGGGTGGGACCCAGGCTTCTGTATTTTTTTCAAGCTCTCCCTGTGGGTGACTCCTCCGTGCAGCCAACGCTGAGAACTGCAGCTTTCACATGGCGTCAGTGTTACTTGGGGGCTGCTTTCTGAGCCTCAGCCCCAGAAATCCTCGGGCACGGTCTGTAGTGGAGGCTGGCGATGCTTCACTTAAAAGTAGGTCAGCAGTGCCGCCTGTGCGAGGGGTCCCCCTGGGCACACTTTGAGAAACCCTGGCCTGGCATCTTATTCCCTTGGGGTTTTGTTAGCTTTGAACAGAAAAAGACATTCCGGTCGAGCCAATCAAAACATTTGTTCAACACCCACACACTGAAGGACTTGCAGGGCTTACAGAGAAGACGCAATCAAAGTCTCTCTTCTAAACACAATTAACTTCTAATGAGCAAGGCAGACACACACTTTAGGGCAGCTGGCCACAAAAGTCATCTCTGGAGGAGAAAGCTGAGGTTGAGCAGCACTGGGTGGGGCAGCAGAATTCCTGGGCTGTAATCATAACCAGCGTACTAAAGAGCTAGGTGTGCGGCCCTCGAAAAGTTATCCCGTTTTCTTGTCCTCATCTTACGTACCCGTACATTGCAAGGCGTGGACTCCTGACTGCTAAGGCCCCTGCCTCGTCTGAGACGGATGCTGAGCCTGGCCCGCAGGTCTTGTGGGGAGGGCAGAGTATGTGTGGCTCCATGCAAACAGTCCCCCACACTATGGGCGAACTCCCCGTGCCCTTATGGCCAAGGAGATCACAGCTGCCTGTGGAGAAGACAGAGAAAGTCATAGGGTCCCATATGGAGACTGAAGATGGAGGGGCACCATGGAGACACCAGCATTTGTCACAGATCAGATGGGAGGGGGAGAGAAGAAAGCCTTCTGGGGGTGCACCTATTTGCAGTGGCTGCCATAATCAATATTACACACTGGTGGCTTAGACAGGGGACACTTATTTGGAGGCCAGAAGTCCAAGGTCAAGATGAGGGGCCACCTTACTCTGAAGGCTCTGGAAAGGACCTGCTTGTAGAGAGCGGCTACAGTGTTCGGACAGGTTCAGGCCTCAGACTGATGAGAGGGCCCGGTCCTCTCTCATGGCAAAGTCACCTGCAAGTCCCAGCTTGGAGGGCAAAGTCCTCCCAGCACAATGATAGGCAGAAGCTATAAGCTTGAACCTGTGGTCTGAACACGTGGTCCCATATGTCTGAGTGATGTGGGCTGGATAGTGTTCAGGTGCACGTGATTGAGTAGATTTGAAACTCACCAGAACTTTATAACCACGCCCTTACTTTGCCTCGTGGAACCTAGCTATAAAATAAAGAGACAGCTTACAGACGGTGGCACTCTCTCCATCAGAGAAGGCGGTGTCCCACCCAGACCCAGACCCAGCTTTCTTCCTTTGTCTGCCTTTTCTAACTCCTTCACCGCCCCCTCTCAGGTTCATCCTTGGCTGTGCTGGCGCAGCGCACCTGTTCCTGGTCATTCTCCCAGCTTCTGGTAGCTCCATGGTTGGGAGCGACATAGCTCCACTCTCCACACTGTGAAGATAGGTGTTATGCCTATCTTCACATTTCCCCTTTTATAATGATACTAGAGGCCCAGTGCACAAAATTTGTGCACTGGGGGTGAGGTGTGTGTGTGTGTGGGGGGTCCCTCAGTCTGGCCTGCACCCTCTCACAGTCCAGATGCCTCAGGGGATATCTGCCTGCTGGCTTAGGCCTGATCCCTGAGGGATCAGGCCTAAGCCAGCAGTCAGACATCCCTCTTGAAGTCCGGGGCTCTCACAGACCAGGACCCCTTGCTCCTTACCGCCCGCCTGCAGCAGAGGTGGGAGAGGCTGCAATCACTGCCACTGTGCTTGCCAGCGGTGAGGCCAGCTTCTGGCTGAGCAATGCTCCCCTTGTGGGAGTGCATTGACCACCAGGGGGCAGGTGCCTGCATTGAGCATCTGCCCCCTGGTGGTCAGTATATGTTATAGCGACTGGTCGACCAGTTGTTTGGTCATTCAGTTGTTCGATTACTTAGGCATATATCTCAGTCCTGGGTTAGAGCCCAGGCTACTCTGATATGACCTCATCTTAACTAATTACACCCACACTGACGGGTCCTATGTATAATGAAGTCACATTTGAGGTGCTGGGGGGTAGGACTTTAACTCATGAACTTTGAATGAACACACTTTTACTCAGAACAGTGGGGATGCAGCTAATCAGGTTTAATTACTAAAGGAGGGTCAGAGCTCCAAAATGATGATGCTTGCAAATCTACCATTTATTACAGCACAGCAACAACATCAGTGTAGAGGCCTCATCACAGCCCAAGGCTGCTCAGCACAAAGGGTCTGGAGGGCCAAGTTTGTGCTGCTATTGCCTTCCCAGCTCGGGGCTGAGGCAGGAGGGGCTCTCTCCAGTCAGGAGCCACCCATACCTGCACAGAGCCTTTCAGAGCCCCCAAAGGGCTCTCGCTGCACAGCCATCTGCGGGGCGGCCTTCAGGGCTCACTGAGGCCAGCTGCAAACCATCAGCGTCATTGCTACCAATGCACAAGCTGGCATGAGCCACCTCAAACTGTCATTGCTGCCAATGCACAAGCTGGCATGAACCACCTCAAACTCCTTGGGGCATTGTTACACAGCAGCTCTGTCACTCAATGTGCTTCGTGCCTTGATGGGGCCAGTCCTGTGTGCCATCCTGATTTCCGAGGCCCAGGTCAGCACACCCCAGGCCCACAGGAATGAACCCTGCCAGCCCCCTGAGGAGTCACACAGGTGGCCCTCTTCACGGGAACAGAGTTCCCACTTCCATGTGGTCATGTGTGTAAGAGTCATGTGGACCTCCACGACTAAAACCCGAGGCTGCTTGAGGGACTAGGCTGTTCTGTTCCCTTTGCCATTGGCCTTGGGTCGGGGGCTGTGGTTTAAATCTAATTTCTAGGTGTTTGCTTTTTAGCCTTCTGTGGCTCCTGCCCCTGAGGCCCTTCTTCCTCTTTTCTTGCTGCTTTCCTGAGTCACTGCTCAGGCATTTGGGGTCGGAGGTGCCCTGAGAGTCCAATGTGTGGGCAGAGGCTCCAGGCCCTGGGACTCTGCCACCCTGTGGTGTCACCGGGCAGCAGGGATTGGAGGGAGCACATGGAGGTGAGCCCCGTGGCCTGAGTAGGCGCTGATGGGTTGTTACCCTTTGGCAGTCAGCTTCAAGAGGGCCGCCCAGGGCTGGGGCAGAGCGCCTGGGCAGCCCCAAGAGCAGGAACATGGATGAGTTGGAGTAGGCAGGGAGAGCCCCAAACCCCAAGTGTGGGGGGATCAGAGGGCCCAGCTGGTTACCACAGCCGCTTCTTTCACGTGGAGATGGAGCAGGAACCAGCAATGGGAGTGACGCCTGCAGAGGGGTGTGGGCAGCGGGAGAAGGGACAGCAAGACGCTGGCAAGGCTGAGCAATGCTGTGCCCCTGAGGGTTCCTTTCACTCTGGCGCTCCAGGGACATGTCACCCTAGAGCTTGAGGCCTGGCTGAGTCTGCAGAGATGGCAAGGAGCTACAGCAGAGGTGCTGGAGGTGCCAGCGAAGGAAGCCAGGCAGGTCCCACAGTCGGCAGAGCAGCCCTGCTGAGACGGAGGGCAGAGCAGATTGAGGCCTTGGAGATATATGGTCTGGCAGCGATGAAAGCAGTCTCAGAGGTGGAGGCACAGGGCTCCGAGGGGGGGTCTGCTTCTTCAGGACCCTTAGCCCAGCTGGGAGGGGTCTGCCTGACCTTCCCCGGTGTCCAGCTCCACCCACCCCAGTCTTTGCTTCCTCTCCCAGGTGGTGCTTCTAGCTCAGCCCTGCTCTAACCAAGCCAGCCCTGCTGGTCCCCACCCCCAAGCTGGACAGACACAAGCCACACCATTAGTGAAGTCTGGTTTGTTTTCAGGAAGACCAAAGCAGGAAGAGGGGACTGGAGAACACACAGAGGCAGGAGGTCCCTGTGCAGTTTCGTGTCTCCCTCAGGGGAGGGAGTGATTGCTCAGGAAGGACCTCCGTGGGCGGAAGCACAGTCGTTTTAGGTAAGTAGCTTTGAGGGTGGGTAGTGATTATGGTTCATGTGTTATATGTCTGCCTTTATAGTTCAGGGGTTTCTCGAGTGATCAGCGTGCTCCTCTGCCTGTTTTATGTGACGTAAGAGCACAATTTTAGTGCTAGGCAATTGTGGAGGCTTGAGCTCTGGCGTCTCAGCACCAGATGGGCTTCTCATTGTGTGTATGACTCGGTGGAAGCTGAGACCTCACCTGGTGAAGGAGACTTTGGAGAGGCCACTGAACTGGGATCAAAGCCCGGCTCAGCCATGTAAGGTTCTTTCCTCCCAAGTGGTGGGTGGAGTTACCACATTGCTGGCACCTGTCACAGAGACATCTCCAAGACATTGAACCACCAATCATCACGAGCCAAAGTGTCCTGGAGCCCACCCCTTCCTGTTTCGCCCTGGGTCCAACCCTCTTCCGTTCCGGCCCTTAAAAGACCCCCAGGCAAGCCACGTGCTGCTGTTCCTCCATGTCCAGGCGGCAGCCCGGCTGGGACCCCTGCCCCCTCCCCACTCCTTCGATTCTGGTTTCTCTACCTCCGTAATGAGTCCCGCTCATTACTGGGGAATAAACTTTACTTTAAAATTCCTTGGTGGTCAGTTTCCTGCTCCCTTCAAACCTTACAAGCCACTATTTATCACTGTGACCTTGAGCAGAGTGGTCCTCTGAGCCTCAGTTTCTTCATCTGTGCAACCAAGAGAACAAATGGCCCGCCTGCCGGGACCCAGTGCCTCTCTCGGGGTTCCAGACGGGACCAGGGCCTCGCTCCCCTGTTATTACTCCGGGTGACATTGTTTCCCTGGGAAAGCACAGCGTGCTCGGTGACAATCGGTTTTACCCTGTAGTTTCCAGGAATGCGTTTGTCTCGAAGCCTTTGGCCAAAAGCAACATAACCTGGCCCAGAGATAAAAACACGAAGGCAGGAACCGCCCAGGCAGGTTTTCAAAGAAAAAGAAAACAGCGGCGAAGACGTTCCCTCGGCTCCAATGCTCCTCGGGTCCCACCTGGCCCATCGCAGAGAAGGCTCCGTAGCCACCAGGCTTCTCCAGCCAGCCAGGGACAACCGGAGGCATGTGTGTGTGTGGATTTATTTCTTTTAAAGCAGTGGCTTCGGCCATGGTGGTGGTTTAGCAAGCCCCAGCTCTGTAGCCAGCAGGCTGGGGACCCCCAGAGGGGACAATGCTGCCGTTCTAACCCAAAGGCAGTTTGCTGGCAGGATTCTCTCTTCCTTTCGGGGGAGGTCAGACTTTTTCTATTAATTCCTCAACTGGTTGGTTGAGGCCCACTCCAGTAGAGAGGGCAACGTGCTTTTCCTCGAAGTCTATTGATTTAACATGAATCTCATCTCAAAAGAACTTTACAGAAACATCTATGTAGGGAGCGGTTATAGGGTTAAGCCTCAGACTGACCTGCTGGCAAAGTCGCAAACAAGTCCCCGCTTGGAGGGCACAGCCTTCTAAGCATAATTAAGCTTGATCTTGTGACTGACTGCTCCCTAGGTCTTTCTTGGGTAGCTAATGGGCTGTGGGAGGGGCAGCAAGTGCTGCCAAAACAAGTGAAACTTATAAGAACATTGTAAATTACCTTGTTTATTTCTGACTATAAAATAAACCATCAGCCAAAACCGGTTTGGCTCAGTGGTAGAGCTTCGGTCTGTGGACTGGAAGGTCCCGGGTTCGATTCCTGTCAAGGGCATGTACATTGGTTGCAGGCACATCCCCGGTGGGGGGTGTGCAGGAGGCAACTGGTCGATGTTTCTCTCTCATCGACGTTTGTAGCTCTCTATCTCTCTCCCTTCCTCTCTGTAAAAAATCAATAAAATATATTTAAAAACAATAAACCACCAGCTTGCAGTCTGGATCTGTTCTGTGGCCTCAGCCAGACACAGAAGATCCACTAGACCCACCTTATTCTCTTTGTCTTTTCTTCATCCTTCACCGGCTCTCCCTCAGGCTCGCCGAACCCTTGGCTGTGCTGGTGCGGCACACATCTAGAATAATGTTTGACAGAGTGTCTGAGCATCATGGCCAAGATGACATATAAATGCCGCCACCCAGCCCCCCTCTGCTCCCTGCCCCCTGCTTTCCTCTCCCCTTACCAGGGGTGTAGCAACCATCCTGAAGTTGGTGCATTTCCTTCTCACCCATTTTCACCCGATGGCGACACAGGTCTGTGCGACAATAGGGCCGGCAAAGTGGCAGTTTCAGCCAAGGCACCCAGACAACGGCCAGGGGTGAAGCCATGTGGGAGGATTTGCAAAGGAAAACCAGCTGCAGACCCTTTAACTCGCATCCTCATGAGAGTCTACATGAGGCAGGAATTCGAGCTTCCAGGAGGATGGAGGGCGGCAGCCGCTGTTAGTGAGCTCTGAGCCTGGTGCACCACCCCCGCCCCCAAACCTGGAGCCACCACCTGGAACTCCAAAGGTCCCGAAAGAGAACCCGTGGCGTGCTCATGAGAGTGGCCTTGAAGCACCACCTGGATCAGAGGCTGTGATGCCAGCATTCATCTCCTGCCCTTCTTCTCTTCCTCCCTCTCCTCAGGCTGGAGAGGTCAGAGGTCAGGGTTGACAAGATGGCAGAGAAAGCACAGGGAGGGAGGGAGAGAGGGAGAGAGGGAAGGGGCTGGCCTCATTCCCCACTGGATGGCTGCACTGCCGCTGGCCTGAGATACAGAGCAGGAGAGAGTTTTTTGATTCTGTAAAGATTCACTCGGCCTCCTCCCATGGTGGTAGGGTCTATCTCCCCACCCCACTGGTGTTGGGTGTGGCCATGTGACTGGACAATGGGATGTTAGCAGATGTCACGTGAATAAAGCATCCAAATGCTCGCATTGAAGACTTTCCTCTCCTACTTTTGTCATCACCAGGAGAACGTGACCCAGGCAGAGGGTGTGTTTCCTAAAGAAGGAAAGACACGGTACAGCCCTGAACAGAGCCGGTGGCCTGGAGCACGCCCGGCTGAGGTCAGCAGAGCCGCCAGACTCGCGAGCCAGAAATAGGTGCTTATGTGTTTCCATGTGCCGCTGCACCCTGGGTGGGTTGTATGTGGCATTAGTCATGAGAACAATGGCAAGCGCTGAGTGATGAAAAGGAGTGACCGAACAGAGTGGAAAGTTGTGATAATTACACTAAGAGATTATTTATTGAGTAGAGGACATTAGTGATCAGAACTGCCTACGTTTAATTCTGGGGTGGGGGGGGGGAAACATGCCACACAAAATAAAAACAAAGGAACAGCCGAAACCGGTTTGGCTCAGTGGTAGAGCATCGGTCTGTGGACTGAAGGGTCCTGGGTTTGATTCCGGTCAAGGGCATGTACATTGGTTGCGGGTATATCCCCGGTAGGGGGTGTGCAAGAGGGAGCTGGTTGATGTTTCTCTCTCATCGACGTTTCTAGCTCTCTATCCCTCTCCCTTTCTCTCTGTAAAATATTAATAAAATATATTTTAAAAAAACAAAAACAAAGGAACATTAATAGGCAACAATGCTGTTGCTTTCTGATTACGCCCACGGGCCCTGCTTGTTTGACTCCAGTTACATATTCTCCCACTAGCAGTGTATAATAATGCTGTTTATGATTAAACATTTGTACAAATCGCATCACTTCGTACTCTGCAATTTACCCTTTTCAATCAATGTTATGTTTTTTGTTTTTAAATGGGAAAATTGCCATTTAATGTAGGTGTTCAAAACAAACTAATAAATAGTGTATTAGCAATAATTAGGCAAAAATATTTTTATACTAATTATTTTATTTGTATGCTGCTGCCAGTGTATATAAAATAATCATTCTTGTGAAATAGAAATTCATGAAAATTCAGAGAGGTAGATGTTAAGGACTGACAAAAGCAGAAGTTTGTATAGCATGGCACATGTTATAGGGTAAGCTTTTTGTACAGGCTTCAGATTTAGCTCTCTTTGAATATTCACCGGTTCAAGAAGAGTGGTTTAGAACACCTTCAAAATTCATTTTACTACCAAAAGGCACAAACTTTCTGGGGGCTGAAGGGATTGGTACTTGAAGATACTCCAGTTAGCAGGGGGTCATGTTGAGCATTCTGCAGACAGAATTGTTTCCAATCTGCAGCTGCCTGGGAAGGCTTCACGCGGTTGAGTCCGGCTTCCAGCCGGGGCTGTTGAACCACTTTCTTCATTGCCGTGACGCTGGAGGAACCAGACATGGTGCATGCGAGAGCAGGGCGGGAGGTTGGAAACAGGTTGCGGGTCACGGGTCTGCGGAGGTATGTTATGTTTTTTAAAAAAATATATATTTTTATTGATTTCAGAAAGGGGGCGGGGAGAGAGAGAGAGAGAGAGAGAGAGATCAATGATGAGAGAGAATCGATTATCCACCTCTTGCACAACCCCTTTTGGGGATCAAGCCTGCAACCAGGGCATGTGCCGTTGACTGGAATTGAACTCAGGACCCTTCAGTCCACAGGCCGACATGCTATCCACTGAGCCAAACCAGTCAGAAAAATGTTATGTTTCTGAGCTTTATCTAGGTTGATGCTTGTAGTTTGAGGTTTTTTATTTAAATTGTTGAAAAATATTTCATTATATGAATACTAGAGGCCCGGTGCATGAAATTTGTGCACCTGGGGGGGGTGTATGGGGAGTGGTCTCTCAGCCGAATTGTGAGAGGGTGCAGGCCAGGAGAGGGACCCCACCGGTGCATGATCGGGGCTGGGGAGGGACATGGGAGGTTAGTTAGCCAGGGAGGGACTGCAGGAGGGCTCCAGGGCATGTCCAGTCAGTCTCGCTCAGTCCTGATCTGCAGGCCCCCAGCAGCAAGCACATCTACCGGTCAGAGCATCTGCTCCCTGGTGGTCAGTGCACATTATAGCAAGTGGTTGATCAGCCTTAGCATATCATTAACATATTACGCTTTGATTGGTTGAACGGACAACCGGATGACCAGGCACTTAGCTTTTATTATATGGGATACCACATAAAAATTTTTTGTATCCATTCTTCCAATAACGGACACTTAGGTGGTGCCCCCATCTCTTCTGGGGGAGGCTTTTACAAACTATGCATGAAGCAGCAGGCTTGACGCTGAGCCTTCCTGCGTGCACAGATGGCGTCTCTCATGGGCCTGGGCTGGATGGAGTGGTGACCATCGGTGCTGCTTCCCTCAGCAGGGCTCCCATTTTCTCTTGCGGGCACAGGACGGAATTGCACGCCCTGTCCCTGGAAGTCAGACCTAGGCCTTCTTTGGCCAACGAGACACAAACGGAAGTGGTGCTCGTAGTTTACAGGCTGTGCTTTTGAGAGCTGGCCTGTGACTGGCTCTGTTCTCCCGCTGCCTCAGGGAGCGGCCTTGCTCAGGATGGCGAGCCTCTGCCAGCTAGCTTCTTGGGGTGAGAATTGACCCTCAGCGACCCCACGGTGGATGGATATGCAGCACGAAGAAGAACTAAGCCTTGAGATGACTTAGGTTATTCTGTTAAGTCAGCAAACCTTTCCATCCTGACTGATATATACACGAGGACCCACGTGGGGCGTTCCATAACAGAACACCTGGCTGAAGTACTGGCCGAGGAGCTGTGTGAGGTGCAGGAGGAAACCCAGGGATGGGAAGGGCGGACTGTTTCCTGATAATATCTCTAGAGGTATAAGAGAACCCGAGCTGTTTAAACCTGCATTCTTCAAGGCCAAATGTGCGTCTCCCTGGGCCTCTGGGTCCTTCGAGGGAAGCAAAGGTTGACGACGAGCCCCACAACCCTTGCTGTCTGGCTGTGTGGGGAGTCCACCCTTTTTCCTCCCAGACTCTTTCTCCCTGCAGAAGTTTCTGAGTCTCGGTGTTTTGCTGGCTCAGCACTGTGGCCCTCTCTGCTGAAAACTAATTTGCACTCCACAATTGATCTTAAAAACAAGGCAGAACAACCAGCAGTGGCTCTTATTAACTCTGCAAGCAGCAGAGGTAACCGGGAGGAAACGCTCGCAGGTCATCTGAGGAAACCCGGCTGTGTTCCAAGGCGCAGGGTGAGGGATGCGCTCCTGGGGCAGCCTCGATGCACCGCGACACCCACGCGGCACCGAGTGGCTCGCAGTGCCTGGCCTGACCTGGCTAGACATTGCCTACACCCTCTGGGGTCCTGTCTGACGGGGTATCCTGCAGAGGCCAGGCAGCGGGCATCACTTGGGCCTGACTTTCCTTGAACGTCTTTTTTTTTTTTTTTTAAATAGCTCATTGTTCTCTCATGGTGCGCGTTGCCTTTATACTTCTAATAAATTCTTGGCTGTCCCGTGATTTCAAATATTCTGGTTTCATTGTTTCTAGCATGTCCCCCTCCATCTGAAAATTCGGTTTTCTAGTAGTTGTGTTAGTTTTGCCTGCTGGCTCCTGCTCAGGAGGGTCGTTCCTGAGAATTTAATTGGGAATTGTCATTTTTGTTGTGAGCGCTCATCTTCGGGAGCCCCGTCAGTGGCGTAGGTGCCTGATCTTCAGAGCAGTTTCGCAATTGTTTTTTCTGAACTTCCTGGGTTATCGGTTGCCATGGAACCAACTGCCCGTTTATTTTTCTACTTGGGGCTTCCCAGGTCCCCAGGTGATGTAATTTCAACCCCCAGGCCCGGTGAGTCATACCCTGAAGCCTGGGGCTCTCAGGGGAGACTTCTCAAACAAAGGAGGAAGGTGCAGATAGTTTCTTGCTGTCTCCCCTGCATGGGAAGGCATTGTTCTGATCCACCCTTTATTGAGATTGCATCGCTTTTCGAGGTGTGACTCTATGTTGGGATCTTGGTTTCAACTCCTCACCATGTTCTATACAAAGTCTCCTTTCCTGTTCGTGGCAGTGGGCACCTATGCCCCTGGCTCGGGAGCTGAGCAGTTCACACTTACCTGGGCAGGCTCACGGGCTTCAGTCCCACAGGTGTCTGGCACCGAGGAATTTCTCCTCACTCTCTTATGAGCTCAGCTACACAAAAATGTGTATTTTTAAAAAATACTTTCCAAACATGTATAGGAACCTTTAGGTTCTTTTTGTTCCCATCTTGCTAGAATCTGAATCTCTCAGCAACTCCTTCCAACTGAATAGGGATGATGCTTCTGGCTTAAGAAGGGAGAAGGGACCAGGACCAGAATGGGTGGTGGTAACTTGTCATAGCCTCTTTGGAACAGGTGCATTTCATTTACCTCTGTGGTCTTCACCTTTTTTTTACTTAAAAGAATTGTGCAAACTGTTGTATCTTATAGTGCATTTTAAAAAAATCCTCACCCAAGGATATGTTTATTGAATTAGAGCGAAAATGGAGAGAGAGAGAGAGAGAGAGAGAGAGAGAGAGAGAGAGAGAAACATAGATGTGAAAGAGAAACATCTATAAGTTGCCTCCTGAATGTGCCTCCACCTGAGATCAAACCTGCAAATGTGCCCTGACCGGGAATTGAACCTGAGACTTTTTGGTGCACAAGAGGACACTCCAACCAACGGAGCCACCTGACCAGGGCTTGTAGCACATCTTTAAGTTCACTTAGGAACATCTTCCAATAAGGTGAAATTATTTTTAGCCCATTTAAAATATGGTCATTTAAAAATAAAACTTAGATTGCTTTTTAAAATGTCAGTGATTTGATATCTACCATCATTCATTTTAAAAACTCACAGGCAACCTCTCCTTTACAAGCTTGAAGCTTCACATCATTTTTCTCTTTGAACTCATTTTTTTTTTCTGTACCGCATCCTCCTAAACAATTCTATTCTGATGTAATATTTTCCCTTTGAAAGTATTTTGTTGACATCCTCTCCTATTTCTCAGTAACACAAGTATGTTTATAAAGTTAAACATCCATTATACTAATTAACAAAAGTGGTAGTGTTGATCAGAACTTAAGTTGGTGGGAATGCATATAAGTAGCTGTCCCTTGAATGGGGGGTTTTCAAGAAAACACTCTAAATGCTAACTTAGAGCCCATGGCGTGTGTATGCCCGCTTAGGGAACTTGCAATGTGAAATAGCCTGCCCTAGACTATCCACGGATAGCCGCCATGTCTGTAATCATGATGGTTAACTTTAGGTGTCAACTTGACTAGGCCGTGGGGTGCCCAGATATTTGGCTAAACATTATCTTTGGGTCTGACTGGAAGGTGTTCTGGATGGGATTACGTTTGAACCGGTAGGCTGAGCAAAGCAGACTGCCCTTCCTCAGGTGGGTGGGCCTCACCCAACATGTTGAAGATCTGAGTAGAACAGAATGGCTGAGTAAGAGGAAACTTCTTCTGCCCACTCCTGTGAGCTGGGACATTGGTCTTTTTCTGCCTTCAGACTAGAATTGGGGCTAGAGCTGCTGACTTTTGGACTGGAACATACACCATTGGAACTCCTGGGTCTGCACTGTGCCGACTGCAGATCTTGGTCTTCTTAATGTCCATGATCATATGGATCAATCTTTGTAATAAGTCTCTATACCTATACCTACACCTACACCTACACCCATATCTACACCCACATCCACACCCACACCTACACCCACACCTATATCTACACTTACACCTACACCTACACCCACACCCATACCCACACCCATACCTACACCTATACCCACTCCCACACCCACCAACCCACGCACCTACACCTATACCTATACCTATACCTATACCTATACCTATACCTATACATACACACACACACATATATATATCTATATATATGTATACATATACCTCTCTCTCTATCTCTATGTCTATCTCTATCTACCTCTCTCTTTCTCTCTCTCTAGATCTCTACCTATCTATCTCCACCTCTATCTCTACTTCTACCTCTATCTCTATCTTTATCTCTATCTCTCTATCTCTATATCATCTCTATCCATATCATTTACCTGTATTTGTATCTATATGCATGCATATATCTCTGTTTTGTTTCTCTGGAGAACCCTAATACGGTTACATGTGTACTATCATCTATGTGCAAGTATTGTGAAGTTATAAGAATGTAGCAAGCAGATCGAGAGAGGGGCACCTGGGTTTTCTTCCCAATGATTGCTGCCTCCTGGCTCTGCATGGCACACGGTGGTCCTATAGAGTCACCACAGGGAGGCCCCACTTGGGTTCCCACCTGCTTGTTAAGCAGCAGGGAAGTGCCCATTCCACAATGTCACACGGTATTAAGTAAGATTCAGACTTCTCTTGAGGGGTGGGTGGGTAAAGGGGACTTACCAGAGTAAGTCTGCGGAGTCAGCAGAAAGAAAATGTACAGACCCCCTCACTCCCACTGTCCCCCAAAGTGTGCAGGGCCGTTTGCTGCGCACTGCACAGCGTGGCTCCCATCGGCTCGTCTCAGGCCCCGCATTCTAGGCAGAAACAGAGGCCTCCTTTCTCTGCATTAAACAAAACCGGTACATGGGCATTTGCTACAGAAATGGCGTATGTCACATATACAAAACTCCAAGATTCAGGACGTTGAGAAACGTGCCTTTAAGTTCTCTTGCCCAAATGAGCAACTTCATGTAAAAATGCTCACATTTTGCTGACAATGACGCTCAATGGTTTCAGTGTGGAAAGAGATGCCTCGGAATGCTCAGAAATGCCTGATAAAGGCTCCCCGTCACCCCGCCGCTCAGCGGGCATTTGTAGGACAGTGACGTTGCTATCATTTCCCGGAACTCATTGAAAAAAGCATGTGGCGATGATTTTGTGTCCTTAGAGCTCTGCCTTTTTCCTCCCTAAAACCGTGCATTTGTTTAAGTTCTCCACATGACTAATTTTGGAGCGAGGGAGTCCTTTTCAGAAGTGCAGACCTTGACTCCAGACATTTCTGGATCCGGTCTCACGTTTCATTCCCACACGCAGACGGGCTTGTGGACACGTTTGCCCGTGGCGCTGGCGGGCGGTGGGGGGGGGGGGAAGCAGGGGCGGAGGGAGGGCTGCAGGAGAGGAGGGAGGCACACACCGCCGGAGGTTTCGGCTCTCTGTGCCGCTCCGTTGCTGTGCGGTTGAATAATTATGATGGCATCATTTTCCTGCATTCGGCAAAAAATTGCACGCAGAGCAACCTGACAGTGCGGGTTGGTCAGAGCCATTTTTCTTCATAAAAGCTCCTGCATTTGTCTCCTTTTACAAATGACTCCGAGGCTCATTTCAGAGGCAGATAGCTTACGTGGAAAGGATAGCTGTGCCCCTTTTCAAAATCTTTGGGAAATTTCAAGTTTCCCTTTCCCGACCTCGCAAAGCATCCTGCGTACAACAGGCAGCCAGGAGACACCTTTTGTGGCTGATGACTGTGGGGAGTGACACTGAGGGACCTTTCACGTGTGTACCGCAGGGATGCTGGGCCTGGATTGGCTCGAGGGGACGCCGGAAACGTCCCACGCCCAGCCCCATCTCCCCGCGGCCCTTGGTGTGCCTGTGATTGAGTGGCGATAAAGCTATCATTTTTGCTGCATTAGGAGGAAAAGGCATATGGAGACTGGACGTCCATGGGGTTTCATAACGTCCTCTCCACAAAACAGCGACATTTGTCTTCTTTCATCTAAGGCTGAGTCATTTCTGAAATGGAGACCTAAAATTTAAGGTCTGGAAGATTTCAAGTTCAACATCTGTGAGAAAGCCGGCGTCAGGTGCTTTCTGCCCAGATGGGGAGGGGGGCGGGAGAAAGCAGACACCTTCTGATAATGGCCATTCTGAGTCAGAGCCGGTGAGGGGGGCTGCAGGGAGCTGCCCCCTGGGCCGGCTTAGTTTGCTTTGGATGCAACTCGACGGTGGTCCCTGCTGAGGGCGAACGGTAGTGGGGAGCCAGAGGGTGGTTTGGGGGAACAAGGATAAAGGAAAGCCCTGTACAATGGCGTTTCTTGGAGACCCGTGTCACCCCAGGCACTACATCAGGCAGTGAGAATGCAAAGATGAATATGGTCTCTGTCCCCACAGAGCTCCTGGCTAAGTGAGGGAAATGGATAAGGAAGCAAATGCTTGCAGCAGGGAGTTCCCGGGACCCAGAAAGGAGGGCCGGGTTCAGTGAAAGCAGGGCACAGGGAAACTTCCTGGGGGAAGGGCTGTTTGCATTGGTCTATGAAAGATTAGAGGCCCAGTGCACAGATTCGTGCACTGGTGGGGTCTCTCAGCTTGGCCTTCGCCCTCTCACAATCCGGGACCCGCAGCGGGGATCAGGCTGAAACCAGCAGTCCGACATCCCCTGAAGGATGTAGTAGTGCACAAAGTGGCGGGGGGCTGGGGAGGAGCCCAAGCTCGGGGCTGGGCATGGTTCCCACACATCCTGGTCCCGCAGCACCTGCCTCAGCTACTTAGTAGCGCTGCTGTGGAGACGGAAGAGGTCAGAGTCTTCAGTGGACAAGGAGACCAGATTGGCGGGCAGACGGCAGAGATGTGGTCCAGGCAAGGAGACATGGTGAGAAGGGGTCATTGTTCAGGGAAGGTCTACCAGTGACAGGGGCAGGGTGCCAGCCATGCCCAGAAGTAGGAGGACACTAGGCCAGGCAGCCTCTGGGTGCTGGGGTCGGAAAGTGTGTGTGTTGGGGGTCTGCATCTGTATAGGAGGAGGTAAGGGGAATGCGAGTGAAAAGCCTTCTTTCAGGCTGGCCCTGAGTGGGGCCCAGGTGCTGCATCCCGTAGGAAAGAGAACAAAGGTTGGAGAGGCGGTGGGAGGAAGGGTGATTTCTGCATTTGGGTGGCACCAGGATGTGGTTGCACTGGTGTATCCTGTCCACCAGAGGGCAGGAGAGACCCACACAAGAGGCTCCCAGGGCACTGGCTGCAGAGCTTGGGGAAGGTCACTGCTTGGCTGGGGGGCTGGGTGGTCAGGAAGGAGCAGAGAGGGTGAGGAGGAAAAGCTAGGCCTGAGTACTCTTCTTATTCCCAAGAAAAGCTCTCTAGACGGGCATTTCCCAGCCTAGGGGCATGCAGAGCACGCCAGAGGCTGTGGCCTGGGTTTGCCCTTGCAGAGGGCATTCAGGCGACTCCAGGCAGCACTGGTGAGGACCCGGTCAGCCCTGGACTAGGTTCAGGTCTCCTCTCCTGTCCATGCTGCTTCTAGCCCAGCTTTCAGAGGTGGGGATGTGCTGCTCCCTCTTCCTGGTCTTCTGAGAGGGCTCAGGTGGTGAGAGAAGCTCCTCTGGGCAGGAAGCCCCACCTTCTCATATCCGAGGACCCCACCCATGGTCACGGCTGGCTCTCAGGGATCACCAAGCCCTTCCCCATCCTGGAAACGGCCGGGGGACTCCGCCTTGCCATCCAGCATGGGGGGTAGAGTGCAAGAGCTTTGAACTCTTGGAGCGTTGGGGTCAGGCTCTGGCTGGGACCCCCCGTATCTCTCTGAGACCCAGTCTCCTCTTTCGTGAAGTGGAGATTTGAAAACTTGCCCAGGGCTGTTAGGAATCTCAAATGAGGTTATGGCATAAGCATGCTTCCAACCAGTTAACTGATTCAAAAATGTGAGTTTTTGTCATTGATCTTCCCCTTCAGATATGAAAGGTCCTGTAAGGACAGGGTCTTATCCACCTTCTTCTGTCTCCCTGGGGCCGAGGACTGTCCTGGCAGATGGGAGGGGATCCCTGTCAGAGGTTGTGAGTGCCGACCAGATGGGCACCAGCTCCTGCAAAGGACAAAGCAGGGTAAGGCAGTGGATGAGGCCACGAGGGCTGCATCTGCCCAGGCCTGACCTGTCCTGAGACCGCAGGTGCTCTCACGGTGTGGGTGGGGTGGTGGGGTGTAAAGACCCCGGTGTCCCCGTTGAGTTAGCGCCTCCTGCAGGAAGCTGATTTGACTCATTTGCGGCTGACGTGACCCCACTTGGCCCCGGGTGGCAGGGGAGGTCGGGGCTGGTGGAACTTGGTCAGGTGTGCAAGGCTAGGGCTTGAAAGGAGCCCGGGGAGGCCGGGCTGAGGGTGTGGGGGGAGCTGGGCTCCTCTCTCCTCCAGCAGCTCCCCTCTCTAGCGGGTGGAAGTGTCTGATTGGAGCCCCTGCTTGGATGCACATTTTATTTCCGGAGAGACTGTTCCATAGCTCACGAGGGCCTTGGATTCCTTAACTTGTCTTTCTTCTTCCTTGAGAGCAGGCATGTGTGGGGGCGTTCATAGGCTCTGACAAGTCCCATTTCCGTACTAATAAATATTCCTCCTCTCCTCTCTAAGTGGTAAAGGAAAACCAGAGGAAGAACAAGGTGCCCATTTGTCACCTGCTCCCTGGTCCAGGGCAGCGGAAGCATTTTGCTCTTGCTGGTGCCCACTTGAAGAAGGAGGATGAGGGATGGGCTTGCCTCTCTCTGCTTAGTTTAATCTTGCTTGGAAGGGCCAGCCCTGCCCCGAGGAGGGGCAGGAAGAAGAGGAGGAGGACAGCACGGGCAGTGGCCTGGGCAGGGGCTGTAGGAGACCCGACAGAAGCCAGGAGGGCGGGGAAGGAGGTGAGTGGAGGTGGGAGATGCAAGGTCGTCAAGCAAGCAGGCCACCGCACTCCGGCCTTGCAGCCACTACCCCTGGGTGGAGGCACCGAGGGGTGTCTCCGTGCTCTGAGACGCTCTGTTTGCTCAGGACTTTGCTCCTCTCTGCGTAGTGTGGGTTTCAGCCTCTCACAGAGACAGACCCCACCCCTCCCAGACCACGCCTGGCTGTGGTCAGATGACAAGCCCAGTCTTGTGGTGGGAGGTGTGTGTTCTGGTCAGGACAAGACCTTGTGATTGTGGTGACCCATCCCAGGGGCCCACAGACATACTTTGAGGTCAGGGCCCTGGGCAGAGCAGGGCAGACCTTGTGCTGTGTGACGGCGGGTGAGGCACACAGACCCCTGGGGCTTCCCGCTTTCTCATCTGCAAAACAGAAGGAGCCTGTCTCTGCCCTGCCCTGGCTTTGGAGGTCGTTCAGTGCATGTGAGAACTCTCTGGTCCGGGGAGGACCAGGTAAATGGAAAGGCTGTTATGGTTATTTTGGGGGCAGGCTGGTGAGCCCCTTCCTCTGTTCCCCTTCCTCCCCTCACCCTCTGTGCTGCCCGTCCCCTCGTTGCAAGCTGGGCCCAGTGGGAGCCACCCACCCGGTATGCTCCCTGCTGTGAGGGTGCGTGGAGAGGAAGGGAGGTACCCTTTTGGCCTGCTCTGCTTTCTCCTTGACATCAGCCTGGAATATCCGGCATGTTGCCAGCAGGGGGCAGTAGCACCTCACACCTGGACCCCTGCTCTGTGCTTCTGCACCGCACCAGTAGGGCCCCAGGTAGGTGGAGAAGGTTTTCATGGCCCGTGCTGGGTGCAGTGGGTTAGCCACAGGTCATGTGGCAGGGCCACCTTGACAGCCAGGCCTGGGGAGCAGAAGACGAGGGGTGATGCTGACTAATGGTGAGGCCCCCAATGCCGCCCTCAGGGTAGCTCATGTCCATTGAGCCTCCTGCCCAAAGGGAGGGGCCACTCTTCAGCTCAAATGAGCACTGCAATGGGAACAGGGAGCAGGCAGGGGGGGTCTCACCTGGCCAGGCCTTCCAGGGCACCCTGCTCAGCCCAGGTGGTGACAACAGCAAGGATGCAACCACCTCAGCATGCCTCACGTCAGGTCCCCTAACCTGGACCCTGACCCTTGCACAGACCCCTGCCCTCAACCTTCACTCCTGACGTGGACCCAGCCCCCTCCCGGCCCGGCACTTGGAAGCCCTGCTGCCTGCGCTCAGTCATCTCCCTTCTCTGGATTCCTGGGGCTGAAGGCAGACCCAGGCTCCCTGCCCAGGGGGCATCCCCCTCGCCCAACATCTGGGCAGATGCAGGGTGAGATTGCAGGACGAAGCTGACAGCCCCTGAGGAAACAGGGAATAACACAAATCCCGTGTTTCTGCTGTGTTTTGCCCAGAGGGAGGTTTTGAGGGGACAGGGGACTTAGGGCAGGTAATGTCAGGATTGGTCCGCAGCAAGTGTTAGGGTGTGACCGTGTACGGTGGGTCTGTGTGCCAGGGGTGGGGTGGGGGGATAGAGGTGGATGGGTGGGGGTGATAAAGGGCTCTTTTGGGCAAAGTCCCTGTCTTCTTGGACCTCCCCTGAGTGGACAGAGGCCACCAGAGCTCCCCTGAGTGGACAGAGGTCCCCTGGGCTCCCCTGAGTGGACAGAGGCCACCAGAGCTCCCCTGAGTGGACAAGAGGTCCCCTGGGCTTCCCTGAGTGGACAGAGGCCGCCCGAGCTCCCCTGAGTGGACAGAGGCCGCCAGAGCTCCCCTGAGTGGACAGAGGCCACCAGAGCCAGAGGCCGCCTGGGCTCCCCTGAGTGGACAGAGGTCCTCTGGGCTCCCCTGAGTGGACAGAGGCCGCCCAAAGCAGGCAGACTCCTGCTCCCAGCAGCCCCCTCCCTGGTGGGCTCAGCTGGGCAGTGTCTCGCACCTTCCTCTCGTCTAGGCTTGAAAACATACTTGTCTGTGTCCCTTTCCTGTGTAGCCCCTGGTTGACAGGGACTCCGTTAATGAGTTACAGTGTTAACGACTGTTAATGACTCGAGGGATACGGCCTTCCAGGTAGCGGTGTCCTCTGGAAGCATAAGTAGCTCAGCACCACGTGGTGAGAGGCGGGCAGCCAGGCAGGGCAGGGGAAGAGACCGCGGAAATCTGGATTTGTGGTGCATCCAACCTCGCCACGTCGATGACCACGCTTTCCGCCTCAAAGGCCAGCTCCTCCCGAGCTGTGCACCTGTCTCCCGCTTTTCAGGAAATCTCCTGGGAAACAGGGTCTACTCTTCTCTCAGGTCTGAGTCCCAAAGGCCCGGCACATGCCCCCAAGGCTTCCTGAACCCTCCCTTCCCCACCCGAGGGGTGGTGTCCCCTTCCTGCTCCAAGGAGGTGGGCAACAGCTGAGCACTTTTTATTTTATTTATTTAAAAATATTTTTTGTTGATTTCAGAGAGGAAGGGAAAGGGGAGAGAGAGAGAAAACATTAATGATGAGGGAGAATCATTGATTGGCTGCTTCTTGCATGCTCCACACTGGGGATCAAGCCCACAAACCAGGCGTGTGCGCTGGCCGGGGAATAGAACCATGACCTCCCGGTTGACACTCAATACTGAGCCATGCAGTTCAGGCCAGTCAAGCACTTTTAAAAAATAATATTTGTTCTTATTGACTCCAGGGAGAGGAAGACAGAGAGAAACATTGATGTGAGAGGGAAACATCAGTTGGCTGCGTCCTGCACCCTCCCTGCTGGGGATCAAGTCCACAACCCAGACATGTGCCATGACAGGGAGTCAAACCTGCGACTTCCTGGTGCATGGGATGATGCTCAACCAACTGAGCCACACCAGCTGGGCCAGCTGAGTGGTTTTATAAAACATGTTGTGACTGTTGTTTCTAAGTCTCTCTTCCATCTCTTACTTTCTCAATTCCAAGAAAATCTGACTCCTTTAACCTTTCTGCAGGCATCTGCTCTTTAATCCCTAATCATGTTTGTAATTTCTACTCTCTAAATCTTTTCCAGTTCTTGCTTTGCAAGTGCTTAAGTTGGACAGATTAGGAATTTGTGGATTTTAATGGGTGATTATTTCTTGGTTGCTATTAGTTTTAAAAAATTCCAACATAATAATTATAAGAAATAAATGTTTTCTTTTTTTTCTGTGTCAGGCTGAGCTACTTATGTTTTCAGGGCTTTTCCTGTGTATCTTAATTTAATCTTCATGACACTGACTCTGTGAGGAAGGCATTATTATCCCATTTTTTCAGGTGAGAAAAATTAGGCTCAGAGAAGTTAGGCCATTTGTCCAAAGTCACACAGCTAGTCATGGAAGAGCCTGGTAGAGGTCAGGGGAGGGTGCTACAGAGCTCTCAGCTAACCTCTGTAAATATGGAAACTTGTTTTTAAGTCTAATTTAAAAATTTTAAAAATAATTCACACAAACATTTGCATTGCGCTTAATATACTACCCACATTTGTTTAATATAAGAACAATGCCTTTAATTTCTGTGAACCTTGGGGTAGAATCCATGCTCTGGGGAAACATGCCATGCATAGCTGGGACCTCAGGTCCTTTGGACACACGGCCACACACCCCGGGGCTTCCGACACCCCAGTGGGCAAACTGCTGCTCTCTGAGTCATGGGCTCTGTCTTCCAGCTCACAGAGCTGCCTGGCTTGGAAGGTACCTACCTTTTCTTCCCCAGAGCACCAGTCCTCACCTTCTAAGACAGGAGAGATTTGTTTCTCAGCGTTCCTTAGAAGATAATATGAAATAGCAGACATGAAAGGGTCCTCGGAATGCAAAAGCATGACATTTTTGGTTAACATTTACATTTTGACACCAGGAGGCCATTTGACCCACACTGAGCCTCTGATTTACTCGGGACCCAGATTTATTTCACTACATTTCCAGATTCATTTTTTCGTAGCGTTTTCTGTTTAGCAGTTTCCCGGGATCTAGCTGAAGTGCTGTTTCCCTGACTTGATTTCTCTGCCTGATTAATAGAATTCCTCTGCAAGTGAGGAGGGGGCACAGTGGCTGCAGGATAGGGAAGAGCAGTCGTGCGCTGGGGCTAGAGCAGCCCCACTCCCCACACAGCTGGGCTTTTCCAGAACCCTCACCCCACCTGAGTGTCAGCATCTTCCAAGTTCCCCAGTGAAGGGAGCCAGGCAGGTTGGTGCTTCTAGGAACCAGGGATTTCAGAGAACTGGACTAGAAACAAAAAAGGAAATTTCTAGGACTAAAAAAAAAAATACAACATGATATGGGTTCAACAGTAGATCTGACACACTGAAGAGCATAGTGATCTGGAAAACAGTGAGACTAAAACATCCAGACTAAATAAAACATGTAAATGTCAGAAAAGAGTGTCAGAGGCAGAGAGGACGGGGTGAGACGTCTAACGTATATGCATTAGGGATTAGGAAAGAGAGGAGCAAGTCGATGGGGAGAATAAAACCTTTGAAGAAACAATAACCCCATGATCTCACTCATTTGTAAATTACAATGAACAACATCAACTGATGAACAAGAACAGATCCAGAGACAGAGAAGCATCGATCAGACCATCAAACCTCAGAGGGAAGGCAGGGGAGGGTGGGGATAAGGGGGAGACATCAACCAAAGGACTTGTATGCATTCATATAAGCCTGACCAATGGACACAGACAACAGGGGGATGAGGGCATGGGGTGGGGGGCGAGGGTTGGGAGAGGAATGGGGGGATTAGGACACAGGTAATACCTTACTCAATAAAGAAATTTAAAAAAGAAATAATAACCAAGAATTTTACAAAAGTGATGAATGGAATCAAGCTATGGGTTCAAGAAGAACCGTGAACCTCAATCAGGATAAATACAAAGAAAATCATGTGTCTAAGTTCATCATAGAAAAATAGCCAGAAATAAAAGACAAAGAGAAACAACCTGAAAGGCAGCCAAAGAGAGGAAAACATGCTCTATTTTCAAAGGAACAGCAATAAGATCAACTACTGGCTTCTCACCAGAAATGGTGGCGGCCAGAACCCAGTCTCTTCCAAGTGCTAAGAAAGGAGTTGCTGATCTAAAGTACTTCAATGGTGAAGGTGAACCTAAGCAGTTTTGGGCAAATGGAGACAGGATTCTTCAGCAGCAGGTCCATCCAATTCTTTAGGGAGGAGCACGAGGGTCACAGATGGAAGCAGAAGCAGTTGGGAGGAGCGCCACCTGATGGTGACTGTGGATAAGCAAGTCTCCTTGAATACCCACTGCATGAAACAGTGACAAGAGTTACTTTTCATGAAGTGTGTATGATGTTTCCGGCCGTGTGCAAGCGTTGTTTTACTTATTCTTCACAACAATCCTATGAATCTGGTGCCATTATTAATTTCATTTGGAACACAAGGAAACTGAGACTTAGAGAGCAAGAATAGCTTTCCCGAGGTCACCTACACATTGAATGTGAATCTTACTGCCAAGTTTGTTTCTCTCACTAAGTTGTGCTTTTCTGAAGTGTCAGTGGCTTGTCCCCTTAAGTTCCAGGGAGAACCGGCGAATGGGGATCCCTCTGAATCAGCAGCGGTGGCTGTCATTTGCCTGATCTTTCCCTTCACGGTGGAAGGGTAACCATTGTGGGTGTGGGAACAGCAGCTGGTTGGACTGTTCCCCTCTGCGGAGCTTGTGAGTTCCTTCTGCTTCCAACAACGTCTGTCCTCCTCTTCGTCCACCCGATCACTAGCCATCCTGCAAGACCCAGCAACCATCTTGCCCTGACCGTGAAGTTTTTCTTGACTTTTACATTTATTCTGATCATCCTCCTTTTACCTTACCTGCACACGTAGACACCAGTACATGATTGAAGAGTTTCCCATGGTTTCTCATGTGGGGACACTTCTCCTCTGCATTAGACTGTAAGATCTTGGAGAGAAGACCCCATAACTTGGTTGACATTTTACCCACCAGTGTGACACCTGGCACCCAGAGAGCACTCAGGTGGTAAATACTCACAGATTCACTAACTACAGTTCATCCTGTCCACTGCTGGCAGGAAGCCCGAAGCCAGTGTTTGGTCATGAGTACCCTGTGAACCACCGCAGAGCATTTCGAGTTGCCCTGAACTTAGCCGAGTTGAACTCAGTGGGACCCAACCAGGGTTCTACATACACAGTATCAAGACCTTTGGATTGAAGTATGGAATCAGCTGAGTTGTATTTGGGTTATCAACCAACCGAACTCCCAAGCTCCACCTAGAGAAGTTGTTTAATTGGCTTTCTCATAGGATCTTCTGTCAAACTGGCTTGTGAGTGGCATTCGTCAAAGCATTCCAGATGTCCTCCTCAGCCCCTTCGCTCTGGGTCCCACCTCAGAGCTCTGTGCCCTCCCTGTTGACTCAGCACAGATTTTCAATCTGCTTCCCTCGTGCTGATGATATTCATGGAAGTCTAGACACCTCTGCAGGTAGAGAGGACACCCATGGGGGTGCCCAGGGTGAATGTTAATGAGTGTTCCATAATGAGACCAGGACACCTGTGTGCCAGTGGGAGCGCAGAGGCAGAGAACAACCGTTCGAAGGAGATAAAAGAATAAATGGCCTTCCTGGCTGGGCAGGATGCAAGGAAGCGTGCTTATGTGGCTCTACAATGACCCACGTAGATATTAGATCTCTCTTAGTTTGGCAGAGGCCAAGGTGAAAACGATGCAAGTCACTAGATGAAGAGGTAATTCTGGAATTTATGGCGAACCTCCCCTGTGCTCAGTTTTGTGGTGAGAGGAAGCTGGGAGGGGAAGAAATCTCTCCCATGCTGCCCTCCAATGAGGGTAAAGGGAGAAAAGGATAATTAAAAGGATTTAAAAAATATTTTATAGATTTTTTACAGAGAGGAAGAGAGAGGGATAGAGAGTTAGAAACATCGATGAGAGAGAATCATCGATCAGCTGCCTCTTGCACACACCCCACTGGGGATGTGCCGGCAACCAAGATACATGCCCTTGACCGGAATCGAACCTGGGACCTTTCAGCCTGCAGGCTGACGCTCTATCCATTGAGCCAAACCAGCTTCGGCAAGTAAAAGGATTTTTGAACACAAGTTGCAACAAAGCCATCCTTCTATGTTTCACGTGTGATTGTATTTTGTATTTCATATAAACTGAACTTAATTGGGGAGAAGATTTTTCACACCCTCCCTCACAAGGCATAGCAGTGGGTTGTATTTCATGGAATTAAAAGGAGGCCTAATCTTACACACACAGACATGACATGCACACATTCATTCTTTCCATTGAAATCAATGAAAATTAGTTGATCTAAGAAATTTTGTAAAATCCCAAAGCATTGACAAAAAGCCTTGCTGGGATTTTGCTAGAAATTTTATGAAACCTGCCTCTCAGTTGTGGAGAAATGACACCTTTGCTATGTTGAGTCTCTCAATCTGTGAACACAATATGTCTTTCCACTTAATTAGATCTCTTTGATTTCTTTCACTGGTGCTTTGTAGTTTTCCGCTCTAAGTTCTGTACATAAAAAAAAGATTTATACCTAAGTATTTCATTTCTGTTTGAGTGATTGGAAATGGCCTTGTAATTTAGGTTTCCATGTGTTTATTGCTAGTGTATAGAAACACTATTGATTTTCATAGGTTGATCTTGTTCTCTCTGACCTTGCTGAACTCATCTATTAGTTTTAGGAGTTGTATTTTTTTTATAGATTCTGTTATTTTCTGCCCAGATAATCATGTCATCACAAATAGCGACAGTTTAATGTCTTTCTTTCTGGTCTGTATGCCTTTAATTTCCTTTTCTTGCCTTAGTGCCGTGGCAGTGGTAAGAGTGGACAGAATTGCTTTGTTCCTGATTTGGAAGGGAACATTTAATCTTTCACTATTAAGTATGATGGTCAGATTATCTCATAGATCAATGGAATAGAATAGAGAACCCAGAACTAGCCCCACACAAGTATGCCAAACTGATTTTTGACAAGGTTGTAAAAATAATTAAATGGAGGAAGTATAATCTTTGCAACAAATGATAATTGGATATTCATAGGCAAAAAAGAACTTTGACTTAACCTTATACCTTATATAAAAGTGAATTATAGATTTAGTTGTAAAAGATAAAACTTTAAATGTTTATAAGAAAACATAGGACTTTGCAAAGACTTCTTAGAAATTAATTCAAAATACATGGGGAAAAAGTTGATCAATTGGACTTCATCAAAATTAAAATCTTGCCCTAACCAGTTTGGCTCATTGGATAGAGCATCAACCTGCAGACTGAAGGGTCCCAGGTTCAATTCTGGTCAAGGGCATGTACCTTGGTTGCAGGCACATCCGCAGGAGGGGGTGTGCAGGAAGCAGCTGATTGATGTTTCTCTCTCATTTATGTTTTTAACTCTCTATCCCTTTCCCTTTCTCTCTGTAAAAAAATCAATAAAAATGTATATATTTAAGAAAAAATAAAATCTTTCTCTGTGTGAAATACTGTTAAAAGAAATGAAAGGACAAGTGATAGACTGGTAGAAAATATTTGTAAACCACATATATGACAAAGAAATTACATCTAGACTGTATAAAGAACTCTCAAAACTCAACATTAAGAAAACCAAACAATCTAACTAGAAAATGGACACAAGATACGGAATGACATGTCACCAATGAGGATATAGAGATGGCAAGTGAACACATGAAAAAAATGTTCAATATCCTTAGTTGTCAGGGAAATGCAATTAATATTATGATGAGAGATCACTACACACCCATCAGGACAGCTAAAATAAAAAATAATGACACTACCAAATGCTGGTGAGGACATGGAGAAGCTGGGTCTCTTACACATTGGTGATGGAAAAGGAAAAACAATACAACTGCTCTGGAATATAACTTGGCAATTTCTTAAATTTCTTAAATTTTATATATATATATATATATATATATATATATATATATATATATATATATATATGTATATAGTATACATTTACCATATAACCAGTAATTATATTGCTAGACAATTTATCTCGGAGGAATTAAAAACTTCTCTCCACATAAACTCTCTATTTGATTGCTCATATAAGTTTTGTGACAGTCTCCAACTATTAACAACCAAAATGTATAGCTTAGTGGCTACATGGACTGTGGTATAGATATACCACAGAACAGTACTCAGAAATGAAAAGGAACCATCATGCACACAACTTGGGTGGATCTCAAGGGTATTATTCTGACTGAAAAAAGCCAATCTCAAAAGGTCACATATACTTATACTAGAGGCCCGGTGCACAAAATTCATGCATGGGGGAGGGGTCCCCTCATCCCAACCTGCACCCTCTCCAATCTGGGACCCCTCAGGGGACATTGCTCTCATAATCCTGGACTGCTGGCTGGCTCCTAATCGTTCACCTGCCTGCCTGCCTGGTTGCCCCCAACTGGCCCCCTGCCAGCCTGGTAGCCCTGAACTGCTCCAGCTGCTGGCCAGATTGCTCCCAACTGCCCCCTTTCTGCTGGCCTGGTTTTGCTCCTAACTACTCCCCACCCCCACTAGCCTAATTCCCCCCCTGCTGGCCTGGTCACCCCCAACTGCATCCCTGCTGGCCTGGTTGCCCCCAACTGCATCCCTGCTGGCCTGGTTGCCCTAACTGCCCCCCCCCCCAGCCTGGTCACCCCTCACAGTCCCTCCCACCCCCCACCTGCCTGGTTGCCCCATCAGTCTGCTATTCAGTTGTTTGGTTGTTCCTCACTAACCCCCTTCCAGCCTGGTCGTAGACAGCCATCTTGTGAGGGTGTGAGGGTTAATTTGCATAGTACCTCTTTATTACATAGGATAACATTTAAATGTGACAAAGGATAGAGTTGGAGGACAAATTAATGGTTGCCAGGGGTTAGGGATGGTGGAGGTTAGCAGCGGAGGAGGGATGGTGTGATTAAAAGGGATAGTATGAGAGTGATCTTTGTGATTATGAAATAGGTCTGTATCTTGATTGCAGTGGTGGTTACATGAATTTACACATGTAGAATTGACAAGACTGCAACACATGTACCAATGTCAATACCCTTAACTTGATATTGTAATGTGTAGCCACTGGGGGCATTGAGTGTCCAACAGAGAGAACTACTCTGTAACATGTTTGAAACTCCCTGTGAATTTGTAATTATTTCAAAATTAAAAATTGAAGAAAAGTAAAATTAAAAAATGTTTTAGCCATACCAGAAGATATAGAGAATAATACAAACATACTGTAAAGAAAACATCACTCAGCATAAGAAAAACAAACAAGTATTACAACCCTGCCTGGTGTGGCTTAGTTGGTTGGACATGATCCCAGGCACCTAAAGGTTGCTGGTTCTATTCCCAATTAGGGCACATACCCATGTTGCAGGCTCAATCCCTGTTGGGGGCTATGTAGGAGGCAGTTGACAGATGTTTCGCTCTTGCTTTAGTGTTTCTCTCTCTCCCTCTCCTTCTAAAAATCAATTTTAGAAAACCTTTTAAAGAAGAGAGAAAGAAGAAAAAGAAACATTACAAAGATCCCTGTGTACACCCTCCACCTTCCAGGTCGCATTCCCTTCCTTCATTCACTTTTTTCAAGTAATCATTATCCTAATTTTGGTGTTCATCACCCTTATATTTATCTCTCCAATATAAACATATGTATTCTTTATATCATGTATTGCATATTTTAGAGCTATATAAACGGTATCATGTTAACAAATTGTGCTTACCCTTCTAAAATTTGCTTTTTTTCACTCAAAATTATATTTGAAGATTTGTCAAATGATACACATGGCTTTAGTTTAATCATTTTAAATA
This sequence comes from Vespertilio murinus, assembly GCA_963924515.1. Classification (NCBI taxonomy): domain Eukaryota; kingdom Metazoa; phylum Chordata; class Mammalia; order Chiroptera; family Vespertilionidae; genus Vespertilio; species Vespertilio murinus. Next base: position 54,876,707 of record OZ004712.1, on the reverse strand, counting down.
GTGTAGTATTCCTTTGAATTGATGTGCCACAACAATTAATTTATTTGATGAACATCTAGGGCATTCTCAATTTTTCCTTATTTTAAACAAGGCTGCAATATTATTTTCACTAACTCCTTGATTATATGTAGAAGAGTTTTATGGGATTTGTGTCAGAGTGGAATTGCTGGGCCATGGGTTAGATGCATCATCAGGACTACTGGGTATAGTCCAATTGCATTTCAAAATGTTTTTCTTTTCTTTTTTTTTTTTTAAAAATATTTTATTGATATTTTACAGAGAGGAAGGGAGAGAGATAGAGAGCTAGAAACGTCGATGAGAGAGAAACATCGACCAGCTGCCTCTTGCACACCCCCTACCGGGGATGTGCCCGCAACCAAGGTACATGCCCTTGACCAGAATCGAACCCAGGACCTTTCAGTTCGCAGACCGACACTCTATCCTCTGAGCCAAACTGGTTTCGACTCAAAATATTTTCTGAACACCAAAGAGAATTCCTTTCAACTCAAAATGTTTTCTGAACACCAAAGAGAATTCCCATGGTGCCCCATCATTGCCAGCATCCGGTAGTCTCATAATTTCTCCCAATCTAAGGGGGTGTAATGGAATTATCTTGTGGTTTAAATTTGTGTTCTTTATCTTTTGGTGTTGATGAGGATTTAACAATATGCTTTCATAGTATTTTGGAATAATCTTCAAAGAATCTTTATTCATATTCTTTGTCTATTTGTATATTGAGTAGTTTGTCTTTTCTTGTTATTTGTAGGAGTTCCGTACATATTATAGATAGAACTTTTGTATTGTTGCTATGCATTTCAAGTAATTTCTCTAAGTCTATGACTTGTATGTTCACCATGTTTATTGTGACTTTTGATGGCCTCAAAGTCTCAATTTTAATCTGATTGAATTTATCAGTCTTTTCTTTTACAGTCTGTGTTTTTACTGTCTCGCTAAGAAATTTTTTTTCTGCCTAAAGGTTATAAGATGTTTTCTTATAGTTTAAATATATTCTAAAGTTTCAACATTTTGCTTTTCACATGTAAGTCTTAATTCATTTGCAATTATTATTATTATTATTATTATTGTGTGAGGTAGCAGCTAGATCAATTATATTTTCGTGTGGATAATTGTGCCAGCACCATTTATTTAATCTAACTTCCTATTTCACCTGATCTGTCACATCAAGTTATTTTATTTATTTAAAAATATATATTTTATTGATTTTTTTACACAGAGGAAGAGAGAGGGATAGAGAGCTAGAAACATCCATGAGAGAGAATCATCAATCAGCTGCCTCTTGCACACCCCCTACTGGGGATGTGCTCACAACCAAGGCACATGCCCTTGACTGGAATCGAACCTGGGACCCTTCAGTCAGAAGGCCGACACTCTATCCACTGAGCCAAACCGGTTTTGGCTTAAGTTATTTTTATATGTGTAAATCGCCTTTGGACTCTTGATTCTCCCTAATTAACCTAATGTCGCTACCTATGCTATTACCACATGGTCTTGATTACTATAACGTTTAGTAAGTGGTCTTGATTTCAGGGAGGGCAAGTCTACCCACCTGATTTCTTGTTCTCAGGTTGTCTTGGTTACTCCTGGCCAATAACTTTTCCACAGAATGATTAAATGTCTATGAAAAAAAATCCTTATGGACTTTTGATTGGAATTTCACTAAATTATACTTTTGCTTGGAGAAAAGCAATATCTTTTTATTTTTTATTTTTACTTTTGCTAATCCTCACCCAAAAATATTTTTCCCATTGCTTTTTAGAGAAATTGGAAAAAGGATGATGGTGGGGAGAGAGAAGAACATCAATGTTAGAGAGACATATCCAGGTACTATGACCAGGGCTGGAATCAAACCTGCAACCCAGGTTGATACCCTTGACCAGGAATCAAACCTGAGACCCTTTGGTGCATGGGCTGATGCTCTAACCCCTTAGTATACTGGCCAAGGTGAAAATCAGTATCTTTATGATATTTAGTTTTTATATCCTTTAACACTGAATTGTTTTTGAATTTTTAGGTCATCTTTAATGGCATTAAGTAGTATTTTATAATTTATCTATAAAATCTTGTACAGTTATTGTTGGTTTAATTTTAAATACCTTATAGCTTTATTTTCTATTTCAAATTGAATTTTTAAAATTAAATATTCTAATTTTTTGATGTTGCTATATAGGGTTATGATTAATTTTTTGTATAATACTTTATAGGCCGCAATTTTGCTGAGTTCTCTTATTAATTTTTATTATTTTAAAATAATCTTGGGACTTCTATATGGAAGTCATATGATTTATGAATAGTAACAGATTTATACTTCTAGTAAAATGCTCAATAGAGATAATGAAAGTGGTATTCTTACCTTGTTCCTGGTTTTAAAAAGAAATACTTCTATTTCACCATAAGTACAATGTTTGATAAAGTGTTTGAGGGCTGTTAAGGAGATTCCTTCTAGTTCTAGTTTGATAAGATTTTTAAAGTCCTTAAGGCTTTTTTAATCAAAAGATTTTTCTGTCTCTATTGAGTTGATTATGTAGTTTCCTATCTTTTCCTCTTAATGCACTCTATGATGTTAGGGTAGATATTCTAGCTTGAACTTTCCTCACCTTTGTGAGATAAATCTTACATGGTCGTGATGTATTATGGTTTTGAACAATATTTGATTCAGTTTGTTAAAATTTTACTTAACATTTTTATATTTGTTGTTCATGGATGAGTTTAGCCTAAAAAGTCTCCTTACATTGTTCCCATTTGATTTTAGAATCAAACTTTTGGAAGCCTCATAAGTTGATGACTTTTATTCCTTTGAATAAGATTGAAATTATTTCTTTCTTTAGGGTTTGGTAGAATATGCTTATAAAAAAAATCTAGCCCGGGGATTCACCCACCCCTTCTAATGAGTTATAACCACTGATTTAATTACTTTAACAATTAATTTATATTCTATTTTTATTGGGTCAGTTTTTATGAGTTTTATTAGAAAACTAGAGGCCTGATGCATGGATTTGTGCACTGGTGGGGTCCCTCGGCCTGGCCTGCAGGGATGAATGGACCTCCCTGTCACCAGCTCATCAGGCTCCAGCCTGCTCATTGGGTTCCAGCCCACTGTCCATGTTGATCCTGCACAGCGTGAAGTAGTGTGCAAAGCAGCCAGCAGCCAAGGAGGAGCTGGAGCCTGAGCTGGGTGCTATGCTGCTCTCTGCCCCCCCCATCACCCCTGCTGCTGCTGGGGCTTTGCAGGGGTAGTCTCTGGGAGAGGCCCAGCATCTGGTGTCCTTTTGTTAACTGAGCAGCACTTCTGCTGTGGGAGCGCTCTGACCATCAGGGGTCAGCTCCTATGTTGAGCATCTGCCCCCTCGTGGTCACTGCACATCATAGTGACCAGTTGTTCTGGTCATTCCACCATAATGGTTGCTTAGTCTTTTATGATATAGACTAGAGGCCTGGTGCATGAATTCATGTACTAGTGGGGTCACTTGGCCTGCAGGATCGGGCCAAAACTGGCTCTCTGACATCCCCTGAGGGTTCCTGGATTGCACAGACCAGACCAAGGGACTTCAATGGTGCATGATCAGGGCTAAGGAAGGAAGGGGGAGGTTGGCCAGATGGGGAGGGACCATGGGAGGGATCCAGGGCATGTCTGGCCCATCTCACTCAGTCCCAATCAGCCAGACCCCAGGAGTAAGCTAATCTACCAGTTGGAGTGTCTGTCCCCTGGTTGTCAGTGCATATCATAGAGAGTGGTTGAGCATCCGTAGCATATCATTAGCATATTATGCTTTGACTGGTAGAATGGCCAAGAGGATGACAGGACACTTAGCATATTCGACTTTTATTATATAGGATAGTTCATGTTTTTCTGCCTGGCTTGTGTGACTCAGTAGCTGAGTGTTGACTTAGAATCAGAAGGTCACGGTTCAATTCCTGGTCAGGGCACATGTCCAGGTTTTGGGCTTGATCCCCAGTAGAGGGTGTATAGGAGGCAGTTGATTGATGATCCTCTCTTATCATTGACTAGAAGCCAGATGCACAAAATTCGTGCAAGAGTAGGCCTTCCTTCCCCCAGCTGTAGGCACTAGCTTCCCTCTGGCACCCGGGATCCTGGCTTCCCTCGAAGCCCTGGCTTTGTCTGGAAGGTCATCCAGAAGGACATCTGGTCTAATTAGCATATTATGCTTTTATTATTATAGATATCCCTATCTTTCTCTCCCTCTCTCCCTTCCTCACTCTGAAATCAATAAAATCATATTTAAAAAGTTGTTCATTTTAATTTTGTGGTTATAAAGTTTCTATTTCCTCTTCTTATATAATATATGCATTTAAGACTACAAATGTTCTTCTGGCATAGTTTCTACAAACTTGATTTGTAGAATACTCATTGTCAAAATGTTTTCCTTTAAGATTATTTTATTTACAACTATTTTTGTCTTTATTGAAATATAATTGACAAATGAAATTATAATATATGTAAAGTGCATAATGTGGCGATTTGATATACATGTACATTGTGAAAGGATTTCTACATTTGAGTTAATTAACATTCATCACCTTACATAATTACCTTTTTTGAGTCAGAACACTTAAGCTCTATTCTCTTAGCAAATATTGGTTATACAACACAGTATTATCAATTTAGTCATCCTGTTATGCATTAAATCTTTAGACTTTATTCATCTTGTAACTGAAAGTGTGTACCTTTATTAGGCTCTCATCACAACCCCAGTCTCTAGGATGCTATGACGTCAACTCTCTGATGGGCTCAACAAATATAGTCAATTTTCAGGTCCCTGGTGACTTTCGATTGTAAGTGCAGAATGATGCTCTTTTCAACTTCCCATATACTAAGCAGAAGCCTGGAGTCTCTTTATTTCTTTTTCTGTAAGTTGTCCCCATCTCTCTCGCATTTTTCCATGGAGCTGCTTTCTTCTGATATATCTTCTACTTTACTAATTCTCTCTTCAGTTTCTCCAAACTGCTATTATGTCCTCCACTGAGTTTTTAATTCTAATTTGCCATTAATTATAGAATTCTAATTAGGGTCTTTTTTTTAGATCAGCTTAGTCATTGGGAAAATAGTCACCTGTTAGCCTGCATATTTTTGCAAGCTTGCTATAATCAATATTAAATTAATTAATTAAAATAATACATATTTCTTATATAATCTAAGGCTATAATTTTGATATACTATACGTTTGCAGGTCTGTTCCTGCTACGTGTTGTTTGTGCTTTTTTTTATTCATGGTGCTCTGCTCCCTTGTATATTTGGTTATTTTTTACTACAAGCCACATTTTTTTTAATGAAGGGCATTTTATTTTCTTCTTCCATATGTTTAGGGCACTACAGATACTAACCTCTTTAAGCTGAATCAGTCGTGTGAGGTTATTTGAACCACCCAAATGAGCTGCATATCTGACTTGTGGTCACAATATTTTAGTAGTAGAGTTGTTTTTCCTCCTCCTGTTCTCCTCTGTGGCAAGGCAACAATTTTGCATGGTCCCTGGGAGTGTGAGCATGGGCTGGGCTTAGTGTATTATGTAAATACTTATCTTGAGGGTACAGCCTTTTGGGTTCTAAACCTTGTTGGAAGAGCTCCACTGTTGGACTTCCCAGGTTGGGCAGGTCTTGGGCTTTGGCTTTTATCACCCAAGCCTCTGGAGGCTGAGTAAACTTAAGGTTCAAGTTCTCTTATTTTGGCAAATGCCTTCAGGGCAAATGTAACTTCAGGATTCTTGATTTTCCCCATCAATTAGATTTTGACCTGATAATTCCTTAGTGTTCAGCTCTTCAAGATTTTAAAAGAAAAAAAAAAGTCTTAGGTGGTTTGGCTCAGTGCATAGAGTGTTGGCCTGCAGACTGAAGGGCTCAGGTTTGATTCTGGTCAAGAGCAGATGCCCAGATTGTGGGCTCAATTCCCAGTGTGGGGCATGCAGGAGGCAGCCAATCAACGATTCTCTCTCATCATTGATATTTCTATCTCTGTCTGCCTCTTCCTTCCTCTCTAAAATAAAAGAAAAAAAAAGAAAAGAAATTAGCATTTACTTTTTTTCTTTTTTAGAAGAAAAAAATCTAATTATCTTGCAAGTTCTTCCACTAGATACAGTAGACTTCATAGAATTTGAAATTTGATTACTGTTACTTATTTATAGAAATTTCACACCATTATTTTCAGTGTCTTGATGCTTTCTTGTTTTGACTCTTTCCTTTATATTACAAATGAATTTGAGCTTTTGTTTTTATAGTCTATATCAAATACCTCTATGTTCTAAAACTCCTGTGGGTCAGATTCTGCTGACTGTTGTTTCTGATTACTCCTGCTTGGATTTTGTAAATCGGGCTGATTGGCTTTTATTTAATGGACCTTTCTCAGTGGCATTCTGTTCAATGTGTTTAAGAGTGTATTCTTTCAGAGATGATTTACACTGGTTGCTGTCATATGTTTTGGGCACTAACAGAGGGGCCACTTCTATGTTACTTTCTCAGTCAGGAGGCTCTGAGACTATGCAGACAGTGTAGGGCAGACCTGTGGTTATAAATTCCTAAGACATTTTTTGGCTACAATGAGAGAGAAACATCACTGATGGGCTTCCTCCTGCACACTCTATATTGAGGTTTGAGCCCAAAACCCGGGCATGTGCCCTGACTGAGAATCAAACCTGTGACCTCTCGGTTCATGGTTGGACACTTAGCCACTGAGCAACAATGGCCGGGCCCCCAAGCTTCTTTAGTTCTCTTCTAATCAAGGCCAGCAAGTGCTCCAAGTGCAGCCACAGCCTCAGCACCGGTTTTCAACTTCCTCTACGTTTTAGTTTCTAGATATTTCCCTTGCTTTCTTATGAGATCAGCCAAGCATTTGTTTAAAGGATGTTTGCTTTATTTCATCTAGCATTTCTAAGCACTTGGCTAATAGGTGGTTTTTCAGCTATCTCACCTGCTGCATTGCTGGAAATTGATGGTTTAATTCATTCATTTTTAAGGGAGACATCTACATGTCTGCAATATCTGATTTGAAGATGTATTTTTAAAAAGTTTTGAGTGATGTTTTTAAAGACTGAAAGCAGTGAAGGAAAGGACCTTACCATATTTATCTTCATATTTCTTATACCTAGATATAAAGCACCAATAATTGCTTTTTAATAAATGAGGAAACAGGGAGTTTATCTAGAGCACATCATTTCTATTCTCAAGTCTTCACTCAATTCTAAACAATGATAAATAAATGTCTCAGCTGATCTAAAAGCTGTTCTCAAGCTGACATCTGATTAGAGTGCTTTTGTTTGTCCAGAAGAAGTTTCTTCTGACTTTGTGAGTATTAAGACTCTCTCTGCATTCAAACTGATGTTGGCCTATAGGATAAAACTTGGTGGCTAGCAAGTCTGACTTCTGCCAAGTTTACATGGGAACATTTATAAAAAATGTTTTTATTGATTTTAGAGAGAGAGGAAGGGGGCGGGTTAGAGAGATAGAAACATCAATAAGAGAGAAACATTGACTGGATGCCTCCTGCAGGTCCCCCGCCAGAGATCAAGCCTGCAACCCGGGCATGTGCCTTGACCTGGAATCAAACCGGTGACCTCTTGGTTTATAGGGTGACACACTCAATCACTGAGCCACACTGGCCAGGCTGCATGGGAACATTTTTGTTTTTTAAATCTTCATCCAAGGATATTTTCCCATTGATTTTTAGAGAGAGTGGAGGAGAGAGGGAAAGACAGAGAGAAATATCAATGTGAGAGAAGCATGTCGATTGGTTGCCTCCTGCAGAAGACCCGAGCAGGGCCCAGGCCAGGAAGGAACCTGCAGCCAAACTGGTACATGCCCTTGACCGGAATCAAACCTGGGACCCTTTGGTCTGCAGGCCAATGCTCTATCCACTGAGCCAAACCAGCTGGGGCTACATGGGAACATCTTTATTCCACAATTATTTGTGGACTACTTACCTCCCAATGCAGCATGATCGCATCAAACAATACTGAAAACACCGCTCCACCCCCTCTCCTACCTGTGCGGACATGTGGAAACACACACAAACAGAGGCCACATTAGCAGTGCACTGCTCTCCAGGTAACTCATTAGGGCTTCTTTAGGAGTTTCCTCCAAAGGAAGGCATTGCTGGGCACCAAAGGCCTTGGGGAGTGGCACTCAAGTGCCTTCCCTCCTGCAGCCCCCTCCTAGGGGTTCCCACCCCCACCAAACAGAACGAGGCTGTCTCCTAGAGCTTCTAGCACTGTGGCTCTGCCAGGCCTCACTGACTAATTGCCAACCATGTGGGAGCGGGAGACTTCCAAGGCAGCCAGAGTGGAGATGTGAGAGAAAACAGAGCGAGCAGCCAGCAGACACTGTTCCCACTGTCTTCCCCCCCCCCCCCCCCCCCCCCGCCACCCATGCCTCTTCAGGATGCTCAGGAGATGATTTTAAGGCTGCTTCTGGATGATATGGTATTGACCACACACCGTTGCTCTGGGCAACAACTGGAGAATGGGGGGTGTGAGGTGGGGAGGTGGGGGTGACCTTAGAGCTGAGACTACAAGCAAAGCAACAGAGAGTCCTCTCTGTGGTGGTGTTATGAGTGGACATGGGGGCGGGGCTCCTTCTAACTCAGAGATAGACAGACTCCTGGGAGCTGTGGTGCACAGTGCCTGTATATTTGCATTTGGGGCTTCAGAGGGGAGTTTAAACCAACACAAATGGATGTGGCAGGACTGTCAGACCATAAGAGACCACAGATTGCTCCCCATCGTCTACTTTCCTAATTAGATAGGCAGGCAGGCCAAACACCCAGCGTGCCTTGTATTGCAGGCATTAGTCATCACTCCGAGAGGAGCCAGCCAGATGCCTAATGATGTGCTCCTGCCCTGCTGGTTCTGGGGGGAGATATGTGACGATTACATAACCCACGGATATGCACCGTTGGTTGCTATGATGGGGTTTGGCCCTAAATCTCTGTGTAGAACTCTAGGTCCTAGGGTTCAAGGCAGACCACAGGTGGTTCTAGGCTCCCTGTTTCCCAGCCTGAGCTTCCTCTTCCTGCGTGCCTCCTTTCCTTTGGCTCCAACCCGGATTCCTGTTTGATTTGCTTAGGGAGAGGAGTGTGGAAAAAGGGGTTGGGCGGACAGAACTCTTTCTGCTGATCCCTAAAGTAGGAGCACTTTTCCTAGGGCCTATTGTACCCCAACAGATGCTTTTAGTGGTAGATCCTGGGCCCTCCCAGTTTGCCTGGCCATTTACAAGTGATTGTTTATTCTGGGCATTTCCTGAGAGGTGGCACCCACTATGGAGGTACCTCTGGCTGTTGGGCTCAGAGCTGACTGTAGGTGCGGGGTTGGAAGCAGAGAGACCTGTTGGGAGTCATTGCAATGGCCCAGGTGAGAGGAGGTGGTGACTCACCTGCTGAAGCGGGGAGAAGAGGCTGGATTCTGATTGTATTCGGTAGGTAGCGCCTACCCAAGACCTGTAGGGATTTTGTGACAAATTTGACTTCTTGGCAAATCAGATAAGGGGTATTGGAAAAAGAGAGTAGTCAAGGATGACTTCAGGGTTATAGGCCTGGGCAACTGGAAGGATTGTGTTGGACTGAATTGGGTGGGGAATTTATGTGGGAGCAAATTTGAGGTTGGGGAGTAGAAGATTAGAGTTTAGTTTTGCCTATGTTAAATTTAAGGTGTTACATATATATACGTACAGAGACATATGCACACAGTCAGGTTGAGATAGTAAGGCATTGGTTGTAGGTCTGAGTTCAGGGGCACCCAGGCTAGAAATGCACGTATGGGAGTTGTCAGTGTGTAGATGGAAGAGAAGAGAGGACAAGACAGGAGCGGGGAGGAAAGGAGAACAGAGAAGAGGTCCAAGGACTGAGCCCTGGGCCACTCTAACTTTAAGAAGGTGGGGAGGTAAGCTTTTGTTCACCTCTGTGCTAACCTTGTGTTTTTTTTCCTGTCTCCCCCTAGAAGGTAAGCTCAGTGAGAGCAGTGACCTTTTTGTCCGTGCCCAGCACTAGCTACTTAATAAAAAGCTGCAGTATGAATGAATGCAAAGCTTTATAACCCCCGTGACATCTCTGATGACAAAGGGGTAGCTGGCAAGCTCGTGCACTTGGGTGCCACTCATCCAGCCAATCCAGCCCTGTGCTCATAGGTGGGAATGGGTGGTGAGGGAGAACTCAGGTGTCATCTCCCCACTTCCCCACTGCCACTGCTGCTTCTTGGGGGCTGTAAGTGGGGGAGGGCTGCTGAGAGGAGCCAGGACCTCTGTGGGGTGACTGCAGAGGCCACAGCCATGGAATGTGTACCCTGTGGAGTGTCACTGGGGAAAGCTCAGAGACTGCTCCTTCAGGCTCTCCTTTCCTGCTGTGATTGTGTGTGTGTGTGTGTGTGTGTGTGTGTGTGTGTGTGTGTGTGTGTGTGTGTCTCACAGGGAGTAATCCTGTTATCCTGTCCCTTTCTACCCAGGAGTCTAAAATCTAATTCCCAGAGAAAATCAGCAAATGTAATGGATGCAGACGTCGGGGGAGACGCCAGAAGGCCTGGGTGTCTTCGCCAGCTCCTCGTGGAGCCCCCCTCAGATGAGCATGGCCCTGGCAGATGAACCCGAGAATGGCTTGCTCAGCTCTACCCCAGGCCGTCCTACCCCCTATACTGCTCTCCTTTCCCAGGGCTAATTGCTGGGTCCCCCACCCTCTGAAGTCCAGGTGTACCCCATGCTTCTGAATGTCCCCCCTTTAATTCTGGACCCTACGCTTGTCCCCCCATAGGTTGGATTCCCTTCCTAGACAGAGTGGAATTTCTTTAAAAAATATTTTTATTGATTTCAGAGCGGAAGGGAGAGGGAGAGAGAGATAAAAACATCAACGATGAAAGAGAATCGTTGAAAGCTTGCCTCCTGCACACCCCCTAGTGGGCATCGAACCCTCAACCCGGGCATGTGCCCTGACCAGGAATCAAACTGTGACCTCCTGGTTCCTAGGTCAACATTCACCCATTGAGCTATACCAGCCAGGCCTGAGTGGAATTTCTTGAGATCAATGTTTTGCTTTCTCGGTCCCTCCCCATTCGCTGCAAAGTCTTCCTTTCTTGGCCTGATTTCTCCCCCTCAATCTTCCAGACAGAGAGCTCTGGGCCCAGATCCAAGGGTATTGACCAGCTAACCCTGTGTCCAGCCAGCAGCCTCTGTCTCTCCTGGGTCTGTCTGGGGCTGCTTCCTGCGGTCGCGGCCGTGTCTGCCTGCTCCTGACTCTCTCCCAGACGATATTGACAACATGCTTTCAGATGGCCATTTAAAATGCAGCAAGAGCCTGCAGGCTCAAGGATTTATAGTATACAGACTCTTACGAGTAATAATTAAGGGGGGGGAGGGTTGATGGGGAAGATACCTCAAAATCACCCACAAGCCCATGGGCTAGAGATAGCCACTGTAAACACGTAGGTGCCTTTTCCTCCAGTTTTTCCACATGCATATTTATGAAGCACTGCTGTTGATTCCGCCTTACACCCAGTCTGCATCAGACGCATGAGAAAGAAGCATCATTCTGCAAGTCTTGTACAAGGAGCTTCGGCTCCCGGGTTCAGCAACCCAGGGCCGGTGACCCCAGACCAGACCTGCTTACTCTGCTGCCCTGAGAAATCTGTATTTTATTTGGGTTTTATCAGCTTTGAGCCTTTATCCAAGCTGAGCTGTCCTGCACCCACCTGCCCCGAGACGGCAGGCGCTCCTCTGTTCCCCTGGTTGATTCTGGATGCATGGCATTGCCTGTCTCCCCTGCCTTTAGCAGCAAGGCCCCTCCTGGATGCCAGGGAGCAGAGGCGGCTGACCACCCCCTCCTCTGTCTCAGGAATGCCCCTCCCTCCTTTTGATCTGTTTTTCCATTTGGGATTCGGAGCACTTTTCTGCTTTTCTCCTTTGCAGAAAGGGCCAGAGGTCGTTTACTCTCCCGCTCTCAGCAGAAGCTTGTGTGTGCAGCAGCCACCTCCCATCGATTCCCAGGAAGGCAGCTGCCAGACCAGCGGTGTCGCGAGGGCACGGGTGGGCAAGGACATGTTTGTTTTGTTCTCACCTCAGGATCTTCTTCCATTGATTTTCAGAGAGAGTGGACGGGACGGGGAGAGACAGAGAAAAACATCTACGGGAGAGAGACACATGGATTGGCTGCCTCCCACCCGTGCCCTGACCAGGGCCGGGGATTGAGCCTGCAACCGAAGTTATGTGCCCTTGACCTGAATCAAACCCAGGACCCTTCAGTCTGCAGGCTGATGCTCTATCCACTGAACAAAACTAGCTGGGGTGGGAAGGACATTTTTTATTTTTACTTTTTGTGTTACAAAGAAGGGTATCCTTTCTCCAGCAGAGAAGATGGGGGAAGGAGGACTGCTCCTGTCCTCTCCACCGGCCACTTGGCCCCATGCGTGTCCTGGCATGGAACAGAAGGACCTTACCCCTGCGTGAGCTGTTTAAGGTTTCTCCTGTTGCACCGGCCGACCAGTCTGGAACGGTCCCACCCACCCACCCACACACTCTCTGCTCGACTTCTCCCTGCACCTGCACGCCTTTTCCCAACTCCTGCTGACCCTGGGCTCCGAGTTCCATCAGCACCACCCTTGCCTCCAGACATCCGGGGCCCCTGCTCCGGGCCTGTGCTTGGGAAGTCTCTCAACCCTCCTGCGCCTACAGGGCACAGTAGCCCTTAGTCCTGGTCCACTGGTCACCTGTCCCCGCTCTGGAGGCAGCCTGTGGACAGCTGGCTCGCAGGGGCAGGACCTGTTTCATTCTGCTGTGACTTGTAGAATCTGAAGGGTGACTGGGCACGTAGTGGGGCCTCAGGAAATACGAGTTGGATGACACAGGTATGACTCCTTCTAGGTGGCATGGACTGTCCCAGGAGATGTGTGTGAGGCGCGGGAAGGCCAGGGACCAGGGGAGAAACATTCCCAAGGTATTAACCAGGCCAGGGAGGAGCAGGCCTTAACCACAGTGAAAATGCTTGGGGAAAATTCCATTGTGGAACGCTGCAACCCAGAACTACAGAAACTCAAGGGCACCTGGTTGGTGCCTGTGGGAAGGAAGCCTGGAGAGTGAATGTCGTGGAGGGGGGCTGTGGGATAGGATAGCTTGGCCCGGAGCCCTTGTTTTTTGGGCTGGGGGTTACAGGGCCGGGCCCCCAGATACTCCAAGTGCTCGAGGTCCCATTTCTCAGGCTGGACATCAATCACTGGAGTCTGGCCTGTGTGCAGAGAATGGGATAGAGGAAGAAGGAATCCTCTCTGAGCCCTGCCTGCCTACCTGGCGTTGGCCCCAGAGAAGCTGGGGGGGGAGGGAGGAGGGCTGGTGTCCCAAGGAGCAGAAGGCAAAACTGCTAGAATTTAAAATGGCTGAGCTCTGCAGCCAGGTCCCTGGGCTGTTTAAGTGGCCGCTGCTTCCTTCTCCGCTCCTCCTCTCTTACGGTAATCGAATACACAAGGCTAAATTCAACTTAATTAGGAGGATTATGTGTCTTATAAATTTAATATTTAATATTCAAACAGAGGCCTTCCCCCCTCAGCATATTTATTAAAGATGCCCTAGGAGGAATGTTAATGAGTCATGACATCATAAATACTTAGGCCCAAGGAGCTGGGAGCAGAGGAGAGGGGAAGCGGGGAGAGAAAAAACAGGTCATTTTAGGAAGCAAAAGGGAATGGAATTTTCCTCTTGGATTAGGGCTGCTGGTGGACGCTGCTTGGGCAGGAATACGATTTCAGAATTCAGAGCTGTGAGCTGCGTGCGTGGTTGTCCAAAGCCGGGGAGAGCTGGGGTGCCGAGTGAGCGCTGGCTAAGCCAGGCTCGTTCTGCCTTTGAGTGCGCGCTGCGCGCTCAGGATGCCATTTGAGTAAATGACGGAGGGAAACCTCCTGGCCAGATGTTGCACCCTTTCCACCTTCTCCTCTGCTTCTCTGCAGGTAGCATGTGGTGTGCATTCAGCGTTTGCATGGCTGACCTTGCTACTGAACCTTCATCCAGATGCTGAATATGTTATAATCGAAATAGCCTGGGGAGGGGGAGCCTCGAGGCAGAGACAGGAAGAGGTGGAGACCTCGGGAAGAACTTTTCTTGGTCACCCTCCCAAATGCCCTTGTTTCTCCAGACCGGAATGATGCTCAGGTATCCTCCCTCCTGATGGTCTGGTTTATTGAAGAGTCTGCACTGGGAGGGATACAAAGAAACCCTCCCATCCCTCGCTGCACCTCTGGCAGCCCTGGCTTTCTGCCCCTTTAAGAAATTAAAGGCAGCCTGGTCCAGTCCGATTCGGAATTCATATCTCATCATCCATCCGCGTCAGCACTCCTCCGGGCCTTCCTTTCCCAGCGGGGCTGCAGCGGGGCTGGGCCTGGAGCAACGTAAGCAGATAAGAAAGGAGACGTCTCTGGAATCTGCCTACTTTCCTCTGGCCCTGTCCAGCACGAGCCCAGTCCAGGCCACGAACTTCTCTCCCTGGACTAGGTCACGGCAGGCAGGACCAGAGAAACATGGGGCTCAGTCTCCTAATGGGCCTCCCCCATTCCAACACTGACCCCTACATTCATTCTGCACCCCAAAACAGGCACTGTTTTGTAACTGTTGGAGGCTTTTTACTTAGTAGCGGGCAGTGGGAGTGTGCGCTAGGCTTTCTGCACCCTGGGGGGGGGGGAGAGAAAGGGGTGCGGCGGGGGCGGGGAAATAGGGGGTGGGGGGAGGGAGAAGAGATTTTCAAACAGAGCAGGGCCAGACTGGGCCCCGCTCCTGCTGTTGTGGCTGAGTGAGCCCAGCATCTCCTTCCAGCAGGCACTTCCAGTCTCTCCAGTGGATTCTGTTGGAGCTGCCTCCTCCACTTGACTCTGCTTTGGGAATGCATGTTCCGTGGGGAAAGGAGGGAGAATCCACAGTACTCTCCCCCAGGCCTACAACTCTGCACTTCCGAAAATTATCTTGCCTTCTCTCCTGTCTCCTGCTTGCATAACTGGGTTTGGGGAGGGGGATGTGACAGCAGGGGTGGGGGACCAGGTCTTCTAAGGAGTTCTGGAATGTAAGAATGAAGGGAGGGCTTCATGCCTAGTGTTTCTAGGTTGGGGGCCTTAGCTGTGATTCCGCCAGCCAGGCAAGTGGAGAAGGATCATTCAGCAACCTCTTTCAATTACTTTCTGTAATTGAAGTGACACGCTCACCTTCACACATGCGGCGTTTTCCCTCCCATCTTCTCTGCATTCATTCATTCACTGAGTCCCCCGGCTCTTGTGTCCTGCGAGGGGCTTAGTGTTAGGATTACAGATGTGAATAGAGACAGTCACCCCTGCCTCCCAGGAGCTCAGAGTCGGAGGGAGGAAGGCCAGCTAATATACATCCTCCAAGAGGGGCAGGATAAAGTGTGGGAGAGCATGCAGGGCACCCAGCTTAGGTTGTTAGGTTGGGGGGGGGGGTTATCAAGGAAGGCTTTCTGAAATAAATGGTACCCAAGCTGAGGCTGCATAGAGATGAACTAGACAGAAAGGATGAACAGTCTAGGCCAGTGATCGGCAAACTCATTAGTCGACAGAGGCAAATATCAACAGTACGATTGAAATTTCTTTTGAGAGCCCAAAAACCGACTTCGGTGCATGGGCCACGAAGTTTCAATCACTCTGTATGTGTGTGCTCGCACGTGGTATTTTGTGGAAGAGCCACACTCAAGGGGCCAAAGAGTCACATGTGGCTCTCGAGCTGCAGTTTCCTGACCACTGGTTTAGGCAAAGCAAATAGCTTGTGTAAAGGTCCAGAGAGCAGAGAAAGGTACATTTGGGAATTACAGGAAGTTCAGGGGGACAGGAAGTACAGGGCAGGGTGTGAGGGGCCAGGGATGAAGGGATAGCTGAGGCTAGAGCAGTGGCCAGAGCATGATCATGAGGGTCTGGCCTCAGGAGGGGACTCCATCCTGAGGGCAACAGGCAGTTCCTAGAGAGTGTCCAGCAGGGGCTAATATAACCGGTTTCCAGTTACAGCACAACCTCTGGCTGTGGGTGGAGAATGGATTGTAGGAGCCGGTTCAGCAGTCACGTAGGTTAGGAGACAAATCTGGCCCTGTCTGCCATTAGCCTAGTCCAGGGGAGAGAGCTTGGTGGCCCGGATGGGGCTTGTGCCAGCAGGACCAGAGAACAGTGGGAAGATTCTAGAGAATTCTCGTTTCTTGTTTGATTACACTGATTTCCTTAAATTGTAGAAATAGTGAAAAGTGCTCTTGCCTCAGGGTGCGGCACTTCTACGGCCTCATTGGATGCTGCACCAAGGATTTAAAAGTACACACCCTAGTCGCTCAGCTCGAGGGTCAAGGCTTAGTAGTATGTGATTGTGGAATGAGTTGCCATGGCAACCCAGAGCGAGTTGGGGTTGGCCTGGCAGATTTGAGGTGATGGGGGGGAGGAGGGGGGAGGGTGGGGAATGCCATGATGAGCAAGGGTGTTTTGGCTCTGAGCCCGCCCTAACCTGAGCTGAGGGAGCTGTTCCTGTGAGCCCAGCAACACTGCCAGGCAGGGCCGTGAGGCCAGGCAGCCCCGGAGAAGGCAGGTCTGAGTCCAGAGGGTGGGAGCTGTGGGGAGGGGTTGTGGTAACCATGGAAACCGGAAGTGTGTGGCACCATGGAATGGGCCTGGGTCCTGCGGGGCCTGTGGGGTATACATGGCGGCCTGCGATCTGGGATCTGAAGGACCGGGAGAGTGCTGAAGGTGCCGAAGGACGGGCAGCAGACAGGTGACAGACAGATGATCATTGTCACCAGAGACCAGGAGAGAGTTTTCTGGGAGAGGCCGGAGAGTTTAGGAGGGACACCCCAGGGCTGCCCACTGAGAGTGTCATTGTACCATCCTGAGCTGGGCTCTGTGAGGTCTCCTCACGCCATCTGTGGCCTCAGTGGTTAACTTCCTTCCGGGACAGAGTCCAGGAGCACCTATCCTCTCTCCCGCCCCTCCCGAGACACCCGCCAGGTCTCCTTTACTCTCACTCACAATCTGCTCCAGTACAGCCCGTGCTGTGCAGCCCGGGGCATTGCTGGCACCTCTCCCTGGCCCCCTGCTGGCCATCAGGTCCCTCCAGGGCGTTGGTAGCGCCCTGCTGAGAAGGCTTCCGCAGTTTCACAGCCTGGGAAAAAGAAGCAGAGGCTGGCTGGAATCCCCCAAAGTCCTCCAAATCTCTACCACTCCCTACCCACAGGGAACCGCCTCCTTCCTCCTTGCCTCCTGTGGATGTGAGAAGAATGGAAGAGAGGAACTAGCTGAACATCTAACGCTGCTTATTCATCGTATCATTGAGCTTGCTACTGCCAGGCACAGTACCAGGCATTCGAGATTACTTTCTGTTCTCAGTGCAGTAGCTCATCCCGCCAAGGACGAGAGGGGCATTGCAATCCCCACTGGACAAACAGGGAGAATGGCGCCTAGAGCATTAAGTGAACTCATCCAGGAGCAGCCGGAAGAGCGTTGCTCGACCCCCAGGGCCTGGACTTCTCTGTTTGACTAATTTGACTGATCTGCAGCCTGTAGCACCGCAGACCACTCCCTCCTCATTGGAACACCTGACTTTCCTTTGGGACCTCTTGGCTGGAAGCTGCTTTTCAGACTCTCGTTGATTCTCCTTCATCTTCTTCCCGACACCTGGCCAATGCGAGTTCTCTTCTATCCCGTGCGCATCCTTTGGTGACCTCAGTTAGCCTCTGCTAAGTGAAAAGGGGCCTCCCACTGGCTTCCCGGATCAGTTAACAGCTTTCATAGAGTCTCATAGTCACTGACACAGACCCGAGAGTCTAAGAAGTCGCCCGGCAGGACCTGCATGGGGTGTGGCATGAAATACGTCCTTGATCTCTGTCTTTTCAAGTCCTACCCTTGTTCAAGTCTCCAGGACCCAGAAGGCCCATTGTGTGCTAAGAACAGAGGTGGCACTGTGAGCCAGACTACAGGGTTCAAAGCCTGGCTTATCTATGTACCAGCTGTGTGACCTTGGACAAGTTACCTAATCTCTCTGTGCCTATGTCCTAGCTATAACATGGGAGTAATAATAATAGATAGTAAATGAATTTATATATGTTTGACATAAAGCATTGGGGCCAGAAGTCCTAATTTACTCCTCACCCCCAAGGAAGCACAAAAGAATGTCTTGATGACCCTGCAGTCTGCTGGTGTGGTTGGTTGCTGAGTGAAGGGGAGGGGGGCTGGGGAAACACACTCAGTTAGCAGGGACCCATCATGAGAGCCCATTCCTGTAGCCTTGAGTTGCCCGGTGATGGAGGAGCCCAGTCTGGGAGGAGCCTGGGCCTGCAGCTCACACCTCACTGGCCCTGCCTTGGGCATCGGGGATTTCAGGAGGGAGCGCCTCACAGCGTGGCTCACTCTTAGGCTGATGTGGTATTTGAGTTACAAACATGGAGGAAGCTGGAGGCAGATGGGAGCAGCGGGGGAACCCTGCAGGCGGTGGGGAGCCTGGGCAGAGGCAGAGATGAGGCCTGTCATACATGTTCTGTATCTGCTGCCCTGCTGATCTAAGGGAGTCCGGCACCAGAACCTTCTTAAGAGAGGACAAGCTTGCCCTGGCCAGTGTTACTCAGTGGTTAGAGCATCAGCCTGGGGACCGAAAGGTCTTGGGTTTGATTCCCCGTCAAGGACACGTATCTGGGTTGCGGTTCACTCCCTGGCCCAGTTGGGGGCGGGGCGCATGCAGGAGGCAAACCAATCAATGTATCTCTCTCACATTGATGTTTCCCTTTCTTTCTCTCCCTCCCTACTTCCTACCCTCTCTCAAAAGGAAAAAAAAAATCCTCTGATGAGGATTAAAAAAACTACAGCAACCAAAAACAAAAAAAAAGAGAGGACAAGCTTGTTTTTGAGATGAACTCAGATCTCACACACTCCCCAGCAGCCCTCTGTAGCAACCTGAAGCTTCCTTGGGGCAATGACTAACTTGACTTCCCCTGTGCCAAAGCTGTTGGTTTATGTCAGGAAGGAGATGGTATAAGGAGGCAGAAGGTGGGATTCCCCCTCTCCCCCAAGTGTGATAGGGGTCTCATCCTTTTCTCAGAAAGGTGGCAGGGTCAGTAGCCTCCAAGCTCTGGTGCCTCGCTGTGTGGTGGACAAGGGATTGGAAGGGGCCCCTGAGGGGGAAGGAGGGTGGAACCTACCCTGGTCTCTGCATCAGCCGTGCAGAGGTGAGGGCCAGGGAGGGAGGTGAATTGTTGGCCTCTACACTGCACAGACCAGTGAAAAGCCAAATAAGCCAACTGACTGGGACTGACACAGGGAGCGGACTTCTTCAGTCATAGGAAAGTCAAAAAAGAAAAGGAAAAGAAACACCCCTTTAAGACAACAAGAGTACAGTCAGCATTCCTATTATTACCAAGTCATAGAGGAAGCAATATTTTAACATGAAAAAGAGACTATTCCCAGAAAGGGAATAAGCTTAGCATAAAGGATAGTTCCTTCCAAGAAAGGACAGTTGGCAACCACACACACACACACACACACACACACACACACACACACACACAGTCCTACACATGCCCTGCGTTATCCTTTTATTTTTCTTTAAATTTTATCCTTTTTTTTTCTTCATTTTGATGCATTCTGATGACAGTGTTCCCAGGGGTAGGCCTGGACTGTAGACTGGCTTTGGGGACAAATGACTTGGAAGGCACCCCTTGGGCTGCGAGATGGGCTGCCCTAGTTCCAGAGGCTGGTGGCACTGGGGGATCTTCTTGAAGCCGCCAGATTGACTTTAATACACTTAGACTCAGAAAAGGAGACTGGAGGAGGAGGAGAGCAATCATGGACCCTCTGAAGTTCAAATACAGTGCTCCCAGGTTGGACCTACTTGTCTCCCCCCTCTTCCTCCATGTTCCCTTCCACTGTCTGCTGTACCAATGGCCATTGTCATTGTCTCTGAGGTGGACCAAGCTATCCTTTCTTGGAAGGAAACTCTGTGCAAGCCAAGGCCAGCTCAGAGACCCACATCCAGAGCCCCTGGGAGCCAGTCGCTGGACCACTCATCTCTAGGTTTGTCTTTGGCTGGCGGGTCTCTCTCCTCTGGGCCCCAGGTGATAGCCTGCTAACAGCCTCCTTAGAGAGATATGTTTTCTAGCAATGTCACCTTTGGAGATTTTTCTCATTGGTTCGGCTGTTTTTCTTGTTGTTCTAAGCTGCTAACTTACATTGTCTTTATCTGCTCTTATTGTGAGTTCTGACCATCGCTCAAGTGGGGAAATACTTGGCAAAACATCAGTTTCCTCTGAATGGAGATGCTGAATTGTCCATGAAAGGAAAGCTTGTTCCCTGAAAGAACTTGAACAGGCACAGCACAAAGGTGGCAGCTGGGCCGCACGGGCTTTTGGTGGCACCAGGGACAAGAGACCTCAATGTTGGTATGTACTGTGTTAATGTGTGTCGGGGCACACACATGGCTATGTCCACGTATTTGCACACTCACTCACTTGCACCCCCCTTCTCCACTGGGTAGGACTAGGAGGGCAGGCTTGGGGCAGAAAGAAAGGGGCATTTAAAGGGATAGTGACTTTCCTTGTCACCTGCCACTGACATGAGCTCTGGATTGCCGTGAGGGAGGTTGAGTCTGGTCCCAGCTCTGCCTCTGAGTGGCTGTGGAACCTTGAGGAAGTCAATTCACGTCTCTGAGCTTCATCTGCAGAATAGGTATAAAGACCTCTAGAGTCCCTGTATCAGCCAGCATTTGAGTCAGAAAACAGCAACCACGCCAGGCATTTCAAGCAGAAAGGGATTTTATACAGAGAATTGGGACTTTACAAAATCATTGGCAGGGCCCAAAGAATGAAGCCAAGGCCCCCGGGTCAGGAAACCCCATGTCACCATCCTCTACTGTCAGCTTCCTCTACTGTCCCCATCATGGCTGCCCCACACCCTTGAAGCTGGTGATGTGACCATGGACCCCAGAGCCCAGCCACCAGCTCTACTTGCACCTGCCTGGCCCTGTTCCTCTGCAGAGTCTTGGTGTCGCCCGGGTGCCACTCTCCACATCTGTCAGAAACGCATCTGATTGGCAGAGCCCAGGCTGAGCCACAAGGTGTTCTGAGAAATGTGGTTTTTAGCTCTGCAGCGCTGGAGATGGAGGGTGACATGGAAATGGAGAATCAGTCTGAGGATCTGGCACAGTCTTTCTCTCCAAAGTTCCAGGATTCTGCCGGGAAGATCAGCCCTGGGGAGTGTCAGGGACAACACCACATTTTCAAAGTTGTTGGTCTTGTCACACTTCACCAGGCTCTGTGTGGACAGAGCCCCAAAGGGGCGCGGTGCCCTGAGTGCCGGCACAGCGGGCTGGGATGCACCTCGATTTCTACTTCTGGCACCCACTCTGTGGGGGTGGAGGGTCCTAGGAATATGCCATTGCCTTTTCTCTCATGGTCCCTCTATCCCTGTGTGGGGTTGAAAACTAGGATTTGGAGACAGAGAAATTTAGGAGGAAACTTAGGAGGGAATCAAGAGTCCTCTGGAGTCACATAGTCAAAGCCTGGGCCCCATTAATTAGGCCCAGAGGGTCCCTCCTCAGCTGGAGGGGACCCAGGGGAAAGAGACTGAGTTCAGAGGGCTTCTGATCTAGAGAAGGACAGAGGAGACCAGCTCCAATTGCTACTCTCCCCTGCTTCCCTGACGAGGCATCGTGGGATCTTGAGTGGAATGGAGGCTGGGAGGCTGGTGGCAGGCAGTGGTTATGAGGGGCAGGGGACAGAAAGAAGGAATAGAATCTTACACACTGGTCAATGAGAAACTTCCTCCAGCCGTGCACTGCTCCTCTAAACTGGCACTAGTTGTGCCCCTTCCCCGTTCCTGGCAGTAGAGCAGCGGGGAGGGAAGGGAAGAAGGAGCCCTGTAGAGAGGAGCTGTGTCTCCTTCAAAAGCTGGGTCCAGACCAAGCAGCGGCTGTGCGGGCAGTGAGTGGGGAGAGCAGTGGCAAGGGTGGCTCTGATGGAGACATGGGGACTCATAGAGGGGTCTAATCTCTTTCCCTGGGTCCATTCTTAGGACCTTGTCATACAGAAACTGTGAGAAAGGCCTGGAAAACAGACCAATTTCTCCAAAGGTACCATCATTCAGAGCAAGTGGACAATTCAAATATTGAGCACCTGGGTGGTGCCATATCTGGCCATGACTCTGGTCCTGGTCCCCTTGGAGCAGGGATGCCACTCCCAGGGAGTGAAGCAGGTTATCAGGATGGGACATTCCACTTGAGAAGGCATCCAGAGACCACTCCCACTTTAAAGAATTGGTTTTAGATAGAGGATGGGGGACTAGAGAGAGAGAGAGAGAGAGAGAGAGAGAGAGGGAAACATTGATGTGAGAGAGAAATAGCCATCCGTTGCCTCCTGCACCCACCCCGATTGATGGGGGACTGAACTGAAACCTGGGTATGTGCCTTGACTGGGAATCAAACCCACCACTGTTTGATGTATGGGATGACACTCCAACCAACTGAGCCACACTGGTCAGGGAGTCCCCTTTTTTGATGAGGAAATGGATGGGCTAAAAGAAGAGCCACAGGTCTTTCTGGATATGAGTTCCCCAGCATCAAAAGGGGGCTGTGTATTTAGTAGAATGTTCTCCAGTCTGGTTGGACCAGAGAACTGGCTTTTTCTGGGCTCCATCACATCACTTCCCTGGGCCAGCAGTTTCCACACCTGTCAGGGAAGGTCATGGCCATGTCTGCTGAGGGACGTGTTGGCCCGATGGTCTGTGATTCCAGGTCTGCTGATTACCTGTCCACTCCCCTTTCCTTTAGATGTGTTTTCCCTCTTCTCCTGGCCTCAGAGGGAAGCTCAATCACCTCCACACTGTTTTCTTGGGCAGGTGGAAGGGAGGTCCTTCCCTCTGCAAAAGACCCCCTTTAGCTATTGGGAAAGAGCCTTGATGTGTGCTGAATACAATCTCCAATGTTATTATCAGCAAGAAAAAGGACCAGGAAGAAAAGCAAAGGGAGAAGATATTGTTTGGGTACAATTGGTGTTTGCAATTTTCCACATCGGTTCTTTTTATGAACGCTCCGAAAACAAGACAACAGCAGTGGCTGATTCAATATGCGCCATGCAGGAAAACAATAAGGGAAAAAATAAGGGTTTTTAATAAGCACTTGGAAAGGCTGTAATTAAGTCTTGGGCTCTGTTTGGAAAACAAGAATCTCATTTAGTGCTTTTGCCCCAGCACTCCCTAACATCTGCACCGGTGTTTTGTGCTGGGCAATTACTGCATCCTCCTCGGCTTGATTAACAAATACAGGTGCAGGGATGTGCTCGGGAGGGGGATCCCAGGTTGGAGGGAGGGCTGGGAACAAGAGAAGACTTGGCATTCAACCCAACAGGTGTTGTGGACCTGGGGGAGGAAGATGCCAGCTCTGCACAGAGTCACGGGGGGAGGAAGAGGAGAGTAAAGGCAAGGAGAGATACAGCTGCCTCTAGAGCCTGCTTTATTAGAGTCCGATTTCACCAATGAGTGCAAAGGTTATGGAAACACCATAGGCCCCTCAGGCCCAGGACTTGAAGACTTTTGAAAAGGTGGCCAGAGGAAGAGGGGCATTCAGAGTAAGAAAATGGAAGTCCCGAGTCAGCTGGGGTTGTGTGCTCACAAGCATGTTTCCTTTTAGGAAATTTACCCAGAGATATAAAAAGGCTTGTCCTCTATACCTCTACAGTTCAAAACCAGAGCCTTGACTGCAGGCCTCCAAAGGCCCCATGAAAATGCACTCCCCCCAGTATAGTACTACTAGAGGCCTATTGCACAATATTCGTGCAAGAATAGGCCTTCCTTCCCCTGGCTTCATTCCTGGCTGCCCGGGAGCCGCCAAGTCCTCCCTCCTGGACCCTCTTCCTCCCCCTCATAGCAGGCATCCTGCCCCACCTAGTCGCTCCAAGCCTGCATATGCAAATTAACCTCCAATCTTTGTTGGGTTAATTTGCATACTCAATTCTGATCGGCTGTGTGCATAGCGAAGTTATTTACATGTTTGTCTATTATTAGGTAAGAAGATTTGCTTCTGCATCATCACTAGGGCATCTGCTGGGCACTGCTCTCGCATGAGCCCTTAGACATTACTGGGGCATTGGGCTGCTGTTACATCTCTGTCTTATGAATGGGGCAGTTGAGGCACAGAAGTCAAATAATGTGTGCAAGAACCCATAGCTGGTAGGAATGGAGCCAGCTCTTGGACCTTGGTCCTGAGCTCACTGTTAACCCCTACCTGCCTTAGCCTCCTGTTTGTTTATCAGAGTTGCTTTCGTGTTCTCCTTCCTGTACCTTGTTCTGCTGCATGCTGGGAGAGTGAAGGGGGTATCTTGGCTAGATTTATGTTAGGGGGAGGGGCTAGGATCTGTCTTCTAGAGCTCAAAGTCCAGGGGTGTGATGCTGGGAAAAGGTATGGAGGAGCAGCCTGATGCAAAAAGTGATGGGATTTGCATCCATAGGAAGTGCTTGAGTGAGGAGCAGGGACTGCAATCTTGGGCAAAGGTACCAATACCCACTCAAAGTCTTTTCTAGAAGTCTTTTCTAAATCTGATAATTATCCAAATATTAGTACTGTGAGGACATGTACTATTAGTTGGGTGCTTTGTCTGAAAGTATGGCTCAGGGTGGCAGTGGCAAGAGAGCTGAGAGGATCTGTTTACGTTGGGGTCTTGTGTTTATTTACTGACTGTCTCTATTTCTAGCTTTCTGAAGCAGAGCCTGAGTCCTTTGGAAAAGTTTGGCCTTTTCTTTCCATCACCATGTGACCTTCAGGAAAGGATTCTCCCTCCCTGCGCCTCAAGGACAGATGGATTTTCTTGCTAGAGACTGTGTCCAACTCCATGGTGCCACCTTATGGCTTTGAGATCCCCCACTTAGGTAGAAGCTGTATCTCAGCTCTATCTAGACCTGGCTCTGGCTCCTTCCTTCCCAGCTCTTCCCAACAGTGCAGGGAGTGTAGCTCCTCATGCCAGCGGGAAGCTGCCATGTCGGTATGTGTGCTCATGGCAACTCTCGTGCCCAGTGCCAGGCGCTTGGAGGAGAGCTGAGATTCTGGAGCAGCCAGCCCCTCCCCATCCCTCAGCATAGCTTCTCTGATGTCCTGAAATGAAGAGAAGGGAAAGCTTCTGATGCTCTGCTCAGATATGCTGCTGAGGCTGTTGGGGCAACAGCTGTTGAGGTGCTGCCTGTATCAACTCAACAAAGAGTTGGAAGGTAGGAGGAAGAGGAAGAGAAGGATGAGGAGGAGGAGGAGGGGGAAGAGGAGGGGAAAGAGGAGGAGGAAAGAGGGGTGAGCATGTGAATATAACTAAACAGGGAAGTAAATTTATATTCTTGGGTCGAACTGACTTAACATACCTCCTGCCATCAGGAAGTCAATGAAAATCCAAACAGAAATGAGAGCAGATCACTCCTTTAATGCCAGGCTTGACGTAGACCCGAGGAGATGAAACCGTTAATAATTACCATTTAATACTAGGTTCGAACTATAGAAAGCACCTGGGTGTGTGATTAATTAACACAACCTTGCATGCATATCATGCTTTCGTTAGGGAGTTCTAATAGTAGAAAAGGCATATTTTCACTTATCCTCACTGACAACGCTTCTATTTTTTCAGATTTAGATACAGAGAGGCCAGGAGATCACCATGTATTAAATCGAGTCTTTAAGTCCCAATCTCTCTTAGTCACCAAATAGCAGAGGGTGAGAAGGAGTTTGCAGTTGTTGTCCAATACAATCAGCTTCTTAGAGAGGAGAGGGGGCTACACACATATATATAGTAGAGTGGTTGAGAGCTTTCCTTTCTCTTCAGCTACTGGTTAAACTGTGTTAGTTTAACACAGTTTATCTTTATGGACACTCAGACACAGTAGCTTTGAATGAACCCTAGGAAAGAATCATCAGAAACAAGAGAAAGAACCAGGGACCCCATGGCTGAATATGGAGAGAATATTTTCCTGGCTGTTCTTCCCAGGTTTCTCTCTGTTCCTCTGCCTCAGGCGCTGACCGTGGTGCTGAATGCTGATGTCGGGGAATGCTGGCAGAAGTTGGCTGTGGCTGGAGATTTTAGCTAGTGCAGCAGTCAGCTTTGGGGGTGTTTGTGTGCCTGACGCAGATATTGATGTGGACAGGTAGTGAGAGCTGAAATAAAGAAGGTGTGGTAGGAGCGAGGGTTGGCTAGCCCATTTCTGAATCTAAGGCTGGTCCATGGTGAACTAAACATAATGGCCCAAGTGGTCCAATCCTGGGGTGATGCTTGCTAGGTGGCTGTGCCAGATGACAGTTGTGAACAGCCAGCAGCCTCCTACTGTCCATTAGTGATTGCTGTTCATATCACAAAGGCTGCCTTTTCCATGACCCAGACCATGTGATCACAAACAGCCTTTGTGCTTTGATTGGTTTGTTTCTCCATTCAGGAATGTTTAAAAATCTGACTTAAATCACCATTGTCTCCCTGACACTACATTGACTATTTCTCTTTTAAAATACAATTATCTGTGTAGCTCATTTCCTGCAGTCACCTACTCTTATACAATTATTTAATCAACATTTTCTTGAGGTTACAGAAGTTATTCTTCATACTTTTGCACTTTCCACTGTGCAGTTCTAGGTACATGATACATTCACAAAAATATCAAACCCTTTTGTGTCTTGGTGCTTTTCAAAACTTCTTGTACCTTTTATAAATCTCTTTTGCACAAGAGTCATGCCAGGCTTTGTAGGACTAAAATCTCATCTGTTAAGGCAGTTGATTTTTAAAGAAGTCAAACAGCCATGTACCTATTGGACATTATAGAGGAGCAATGGAGAAATGTGGCTGAATAATGAGAAGTCAAGGGTGGGTAAAATAAAAGGGGTAGTATTTATGCTCATTAGCAGGAAGAGTAGCTTTGTGAGTTAATTGTGAAAACGATGGCTTGCTTTGGCTTGTCTCAACCTGCTGCCCAAGATGGCAGCCTGCCAGGCTATTGGTCTTCTATGGATGCTTAGATAAAACACTTGAGTTATTGGCATTTGGCCATATCTTTTAAAAAGTAGCTATTACCTCATTGTTCCAGTTCTTTGCCCTCAATATTTGAGTAAGCCTTACACAGTCATGAAGGAATACAGATATATAGACTCTTGGAGCCAAAAGAAAGGAGCAGAATGGAAGAAGAGCCAGTGGTCAGCATGAACCCTCCCCTACCAGATCTGTCCCACAGGAAAATGTTGCCAATATCTGTCCCCACCATCTTTCTCAGGGACTTGGCAGCTGCTTTTGTAACTTGTACAGCAGCAACATCCTAAGTAACAGAACTTTTTCTCAGCTCTGGGAGAAACTTGCAGATGTTTGATGACTGTGGGGATATCACAGAAAAAGCATTAAACTTTCCAACATGGTTGGACCAAATATTAATCATCTGTCAGCCAGAAATCTCAGTGAACAGGAAGGAGAAATGAGTTGTGTGGGGGGTGAGATGTGAGATAGCATTTCAGGAGCTAGGTGGAATGAGGAGTGGAAGGAGAGGGAGGAGGAAGGAATGATGAGAAGATAGTCGAGTGGAAAGAAAAGCAGATAGGTTGGGAAGGAACGTGAAAGAAATGAAAGAAAGAGTGTGGGGGAAAATGAAGGGGGTGTGGATAAAATGCAAGATGGATGTGAAAATTCTTTGAATAGACTAAGGTTCTGGACAACAACAGTGTCATCACAGGCAGGTGTACAGAGGTATGGGAGAGGAGTTGGCAGAAAGAGGAAGAAGAAAAGCAGGATGGACGTGGAGATAGACTGAGAATAGTCAGGAAATGAATATTCCAGGGACATAGGGAAACTGAGGACTACAGATATTGTGACACCAACAGAAGGCAGAGACTGCAAGACAAAAGGCAACTGAAGCCATTTTCTGGTCTGCTAAGTCATCCACGGCAGCACAATATGCTGGGAAATAATGTCTGCCTGTGATCATTGTTTACTTAGAAAGCCGGCTGACATGAGATGAAATTAACACAATAGGATGGAAAATTGCTAATAAAACAAAAATCCCTGCCGTTAGATTTTCATAGCCTAATTATTCAGCACGTTACTCACTAATGGCATGAGACATTACCATGCTAATGTGCAGTCTGCATATGTCAGAGAGGAAGGATTGGAGGGACTTCTACTCTATGCTAATGGAGAAAACCCCTACCCACAGATGGATGATGGTTGAGATGAGTGAAGCATGGTGGCCTGGAAGAGATGCAGCCTTAGACTGTTCTAGACCCGGGCAGGAATTAGAGCCGCAGGGCTTGTTTCTCTGCACTAATCAAAGTGCCATGGGCCCTTCCAATCCAATCTGCTCTCTGCATCTACCAGGTGTCCCTCCCATTTGAGGATCACGTTATGAGGGTGATTAAGATCTGAGCACAAATGACAAGAAGCAAAAGCTGTCACTAAGTGAGCTCCATAACTGTGGAAACCTGACTTTGTTTACTCGGTGCTTGGCATCCTCTGATCGCTATCAGATTCCCAATCAGATAGCATTAATTTATATTTGTTGCTGCTTTTATTTGTAAATTTGTCCATGATCCCTGGACTCAGGGATCATGTTTACTTTCTTAGAAACTCCTAGTCTGTCTATTCATGGATCCATAGATACAGGCATCCTTCCAATACTGGCTGAATGACTATTTCTGGATCTCATAATGGAAGGCAAAGAAAAATACACACTTAATAATAATAATATTACAAAGATAAAGGTGTTCAACCCAGAAAAGGCTGAACCAGTGTGTACAGCCTGTCCTGCCCTCACGGAGGATGGGAGGAGGATTTCTATCTTCTTCAGCCTTAGACAGTTCTGGAGTCATAGCCCATTTTTGAGATGGGCAGTTTGAGAATAGGAGGGTGTGTGTGTGTGTGTGTGTGTGTGTGTGTGTGTGTGTGTGTGTTTGCTTGAGCCTGTCTCCCCATTGTGATAGGCTCTGGTAGGCTGAAGCGTTAGTCTCTTCCCTTTTTCTTCTCCTATAGAAACAAACAACCTTTCTAACAAGAAGCCTATCCCATGTGGAACCAGTGAGATCAGAATACAATGATCATGGCCATTGGTTCAAGGACAGCCATGGAAGTGAGGCTGTATCAAGCTGCCCCTTCTGGTACTTTTGTTGGAACCAGTGGAAGAAGTATTCTGAGTCTGTCTCTCTTCTTGTAGGAAACAATAGTCTGAGAGAAATTGAACTTCTACTAACTTTAGAGGTACAGGTGGTCAATTTTGTAGCACGAGGGGGAAAATCACCTGAGAAGAGATCAACACAGAAAAGCAAAGGGGAGAGGGAGAGGGAGAGGAAGAGGGAGAGGGAGAGGGAGAGGGAGAGGGAGAGGGAGAGGGAGAGGGAGAGGGAGAGAGAACTGACGATGTTGTTTAAATAAATCTCTGAATCCAGATATTTCTGAAATGAGACCAGCCCTTTGAACTTTCTGGTATTCAGACCAACCCATTCTGGTTTTTAAAAAACTGATTAGAGTCAAATTTTTGTCACACACACACTTCAGGTCGTCCTTAGTGATGCCTTTCCTTCCACTTATCTCAGCATTAGATTACTTAAGGCATTCTTGGCCGCCATGAGCAGAACAAAAGTTTTTAATTCTTTCCAACTCATATGTCCTTTTGTACCCTGCCATCTGCTTTGGTGGCAGCAGGTGAAGAGACGGGTCAAGCAGCTTGCTGAGCAATGCTCAGTGGAGTGAAATCTGGGGCCAAGCACCTTGATCTTCTCACCTATAAAGGCTTTGGGAGGCTTACTTTTCTCAGCTTTCTTTTGTCTTTCTTCGGACTTCTTTCCTCTTTGTAAATTGATACTGAGGGTAGGAAGTTAAGGCAGATCTTAGTAAAAGAGCTATTTTTTTCCGGAGAGATTTTTAGAATGAAGCAATCGAGCAGGTGGAGCTTGCTTGAGGTAGAGCAATACCACGTAGGGATATGGGGGCTCATAGGGACTATTTCTCTGAGCAGCAGTGCTTCCTGGTGCACCGGCCCTGTGGTTCCCTGTGCACAACTGCTTTGCCCGGAGTCCTTGTGATGGTGGTGGTCCAGGGAATGAACTAGGAAGCAGTAGTCATTAGGACTAATGACTGGTATTTTGCTTTTTCTCTTCTCGGCACATGTAACAGTTCATTACCTGCCCCTTGAAGGTGGATGTGGGTAAATGACTTGCTTACAGTGAAATGTGAGCAGAAGCGATGCATTTGTTCTGGGGTAAAGCTTTCAGAGGCATTGTATGACTTTCTACATTATTTTTGCCATGGAGCCTGGTGATATTTCATATGGGGAAGCCTCATCAAGCAGGCTGTCCCCAATGAGGAAAGGGCAGCCATCTTGACATGGACATGAGTCTGAGCGACAAAGAAACCAGTATTGTTTTAAGCCAGTAAGGTATATTTAAAAAGTCAATCATCTTAATTTTTTAGCACAGTTTTAGATTTAGAGAATTGAGAAGATAGTTGAGAAAGTTCCATATACCTTCTCCCACCCCTCCCCATCAGTTTCCTCTATCATTAACATCATGTGTTAGTGTGGCATATTTGTTACAAGTAATGAACCAATATTGATATCTTATTATTAACTAAAGTCCAAATTTCACATTAAGACTCACTTTTGGGTTTTGATAAATGCATGTTATACATCCATCATTACCTCTAGCATATGGAATAGTTTTATTGCCCTATAAATCATGTGCTTCAAGTATTTATCCCTAGCCCCTTAGCCCCAAATCAATAGCAATCAATGGTATTTTTAATGTCTCTGTAGTTTTTCCTTTAACAGAATGTCATATAGTTGGAGTGATACAGTATGCAGCCTTTTCAAACTAGTTTTTTTTCCACTTAACAATATGCATGTAAGTGTCCTCTATGCCTCTTCATGACTTTATACCTCACATATTTTTATCACTGGATAATATTCCATTATATGGAGTGCAGTCTGCTTATTCATTCACCAATGGAAGGGCAATTTGGTTGCTTCCAGTTTTTGACAATTCTGTCTAATAAAAGAGTAATATGCAAATTGACCATCACCCCAACACACAAGATGACTGCCCCCATGTGGCCAAAGATGGCTGCCCCCATGTGGACACAAGATGGCCACCACAAGATGGCCAGCAGGAAAGGGCAGTTGGGAGGGACCGGCCCTGCAAGGGAGGGCAGTTTGGTGTGATCAAGCCTGCAGGGGAGGGCAATTGGAGGGGACTCAAGCCTGCAGGGAAGAGCAGTTGGAGGGGACCAGGCCTGCAGGGGAGGATAGTTGGGAGGGACGAGGCCTGTAAGGGAGGGTAGTTAGGGGTGACCAGGCCTGCAGGAGAGGGCAGTTAGAGGTGACCAGGCCTGCAGGGGAGGGCAGTTGGGAGCAATCAGGATGGCAGACAGAAGCAGTTGAAGCAATCAGGAAAGCAGGCAAGCAGTTTGGAGTAAGCAGTCTTGGATTGTGAGAGGAATGTTAGACTGCCTGTTTAATCCCAAATAGGCCTAAATGGGCAGTCAGACATCCCTTGAGGGATTGGAGAGGGTGCAGGCTAGGCTGAGGGTTCCCCCTCCCCCCTGCCCCCTGTGCACGAATTTCATGCACCGGGCCTCTAGTTGTAAATAAAGCGGCCATATACATTCTTGTGCAGGTTTTGTAAGGGCATACATTTTCAATTCAATTTAATAAATACCTGGAAGTGCAATTGCTGGATGGTATAGTAAAACCATGCTTAGCTTTGTAAGAAACTGCCAAACTATCACTCAAAATGGCTGTACCATTTTACATCCCCACCAGTAGTGAATAAGAGCTCCTGTTGTCTGCATTCTCTCCAGCATTTGGTGTTGTCAGCTTCCCTCAGATTCTAGCTATTCTAATAGGTAGGGAGTAGAATTTCATTGTTGTTTTAACTTGAAATTCCCTAATCGCATATGATGTTGAGCACCTCTTCAGATGCTTGCTTGTTGTCTTTGTATCTTCTTTGGTAAGATGTCTATTTAGACCTTTTGCCTATTTTCTAATTGTTTTCTTATTGTTGAATTTTAAGAGCTTTCTTTCCATTTGGTATACTAGTTCAAGGCCTTTATCAGATGGTGTTTTGCAAATATAATCTCCCTGACTATGGCTTGTCTTTTTCTTTCTAACAGTGTCTTTTGGAGATCAGATTTCTTAACTTTAATTTTTTTCTTTTATTTATTGAACCTTTAGTGTTATATCAGAAAACTCATCTCCAAACCCAAGGTCACCTAGATTTTCTTTTATGTTATCTTCTAGAAGTTTTATAGCTTTTCCTGTTACATTTTGGCCTATAATTTATTTTGATTTAATTTTTAGATTAAATTTTTGCATAAGGATGTCCGGTTGTTCCAGTACCATTTGTTGAAAATACTATCATTTCTTTATTGAATTTCCTTTGCTCATTTGTCAATGATCAGAGACCTATATTTGTGTGGGTCTATATCTGGAGCCTGTTATATTTCATTGGTCTATTTGTCCATTTTTCCTCTAGTACCATGCTACCTTGAGTACTGTACCTTCGGAGTAGTCTTAAAGTCAGGTAACATCAGTCTTTTGACATTCTTCTTCTTCTTCTTCTTCTTCTTCTTCTTCTTCTTCTTCTTCTTCTTCTTCTTCTTCAGTATTGTGTTGGTTATCCTGTACAAACTTTAGAATCATTTTCTTGATTTGTACAAATAACTGGCTAGGAAATTAGGAACATTTGACATCTTAATTATAATGAATCTTTCTATCTACACAAACATGGAACCTTTTCCATCTATTTAGATCTTTTACTCTTTTACTTATTTCACCAGGATTTTAAGGTTTTCTTCATAAATGTTCTGTACTTTCTTTGTTAGGATTATATCTAAGAATTTAAAATTTTTGGTAGATGATATTGTGTTTTAAATGTCAAATTTCAATTGTGTCTCACTGATAGGAAAACAATTAAGTTTTGTATATTAACCTGTTATCCTGAAACCTTACTGTAGTTGCTTAGTTACAGAGATTTTTTTTTTGTCAATTCTCTGGGACAATTTCTACATAAACAATCATGTCATTTGCAAACAAAAATAATTTTATTTCTTCATTTCTTATACTAGGATGGGATATAAATTTGATGTCCTTTTCTTGTCTCATTTAGTTAGCTAGGCTGTCCATTATAATTCTGAATAAAGAGGTAGAAGGAGACATCTTTTCCTTGTTCCGGATCTTAGGAGAAATGCATCTAGTTCTCACTATAAAGTACAATAGTAGCTGTAGGGTTTGTATGTGTTCTTTATGAAGCTAAGGAAGTCTGTCCTCTATTCTTAGTTTGCTGAGGGTCTCTATTCTGAATCAGTGTCAGATTTTGTCAAATGCTTTATTTTGCATCTGTTGATATAATCAGATACTTTTTTCTTCTTTAGCCTGTTGATGTTTACATTAGCTGATTACATTAATTGACTCTGGAATGTTGAGTCAGCCTTGCGTATCTGGTATAAATCCTATTTGATTATGGTATATGATTCTTTTTATTCGTTGTTAGGTTTGTTTTTCTAATACTTGTTATATATTTTTACATCTACATTCATGAGTAATATTTGCCTGTCATTTTCCTGGCTTGCAATGCTTTTAAAAAATTACTGGATTTGCTTTATTCTGCAGTTCACATATGACAGCACCAAACCCAACAGTTAGATTTTTCTCTTCTGAATTTGTTGTTTTTACAAATCTATGTTGACAGGGACCATTTCTCATATGTAGTCGCATATGTAGTCTGATCCTCATGCAGTGGGGACATGTAGGCTCTCAAAGATCCTGGATCTCTGGCACTGGAACCTGGTCCTCCCCTTGGACTGCACTCATGTCTGTCTGTGCTGGGGCTATGTCCTGACCTCATGGCCCTGAGATGTCCTTGGGCCAGGAATGCCAAACAGGTTCCATGTATGTGCCAATTCTGAATAAACATCAGGGGTTGCCTGGAGCCCAGGGGTGAGAGTAGTGAGGTAGGTATTATCTGAGTTCCATTACAAAGAACATGGTGCTTGACTGGCAATGTCTGCCATGGCAACACCCCCTCAGCATGTCTGGAATGGGATATGCCAGCCACCAGCTCAGCTCTGAAAGGGAGAAGGCATTCATTCCATCCTTACCTTGGGTGGTTATTACCCCCGGGCAGAAGGCAGTCTGAAGGCCACAAACCTGCAAGTGGCTTCCCCAGGCCCTGGATGGAACAGCATAAACCCCAAGCCAGAGGGAACTTGAAGGGCAGCCCATGCAGGGCCCCAAGGGTGTCTGCATGTTGCAGCTTCTTCTCCCTTGGAGGCAGTTTCCTCCAGGTAGATAGAGAGTGGCTGGTGTAAAAATGAGTTAGATGCAACGTGGGGTAAAAACACTTCCATGGCACTTACAAAGAAGTAACTATACTTTCTGCAAGAATTCTCAGTGATTTCCAGTCCAAACTGAAAAGGTTCATCTTCAATATGCTACTGAGAAACTAGAGTAAAAGGATAGTTTTACTTTAATCAAGTTCCAGAATGAGGGAACCCTACTTTGAAAAGCACTGTCTCAATGCAAGATGCAAGAGTTTGTGTAAAAGAATATTTCTGAGGAACCTCCATACTGTTCTTCACAGTGGCTGTACCAGTTTTCATTCCTACCAGTGGTGAATGGAGTGTTCCTTTTTCTCCACAATCTCTCCAACACTTGCTATTACTTGTCTTCCTCATAATAGCCATTGTAACAGGTGTGAGGTAGTATCTCATTGTAGTTTTGGTTTACTTTTTCCTAATAGCTAGCGATGTTGAGCATATTTTCATATATCTGTTGGCTATTTGTATAGACCTTTCTTCTATGTTCATTCAAGATATTTCTCCGTGACTGAGTTTTACCTTTCTTCAGCTTTAGTGAAAAGGCTTAAGAAAAGCACCCAACTGTCCCAGCAACCAGCTTCTGTCATTGTTTCTGCAGGTCTATGGTAAGGACATGCTGGATGCTTGGAAGGAAGCTGGTCCCAGTCTTCACAAGGCTCTTTTGAGCCCACCACACAATTATTTCGTAGCTTTTTAGCTATACTTTCTCTTTCAAGTTTTCATTCTTATTTTCTCCATTGTTCAATTGGGCCCTACAAGAACTAGTCCAACTATAGCATTCTCCACTAATTAATAACAGTAACTGTCCCATCCAAGAACTGTTATTTGACTTTCCCCAGTGTCATACACAGAAGTCCTGGAGAACTAAGATAAAGACTGTCGGGCTGAGAAAGAACTTTGGAAGCCATCTGCATTTACTCCCTTGGGGGAACCTTTGCATTTTATTTTTTTGAGCCTTTGCATTTTCAACTTTTCTTCTACCTGTACAGCATCTCTCCTTGCTCACCCTGTGGCTGGCACCTCCTATTGTTGGAGGCTTTGGCATAAAGATCACCTCCTCACACAGGTCTTCCCTAACTACTCAATCTACAGTGGCCATCCAATATCTCTCCATCATAAGACTATATTTTAATTATCTGCTTATTACTTGCCACTATGTCATATACATGTTTATTAATTTATTGATCATGCAAGTGGCTTGATTATGGGCCTTTAATGAAGCTCAGTGACCCAATTTGGCCCACAGTAGACATCTGATTCCCATTGATAGAAAGAAGAAAGGTGAGATAGTAAGGGAGGCAAGACTGTATTTCTTTATTGCTGACCTTGGACAAACTCAACTATCCCCTTTCTCTGGACAACAGAATGTTCTGGAGAAATTACAGAGCTCTCCTGAGCGGCCTCTACACAACCTGTGTTCTCTTGCCTCTACCGGGCCTTTAATGCAGCTCAGTGACCTGGTTTGGCCCACAGTAAGCACCTGATTCTCATTGATAGAAAGAAGAAAGGTGAGATAGCAAGGGGGGCAATACTGTACTCCTTAAAACAATCCAAGGAGAAGATACACCTGTTCAACATAGAGGCCCTCCTTCTCCTACTGAGGGAGCTTCAGGTCTGGGGGAAGGTGTTATTAGCACCTGTAACAGCTTCACATAGCTCATTAATGGAAGGCAGGGACTAGAACCCATGGCTCCTGACTCTTGTCCAGGGCTTTTCCTACTATACCTTCATAGCAATAAACATAAAAAGAAGGAAAATTTTTTGAGTTTCTACTGTATGTCAAACTCTATACTACGTGTCAGTCAGTCCATCCTTATAATAACTAAACAAGGCTGTTAGAATTCACATGTTTATAAAGAAGGAATCAGAGTCTCAGGGACTGTAGTAATTTGCCAGGTGTCACATTGCTTACAATGAGAGCTGGGATCTGAACCCAGCTTGGTGTAATTCTCAAGTATTTTTTTGTTTTTTTTTGTTTTTTTTTTTGTACCACCTGAGCTGCATGACTCATTTCAGGTAAAATTTGTGCTGTGTTAGTATTTCTGTACAGTAAACCCAAACAGTGAATAATAGGGAAATTTCAGGCTCTCTGGCAGTCTGACAGAAGGTATGGGGTAGGGAGGCCATGCAGCTTTCCCTTTGTCCTTCAGATCACACTGTACAGATGACATCTGTCTCTTTTTCTCACTAGTGTGGCTCACTCACTCAAGCATCTTGG
This sequence comes from Vespertilio murinus, assembly GCA_963924515.1. Classification (NCBI taxonomy): domain Eukaryota; kingdom Metazoa; phylum Chordata; class Mammalia; order Chiroptera; family Vespertilionidae; genus Vespertilio; species Vespertilio murinus. Next base: position 54,840,182 of record OZ004712.1, on the reverse strand, counting down.
AATGTAATGTTTCACAGTGTAAGCAGCCTCCAGAGGTGAGTACTGTGAATGGGAGCTCTGCCTGGCTTATTCCATTTTCTCCTTAGGAGGACAAAGACAGTTGAGATGTACATAACTGATGCCAAAATGGCATTTAAAAATCCCACCAATCATTTGCATATTCCTAAATATAAAACTCATGGGCCAAGGGGAAACCAAGACTGTGAGTCCCTGTTCCTTGCCTGGAGGCCATGACATTTGGCTCTACCCACTCCTTGTCCTCTGGAGCCTATGCTGCACTTTCTTTATTGTTAACCTTGGACAACCTCAACTATCCCCTTTCTCTGGACTTTTCCCTGGGCAACAGAATATTTCTGGAGAAACCACAGAGCTCTCCTGAGCGGCCTCCACACAACCTGTGTTCTCTTGCCTCTGCGGGGCCTTTAATGCAGCTCAGTGTCCCGGGTTGCTCTGCTCTGGTCACCAATTCCTTCCCGTCCTCACTGTTGCTGTGAAGCCATCCCTGACACAGTCAGCAAGGTGCAAATGCACACGCCTATGTGACAGCAGGGAGGGAGCTTCAGGTCTGGGGGAAGATGTTCTTAGAACCTGTAACAGCTTCTCAAGTAGTGGTGGTCAAGGGGGTGCTGGTGGCTGCCTAGGCCTCTATTATAAAATCTAAAAATCACACTTTGGACTCAGACTCTCTTCCATATGCCTCTGATAAATAATGTGAGGGCCATTGTTTTAGAGAGTACAGTCTTGCCTCCCTTGCTATCTCACCATTCTTCTTTCTATCAATGAGAATCAGGTGCCTACTGTGGGCCAAAAACTGTGCAAAGCTCCGAGAAGCAAGGCTAAAATCTTTGATAGCTGGAACTTCCATGTAAGTAATAGTTGACTTCTGCATAGCACTTTCTTGGGGTCCAAAGTCCCCCACATCCCTCATACACATTAGTTAGCCTCTGCTCTATGAATATATCTGCATGCTCATTAAGCTTAGTTATATTCTGAGGCTGAAACAACCTCTTGGGGCTGAAGTCTAGTTCACTAGGTTTCTCTTTCTGGGGAAGGGAAGAACAAAGGCAAAGGCAATAAGGATGCAAGGAGAAGATACACCTGTTCCAGATAGAGGCCCTCAAAGCAGCTCTCATGGCAAAGCAAACATTAAAAGTCATTTTGGTTGAGCTGAGATCTCCCTGAACTCAAAAGCACAGATGTAATGAGATGAGAGGGGAGGATTATCTTGGAGATACAGTAATAAGCTAATACAGTGTGCATGGCAACTTAGGGACTGAGAATTCATAAATATATTCATGTTTTCTTCCCAGGAAGATTGATGAAATACGCAAGCACAAAGTTAGAGTAAAAGAGATTGAAAGGGGGAGTGAACTACAGAAGATCTGGGACGACGTATCAAGTCCCGACAAAGAATGCTTCATCAGGCACATAAACAGCCACTGCCTGATACATTAGACTCTGGAAGCATCATAAATTAACCTGCCAAGAAACTTTGCAAAAGGTCACATTTAACATTAATCAGGCTCTAGGAAGCAGTGTGTGTTTTCATGGCTAGAAGGCAGAAAAAAAGGGCTGTTTCTTTGCATTGCATTTTCAAAATCATCTCCAAATTATTTAGTAGGAGAAGAGAAAAAAATCTCCAGCTAATTTAGGGACAGTATTGATCGTCTTGTCACCTAGACATCCCCTGAGTGTGGGTGTTGAGGCATAGAAATGGAAGGCAACATTGCGTGGAGCTGGCTGGTCACTTTCCTGGGAAGTCCTTCCTCCTGCTTTCACCAGCACAGCGGTCTGACTTTGAAAAGTACCTACCCTGAGGTGAAAGGGGACTTTGAAGGCCACAGAGTCCAAGAGAAGCTTGGCAAGAGGGACATAGTCAACAGGAAGCTGTAGGTGGGAGAAAATGAGCAATGACCCCATTGGCGGCTGCTGGTTTGGAGAACACGCTTCCTTTCCTTTAGGCCAGTGGTTCTCAACCTCTCTAATGCTGCGACACTTTAGTACTGTTCCTCGTGTTGTGGTGACCCCCAACCATAAAATTATTTTCGATGCTACTTCGTAAGTGTAATTTTGCTACTGTTATGAATCATAATGTAAATATTTGTGTTTTCTGATTGTCTTAGGCGACCCTACTAGCGGTTCCCACAGGTTGAGAACCGCTGCTGTAGGTGGTGGGAACTTGCACCAGGGCCCAGTTTTTAAATCATTAAGGTTTGAGTCATTTAGTTGGACTATGTGAGAGAATGGACTCACCGTTGCTGGAATCATTTTTGTCACCCAGTGAATGGTTATGGCAACACTTGTCTGCAGAAAAGACAGAGAAGGGGTTTCCTCATATGGCTGGGAAAGGTACAGCACCAATCTAGATCTTTACTGACTTCTCTCAGAATGCCCGTTTTCTTGATCTGACTTTGTTTGGATGCTCTGTCTTTATTGGTGGTTCCTTCAGGCTCTTACCTGTTCCTCTCCTGTCAACTGCCTTTCTTAATAGTCAATTCACCTTTATCCCAAGACAGAGCTACATTAATATGTATGTTTAATCAACAAATATTTATGGCGTCTTTGCTGTGTGTGTCAGGCTCTGTCCTAGGAGCTGAGAGTGCATCTGGGAACAAAATGGGCCCCAATCCCTGCCCTCACAATATGTAGGTAAACAAAAGAAGTGACTCAATAGCATGACAGTATGATCATAAATAAATAAAGTGAGCAGTAAGTTAGGTGATGAGTGCTATCTGAAGATAGAGGAGGTTGGCAGGATTGGAGATGCCAAGGTGGTTACAATTTCAAATGGAGTGGTCAGTGTGAAACTCACTGGGAAGTTCTTAGCCTATTGACCCTCTCATGAAAAATCTGCACAGTCACCACAGATAAAGTCAGAAGAATCTTTACTCCTTCTGTTGTTCAATCTCCAGCTCACTTTCTGCAGCACCAATGATGGCCTCTGCAGACCCCTGACTTTCTTCATCCCATTCTTGGCTTCCTTTCTCATCCTCTCTTATAAGCCATGATGTCTTGTGAGTCTATGTTTGGTTCATTTTTCTTTGCATAACCCCAGGAATCATAAATCATGCCAAAGCCAGCTGTCTTGCTATCACCAAAATGAGTTCTGAATCCAAACACAGATGACATCTGGTGTGGTCTTACACATTTTGACGACTTTTCCCCTAATTTCTGTCTTAGGTACTGTTGCCTTCCCAGGGTGAAGGACGTCAATGACCATTTGTTTCTGATGAAGTAGTCTGTTGGTCATGAACTTCCTGATCTGGACAGTCATTGTGTCATTCATGGTGGTGGCCAATCTTCAAGCAGCCAGGGAGGAAAAGAAGAGAAGGTTATATTTAAACAAAGCCTTGTAGGCGTGAGGGAGGAGCCACTTAGATACTCTGGGGAAAGAGTATCCCAGACAGGAGAACAGCAAGTGCAAAGGCTCTGAGTAGAAATGGACCTGACATGCTGGAGGAACAGCAAGGAGGCTGTGGTGGTAGGAGTAGAGTTGAGTAAGGGGGGAAGGATGAGGGGAAGTGAAGCAAAGATGTGCCAGGGGCGAGAAGGGGATTGTCTGGGGCCTGGCAGTTCAGTGTGAAGGACGTTGGCTTTTACTATGAAAGAAATGGGATGCCTTTGGCTGGTTTGGTGTAGAAGAGACATATTTGACTTCGTATTGACTTACTAAGGTGTCATCTCAGTGTTGCTCAGATCTTTTCTCTTCAGAGAGAGGAAAAGGAATCCAACCGCTAAAACTACAGATACTGAGGGGAGTTGTGGGCAATGCAGGGCCCACCCAGAATATTCCTCCTTTATTTACTCTTTCCATCTACAAAATCTTTGTCAGCTCTTAGCATCAAGGCATAGGCCAGGCACCGAGGGGTGGCAAGATTCCCATCCTAGACCATAATGGGCCTGGGGGGCAGCTGCAGGCATAGATGGGCAACATCTGGGGACTCTGAGGCGTCCTGGATGCAAAGCAGATGGGAGAGACGACTTCATCTGTTATCTCAAAGACTGTGGCCAAAAGGCTGAGATTGCTCATTACCCTGGCAATATCCCCTCTCCCTTCTTGTGCATAAAACCCTGGCTTTATCAGGTGCTGCCCAACTTCCCTTGCAGCCAGGGTGTTCATCCACAGAATGAAGCTTTCAGGGAGTCTTTTGAAAGGGAGCTGCCTCTACTGGCAGGCGTGTCCTTTCCTACTTGGTTTCCTCTGATGGCTGGAGCTGCAGCAGCTAGCTTGGGACCCTGAGGATGAAAACTAAGATCTCAGGATGGCAGAAAGATGGGAGTTTGGCGAATGGAACCCCCTTACCAGTGCTCTGCTTCTTACATTTGGTCTTCTCTGAGAGAACACTCTCCTAGTTTCTTTAAGCCACTGCTATTAATAGGCAAATGAAATTCTTAACAGACACAGAAAGTGACTTAGTTGTGAAGATGAACATTGATGTAGAAATGGAAATAACTGGATTTGAGTCCTTTGAGATGGATTTGCAGGATGATTTTAATACTAGTGGCCACAGTTATCATGAATTATATAATTACTGTGCTTTATTTATTTCATTATCCCATGTGAGCCATTCACAAGCCATTTTTTTGAGGTAGGTTTTATTATATTCATTTTTCAAGATGAGAAATGAGAGACTCCTGGAGATTAAGTGCAAGGTTATAGAACAAGCACGTGGCAGAGCTGGGGTTATAACCAAAGCCCTTGTTCTTATGTACTTTGTAATAGTATTACTTATTTTCTCTGGACCTCAGTTTTCTCATCTGTTCCATGGGTGGTAGGACAGGATGTTCACTCCCTTTTCAGCCCAGGACCTCTTTGGAATAGATCTCATCCTTTTTATCCAGTCTTGCCTGTCTGAGCTTGATCTTGTACCTCTGCCTATCCCCATATTTCCAAGTGGTGCCTTTGTCAAAGAAGCTGCAATCTGAGCATCTGCCAGCTCCCTTAGTCTCCAGAAGATCATCTCGTTACAGTCCCAGGAAGCGGCCCCCGCCAGGGAGTGCGGCCAGTGTCCAGAGAATGTTCTGCAGGGCTGCAGGCCCCAGCCCGCTCCTGCCGGCTGGAGAACCTTCTGTCAGCCATCAAGACGGCTCACTGGGGGCGGCCGCGTCTCTGCACAGCCACACAATCTGTCTGTTCTGATGATCAAGGAGGGACTTGGTGAGAGCAGCAGCCAGGAGCCCTCCCAGGCGATAAAACCTCCCCAGGGTGCTCTGGAGGGGTGAGCTGCTGGCAAAACGTGGAGAACAAGCACTGTGCTGTGTAAATACATTTACAGGATGGAGCTGTTCCTTGGCCCACTGGGGCCATTTCCTGAGCTGTGTGGCAGGAACTGTCTTCCTCAGAATGACTGACAGGGCCAGTGGGGACATCTAAGCAGACCTTGATTTCTTTCCTTGCGTTGGCACATTTACCTAATGAGCAGAAGGAACAGGCCTGGAGAAGCTCTGAAACTGGGGGCCGCAGGTGGCCTAAAGTGGAAAACTCTGTTCTTGCAACGTGGAAAAATTCAATTCTTTGTCTCCCCATTCCAGTTCTCCTTGGTCCAGGTCCTCTAGTTTCTGTATTTCCCTTCATGGGACAGACAGGGAACCCCTCTTGGGACTTGTCTGAGTTGGAGAACATGGTTTGACTGCTATAGTTAAGAAGACCCATGTCTCTGTTTTATGATGTTATGGAGTATGTGGGTGGGGTTGATACTGTCGTAATTAACCTGGTTATTAATAATATAAAGAAGGCAAAGGGAAGGCCAAATACTGTGGGCTCACTATTTGAATAGCTTCACCAGGAAGCTAAAGCTTTATTTACACTCCCCAGGGACCCACCAGTCCATTCCCCATAGACCCTGGGGAGAAGGGTCTAGACAGGGAGGAGAATAGACACATGCCCAGTAAAGTTGGGGGGACTAGTGAAGATGCTTTTTGTCAGTCACACCCGGGAACAGGTGATTGGCCAGAGTGGGGGTGACGGCTGTAAGCACAGGAAGACTTGAGACATTTAAACTCCTGATCAAAGAAGTTCTCTCTCTGGTTTGCTCTTGGCCCTCTTGTGTTCTTGGGACTCTTGGTGCAGGTGGTGCCATCTCTCGGCTCCCTTGCATTCGCCCATATGGCCCAGGACTATGTGGACCGCATACACAGTGGACCAATGGACTGCAACGAGCCTGATGCCGAACTGGACCCAGCTGCAATATGGAACACAAACTTTGGACACTGGCTTTGTTTCTAACTCTGCTGAAGTTCCAATTACACTTTTTCCAGGACTGGATTAAGGGAAATGGGACTTAGGAAACCCAGGGATATAATTCTACACAAATCAAAATCACTCATCCTCCTGGGTAGGTCTCAGAAAATTATTTTCCTCAAGGTATCTTAAGGACACCACCCCCAGCACTCAGTGGGAAAATAGATAGCCCACTTCCAGCAGAAAAATGGTGAAGTTGATAGTATAGGATGGGGATATTAATGATACAGGCATGGTGGCAACTGTACTTCACTAGCTCAGAGCCAGCCTCTTTGATTTTGATGGTGGGATTCTGAAGTTCTTTGTGGGTGCAACCTAGCTGCTAAGATGCTCTCAGCAGGTCATAAAGGGAGAATGTGGCCCCTTAGCGATGGGCGTTAAGGGCACCCAACCGGGCCAGAATCTTGGAATATTTCAGATTCCGTCAGTGTTTCTGGAAGGTGCAGAAATATCAGTTCAACCTGGAGAGAGAAGATGACTCAGGACCTGCTCCTCTTCTGAGTGGGAGGGTCTCTGAGTTTATTCCTGCCACCTCTGGGGAGAGGATGGTGCTTCACTCTGGTCACATTGCCCAGTGATTGGTTGAGTCCCTTCTCATGGTTGGGCCCCTTATTCCCAATTCTTTGGCACGTTTCTTTTCAGGGTGGCCTCTGGGTAAAGGCTTGCTGATGAGGGCTAATGGAGCTCTGGGCAAATGAACTTGAGCAGGTGGGAGGAAACCGATGCTCAGTAGGAGGAGCCATGGCTTTGTTGGGCTTTTTTTTTCCTGAGATGAGCAGCCTGGACATCCATCTGGTTTTGTGGGGAAGAAGACTCTGGTGCTAGCATGTTAGATTCCTGTCCTGCGAGGGAAGCAGCAAGGGCTCCAGCCTTCAGTCATTCCTAAAGAGATGGGAGCAGTCCCTAGGCGTGAGGCTGGAGACACACTCTCCTCCCCAGCCTCCTTGGAGATGAGGAGCCTGACCCAATGCATTGTTTCTGTAACTCGCCAGTTTGGTCTCTACAGGAAAGAAGCCAGCCATCTAGGATTCCTGAGCTGCTGCCCCTGGGATTGCTACTGCTGCAATTCTGGCACCTTCATTCATAGCTTTTGGAGTTTGGCTTTTTGATCACCATCTTCCCATTCATCTCTCAGCCCCAAGGATAGCTGGTGGACAAGCTGCAGGGCCAACCTCCTTTGAGGGGATTCCTTTCTGTTCGCTGATGCTGGTGGCACTTGAATAGGATGGTTTGGTAAAATATGGTAGCAATGCCCAGCTTGGGTTTCTTCTAGCTCAGAGGTTCAAATCTCTGAGGACTTTGTGAGTGTCTGTAAGAGGACACCTATGAGAAAGTGGGGACTGTCCAGGGAGCAAGTCAACATGAGCCCAGTATGGAGGGGACAGGTTTCTCACACTCTACCCATGCCAGTCATGGAGCCCCTCGCCAGCCTACTCTGTACACAGCTGGATCTGAGGCCCTGCCCGAGGCACACTTCAGAACCAATGCTCAGAGAGCAGATGTAGCATTATCATTGGATTCGAGTAAATAACAGGGCAAGAAAGAATCTCAATAATTATCTATTTTCAACATCCTTAGTGTGCAATTAAGGAAACTGAGTCCTGGTGGGAATAATAATGATAATAGCAAATGTTTTTCTGCTGCTTACTATGTGCCCATTACAGTTTTAAGCAGTGCCTCATTTCATTCTTGCAGCACCCTATAAGGCAGGTGGTGTTATTATCTCCATTTTAAAGATGAGAAAACTGAGGCAACCAAGCATGCAGTGGAACTGCAATTCAAAGGCAGGCAAATCTGGCTGCAGCGTCCCACCTCTCAAACACTATGCTGTCACCTTGGGAGTTGGTCAGAGTCAGGCTCCACAATCCCAGCTTTCCAAGCCCATTCATGTATTCCTCTTCTAGACTGCTCCATCGAACATGGTCAGATGGAGCCATGTTGAGAACTTGAAATGGGGCCTGTCTAAAAGGTGATGTGTTGCCCTAATCGGTTTGGCTCCATGAATAGAGCGTCAGCCTGCAGACTGAAAGATCCCAGGTTCGATTCCCATCAAGGGCATGTACCTTGGTTGTGGGAACACAACCCCTGGAGGGGTTGTGCAGTTAATTGATGTTTTTCTCTCATTGATGTTTCTAACTCTCTATCCCTCTCCCTTCCTCTCTGTAAAAAAATCAATAAAATATATTAAAAAATAAAAAATAAAAGGAGATGTGTTGTAAGTATAAAAAGCACTTATGGTTTCAAAGACCTACCGGTAGTCCAAAAAAGAATGCAAGAGGGCTCATTAATCTTTTTATATCAATTAAATGTTGCAATGATAATCTATCGGATGTATTGGCTTAAATAAAATACATTATTATAATTAATTTGACCTGCTTATTTTTACTTATTTTGTGCCACTGCCTGGCACTTTAAAATTACCTATGCGACTGACATTATAGTTCACATTATGCATGTGACTTGCATCTGTGGACAGCCCTGCTCCCTACCACTGCTGGCCAGCTGGAAAGCGAAGGTGGGAGTGCCAGTCCTGCATGTGAGTCACAGCCCAGGGGCTGCAGTGCCTCCCAGGCAGGCGCTGCACCTGCATTCGGCCTTGTCTGTGACACATCCCTGCTCCAGTGATGAGCCAGCAACCTTCCCTGCCACCGCTGAGGGAATGTCCTCAGGAGAAGGGCACCCCAGCAGACTCTTTGGAGGCTAGTGAGGCTTTGTGGACAGGAGGTGACCCCACAGATCCACGCTTTGATCCTGGCTTTATTACATATCAGCTCTGATATTTCAACTCTCAGCTTCACTTTCCATTTCTGGAGAATGGGGATAATCACACCCACATAGCTGTGCTGTAGGGATAAAGGAGATGTCGCATATAAAGCACTTCAAGCAGAGTAAGGTCCCACTGAAGCCATTGGTCCCTCGCTCCAGCCTGGTTTTCAGAGGATGGCTTTCCTACCTCTTGCCCGATCACGTTCCAGTGACCGAAATCTAAAGTAGAGGAGATGGCAGGGAAAATAGTTCCTGCTGCCTTTTTACTTTCAGATTCCTTCTAAGTTGGGCCACGTGTGCGGCTTGCTTTCTCTCTCAGGGAGGAATGTGAGGCCCATCAGACAGACCCTGCACATGCTTCTCGGTGGTGGTCAGAGATCATGCCAACCAGTGCTGTGCAGTGTAGGTGGTTGAAGAGTACCCTGGGGCGGCTTTCAGGGTTCATCTTCCCGTCCTTCCCTGCTCATGGTTCTCAGCTGGCTCTGCCACGAGGGTGGACCAAGGTCAGACACAAGGCGTGCATCTGGGACCGGGAAGGCTCCAACTAGCCTGCAGCTCAGAATGGCCTGAGGCAGGGTCATAGCCAATGGATCTGTCCAGGGTGAATGGAGTGGATGAGAACTTATCCTGAGCTGTCATTTGGAATATTTGGGGGTGGGGAGTGCATGGGGCCCCAGATTGGCTCCAGTTTTCCTAAAGTTTGCTGGACTATGACTCTAGGAACTCCACTAGACAGGGAGTGAAGTCATGTTGGTAAAATGTGGTAGAAATGCATAGCTATTCAAGTTGGCAAAATGCGCTCAAATCCCAAGTAGAAACTTGTTAGTTACATGACCAGGGACAAGGATCCAATCTCTTTGGGCCTGTTTCTTACCTTTATGAGACAATAACGCCTAGCTCATGAAGCAGTTGTAGGATCAATGACAAAGGGTATTGAAGCGCACGTTGAAAAGGTGCATTGTAATCAGTCATTAGGTGTCAGTTACTAACAGGAGCCTGCCTTTCGGTTCTGGTGCCAATGGCAGGAAGGTTTTCCCCCTTTAGCTGTCAAGAACCACATGTCTGTACATGAGAACATGGGCAACATCCCCAGTTCATATCCCACCCTGGACACTGACCATCTGGTCTGAATCACAGACACAAGGCTGAAAAACAGAATCATTTTCTTTTAAAAAATCTGTCTGTAAAAACCAGCAAATATAAGGACAATCTTGGACTAATTTCAGTCCAACATGGTTTTGAGCAAATAAATGACTCACAATATGCCCTTGGCCAATCCATATATTCTCTTGGGGTGTCTGCTTTCTCTTTAATAAAATGGGCTGAGTAATCCCTGCCTCTCCTTCATTTTACAAGCATGTAATAAGGGTGAATCCCGTAATGGCTGTAAGAATCCTTTGAGGTCCTTAGAGAAATAGTTGCTATATAAATGCAAAGTACGATGCCCATTTCCATTACATTGTGCTTTGCAACTATATGTAAGCGTGTATCGTATGCATGTCAATGCTGGTCTGGCTAGCTATTTGCCATGTGCATTTTTAAAAAATAAAATAATCATCTCCATACATTATTCCTTGAAAGCATAACTCCACATCCATAGAATGTGAGGTGAGGATGATTATTTTTATTTTTGGGAGCTCATCTTTTTGCCTCATTTCAGCTTCTGCTGTTTCTGGCAGACCAGTCATTGGTGATGTGTGCATGGGGTAAGAGGGGGGGGGGGTTTCTCAATACCTTCCAGGACCTGGGTCAGGACCGATGTGGGTTTCATGCTCACTGTCCTTCCCATTTTCTTTTCCCGACCTTCTTAACTGAGTTGTTTGCGAGAGAAGCTGTGTCATTCATTTGAAAAGTGGCCTGCATGTCCCTTCCTAAAAACTCTAACCAGGGTGCTCCCTGATTCGGGAGACAACAATCACAGATGGTGGAGCACACTTTGATTCACATAACACTTCAGAGGCCACCAGGTAACATCCATTATCTCAGGAAGGGGCTCGTGGAGGTCCCACGATCAGGCCTAGAGATGTGTGAGTTGGCAATTTCCAGGTCGTGGTTCTGACGCCTCAGAGCTTGTGCGTAGGTGAATTATAAGTCTCAGAATTTTCTTCCTCTTTAATAAAAACACACACATTTGGCCCAGGGGAGAAATGTGACTGTTGATCCTGAATTGAAGGAGAAACATTTCTGTGTTAAAGAAGTCTCCGGCGGTCTTGCACTCAAAGTAGGAAGTTGGGGTCCTTGTTTTCAAGTCCGGGCTTTGTTTTCAGCCAGCTCTGCGCCTCGGATTCCCATCTTCACGATGGAGGAATTGGGCTGGGTGGTCTTTCAGGGTCGGCCTCCTCTGGAGCTCTGGGATTCGGAATGTGGATCACGGCTTCAGGGAGAGCCAGGCGGAGGGCGGTGGTAACTTGCTGGGAAAATGGCCCGGAGCACATGCCACTGGCTGGGCCATCTTCCCATAGAAGAGATAACTTCGATTTCCTAGGCCAGCTCTCCACTCCCATCTTCTGCCATATAGAGCCAGAGACCCAGTGCATCATGCCACAGACACCAACACCAATAGCCCCAGCATTCATTTCCCTCCCCTTTGCCACTCAGCCTTTTATTCCCAGCTCTCATCTTCCCGGGTCATTGATAATCTGACTTTATCCTGTTTCTGATTCTAAAACGTATGTGGAAAGGCAAAGACCTTTGCCAAAAAAAACTTTGAAAAAAAAATACAAAACTGAATGAATTAAGTGCCCGATTTTGGGATTTATAGTGAAAATATAGACATACAGTTCAATGGGATCGAATAGAGAACTCAGAGAGAATCTGTCTTGTATTCGAGCAATTTTTTTCAATAAAGTATACTCCCAGGCTTGTTTTCTTTCCTGTCCTGGGAAGCTCTGAAAATTGAAACTCAGAGTCACTTAGTTAGGCAACTGTACTCAAGTGCATTGAAATGGGGTCAGGTGGTACGAAATTCACTCAGAACCCCACTCCCCGACCCCAGGCAAGTCTGAGCCAGTTTTCCTTAGAAGTGACAACTATCCTACAATTCCAAAGCACTTTCACATACAGCGTGGGGCGAATGTAGACTTACAGTGGTTCGTGTGGAAAAAACATAATAATTAATGAATAATAATACAAGAGTAAACTGTAGTACTCATAGCTGTCAACCAACTTTGGCCCCACCATGTATTATGTTTCACCGTGTTTCCTGGGATACCTGCTATCTCAAGTTCATGTTTATTGAGAAGTTCAAATGAGATATTACTATGGCAATATTTTCAGTTAACAAAATACACAATGGCATCATTATTATTTAAAAAGTATTTTGAAACGACTCTGCTGGGTATGTGGGGAGAGATTTTATTAGCATCTCACAGATAAGCGAGTGGTTTACTTAGCGCTTCCTTTATGCCAGCACTGGCCTAAGTGCTTTGCATGTATGGACTTATTTACTCCTCATGGTGATCCTATGAGCTAACATTTTATCCCCCCTTCACAGATGGGACAGCTGGGCAACAGAGAGGGTGAGTGACTTTCCTAGGACCGCACAGCCCCATGTCCTGGAGACATCAGGAGAGCCTTCTAAGAAATGTACATTGGGGCTCCCTCTTCCCTAACCTGGCAGCAGACAGGGGGGGAAATGATGGCCAGGAGATACCCAAACCATTAATGAAAGACTATTTTTTTCTCTATTGGATTTTCTCTTTTAAAAAGTCAGTTGAGCATATATCTGTGGGTTTATTTCTGGACTTGCTATTCATTGATCTATGTATCTATTCTTCCATTAATAAACCTTGTTTTGATTATTGTAGTCTTATGGGGAATCTTGAAGTCAGTCAGCGTAAAACTTCTTTATTCTTCTTCAAAATCATTTTGGCTATTTTAGATCCTTTGTATTTCTATATGAATTTTAGAATCGGCTTGTTAATTTCCACAAAATAAACCTGCTGGGATTGTGATTGAGATTGTATTGATGATACAGATTACATTGGGGAGAACTGGCATCTTAACAACATTGAGTGTTCCAAACCAAACACAGGTTATCTCCACTATTTGGGTCATATTTCAGCAATGCTTTATAATTTTCAGTCTGGGATGGGGGTGGGGAAGACTTAGCTAACTTTTACTAGATTTCTAGCATTTTCTCTTTTTGGTGCTACTGCACACGGAATTATTTTAAAATTTTATTTTCCCATTGATTACTGCCAATGCAAAAGAATGTAATTGATTTTTGTGTTCTAAACTTACATTTAATACCTTGCAAAATTTTCATATAGGTTTTATTACTTGACATGAGATATCTATAGAAGGGTTTTTAGTTTTCAGTGTATAGATCTTGTGCACATTTTAAATATATCCTTAAGCATATTTTGTTTGACAACACTACTATAAGTTTCTCTGGATTATTTTTTTCTCAGGCACCTGCATTTTTAAAGTACCTTAGTTGATTCAATGATGTAGCCCAGCCTGGGACCCACTGGCCTGAAGACTCTGATCTTGAACCCTGCCAGAGGTCGCACACTAATTGTATTTGTTTTCTCTCTTTGTTGTGATGCACGTGGAGTCTCAGATCACTCAAGCAACTGATCCCATAAAGAAGCAGAATCATTTATATGTACCTGTGGTAAGGAGACCCCTCAGGCCACTGGGCTTTAAAGGTGACTGGCTCTACAAGGGGTTAATGGGTCTTGAAGTATGTTACTGACCAGGGAGCACCTGACCAGGCTGATGGACTGGATTTGAACTTCTCCTTAGGTCCGGCTGTGTGCTGGCGTTGCTGCTGGGAGGTGAACTTTGTAGCTCGCTGGGCTACCTATTTCCCCTGAGGTTCTATATGTTGCAGGTGGTAGGGCTGGGTTGGGGAGGACACGTGGGAGTTGTTTTTGTAGCTTTTTTCTTAATTAGAAGAAAAGAGATGGAAGCTGAGAGGTGAGTTAGCAACCCATATTTTATTCTTCCCAGAGCTCTGGGTAATGGTATTTAATGGAAAGACAAATCCATTCATCTTCCCCTTGTCCTGGCCTATGGAGGCCGTGCAGGCTGCTGTCAGAAGAGATATTAGGAGCTACAAAAAGCCATTCAATGCCCTCCCCTCCTTACTCTCACTTTGTAAGCCCCTTTCCCTGAGAGATTGGTGTGGGCTTGCTGACTCTCCATCACCTGGAAGTCTTAGGCCTCATGGGCATTTTATCAAGATTCAGACTGACTTTACCATCCCATTCTTCTTTAATCCCCATCATTTCTATCAGGGGTGGCAACACCATAGGAGGATTTGTCTTTCTACTTTATTCTACCCATTTTTAAAAAGAGCTGGTTGGTCTGTCCCTGGGTTAGGAGAGCCAACCAGTCCCCCAGGACGGGCAGCTGCTGCAGTGAAGCCTCCAGCCACAGGCCCCAGTGCTCCTGCGCTGGGTGTAGGGAAGAGGCTCCCCCCCTTTGTCTTTCCGGGCTCTTGTTTTCAGAGGTGGCACCTGCACTGTCTCCTCTCCCTGTAGTACCAGCGTTGGGGTGGAGCCAGGTAAGTTGGGCAGCACTTGTCCTTTTGGGCGAGACAGTTGTCCTGGAGGAGAGAGCCATTTCCCATGGATTTTCTTGCTCTGCTCTTATTCTTTCCTTCACTCAGGTCGCCATGTCTGCCTATGTCCCTGCGCACATTCCTTCTCTGTCATTTTCATTCTGTTTTTCTCATGGCAGGTTCAGAAAGTTCAACGCCACACCCGGTTATGGAGCATGGGCTCCATCTTAGGGTCCATGGTGGGCAGGATCGATGCAGGAGGAAGCAGGGTCTGGTCTCTGCTCACAAGAGGCAAGGCTGCTGGAAGAGACAGGCACACAGGGAGGAAAATCCGTCACCCAAGGTCAAGAGTTGCATAATTATAACAAAGTATGAATAAAGCATTTTTAATAGGACATATCCATTTAATTTATTAACTTACAAAAATATCTGCACGGAGGAGATGGAAATAAAGCTCTGTCTTCATTTCAATATGAAAACAGCGGCGCCACTCCGTGGCTTCGTCTCCTTTGGCTTCTGGTTCAATGGCAATTTAATGTGCTAGAGAGCATTTATTGTCCTCTGTAAAACATGAAGGGTTTTGTTTTTCAATTCAATACAAATGTACAGAGAAGGGAAAAGATTTAAAAATGAATTAACTGAAATGATAAAAGAATGAGAAATAGGAAACTATAAAATTAAGTATCATTTCCTTTGGAATCTACCCCATTTTTGCTTGCTCCTACCACGCAAAAGCAATGATGGAGGGGAGGCAATTGGGTTAGTGAGATAGTGATATATGACTCTTGTTCCACGTTCAGACTTCTGCTAGCTATCAAAAGGTACCTCGTGTGAGTGTGTGTCTAAATGTACCGGTAGACATTTTCCCTCAAGAACAAGACACTCTTATACAAATTTTTGTTCCTTCTACAGCCAATAAACTGGACAAAACACACCATAAAAGATCTTTGGTACAAGACTGAATACATCTAATATTCTATTACCAACACCATGAATTCAAAACAAGAACATTTTTAAAAGCTCTAAAACACAAGTAAAACAACACATAAAATTGATTAACTGATAACTCAACAAGGCAAACAGCTAAGAGCCAACCTATCTAATTGCATTGCTTGACACCAAGACAGTTTTTGGATAGCATTTAAGGAGTAAATCCACAAAGCCAAACTGGCTAGGGCTATTGCCCACTTTTTTTGTTTTTAGTTTTTTCTCATTGTTTTAGAAATTCAGGCCTGGTCTCCCGCAACAGAGGAGGGAAGTTGGGGGAGACCAGGCTAGCAAGGGAGGGCAGTTGGGGTTGGGGACCCAGGCCTGCAGGGAAAAGCAGTTGGGGGAGACCAGGCCTTCACAAGAGGGCAGTTGGGGGAACCAGGCCTGCAGTGGAGGACAGTTGGGGGACCAGGCCAGCAGGGGAGCACAGTTGGGGAAAACCAGGCCTGCAGGGGAGGGCAGTTGGGAGCCAGCAGTCTTGGATTGTGAGAGGGACCGCCTGGGTGGTCAGACATCCCTCAAGGGGTCCCAGATTGGAGATGGTGCAGGCTGGGCTGAGGGACATTCCTCCATGCACAAATTGTACACTGGGCCTCTAGTATACTTTATATTTTTTTCCATTTAAAAAACTCTACTTTTTGAAGGTACAATTTATATGCAGAAACGAACCTACTTTAGCATACAGTCTGGTGAATTTTATTTTAATAGATTTCATTGAGGCATAATTTATATACAATAAAAAAGACCAATTTTAAGTATGCTATTTGATAAGTTTAGAAAAATATGCATGATCACATAACACCACCACAGCCATGACACAGAAGATTTTGGTTCCTCCCCAGATGTCCTCCTGCTCCTTTGCTTTCCATGGCTTTTCCCCACTGCCAGGCTAAGCAACCACCGATAGATTAGATTCTTTTTTCCTAGAATTTCTTATCAATGGAACAATACAGCATTTTGTTTCTTCTGTGTAGCTTCTTTTACTCAGCATAATGGTTTTGAGATTCATTTATGTTGTTGCCCATATTGGTAGCTCTTTTATATCACTGCATAGCATGCCACTGAAAAAAATAGTCCCAATTTGTTTATTCCTTCTCCCATTGATGGACATTTGTGTTGTTTCTTGTTTTGAGTTAACACAAACACAGCTGCTGAGAACGCTCATGTCCAGGTGTTTGTGTGAGCATGTGCTTTCATTTCTGCTGGGCCTGATGTGTCGGTCTGTGTGCTGGATGTTTGTTTAACTCTGTAAGAAACTGCTGGACTCTTTTCCAAAGTGGCTGCGCCATTTTATATTCTCACCAGCATTCCAGGGTCTTCACCTCCTTATTAGTATTTAGAATTTTAAGGTTTTTCTCTTTTAATATGTTTTTATTGATTTTAGAAAGAGAGGAAGGGAGAGGGAGAAGCAGTGAGAGAAGCATCAACACTGATTGGCTGCCTCCTGCATGCCCTCATGGGGAGTGAGCCTGCAACCCAGGCATGTGCATGTGCCCTGACTGGGAATTGAACCAGTAACGTCTAATTGCATGGGTTGATGCTCAACCACTGAGCCACAAAGGCTGAGCTAGAATTGTTATGTTTTTAAAATCATTTAAAAAAATCATATACTGTGTGTTTGCTTTTAATTTTAGTCATTCTAGTAGTATATGGTGATATCTCATTACATATTTTAAAAACAGTTTTACTGACATATAATTTACATGCCATAAAGTTATTCTGTTTAAAGTATATAGTTTGATGATTTTTAGTATATTTAGAGATTTGTGCAACCATCAACATAATCTAATTTTAGAATATTTATTTCACACCCAAAGAAATCTTGTATTAGTTAGCTATCTCTCCCCATGACTTCCATGCAATATCATATTAGGTTAAAAAAGAAAGCAAAACAAAAAAGTATATGTATCACTGCATATATATTTGGAATAATATATTATATATATAGAAAGAAGACCAAAAGGAAATATGTCAACCACAGTCTTTCTTGTCTCTTAGTGGTAGCTTTTATAAGTAGCTTTATATTCTCCTCTGTGCTTTTTGGAATTTCAAAATTCTCCAAACTAGTGTCCCCATACTTTGTAATTAAACAAAATTACAAATTTTTTTGTAATTAAACAAAAGAAGGGCATTTTTTTAATACCACAATATTGAGGGAGGCAACACCATCCCAATGGCTGTCGCTCTGTGTTTTCAGTCTGATTTCCTTTGGGAAGAGAACTTGTAAAATCGTGTTCGTCTGGGTTTCTGCAATGAGCTGGCAGGGTAAACTTGCTGTTTGCAATATTTACGTGAACTGCCTGGGGGAGTCCCGTAAACTACTCTAGGAGCTGGCTTCTATATTGATATGCTGTTGAATGCTGAGAAAATGTGCTCTGGGAAGCAGATCCGTGTGGGAGTTGACGCAAGAGGCACACATTGTTTTGCGACACATCAAGAGAAGTGAGGAGAGGTAGCTGTTTGCTTGGGACCTCATTCTCCCAGATTGTGAAGTGTTGGCAGCCGTGTATGCATGTGAATGTGGAATGCACATTTGTGTGAGTAGATAACATACATTTTTACATTCCAAGCCGCTGTGGGTTTAGAGGACGAAGTGAATTGACCCTCTAGTTCTATTTTAATGACCAATGTGTAGTTTGATTTAGGATAAGTCAAATTTCCATTCCTTTAATTACATTTCCCCTTGATTCATGGAGATGACACTAACGCCATCTCAATGCCGGCCTATGGAAATGAATTGAATCATATCTGTGCTTTGAACAAAAATGTGCTTTGCTTGGAATCCACACATCTCAAAGGTCACTTTCTGGGGGGAAATTGAACTGATATTAACCACTTTTCCAAGAAGAAATAGACTGGGAAGACTTGGCTGAGTCAGAGATTGATTGCAAAGAAACCATACCCACTTAGGGTAGCTGAAATGGAAGGTGGAAAGGCACATTGTAAGGACTGAATAAACAGAAAAAATAATAAGAGGCAAGGCTTGAGGCAGCTCTGTCTCTGTCTCTCTGTCTTGCACTTCATGTTCGTTTGTTCTTGTATCTCTCTATACATAATCTCTTTCAAGTGTTTCTTGGCTCCTTCTGCATATAATTTTTGCTGTAGTTGGAAGTTTTGTGTTTTGTGGGCCGATAGTCATGATAGAGATGAGTAAAATAAGAAAGTAACATAGAGTATGTTGGTAAGCAGCCTCTACGTCGGCCCCATAATGATCCCCATCTTCTGGGATTCATGTCCTTGGGTAATTCACCCCCTTAAGTGTAGACTGAACTTAGGATTTACTAAGATGCTACTTCTAGTTAGGTTACCATCTGTGGCTCCTGTCTTCAGTGCTCTCTCTTACCTTCTCACTTGCTCCCTCTGATGGAAAATATGCCATGTTGTGATCTGTCCTGTGGGGTGTTCCACGTAGCATGAAACCGAGGGAGTCCTCTGGTCCAACAACCTTGAGGAAATTAGCCAACAATCAAGTGAGTCAACTTGGGAAGTGGGGCATATCCCCCATCTGATCCCTAAGATAACTGCAGCCCTGGTGACACCTTGAGGAAGGAACATCCAGCTAAGCCACACCTGGGTTCCTGAGCCTCTGAAACGGTGGCATACTATTTTAAGCCACTCAGTTTTGGGGTGACTTGTTACACAGCAATTGATAAGGAATACATGGTCCCCTAAATAATGCTGTTGTGAAGCATAAGACCCAGGTTCCCCTCAAAATAAATTTTAAAAGGTGATTTGACCCAAGGAGCTATTCTGGAGAACTGGTTAAGCCCAAGCACTAGTTTTCTCCAGCATGAAAAGCAAGTTCCAGCGCAGCATTCCACGCCTGCCAGGGGACCAGATGGACAGGAGAAGTTGGTTCTAACAGCAACAGCAATGATGTAAAAAAATACAAACATGAAGGACTTCCTTTTAGAGAATTCTATATGATAGCCAAACATTTCAGCCTGTGCTCTAATATTTGAGATGTGTAGATGGTTGCATGGGATGAATTATGGTGTTCCTTTCAACTTCAGAGACAATGAACCTGAGTATGTGGCCATGGATGCCAGGCCTCTATAGCTGGGGCCCTGTATGGCTGGTATGGACCATCAGAGAAACATCGGTTTTCTGGAACATCTCTGGGATGAAAGGTGAGACATGAGAAATTGTTACATCTCAATCTCACTGCAGCCATGATTAGGTAAAGAGGTCTGGAGAGTGTTCAGCCACTCTCCTAAACTATCTCACAGGGAAGGCATTTCAGCAGGTCTTCATGAGCTAGACTGCTATGTCCCCCAATAGATCCCAGAGATCTACTGTGATGTCCTTTTATTGGGCAGTAAACTCATAGTCAGAGATTCTGTTCCGAAGGAATAGTTCCTTACTGCTGATGCCCCCGAGGCAGTTTTCCCTAAGTGTCCTTCAGGGCCAAGAAAATGCTTGCTGGGTTCTTTAATTCCTGTCTCCAATTCCCACCCCCTAGGTTTCTTGACCTCAGCTTCCATGGACCCGATGTAGCTAACTTCTTCCTCTTAGGCGCCCTTCTCTGCCTCACGTTAGACGTCTCCCTGTTCTTCATCCATGACCTTCTGTAAGTCTTCAGTTTGCAGTCCAATGACAACAATTGAAATACTTAAGTACAGTTTCATTGACATACACACCCTCTCCCCTCAGAAAGAATTGTCAAGAAACTACACAACACCGGAGTGACTTTTCCTCTATTCTTTTGAGAGCAGAATTCCTTAAGCTGCCATATGTAACCTTTAGCTTGGGAGGCTGGTCTCTGGGAAAGAGCTGGTGAGAAATCACCCTTTCTCTGCTAGGCATGCTCCCACCCATAATTCAGTAGCAGCCTAGGATAAACAGGGATGGGTCGAGAGCTGACTGTGGGGCAGGGTCCAGCCCAGGCAGCAGCTGGATTGCTCTGTATGCAGAGGGGAATGTGTTATTTGTCTCATTACATGAAAAAGGTGGGTAATGGAGAAGTGTGCTTGTGGAAGGATGGTGGTTCAAGTAAGAAAGAGAACTGAGAAAAGAGACAGCTATTGTGTCTGATTCTCAAGGTTACCTAAGACTGTAGATCCCTCCTGGCCTGGGAAAGCAATTCCTTTCCAATAGCTTTATAATAAAGAAGAAAGACCCTTTTGTTAACAATACCTTGTATTTATCTCACGTCTTTCACCAGAGAAACTGCTTTATAGATTTTATCTTTATAAAAAGCTGATGAGTAGGTGTGAAGACCTTTTAGTGAATTCAGCCTCTCTATCCCTCATCCAAACATCTTGTCTACAGTCCAGGACTTCTTTCTGGTGGTGAGGACTGACCTGAGTGGGTCTGCAATTACTCTTGCAGCAGGCCCTATAACATAGGGTCCAGGATAGCCCACTTCCACCCAGGACCCTTCAGTGTCTCTTGTTCACCAGTGTCCTGTCCAGAATCCCATTCCTGCAGTCTTAAATTAAAGGAACTTTATTCAAAGGAATTGAGAGTGTTCCAAATAATTTATAACTCATAAGAATGGCTGAACCTCATAAAGGTCCAGAACAAGTCCTGGCAAGCTACTTTTTTTGCTTTGTTAATCCTTACCTGAGGATATTTTTCCATTGATTTTTAGAGAGAGTGGAAGGGAAGGGGAAAGACAAAGAGAGAGAAACATATTGATTGATTGCCTCCCTCATGTGCCCCAACCAAGGCCAGAGATGGAGCCTGCAACCAAGGTACGTGGCCTTGGCCAGAACTGAACCCATGACCCCTCAGTCCTTGGGCTGATGCTCTCTATCTACTGATCCAAACCAGCTAGGCCCACTCTCTCCTTATTTTGAGCTCACAGTATCCTGGGGCTGACCCTCTCTGTGTACTCATTTCCTTCTCCTCTCTCTCTCTCTAGATCCCTTTCTCTGCTTGCCTCACTGGATCCATACCCCCAAACAACAACTTGATACTTGGATTTTCAGGTTCAGGAGGGACAACTCATTTAGTTGGCTTATCCTATATGAGGAACAAGATTAGCTTGGCTCAGAATGGTGTCCATCTGGTCTAGCCATTTCCAGTAGTGGGAAGGGATTCCTCCTTCAAGGTATAGGATTTGTGCCTTTGTATCTTTTCTTAGGTTGTTCCCTTTGCTAGGAACGGCCTTAACTTTCACTCCCCAGAGGATCCTCAACTCAATCATCAATTTTTCTTTGAGAGGCCATCCCCTGTCACCGTACTGCCTCTCCAAACCTACCTGTTCTGCACAATCTGTCAATCCCTCTTCTTCTCTATTGTCTTATCACTACTTATTTATTTGTGTCCTTGACTCTGGGAGTGACTTGAGGGCAAGGTTTTTGTCTCCTTTTGTATCTTGAAAGCTAGCATAATCCTTAGCAAGTGTCTGTTGAGTGAATGAATGTGAAAAAACCAATAAATCTCATGAAACAAAGGCTCTGAAATCTTTTGTCTCTAAAGTTGTTTTGTAAGTAGCAGAATAAATGACCCTCTATTTCACAAGCACTTATTGTGACTAACTAAAGAGACTTGGGAATAAAGTGAGCTTGCCTATTGGTCCTTCCACTTTGGGGAATTAAAGATGGCCACAGGGTGCAATGTCCCCTGTCTGTGGCTCAGGAGTTCTTGCCCCTTTCCTGCACTCAATCAGGAAGTGCAGGTATCAGGGAATCAGCTTTTTGTGCCTTGTATAGCCTTTCAATTTATGTTATGATAATGTATGTATAGATTAGTGATTATGTTAGGAATGGCACTGTGGATTTATGATCACATGCCTCACAAATTCTTATTAGTTAGGGCCATTTTGCTTTTAATTTTTCAGCTAGAGTGAAACATGGCAAAGTCACTGTATGACATAGGTGGGGGCAGAGGAGGGCCGTGAGAATGTAAGTGGCAAAACTGAATCACCTAAAGAGTTTCCGAAACAACCCACTCCCCACCTTCACCTGACACCCATTCCATGTCGCTCCTCAGGTGAGTCTGATTGTTCTCTTTCCCCTAGTTGACATTTTTCACCTTCACCTCTACTCATTGCTTCCATTTCATTCTCCCAGGCTCTGTGGAAATGGTGTGAAGGAAGAGAGGAATGAGGGGAATGGATGGGTGAGTGCTCCCCTCTCCTATTTTTTTTTTTGTTTTTTTTGTTCAGAGCTTCCAAATACCTCATTATGCCATGCAGGGAGAGCCTCTTCTTAAGTTTCCAAGTTTCCATGATCCTCCTTAGCAACAAGCTAGTATCTTTGCTGATGTGTGGTAGCTGTGGAACCCACCTTGAGGTGTTTGGACATAAACACCTTCTAATCCACTATTAAGTCCTCCAGTTTGTGTTCCCCTAACATTAGCCATAATGAATTCTTTGCATACTGATGTCAGTTTAATATGCTGCTTCCCCAGGAAGGGCCTAGTAATTTAGTGTTAATTAATGATGGCTTATTGCAAATTATGTTACCAACTTACTGATGCTCCTGGGTGACACGCACATCTTTCACACGAAACCATAGCATTATTGCTTAGCATTCACGTAGCACTTCACACGCTAAGCACACTCGGTAATTGAGTTAGCTGCATTGTCACTGTTCCTCATGCTGCTCCTGTCATACGCGTCGGTAGAGGTGTCCCTCATTACAGGTAAACCTGACACACTGGGTTTTAAACTTGCCAATTTGCTAACCTGGAGGAATTACATTTACTTATCTCAAAGTCTAGAATGTCAGGTACTGGGGGGGGGTGGAGGGTTGGGGTTCAGTGGAGAGACCTGTGAAGCACAATACTGCAGGTCATCTCCATCGGGCACCTGTTTTATTCCTAAGTGTCATGTTTTAAATTATCTTTATCAATGATGTAAACAGCAGACCACATCCCCTGGGGCTGCTCTTGTTTCTCAGCTGCACTCTAGTCCTTTCCTACACTTATAATTTCCCTCGGAGAGCAGAACCATTTCCACCAGGTGTGTGTGTGTGTGTGTGTGTGTGTGTGTGTGTGTGTGTATATATATTCCCACAACGAAGGGATGGGGGAGCTGAGTTCTAGGTGATGGGCCACCAGTTCTTTAGATGGAATAGAAGGTGGCCCCAATGGTAAAGGAGGCCTTTGAGACACAAAAAAGGCAACTAATTTGGACCATATTGCTAATAAATATGACCAAGGTCATGCATACATTTTTATTGTTAGAATTTTCAACCTATTTTAATGGGATGGTGTTTCAGTGGGAAATACCTTAGCTCTCTACGACCAAAATAATTTGTTTTAATTTGCTGGATACAATGGATGTTAAAAATCAATATGGTTGGACCACAATATGCTAAAGATTAGGGTATTTTATCCATTTTCAGAGTTGAGGAAGTTTAAGAATGAGGAGATGGACAAAGAGCTCAGCTTCATAGAACAAGAAGGGAAGATTGGAGAGAAATCTTTGGTCATGTGATTCAGGATCCCATTCATCTTCTCTCTACTCTCTGTCCCCTGCCTACCAATGTTGCCCTTTTGTGCTGGACACATTACACAGTCTGAAATATTAAACACATCCATTTGAAACAATATTTTGATTTTTTATAACTGATAAGGAGAGGGGAAATGAGGTTCCCCTCTGGCCAGAAAAGGGCAATCTTTACTCTTGGTAGAAGAAAGATAAGCCCAGTTGATTTGTGGAGGTGGTGTCAAAATTAAATTATTTCTCCAGAAACATATATATATATATATATATATATATATATATATATATATATATTCCAACTCATTTTTCTTGGAAGAAGCACTATAACCATCTTTCTTTTTGCCCTGTTCTG
This sequence comes from Vespertilio murinus, assembly GCA_963924515.1. NCBI lineage: Eukaryota > Metazoa > Chordata > Mammalia > Chiroptera > Vespertilionidae > Vespertilio > Vespertilio murinus. Next base: position 54,815,926 of record OZ004712.1, on the reverse strand, counting down.
TAGCAAACTCCAGGACCTTAATTAATCCCTGCTCTTGATTTTATTGGTTCAGTTCTATCTTCTCCTTGTCTTGCTTGCCAACCCCATTTTAAAACAGAAATTGGTTCCCACATCAGACAACTAAGAATTCATTTCAAGCTCACATATGAGTAGAACTCATATCAGACACTTTTATTTATTATTATTTGACTCTTGTATGAAAAGCTTTAATGAAACCCAAGCAAACAAGTGACACATTCAGGTCAGATTAGCCCATTCATGGAGAGCTTAAGAGAGCAGTTTTGTTCTGATGTCTTTTAAAAAAAACAAACTTGTTTGTATTGGTTGGGAAATAGAACCTTATTTGCCTTGGGATGGTGTCCTTGGGCCTGTAATGATGATAAATCAACTCAAGTTTCAAGCCGGCTGGTGGTGCTCAAAACATCAAGTTCATCTGAAAGGGGAGGGTGTGCTCTTGGGGTGACTTCCACCTCTCACACACCACCTTGCAGAGGTGGAGAAGAGCCAGACCCACTGGGAGGAGAGGCAGTGTGATAAATGTTCAACAGAGGCAACTCTAGAGTCCAAATCTCCAACATTTGAATTCTGACTACCCAGTATCTACATATGTGAGGTTGGGCAAATCACTTGACCTTGAGCCTCAGTTTCCTCACCAGAAAAATAGGCATAATAGCATCCATTCTATAGTGTTGTTGTAAAGATCAGATGAAATGAGGTACTATACTCAGGCAATTGGCACGTAGCAGGCACTCAATCAAAGATCATGCTTCTTATCTTAAGATGCAGAGTTAAAATATGGTGAGAGAAACAGTTGGATAGACAGGCAGAAGGCAGGGCAGCCAATATTATGAAGCATGGACATGGAGAATGACTCACCAGCTGACAACTTGTTTGATACCCATTGAAGCATGCAAGTTAAATATCCATGCCATCTCCATCCACTAGCCTCATGGAAGTGTAATGAGGCTCTTCTCTAGCTAAACCAGTGAGTGGGGGCAGGGGCTGTGGGCATCAGAGAGGTTATGTAAGCTTTTTGGTCACCAGCTGGTGACTGGTAAAGCCTTCTCTAGATCAGCGTAGTGGTTTTCAGAGCGAAATCCCTGAACCACCAGCATCACCTGGAAAATTGGGGAAAATGGACAGTGTAGCGCTCTACCCCAGACCTTCTGAATCAGAAGGGGAAAGGGGGATGGGCTCAGCACTCTGTATTTTCACAGGCCTCCCAGCCAATACTGCTTCATGCTAGCTAGAGAACCTCTGCTCCAGAGCTGGGCTTCTTACACTGCAGTGTGCCTGCAAATCACCCAGCCATCCGGCCACAATGTGGATACAGACTCATTTGGTCTGGATGGGCGCCAGAGCTTTTGAATTGGTGATGTGAAGCTGCTGGTGCACTGATCATGTTTGAGGAGGCACCTGGAAAATTGGGGAAAATGGACAGTGTAGCGCTCTACCCCAGACCTTCTGAATCAGAAGGGGAAAGGGGGATGGGCTCAGCACTCTGTATTTTCACAGGCCTCCCAGCCAATACTGCTTCATGCTAGCTAGAGAACCTCTGCTCCAGAGCTGGGCTTCTTACACTGCAGTGTGCCTGCAAATCACCCAGCCATCCGGCCACAATGTGGATACAGACTCATTTGGTCTGGATGGGCGCCAGAGCTTTTGAATTGGTGATGTGAAGCTGCTGGTGCACTGATCATGTTTGAGGAGGCACGGAGCTGCCTCCAGCATCCCAGGCTCTCTGCTACAGATTTACCTGGGGTGTTTATTAACATGCAAATTCCTTGGCCCAGCTTCAGACCTACTGAATGCTAATCTCAGGGTGGGATCAGGCAATACACATTTAAACAAACAGCAGGGTGATTAAAAAAAAAAAAGTCTTGGTAAGTTTGAGAGCCTGTGTTCCCAAGGGGCCTGATCATGAAGGCATTGGTTCCTTTTAATCCACAGGGCTGGCTGGCCGGCTACCCAGACAGGGTCTGGACAGCAGGCCTTTGGTGCTTATACTTAAAACAAACAAAAAGCAAAGCAAAGCAAAAAAAACCCCACAAAAACCAAAAAACCCAGCAACAGGAGCCCTCAGGCTGCTGTCAACACACCTCTAGCTGAGAACCACATCGAAATATGTCCACTGCAGGGAGTAAAGCTTTATCAATCCCCTGGTCCCTGACACTGTCCTTGGGTCCTGGCATTAGAAATACAACTCCCCTTCCCCATTAGGATTGTGTTGACGGCTCGATTTGACCAACCACGCACTGACCCAGCAACCTTTGGTCAGCCCATAGGCCCGCAGGTGAGGAGCCGGTATGACCCTCCTTGGATGTCCAAGTCACTGCTCTGCCATAGACAGCAGTCAGTAGCTTTAGCTCCAGGAGCACAGAACAATGGAAGCCCAAAGAGCTGGCTTCCAGTTCAATCTGAGGAAAAGTTATATTTACATATGTAGAATGCAGACCTAGAAACAGGCTCTTCATAGGCAGTTGCCTTACTTTCTTAGGGTTTACCTGGAGAGTTACTCTAACCTGGAGCTAAAAGGGAGAGGATAGGTGGGCTCCTTGAGGAAGAAATGTCCTCTCTCACTATCCATCCATGGTCCTTGCTCACTTCACCTGTGAGGCCCATGGACAACAAGCCATATATATGCCAAGGACATGGAGATTGAACACTATTATGTTGCCGATGGCAACCAGTTCTGAGGTTGGTTCTCCTCTGGTTTGGTGGTGCCTCTGTTTAAAAAGTATTGCACTTTCTTGGGGTCTGAGAGTCTGCACATGAAGTAGCAATTTTCTTTTCTGGCAATATTCACACACACACACACACACACACACACACACACACACACACTCGCTCATGTGCACAAAGTCATTTCCCAAGCCCTGGCTGACATGTGAATGTGTATCTTCAGCTGTTGATGTTGGAGAAGATTCTGGAATCTGAGCCTGAGCACTTCTATTCTGGATTTCCAGGTTAATAAAGAAACTGAGGAACAACTGTGGAAATAATTTTCACTTCCAGTTGCAGACGTGGATTCCCCCTAGTTTTGTTTCCAGCTGTGTGCAGTCACATAATGCTGATGAGCTGCCCTTACCTTATCTACTTATTTGGCTAAAATACATACCTTGCGAGGTTACTACAGGATTAAATAAGATAATGGTTGTGCAAATGTCTACAATGACAGATAGAAAATGTTTTGTTGAAGACTTGGGTTACCATTTGTGTGAGGCATTACTGGAGAATCTGGGGGAAAAAAACAATAAAAGGAAAGACATGGATTCCTTTACAAATTTTGTAGTAAAATACACAAACATAAAATTTACCACTTTAACCATTTTCAATAGTACGGTTCAGTAGTGTTAAGTATGTTCCCATTGTTTTACGACCAATCTTCAGAACTTTTCATCTTGTAAAACTGAAATTCTCTACCTGTTAAACCATAACTCCTCACATCTCCCATCCTAGCCCTTGCAATCACCATTCTACCTTCTGTTTCTATGATTCCAACTACTCTAGCTTCCTCATAGAAGCGGAATCTTACAGTATCTGTCTTTTTGTGACTGGCTTATTTTATTTAGCAGTATATCTTCAAGGTTCATCCATGTTGAAGCAGGTCAGAATTCTCTTCCTTTATAAAGAGTAAAGAATATTCCGAGGACATAGACCTTTTATAGATGTCCGGATAACATACAGAACAGCACATATGCAGAGCCATGAAAAATGGCCAAGCAGCCTGTCACACAGGTCCCTGGTGCACAACAACGAGCCTGCCATTTCCAGGAGGCCCCTGCCCTCCCTGGGCCTGGTTCTGTGTCTTAGGACCGAACATTCCTGAGTGACAGACGGCATCTGGGTCAGGCTAAATGGTTATATTCATCAGAACTCAGTGGCACAAGACAGTGGTCCCCAAACAAATGGGTTCAAAGAGTAGTGAACAATTTAAATTTGCTCCTGGATCTCCAGAAATGAGGGACAGTAGGAGTTGGGGACAGAGAAGGAAGCAGCAGGTACCTTGGCTGAGGAGCTGGAAGTCAGAGGGTGGTAGAAATAATTCCTGTTGCAGTCTGGCAATTGAGAAACATGGCTTATTTCCATTTTGCAGATAAAGGTGATGCTTGTAAAACACTAAACTCAGAGACTCTGGGCTTAGCCAACCCACTGCATGCATGGGGATTGGCCTGCTCACTCTCACCCTCTCCTGGTGGAATTGAGAGCACAGGCATACATCCTCATCACCTTTCAGCTCAGTGGCCGGCTTCCAGGAAACAGGGCTCTGTGGTGGTTTCAGGCTCTGACCCCAGCTGATAGCACCCCTCTCTGTGTGGGGGAGAGGTGGAAGACCCCCCTCCTATGGGCCAGTGCAAAAATCTGAAGAGTGGGTCACCATGCCTCTCATCCCCTAATTCTGAGTATTTAGTAAATGCTTACCATATTTCCCACCAGCAACAACAGGCTTATTCTCTGAGTTGTGCTGTGAGTGATAGATATTTGCTCTCATGGTTTTGCTCATTCTTCCTTAAGTTAACAGCACAACTTTGAGAGTGGCATTTATAATCCACCCATAACTGGGGTGGATCTAAGGGTTTTGTTTATATATTTGTTTTAGTCAAAATCAGGGGAGTCATTGCAAGGTGCCAGTTTATGATATCTATTAGGTGTTTGTCATGCAATGCCTCTAACTCATTATTATTCATTAGTATGTACAAAAGAACTATTGCTTTAATTCCTCCATGCTCTGGGTCTCCAGGAATAAGCTAAATAAGCTAAGTGATAGGGGTTATAGAAGAGGAACTTGGGAGGATTGGTCCATGGGGAACTGAGATTAGATGACTTTTGCAGGAGGCTGGGTTGCTTAGTGAACATCTCTGTCTGGTCTGGGAGTAGGGCAGGTTGCAGAAGGGAAATCATACTTTTGGGGCATTAAACTAACATTTTGTTGCATTCAAATTATAAATTTAAACATTCAGAGAGTGAAGGCTTAAGAAACATTCACTTTAAGAAAAATGTGTGACAAAAGTGAGGTCTGTCTGAATCTGAGCCAGGTTGTAGTAGTGATGGCTGCTGGTAGAACTAGGTTGAATGAATGAACTTGCAACCTGGTTGCCAATAGTAACCTCTCTGATGGACAAAGAAGAGAACTCATGAGCCAGTGTAGTCCTGCCCAGCTTTATCTGAATTTTGGTAAGGGACGGTTCTCTCCAGGTGATAGAGGAAAGGAGCCATAACTTAGATAACTGAAGCAAGCTAATAATTCCCCGCTTTGCCTCTTTCCCTTCCTTTCTCCCCCAAGCCTCTGTGACCTGAAGTCTCAGTGTAGTGAGTGCTGACAGCAGCCTCAGGTAGGTGCTCTATCTGTGGAGCTGAAGATGGGAAAGGCTGTTGAGTTTAATACACATGAAAAAGAGAACAGAGGTACTGAGTAAACAACAGTTGCTTTTCTTGAGCTACTCAATAATATCTATGACTTGTACCTTGATGCCATATTTCTTTAAACTTTGCTCTTAGTTTATCAGTTAACTACTCATTAATTATGAAACAAAGGGTGTAATATTTTAATAAAAAATTAAATAGATGAAAATTGACCTGGTTATAAACTTGAATTCATCTTTCTCCATTAATGACTGTGGTATAATGAGAATTACAGAGCTCCCCAAAATCTTATCTGAGTGACAGGGGTGTCTTTCGTTGTTTATAATGAGCCCTGTGTCACTATATCTGAGTTTATGATAATGAAGTGATTGTTGGTGGCCCCTAGACAGAGCTTCAGGATGGGGACTGGTCACTAGAGAACCAACCATGTGACGAGAGAGCTGGAATTTTCAGGAGAGTTGTAATCACCAATTGCCCATGATTTAATCACCATGCCTATAAAATGGAACCTTCATAAAATCCCCTCAAGGACGGGTTTGGGAGCTTTAAGGTTGATGGGTATTTTGAGGTGCTGAGAGGCTGAGGAGACCAGAGCAGGCATGGAAGCTCTGTGCTCCTCCTCCACAAGACCGTGCCCTGGGGAATTGGCTCTTTCTGATTTGTATCCTTCTATAAACCAGTAGCAGTAAGTAAGTGTTTTCCTGAGTTCAGAGAGTCACTGTAGTGAATTATCAAAGTGGGTGTCATTGGAGCCCCAAAGTTATAGTCGGTAGGCACCCTATTTGTGCCTGATGTCTGGAGTTAGGGCAGTCTTATAGCATCGAGCCCTTAAACCTCTGGAGTCTGAAGCTAAATCCAGGTAGTTAGTGCTGGAATTGAATTGGATTGCAGGACACCCACTTGGAGTTAAAGAATTAGAAGTGGTTGGTATAGGGGAAAACCCTCTTGATTTTTCAAACTCTCACACCATAAACAAAAGTACCCCCTATGGAAGTTACCAGAACTATGAGCTTCATGCCAAAGATAAAAACAAGCAAACCACCACAGGACTTCCTTGGTAAGCCATGCCTTATAAGTGACACAAATATTATAGGTGACTTGGGAAGAGTGTCTTGGTGTGGAGTGAGAACAGAATCAGAGCTGAGCTAGAAAGGAAATTAGTCATTTGCTTGTTGCCAAATGAACTTAGAAAGAATCTGGAGAATGTGGATGGAAATAGATGATAGGGACTTATTTAAGGGTCTTAGGGTTTTAATGCTAGAAACACAACTGGGCATAACTCCGGAAGTGTTCCAAAGAAGAAGGAACAGTTAAGGGTCCTTGTAGTGAAAAGTGCATTCTTGAGGATAATCAGTATGCTTGTTCTTTGCCCTAAGATTGGTCCAGGGCAGCTATCAGCCAGATGTCAGGTGGTCTGGAGAATGGATGCCAGGAGATGGCCACATCCAGTGGCCTGGATAAAGGATGCCAGGTAGCCTGGGTTATGAGTTGTTTGTGGGATAATCAGAGGGTTATCTGGAGGTCTGGTGCATATCCAAGCATTGACACAGGGCTGGAAAGTTTAAAGGTCTAAGTTCCCAGGCTAGTTAAAACAAGAATAGAGTTGTTTCCTCATATCTCAACCTAGTTGGTATTAGTAACCTAGCAGCTTGACTACAGTGACTCCGTTTTATTTCTTCACTCTATTTCTCATCGTATATAACCCAAAAAGGAGAAATATGCAAAATATATGGAGAATTCCAAAAATCAATAGGAAAAAGATAAACAAGCTGGAGACAATCATCAGAGGATAAAGTTGAACAATTCACAGATGAGGAATCCTGAATATACATAAAATGATCAATCTTATTAGTATCCCAAAATAAAATAAAAATCACACAATGAGATGCCATTTTATATTTATCAGTTTAGCAAAAAGTTTAAATGTTTGCTAATACCATGTATCAGCAAGAATGTGGAATGATAGGAAGTCTCTAAAAATGCATGTGGGTGGAGCCTATTTGAAAGTATGTTGTAAAATGTAAAACATGCAGCCTCTGTGGTTCAGCCATTCCACTTCTAGGTGTGTGCTAAAGACTGACATGTAGACAACCGAATGTGTACAAAGATGATTGTTGCAGCTTTATTTATAATGGTTTCCTAAGCAAGCAAATTGCAGAATATTATAAATAGAATGAAGCATTTCTATAAAAACATAAACAGTACAATATATTTTTATGGAAACATGTAGGAAGACTCACATACAGTCAGGAAACACACTGATTTCAGGAGAATTGTCCATAGGAAATGTGATAGGGCAGGAGTGAGGACCTTATACCTGGAATGCTTTCTTTCTCTTAAAAAAATTTAAGCAATATGGGGAAGCTTAATGATTATTAATTCTCCATGGTAGACACATGGGCATTTGTTTTATTATTCTCAGGGATTTTTTTTTGTATATTTGAAATAGCTCATAAATGCATTCTTTTCATTAAAAAGATAACGAAACCCTTCCTATTATGGGTACAACTGCGTTTTGTACTGACTCTATGTTCCTGCACTGCTTCCCTTTGCATTGTTCCTTTTCCAGATCTATGATGGAGGCGGTTTGTGTGGGAGTAGGCAGGAGAGTCTGATCTTAAGCCATGGTCACAGACCATGAAGGGGAAGTGAAAAGTCACCACTGCAGGCGTCCTGGCTACAGCCTGCCTGGGAGATGGCCACTAAGTACCTGCTAATATGATGCTAGCACCAGAAAACTCACTGCCTTTTACACATCGGACACTCCATTGTTGGGGACACCCCCATGGCCAGTTAGCTATTCCCTACACAGGCTGGATAGCTATGGCTTTTTACTTTGTCCTTTCACCATGAGAGCAATAATAGCATGCTTGCCTGTTTGTCCAGACCTTGGGAGAGAATTTTTCACATCTTTCAATTATCTTGTTTATCCTTCTTCAGATGCTCTGAGATAAGGAGGCACAGAACCCAAAGATGAAACAGTGCCGCCTACGTGATCAGATAACATCAGAGCCCAGGGAGCCAGTAATTCACATGAACTGGAAGTTACCTTAGAACGCTTGCATTAGCTCTTTAAACAGCCACATCGTATTACGGCTTCCTATTAGGTCTGTGATCAATGTCTATCTAACTGCCTCTCTTGTGCTCTCAATAGCTATTTATTTTTTTTGCAACCATTCTGCATTTGCACAAGTGAATTTCAGAAATTGTCACTGGGCTATTCATTTATACTTGCTAAATTTTATCTGCTTGACTTCCACCATACATTCCAGAATTGAGATCATTATGAGTTTTGGTTATCTATGGCACCTGCTCTCCCCACTAGGTTAATGTGATCTGAATAACTGATTGACAGGTTTTCCAAAGGACAGGGCCAAGGACAGAATCCTGCAGCAAAGCGGCGAACACTTTTCTCTGGATTGACACAGAAGCACATCAGAAGTCTTTGGTTATGGCATTTCAAATGGCCATAAATCTTTCCCCAAGTTCTTATCATCTGATAACTGGGGAATGCAAAAGATAGAGTGGTTAGGGAGCCTCAATATTGAAAAGATGTCAGTTACCTCCTGGTGAATTCAGAAATTGAATGCAGTTCAAGGCAAAATCCCAACTTTCTTCATAGAAACTAGTAAACTGGGAGAGCAAAGGAAGGAACAGAAATTTGCAAGATAACTGAAAAAAGAACAAGAATTAGGGAGATTGATTGATCAAAAGTCAAGGCTTATAATGATCAGGGCAACTTGTATTGGCACAGAAAAAGAGAAAACAGGAACAGAAAAGAGATCTCAGAAATACAATTACAAATAGGTGAGAATTTGATATGTGACAAGGTGCATTGCAAGCCTGTTAGAAATGCATAGGTTATTTTAAAAATGGCACTGAGATTCTTGGTAATCCATAATGGAAGAAAATTCTATCTCTATTTCAAACCTGTACGAACATAAATTTCAAGATGTCTCAAGACCTAAATGTGAAAAGGAAATCTTCAAAATATTGGGGGAATGTGCAAAGAAATATCTTCATGACCTTGGAAGTAAGATTTTTTAAGGCAAGACGCCAAAAGCATATCCAAAATGAGAATGAGAACTTTGATAGATTTGACTACATTAAATATTTAAAAAGTCATATATCAAAACACAAGTTAAGATTCAAGATAAAGACTTAGGAAAGATGTTTGTAAAGCTTATAAAAGCTAATTTAAATGGATAGTAGCCAGAATATGATAAAACTTCTTGCAAATTAATTTAAAAAATACAAATAATGTACCAGAAAAAGATGCAAAGGATATGACTAGGAGTTTTCCAGAAAGGAAATTTAAATGACCACCGAATACATTAGAATAATGCTCAACCTTATTAGTAAACAGGTGAATGCAATTTAGTGTTACAGTGAGATACATTTCCAACACATCAAATTGACAGAATGTAGGAAGTTTGATAATAGCAAGTATCCACAGAATATGGAGCAAGAGGAACCATCGTACATTATTGATGGAGGGTTTCATTGGAACAATCAGGGAGAGAGAGTTTGGAAACAAGTAATAAAGCTGACATTGCACATACCCTGTGGATATAGTAATTTCACCCCCAGGTGTGAATTTTAGAGAAACTCACAAATGAGGCAGGAGGCATTTACATGAATGTGTGCTCTAACATTGTTGGTGAAAATGGTATAATTAGAAACAAACTGAATAAGCATCAACCGAAAAATAAATGGAAAAAAACCTGTAAAACATTCACTCAATGCTATAGTTTCTAGTGATAGAAAGACTGAATTAATTCTACTGTATAACATGTAGGAATCTCAACAACATATTGTTGAGCAAAGAAAGCAAGTAGCAGAAGGATACATATAGTCTGATTCCATTTACATAAAGTCCAACATCAGGCAAATGATACTGTATACCAGGCATGGCACACTGTAGCCTGGGAGCCAAATCCCACATAAAGAATGCCTATTTTTGTAAAGTTTTATTGGAATGTCACATGCATTTCTTATTTCTGGCTGCTTTTGGACTTCAAAGGAGAGAGGTGCATAGCTTACAAAGTCCAAAATATTTACTATCTGGCCTCTCCAGAAAAAGTTTCTTGAAATAAATGAACAAACAAAATAGAAACAGACTCATAGATACAGAGATCAGACTGATGGTTACCAGAGAGGAGCAGACTTGGGAGATTGAGCAGAAAGGTGAAGGGATTAAGAAATACAAATTGGTAGTCACAGAATAGTCATTAGTTTGTAAAATATAGCATAGGAAATCTACACTAATAAAGAGAAATATGCAAATTGACCATCACTTCATGACGCCCACAAGCCAATCAGGATTGAGTATGTAAATGAACCCAACAAAGATGGTGGCAGCTCTGCCCTACAGCCACTCAGGGCCTCTGGGCAGCATGTATGCAGGCACAGAGTGGCTGGGCAGGGCAGGACGCCTGCTATGAGGAGGAGGGTGGGGGACAGAGGGAGCTACAGGTGCAGTACTCCAGCTGGAGCAAAGATTGAAGGCAGTGGCCAGAGTGGAGGTCTAGGTCCCGGGTGCTGGAGGAAAACTGGTGTCAGCAGCCAGGGGAAGGAAGGCCTATTGCACGAATCTTTGTGCAACGGGCCTCTAGAATAGTCAATAATAATGTTATAACTCTGTATGGGACCTAGTGGGTACTGAAAATATTGGGGAGCCACTTTGTTAAGCATACGATTGTCTAACTACTATGCTATAAACCTGAAACTAATACAAAATAATATTGAATGTACTAGTAAACTATAATTGAGAAATAAAATTAGGAAAAATATAAAAAGTTTTCTGGCTCCTGGTACCTATGTGTACTGGCCAGGCTAATGTAAAACATTAGTGCCTTGCATATGACAAAAGTTCATTTTTCCCATTGGAAAGGCTTCTGGGGTAGCTCAACGGTAATCACAGATGGCAGGTCCTCCCTGTGGGTTGTCCGTCATCCTCAATGTGCCACATCCACCTCAGGATTCCCCCTTCCAGCCAGCATGAGGGGGCAGAAAGGGAGGGTTACAAAGGCCATCTTCATTTTAAACACGGAATCTAGACATAATACTCATTCCATTGGTAAGAATTTTTTCTCCGGGCCACATCCACCTGCAAGAAAGCTGGGGAACAGGCTTCACGTGGGCTATCAAGCACGAGCTAAACCACGCCCATGGAGATGGGAAGAGTGGCTGCCGGGGAAGGGCCTGCAGCAAGCTCCTTTGTTACAGAGACACGAAAAGGAATGAAGAACACCGACTGGGATAGGCAGGATGGTCACTGTCAGACAGCGGGGAACGTAATCAGAGAGACGCACAAAAAAAAGAGGCAAGGAAAAGAGCTATGTGGCCCAGGACTAGAGACATGAGACATAGTTTTGCAGTCTTAAGGTGTTCAGTCAAATATATATAGCACCTATAAATACATATATTTAACTGGAAGAGAGTAGAATAATAAAAGGAAAATATCAAAGGTAACATAGGAGGGGCATGAGAAGATAGCTCACTCTAAGCCAGGCAAGAAAATATGCTTTAAGTGAGATGTCTTTATAAAGCACAGTGTGTTAGCACAGAATTTTACTGGACTAACAGAGCGATAGTATAGATTTTTGTGTAGTCACTTTATGATGGGCATCAGTTGATGCTGGCAATTGGAGCCAGTAGGTTTAGGGGCTTGGGACAGGCTGGAAATACCGCGCTTACAATTCGCTTCGGTTATTTTGTGCTTTGATATCCTGACAATAAAGGGGGAACCCTTAGGGAGGAGCTAGAAGAATCTCACAGCTGCAGGCAAGCATGCATTGTCCCCTGGAACATTCATGGGGAAGAAGTTGAGAAGTATTCTGGTTTGGGGCTTCTGTCTGGCTGATATAAAGTACCTGAAAGAGATGAATTGAAAGAGGCAGAACCCTAGGCCTTCAAAAGAGAACCCTCAGGTATAGGAACTGCCTTGCCCTGCTGGTGGGTGCATAAATAGTGCAACCATTCTGGATAGCCATGTCACACTATCTAATTCAATTAAGAATACAGCCCCCCCCCAAATGACTCAGCAATTTCACTTCTGGGTACACATTCCAAAGACCTTCATTCACAGGTCCATAGTGGCACATGTGATGATGCTCATAGCTCCATTGTTTCATGGGGAGCTGGGTTACCATTACTGGGGGGAGGGAGGGGAGGGGTGAGGGGTGAGTAGCACAGTGTGGTGGGTGCTCCTGTGGACTGCTATGCATTGATTGGAAACAGATGACTGGATATACACTTAGACACATGGGAGATCCTTAAAAGACAGTGCTGATTGAAAAGACTTAAGGAAAGGGGAGTGAAATCTATAGTGCAAGAACATTTACCTAATGAAAAGCGCAGGTACACAAAACCACGATACACACTTTCCAGGAACATAGACAAATTAAAGGCGGCATGTTAACGCCTTAAAATGGTTGCTTAGGAGAGGGTGAGAGAGAGACTACCCCCAAAAAATAGTTCCTCGGAGGGAGTTTCCTGGCCTGCCTTTCCATTCATCCTTAATACCTTGCCCTCCTCCTGCCAATCTGATCTGAGATGCCCCAGCGTTAACTCTTACATCCTTACTGGACTTGGCATCACTTGTTTGGTTCTCTTGGGATCTAACTGCAATCATGCCCTGAACTCCTCCCTGCCACACGCACTTGGCTTTGACATCTTGCTGATGCTCTCCGAGGCTGTGGCCACACTGCTCACCTTCTGGTCTTGCCTTCATTACTCCCAGCTCACTGCTGACAGCTTGTCATGGTCTTGCTCCACGGCACAACCATGCAGGTCAACTGGGGTGTGAAGATGGACCTGCTTGAACTTGTGCGATGGATCAGTGGTGGCCAAATAAAGCCCGCTCACCTCAATCTGCTGTCTTCCCAGACCATTTGTCTGCCTCCACCCTCTCTTCCCCAAGCCCGGAGCTCTTGTCTGGTGGACATGCACCCTTGCCTGTCTTCTCTTTTCCCTCTAACTCCAGCACAGAGAGCATTTCATTGTGATTTAGTATCTTGACATATGCTGATATATTTTAATTTTAACCCCCCGCTACTTCAAAAGCAAAGAGCTAAGTAATTTCATAGACTGTATGCAAAAATACAAATGAGTTATTAGAGAGTGGGTGAGGGAGCCTGGTACTCCAGGCCACACATCCAATGGCCCTTATGTCTAAGCATTCAGGAAGCTGGTGATAAAGTCCAACTAAAGGATCCACGCCCAAGGGGTTACCTGGAGGGCAAAAATACAAATCTCTGCCTTCTACCTTCCTTCAAATGAGAATCAATCATTTGGAACCACTGGTCTCTGTGGCCCTTGGCCACGGATATTTTTTGTGCTTTTTTGGACATGACACAGAAGAGGGTAGTGTAAATGAAGGTGTTTGGGATGACCGGGTGGTGACAGTGTGTGCAGTCCATACATTCCGGGACCAACAGAATGCCTGGGCACATGCGTTCCTGGCACCAACCAGACCTCCAGATTGTGTGACCTGACCAGGTGTGTGCAGGGCTCAGTGCTATGCACAGCAGTATGTCACGGGGAGAGGCAAGGACCTGCTTTGGTGCTTGATGACAATCTGCTGTCCATTCTCTGGGGGAGGAAATCAAGCTCCTAGAAAATAGAAGTCTTACCCCCAGAAGTTCACATGAATAAGAATTAGCTGGGTGATGATGGTGGTGGTCAGTAGGTAAATGGAGGTTAATTAAACTCCAGAGCCTGTGACTGGGAGTGACTCTGCTGTGGTGCCTGCACCACGTGGCCCAGTGGCTTTGCTGAGATGTAAATGAGCTCAGCCTGGAGTAGGAAGTGAGCTAAAACTCTTCCCTCTACACCATGTTTTCAGAGCCCAGGGAATTTATTTTATTTTATTTTTACAAATTTATTTATTGTTGACAGTATTACAGAGGCCTCTCATTTCCCTACCTTTGCTGCCCTCTACCCAGCCCCTGCCCCATCCCAGGCCTCACCCTACCTCCCCATCCCCCACCTCCACTTTTTTTCTGTTTATTGGCTATGCATATATGCATATATATCCTTTGGTTAATATCTTTCCCTTGACAAAGGTAATCCAACAAAGGAATTTGGAACCCTTTTGGATGTAAGAACCAGAGTAGGGAATCTATTTTGGATGTAAACATATTATAATTTCACTAACACTTTTGTGTGGTTTATGTGAAAACTAGGTCACAATATTGAAATCAAGATTACTGTGGAAAATCCAGGCCATGTGGGTATTACAGTGTTACAAGACAGTTGCTATAAGATGTTTTGGAATAGAGTGGTAATAACATCTCAATAAAATGCCAGCCAAAGTCCAATGGCCTGCTGTTTGGTGAGTTTAATTAAACAATGGATCTTTTTGATGTTGCTGAGTCTCTCAGCAGAAGCAGTCTAAGATCATATGCCTGGAAGGTAGGTTTTGAGTATGGTGGGAGAGATGAATTGAATGTAGGGGCCAGGAGCATACAGCATTGTAATGAGGAGGTGTTAGAGTGTAGTGATTATGGGCTCAGGCTGTCTGGGTTCATATCTAGACTTCAACACTTAATCGTGTGATCTTGGGCGAATCATTCAACTTCTCTTAGTTTTCTTTTCTGTAGCTGAGACTTCATTAGCACCTTCCTCATGGTGTTGTTGAAAACATTAAATGAGATAATCCACATAAGAAGTATTCCACAGTGGCTGGAACATGAAATGTGTAATATAAGATGTGCTATTTTCATCATTATTGGTGTCTCATCCTCTCATTAAATATCTTACCAAACCAGGTATTAGGTTTTTAATCCAGCTGGACTCTTGGCAGCATAAAACTCCAACCTCAACAAGAACAAAGACGGTCTATCACAACTGACTGAGAAGTAGATGGTAATGAAGTCAGGTGAGCAAATCTGTGAGCTGCACCTTAAATCAACTTCATGAAATTAGTGTTAAAAAGAGCAGAGGAACCTGACAAGCTCAGGGAAGGCTGCGTGGTGGCCTTGCAAACGCAGAGATCTAAAGTAACCACAAAGGATGGTCTGAAATAAAAGCTTTTTAACTAAAAGCAGTTTATGGTGGGTAGTCATGTCGTAGGCCAGCATCTTGCCTGATAAAGGTCAGTCTTCACCGTAACTGAGCCTGTCTGTTGTCTTTTTGCATCTACGATAACGTGTTGTTAGAATGTCAAAGTGATTTTCCTTTTTCCAGACCCCACAGAGCACAGGCACCCGCTCTGCGGAGACCACAAATCCCCTCACTGTGATTAAGTTAATTGTTGACTGTTAACTATCCTGCACCCACCTATGTAAAACAAGTATGTGTCTATTATTTTACTTTTCATTCAATCCCAGAGGTTTCCTGGATTTGCTTTCTCCCACTTCCCTAACCTATCACCAATGGGGTTCATGTAACCCACTGGCATCTGCTCTTTTGATTGTAATGTATAAAGTAAGTGCAAAACTGCCATTCTCCAGAGCATTATCCCAATCCGTTGAGATTCTGCTTCCCAGCAATTGTCAATAGCTTGGTTTAAATAAACTCACAAAATTTCTCTACAGGTTTGACTGGTTCTCATGTTGACAGATCTACATGGTGGACTTTATGGGGTTGAAGCTGAGGCTCTGATGTGGTGACAACCCTATTGCTGGTGACATCCCTCTTTTGCCTCTAGCCACATTCCCATTCTTGCAATGCCCATCCTGGCTTTGGCATGGCCCAAGACTGCCCCGTAGAGCAAGACATCAGCACATGAGACAGGGACTGTCGGTATTGTGAAGCAGGATTCTCCAAAAGCTGGGAAGGGAAAAACAAGGCCGGGAGAGGACTTCCAGACACATGGTGTGGAGCCTGCACAGGCGAAGGAACAGTTGTGGGTCCCCTACTGACCTCATCGTGGGGGCAAATAGTGTAAAGGTCTCCTGCTGCTACTCTGTCCCACTGGGACAGAATGGAGATGCACAGGCCCCACATGTGGCTCACACCCAAGGCGTGCAGGCAGATTACAAGTAGCCCAGAGTCCTGACCTCATCTTGAGGCAGAGTCCACCCTGAGTCAGTGCCATTCTGCTTCCTGATCTCACCTAATCGTGTAAAAGAATTGCCATACCTGTTAGCAGGATGGGCCCACTCGCCAGGTTTCCCTCATAGTGGGCTCTTGGAACGGATCCAGTCCCTTGACAATTTTAAGTGTGAGTCCCAGAACTCTAGGGCGGAGGGGGTTGGTCCTGGTTCTGGCTGGCCCAACTTGTCCTTGGTACCACGTGGTGACTTGGAAACTTTTGAGGAAGTCAAAGTGGGGGCTCCTCAGGCCTGGCACTGGGGCAAGGCTGGTGCTTGCCCGGGACTGGGTGAGGCACTGCCTGCTGCAGTGGGAAGGAGGCAGAGAGGTCCTGGGCATCAGAAACCTGCTTCTAACCTCTGCTCTGCGGACAAGCAGCTCTGTGAGCAGAAACAAATGACTGGAGGTCTCTGCCGGCCGATTTCATGGGCTTGTGACTAGAGCCCAGGGCCCTGTGCTGGGAGTTCAGGGCTCTGTGGCCACTCTTGAAATTCTTCAATTTTTTTTCTTTGAATTTGTGTTTTGTAAGTGAAGTCCATGGGACATGGAGAGAATACTGGGGGCAGGGAGCCGTGGCTCATGCAAAATCCTGTGTCTCACTTCCCTTCCTCCCTGGACAGGTTCTCAGCTGCTGCTCCAGCCCGATGACCGCTGCTGGCCTCTGCTCCTGGGAGGGGCCTGAGGAGCAGTGACACACTGGGAGCATCTGTGTTTATCCAGTGAGTTCCTCCGGCCCTATGGAGCATGACATTAAATAGCACATGAAACATCAAGACAGTCTGAGAAAAAGACTGCAAAAGAAAGGAAAATGGCATTATTCCTGCTTTTTGAACAAGGGGCCCTATGTTTTCAATTTGCAGTAGGCCCTGCAAATTAGGTAGCTGGTCTGGGGCTCTGAACCCCAGCTTTGTCCTTTGTAAGAAGGTAGGTTTTGATGGCATGATCCCCCAGGGCTCCTGTTCCAGGATTCACCCACTTTACCCGAGGAACATCCACAGCCAACCACATTTTCCCAAAGGTGGTCTGTAGAGACTAACTGGCCAGACCATGATTCCTAGGGCTCAGAGGTCTCTGGTCTATATTTTGAAGTTTTTCCTTTGTGTCAAAAAAATTAAAAAAAAATGAAGAGTTAAACAGGCAAGGAAGTCTTTTTTTTAATTTTTATTTTATTGCTATTGCAATAGGGGAGAGAGATTAAACTCCACTGAACCAAAAGGCAGGAGAGTTTTAAGCCCTGGGATGAACTAGTGGAAAATTACTGGAGAATGTTAGTGGGGAGGTTGGCTAGTGGGATCTGGACATCTGTGCTTGCTCATTGTCACTTATCTTACAGAAGGTAGGCTCCTGTGCTCCCACAGAGACAGGGAGACAGGGGCTGCTCTCTCTTTAGATGATTGCATTTCAAAGGGATGCCTCCCAGGCCCTGAGAAAGACATTCCTGGGTTGTAAGTGAAACAAGGAAGACTTAGATCTCAAAAAGGTAGAGAAAGAATTTACAATAGCAAGTGTTTTGTTTTTGTTTTTGTTTTTTAGAGTAAACGCTCTAAGATAAGGGAAGTGGGGGCTACATGCAGGAAGAAACTTGTTCAAGTTTAATCTAGCCAGGGAACACGAAGGCCAGCCATCTGGGCCTTGTGCTGGAGGTGAGGCCTGTATGGAGCACCGCTAAGACTCTTCTTTTGGGCAGTGAGACAGTGCCAGGCTCCGTCCCAAGTCCTCCCCTCCTGGTGGCTTCACTCCTGGCCCAGGTCCCCCACAGGTGTAACAACGGGTCCTGTACCTGCCCTGGCTTCCCCATGGCCATCCGTCCACCCTCTGGCCTCATCCCATTGCTCTCTGTCTTACCTTTGTTTGAATCCTGGGCTGCCCCCCGCCAGGCAGCTCCCTTCTCCCCGCGGGCCTCCCAAGAGGTTTGGCATCAGCACGCTTTCATAAGTATTTATTGCAGGGATAAGAGCCTGCTGCCCCTGATGGGCCCTTGGCTGCCAGGCACCGAGTCTGGAGGAGGCAGTTTATATGCTAATGCTGCTGATTGCCTGCATCTCCAGAGGGTTCTGCCTTAGCCTTTCTATCTGCCCCTGGAGAGAGACCCAGGAGCTGTTACCCATCTGCCCTCCCCCTCCCCTTCCCCTTCTGCCCCCAGCCCTTCCACCCAGTCTTCCCAGAGAGACCCATAAAATTTTATTCAACTCATTATGTCCCAGGCAAAGCCTGATCCTTCATTTTGAGAATAATAAGCAAATGTCCAGATTCAAATGTGTTGTCTGAGGCTGAGTTGAGGAGACCGAGGGAGGGGACTGATTTGAGCTGCCTAGAGGGCTAGCACTTGGTGTGGAGGCTCAGAGGCCTGGAAGGGGGGGAGTCTGGGCTCCCAGGGATCATTCTATTCTCTGCGAGGAGGGAGGCAAAGGCTTGGTTTTGAGCCTAGTGTCCACCCCCAGTTTCCCACTCAGAATCAGGAGGACGATACAGTTGTTGTCAACCCTGTGCACCTGTCCATGGCAACTGGACTCAGAGCCCGCTTGTCAGAGGAGGAGGTGATTAACTTTGTGGGGTCTGTTAGATGCAGACTCGCTGCTTCACCCTAATCCAGTGGCTCATGACCTAGAGGAGCCTTGCCATTGCCTGGGGAGCTGTAGAAAACTCAGACGCTTGGGTCGAAGATTTGGATTTAATTGGCCCACAGTGTGGTTTTAGCAATGAGATTTTTAAAGGTGTATCTAATTTGCAGCCAAGGCCGTGAACCACTATCCCAACCCAAGTCCTAAGAGACCGATGCATAAATCCAAACGCTCCTTTATGAATGCAAAGCGAGAGACAGAATCGCTGAGGTGGTATGAGTTCTCTCCCTGGTAGAGAAGCCAGCATGGAGACCCAGACAGCTTCCAGAAAGCAGCATGGCATTCCTGGGGAAAGGTGGGCTCTGGGTCACCTGCTTCAGGCTACGCGGCAGGGAGTGAGTTTCTTAACCTTTCCCAGCTTCGCCGTCATCATCCGTGGGAGTGTAAAGTGGGGAGGAGAATAGCTACCCCGAAACGAAACGTTGTTGTGAGGATTCGAGGAGCCAGAGTGTGACAAAGCAGCTAGTAGAGAGTGCTTGCAGTGATTAAGGTTCTCATTAAAAGGTAGTTATTGTTATCATCATAAAACCTGATGTCCTGGCGTTTGGATGGGCTGGTGCTCAACTCTCCTCTGTGGGGTGATCATCATAATAATGCATCTACTATTTACTGAGCACAGTTCCAAGCCCTTTCCCTATATTAACCGAGGCATAGCAAGGTGAAGCAATAAGCTCAGGGCTCAGCCACAGGGGGGGTGGGATTTAAAGCAGCCAGTCTGATTCCCGTGCTTGTCCCTGAGGACCAGACCCCACAGCATCTCCAGCTCCCCAGGTCTTCCCACCACGCGGACCGGAACATCTGGGTGTGGTCAGAGCCCCGCTCCCAGGGTCAGCGCTGGCAGAAGCCTTAAGGAGGGAGGTGCGCACAGAAACATGATCCTGAAGGAAAATCTAGACAAAGGAGCATGGCTTTGTTGGGCAGCCTTCTGCCCGGCCATGAGTTAGATAGCAGCCTTCATTGGCTGCATGCCCATCCTAAGGCCTGCTCCCATCGCCTGGACCAGACCAGCTGTTTCCTCGTCCCCAAAGCACTGATGCTCGTGGTTAGGCTTGTCCACTTTCTGCCAGTCTTCATGAGGCAAACTGACTTAGGTTTTTGACACTGATGCTTAATTTTTTTTTGTTTGTTTGAAAATATCTTTGTTTCACTCTTATTTAAAATTTTTTTTTATTAAGGTATTATATGTGTACATATCTTACCAATCCCCACCCCCTCCACTCCCATATGTGCCCTCCCTCCCCAGAGTTTTGTGTTCATTGGTTATTTAAATGCTAATGATCAGCTCTGGAGGGGCTGGGTCCTGGTTAGTAGAATACCCTGGAGCAGCGGTCACCAACCAGCGGTCCAGGGACCACTGGTAGTCTGTAAAGTCTGAAAGGCTGGCAACCACCGCCCTGGAGTGTTATCTTCAGAGCACCTTTAATGCTAACTACCTCCGAAGTGTACTCAGAGACAGTTTTGCACACATCCCACCTTATTTATACTAAAGTATTCTAAATTACTTCATAAATAAAAAATCATTTTTCTTGAAGCTGGGGTGGGGGTCTTTCCTGGAAATTATTCCCAAATATTGTGACAGGCACATGTACAAGCAGATGCCCCGCAGGCTCTGCAGAGAATTCGGATAAATGAGATTCCCACAGGAAAGCTCCGTGTAATCCATGTTATCATGGTTTCACAGAGCCGGTTTGCTGTCTATGGGCAAGTCCATGTTATTGGTACAAATTTGGTTTCATCAGAGGTGGCGTGGGGGATCTGGGAGGTTTGCCATGCCAACCCCAGCCCTGTCCTCAATCCTCCCACGCCCTGCTTCTCAGGTCTGCTTGCAGAAGAGGTGGAGGAGGAAACATGGCCAGAGGAGGGCTCCACTGAGATTGTAGCTGGTGTGGAGTTAGCCGGGAGCAGTCAGCATGGCCCTGTCCCTCCCAGCCCTGACCTTGCCCCTTTTCATAAATTCACACACTTGGCTTTATCTCTGTTATCTGTCAACAATTGTTCTCTTACTTGAAAACTCCCTCCGTGACTCGATGGAAGGGGAAAGCAGAGTGCCCAGGGCCTGCCCCATACCTTGGGCCTTCCAGGATGTGGCCTAATGTTGTCTCTCTGCTTGACTTCTGTCCTGTGGTTCTCTCTCTTGCCTTCGCCTGTCGTAGGTCTTCCTAGCTTTCCATTCCTAGACACCGAGAGCTGAAGGCAGACCCTGCATCCAAAGCACACCGGAAGGCAGGGCTAATAAGGACCCAATACTATTTATACTGACCCATCATGCCCCCGGCCGTGCTAAAAGCTCAATTGTGCGTTATCTCATTCCGTATCCATTCTAGGTGAGAGAGTCAGAGGTCTGAGAGGTCTAAACAGCTCTCCATGGCAAACAGTTATTCTTGGTAGAGGTGCATTCAAATCCAGGTCTCTGGGCTCCAAATCTAGTGCTGTTATCTATGACCACCTGTTCTCTGTGGTCTGGTTACTGATGGGAAACATTAGATGGTCCTTCAGGAGCGCCTCTGGTCTGTCTCTCCCAGTAACACCCACACGGGGCAGCCTTCTTGTCCTGTTGGCACCCTTTTCCTTGTGGCCCAGGAGAGAGAATTCAGTAGGAAAATGGGGAGGGCAGGGGGTAGAGGGAGTGGGAAGCATGCTGCCCATCAGACCCGGGGACCCTGCTCAGACACTCATGAGGCCAAGGTGTAATTGGCTGGAAATCCGGTAGTGCCCACCCCAAGTCAGCGTGGTCCCCTGTCTGCCTCTTTTAGCTTTGCAGGGAGGGTAGGAACCCAAGTAACAATTGACATCACATGAGGAGCTAAAGTAACATAGCATCTGCAAATGTTATCAGTCAGCTGACCCTCCGAGGCTGGCTGCCACTCCAGGGGAGATTATCGTTTATGCGAGTAAATACCAAGTCCTCACGACTGTGGCTTGTACAACAGGAGATGAGGCAGCACTGTCATCCCTGCCTCAGAGCAGTGGGGTCGGGGAATTCTCACTCCTTTACTAAAAATTAAGATGCTTTTGAGTGAGTGTGTTCATATTGAATGGGCAGTGCTGAGGTTTGGATGCAAGTCCTTTGTTCTTTTGTGGGGAAGCTGGTGTATAGCAGAATTAGCATGGAACTAAGGGCAAGGCCTGGGTTTTAATTCTGGTTCTACCACCAGGAAGCTGTGTGTCCTTGGACAAGTAACTTACCCTCTCCGGGCCTCAGTGAGGGGATCTGAGTGAGAATGAAGGATGGTGTTTTAGTTTGCTGAGGCTGCCGTAATGAAGTACCACACACTGGTTGGCTTAAACAACAGAATTTTATTTTCTCACAGTTCTGGAGGCTAGAAGTCCAAGTTTAAGGTTCGGTTTTTCTTGAGGCCTCGCTTCTTGGCTTGCAAGCAAGTGGCTGCCTTCTCACTGTGTCCTCACATGACCTTTGCTCTGTGAGGGCCTCCCGGGTGTCCCTTCCACTTCTTACAAGAACACCAGTTACTTTGGGTTATTAGACCACAGCGGACCTCATCGCATCTTAGTTACCTCCTGACAGGCCCCGTCTCCAAATGCAGTCACCTTGGGGGTGTGGGTTTCAGCACCCGGATTTGGAGGGACACAGTTCAGCCCATAACAGAGGGTCAATGGCCTGGAATGTCTGTTTTGAGGACTGGCACAGCGCTCACTGGCGTACTCCAGACACTGAAACAGGGACTCAGCATCCCTTCTCATCTCTCCCGAGCTGGGACCCCACGCAAGAGGCTGGGGTGGTGGCTGCAGCCGGCTGGAGGCTACCTCCCTGGGGTGTCACTCGCTCTGTGCTTGTCAGCCAGCCCAGACTCCTCTCCGGAGTTCTCCACTGTCCCCTCCTGCTTGAGCGGGAGTGCTGGCTGGCGTTGTCACAGGCGTATCTGGCACGGACACTCGGACCCCGGCCTCCCAGGTCAGGTGTGGTCTCCTCCCGCGGCTTGTCACGGTCTAGCTGGG
This sequence comes from Vespertilio murinus, assembly GCA_963924515.1. Taxonomy (NCBI): domain Eukaryota; kingdom Metazoa; phylum Chordata; class Mammalia; order Chiroptera; family Vespertilionidae; genus Vespertilio; species Vespertilio murinus. The sequence goes on along the minus strand of OZ004712.1, from coordinate 54,792,944 downwards.
CATTTTCTAGCTCGGCCTTCCCTCGTCTGGGCAGGGCGTGGGCCGGGAGCACCCTCTTTTATGACCAGGTTTCAAAGCTGGGGTCTGACCAGAGACGGCTGGGATCAGGGATCCCCTGTAGTCACAGCGGGGTGATGGCAGGAAGATCTCATTAACACCTTTCCACAAAGGGGAGAAATAATATTGCAGCATGTTCCCTTTGTGTCTTCAAGCGGTGATAAGGTGCCACCAAAGTGCCAGTCTGAGCTGTGCTCAAATGAAGGATTGTCCCGATAAGATGGAGAGGAGAGATGCCGGCGACGGGGCGCTCCGGGGAGGGCGGCGCTGGTTTAAGGTTATTAAATAGGAAATGCCTGCCCGCCGAGGATCAAAGGGAAATTACACATTCTGTCACATTTGCTTATTGAATCCCAGTTCTATTGAAGCTCAAAAAGGGTGGGGTGGGGGGGTGGGAGAATCACGCCACCCCCATCAACCTCCTTGTAGCTCTTATTAGATTTCACAACCTTTCAATATTAAAATGCTAGTGCCGGTGGCACAATTCCTTGTCAGTTTTTAATATCAGTAAGGGATTGCGGTATTAGGTTTAAGGGGATGGAGGTGGGAGCAGGGAGGGGTGCAGACCGAGCTCAGAGGCCCCCGCGCCCACAGGTCTGCATCTCAGAGCCTGTCCTCTTGCTGAGTGAGGAGGCTGCTGGCCTGGAGGTGGCTCTGCAGGGGACCACACACTCCTGAGCTTCGCAGGAAGAGCCACTGAGGTTTAGCCTCCCCACAAGCTGTCATCAGGTGCCGTATGAGCTGCTGTAACAAAGGACCTGGGCGGCTCCACCAACAGAAATGTATTAATTATCCCACAGTTCAGGAGACTAGCCATCCAAAATCAAGGTATGGGCAGGGCCACGCTCCCTCAAAACCCTCTGGGGACAATCTTTTCTGGCCTCTCCAAGCTTCTGGTGTCTGTGGGCATTTCTTGGCACTCTTTGGCATTCCTTGGCGTTGGCTGGCTTGTAGATGCACCACTTCAATCTCCCTTCCATTCTCACGTGACGGTTTCTGCCCCTTCTGCCTCTCTCCTCTTCTTACCAGGACACCAGACATATTGGAGTGAGTGCCACCCGACCCTATATGGCCTAATCTTAACTAATTACGTCTACAATAGGCCTATTTTCAAACAGGGGCACATTCGGGGGGCTATGAGGGTTAGGCTTCAATGTATCTTTTGGGGGGAACACAATTCAGTCCATAACAGGTGTCAGTTTACCCACTTATGAACCCACTATTTCCTGTCCCCTCCCCCACTAAATCAACTCTAAGACAAGTATTTCTTTTATTTATTTATTTATTTTTAAAAATATATTTTATTGATTTTTTTACAGGGGGACAGAGAGTCAGAAACATTGATGAGAGAGAGTCATCGATCAGCTGCCTCTTGCACACCACCTACTGGGGATGGGCCCACAACCAAGGTACATGCCCTTGACCGGAATCGAATCCAGGACCTTTCAGTCTGCAGGCTGATGCTCTATCCACTGAGCCAAATCGGTTTCGGCTCTAGGACAAATATTTCGATGTAAGTAGTTTGTTTAGGATGTGGTCCCAGGATGCACAGTGAGGGGTAACCACTGTGGGTAACCACTGTGGGCAACCGGGGCTCACAGTGATGACCAGGAACCTTTTGAGAGGCATGGGAACATGCCTTGGGATTGTATCCCTGAGGGCAAAAGTGGGGTGTTTGTCCCTCTGAAGAGGTTCACTCAAAAAATGAGACACTTGCACCTGCCTCAGAAGGAGCAGCACAGGCTCCTGCAGCCAGGAGGACCTCAGCAGGAAGGTAGGAGGCCGTGCTGTCCAGGAGAACTGGTTCCTGGGACCCTGGGAAGGTCAAAGGGACATGTGCCAGGAAGGCGTTGGCTGGGGCTGCTCACCAAAACCAAAGGACCCTGGGCTAGAGGGTTAGCGATTTAAACCTGGCAGCCTGATGGGACTTCCTGTCCTGCTGGCCTGGCAGGAACTTTCCTGTTCTCTGTGACCCAGCTCCTGCGCTGCCATTGACCAGGCTCGTTCTGCTGGGACTGAATTTCCACCTGGTCTCTGGATGGATGTCCTGGTTCTCCAGGCTGGGGGTCCTGCCTGGACTCCGTCTCCTCCTTCCTGTGAGGAGACAGCCATCCTGTCCCAGGCTCTGACCCGAGGGGTCAGGTAAAACGACTGCCCACCCTGGTCCAGCTCAGCTCCAGGATGGACTCTCAGCCAACTGCCACCACGAGGTCTGTCTCCCACTCCCTTCTCCTGTCCTTGCCCCTGGCACTGACTGTCTCTGTCCCCACACAATGGCACTTGAAGTCACTCACTTGGTAAGCTCAACCAGTTAAGGATTTTGGGAGAATAAGATAAAACCAAAGAGGCTGTAAGCCAAATATTTCCAGAAATCACCCCAGGGAGAGGGGTGGCCCTTCTGGGCCGAGAGGCAGGGCCTGCTTTGGACCCCTGACTGATTGCCTTCTACCTGCCTGTTCTGCTCCAGACCCTCCTCCTCCCCCCGCTGCCCTGCACCAGGCCCCTTCCCTTCCTTCTCCCCCTGCCCTACTCTAGGCCCCTCCCCCTGTCTGTCAATCTTTGGATCCCCTGCCCTTCATGACACCCTGTTCTACTGCACACACGCACATCCACACGTACGTACACAGTGGCAAGGATGCACAGGATGACCTCGAGTGCTCCCGGCCGTGCCTCCCTGGGATTGGCCGGCGCTAGGCTGGCATGCCTTACCTGAGGCTGCACACTGCCGAGTGACAGCAGGCGTCGGAGGGGAGATCAGGGCCATTGCGTGCGGTGAGCGAGACAGCTGTTGTGGGAAGCTCTTCCAAAGACACCCCACCCCCTGAGACCACTTGCAGACCACCTGCAGACCAGCTCTCTCCCCAGGCCTGCAGCCAGCCAAGTGAGGGGAGAGGGGCCTGTCTCCCAGATGCAAGGTTGCCTGGTGACCAGAGTTCTACATTCCGTACTGTCCTGTGACTGAGCTAGTGACCTCAAGGGTGCAAGACTCTACGGCCAGTATGCTTTCCTTTAAGCAGGCTGACCTGCCACCTCTGCTCTGGGGAGGGCTCCAGGCACCCACCCCTCCCAGGGAAATATACACTGAGCACATCCATCATCCCTTTCTTTCCATTCTTGGCAAAGCCACAGCTTCCATCTTCAGGGCAATGTCGTGTGCTCAACGTCTGGGGATGACCAGGAACCGGCAGAGGGAGGGTAGGGATGTAGCTCGTGTGAGAGGGGTGGCAGGGAACAGAGATGGGGTCCAGGACTGACCCTTCATTTCCTTTCTGAGAAATGAGGACAATCATGTGGGGACCAGGCACCATTTCATGCAGTCATTTTTCGGTGCTGATAGAGATCCATCCATCTGGATTAGTTCAAAGTGATTGAAACGTTTGTACCAGGTCTTTCTCTCTCTTTCTCTCAAGTTAGCTACCATTTTAAAAGATTTTTATTGATTTATAGAGAGAGAGGAAAGGAGAAAGGAGGAGAGAAGGGAGAGGAAGAGAGAAACATAGATGTGAGAAACAAGTAGTCTCTCCCAGAAGCAGCCTTAGAAGTCTGTTCTCTTTAGCAAGAGGCCTGAGGTGAGGGCAAGGGAGTGAGAGGGCATATGTGTTGGGGTGCTGGGGAGAGCTCTGCCTTTAACCTGCCATCACGCCCCACCAGTGTGATGCTTTGTTTCTGCTTCCAGGCAGGGTGTATTTTCAGGACCCTGGAGACATCCCAACTCTGAACTCCCGTGTCCTGTGAACCCACCCACTGCAGGTCCAGGAAGTCCTGCTTCCTGGCTCGGTTACATGGTCAGGTACACCACTTAGCTTACTTCTCTTTGCATAAAGGATGGAGAAAGAGCTGGAAAGTTTCGTTCAGCTTCAATTCCTTGCTCTGAGAGTTCTAGTGGGTCACAGAGCTAATGGCCTCAGCTGCCCTTGACATTTGGCCCTTGGCCTTTAGACCAAAGAATTTTTTGCCAAACAGGTGAGAAGTTTTAAAAAGCTGCCTCTCCATCCCACCCATGAGCTACAGTTCTGGCCAGGGACGTGACGGATTGAGGTCTCTGACACAAACAAAGCTTTTCCTTAGGGCCTCTCAGTGCCCGGGCCGCTCCCTCTGCCTCCATGCAGCCAGCTCTCGGACGTGTCTGTGCTCAGCCTGAGGTAGCTAGACTGACAGGTTAGCTTCTGCCGAGGCTCTCTGAGGCTCAGAGCCCACACCGATGCCCACCAACAGCGCCCGTGCCAGCTGTCAGGGTACAACAGGCATGCTTCCTCCTGATTTCCCAATGTTCTACTCAAATGTGTCTGCCGTTAAGATAATCAAGCATGCTTCCTTGGTTGAAGGCCACATAAAACTAGTTCAGGCATAGAGGCAATAGGGGACATAATAAGTTGAAGAGAAAATACAAATGAAGGGGCCGGTCTCAAGCGAGAGATGCTGCTAAATGTTTGAGCATTTAGATTGGCATTATTAGCATTGTTATTTTTATGGCCTTAGCTTTAAAGCGTAATAAACCTCAAGCTTCCACATTCCTCCTTGGAAGGTTTCTGGTAACTGAGAAGTCAGGTCTCAGCTCTTTTCCTCGGGGGCCCATGTCCCTTCTGGTCTCTGATTGGCTCCGGCTGCAGCCGCCGGATGCGTGGAGTAAATGGAGTGCACACTCCCTGGGGCCTGTTCACGGAGTCGATGGCTGGGAAAGTGCTGGGCTTCTTGCTAAGTCCCCTGACTGCACAGTCACTGCCCAGGCTCCGCACGGGGTCCTGCAAGGTCCTCTGAGCAACAGAACGGGCAATGCACAAAATACTCTGAAAATGTTCCGGTTTTGAAAACGGCTTTATTTGCCATCTTGGAGAATAGCATTTTGAAGACCCAGAGTATGCAGGCAGAGTGTCCTCGCTGGGACCAAAAAGGCACAGAGGTGCTGGGGATAAGGGTCCCCACAGATCCAGGCTTGTGTCTCGTTCTGTGTCAGCACTGGCATCAGGTCACGCAAGAGTCCAGTTCAAAGCCACCCCCCACCTCGCTGCTGATACATTGCGGACACACTCCAAGCCTTCGTTTCCTCGCCTATAAAAACATGACAGTATTGCCGAAACCGGTTCGGCTCAGGTGTAGAGCGTCGGCCTGTGGACTGAAAGGTCCCAGGTTCGATTCCGGTCAAGGGCATGTACATTGGCTGCGGGCACATCCCCGTTAGGGGGTGTGCAAGAGGCAGCTGGTGGATGTTTCTCTCTCATCGACTTTTCTAGCTCTCTATCTCTCTCCCTTCCTCTCTGTAAAAAATCAATAAAATATACTTTTTTAAAATGACAGCATTAACAATAGGTTGTTATAACAATGAAAGGATTTATGCTTGAAAAAAATGCTTTCCACCATGCTTAGCACATGGAATGCTCTCAATAAAAGGTTAGCTCTTCTAGTTACTGTCCTACTAGCACAAAGTGAAGCGTTGTTTGCATTAAATAACTAATGAAGTGAAATGGGCATGACATGAAATAAATAATAGAATATCCGAAGCATCAGCCTTCACCAGGTGGGTGGTGCTGGTGCGGCTCGCCCCAAGAGCTGGCATTACCCAGCATGCGAATGAACAGAATGAAACGCAATGTGCATTTTCCCAGGAAAACAAAGCTTGTGTCAATATAACTACCAGTTCTTAACTATGAGCTAAAACAAGGGGAAAACAACGTAGAGAAGTCTTAAGAGAAATAAAAATGCCTGCCTTCAAATTAAGTACCTTTTCATCCCATCCTCTTAGGCCATTAATTACCACTTTCACCCCCTCGTGGTCTTCTTACTCAGGCACAAGGAGAACACTTAACTTTCTTCGGGTGGTTCAAGTGTCAAAAATGCCCTCAGCCTGGTGGATAGTTTTTCAGAAAATCACTTCTAACTCTTCTCCTGCTGATCCATCTAATAACCCTGCTTAGGAGGTATCAGAGGAGGCAAAGTGTTAAGTGTTTCATCACTTCTCTAATTAGTTCTAGAGGGTAATAGCAGCTCCTTCACAAAAATAAACCACTTTCCAAAAAATTTCTCCAAGTTTGGCTTTCAGAATGCCTTTCCCATCCCTCTTTCTTTCTAGCTAGCCACCTCCTTTAGAGTGGTGCTAGACCTTTTTGAGCACTCACTTATTGGCAGGTTCCTTTCTAAGTATTTCACATTTTTAATCTTACTTAATTATCACAACAACCCCTGAGGTATGTAGCTATTATCCCTCCGTTATTTTACTTTATATATTTTATTGATTTTTACAGAGAGGAAGGGAAAGGGATAACAAAGTTAGAAACATTGTTGAGAGAGAAACATCGATCAGCTGCCTCCTGCACATCCCCCACTGGCGATGTGCCTGCCACCAAGGTACATGCCCTTGACAAGAATTGAACCCAGGACCCTTCAGTCCATGGGCCGACACTCTATCCACTCAGCCAAACCTGTTTCGGCAATCCCTCCTTTGATTTATCATTTATTTAAAAAAATATTTTTATTGATTTCAGAGAGGAAGGGAGAGGGAGAGAGAGAGAGAGGTAGAAACATCAATGATGAGAAAGATCATCATTGCCTCCTGCACACCCCCTACTGGGCACGTGCCCCAACTGGGAATTAAACCATGACCTTCTGGTTCATAGGTTGACACTCAACCACTGAGCCACACTGGCCAGGCTCCTCCTCCTTTTAAAGATGAGGATACCGAGTCTCTGAGAGTTTAAGTGGCTCATTTAAGTTCTTGCTGAGCCAGGATTCAAATATGAACAGTGACTGAGCTCCCATTCCTAACCACCAGGGGACAATGTCAGGCACTTTGCACGCATGCAGACACAAATACAGAGTGTGTTGTAGCCAGCCAGTGGGGATGCCCAGAGGTGAGGGGTGGCAACCGAGCGCATGCCCCACACGGCCTCCCAAAGGTCAAGGGAGATGGGAGATGCTTGGACTTGAATCAGGACTCTCCCAGTGACAGTCCTGTGCTCTGTCCCTGAGACCCAGAGCATTCTTTCTACAAACAGAGGGAAACATGCCCTAACGGCTGAGTTTTTGAGCTGATGACAAACCGTTCCCAGACAACTCTTTCTTTCCAAAGTATTTTACATTAATGGAAATGATGAAAAATCATGGCTCTTCTCTAATTGTAAAAGGGTCTTTGATCATTTTTTTAAAAAAATGTTTGTTCTAGAAATGTATGAAAGGAACCAATTTCTCTTTTTTGAGACTAGTTTGCATACGAGAACAATGCAGAGGAGTTTGAAAAGAGCTATTTTACGCCACTAATTAAGATATTTGTTTGTTTGTTTGTTTTCAAGTAGCAGAAATTAATTTTGGCTGGTTTAAGCAAAAGGGGAATTTGTTTTTTTGGGGAATACTGGGGAATCTCATGGCTCAAAGAAACATGTTTAAAACCAAGACTGAGAAAGTGGGAAAACTGGGGATTGTCTGGAGACCCAACAGTAGAAGGGCCTGGACCTCTTCCCCAGTCACAGCCATTGCCCAGTTTAGTGCTCATTTCCCAGCTCAGGTCCTGACTGACCCATATAATAATTTCCCAGTTGGCAGGAAATGTGATTGGCCTGGGTTTACTCAGGGATCTACCTATGGGTTCATCAGCCATGACCAGGGTGCAGGGTCAAGTCACCATGCATATTAAGACGTCTCCCAGAGAAAGGAGAATTGTTGTGAGCAAGTCACCACTCCTTTGAGTTCACCCATTGTCATTTCTTTACATTGCCTTGATGGTGAATTGCTTGGTGTAGGACACACAACTGATTGGAGAACAGCTCCTGGAGAGAAGAGACATGATCTCTGGAGCCTTAGTAAGCCCCTTTTATCTTCTTTCTCCCTTGTGATACACCCACAATAGGCAGCACACAAAAGTCCAAGTGCAGAGAGCAAACAGTACTGCCGACTGAATGTCCCCAAGGTGTCTTCAGGGAGCTTGGTAACAATCCAGCAGGGCCAGGCTCTCTGTTCCCCCATCCGGCAGGAGGAGCGGTGGTCACTCGGCTTCCTTGGCCTCCATATCCTCCAGGGGCTGGGCAGCCAGCTCTCCCAGTGACTCTGTAAATAGCTGAGAACACTGGGCACCCAAATGCAAAGAGTTGTCTTACTTTGAAGATTGCTGTCATGCTTGACCCCTAAAAGGAGAGCCTCAAGATGTGGGGTCCCTCTGCTGCTAACCCAATCTCTCCTGTGTTAATGGCAACCAGTCCCAGCATGCCTCTGTGCAAAAGGCAGAGGGAATGGAGGACCATGCAGATTCAGCCCTTCTGCCCCAGGCAGTGCTTGCTGGGGTTCAGCCCAAGCCTTTTACTCCGATGCAAAAGGATGGATGCAGGGTCTAGGAGCCAACCTGGGCGGGGGGAGGGGAAAGAGGCTTCCATATCTGGGAGGAGACTTCTGTTCTTGTCCCAGCTCTGTCAGTCACTTAGTACTTGATCTTGAACCAATCATTTGACCTGGATTTTCTTTATCATTATTATGCAGCTGTGCAATGATATCTACCCAACCTTGGAGAGTTTTTGTGAGATCAGTAAGGAAGGTTAGACATGCTATACTTTGAGCTCTTATTGGTCTGGGGAAACTGAGTGGTTCCCAGTCTAGCTCTGAATGTGGAGGAGCAAATGCATCCGTGGAACACAGCAGTAGAGGTGGGGCACTAGCTGCCCCACAGCCCTTTGACTGTACTTGGTCGTTAAAGGTGACTGTGACTTCTGCTAACTTTTCTCAGCATCACAGATTTCTCTGAGCAGAACTATAGCCATAATAACTTAGCAGGCTCCACTGGATCAATAACTCTGAAATCTAAGGGCCATTCAGTTGCTAAAGGCTTTTTATTTAGCCTTTGTGTCTGGTATTAATGTTATCCCCATGGCATCTAAATGGCAGAGAGCTATTTCTGGATTGGAAGTCAATCTGCCAGTGTGGCTCCTGGCCATCCATCATGGGCAGGAGAGAGCAGTCCAGGTGAGCAAAACTCCTAGGGTAAGCAGGACAGATGGGGATATTTAATGCTTGCTGATGCCATGAATCCCACCTAATTTCTTTGTAAGCAACAGCAGCAAAGGGCAATAGGGAAAGAATATCATTCTTTGAAAGTGCCAGAGATCAAGTACTGAACTTTGCGTCTGAGTTATAACTTCTGTGGGATCTAGGTCACTGTAAAGACAACGCTGTGAGGTGTACCAGTGCCTCTCAACCTTTCCTGAGAGTGCAGTCTTTGATGAAACATGGGAACTCAACATGGAAGTAGCTATACTAGAAGGCACACTGTCTTCAGTAACAGTTTTCAGTAAGTTTGTAGTTGAAATAGCACAGCATACTTGAAAAGCAGTGCATATGCGATTGACACACCCCTTTCTTTAGTTTATAGATTCAACATATACCCAGGTGCTAATGACGCTGAACACTTTATAAGTGCTTATTGTATCTCAGGCACCATTCTAAGCATTATTTCTTGTCTTTTACTTTATTGTACTTAAGAGATATTGCACTTTTAATCTTTATTGTTGAGAGTATTACAGATATTTCCCCCTTTTATCTCCTACGACCCTCTACCTGGTTCCCGTCCCGCTCTGGGGCTTCACCACCCTATTGTCTGTATCCATGGGTAATGGGTATATGCATATAAATTTCTCTTCCTACTTCCAGTCCCCCCTCCCTCTGAGATTTGTCAATCTATTCCATCCTTCCATGCCTCCGGTTCTATTTCATTCTAAGAATTTGAAGACATTATCTCATTTTCTCCCCAGGACAACTTTGTGAAATAGGTAGCACCAACATTCCTATTTTACAGATGAGGAAACAGGATCACAGGTACTGAGTAACTTGCCCAAGGTCACTCACCTGGCAAGTGAAAGAACAGATACTTGTTCCTGAGTAGTCCAACACCGTTGTCCATGATCACCAACCCCACCAGCTATGGCTTGGGAGACTCTCCCAACACAGAACTTTGCAGGGAGCTGTGGAGGTGGGCGGGTTGGCAAGCGCTCTACCGCTCTATTCAGCACCTTTTGAAGTTGGCCTCCCAGGTGGGAGCAGGTGCCAACCACTCTGATGGCATATTGTGCTTCTCTCTGTTCTCCAGTCTTCCTCCTTGATCTCTTTCCTTTGTCCTTTACAAGTTCAAGTTCAGGAGGAAGTGAGTGGGCTGCCCTTAGGTGGCAGGGCACTACTGTGGGTTGAGGAATATCAGGGATTTGAATGGAATGTTGTCTCTGAATCCTATTCTTCACCACCCCTCTCCTTCAGGGTTCCTGACCAAGGAAGGATATCACAAGGGACAACAGTCAAATGGAGACTATACAATTTTATCAGTGGCTTGGCAAGTTCTGATTACTCCAAAGGCAGGCCTTCTCTGAAATTATCTGTTGGAAAATATGAGTTAGGACAAAGAAGCTGAAGTTTGGCTTCCTATTCCCTATTTCTTGAACCTAAAAAGTAAAACATTGTGTAAAAAATTCTGAGTCTCCTATCCCCCCCCCCCCCAAGACCAATATCATAAAGTTATAATGGCTAGGCTGTCTTTGTATGTGGAGATCTATTGTATTCATATTTATCTCTCTTTTTTTTTCTTCCTGTGGTATGGCACTGCCATTTCTTTGGGAAACTGCCTCTCTTTTATTTTTTTGCGATTGTGGTGGAGGATGCTAATTACAGTGTCTGCATCCCCACCATGGATGCATCAATTGGGCCAAGGAATGTGGTGATGTATGGACTGGGAGAGGGGAACATTCCTCCTTCTTGCCTGTCACCAGTGGACGCTGTGTAAGTGTAGAGCCATCAGAGGCTCTTATCTGCCCATGGAAGAAGATTATCTGAGTAGAAGTTGAAGTCAACACATGGAGAGCAGCAGAGCTGAGAGATGGAGGAGGAGACAGACATGCACACACAAAAATGCACCTGATAATAATCTTGAACACTGTATCTACCTAAGCCTGAGGTAAGTTCCATTCTTGGACTTTGTAGTTACTTAAGCCAATAATTCCTCTTTGTTTTGACCTAATACACTCATCCATACAATAGCAGCATAAAAAAGTATTCTGGTGGATGTCATTTTATATCCTGCTCCATTGTGTAATATGGCTCAATGACTGTTGGGCTTTGACTAATCAGAGAGAAACTGTCATGGAGTGGAGATGCAGCTCAATAGGCATGACTCCTCCATGAGCCTAATTGAAGCTGGAGAAGGAGCATGTTTTGTTCCAGGAGTATGGTCTGTGAACCTCCTTCTTGGCTCTTGAGAATCATTGAATGCAATGGGAAATGGATTTGTTACATTCCTTGAGGGGTCTCTATGACTTAGCTGTTCTGGAAGGGAGGTGCTTGATCCAACAATATTGGGCCCAATCTGGCTGGATCATTTAAGTGTTGCTCCGAGTCCATTTTTGAAACTAGGACAATCTGGATAATCCTTCTGACAGGAAATATAGATAGATAAGAATAACCTGGTTGGTGTGGCTCAGTGGTTAAGCTTTGACCTGTGAACCAGGAGGTCACAGTTTGATTCCCAGTCAGGATACATGCTCAGGTTGTGGGCTTGAACCTCAATGTGGGGGAGTGCAGAAGGCAGCCAATCAATGATTCCCTCTCCTCATGATGTTTCTATCTCTCTCTCTCCCTCTCTTTTCCTTTCTGAAATCAATAAAATATATATATTTTTAAAAAAGAATAGATAAGGAGGGGAGTGTCAGAGGGCCTTTACCCATGAACAAGGGGCAATTCTGAAAAAAGCAATCTGGCTTCCCTTACATTGGTTTAGGAAGAGGTTGGTGGAATTGATATTAATGTTGGGATGACTGAATTATGTTTTTTTAGGTATGTCACTCTGATCGCATCATAAAATATTATGGTTTTATTACTCATTCATCTTAATAAAAACCCAGCTTAAGGATGTATGATTTTGGCCAAACATTTTATCTGGGAGGCCCTTAAAGACCAATATTGCTGTTTATCTTCCAGGTAGAGATTAGGATGTCTGCACACACATAGGAAAGGCAACAGAACAGGTCCTTTTAGGATCCATCCATTATCCCTCACCTCCCCCTTTTCCTGTTCTCTAGTTCTTCCCCTGATAAAATGCTTTCATAAGAGGAGTGTGAATTCATTCTTGTCCTCATAGTGGCATTTTGGGTCATCTGTATGACCTGCACACTTGTCTTCAAAGTGGTATTTTGGGGGTTCTCTAAGGGGGTGTCTCCAAGATGGTGGCCACTGGGATGGCTTTTCCAGAAGCAAATGTGAGCACTGGAGTAGGAGCTAGAAAATCTGAGTCCTTGCTACTGACAAGTGTGTGACCCTTTGTAAGGTACTTACAATTCTCTTGAAGCCTCAGTTTTCCCATCAGGGGTGTGAGAGAGTAGGAATGAGCAACCATTCCCTGCCCTCTGGGTGTTCACTGCAGAGCCTGTGAATGCTCTCAGTGGAGTCTTTGGTCATATGCAGTATTGTCTCAGCCTTCTTCTCCTAAGATTAAACAGAGGAATGAAGGCAATGGTTTCTTTGCAAACTGTTTTTGCTGTCAGAGCAAACAGTGGACTGGAGGTGCTATGGTCTGAAGAGCTTTCTGTAACCCACATACCACGTTGTCCTCTGTGGCTCATGTCTCTCTTGTCCTCACCTTGCCCAAGGCCCTTCCAGCTTGCCTCTGAAGAGTTACTAATGACCTCCATCTTCTGAAGTTCACTTTATTATGGCCAATGCAGAGCAGAGACCCAGGGCTTTGATGGCCATTGCTCTAAAAGTACCTTATAGTCTAAATGTTCAAGCAGGAGCTCAGTGGTTTGGTCTCTTTGGCCTTTGACCTCCATTTGTGATCAAGAAGCAAATCACAATTCCCAGGAAAGATCTTGAGCCTTTACAGAAGTTACAGGAGAATAAAGGTGACTGTGGGCTGAGGTGACCAAATATGAGTTTAGGGGGTCCATGTTGTATGACCTTTTATATAAACCTGGTGAAAAGAACACATCCTTGGGAGTTGTGATAGCTGAGTTCTGGTCACAGACCCCTCTTTTCCTCCTTTGCTTTATGACAATGGGTGACCTTGGGCTGACCATTTAGTTAACCTCTGGGAGCCTTGGTTTTCTTGATTGTAAATTAGGACAGTAATTCCATCTTATGGAAGTTGTTGTGACAAATAAGATAATGGGTGTCAGTGCCATGTTGCTGGCACTTTTAGCTTTCATAGAGATACTATGAAAACTAAATGAGCTAACTGAAATGAAAGCCATTGATAATTGGGAAGGCTGGGGCAGGACAGGACTGACTGAGAGAGGCCAGTGGGTCTGATTGGGCTGAACTCATGAACTTGGCCATCTAAGGATAGAAACTGGTTCTCCCTTCCCAGCCCTTGCCAAGCTCTGGGGGTTGGGTATGCTGAACTTGCTGAAGCTGGTTGGGTTGGTTGCATTTTGGCAGAGATGTGCTGACCCAGGGGGTGGCGTTCTCCTGTTGTTACTGCCTCCATCTCCCTCCACACGCCAGGCAGGGACTAGCTATACCTTCAGTGCCTCCTTGCTCATCGCTTAAAGTTAATCAGTGTTTTATGACAAAGGCAGATGATCATGTCTAAATATTTAACTGGCAGATCAATCTATGGCGACAAGGAGCGGCATTTTAGAAAAAAAAAGTAGACATTCCAATGACGTCTTCATGACTGGCAGTGCACCACAGGGAGGAGGAGGGGGCTGGGCTCTGTCTCCCGTGTTTGTTCTGATACAGCTCAGAAGGGGAGAGAGCAATCAGTCAAACAAACACTGGGCCTAGAAGTCCTGCCCCTGGCTGATGAGCAGAGCCAGCGTGCTTAGAGCAGCGGGAGAATGGGCAGACTGAGAGATTAATGCCGTGTAGCTCCAGAGCCTGGGCCAGCTCCATAGCCCGCAGAGCTCCTGCCCTGATGGAACGTGTGCATTAACAGGTGGCATAAGATGGGAGGGAGGCAGATATGACAAAGGGTAAATCCATGAGTACCTGTATTTCACATGCTCAATGCAAGGCACTGCTGGGCTTGCTGGCAAGTCGATGGCTGTCTCTTCCCTGCCAGTGGCCATGGCACCCCCCAGCACAGGACACAGTGAACCTGCTGTAAAAGAGGCAGGGGCTTCACCAGGCTGGATCAGGCAGTGATGTTGTGAAGGGGTGGGGTTTTTTATATCAGCAGACCTATGAGCGCACATGTGTTCTTCAGAAATGCAATACTGGATGGAACACTATGGAGCACCAGGCTTGTCCTCAACTCCCATTGCCATAAAGCAAAGGCAGCAAGAGTAATGGTAGAGAATACTTATTGCATGTCCACTGTGGGCTAGACCCTATGCTAGGGAATTTGCATACTGAAGGATGACCTTCAAGGAACCTTGAGATAAAAAGAATATGGAAGTAGATATATGAATACATGACACATATATTTAAAAGTATAAACACAGAGAGACACACATATATACATACAAACATGCATATATAATGAATTCACATTTAAGTACTATATGTATGTAATATAATGTGCAAATCATTTATCTTCTCTTTAGCTCCCTTACCTTTAATACAGAAATGCCTATATCAATTCATTTGTATACCTATTTTTTTTACACTTTCTAAAACATCATCCCTTTCCGGTGACACAAAATGTTTCTAATACTCAGTTATTAGGAAGTTCCAGCAGGGAGGGCTGTTAAGAACAGACCCTTGTCCTTGGAAGAGCCCCTTGTTCAACCAAGGAAAACCCCCAACCAAACCAGCCTCATCTGGCAGCCCTGTTAAGTTATCCAATGATGTGGTCATTGGATAACACAACACCTGACTCCTGGTGTTAAAGGTGTAAGAGCATCAGCCTTGGTTCCATGAGTACAGGTGCATTTACACTTCCTCATTTACCTCTGTCTTCATGGCTTCCAGCAGGGCCTGGCATATCTATATTGAATGAATGAGAAATATGTGTTTCCATATTATAGGTGAGGGAGGGGCATTCAGGATCAATGTGTTCCAGAGTGAACCTATTGTAGCTCATCCCCAATGGAGTGCCCACGGCTACCAGGTCTGAATCAAAGAGCAGACTTTTATCTCAGCATGGTTTAATTCTCTCAGCTTTACAGCCAATGTTTTCTGGAATTCTCTTCATCTGCGAAATTCTTAGAAATGCTTCCTGATTTTTATGGATTTCCTTTATGGGCTTTTTCTCTCTCATTCTAAGTAAAGTGCAAAGTCAACTTTTAGATAATGTCAGAGGAGAGGTAAATCCCATTGTCTCATGGCCCCATGTATGTTTGTACCTGTGTATGTGTGTGTGTGTGTGTGTGTGTGTGTGTGTGTGTGTGCGCGCGCTTGAGAGGTTGAGAGCTCTGGTCTTGTTTCCACACATGTTAGCACCACAATTTCATAATTAGGGAGGATGCTAATGTTCCATGATTGGAAAATGTCGCCCTGTGTGACTAATTTGCCAGCAGGGCCTAATTGAGGTTCAGCCTCATCTGGGGTCTAAGTCTTTCTTCTGAGGTGTGGAGGCAGAAGCGGTGGTGGTGGCAGTGGGCCAGGCCTGGGTGAGTGGATGACAATTTATTGTCCCTCATTTCTCAACAGTTCTGAAGGGTCAGATGGGACATCAGCTGCAGCTGAAATGGGGTTGGCTATAAAAGAAACATCTAGGGCCGGATTAACCCAGGTGGCGGGTGGCGCTCAATAAATAGCCAGTCTCTCTCCAGGGAGGACTTTGTTTTAAGTGAGGGGGTTTCTTTTGTGTGGATACAAAGATCAGAGAGCATCTGGGCCCAGAGCAGCCCAAGGCAAAGTGTAGGTCCTGGGAGTTTGTTCCCATGGCATTCCTCCTTTGGAATGGATGGATGGAAGGCCCTGGGTGGGGGTGGGGGGGAGGGGGCCCAAGGCTGTATCTGACAGCATCTCTATCCCCAGGGGCTCACTTCCTAGCCAGTAACACCAAGAGGCAAATGGACAATGGTAATGCTGGATGATGATTGCTAGGTGTAGCTGGGGCAGTAAAGTGTCTGCCCCTGTCTTGTGCTATCATTAATGCAACATTTGCTAGTGCCCACCTTGACTTGCTTTAACGGGTATCTCATACATTTTTGTCTTCCATGTCTACATATTCTACATTTCACTTTAACAATCTCTTTATGTCCACATTTCTTTCAATCAGCTGGGGGCCACCGGAAGTCAAGGGAGGTATGTGAATTTATTCTTGTATTCCCAGTGTCTGTCATCATGCTTGGCACAGAGTGGGCATCCAATCACCGCTTTCTCCATGCATACAGGATGATAGCCTCTGCTAGTTGAAGAGAGGGATGACTTTCTATTGGGTTCTTGACTGAATCTTAGAGAATGAGTAGGAGCAGGAGGAGGATAGGAGATAAGGGCATTAGAGACCTTCATTGATCCAATAAATGTTTATTGTGCTTCCTCTATGCACAAGTACTAATGAGATACTGAGTATGCAGTGATAAGAAAGCCATCATGGTTTCTTTGCTTGTGGATGTTGCATTCTTCTAGTAGGAGGGTCTAATAATGAATAAATAGATAAAGGAGTAAGACAGTCCCCCAATTACAAATTTGATATAGTGCTACAGTGAAAAATGGAAGTGGTTTGAAAGAGGGCTGTGTGTGTGTGTGTGTGTGTGTGTGTGTGTGTGTGTTGGGGAGAAGGCACTGCTTTCCATCTGGTGGTCAGGAAAGGTCTCTTTGAGGAGGTGGTATCCACACTGCCCTTAAGTAATGAGAAGACAATGAGAAGGAGCCGGCCATGTGTGCGTGAGGGAGGAGCATTCCAGGCAGGGGAACAGTATGTGCGAGGAATTTGTGGCAGGAAAAGATGGACCTGTGTGAGGACCTGAAGAAGGGCTGAGGCTGGAGTGTCAAGGGGGAGGAGGGAGGCAGGAGATTGAGAAGTAGCAGGGGTCTATCATACAGGACTCATAGGATCTGGGGAGGAATGTGAATTTTATTTCAAGTACAATGGGGATTAATGAGTTCTAAACTTGGGGATATTATTTGATGGAGGTTATATAATTATTGTCCCAGCTATGTGTTAGGTTTGAAAGGAAACAGGAAACAGAACAACAGGGAGTTTTAAAGAGAGTTTATTCCCCGGTAATGGGCGGGAGCCATCACCGAGGTAAAGATCAGAATTAGGGGACAGGGGACAGGAGATCGGAACCAAACCGGGCCAATGGAGGTGCCCCTCCAAAGAGCGCACGTGTCCTGCCTGGAGTTCCTTTTAAAGGGAGGGGGTTGGGCCCAGGTGGAACAGGAAGGGATGGGCCCCAAGGGCACCTTGGCCCATGTTAATTGGTGGCTGTCTTGGAGATGTCTCCTTGGCAGGTGTAAGTCATGTTAGCTCCACCCACCAGTTTGGGAGGGGGGAGCCCTAAGGGGTCATGTGTCAAACTCCGCCCACCAGTTTGGGAGGGGAAGATAACCTTTAGGGGTCATGTGTTAAACTCCGCCCACCAGTTTGGGAGGGGGAGAACCTTTCACTATGGAGAATTGATTATGGAGTGGGAGGGGCAAGAATGGGACCAGGAACCCAGTTAGAGGCTGCTGGAGTAATTAGAGATATGGTAGGGGTTATAAGGTATGCTAAGGAGTATTTTAAAAAATATATATTTTATTGATTTTTTGCAGAGAGTAAGAGAAGATAGAGAGTTAGAAACATCGAGAGAGAGAATCATCGATCAGCTGTCTCTTGCAAACCCCTTAATGAGGATGTGCCCGCAACCAAGGTACATGCCCTTGACTGGAATCGAATCCAGGACCCTTCAGTCCGCAGGCCGACGCTCTATCCACTGAGCCAAACCGGTTTCAGCAGGAGTATTTTTATTATAGGTGGTGGGAAGCCTTTGAAAGCTTTTGACCAGTAGGAGAATAAATGACGAGGTGGGTCTTTGGTAACAATTGCTCACATAGCGGTGTGGAGGACAGATTGGAGGGAGGGAGGAAGGAGAGAGAAAGACCAATTTTTTTGTTAAGCTATGACCATATTTTAAAAGAGACAAAAAACAAACTATAGATGGCCAGAAATCTGGAAAATATTACATGCACATTAGAGTGCAATGGACTGAATGAGGGGAGCATGGTATCACAGACCGGCCTCGACTTTGGTGCAGACTCCACATGGAAGTTCTGGGAGCTGATAGCAACCTTCTAAGAGCTCAGACGCTGGGCCAAAGGGCATGGCTGAGTGTGTCAGTGTTCAAGGAGGGGTCAGTCAGACCCTCCCACCCTTCCTCACTTGCTCAGGGTCAAGCAAAGACCAGCTCTGGGGAGTGGTCGGGTACCTCAGGGACATATGGGGCAGGTGGTAAGGCAGGCTGTGGGCCTTCAGACACAGCCCGTGGCAGCCTTTCTGGGCCACAGGTGGCTGCTGGCTCATAGAAATGTCCCAAGGGTGGGCTCATGGGCATGATCTCTACTGCCCCTTGGATTTGGCTTCTTCCCAGGGGCAGCGTCCGAGGGGGCGTCTGTTCAAGAGACATGGGGCTGCTCTCCTTTTCCTCTGGATGGAGCTTCCATTAAGAAGTCCTTTGATTGGGGCAGAAGCCACTGGCTTCTTTCTGAAACCCTATACTTCTCTCTTAGTAGGGTCTTCTTTATCCCTTACAGAAGCATCTGGAAGGCAGGGACCATGCCTTGCATGGCTTTATATATCAGAAAACCAAGGCCCAGGTTCTTCCCCATTTCTATAATCTAGTTGGACTGCCATTTCTTAGATGCTGCTAGACATTCATTTGGCACTTTTTCTCCACAAGATCAAGGCAGCGTGGTGGCAGGGACAGAGCCTGGCCGACCAGCTGCAGACTGTGGTCTCCGGTCTGCTCCAGGGTCTGCAGCAGGGTGAGCTCAAGAAGATGTATTAGCTTCCTGCAGCTGCTGTAACAAAGCACCACACACTGGTGACATATGACAACAGAAATGCACTCTCTCATAGTTCTGGAGGCCAGACTATTTAAAACCAAGGTGTGGGGAGGGTTGGTTCCTCTGGCGGCTTTGAGGGAGAATCTGGTCGCTGCCTGGCTTCCAGCTTCTGGGGTGATGGCAACCCTCCACATTCCTTGGATTAAAGCTGCATCACTCCAGTCTCTGCCTCCATTGTCACGTGGCTTTCTTCTTCTGTGTCTCTATGATCTCGTGTTTTCATGGCCTTTTTGTAAGGACACCAGCCATTGGCTTTAGGGTCCCCTACTTCAGTATAACCTCATCTTCACTTGATTACATCTGCTAATAAGGTCACATTTAACGGCTTGGTGGTTAGGATGCAGACAAATCTTTTTCGGGAGACACAATTCAGTGCACAATAGGCCACCCACTATGTCACGTGGTGCCATACTTTATGAGGAGGGGTTGCATACCATGGAAGGGAAAGCGAATTTGGAGAGGGGAGATTGGACTCCAGTCCTAAGTGATAGAAACTGTGCTATCTTCACAAAGTCGCTTCACCTTTAAGTGCTTCAGTTTCCTTGTTTGCAAATGATTTTGGAGGCACATTTCCATTTTAACAATCAATAATTTTAAGGATGTTTTTGGTTGGGCTGTTCTTCTGCCACAAAGATGAAGAATGAATGATGAGGAAACCAGTAAAGCACAGGAATAGTGAAGAAAGGAAAAGAAAACAAACAAGGGAGAAGCTCAGCGAGGGAGAAAGGAAGGAAGGAAGCACATAGAACAAGGAAAAAAATAAAAGTAAAGAAACAGCGAAACAGAGCCGGGGAAGGGAGATTGAGGCAGCAGGTCGCCAAGCAGAAATTTGAGGCTATTTGCTTGTGTGTGCATTGAACCTTGTTTGTTCTTAATCCGACTGCAAACAACATATAGCTGCATAATAAGGAGCAGCGCATTTCCCCTGGCAGCATACAAACTTCTGCTTCATAAGCCATTATCTCCCGAAGCTATTAATTCAGAGCACATTGTGCGAGGGACTGTAGAGGAAGGTACTCTGTGTGTGGAGGGAGAGGAGGCGCTTTGCTTCCTTTAAACAGAGCAGTTGGAGGGCAGAAGTGAGGTCAGGGAGAGAACTGTGTTTCAGGGGCTGTGGCATCAGCGTGTTTTCAGCTGCCTCCCTCACTGTCCACCTGCACCACCGGCAAGGGGACCAGCCTCCCTCACCACGGCCGTGTGCTCTCTCCGTCTCTTCTCCTGGTGATCCTAGCATCCCTGAGCCCTGTGCCCCATCAGAACCTGCCATCAGAACCACTTCATGCCCCACCTCTTCTTGCCTGTGGCTTCTTGGAGGGTGGGAATCCTTGAGTTGAGCTCCTCAAAATTAATCCCCTCGTTGGGAAGAAGCTGCAGCCCTCTCTTCCTGCACCCCAGTTTGCTCTGTTTCCCGAGCACCAAGTTTATACCTCCTCAATTCATGTTCACCCCCAAACTGCAGCTGGTCTGCAATAACGGTGCAGCAGGCAGTTGTCAAATTAGCAAAGAAAACCCAGCATGCCTGTTAAGTTAGAATTTAAGGTCAACCGTGATTTTTAAAAAATGTATAAGAATCTCCCAAATATTGCATGTCGCACATTTATGCTAAAAAGAAAAAAATTATTCATTGTGTACTGGAAATTCAGATGTAAGCAGGTGTCTTGTATTTTATCTGGCCATCCTGGCACCAGGGCCAGACAAGAAGGCACCCCTCGCCCTTCCTGTTTTATTCTTCTGGGGTCTTGTAGCTGAGGCCCTGCACTGTTCCCCACTCTCTCTGACGTTTTCACATGACATATTAGTTCTTCTTGTTGTAGGTCAGGCCCCTTTGGGCAGCAGGGGTCAGGTAAATCCACGAATAAATACGTAACTTTGCCTGTCACACAGATAAGCCCTTGGAAGGTGTCTCCTCTCCACAGGGATGTGCCAGCCAGTGCTCACTTACAGCTCCTTTCTCCCCACTTGTATCCCTTCCCGGGCATTTATCTTTTGCCACTGGGACACCAGGCAGGGGGCTAGCTGTGCAACGCAAAATCCATCACAATGGCAAACATTCCAGCAATCATACGGCTAGGGATCTGCCCCAAGGAAGTAATCAGGGTGTACACATAGATTAATGAGCGAGGATATGTGTCATAGCGCTATTTATAATAGTGAGATATTGGAGACTCGGTGAGCGTTCAACAAAGGAAAATGGTGAATTATGGGGCGTTTTTGGTGGGGAATATTATGTGACAACTAAAAATCATGCCGTTCCAGAAGTGTTTTATGACACAGCAGCATTCATCATATAGAGCGGGGAAAATGATATGTGGCAGTAAGTCTAGGAGGAAAGTCACCAAAATGTTAGATGTTGAAGAGTATGGGGCCCAGCCTGCAGGATTGTGAGCTGAATTTCTGCCATTCTAATGGCTGCCACTTGAGGGTGGAAAATCGGCAGGAAAGCAGTTTGGTTCACCTTGTCTTTGGTACATTACTTGCTCATAGATTCAGAGCTGGGATAGGGTGTGGAGAGAGAAGGAGCCTGAGGTCTATGGTCTCTTCCTCACTGGTCCCTCAACTCCAAACTCTACCTTCTCCAATGTGAGCATTAACTTCCTAACCCCCAAATCCCATCAAAACCAGCTTCTGCTCCCCTTCCTTCCATGGCCTGCTCTCACCTTCAGCAGTGATTCCCTGCTGGCAGAGGGCCCCGGAGAGCTGGAGCTCGGTGCCCAACCTGTGTTCCGTGCACTGTGAATACATCCAGTAGACACGGGTGTCATTTCAAAATACAGGTAAATGCTGTTGCCGTCAATGCAATACCAAACAGATTTGTTTAAAAGCTTTGTTTATGCAATATAGTTACATGTTTCTTATGTTTTTATAATCAGTCAACTTAAAAATATACTTATCAAAGGATGGCCAGTGAAACAGAGAGAAATTATTTGCCCTTCAAATTATGGTTGCTGGTCTTTGTCTCATGTTTCTGGAGTGAAAATGTGGATTTTAGGATTTTTTTTGAACTTGGAAGTTTTATTTATTCTGTAGGAATGAATGTTTGATCTTAAAACGGCATGGTTTTAAATAGCCTTTAAAATGAGGAGACTGTTCCCACTTGAATAGTTTGGGAACTTTTGACATATGGGTCAAAATTAAACTCACTATGGCTTGGCCTCCACAACCTCATCACCTCCACCTACTTCCTCTTTTCAAACCATCCTTTCTTTGAATGTGTTTTTCAATGTCTCCACCTTCCTGCTTTACTTGGTCTTTGTAGTATTTTAATCTTTTTATTTTCATTTATTTTTATTTCTTTCAGAGAGAAAGGAAGAGAAAAATGAGAGAGAATATTTGGTTCTCTGCCTCCTGCACGCCCCCTACTGGGGATCTAGCTTGCAACCCAGGCCTGTGCCCTGACCAGAAATCGAACCATGATTTCCTGGTTCATAGGTTGATGCTCAACTACTGAACCACACCGGCCGGGTTGCAGTACTTCAATCTCTACTTAAAGGTCAGTGTCAAACATCACATCTTCTCTGAAGACTGCCTGGTTGCCTGAACTAGAGGTGGCTTCTTGCTTTGTACCTCAATAAGGGGTAACTTAACATCTTATTGAGGCACTTGCACTAATTTGTTCATGCCTAGCATGTCATAGGTTTTCATAAATATTTGTCAAATGACTGAGTGAATGACACCTCCGTGAATCTGTGGGCAAGTTGTGTGTGTGTGTGGGGGGGAGGGAGTACATGTTTCATGCCTTTAGAAAATTTTCCCAGCCACTTGCACATGACAAGGAATATGTTTGTTGATGGAAACAGTTACCCTGTGTCCTGCTCAACGGTGTTTCCAGCTCAAGGATTCTCAAACATTAGTTTGTGCATCTATCCATTCAACAACTCTTTTTTGATTAATTACTATGGGTCAGATACTACTCCAGGCACTGAGGATATGCTGGGAACAAGACTGACAGGTATCTGTTCCCAGGGAACTCTCATTCGAGTTCGGAAGATAGGTAATAAACAAATAAGAGAATCTCAGAATAAAACAGAGTAATGTGATTCATTCAGTCATTCCACAAATATTTATGAAGACCTATGACATGTTAGACATTGTTCTCATTGCTGGGGATACAGAGGGAGCAACGTAAAGATGCTTCTTCAAGGACTCAGTGGGCAGGGTGCAGCATTAAGGAGGATGTCAAGGCAGGCATCCATGAAGGAGCAGCCTAAGACCTGGATAACAAAGACAATGATGCTTCAATAAACAATTACTTTATAAATAATGAAGAGGATGCAGTCATGAAAAGACGGGGAAGAGAATTGCTCAATGCAGAGGGAAAAATAAGTACAAAGGCTCTGAGGCAGGGACACAGGGAGGCCAGTGTATGTGCTGAGGAGGTTGGAGGCAGTGGTGAGAGGGGAGGTGGTGTCTGTCCCTCAGCCTAGCCTGCACCCTCTCCAATTTGGGACATCCCTCTCACAATCTAGGACTACTGACTCCCAATTGCTCGCCTGCCTGCCTTCCTGATTGCCTCTAACTGCTTCTGCCTGCCAGCCTGATCACTCCCTAACCACTCCCCTGCCAGCCTGATTGATGCCTAACTGCTCCCCTGCCAGCCTGTTTGCCCCTAACTGCCCTTTCCTGCAGGCTCAGTCTCCACCAACTCCTCTCTTATGCTGGCCTGGTCACCCCTAACTGCTCTCCCTTCAGTGTGACCTGGTACCCCCCAAATGCTCTCCCCTGCTGGCCATCTTGTGGTAGCCATTTTGTGTCCATATGGGGGCAGTCATCTTATATATTGGAGTGATGGTCAATTTGCATATCACCCTTTTACTAGATAGAATAGAGGCCTGGTGCACAGGTGGGGGCCGTCTGATTTGCCCTGAAGGGTGTCCCAGATCAGGGTGGGGGTTCCCTTGGAGTGTGGGGTGATCTTGGCAAGGGACCTGTAATAGTTTTCAAGCCGGCCATGCCCCCTGGCAACCCAAGCAGAGGTCCTGGTATCTGGGATTTATTTATCTTTTATAATTGAAACTTTGTAGCCTTCAGTGGAGCCAAGACTCCTGCTTGCTTAGTCACCACACCCATTTTTTATTGGGATTTATTTATCTTCTATAATTGAAACTTTATAGCCTTGAGTGGAGGTCTGGGCTGGCCAGGCTGTGTGGAAAGCTTGGTTTCCTCCATCACCAGGGGTAACCCAAGCCTCCTGTTTGCAGCTATCTTGGTTGGGTTAATTTGCATACTCATTCCTGATTGGCTGGTGGGTGTGGTTTGTGAGTGTAGAACAGTAATAGTTAATTTGCATATTACTCTTTTATTAGATAGGATTAGCTTTACAGAACTGGGGAAATTGAGGCATAGTGTCAGGAAGAGGGCCCTCCCCATCTCAGAGAAATTTGCCTTTGGAACAGAGAATGGAATTACAATTACTCTCTGGTTAGATATTCAGTGCACTGGCCACTGCCAGACCAGACTCTGTCCCCAGCAAGTTTTTCTTCATAACAGCATACAGAGAGAGGCTGGAATAAGCTGGCCTCTCAGTCTGTTCTTCATTTTCCACTCTGGTGTCTTCTACATGGAAGCTTTTATTATCTCTGCTTCCCTTGGAGTTCTTTCTTTCCTCTTCTGTTGTTGCTGCAAACACAATTAGAGAGGACAAATGCTAATTTCACTGTGAACTAGAGACTAAGTATTTTTAAAAGGAGGTAGGGGCCATATAGAGAAGACAGTGTGTCTTTTCCTAGTGTTGATGAGCCAGAAGAACTAGAGAGGGTGCAATTTGGGGAGCTGAGCTTGGCGAAAGAGACGTCAACTTAAGTGTCCCTGCCTGCAGTGACATTGCATTTGTACGGGAGGCAGGATCCATTGACTGGAAAATGTTGGGATGTGCCAGGAAATAGCTCATAGTCTCAAAGGGGTTTTAACATAGGCACTGATTGTGGCCACAGATACCTAGAGAGTAGCTCCATCATTATTGAGTCCTTCAATTTGCACGACTGGCAAAGGAGGACATAGCAAGTTTGACCAGTGGAGGGCGCCAGAGGCCTCCAGCTGCAGAGCAGCCTCCATGTGAAGCAAGGGTTTATAGGTAGGTGCATCTGCCCTCATCTGTTCAGCTGTTTGAACATGGCTTCCATCTAATCAGGGAGGGAAAGGGCCCTGGACCCATCACTAGCCTTAGGTGTTAGTCTTGGCTTTGAGGCCTCAAGCAAGCTATACATCTTGACCTTAGTTTTCTTCAGTCTTTAAAATTTGACCTCACAGGTGACTTTAAGCTCAAACACCCTGCACTTCTATGATTCATAATTATGACTGAGGTTCTGGATGGAAGGTGAGATTCATTTGACATGTTCTTGAAGGCTGGATATCAAGTAGGGGTGACTTGGGGAGAATGTTAGTTAGAGGAACAGGAAAAGGGAATCATCTCTCCACAGCTCCATTGTTTTGAATCAGAACCTTCCTGCTTTTAACCATAAGTCATCTGGGTCTTTTTAGGAAATCCTGTTAAAAGGAAGCAAGATAGTTTGGGCTTACATTAGGGTAAGTCAAGCACCGCAACAAATAAGCCCCAAATTCCAGGAGCCTAAACACAATGAAAGTATATATTTTTAATTCATATCATAGTTCAACATGATTTGAAGATGAAACAGGCTCAGCTCCACAAAGTCATTCAGGGAATCAAGATCACTCCTAATTCATGATTCCATCCTTCTCTGGTCCTCAAAGTGTTCCCTTCAGCCAGGGCTCCCTTCAGCCAGCCTTAGGAGTTTACAGGACCAGAGGGGACTGACATATATAATCTCCGCTTTCATTTCATTCAGCGGGAGTGGTTACATACCCCCATCTATATGCATAGTACTAGGGAACATGGTTCATTGTTGTCCCCCAAAATGAGGAGAACAAGGGTCTTGGTGAGAATTGCCAGTGCCTGCCTATCTCAAGGCTGTTTCTGAGAATGAAGTGGCAGGGATCCTAAAATTGCCCTTTCTGTAGCTTATGCATGTTCACATGATGTCAGTGTCCCTGTAACTGCAAGACTGTGTCCTGCCAGAGCGGTGCCTTGCTTTGTATACAAAAGCACGGTTTAGACTAGCAGTGGTCTGATATGTGCTCTGAAGCCAAATATATCTTGTATCTATTCTCAGCTCCACTAATTAAGCATAAGAACTTGAATAAGAAACCTGTTTCCAGCTTCTAGATGTGGCAATTGAGGGTTATAAGGACTGATCTCATAGGGTTGTAGTGAGGATTAAATGAAATAAGATATTTAAGGTGACTGGGACAGAGAAGGCACTCAATAAATAGTATCAGAATTCTCTCCTCACTTCCCTTTTGGGATTGTTCTAACACCACAAGAATTCTGATTAAGAATATTGGTCTATGGTTCAGCTCATTAATGGATTTGGGCCACTTCCAACTCCCTAAAACATTGTAAGATCCCTTCTATCCTGCTGAAATGGAGGTTGATGTTAGTTTCAACCTGGCATACATTTAATAAGACATAAAATAAAAGCCCAAAACCATATAGAAGAAGGAGTAGAGATGATCATACTAAAAATCTAGACTACTTATGTGACTGCAATAAAATATTAAATTTAGTTTTGAGATGTCTGGCAGCCATGGCAAAAAAAGAGGAATAGGATGGATGACAGAAATCTCATTGTCTGATTTAAGAAGGCACACCTCCTTGAAAGGGAATAATAACTCCTTAGGGAATAATATGATAAAAGACATGTATTTACAGGTGCTTATAAATGAGCATCACTGAGGGCATAAAGGCCCTTCCCCTTCTCTCTATGTGACTAGCTCTGAAAACAGTCTCTGGAGTTTTGAAAGCTTATCTGGGGCAGGTTGAAGGAAGCTCTGTGCCCCAGGATGTACTAGCAGGTTGGTACCTCCCACAGGTAGAGCAAATAGATGCCCTGCTGTTAGGCAAGACTGGAACGGTTCCAAGAAAGCAAAGATGACAGGGTCCTAAGTCCATAGGCTGGATTCTAAGAACAGGGAACCACCTGACACAGAGTCACAGGGACTGTGAGTGGAGTGGGGACAGACCAAGGGAGTTGCTGTCACACTGTCCCTCCTGGTGTCTGCCCAGCAGCCCTGCTGGATGACACACAAGGTGCAGCTGACCTGGCCAAGGCCTGCTCAGCATGGTTCGTCTTATGGTGACTATAAATCCTCCTGAAATGATTTTGCATTTTGTTTAGGAGCCAATTCGCCTAATTATCATGATAAAGCGACATTATATGCAGATGTCTCACTATTTTTAAAAGTCCAAGTTGCTTTTAATGAATGCTTGATGTGACATTTTGTGCTGGCAGTCCGATGAGTGCTGGGACCAGGAGCTATTGAAGTGGGAGGATTATTGTTTTATTTCCTTTTAATCAAGTTTTGAAGGGAGAGAATCGAGTTAAAATCTACAGGAAATGATACCATCTAGGAGCCTTTTAAAGCTCCTGCCAATGGCAACAATGAGGAACACATTGGAAAGCTCTTTGCAAACCTTCCCATGCACAGAGCGTTCTACTTGAACAGCATGGCAATGGTGGCTGGTCTTCACCCAGCACCCAGCGTGAACGTGCTGTGAGGGTTGGGTATTTATTTTTAAATCTTTCCTGTTTACCCAGTTGCTCTGGGACCTTGAGATGACAGGAATCATTCTTCTCTTTATTGCCAGGAAACTGAGTCACAGCTGCCATTTGGACGGCCTGCATTAGAGCTTGTTTTAGAAGTTGACTTCACAGCAAGTTTATGATTGACCACTTGATTTGGGATCTTAGACAGGATCTCCATGAGGACCACAGCCGGTTAATGATGGAATTGGGCATGGAAATAAAGCATCCAGGATACTTCTGTAAGCCTTTCCTGCCTGCAGAATTTGGCCCAAGAGTGGCCACAAGGCCTCTTCTAAGTTTCACACATCTGGCCCTTCCCTTCATTGATCTGACCTTCTGCAGAAAGCTTTAGACACTAGATAACTCCACCCACACAAAGTTCAGCCCCAGGAGACAATAATCCAGCAAAGAACTGGTAAGATTTGGCATCAGTCAAGTTTGGTTTGAATCTGGGCGCAGCTATTTTTAAAGTGTGTGGCCATGGATAGGTGACTCTGGGTATAATCTGAATGGGATCTCTTCTGAACACCCAACTCAGTAGCTCTCTGAGAGTGGTTTCTCAAGCAACAACATCAACACCATCTGGCAATTTGTTAGGAATACTAATTCTTGGGCCCTACCCCAGACTGCCTGAAGTATAAACTCTGGGTGTGGGGCCCAGAAATCTGGGTTTCAAAATTCTCCCCCCCCCCAAGAAAAAAAAAAGTTGTCTCTGAAAAATGTTTAAGTCCAGGAAGCATTGCTCTAACTAATAATACCACCAGCCCTATGAGGGTGTTGTGAAGCTCACCAGGAACACAGGAGAAATTTACCTGAACTCTTCACATGAATTCTTCGGTGAGTGATGATGTGACTGGGGCTCATTAAATCTTCTCTGAAAGTGCCTTTTAGCTTGAGAGACATACAGTTCACAACACAGAAGTGTAGGTTTAGTGATCACCTGTCCATGCTTTCCTAGTGGGAACTCTCATCTAAGGAGATAGACTTGACTTTATACATTTGTATTTTCTTACTTTTTATCAACTTCCAGACCTAGGGGCAGAGTTCCATGACAGGGATGAAGGTCAAACACCATAGGGACTGTTTGGGCATCATGTTGACCCCGATGGACCAGCAGCTCTCCTCTACAGGTAACATTCAAGACAGGAAGAACTTGGTCCACAGGAGGCAGAAGACCCTAGAAATAAGTCTAAGACTCTAGATTCCAGAGGCGGGTTTTGTGTTGTTTTTATCCCCTTGGTCTTCCTATTGCTTTCTTTCTGGTTCATTAACTTATTCCATTAGAACAGTGGACCCCCTAAAGAGGTCTTCTCCTGGCTCCAAAATCATTACACGCAAAGTAAGACAAGAGAAAAGAATTGCAAAACTTTTATGAATAGCTTGCATATAAATAAAGCTTTCCACCCCAAGTGCCTTCATTTTGCTTCTTAAAATATCAATTGGAATCAGACTGACAGAGATTATTGTCTATATTTTACTGAAGCAGAGAGGAATAAGTTGATTTAGCTCCGATCACCTGGTGGCCCCAGAGTCAGGTGCCAGTGGCCAACTCTTCGTATGTTGGTTGTGAGGTTGTGAGGGCCTTGGTTCCCAGAGGCTGCAGTGGACACTGGGAAACAAATGATGTTTGTTCATCAAGCAAAGATGATCCACGATCTTGTGTAGTGGAGTCCCCTGCCTCATCTCTGTGGAGCCCCTGAGGAGATGAGATTCAGCAAACACAGGCCTGGGAGGTTTGTAATGAAAGGAGAGGCTAATGAGCTGCTTGGCATGTACATGGAGCAGGTCTGAGGTCCCATCTGAGGGAGCTCCAAGGAGTGATGGGACATGTGAGCTCCCTGGGGGAAAGGGAGTGAAAATTTCTCTTCAAATCTGGTAACCTGATGTGGCAGATGAGCCCAAAGTATTACTGCTTTGAAATGGCAGGTTCTGATCACTTCATCTTGATGCTTGGGACTGTTCCCTAAACCATCTTTACTCTTCACTAATGTTATCTCAATCCTGATCACCCAGCGGAGTGGTGGGGCGGGGGGGGGGGGGGGAGACGGACTAGTAAGTGTGAAGAGCCCAACTAGGGAAACTGAGGCTCGGAGAGGCTGGTGACATGACAGTGAGCCCATGGTCAGGATTTAGCCACCACACACTGTCTTTTGTCCTGAGCCAGCAGCTCATTTGTGTGTGTGTGTGTGTGTGTGTGTGTGTGTGTGTGTGTGTTAAACAATAAACATTTATTTCTTTTTAAAAATATATATATTTTATTGATTTTTTACAGAGAGGAAGAGAGAGGGATAGAGAGTTAGAAACATCAATGAGAGAAAATCATTGATTAGCTGCCTCTTGCACATCCCCTACTGGGGATGTGCCCGCAACCAAGGTACATGCCCTTGACTGGAATCGAACCTGGGACCTTTCAGTCCGCAGGCTGACGCTCTATCCACTGAGCCAAACCGGTTTCGGCAACATTTATTTCTTATAGTTCTGATAGTTCTTGGACCTTGGGAAGTTCAAGGTCCAGGTACCAGCTGATTCTTGGTGAGAGCTCTTTTCCTGAGTTGTAGACAGCAACCTTTTTTTGTTTCTTCCTGTGGCTGAGAGAGCATCCTTGGATTTTCTTCTGTGTCGATGCCAAAGAGGAGCTTCCCGAGTTAGGGGTCCTCATGTCTCATACTTCCTGTCCCCATTCCACTGGACCTGGACATCATCCTGAACTTGGCCAAAGTGCCTGCATTAGAGAAAGCTGAGTAAGAGAACTGGTCCAAGTGGGGTGGGGGTAGGGTGGAGTAGGCCTGCTTCCTCCTCTTCCTGCCAGCAATCCAGCTGTTCTCCATTTGCAGACTATTTGTGGGAGGGTTAACAGCCTCATCCACTGGAGGCACCAGCTGGTACAGACTCTGCCCCCAGAGGCGACTTCAATCATCCTGCCCTCTGCAACTAAGGCGGGAGGCACAAGAGGAGGTGTGTGCATGCGTGCACATGTGTGAATGAGTGTTTGAGGGGACAATGAGGTCCTTATTCCGGCCCTCCCATCCCACCAAGGAAAGTTGGGACAACTTCTTGGAGGAGGGAAGACTGTGAATAGAGAAAAATTGGCAGCCCAGGTCAGGTGATCAATGACAAGCAGAGATTTCCTATCTCCCAAGAAAGTGCAGACCATGCAGATCCTTCCTGCATCCTCCTCTTCACTCAACACAGAGTCAGAGCTGGACAGGACCTCAAAGAGCCTGAGTCTAACTCACTTTAGAGAAGGGAGACTGGGAAGGGCCCAGAGTGAGGCAGTGACTGACGTAGCTCTTATCAAGTGATGTCACAGAGGCTTAGGGGCAGAAGCAAGTTTTATAACATTCCCTGACCATGGCCATGGATTTCATTATAACAATTAACACGTGCAATCCTGACTGATGAGTTTTCAGTATTTTTTTTGTCATAACAAAAAACCCATAATGATAACTTACTTTCATTGAGTGGTTTGAGTGCCAAGTGCTTTGCACTGGTTGGCTCATCTAACACCCAGACACTTCATTGAAGTAGATCCCACCACTCTCCATTTTGTGGATGAGTAGACTGAGGCTTGGGTTAAAATGCTTGCCCCAGGTTCACAGGTTGTATTGAGGTCTGCCTCTTCTGATGCAAACAGTAAGTGTAGAACCAAGGTGTGAGCCAAAGCAGTCCAATTCTGGAGCATGAGTCTTAGTCCCAACTCTGCTGTTGCCTCCACAACCCCACGTGCTAGTGCATCTCCTTGGACTGCATTATGATGGAACTGGTAAGAGCCTTGTATAACTTTCTAGGTGGTATTTTCATGAATCCACAGTCCAGTGGTCCAGGTAATTTTTATAGCACATGTGTTTTCCAGAGCTGTAGGGAAAGGTGAGCAATGCCCTTCACCCATTGATGGGTGTTGTATCTCTAAAAAAGGAGACTGGGGGAGAAAAATATATCAGAAATGGATTGCCCTTTGTTGATGGTAAATTATTTTTGGAGCCAGCACCCCTGATGCAAGGTGAAAAATACCAGAATTATGTAGCCCTCTGAAGTACTTGCTCTCCGTAACTTGCTTTCATGCCAAGAGCAGTGAAACAATAAAGGAGCTGATGTCTTGTGTTATAAGAAGTGCTTTTGTTGCTGTTTTCCACGAATTTATGTAACTGGCTTTCATTAAGATCTAGCTGTTATCTGATGCATAAAATATCTAAAGAGCTACAATGAAGTCAAGTGGCTTAAGATGCTTTGGGAGTGTTGAGATGCAGCTCCAGCTGAGTCTGGAGTTCTTAGCTCTGGGTCGTCGCCTATTTATTTAAATCTCCACAGTTTCCTCCCTCAGAGGCTGTGCCAGCATCAACTATGGCTCTTAGAGGTTCTCTGTGTGGCTGTGGACTTTGGATAAGTGATACCTGGGTTGGTGGAGAGCACAGCAACTGGGTCCTCCCACCAAAGGGAAACCGAGCCCAGGCTGGAGGGGATGCGGTGTGGTGGGATGGTGGCATGTTCTGGGTACCTGCTGGTTAAGAAACCCAGCCCCTGTCTGTTTGCCTGGCTCACCTGTTTCTTTGCCTCAGGCTGCGCTTGGCTGCCTCTCTGTCTTTCAATCTGTCTCTCACCCCCCAACCCCCAGATCCATAGCGATGGCTAGAAAGGCATTTTAGCCTTAGAGACCAACATGTGGGGGGGAGTGTCTTCATGACACTCAGTGAGGGTAAATGCTACCCAAGGCCGGTGGCTTAAAGGGAAAATGACCTCTGAGACTTTGGCCAACAACGTGAGAGTTTGTGTCTAAGCAACTTGGGTGCAAGTCTACTTACTGGATGTGACCTTGGACAAGTTACTCAACTTCTGTGAGCTTAGGTTTGCTTACATTTAACATGAGCAAGATTGGTGGGAAGGTGAAATGAGACAGTGGATGCTTTTTATTTTATTTTTAAAATATTTTTATTGATTTCAGAGAGGAAGGGAGAATGAGAGAGAGATAGAAACATCAATGATGAGAGAGAATCATTGATTGGGTGCCTCCTGCACACCCCCTGCAATTCGGGCATGTGCCCTTGATTGGAATCGAACCCGGGACCCTTTAGTGTGCAGGCCGATACTCTATCCAGTGAGCCAAACCAGCCAGGGCCAGTGGATGCTTTTAGTGAGAGCCTGGCACATGGTAGGTGCTCAATAAATGAGAAGTATTGTTATTGTCATTATTATTACTCCTACTACCTTCAACAGTGGGGATTTTGCTTCAGTTTCAGAAAGGCACATCTATCTCTTCCTTCTTTCTACTCTTCCCATCTTCCCAATTAAATAAACATTCATCGAGAGGCTATAGTTTTCAAAGAAGCAGCTCTAGGCCATTTGACTTTTAGGATTTTTGTCCGTCAAGAGCCACCAGCCACCCCGCCCCCACCTCCTGTGCCCTCACCCCTGGCAGACCGCTAGCTGCCCCCTGACTGTTCTCACTGCTGCCCTGGGTCAGCAGCATCCCCTGCTTTTGTGTCCCTCTGGCTGAGACTGGGCCTGGCTTCCCTGGAGAGGAGTGCGGCAGCGTGGCTGTGATGAGTCTGCCGCGTTATTTCTCTCTGTACCCCTCTTGATCAGAATGAAGCTGTCACTGCTCCATGGCCGCAATGGTCCCCAGAAAAAACCATGAATAACCTTCCCTCGAGCAGCAGCATTTGGGCTTAATTGTGTTTTGTTAATCAGGAAAACAATTAATTTGCCTGCTGCCTCTTTGGTGGGGTTTTTTTTTTCCTCCTCTCTTTCCTTTTTTAATATAGGAGATGCTGCTAAGATGATCCATGTGATGTCTCTAGATTCAATTTCTCTCTCTCCCTAAGGCAAGGAACGACTCCTCTGTCTCCATGACATCCGGAGACAGCAGGGTGAGGCGCTGTGTTTTCCAAAGAAGGCTGGTTTCTAAAACCTACATGTAGGCTGGTTTCTAAAACCTACATGTCTGCTTCCTGGTAGTAAGAGGGCTAGCCCCCCAGCCTCTGGGAGGGGAGAGAAGAGATCCAGAAGGCTCTGGTTTTGCCCCCTTCCCTGTCCTCTTCCTCCCATGTGACAAATGGCAAAAATGCTTGGAAGCCACATGGTAGCACTTGGCTGGGGATGGAAGAGGGGGATGATGCTGTGTTGCTTGGATAGATTCTTTCACTCCCAGGTGTTAATGACTGATTAAGGGCAAAGCTCCAGGCCAGGCAGTAGAATGTATTCCCTAACCAAGAGAATGACTCCAAGGGTGAAATATTTGGAGAATGATTAGCAGTCCCTTCAGATTCTTTATTTTTCTTTTCTTTTCTTTTCTTTTCTTTTCTTTTCTTTTCTTTTCTTTTCTTTTCTTTTCTTTTCCTTTATTTTCCTTTCCTTTCTTTTTTCTTTTTCCTTCCTTCCTTCCTTCCTTCCTTCCTTCCTTCCTTCCTTCCTTCCTTCCTTCCTTCCTTCCTTTCTTTCTTTCTTTCTTTCTTTCTTTCTTTCTTTTAAATCTTCACCTGAGGATATTTTCCCATTGATAGTTTTAGAAAGAGTAGAGAGGAGGGAGGAGGGAGAGAGACAGAGAGAATGGTACCCTTGATGGAAGTCAAACCCCTGACCTTCAGTGCACGGGCTGACGCTCTAACCACTGAGGAACCGGCCAGGACTTGAACTCTCTTTCCAGCAGTGCAGTAGTTGTTGTATGTTACAGTGTATTGTCTTCCAGGGTGGCAACTCATCTTCATCTTGTTCACTGATGTGTCCACCCCACTGCCTTAGAATAATCTGACACGTAGTAGGCGCTCAAATACGGGTTGATGAAAGGTTGTGGGGTATCAAATTCAATGCAGAGAACATTAAGACCCTTGTTAGGCAGGCCAGTCAGCCTGCATTTGAGCAACTGGACACACCAATCATGTCTTACCTAGCAGCTGGCTATGGCATGAGATTTCCTCTGCCCAGGAGCTGGTGACTAAGGTCTGCAACAAGAAGTGAGGAAGAGGGGAGAGAACCGCCTTGCTAGGCCCTCTCCCACTTTCCCTTAAGTAATCGTGGAGGTGTGTTCCTGTTCCAGCTGGAGGAACTAAGGCTTGGAGAGGTAAGTAACTTCCCAGATTACACAGCTGGTTGGTGGATGGGCACAGTTCCCATGAGTCCATCTGACTTCAAAGCTCACGCTCTTTGCACCCCAGTTCTTCTCATAGCAGGGCTGCCATGGTAGCCTGGGTGAGATCATCTGTGGGCTGAGCCTTGCAAGGGTGGCAGGGGCTGGACTCAGTTTCTCCCCTCAGGTCCACACTCGTTGGCTTTGACTCCTGGTCTCCTCATTCACTAGCTATGGACCTTAGACCACTTGCATAACCGCTCTCTGCCTCAGTTTCCTCATCTGCAATGAAGATAACAATAGTACCAATTTCATAAGGTTGCAACTGGGTGCAGCCCTTATAGCTGTGCCAGGCCCACAGCACAATAGGTTTGGGTTAAAGCTATTATTAGGACACGCTCTGTATCTTTACATGACTGTCATTTGAGGATCATCTGTGTGGTATATGGCTCTTAACCTATTTTTAAAAGCCTGGTCGCCAGGGACCCTCTACATAAAATCAAATGTATAACCAGGTTCTACTGAAATGCCGATTATTAAACACTGGGAAAGCACACTTTCATCTAGATGGCTGTTTATCACTGTTGTACAGGCAGGTAGGGTATTATTACCGTGAGCTGAAAACCCATGTTTAGCAAAGAGTTTGTGAGGAGGGAAGTAAGCCCTGTGTGCTGTGCTTAAGCTCCCCTGGAAGGGCTTTGGAAAGTGGATGAGTGAACACATTGGACACGGCAGATTACCTAGAGCCCCGGGGATTTGCTTGTGAGGGGTTGCCTGGCTCCCTGCCGACCCCACCCCTTCCAGGGAAGAGCAGAGGAAACAGAGGTCCAGTGGAGATGCCACAAAGGATTGGACATGGTCAGTGTAAGAGCAGGACCTAGAGCCGTCGCTCAGGCAAGTGTCTGCTTTGGTGCAGAATCAAGGAGGAGGCCTGTATTTGTTTCTGCCGGCTTCCATAACCACAGGCCGCAGACCAGGTGGCTTTAATTATCTCACAGATCTGGAGGCTGAGGGTCCATGGTCAAGGTGTCAGCAGGGTTAGTTTTTCCTGAGGCTTCTCTCCTTGGCTTGCAGATGGCTAGCTTCTTGCTGCGTCCTCAAATGGTCTTTCCTCTGTGCACACACATCCCTCCGTCTCTTTGTGCACCCACATGCCCTCTTCTTATAAGGACACCCATCACATTGGATTAGGACCAACACTAATGGCTTCATTTTAGCTTAATCACCTCTTCAAAGAGAATATGATCATATTCTTAGGTACTGGGGATTAGGACTTCCACATGTGAATCTTAGGGGGATATAATTCATTCCGTTGCAAGCCCTTTATGGGATTTATTGTTGGATTAATCCTAGATGTTTTGGGGGATCCATGGCTAATTCCCTCCATCTTTGGATGCCCTTTACTTATAAATCAGAACCCTATATTTTGGATCATAACCCACCTTTACAGCATCCCTAGTTCACAGATGGAAGAATCGAGGCTTCCAGGAGGTGAAGGATGGCCTCAGTGCTCATTAGGTCAGTAGCAGAGCTGCCTGCGGCCACCGGGATCTCCCACCCAGGCCTCCACCCCTCCCAGTGGAGCAGTGGTTCTCCAGGCCACTGGGCAATGTCTGGAGACATTTAGTTGTTACAACTGGGTGGCAGGCGCTCCGGCACCCAGTGAGCTAAATATCTTAACAATGCACAGGACAGCCCCCCAACAAAGACTGACCTGCATCCTAATGTCAGTAATACCAAGGTTGAGAAACACTGTGACGATGGAACCTCTGGTCACCCAAGGACAGCTGTGCAGGGGAAAGTGCTGAGCTGGAGTCCTGTCAGGCCTGAGCAACCAATTGCCCCGTCCTGTCCCAGAAACACTGCCCTGGGGCAAGTCTCTCCAATCTCCGGGGACTGGGAAATCACCAGGGCCCCGTGGAGGCAGTCACCTCTCCAGCCCCTCTCCTGCAGATTCTGGCTGGCTTTTTGCCTTAAAAAAAATCCATATATATTTTAAGAACTTACTGTTTGAATATGTGTCTCCAGTGATTTTATCATCAGGGAAGTCTTGGCACAGCCTTACACAGCTTCCACGTACACACGCTGGTTGTGGGTGGGGCTGGTCTTTCCTTGGCCCTGCACCTGGTTTGGAAAGAGCCACCCTGTCTCTGGTTTTCCTTCTTTCTCCCTCGGATTCAGAGGCCTGCCATGACCCTGGGTCCAGGCTCACAAAAGAAGGCTGTGTATCCATGGAGCTCACAGTGATGGTGCAGGAGAGACCATCTCTCAGATGCACATTCCCCCCGTTTAGACCTCTATGTACAAGACCCTTACAGCAAGTGCTGGGTCCTGATTCCCAAAGAAATAGGAGAAAGGCATAGAGAGAAATAAGGTCAGAGCATTTTTGTCCAGAACAAAGGTCTCCCAGGTTTAGGGTTAGAACATGACACTAGTGGCTCTCTCTCTCTCTCTCTCTCTCTCTCTCTCTCTCTCTCTCTCTCTCTCTCCCTCTCTGCCTGTTACACCATTTGAAAAGCTAAAACAATCAGGATGATCTGTAATCCTGTGGTTTAAGAAGGAAGGGCTTATTAAGGATAGCACCTTAGGGACTTGAAAGAAAATGTTTAATTGGGAGAGAGCGAAGCACGGTGGTGCAGAAAGAAAGAGCCCCAAGGAGAAGCTGGAGGACATGACAGGAATTCAAACCTATCTACAGGCCTGCTATAAACCCACAGTTATTTTAGCTGCAGTGTTTGGCCTTGTCCCAGGGCCCAGGGTCACCTCTTGTGTGGTTACTGGTATCCACAAGCTGTATAGTCAGCGACTAGGATGGATGATTCACATGGTCTGGGATGCTCAGGGT
Organism: Vespertilio murinus; assembly: GCA_963924515.1. Lineage (NCBI taxonomy): Eukaryota > Metazoa > Chordata > Mammalia > Chiroptera > Vespertilionidae > Vespertilio > Vespertilio murinus. The sequence goes on along the minus strand of OZ004712.1, from coordinate 54,755,491 downwards.
AACTTTTGGGGGAAGTAGTTGCCACCTAGGCTAGACTGCTCACAGCCATTGCCTGACCTTGTCATGTCCCTTCTCAAAGAGCTAAGGATCAACATTGATGGGGGACACAGTACCCCCTCAGCTAGAGTGCCACCTTGCTTTTAGAGAGTGAGTAAATGAGTAAATATGTTCTTAGGCAAATGGAAGAGTTCACTTAAAAATGAAAATAACTCTCTTATATTATAAAATAATGCATGATTGTTGTAGAAAATGTGAAAATTCAAATACTTATAAAGGATAAATAATGCCTGCAATTGTATCCACCAGAGATAACCACTTTCCTTTCTTTTTTCTCTCTTTTCCTTTCTTTTTTCCTTCCTTCCTTCCTTCCTTCCTTCCTTCCTTCCCTCCCTCCCTCTCTTTCTCCCTCCCTCCCTTCCTTCCTTCCTAACTCCCTTCCTCCTTTCATTTTTATTTCCTACCCTCCTTCCCTCCCTCCCTCCCTCCCTCCCTGTAACCTTTCCTCTCTCCTTCCCTGTAACCCTTCCTCCCTCCCTTTGACCTCTCTTCCTCTTTTTCTTTCTTCTATTTGATAGATTCTATCTTTCTATAATCTAGTTATGTTTAAACAATATGGGATTCTATTTTACATCTTTTTGCTTAATATACTCCCATGTTATTAAATAGCATATCATTTTAAACTAGAGGCCCAGTGCATGGATTCATGCACAGGTGGGGCGCCTTAGCCCAGCCCTGTGCCCTCTTGTAATCTGAGACTCCTCAGGGGATGTTGGACTGCCAGTTTTGCCCCAATCCCCACTGGCCAGCCTGAGGGACCCCACTGGTGCATGAATCTGTGCACCAGGCCTCTATGGGTAGTATGCATATAAGACCTTTGGTTAATCTCTTCCCACCCTCCCCCCTCCCTGCTTCCCTCTGAGATTCATCAGCCCCTTCCATGTTTCCATGCCTGCGCATTGAATGTCTGCTTCCTGGTGGTCAGTATGCATCATAGGTAGTGGTGAATGGTCGAATGGTTGCTTAGGCCTTTATAGATATAGATAGCTGAAGTGTGTTCTGTTCACCCACCAAGTTCCCATTATATCCCAGGCACATCAGGGCAAGAGGAAAGTAGAAATGACCAAGAAATCATAGTCTTGGGCATTGAGGATCAGAGATCCCTGATTTAAGGAAGACAGACTTTAGAACAAATAAACACAATTTTCACTAGAGGTATGTGGGAGTGCAAAGAAGGGAAGGTAGAGCTGGTTATTGGATGATAAATAAGAGTTTGTCAGGAAGGGAAAAGCATCTATGGGGAGGAGATGGCATGTGCCAGCATGACCACTGTGAGAAGTGTGGTGGATTGTAATACACGAGGGTCTGTGAGAGCAGACCTGTTTGACGTGAGGTTGGAGAGAAACACTGGACAGCTCCTTTCAGGCCTTACTTGTCATAGGAGTGGACTGCTGGCATTGCCGCATAGGCTAAACGGAACCTCAGCTTAGCAAGTGAGTGATAGGCACCACATAGTTTGATTAAGCTGATTCCTCTGGCAAGTGAGGGAGGATGGGAAGACAGGGAAGATGGTGATCAGACAGGTGGGGTCCAGGGTGAAAAGTGATCACGGTCCCCATGGAGGAAGAAAAGTCCCAGATGAGGCAGAACCAACAGGGATGGTGACAGATTTGATGTGGGAGTTAGGGAAGAGGAAGTGTCAGGAGGTGTCTGAGATGATACCTACCAGGTAGATGTAGGTTCTTATCTTAAGGTTGGGACACAGGCAAAGCACGCGTGTTGGGAGGGAAGACGTGAACCCTGTCACACCAACCCTTCCTCATGATGGCACCCATTGCATCTTCTTTCAGCTCAGTTTTCCTGGAATATGTGCCTCATTCTAAACCCAGCCTTTCTTCCTGGAACACTCTCCCCAAATCAGTTAGATGACCTGAGATAAGTACAAATGAGAAACTGATCACTGTATTTGCACTCACATGACCATAGGCCTGCCCACACACGACTGCTGGGCCATCACTCTACCTTGATCCAGTGTGATAGAAGAATCATCTGACTAGGATCCCAGCTCAGGCCTTTGAAAAACTAGAATTTTATTAAAGTGAAGTTTCAACTTGTGAGATGGCCCAGAGTAGAGACCCCCCCTCCCAAACAAAACAAAACAGAGGGCAAGCAAGGTTTCAATTCACGCACACCCCAAAGTCTGTACACACTGGTGTTTAAACACTACCTTCACATGACCTTCATCCCTTTAACAGCATCCAAACCCTGCAGGACTTATGTGGAAAATGATAGAACTCAGGCTCTCTCTTTTGCCAGCCTGCTGAGTATGTCTCCCCAGTCCCAGGCCCATGCTTCCTGCTTATTGAGCTGACATATATGTACAGGCATTTCTTTCTCTCCACATTTGTGGGTTTGTGAAGCCCACAGATGCTTGCAACTTCCAGCAGGTAAAGGGCACTTTGTGGAGAGGAACTTCTGATATTTCTCCAAGAAGCCATCTTCCCTGGGTGTTTCCGTCTTGGGGAGGGGTCACTGGGAGAGGAGAGCACATGATCCCCCTGTTATTTGGTCTCCGCTGGTACTGGCTGTGGGAGGTCTTCGCTTTTCCTGCTCTGCCCCAGAGGGTAGCCACAGGCCACATGTGGCGCTTGGAATTGAAAATTTAATTCCTTAAAATTCAGCAAGGTTAAAAATTCAGTTCTTTAGTCACACTAGCCACCTGAAGGTGGCTAGGTACTGAACAGCTCAGATGTGGAACATTTCCATTACACAGAAATTCTATGAGACAGTGTGGTTTTATTCCAACATACAGATGTTTCTTGAAAGCCATAAGACTAGAGGTATGTGAGCCAGGATCTTCCTACTCTTAAGTGATCATCTCAGAGACTGGGAATGGCCAGGCACCTTAAGTTAGGGAGGGCAGGAAGCTCACTGCCCTCAGAGGCTTCATGGATACTACAGGGACCATGCAGGGAGCCACGGGGACTCAGTTCGGTGGAGCCAAAATGGGCTCCCACAAGTCTTCCAGCATTGTTAGCTCCAGAGCAGGAGGCCCTTAGGGGTTGGAGAGCCATGGTGGGTTAGTCATGGTGAGGCCCAGCTTATGCAGAAAAAAGCAATGCACCTGTCCTCACCTCCCTGCACTTTCTCCAGCAGGAAATCCTTCAACTGCAGACAGGGCCCGGCAGGGCTCATGAAGCAGGGTCTGTTTTACACTGTCCTCCTCTCAGCTGTGTGTTGACAACGTGGCTGCTGATGGTGGTGGTCTCTTAGCATGGGCGCGCCTGCTTGCCAACCCCTCTCCCTCAGTCTGCTCCATAATCTCTCAAAGCTGCTGCCTGCCAAGCTGCACAGCAGTTCCAGTGGGAAGACCAGGTTCTCCTGAAGGTCTGACTCACTCCAGGTGAATCTCTACCTGAGGTTTTAGTTTCCCAATCTTTTAAATGGGCTCCACAAGCTGAACTGAGTGTAGAGGCAGGCTGAAGAGCAGAACAACACTTTGGGGAAAGGCCACTGAGATGAACTGGGTAGACATTTCTTCAGGAAAAGCCTACACACAGGGACTTGGGCCCAGCAGAAGGCAGAAGAAAAGTCTGCAGCCAGTCTGAGTGGTGGATGCAGCCTGTCAGGTATTGAGTGAAAGGATATACCTCTTACCTGGGATTTCTCATCCTCCCTTCCTCCCTCCCTCCTTTCCTCCCTCCCTCCCTCCCTCCCTCCCTCCCTCCCTCCCTCCCTCCCTCCCTCCCTTCTTGCCTTCTATTAAGAAAGCTTTATAGTGCTCAGAGGAGCCTGTGCCTCTCCCTCACCCCTTCTGTCTCCTTGGCAACAGTCATAACTCTTCAGTGGACCCCTTTTCCAGGTCTTTTTGAGGCTAGACTTTCTCAGCAGGGCCATGAGTGAACCATGGAAATGAAGAAGGTCTCTCTTCCTAAGCCAGGGGAATGCTAAAGATGACTGCCATATTCCAGAGCGTCTCTACCCTGTGGGCAGCCCAGAGGGTTTTGGCCACTCCACTACATTAGCCAAAGTGATTTTTTGTTTTAGTTTCATCTTGCTTCTGGGAAGTAAAAAGAGTAGGGTCACTGTCTGACCCATGCCTTCAGGCCTTCTTATCCCTGTCTTTCCTGTTACCAACTCAGACTTTTGTAACTGGGGCAAACGAAAAAACATACACTATTGGTGTCATCCAAAATCTGCCTTAGGGCAGAGAGTGGGCAAAGAAGAGACAGCTAAGAGGAGCTTAGCTGACACAGCAGAGAAAGGTAGGAGTGAGGCCTGCCTTCAAACAGGAGGAATCCATGGCTACTGATAGAGTGGAGATTTAGGAACATCACTATCTAAAAGTATACCACCTAGAGCTGATAAGTTCTGAAACTCCACCATTCTACATTTATTCTCTTTAGTATATGGTCTTTAAAAATAATTAAAATGAAAATATCTCTATTTATGAGTAAACTCTTTTTGTTCTGCATAAAATAGGGTATAGAAAATGGAGCAGAGAACAATGATATGAGAAGGACTTGTCATCAAAGAGTTAAACAGATTTATACAGAAGGATCTTGGTGCACCAAAAACAGACTTTTCTTCTGTGCCAATTTTATTTGGGATTAGTTCCAAGTAGGGGGTCTAGATTGAGTTTCTTTAGCTTGTGATGTGAACAAGGTCAAGACTTTCCTCTTTCATGCCTTGGTTTCCTGAATTCCATCCTGTCAAAGTCGCAGTCAGGGACAAGGTAACTGGACCTCTGAAACACCCTGGTGCCTACACATTTTTCCCCCTCTTAGGCCACTCACATTCCTTACAAACAGTCTGATTAGCTCACTTCTAAGGGCATCTGCCTGCATGCCTGCTCTATTCCCAACATTTAGTCAGAGAAAATCCATAAGGCACACCTGTGGATAGGCAAACCCTGCTTATTAATCAGGATGCTTTCTGCTACAAAGAACAAAAAAAAAAACTAAAGAAATATGTACTAAGTGATAAAGAAAAAAATTAAATAACATGGCAAGATTCCTGAAAGTAGGCAGCGTGGTTCTAGGTTAGTTAATAACTCAACTATATTATCAAGGACTTAGGTTCTCTCCATCATTGCTCACTGTCATCCTCAACTGTTGGTCCCGTATGATGATAAGATAGCTGTTGTAGTTCCAGGCATCCCATGCAGACATGACATGATCCAACTCAAGAAAGGGGAGTATTTACTCCTTGGAGTCCACTTTTATCAACTAAAAACCTTTTTTTGTGGGAGCCACCCCATCATTTTCACATCTCATTGACTCAGACTAAGTCACATGACCCTTCTTAACCCAATGGAGAAAGAAGAATGGGATCACTATAGACCAATCAAGATACATGCCTCACCTTCCTGAGAAAGGAGGGTAGAGATAAGGTCACCTTTCCTGAGCAGATGGCCCCAGAGAAAAGAATAAATATGGAAACTAAATTGTAAACTGCTGGCCATGAAGAAGAGGTCAATGGATTTGCATGGGCAGCAAGCAACACTTGCTCCATTGGGGACAGTATTAGGGACAACGGATCTCAAGTCTCTGTTTAAACCTTTTTCTACAACTAGGCATGGGTTGGCAGAAAAATGGAGTAGACATTCTAGGTGGGATAACAACAGGCTCCAAAGCGGGGATGTGGGAATGAGTCCTTTCTGTATGAGTGTGCATGTGGACGTATGGCATTTGGATCTCATTTGTGATAAGACCATAAGATCCCTGAAGATACAGACTGATTCTATTTACACTTGGGTCCTTAATACCTTGGACAGCCTTGAGTGATCTAGTCATGCTTCATGTTGGAATAGATTAATTATGTTTATCTGGAGCAATGGAGAAGGAGGGAAAGAGGAGAAATGAGCAGTATAGGTAGGGTAGTCTTATGTTTCTTTAATAGGACTGTTAGAGACCCAAGGGCCAGGGAAATTACTCAGAGCTTCTTCACAAAGGAAATGACTTCAATAATTAAGGGCTTCATCCAGACAAAAATCGTTGTGCTTGTCTTTGTTGCATCTCTTCATGAATGAGCCAGACTAGGCTGTAGCTGAGCTCAGGAATTTTGGCATCAGATTGTGCCCTGGCTAATAGGATTTCTCCCCTATTTTATGAGTCATGGCCATTGAGGGTGCTGGGGGGAGGAGGAGGCATAGATGGTGTGATGGATTTGTCCTTGCGATAGATTGAGAGGCTTTGTCACATGGTGTCCACTTTGCCACTGGAGTCAGGCCATATCCAGGCCAAGCCCGACTCAGAGAGAGAAGCATACAGGGCCAAGGGTTAAATGAAAATGTAGCTCTCCTTATTAAACAAATGAGTGAGAGCCCTGGCCACTGTGGCTAAATGGTTAGAGTGCAGACTCATGTTTCTAAGTGATTAGAACATTGGCCTGTGTGCTGAAGAGTTGTGGGTTCAATTTCTAGTCAAGGGCACATACTTGGGTTGCAGGTTTGATTCCTGGCTCTGATCTGGTCATGTGTGGGAAGCAACCAATTGATGTGTCTCTCTCACATTGATGTTTCTCTCTCTCTCTCTCTCTCTCTCTCTCTCTCTCTCTCTCTCTCTCTCTCTCTCTCTTTCTCTCCCCCTTCCTCCTTATCTCTTCCCTCCCTTCCACTTCCTTTGAAAAATCAATGGGAAATATATTTTTGAGTGAAGATTATCAAAATAAATGAATAAAACAGAAGATTGAGAAATGCTGGATAGTGACTACATAGCTTTAAACCAAGCATAGGGCCTTTCTAACTGCAAGGTCCTTCACATGTGTGAAGCCAGCCCTGGAGAAAAGCTCCCACAACCCATTTTCTAAAGGGGCAGAAGGACAGGTTCCTGGTGCTATCTTAATCAAGAGCTTTGTCTCCTTTCAAATTCCCAAATTCATAAATATATGACAGCATTGTGCTGGTGAAAGTTACCATTTTACAGATCGCCTTGGCTGGTCCTTTCAGAGGAGTAGGGGAACTAACAGGGTGCTGGAAGCAACAAAAACACAAAAGGAACAACAAGAAAGCTATTATGCAAATGCAAGGCCATTCATTGCTGTTCTGCCTTGGGGAGCCTTGTGGTAGAGTCAGAAGTCTCTGCCTGTCTGAATTATTAGAACCCCTTATACATAATATCAAGCCTCAGCGCAATTATTTAATTTTAATTTATTTTTCTCTCTCAGCACATAAGTAATTGGCCTCTCCCATCTCCTGGTCTCTTGTGGGCTTAAGAGCTACCTTGACTAAAACCAACAAAGAGAGGCAAAGGTACCTTGGATCCTGCAGGAGGCTCAGCCAAACAAAAGCATCCAAGATTCAAGGCAGTTTTGCTCTGTAAGAGCCTGTGGAAAAAAGTTAATAAGTGCTTTTCAGAGGGTCCTGGGCAGCAGGCTTCAGGCAATAGAAGGGAAGGCAGCCTGAGCTGCTGTCTGTGGTCCTGAACCACAATGTTTGCTTGCTCCTTTCAGACTCGACCTAGCCAGACATTATGGAACCTGCCATCCAAAATAAACAAACTGCTAAACACACAACAAACACATTTCAGACAATATTTGTGCCTACATGAAAAACAATCAATTGAACTTAAAATACGCCTTTCTGATTTTTGTTTGTTTTGTTGTTGCCTAAGGAATACAGGGTTCAATTAAATGACCAAAGGGGAAAGTTTTTGTTTTGTTTTGTTTTAAATATATATATTTTATTGATTTTTTACAGGGAGGAAGGGAGAGAGAAAGAGAGCTAGAAACGTCGATGAGAGAGAAACATCGACCAACTGCCTCTTGCACACCCCCTAACGGGGATGTTCCCGCAACCAAGGTACATGCCCTTGACCAGAATCGAACCTGAGACCTTTCAGTCCACAGACCGATGCTCTACCACTGAGCCAAACCGGTTTCAGCAAAGGGAAAAGTTTTGTCTCTGGCCTCTTCTTGGCAATTCAAGTCACAAAATGTGTTGCCCCAAGGCCCTGCTCAACCAGACACCACCTCAGCAACTCTATGCTCACATCTCTCCATGTGAGCTTAAATCAGGGCCTAGCCAGTGGGCTTTCTCACCACTGGGTGAGCACCATCACCAAGGGCATGGCATAGAATTAATTTCTCATCAGCTCTGTAATATTTTCTGAGTAGATGAATGAAGAGTTCAGACTTATAAGGAGGGACTGGATTATGAGGTATGGATGACTTGCTGGTGTACAGATGGTATGAACAGGTCTCATGTATTAAAGTACTGGTCTTCCTGCTGAAAATGGGGGCTGGTTTAGTCCAGATTCTGCTACTTGATAGCTGTGTGACCTTGGGCACATCATTCAACATCTCTGAACCTGTCTCCTGGGGGGAAGACAGAGCTAAGTGTAGCTATCACCCCTCAGGGTGGAATCATTACTCTCAGCTCCTCCATCTAGACTGTGGGCGATCCCCTGTTCAGCTTCCCTGGACCAGGAGGAAGGGCTGCCAAAACAGGACAATCAGACTGCCACTGGGGGTCCTGAGGGCTCTGGCACTATCTGAAGATCAGGAGACCCCTCTTCAGTTATGACCTTGTGCACAGAGGGTGTGACTGAGCATGTGTGGCCACAGGTTCTCTTCAGGGTTGGCCCAATATCCTGGGAAAACTAAGTGCACCTGCTCAGCTAGAGAAAGACCCTTAGTTCTGGGTTTAGGAGAAAGGGGAGCATGAACTTTGGATTCCTTTAAGTCGGTGCTTCTCTCACTTCATCCCTTTGTCTGTACTCCACCCCACCACTATCTGCCATTGCCCCCCTAATTTTTATGATCAGAGCAAAATAGAAAAAGAAATTGAAGTCTGGCTTTGAGCATTCCCGTTCTCCCAGGGAGCTAGCCAGTTTGACAAATTAATCAGGAGGAAGGTGGTTGATGAGACTGCTGTGAGGTTAATTTGTAACCCTCTCCCAAGGAGCACATTGCTTTTTGACAGGAGCCTTCTGGAGACAGCACCACAAAAACTATCCAGGCACCCAGAGGGCCACTATCCCTGCTGCTGCATTGGCTGGCCCTGGCTGAGCCACATGCAGAGGCCCTCAAAGGTATTGCAAAGTTTAGGTTCTTAAGCTGAGGTTCTCAAGAACTAGTCCCTCATTAGATCTTGCTGAGGGTCCTATTTTCCCTTCTCTCTTCCCTGCCTCCCCTGTAGCCTGTGGTCCCTTGCCTCAAATCCAGGCCTTTCTGTTCTCCAGATGTTCATTTATCCCACCTCTGCCTCAGCCTCCCAGGAACTCAGAGGCGGGAGGCAGAGGAAGGAGGTTAGGAAGCAAACTCAGCATGGCTGATGGCCCCATTTAGAAAAGGGGGCTGGGGAGTGAATGATGCCCCCCCTTTCAGCTCAGTCTCATCTCCTTAATGGATCCTAATTACCCCTGTCCTGCTTGTGGCTTCTCTCTAGGGCCCACCTGTCAGGATGATGGATGAGGTGAATGAGAGATGCCACCAGCTGGGACTGGAGGAATCCTCCCCTTCTCCAGTAGGAGTGGGGAGTGTATGGGAACTTTAATTTAGGTCTAAAGATTCTGAAGAAGAGAAAGCACCATTGCAGGGTGAGTTCTTCTTCCCTGAAACTTGGGCCGGTGAGTTGTAGCTTTGAAGGAAGGTGATGGGGAACCAGATGGGCAGGACTGGCTCTGTTGATGTGAAGCCCCAGGATACATGACTATGGAGGCAGGAAAGACTGGTTGCCCCGTGGAGGACTTACTCCAAGGTAGGCTTGAGAAGGATGCTTTATGACTCCAGCCTCAGGTCAGTAACATATATCTGTGTCCCCTTGGAGAAGGCAAGCAGACATCAGTGCTGAGTGGGTCCTTCTAAGTCAAGGTTGTGTTGGCACTAGATCTCAAACTTATTCCATATTTCCATGGACACACACCCAATGAGAACTCAGTAAATGAACTTCCAACCACCCATGGTCTCAGATAAAGATCTTTGAAGCAGATGTTAGATGGTAATGATTCTGTTTATCTGCAGGTTAAGGCAATAAGGGGAAAGCAATAAAACGATTCTGCTTTTAAGTCACATCTACCTGGGAAAAGGGGTGGAACCTCACACTCCTGGGCCATGAGGTAGTCCAGTTTGCCCTGGAATGCACACTCATGGTCTAATTTGTGAGTTACTATTTTGTCATTTGTTCTATGCCATGTGCTACATTACAAGCTCTGCAAACAGTGTGGATCTTCTTCATCTGTGGATCTTCTTCATCTGCATGGCAGGTCCACTCTGCTCTGAGTCTTGGCTGATGCTGCTCAGGCCACACACATAGTGGGAAGGATAATCACGTTGCCACAACTGGGATGTTAGCTCCAGAATTCCCCAGAAGGAACAAAACTTTTACTCCCCAAAAGATAATAGTTTGAAAGGAAGGCCCCCAGCCCCTTTTCCATATTCCTTTGTAGAGACACTTTCCTGACTGCTGAGGAGAGGAGCCCTTAGGCAATGAGATTTTGTGCCTTCTGGGCTTTCTCCTTTAGAGGGAGTTGCTCTCATACATGCAATCTTCTCCCCTTCTTTGTGTTGTGGGCCTGGACCCCTATTTTCACGATTATGGGGCTACCCTACAAGCTAACCCCCTTAGACCTTCTCCTTTGGAATTTGTCTCTTTGTAGCATCCTCCCACACCTACCAGATCTGACCTGTGTGACCAGTAGGATGAGTGATGGGTTCCTCCTGAGCCTTGGACATAGAAGACATTGAAGCTTCTATCTTGGGCTCTGAGATCACTCATTCTGGGGGAGCCAGCTGCCATTTCACAAGGACACTTGTTATAAGCTCACTTGTTGAACATATTTTGAAGTCCTAACCCCAAGCACCTCACAATGTAACTGTATTTGGAAAGAGGGTCTTTACAAATGTAGTTAAGGCAAAATTAGGTTATTAGGGTAGGCCCTAATCCAATATGGCTGATGTGCTTACAAAGTGAAGATAGTACACAGACTCATAGAGGTCTCTGTGAAGATCCTCTGTGAAGACACAGAGACATGACACAGTATACAGCCAAGGGAAGAGGTCTTAGAAGAAACAAATTCTGCTTGACACCTTGATCTCAGACTTATAGCCTCCAGAATTGTTAGAACATTATTTTTGGATTAACCTCCTAGTTGTGGTACTTAATCATGGCAGCCCAAACAAACTATAACATTCAAGCATCCCCATGCAGAGGCTCATGTGGAGAGAAACCAACCTGTTAGTCATGTGAGTGAACCACTTTGGGAGCTGATACTCCTGCCCCAATCAAGCCTTCAGATGATTTCAGCTTCCCAGCCTTCAAGTTCTCCAACTGATGCTCCAGACCTTATGGAGCAGATGATGTGGCAAGTTTTCACTGAGAGGACATAAGCTACAGAGAGTGGTCTCAGAAATCTGCACAGGCAGGTGTGGGCTGTGGCCAAGGAAATTGGGGATGGGGGGAGATAGCAGGAGCCAGAAAGGCCAGAGGAGGGGGTGGTTAAAGCTGCCTATTCTGGAAGAGGGCTGGGGTATTGAGAAGGTATCAGGAAGAAGAATTTGGAAACTGTGACTAGAGAAGGAGAGACTGTGATACCAGGCCAGGGAGGTAATATTAAAGACTCCAAATGTGGCCTGGGGATTTTCTGCCCCAGATCAGAAGGCAGCCCTCTGCAGAGAGAGTTGAGGGACTCCAGCCCTTTAATCAGGAAACTAATACCCATTGACCACCTATTCTGTACTTCATTTCATTTTCATCTTATCTAGCACCTCTCTGAGATAAGAATTACCTCTATTTTCCACATATGGAAAGGGAGACTCAGAGAAATAGGGAAACTGAAGGACTAATCCATCACACATTGGTAAATAGCTGCTGGATTCAGTCAGGAACAGCTGTCATCAGAGGCTCTGTTCTTGCCCAGGAGGTGGAGTGTAGTGGAAGATGGCCTGACATAGTGGTCTAGAGGGCACACTCTAGAACTGGACCAGCTGGGCTTAATCCCTGGCTCCACTGCCTACCACCTTGTTACCCTGGGCAAGTCACTTATCCTGTCTGTGCTTCAATTTCTTCATCTCTGTAGTGGAGATGTTAGTACATTCCTCATTGGTTACTGTGAGGACTGAGCTATAAGCCAAGGGCTTTGGGACTGGTGGCCATTTTTATTCCTTCAACTCTGCAACATGACCTTTTCTTTTCAAATATATTTTTATTGATTTCAGAGAGGAAGGGAGAGGGAGAGAGAAATAGCAACATCAATGATGAAAGAGAATTGAGGGTCAAGCCTGCAACCTGGGCATGTGCTCTGACCGGGAATTGAACCATGACTTCCTGGTTCATAGGTCAACGCTCAACCACTGAGAGACACAGGCTGGGCTGCAACATGACCTTCTAAGGTTAAAAGGATGTGATTCTCAGAACCAGGCTGGACCTGAGTGCTTAGACTAGACAGGACGTACAGCAAAGGTGAATTGACATTGATGTATAATGCCTCCTCTTCCCTTCTCTTTCTCTCTAATCCCAAATCAAGCAGCTCAAGGTTATGAGGTGGCCAATGGCTCCCAGAAGAACCAGAACATGGTCTCCCCTTAGCTGCTGTGGGATGCCCAAACCGGAGCTCCCAATACAAGTCTTTTCCTGGAGATGAGCTGAACAATCCTGCTCTAATAGGAGATTGGGAGACTTGGGCTCTGATCAGTCCTTTGAGGACACACTGTGGAGGGTTGCGTATCAGCAAGAGCCTGTGCAGGTGAGCAGCATCCCCTGTGGGGAGAGGCTCAGGCTGGGCTTCCTGCTGCCTGGCTTCCATGCTGTAAAGGAGCAGCTAAGTGTTATTGATCCCAGCTCCAGGGGGAAGATTTGCTAGGAGGTCGCTGGCACCAGCCCATCACTTAGCTGGTATTCATTACTCAGTGATGAGGATGGAGAACAGAGAAGGGCATTTAGCCACCAAGCCTGGCCTCCCAGGAGAGGCGGTGATGGGGGAGCCAGAGAGGCAGATATCGGGAAAGGGTCAAGGGCAACTCACTCTCGTCTTGAGAGAAAGGGTGCCTGATGGATGGTACTAGGAGAAATCCTACCTTCCCAGCAGCCTGGGGCCTCCCACAGGCCTTAAAGCCTCTCAACTTTGGCTGCAGAAGAGAAAAGAAACTTCGGGTGGTACCAGGCCTAGTTCTCCAATGGCTTCTGTATAAACCTCAGTTTCCTCAAATGCCCAGCGACTTCAAATATCCTACCCATTTTTAATTGTGTATTGCCATGAAACTAATCTTTACAGTAGCGGAAATAGTCATTAAATCCTGAGGCCCTAATGTGGATCAGAAGAATCAGAATAATACAATGAACAAGATCCAGAGGCCATGGATTTGGCCACTCCCCAACCCCAAAATGGCCAGCATGTTCCTAGAGTTGTTGAACTAGATCATGTCGATAAAAGTGCTTTGTAAGCGGTAATGCATTAAACAAATGTCAGCTATCACCATCACATTATTGGCATTATCATTATTGCCTTTCCAGAAATACCTGTCCAGAAACATAACAGAGTCTTCACAATAGCTGTGAGAAATTACCAGTTGTTAGCACAGGAATGGGTGTTCATAGTAGCACTGTTTTGAAACAAAGCAAAATCCCACAGAATGAAGAATGGATAAATGCATTGTGATATCTTTACAAAATGCAATTACTTTAGAGCAGTGAAAATGAATGAACCGCACCTAACAACACAGGTGAATCTTAGTAACACAATGAATAGAGAAAAGGAAGTCCTTGAAGACTCTACATAATACCTGTTATCTGAACTTCAGAAGAATAACTAAAAATATATAAGGCGTGTGTGTGTGTGTGTGTGTGTGTGTGTGTGTGTGTGTGTGATACAACTAGAAAATAGAGAAAGGAATGATAAACACATGCTTTAGTTTAATGGTTACTTCTGGCAGATGTAGGTGAGGAGCATGGATATGTAATTCACGTTGATTTAGACTAGGAGTAGTCTGGTGAAGAAAAATGAATGAATGCATGCTTGAATAAACAAGCAGGCATACACGGAACAATGTTGGAATTTAGTCATAAACAAAGACTGTGATTAGTCCAAGTTGAGAATCCAGAATCCAAAAAACATTTTTTTTTTCATTTAAAGAGAAGTCTCATATTGCATTTATATTTAGCACTGGATTGCCAAGTTGATATTCTATAAAGACAATAACTTTTTTTCTAAGGGGGTGGGAGATTTCTCTCTATACCCATATTGCCAAAGGTACCCTTGTCACATACACTTTTAGGGAGAGGTGATTTCCAATCTCTCCTACATCCTGTTTTAGGTGTGCTGGACGGTGATGAATAGAAACATTGTTGTACAGATCTTCCTTTAGCTCTGTATCTAGTAGTGAGATCGCTGGGTCATAGAATAGATGAATATTCCACTTTGATGGACAATGCCAGTTCCAAAGTGGTTCCACCAATCTGTGCTCTCACCAGCAGGCTGGAGATTCTGGTTTCTCCACATCCTCACCAATATTTAGTGCTGTCAGTCATTCAAATTTTCATCATTGTGCTGTGTGTGAGGTTGCATCTCACTATGGTTTTATTTTGTATTTATTTGAAAATATTAATGAGGTTGAGAATCTCATATATTTATTGGTTACTTGAATATTTTTCTTCATGAAGTGTTTGAGTCTTTTGCCCATGTTTTTACTTGGTAATATGTCATGTTATTAAATTTTTATGTTTTTTTAATATAGTCTTTATTAGAGTAATTTTGGAGAAAAAATATAAACTTGTCCTGGCCATTATTAGATCTTTGAATTTCCATTTAAATTTTAGAATAAACTTTTTTATTTGGTTAATACTCACCTGAGAATACCTTTGTCTTTCTTTCTCTCTTTCTTTCTTTCTCTCTTTCTTTCTTTCTCTCTTTCTTTCTTTCTTTCTTTCTTTCTTTCTTTCTTTCTTTCTCTTTCTCTCACTCTTTCTTTCTTTCTTTCTTTCTTTCTTTCTTTCTTTCTTTCTTTCTTTCTTTCTTTCTTTCTTTTTCTTTGAGAGAGTACATAGGTGGGAAGGAGGGGCAGAGAGATGGAAAGAGACACATCGATTGGTTGCTTCCTGCATGTGCCCTAGTGTACATGCCCTTGACCAGGAACCAAACCCATGACTCTTTGGTGCACAAACTGATTCTCTAACTACTTAGCAATACCAGGGATAAATTTAATTTTATTTATTAATGAAAACAACCCAAATGCCCATGAATAGGAGAGTAGATGAATAAACTGGTAAAAGTCACACTAAGGCATATTCCACAGCAGTAAAAAATGAATGAACTTTTGTGGTGTGAAACAATTAGAGTAATCTTTGCAAAGTAATATTAGGAGGGGGAAGCAAAGACTCAGAAGATTATATACAGCAAAAGGCCCTTTTTATAATGGTAAAGTAAAAATAAAAATCTTTGTTTTAAGGAATATATATGGATGCATCATTGCTATCATAAACAGAAATAAGGAACAATGGACCTCTGATTCAGGATGGTGGCCACCTTAGGGAGGACAGCAGGAGGATAGGATGGGAGTAGCCACATAGCTGGGTGGAAGTATTGTCAAAGTCCTAGCTTCCTTGCTGGGTGGTGGATTTATGGGTACTTATGGTTCTGTTAAAATACATTAATACATAAATGAATTACTGGCTAATGATGAAATGTTGTATGGATCAAGGATTACAATTAATTCAATTTATTATAGCTTAGATGGGTTATACCAGTGGTTGGCAAACTCATTAGTCAACAGAGCCAAATATCTACAGTACAATGATTGAAATTTCTTTTGAGAGCCAAATTTTTTAAACTTAAACTTCTTCTAATGCCACTTCTTCAAAATAGACTCACCCAGCTGTGATATTTTGTGGAAGAGCCACACTCAAGGGGCCAAAGAGCTACATGTGGCTCTTGAGCCACAGTTTGCTGACCACAGGGTTATACAAAAATGAAGGCTTGACAGAGAACACCACCATCAACCTCTTTGTTGGGCAAAACAGGGGTACTAGTGACAAGATGAATATTATATATTAGTAAAGCTTAATTTCTTTTAAATTGGCTTTCAGAAAAATAATTACAAATAGAAGTTTAATTTTTTTCTTCCTACTCCTCAATGAGTCTTGTGTATTCCCCAGGGTATACACATGCCTCTGCCCTAAGCAGATGGACTTTTAAACCCCCTTTCATTTTAGATGAACCACCAGTTGTTGTGTGGAAGTCAAATGGTCTCTAGAGCACTTAGGAGGCTGTTGATGTACTTACTCACAGTCAGAATGGCCAAGAGGGGCTAGGGTGGCTTTGGGAAAGGGAAGGAAGCAAGGAATTTAAGAGGTATTTAAGAAAAGGAATTTATGGGACGTAGTTTCCTTAAAAGCAGAACACCTAAGAGGTAAAGAATTATGTATTTTCTGCTTGTGGCTGCCTTGTCTCTAAGAACAAAAATATTTATTTGCTCCAAAATCTTGGGGCTGTCACCCTCCCATACAATGCTGACACTTTTATATGGCTCCCAGGGCAATTGCAACCTTATATCTGCTTCTCACTCACTGATGGACTAATTGGTGCCACCCTCCCTGCTGACAGTCTCCCGATGTTGGAGGGAGGATCCTTGATGGATACTGCAGCTGCTGAATCCTGGAGGCTGGTGTGGCTTGGAGGTGGGGCTTGCATTTTAGGGACACATGATACAGCTGCCACTCAGACCCCCAAACTCGTCTGTTCTGCCTCCTCTGACGGCAGCTCATCAATCAAATGCTTTGAATGCTTTTCCAGGATGACTTTTAATTAAGAGCTTCAGATGGATTATGGAGTGGGCTGAGAAGGGCCATGGTCCTAGAGGATAATTGGTAAGGGAAAAGTCCTCAATCCTTAGAATTTGGGGGCAAAGGCCATCTGCGAAGGCTCCAAGGCCAAAGGCATGAAGTATTTTGGGCTAGAAGCTCACAAGCTCCTTCAGGGAAAACAAAGGTTTGCCTTTGTTTGGGCCACCAAGTCTACCACCTGCTGCCCTTTCCTGAGCCTTCTTTTACTAAAATGTGACATGGAAATTTAGAACTATATGAGTCTTAAGCCATGGGCAAAAAAATGCTGTGGTGGAGAAGGCAAGTAACATTACAGTTAGGCAGCCTGTCATCACCACTTGGGAGTTGTGTGACGCCGGGTAACTTATGAACTTTTGGGAGCCATGGTCTCTTGGCAATAGTACGGGAAGTCTGCAGGATTAGAGCTCTATGTGGCCTGCAGGCTGGTGGGACCTGTTAGATCATTTCCCTCCAGCTCTTCCTTGTCCTGGCCAGAGCCAGGCAAGAGGTGTGCGAACAGAGGTTCATGGCATACAGGAGTGGTCTAGGCTCTGGTGCCAGATACTATGGGTGAGTTACTTACCTCTCAAGTCTGTTTTCCCACACACAAAATGAAGGATTCTAATCTATGGGCTGGTTGTGAAGGGTGACACAAGAGTGTACATAAGGCTCCTGGAACACAGTAGGTGGTCTCTAAATATGAGGTGACTCCCTATCCACCGTATCAGCCTTCCCCTTGGAATAGATTCTTGGGACTCCCTGAATTTTGAGGGCAAGGTAGGGGCTTGTTCTCTGAGTTTCTGGGCAGAGGGGTCCTGAGAGAATTCATAAAAATCAATTCATGGAGAATCAGTTCATCTGCCATTTTGCCAAATGGTGATTTGGCCTCCCATCAACTGAGTCTCGAGAAAATAACTTTTGGCAAGTGAGCCTGCCTCCCAGAGGACCTCTCTAGGTGAGCTGGGCTGATCTGAATGCAAGTTTAGAGAATCCTCGGCTGCGAAGCAGGAAGCAGTTTGCTGTCAGTGTTCTATGTTGGAGGCCAATCTTGCAGCTTGTGGCTGATGTGAGAGCCATCTATTCCTTTTTCTACTTCTGTCTCAGCCACTATTGTCACCATCACCATGAGGAGGTGCCTGACTGAGAGGAAGGGTTTGCCAAAGGGAAGATCAAGCCTCCTGGAAAGAAATACTGTTTGATATACCTGGAGTCTCTCTCCAGACCCTTTGGAATGATCTCTTCTCCTCTAACCTCTCTTTCCTGCAGATGGTAGATGGAGTCAGGAGGTGAAAGAATAGAGATTATGGTCAAGAGGCTTTGGAACCTGAATTCCTCTGTATTGGGTCAAGATTCATTGATGGCAAGCAAAGGAAACAAACCAATTAATCAGTCTAAGGGGAGCTGTCAGCCTGGAAGGGAGGCCTAAGAGCTGGGCTTGGGGATGGGTGAGAACAAGACAGTGCCCAGGGGCCCAGAAGCAGCCACCCCATGGTCAAGATGCAAGTGAAACCAGTTATTTTCAGTCTCTTTGTTTTGATCCTCAAGGCCCAGATCCCAGAGAGGGGCATCCCAACATAGTTTGCATCATGTGCCCTTTTATTGTCTGGAAAGGGTGATGCTTCTAATTCCCTAGCCCCTAGGCTGTACCCAATGGAGAAGAGCTAATTCCAACTTAGGAATTGAGTTGAAAAGAAAACAGATAGTATTAAGAAGTCAGAAAATACAAATCATGGCAAATAGATATAGTGTTTAGAATGTGCTAGCCACTGGCCTAAGTGCATTACTTACACTAACTCCTTTAATCCTTCTATAGAAGCAATGGGGGTGTTGTTATTAAGCTTATTGGATAGATAAGGAAACTGAGAGCCAGAGAAGTTAGTTAAATTTTATCAGCCAGTGGTATAGCTGCTTGATGGAGGTGATCCACAGGGAAATGAGGAGCATGTAAGCTTTATAAACTACCTGTAATTCTCTTCATTAAGATGCTATGACCCACTCCAGCTTCTGCAAGGTCAGACATGCAAGACAAGTACTTGGCCAGAAAAGCAGGATTCCAACTAGTGTAAAAATATATTTTAAATAAAATAGAATCTCTATAGGAAAGTAGGAAAGAGAATTAGGTTATGCTTTACATTCCCATGCTTCCTCTAAGATATCTGAGGCATCTGCTAAGTTCAAGGGGGGACTTACAGTGGCTCTACCCTATGTAGAAATTGAGAGTGTCGAGTAAGTGGTGCATTTAAGGTTTGCATCAGAGTCTAGTTCTTAATGCCTTTAGAGCAGTGGTTGCCAACCTTTCAGACCTCATGGACCACCTCACTGTCCACTTGGCTAGTACTCAGCTGAAAATCAAGTTTGGAAAAATCAAGAAAGTTAGCGATACAAAAGAAAGCTGGTTTGCTCAGGGTTGCTAAGAGTAGAGAAAAGTGGAGGTGCCTGGAGGTCCCACTGCTCTAGTCTTATAATCCCCAAGGACTGTGCCTTCGCTCAAGGGCAGGTGGCCCTGCTCAGGTGGGGAAAAGCAAAAGGAAGAGGGAGGTAAACATGAGTTTGATTCAACAAGTCAAGGAAAGGAGAGGTACCATGCAGATTTAAGTTTAGCGCAAAAGGAGAACTAAGTTGACATTTTATTGAGTAGCAGTGAGAGTTGTTAGACAGATTGCTGCACTGAGGGTCAAGTTTGATTGAGAGGCTGGGGACATCTCAGCCATCAAAGGCATCACACTTGAAGGCCAGTGATACCCCAACGGGCAAGGTGAGGACATAAATTTGAGCTCATACATTTCTACTTGCCAACATGTGTTCACAAATGTGCATGCACACATCAGCACAAATAAAATCTAACCTTCTCCCTAAGCTCCCTAAGGCCAAGCCCAGAGACACTAGGTGAATGGAGTGAGTGAAAGCCCTGTGTGCTAGATGTGACTCTTATTAATGCCCACTCCCCACTCCAACCCCATCATTCCAGGGCCCACTGGGAGCTTTAAACTAAAAGTATGAAATTCCTCATAGTTAAAGGTAGCAATATGCTCATGAGAAAACACCCATTGCTTCTAGTAAGAAAATGAGCCCCTTTCAAAGCCATCCCTCTAGGGACTCCCTCCTTGCTGGAAGGCTCTGTGCAAAAATGTGAGTACCCAGGCGGCCCACAGTGGAACCCTCTGTGATTTACCTTGGTGGAAGGTGAGGGTCACCAGGGGACATTGAGAGGACAGAGCATGTGGGGAGGGGGAGAATGACAGGGGCAAGGTTGGATAATGAGGAGTATCCTGGCTTGGCTTGTGCCTCAGGGATGATACGGCCCTGGTCCTGGCCTTCACAGAAGTACCGGTGTGGGCCTGGACTCCAGCAGGGATGATGAATCCCATCTCTGTGGTCCACCATTCCCTCAGGGGCTGCATCCATGGCTACGCCACCCCTAAAGCTGTCGGGGGAGGGGGTCAGTTTTGGAATTGCTTCTTTCTCCTCTCTTCCTGCAACTAACATCACATTTCTGAGGATTCTTCTGACAATTCTCTTCCTTTTCTTTCCTTAGCTTTCACCTCTGAGGAAACCGCTGTGTCCAGGGCAAGGCGTATGACTCCATCTATAAACCTTCCCTCTGTCTCCCCGGAGAGAGCCAATGCACCTAAGAGTATTATTAAAAATGACTTCTTAGTTAGATTCCTCCCAGACATCTGTTGTGTCAAAATGCCTCTCTTTCCTCTCCCTCCTCCCCACCCCCACCCCCACTGAGAACTGGGTTCTTCTCTCAGCTCTCAGGGCATCTTCTGCACTGCAGCCCCAGCCCACCCCCTCTTGACCTCTGATGGTCACAGTCCCAGGTTCTTCCTGGACTGAGCACTAGGGGAACAGGAGCATCTGCTTTAGCAAAAGATTAAAAGGTGACCTTCATTGAGCCCTAAGAGAGATAACAATCTCTCTGCAATCAACAAGCCTGGCTCCTCTGGATTCTAAAATAGCAACTGTGGAATAAATCGGCCCCTCTCTTTTTTCTTGAGGACAACACAAAGGAACTCTAGGGGTGAACTGGGAAATCACAGTATCTTTTAACAGCCTGGAAGCCTGAAAAGAAAGTTTCCGTGTGTGTGTATTTGTAGCTCGTCAGCACAGGGAAGCTAATTATCTCAGCACTGTTGCCACCACCTTGCATTCAGCAAACTCTGTCCTTTCAATTATGATCTTATTTGTCTTATCAGTAACCCTGAGTTCATGGAGGGCCCAGAAATGGTGCACCCAATTTAGATAGGGGGAGCCACGGTCAGGAGAGGAAAGTGACTGCCCAAGGTCGTGAAGGAATGGAGTTCTCAAAGTCAAAAGACAACTGCTTTCTAAGGGTTCCTACCCCCGATGTCCACTGGGAATGGAATGTGTTCTCAGGGTTTGATGGCAGACCTGGGGAGCATCTGATATTTGGGTGGTTATTTTCCAGTGATCTTAGCAACCCCCTGTGGGTATCTACCCTGTTCCTCTACCCCCTGCGCTGGGACCTGAGCTGTTAGTCAGTAATGTTTGGAGCAACCAGTGGGTGTGGTCACGGTAGAAACAGATGGAGTGGGGAAGAAAGATCCTTGACCCTGTGGCACTGGGGAGGGGAGTGAAGACTGGATTTATCAGATTTGGACTTAGTGGAGATGTGGAACATGGCGGCCAATTATTGATGGGAAGGAAGAAGCTAGTAAATGATCGGATGCATCTAGAGATGAAAACATAGTGTCTGACATGAGAGAGATACTAGATGGAATTATAGTGAGTCAGATGCTACCAAAGCAAAAATTACTGAATTTGAAGAATAAAAAAGATCCAAAAATACATAATGAGCCTAAAAAAAAAAAAAAAGAAGAAGAGCAATTCACCAAGAAGACATAAAAATCCTCAATGCACCTGAAAATACAGCTTCAACATATGTAAGCAAAACTGATAGAAGTGAAAGAAGGAATGGAAAACCCACAATTACAGTTGGAGACTTCAATCACCTTTTCCCTTCAGAAATGTAAAGAACAATTAGACAAAACAAACAAACAAAAAACTTGAAAGGATATTGTTACTCCAGCTGCATGTGGATGCAGGAAGAGGGTCAGCCAGCTGCATCTGAGCCTGGGAGCACCACTCCTGGGGTCCTTGCTATTGAATGGCTACAGGGAGCCCAGTAGGTGGCCTCTAACAGCCCCTCATCGCTGTCTAGAGAGCCAGTGTCCAAATTTCAGATGCAAGGGACCATCACTGGAGCCTGCAGTCCCACGTCAGTCTCTTATAAAGTTCACGTCCCTTAGCTTGTGGTGTGTGTTGAACCGTGAGCCTTCCAATCTCATGTTGAAGTTCTAACCCCAGGACTGCACAACGTGGCCTTATTTGGAAACAGGGCCATTGCAGATGTAATTAGTTAAGGTGAGTTAATACGGGAGTGGAACGGGCCCCTTATCCAATGTGACTGGTGCCCTTACACAAAGGAGAAATTTGGACACACATGCGCTGGGATGTGTGCCTGATGCTTTGAGTTATGTTGCCACAAAGCAAGATGCTACTGGAAGCTCTTTTCCCATCTCTGCTCCCTAGAGCCTGCAGAGGGAACACAGCCCTGCCCACACCTCCATTTCAGATTCTAGCCCCAGGACCCGGAGACAATGTTTTCTTGCTATTCCAGTCTGTTATATCAGAACCCAGCGTGGCTCTGGTCCCAGCTTCCCATTCCCATCTTATCACACACCCTGCCCTGCAGGGACTTTTTTGCTCTGCAACCTTGGTGCCCAAGAAGCTCCTCGTGGAGTAACCTTTTGCAGGGTTGCTTATGGGACAGACTTCTCCGGTTGCAAAGGGGAGACACACAGAGAATCACAAGTCTGTTTAGGAATGTGGGAGGCCAGGAAAGCCACCCATTGAGCAGCCCACTCACCTGGATCCCAGTATGTCTGGGTGAACAGGAGCTCCATGGAGGACCCCCAGTTTGGCCACCACAGGGAGCACCCTGAGCTAAGTGACTTTGCTCCATGATGGTTTTCAGAAGCAGAGTGTGACATATCACTGGCTCTCAGGGTGAAACTTATCTACTGGGCTCGGTAAATGGATTAATATTCATAAAGCACTTAGAAGCGGCTGGCACATCAGATGGAGTGGGGAAGAGTACTTTTTAAGTGTTGCCCCCTGACCCGTGTTGGCTTCCCTTGAGTCCAGCTTTTAGGCGATTATTTGCTGATCACACACTGAGCCCTGGTCCAGATCTCAAGTTTGGTGTCTTCTCTAGAGGGTACTCTAACTAGTACCCTCTACAAACACTAGCAAAAGAGAAAGGGGGAGACCCATTTAGATCCCTTTTCTTAATCAGAAACAGTATATGTGGCCGGTAGTAAAGACTGATGGATTCCTCAACACACCCATCAAAAATAAATAACTAAATGAAAGAAACTCTGGAAGGATGGATGGATGGATGGATGGATGGAAGGATAAAGGAGTTTGCCTTGATTCAGGTAAGAAGGTGAAGTAAAGGCTGAATTGCATGAGAGGTGTGTACATGTCTGGGGAGAGGAGATTTTGGAGGATGGAAGTGTATGCTGGCATGTCCTTTGGCCTCTTCAAATAAGAACTGCATGATACATTGAAGTTTCATAGGTTTAATGTTCCCTCCCAACGGCGTGTGCTTTACATCTGGATAAAAGGAGCTATAAATCTCTCCAGACAGAATGTGGCTGGGCCCTGCCTTCCCGCCCTTCTCGCTGAGATCTTACTTGGAAATACAGATGAACACTCAGTGATGAATCACAGCATCTGTGGAGCAGCCCAGATAAGGACCAATTTGCATTTTCATGTGATAATTCCCTACTCTTGTTGCTTTCAAATAACCTTTAGAGCCACATTAATTCTGTTGCCATAAACTAGCATTCTGTGCCCAAGTCACTGGGACGTGGGACGCCGGTGGCAGGTGTGCCCAGCTTTACAGGCCTGGGACACGCTCCTTTTCTGTAACACGGGGCGTATGACACCTCGCTGGCCTGTGGAGAGCGCCTCTGGTAGCAGCTCCCAACCCATCTCACATTTTCATTGTCTGTGTGTCATTTGGTTAAAAATAAACTGCACATAAATCACTCTCCCGACTGCCCCCACTTCGGCGTGCAGGGGAGACACCCCGCAGGTAGCTCTTTCCCCCTCTCTGCTCCAGGAGGTGCAGCGCTGAGGGGGTGGGTGGTGGCAGATGCTGCTGGGCTCCTGCTCTCAGGTCTTCAGGGAGGCTGGGCTGGGTCTTCTCTGCCTGCCGCCCAGTGGTCACAGCTTCTGTAACAGGTTCCCTTGGCGGAAAGGACTCTGGCAGGAGAAGAAAATCAGCCTTGGTTTCTTAAACTAGGGCTCCTTTCTTCTAACACCTCCAGACAGAGACATTGCACAGTCTCTTGCCATCCTTTCCCAGTGTCTTCTAAGTTTCCCAGTTCAGGAAGTTCTTCATTCTCATTAGAAACCTCATGAGAAAGCAAATCCACTTCCGTATCTGGAAGCAGAGACCCTCATCCCACACTCCAGAGTCTTCCATCCCTGCATGCCCGAAACCCAGCCGCAGAAGGCCGTAAAGCAAGTAATTCAGAGTCTTGTAAAAATGCAGTTTGGCTCAGTGGATAGGGTGTCGGCCTGTGGACTAAAGGGTCCCAGGTTTGATTCCAGTCAAGGGCATGGCATGTGCCTTGGTTGGAGGCATATCCCCAGTCGGTGTGCAGGAGGCAGCTGGTCGATGTTTCTCTCTCATCAATGTTTCTAAATCTCTATCCATCTCTCTTCCTCTCTGTAAAAATCAATAAAATATATATTTTAAAAAATAAAAATGAGAATCATTTCCGTCTCGGTCCTAATTTGCATTTGTCCGTTTCCTGGGGTTCTGTTCTATGAAGCATGAATTTGCTCACTCCAGGCCTCGGAGAAGTGTTACCTTGGAGTTCAAGGTAACACAGTCAGTCTCTCAGGCTCTACAACATGGCTCTCGCGGGCAGGAAGGATGGATTTCATCCCTAGGGATTTCTCCATTGCCCAACCACCTGCTAAGGCGCACTACTCTGAAGGAGAGGGCACGGAGCTGGATGCTGGGAAAGTCGCAGAGATGGTTTTTAAGTTCTGTTCATGTGAGTTAGTGTACTCTCTTCACCGGCTCACAGCAGTGGTGTTTTGAATGACTTTCTTCTGTTATATCACCCAGTTTCTGTACTGTGGACTGAGGGGCAGGGGCATTCAATCCCTGCTCCCACTTGTTTCCTGGAAACATGTGAGGAAAACACGGAAACTGGAATGCTTTTGGTTCCTTGGGAAGGAGTGCTACTAGAGGAGAAACGTATTAGATTGAACCACATAAAATCACCATTTTAAAAGGCAAAAATGGTTGACTATCACTGATTTCATATGATTTAACCTAGTGCATGGAACCTCATCGACTCAGACTAATTTGAGGAAGCTTGCTCTGAATATCCTGGTCTGTGGCAAAAAGGTCTGAATCATGAGATCATTTTAAAGAGATGCAACTTTATTACATTCCGGTGCCACCGGGGAGATGGGTCAATAAAGGAAGGTCTCCTGGGAGTCCATGGAGGGAGGTCTTGGGTTGATAAAGACAATGCAGAAGGGAGATACAAGTATGTTATATAAAGGGTGCTTTAATCTAACGTGTACCTGTGAATGCTTAAGAGACTTGCTCTTTTATGTAGCTTTAGAATCGTTTCCTTCTGAGTTACACATGTGATCAGTTTGCTAACCCAACCATTCCACGAGAGCATTGAATGTCCAAAGTTTACTTTTCTTATTATTATTTCTTATTCCCAGACACTAGATTCCAATAATGATGCTTGATTGCTCTATTCCTGACTTTGAGGTTGGACGTTAGGTTAACAAAAATCAACAGAGGCCAGCCCTCAAAGGCAGGGGGAGGGGAAGCCTACTGGATAAAATCCTCTATGACTTGGAAACCAGGGCTGGTTTTCTTGGATGGCTCATGCATTGGCTCTGAAGGCAGTTTGAGAGGCCGAGTGGACGGTGTGCAGGGTGTAGCAGGACACTTGGGAGAGTCAGCAACATCCCACAGAACTCCTGTGAAGAGCCGAGTAATGGGAATGTACTTACTCCAGTCTTTCATGATTTCAAAAAATGCTCCCCTAAGCTCATTCTCCTAGAAATATTTATTCCTATAAAATATTTTAAGAGCTTCTTTCTAAATAGTGGCCATTTCTCTATTATATTTAAGTTTGTTTGCAAATAAATTTTAACAATTTGCTATTCACCCAAAACCCCAAGGAGGGAAGAGGAGGGAAAGGGGGCAAGGATTGGTGACCAGCGGAAACAGATGGAGAGATTGCTTCATAACGTTGGAATCAGGTATAACCTCAGGAGTGCCCCTGCGCTGTACGGCAAAGTCCTCACAGGACTCCTTCTCTGGCCAGGCTGTCCTCCTATTAAAGGGGGAATTCTAGAGAAAAGCACCCCTTCTTTCTAAGGGGGGCTGGGTGCAAATCCCCCATTTTTTCTTGTTCCTGTGTTGTCTTCTCCTGCTTTGAAATGTCAAATAGGACCTAAAAGAGGGGCATATCTGATTACACTGCTGGAAGGAACTCACTCCCTTCTCAGGCACACGTCTTCACTAAAAGTGGACATGAAATAAAAATGGGCCCGGTAAAATATGGGCAGTTACTTAGCAAAACAAAAGAGAACGAAACAGACCAGTGATGCAACAGCCTGTTTCTTTGTTGTAATTACACAATTCTATGCATTTGTCAAAAACATAAATCCACCTGCCAAAAAGAGTGATTGAACTGTCTGCAACTTAAAAACAATGAAATAAATGTGAAATAAGACCACTCCTTCCCGGGTAACCTGCCAAGTGGATGGCCTGCTGGTGAGGTCTCCTGGGCTCCTCGCCCAGCGCTGTCACTGACTGTGCACGTCCCGCCGGCCGCTGCAGCCATGTCCCTGTCACGGGAAGGAGGCCACAGCCTGCGTGTGCTCCTCACTAGGTGGGAGTTTCGTGGTGATAGGGAGAGCTGCATTATGTGCGCAGCCCCAGTGGAACGAGAGCAACATGGGTGCTGCTTGATTTGGGCCTTGATCTAGAAAGCTGCTATTTTAAGTCCACCCCCCCCTGATCTTGTCCTTGGCAGAGTTTTATTCAGTCAGGCAGCTCTTACTGGACACCTACTATGTGCTAGGGATGGTGCTGGGAATCGGGTTATGAAAGCAAGATGCAGCCCCTGGGCTCGAGCTGCCCCGTTGGGGGCCAGTCACATAGGCAGATTATTAGAGCAGATGTAATTAGTGCTGGTAGAGGCGGCTGCAAAGTGCTGCAGGGCAAGGAGGAGGGACTGCTCAGCCTCAGGTCTTACCTTCCAGCTGTTCTGAGAGAGTTAGTCACTTGTACCTACAAAGAAAGAGGCCCAAGAGGACATTGATGCTGTGTCAGTTCAACATGTCATCATACTTACAGTCACACACACACACACACACACACACACATCATACATAGACAGATACACATTACACAGACATACACAACATTCACACATCATACATAGACATATAGCACACACACATCAAACATCTCATGCAGATAGATACAAACACATACATCATACAGATATCACATATATCACACACGTGCACACACCCGAAGACCTCTTCTCACCCTCCTGAAGGATGGACAATGTCAGCCCTGCCCCCTCCTCCTCCTGGACCACAGTGGAAACACCCAGGTGCTGCTTGAACTGTAACACCCTTGGCAGGCTGGGTAGTGGTCATGGGTGGATTCCTGTGTCTCAGGAATGAGCCTTCCCAGTGCCTTTTTTTCACAGGCTGCAGACAGTCTAGGCTTCCTGACTATCACCATGGCAACGGGTCTCTCTTTCCATTTTCTACAAGTGCAGGGCGCTTCCTTGCCTGAGTGCGGCCTTGACCAGTACCCAGCCAGGCCTCAGGCTCTGCATCTGCCTCTCTGGGTTGTTTCAAGGCCTTACCGTTTTGCCGGGAATCAAGAATGGGCCAGGAGCATGTGGCTACTTGTCTGAGCTGGCCCCTGGGTCCCTGCAGAGTCTAGAGCTGATGACTGTAGCTGCTCAGACTGAAAGTGACTGCATAGGTCTGAATGTCCAGGCTGTCATCCAAGGACAAGGTGGCCACATCATAGAGATGAGCTGGGAGCCAGCTCTGGACAAATTAGAGCATGTGAACCACAGGGTGACCAGGATGACAAAGAGCCTCATGTGAGAGGAGAGTGAAGAAACTGGGGGCATACAGACAGGAGAGGAAAGTGTCAAGAACAACCTCACGAACCAATACTGCACAGAAAGGGAGTAGATGATGTCCACGGGCATCTGCAGTATCACTTGGTTCGATGGTGGAGAGAGAAAAGGCCACAGAAACTTCTTACCTTTCCTTGTGCTTCCAAAAAGTCTCCTAAGGCCAAAACCGGTTTTGCTCAGTGGATAGAGCATCGGCCTGCTAACTGAAAGGTCCCAGGTTTGATTCCGGTCAAGGGCATGTACCTTGGTTGCATGCACATCCCCAGTAGGGGGTGTGCAAGAGGCAGCTGATCAATGATTCTCTCTCATCGATGTTTCTCTCTATCCTTCTCTCTTCCCTCTGTAGAAAAATCAATAAAATATATATATTTTAAAATAAATAAAATAAAAAGTCTCCTAAGCCTTTCAAAGGTAGAAGGCACTGTCTCTGAGGAAGTGAGCTGCCTGGCAATGCAGGTAATCAAGCTGAGGCTAGATGGCCATTGGGTGGACATTCAAATATAAAATGGGTCTTTATTGTCTCATCTAAACCTGACTGGCCCCTCCACTGTCCTGTGAGTAGCCACAACCCCCTGATAAGTCCTCTTCGTGGCATCATCTGCCCAAGGTGGCAATGCCAGTGAACGGCTGAGTCTAGAGCTGCTGACAGTAGCTGCTCAGATTGAAAGTGACTGCACAGGCCTGGATAGGACTTTCCTTCTCCTGCATAGGACTTTCCTTCTCCTGACTGTATGCCCCAGTTTCTTCACTCGCCTCTCACATGAGGCTCTTTGTCATCCTGGTCACCCTGCGGTTCACATGTCTAATTTGTCCAGAGCTGGCTCCCAGCTCATCTCTGTGATGTGGCCACCTTGTCCTTGGATGACAGCCTGGACATTCAGGCCTATGCAGTCACTTTCGGTCTGAGCAGCTACTGTCAGCAGCTCTAGACTCCCAAGTGCCCACTTTCTTACCGCTGATATAAAACAGGGTGCCAGGGCATGGCTCAGACCTCTGTCTGCTTTACAGCCCCATGTTTAGACCCCATTCTCTAACCCTGACACTTAACTTTATAGACGTAGGGCACTTCCTATTTTTCTGAGCACTTTCAAACCCACAATCTCAATATCTCTTTCTCGGTACTCTGTGAAGTGAATAGAACAGATGTGATCACAGAGTCAGGGAATTCAAGGGGACTTTCCAAAGGTTACAGTAAGTTAGCAGCAGAGCCAATATGGAGGCTAAGGTTCAGGTCCACCAGTCCAGCCCACTGTCCACTCTGGCCTATGACATGTTCACTGGCATTGCCACCTTGGACAGATGATGCCACGAAGAGGGCTTATTAGTGAGCATGCTGTGTGGCAGAAATAGCACGTAAGTAAATTAAGCATAGTTTCCAGAAATAAAACAATGGCTGTCAGTTGTCCTCAACTTCAGGCTTTACTGCTAGGTAAACGCTGAGACACAAACAAAGTTGCTAACTATATCTGATGTGAATGAATACATATGTTATGTAAAAGTGAGTTGTGCCAGTGGGTCCGGGTGGGGTGTAAGTTGAGTCATAAAAATGACCTGGTCTCCCTTAAAACTTGCAGTGGGAGTGTTGAGAAGGGAGGGGCTGGCCATTGGTTCTGTTTGGTATTGTATCCAAGCTCAAAATTTTAACAGGCTCAGTGTTTCTTGGGAAATTGAGACATCAAATGTCAAATAAGATCTCACTGCTCTAATTCCTTCTTCAGGCCCCTGGGGAAGAATGTCTCCAAGTGACAACCCAATAGGCCCTACCATCGTCTTCTTGTGCTGGTGAAAGGCTCTTCCTCTGCCTTAAAATCACTGCATCTCCTTCTTTCAATCAATTCAACTGAAGCAATGGATGCAAATGTGAAACCATACAGTATACGCATGTATGCTGTTCTTGTCAACGGATGACAACTTTTCCCGCGAAAAACTTTCCATCTGGCCTGTCCTTTGTCTCCAAGTGCACGGTGGTGATGACAAACCTTGCAGTGCCCGGATGTCCTCTTGTCTTCCTCACCGACTCTTGGTGAGGAGAGAGAAGAGCACAGTTCTCGTGTTCCACTTAGGAGTTGTAACCTGAAGCCCGAGCCTTGTTCAGCTGTGTGGTGTGGATGGGACAGTGGACCGGGGCTAACGTAAAAGACACCAGTGGGGGAAGGATGAAGCCAAGGCTTCATCAGACAGGTGACCCTCCTTGCCTTTGGAGAGCCTAGAGGGCTTTGGAAGCGAGTGAGACTATGGTCCAAGCTGGACTTAGGGGCAATCTCAGGGTGGTGGTGGGGGAAACCACACATCTCTGTGAAGCCACTGAGTCTCACACATAATTCCTCCAGGTGCTGTGAAGTCCAGAAAAATTTGGGTGGGTAACAGAGGGTATGCTGTTGGAGCGACAGGTGCTCAGAGAGTGTGTTATTGGGGAGAGGGGTGCTCTGTCTTGGTAGGACTGTCCTCCTGGTTTAAGAAAAGTCCCGAATGTCCACACTGGCCCTGCTCATGGAGCCTCTGCTCTTTTCCCTGATCTGTGTCACATCCAGGTAACCTGGTCTTCCCCAGAATTATAACACTGAAGAGTAATGAAGACTGTCTGCAGCTCCTTCATGTATAGTCTTCTGTGTGCTTGACACTCACAGGGTCTCAGACCACAGTGGGGACATGGCCTTGTTGGGTAGATCCAGTATTAGGTAGTTCCTTCTGATGTGGAGCTGAACTTCACCTCCTTACATCTTCCACCATTGGTTCTAGTTCTTGATCTGGGTTTGTATGAGATGAATCCAGTCTCTCCCTTGGGCCACCCCTCAAATATTTAAAGGCAGATGTTGCATCTCTCCAGAGTCTTCTTTCCTTGTGACATGCTTTTCAGACCTCTTGCCACCTGGACCCCTGTCTTGGGTGTGAATCAGTTAGTCTTTTCTGTTTACTCTGTGGCACACAGGTGTGAACTCAGGCCACCCTGTAAGAGACTTCTCACTCCAGGCGTGTAGGAGGTTAGGTCCCCTAAGAGGAGCATCTTGGCTTTCTAGGTTATGCTTCAGCATATATGTACATTCCCACCCTGCCAGCCTTCCTCATGAGGAGGAAGAGGGAGTAAGGCCTTTAGGTAGAGCCAGAGAGAATAGTGCACCTATGAGGACTACAGCAGGGACTGGAGGCTAGGACACTGCTCTTCTGCCCAAGGACCCTGCGGTCACAATAGCAATAGAAACTTCTGTCTTCCCTATTTGAGTGGCTTGAATCCTTTCCAAAATCGATGCAGGGCTCCAGGAGGGCACGGAGTCCATCTGTCTCCCCTTGCTCCGCTCTTCCACTCAGGATATTTGAAATGGTGGGCACGACTACGATGACCTCACCGCAGTGGTGTGAGGCTGACTCACTCAGTGTCCTCGGCAGGCTGAGCTCATTGAGAGCATGACCAGAAAAACCTGGCTGAAGGACACTCAAGTCTTCAGCTGTCATCATTGCTACAGCTTCTTAATGGTTTATTGGAAACAATCTCAATCAGAGAAAAGCTGCAGCTATCAATCTTTCTTGAACCATTTCAGAGTACGTGCTGTCATGATGTCCACCACCTGTAAATACTTTTGTTTGTATATCCTACAAACAAGAACATGATCTTCCAGGACCATGAACAATCTTGAAAGGCAGGAGATGAACGAATCCGGTACTAATATCTATCTAATCTGCAGACTCCGTTCAAGTTTTGCCGGTTACTTCAGTAATCATCTTTATAGCTAAAGGATCACACTGCATTTTGCTCTTGTGTCTCCATAGAATCCAACCTAAATTTTCAAGACCTTGACACTTTTGAAGGCCACCTATTTTGATCCATGTTCTCCCATCGAGCTTGCCTAATGTTTTCTCATGATTAGATTTAGACTATGCATTTTTGGCAGGACTTTCACTGAAGTGAAGCTGTGTTCTTCTTACTGTATCTTATTAGGAGGCACCTGATTATGATTTACCCCAGTCCTAGTGATATCAACATTCATCACTCGCTTAAGGTGGTGTCTGCCAGCTTCTCCACCAGAAAGTTACTCTCTTCCCCTTTATAAATAACTGTGTGTAGAGATACTTTGAGATAAGGTGAATGTCCCATTTAAAAAAAATTTTTTAAATTTATTTTTAGAGAGAAAGGAAGGGAAAGGGAGAGAGTAAAACATCGATGTGAGCAAAACATGGATTGGCTGCTTCCTGTACACCCCCACTGGGGATTGAGCCCACAACTTGGTATGTGTCCTGACTGGGAATTGAACTGGTAACCTTTTGGTACATGAGATGACACCCAACCAACAGCCACACTGGCCAGGGCTCAATATCCCACTTAAAAAAAGTTTTTATTGATTTTAGAGAGAAAGGAAGGAAGGGGAAGGGATAGTGAGACAGAAACATCAATGAGAGAAAGACATTGACCTGCTGCCTCCCTTATGTCCTCCACTTGGGATAGAGCTCACAACTCCAGCATGTGCCCTGACTAGGAATTAAACTGGGGACTTCCTGGTTCCATGTCAACAGTCAACCACTGAGCACACAGCCAGGCTCAATATACCATTTTTGATCAATTTTTTTCATTTATCAGTATGAAATTATGGTTTCATATTTTAGTCAATAGATTGTAACTTACTATTTTTATTTATTTTAATGCTAAGATTATTTCAGAGTTGGCTTCAAGTTGATTTCTGGGTCTTGTTCACATGTCCCGACCGTTCTCTGGAAGAGTAAGCTATCCCAGGTTCATCTTGGACTTTCCCTGCCCCTATCTGGAACCAGCTCATCTTCCAAGGAGCTAAGTTCCTCTCCATGGAGAACTACATTTAGAAACCAAAATCTGTAGGTCTAGTGTGCCCATTGGTATTGGGATGGCTCCCAGGTCCTCTTGGTGGACAGAGTAGAGACATGTCTAGTGGATGTTTACATATAGGTATGTGCACACACAATTGCACTTGTATTCATATATTCATCTATGTATTAAAAACCACTAGTTCACATAGATATGCCAAACTCCAATCTAACACCTCAGTATTCACTTTAGTTTTCTCTCTTTGTATATTTGTAGCTTCTGTCTCTAACAGTGGGAAATCTGGCTGTTATTGTCTCTAGCATATTATCCCATTTGATCAGTCCCCTCAAATATCATCAGTCTTCCATTGCTACCAGCACCTCTTTCTAGCATGGGTGCCCTCCTTATCCAACTTGACGTTCTGGCCTGTGCCAGTTTGTCCTCTCAACCTGTATCTTCTCGGGTACCCACAGCCATCTCTATGCTGCCTTCTGCAGGGACCCCTCTGTACCTCGCTGGAGCTCCAATACCCCATGCCAGGTTCCCCTGAAGCCAGCTTCTCATACAGAAACCTGAGCCCCCAGTGCTCAGGCTCTAGGCCCCAACTGGTAGGGTGTGGGGGGTGGCTCTCCCCTCCCCACTTGGGCTCCAATGCTCCATTCGGTGCAGTTGTATCTCCCCTGCAATGACACAGGTGCCTAATTTTCTCTCCTGCTCCACAATAGTTCAAAAAGGGAAGGCATAGGAAGGAGGAAGAAGAGAGGATACTTTTGGGATTCTGAACCTATATCAACAAGGTGGCCTTCCTCATCTGTCCAAACCAAGAGGCCATGACTGCTGCCTGGAAAGTGCTGAGATTTGCAAAGGCCCGTTAGGAGGGCAATCTGTGTGTTGGCAAATTAAGGTAAAGTGCAGTGGGGACCGAGGCGCCTTTGGGTAATATGTATATTATCCCATTCAGAGGCACATTAACCAAGTGCTAATTGTGCTTTCTCAATGCAATTTGGTGCCAGTTGCAGGAATAACTCTGGCACCTGCTTGGACTTTAGACTTGCAGATTAACTCAAATGGAAGGAGTAGCAAAACAGGGAATAATTTGTTCTCTAATAAGCCACTTGGAAGCCAACTCATTTCTACAGTGGGTGTCAGAAAAGTGCAGCTCAGCGATCGGAACAGGAAGCTGTCTCTGGTACACAGGGTTCTATGCGTTTCTGCCAGGGCTTGCTGAATAATGCACCTCCCTTTGCATCTAATGGCCTCAATTTACCCCCCCCCCCTTTATTAGGAATAAGATGTGTTTTATTCGGATGGGATAAAGTGGATCTGAAGAGCACCATTTTCTGCTTTTGTCACATACTTAGGTGGCCAGCTTCAATGAATTTAACTAGAAGGCAGAAGAAGGGCAGGAAATAGGTGTCTGCAATTCTCAGATGTGATTCTCAAAGTGGGGTTCCTGGGTCATTAGCACTGCCAGCACCTGAGAGCTGGTTAGAAATGCAAATTCACAGGCCTCCCTCACCTACTGTATCAGAAACTGGGGGTAGTGCCCAGTGGTTTGTGGTTTAACAAGCCTTTCAGATGATTCTGGTGCATGCTCAGGTTCAAGGCATGCTAATGGAGACTTGGCTTAATTCATTCCAGCAGGATTTACTGAGCATTTACTACCAAGTTACCCAGCAAATGCTTCCTGAGGTCCTAATGTGTGCCAGGCAATGTGCTAGGCCCCAAGGGTTGAATTATGAAAAAAACAGCCATGTTTCCTCCCAGGGCATGGTGTGACATGAGAGATGCTCTGAAAAAGCAAGCAGTCAGAATGCTACAAATAACAACACAGCTCAGGTCTTGGAGCAGGAACCAGGGAGGGCTCCTGGTTTAGTTAGGGAAGCCGGGGAGGCTACTGTGAGTGGGCGATGTTTATGCAGCAGCCACGGAAAGGTGACTATTGGGTACAAGGTTGGGAAGTTTGGGAACCCTCCCTTATTTGCAATGAAGAGAAACTGGTGTGAAGTCCAAGAGCACACCATGCGCTGAGTCCCTCCCTCCTCCTCTCCCGGCTCCTCGTGGAGATGGGAAGAGGCTGTGTCTCCCTGGCTTGGGAGGGAGCTCTGTTTATCGGTAGCCGGTAGAGAAGATAGCATCATCATTATTTTGCAGGGGCCAGATATGTGCATTATTAAAAACGAAATCACGTGATTTGCTGACAGCACTTAATGGGAAGTTCAAGAGGCCTTATTATTGCAATGCATCATATCTGGCTCATGACAGGCAGCAAGATTTCTGGCACAAAAGGAAGCTCCTAGGTTTTCAGTTTGATTCCTCCTTCCTCAGATGACAATTGGCAGCCAAGTCCCTACTTGCATGGGGGTCCCAGGCTTCCTCAGGGCCACTTGGTGCTGAGGTGGTGTTCAGGATGCGGTAGGGGGCTCTCTGTAGGTAGGGGCTGGCCCATGGCTCTGCTAGTGGTTGCATAAAGCTATCAGCCCAAAGTCTCAGACAGAGATAGCGATCCCACCCTCTGACGGATGGCCTGGGTGGCATGTGCTCCTGCTCCTACTCCTGCTCCTATTCGGTCCTCTTTTGGTTTTGGGCATGTCTTCATCATTGAGCAATATTTCTCACAATGTATGTGAGAGGTTCTTCTTGCCCACTTGGTCAGGCATTCTTCACCTTTGCTTCCCCAGCGTGGTGCCTGGCAGAGGAAAAGACTGCTGTGGGATGACCGACTGCATAGATGTATAGGATAGGACAGGGGGGGTGGGGACTGCCCTGAAGGTCATAGCACATAGTAGGGACGGAATCTACCTCCCTGCCCCCCCAGAGAGGACAGTAGGGTGCTTTGCTATGCTTGGTTGGGTTATTCTGCCACATTATATTTGGAGACCTTGTTAGTGGGTTCTCCAGGTCTCAGAAGGGTGATCTCAATGGCGAGGTAGCCGATGCCTAGCACTGTGCCTGGCACACAAAATATTCCAAAAGTTGTTGTAATGCATTCAATTATTTTTTTTCTTTAGGGATTATTATTATTATTTCTATTGGGATTGTATTTCTAATATCTCAGTCTTCCAGGGGCTCCCCCTGGCTGTGTGGGTAGGGGGTGCTGGGTAAGGCAAGCTGCAGAGGAGGGAACCCTTTGCTCATCTCCTGTCACCTCCATAAGGAATATCACCCACAGGCAGTATTGTAGTGTTATAGGGGAAGATGGCCCAGAAAGGACAGAGGACACAAGCCCTTTCTGGGCTGCCCTAGTACTTTTCGGTCATTCCTCACCTCTACAGCTTGTGTACCTGTGGCACCTCGGAAAACAAATACTGCCTCATCTGTTTGTCTACATCCGTGCCTCTGCCCAGGACACCAGGTATAGAAGGCGACCATCCTGGAGGCAGTGGGGGCTGAAGCAATTGCCCCTTTTACCCCCAGGATTGGGAGATGCTGGCTACACCCACCTTTCCTCTCAGCTCTTAGTCATCCTGAAGGGAGCTAGGAAGGCCCGTTTGTCTATGGGGGTAAGTTGGTGCGAGATAAAAATATGTCTGCAGAGCATCATTTGTAAAAGCCAAAGGTAGGAGCAACCCAAGTGTCCATCTACAGCGGGATGGACGAAATGTGGTACATACACACAACACAATATCGTGCAACCTCAATAAGGAATTCAGATACACACTACAATGTGGGAGAATCTTGGAGACATTATGCCAAGTGACATGAGTCAAATACTGTACAATTTCACTTATCTGAGGTCCCTAGAGTTGTCAGACTCATAGAGACAGAAAGTAGATGGTGGGTCCTGGTGGGTGAGGAAATGGGGAGTTAGTATTTAATGAGTAAAGAGTTTCAGTTGGGGAAGATGAAAAAGTTCTAGGGATGGATGGTGGTGATGGCTGCATAATCACATAAATGTACTTAATGCTACTGGATGGTACACTTCAAAATGGTCAAAATGATAAGTGTTATGCATGTGTATTTCCCTGCAATTAAAGAGAATCTGCGGAGAAATGAGTTGGTGCTGCAGGCTTTGACTTCTGGACAGAGATGCTGAGGTGCAGTTTGAACGAAGACGAATTTTAAGGATGGACACCTCTGAAGGAAGGGGGAGAAGTAAAACTGGGAAGAGGAAGAAGTTAAACTGAATCTGTGACATGGGCCCCAGAATTCTGTGGCTCTGGAGTGAGAACTGCTCATCAGGAAAAATGACCTGCCCTTCCATACCAGTGCCTCCTCAGTCCCTCAGATAAAGCTGGTCCTGAAGGAGCTGTGAGGTGGGGCTTTCTCTCTGACCACAGAAAGGCGGCTGGGTGGCTCCTCTCTGTGTCTAGCCCAGTTGGGAAACTGGAAGTGAAAGAATCCCCATGCGGAATGTTTCAGGAGAAAGTACCTTCATTGAACAGGCTAGCTAGTGACACGGATGGTCATCAGGTGAGGTGAGGTAACCTGCCCTACCATGGGAGTGGGCCTGAACCGCCTTTGCCCACCTTGGCCCACTCCCTTCCAGCTTTCTCACTGGTCTCATGCTCTGATCCCCACTGTCTCCATCTCTTACCTAAAAGGTGATCACACCCTATAGACCAGCCGTGGGCAAACTACGGCCTGCGGGCTGGATCCAGCCCGTTCGGCTGTTCTATCTGGACCGTGGAGCCCAAAGAGCGGAGGGTTCCCTTGCTCTCCCCTCCGCTCCTTCACCAGCAGCCCAAGATGAGAGTGCCAGCATGGTCAGGTTGCTTTTGTTCTGGCCCTCCGGTCCAGTTCAAGAAACCGTTGTGGCCCTGAGTCAAAAAGTTTGCCCACCCCTGCCTGGTGGAATTTCCGTGAAGGTAAAGGCAGGTGCTCCATGTGACGAGAACATAGTTACAGAGAAACACTAATTAATCCCGCAATAAATAGGGTACTGGAAATACAATAATTCAGAAATGAATGGGTTTGAGGGCTAACTCTGCTGGTGACTCCTCTGAGTCTTTGTGCAAATCATGTTTTTATATTTTAATACCGTATGCATCACATTTAACACACATTTATTGAGCACCTATTAAGTTCACAACACTCTTTGGGATCCAGGGAAGAACACGGCATGGTGCCAGCACTGGAAAACGTTCCTCCCCTGGGAGGCAGCCTCTGAGAAGTGGCCAGCGGTGGGTCAGATGGGTTGAGAACGACAAGGATAACGGTGCCGGAGCCTCCACGGCCTTGACCCTCTAATAAACACTGCTCCCCACAGAGCACTCTGGGGCCAAGATCAGCTCCCGAGCAAACTTTTGTTCTTTCTTGTTTGCTTTTTAATTTTTATTTTTCAATTACAGTTTACATTCGATCGTAGTTTGTATTAGTGTCAGGTGTACCGCGGAGTGCTTAGATAATCATATACTTTACAAAGTGCTCCCCCTGATATTGCCAGTCCCCACAGGCCCCACACATAGTTATTACTGCATTATTGACTATATTCCCTATGCTGTGCTTTACATCCCCGTGACTGCTCTGCAACTGCCAATTTGTGCTCCTTAATCCCTTTACCTTTTCACTCGGCCCCTCCATCCCCTCCCCTCTGGCAGCTGTCAGTCTGTTCTCTGTGTCTATTTTGCTTGCCTGTTTATTATTATTATTATTTTAAGATTCTGTATACTTTAATGAAAAATAACAACTTAGCCAAGAAGTCAACACCCATGTTTGTGCTGCAGGTCAAAAGGTTTTCAACCCCCCAAATCCCACACCAGCGCTGCTGTATCCAGACAGCCCCACTCTGTCCCGTGCACACGCATTTCTATGTCACATCCAGCAAGTGGGCCTTTCCGTCCCCTTCCACAGAATAACACAGGTGAACTGTATTATTTCCTAAATTGGGTGAATTAAACCAACAAAGTGTATTCTTATAGTTCTGGAAGCTAGAAATCCAAAATCAAGGACCAGGCTCCTGAACGCCTGCAAGGGGGGGGGGGGGGGGAGTGTCCTCACTTCTTCTGGCCTCTGCTGGTCAGCCAGCAATCTTTGGGGGCCGTGGCTCCCCGCTGCGCCAGTCTCTGCCTCCATCTTCCCATGGTCTGGCCTGGGCTTCACAGGGCCGCCCCAGCTTCTGAAGGACATCAGCCCTATTGGCCACCCTACTTTCACATGCCTCATCTTAACTAATTATGTCTGCAATGGCTCTATTTTCAAGCAAGGTCACTTAGGAGGTCCTAGGGGCTCAGAACATACCTTTTCTTTTTCAGAGTGTGTGAGTGTTGTGGGGAAGGGGCAATGATTCAATCCATAATGAACCCCGAAAATACCTTAGCCATGCATTTTTTTAGAGACACAGGTGGAGATGGGTGTATCTGATGCGAAAACATCTTCCCACGAGAGCGTGCAATGCCTCAGAGTTGATGGAACACCCACTTGTGCAGACTCAGCCAAACAGACACATTGGGCTGCTATTTACATTTTGTTCTCAAAGCCAGTTATGGACATGAAGGCGTACGCCTGGATTACAGCCTGAAGCACGTGGGGCGTTCTTTGCTTTCAGACTAGGATGCGAAGTGTAGCAAATGCTTTATTGAGTTAACACCAACTCTGACCCATGCAGAGGGCATGGTGGAGAAAGGTGGTTCCAGTGGGAGTGGCCTGGGTGGGCCTGCTCTCCTGTCGATGCTGCAGGGGTTTGTGGGTGGTTTGTTTTTTTTAGCAGCATAAACACTTGCCTCCTCGTGTGTGTGACTCTGTGTGTGTGTGTGTGTGTGTGTGTGTGTGTGTGTGTGTGTTGGCATTATTCCATCCTGTGAAATGGGAGGGGCACATAGAAAAGACAGGAGGCATTTTTGGCTTGAAAGCAACCTCCTAAACAATGAAATGTCAAAAATCCGTGAGAATTCTGTGTGCCGAAGAAGGACACACGAATGGTGACTGCGGGAGCAGTGCTGACCTCGGGCCGGCTGCATTGCTGGCCCCGCATCACAGGAGCACAACTCTCACCTGGTGCTCTCACCTCCCCGGGAAACTCCTCTCTTCTCTCATGAGATGCCCTGGGTCAAGGGCACTTTCCAAAGTGGAACTTTCTCGGCTGTTTCTACAAGTTCTCGCAGACGAGTTGCTAGGCAATGTGGTGCGCACAGAGGGGCTGCGCTGGGCGGCTGGCTCCCCAGCCCATCTGCAATTTAAATTCCCTGACAGGCAGAAGCAGCCAAGCTGTTCACTTGAGATTGCAGAAAGTT
The DNA here is from genome assembly GCA_963924515.1 of Vespertilio murinus. Taxonomy (NCBI): domain Eukaryota; kingdom Metazoa; phylum Chordata; class Mammalia; order Chiroptera; family Vespertilionidae; genus Vespertilio; species Vespertilio murinus. The sequence continues at coordinate 54,715,546 of OZ004712.1, read as the reverse complement.
AGATTGAAATAAAGGAATACCCAATGCCTCGAGCCCTTCATAAATTCTGCTTTGATAGTAAGCGGGAGAGAGACGGGGAGACAGGCAGAGCTGCAGCCGGAGAGAGGAGAGCATTTCGGTTTAGACCCGCACGGTCCATTCTATATTTGATCACGTGTTCCACCCCTTGCCCCCTCGCTGTGCTCTCTTGTCCAGCTCTTCCCTCGCTCCCCGTTTGGGTAAGTGAGCGTTGAGCACCTCTCCTGCTTTCCCTGGGCTGTTCGGATAGGAAGCAGCAGAGAGGGAGCCAGTGAGGAGACAGCAGGACCACACAGGTTCCACGGTGGCCCTGTTCCCACGCCCTTTCTCTGGGGGAGTAGCTGCACCCCTCAAAGAGCCCCAATGACCTGCTCCCTTGGTGATGCCCAGAGCAACATCTGTACTGGAAAAAAGTATTCTCTCATTTGCCAGGGTCCCGCAGAGTTCTTGGGGCTGCCCCAGGCCACCTCTGGCCCAGCCGGAGCCCCCGAAAAGCGGCAGCCCCTCAGCCCACCGGAGCCCATGTGGAGCTAAGTGGCAGTGGTGACAGAACCCATAATTGTTCAGTTCAGGTCCGTGAGGCGTAGAATCAGGTGCTGAGAGGGGCCTGCAGAACCTGCCTCTCTGGGGACTGGTTCTGTGACTACTTCCCTCCTCCAGTCTCTTCCCGCTCCCCATTCTCACTCGGGTCCTGCCCTTTAGTCTCAGGGTCACCCAACTTCCTCTTTGTTCAAAGTCACCCAACTTCCTCTTTGTTTAATCCCCTTTTATTTATTTTGCTTCCTGGTCATTAAAAACTGCCCCAGAGTCCTCTGGCATCCCAGGCTCTGTCAACCAGAAGAAGGGACACAGCTGGACTCTGGGACTTTAGTCTAAGGTGGATAGGTGTGACCAAAACAACATGTCTTCTCCCCCACCCCCTCCCCAATTCAACCCCCGCAAATCATGCTTGGTCATAACCTAGTGGTGTGTGCAAATGAGAATGGTGACCTTGAGGGAAGCAGGCACAGTTCCTGCTTTCAGTCTCCAACTGCATTCCTTACACCTACTGTGCTAGGAGGTCAGGACTATATCTGTATAGTAGCACACTACACCCATGGGTGTCGAGGGAAGTTAAGAGTGAAATGAAACCACTTAATATCTACCAAGATAGCTAAAATAACAAATGGACAATTAGTGTTGGTGAAGGCATGGAGAAACTGGAACCCTCATGCATTGCTGGTGAGAATGGAAAATACAGAAGCTACTGGGGAAAATAGTGTGTCGCCCCCTCAAAAAGTTACACAGAGAATTACCCTATGACCCACTGTATACCAAAGAGAACTGAGAACAGGCATGTATGTGTCCATGTTCCCAGCAGCATTATTCACATTATCCAAGAGGTAGAAACCAGTGCTCATGGAAAGATGAATGGATAGAAGACATGTGGTCTACACATACAAGGAAATCCTGTGCTGCCATAAGAGAAAGGAACTTCTGACTCATGCTGCAACATAGATGGACCTTGAAAATATTACGCTGAGTGATATAAGCCTGACACAGAAGGACAGATACCATGTGATTCTGTGTGTATGAGGCCCCTAAAATAGACAACTTCATTGAATATAAAGTTGAATAGTGGTTACTGGGCAGAGAGTATGGGGTGTTACTGTTTAATGGGTATAGAGTTTATCTTGGGGATGATGACCAACTTTTGGATATAGCTAGTGAAAATGACATAAACATGGCGAATGTCCTTAATGCCACTGACTTGTACACTTACCCATGGTTAAAATGATAAATATTATGTATATTTTGTCACAATGAAAAAAAAAGCGTGAAGTGAAGCTATAACTATGGTGAGGATGAGTTGGGAGGAAGTTTGTAGTGTGGTAGGGTGGGGGAGGGGAGAAGGAGATGACTGTCAGAATCTCATTGCCAAAAGGTACAGGCTTTGCTAGCCAGGAGGGCAAAGGGATGCTACGTTGAGAAAGAGGCTGAGGAATGAAGCTGATGGCACCAAGTATGAGTGGGGGTGCACTATGAATGGTGTTGGGAGGGGGAAGGTTAGAACAGTAGGAGATGGGTCCTCAGAGACCATGTATCCAAAACTACTCTTACACTACAGGTGACACAATTGAGGGCCAGAGATTTTCCCAGGGCCTGGAAGGACCATGTCAAGGAAGACAGGTGTCTCTGGTCATCCCTGGGGAAATGAGGTTTGGGCCAGACGGTATTCTTCTCAGCCCCTCTCCCAGGGTTGGGAACCACTGCAAATGGACATCAAGGCGATGTTGAAGGAGCAAGTCGGGAGGACCATTCGGTAGGAGAGTGCTCGGTGAAGATAAAAGGCGGTCCTAGCCTTGAGGGGACTTCACCAGGGTTCTAAACTTGTTTCTGTCCTGCTTATTTCTTTCCATCTCCTGCCACCTCCCAAGTCCAGCCTAGGGCATCACCCCAAGTTGAACCTTGGAGACCTGCTGCCTTGGGGTCCCCTGCCTCTCTGGGTGAAAACAGGAAGAGAAGTAGCCTGGGATGCTCACCGGAACAGCTTAAGACCAAGCAGGAGGCCCTCAGTTCAGATCCGAGGGTGTCTAGGGGCTTCTCTGTGGGCAGGTGGAATTCTCAGAGCAGCAGGCAGGAGTCAGGACTTTCAGCATCCACAATGGCACTGGCCTGGGAGTCACTACTCCACTCTCTCTCTCTCTCTCTGTGGAGTCTGACCAGGAATGCATGCTCTCTTTCTTTTGTCTCTGTTCCCAGCCTCCCCCCCCCCCCCCCAGCCCTGTCTCCCTCTCGTCCCCCGAGGCAGCCCTGGCCAGCAAATCTGAGGCAGCCGGCCCTGGATCAATTCCAGTCATGTTCAAAGCAAATAGCCCTGTTTTCTCAGGTAAGCCTGAGCACTTCCCTCCACCATTTGATCTTGATGCTGCTCATGCGTCTCGTGGTTACAAATAGCTCAACCTTCCCTTCGCTGACCGCAGCACTGGGACATTACAGCAATGTGCCCACTCGCATCAAGTGGATGCAAAGATGGCTCCAGCGGCTGTTCGCCACGGAACATTTAGCCTTTAATAATAGCATTCGGGGTCCCTCTGGAGCCTTCGCCCGCAGATGCACCTGGGGTACCGCTCTCCCTCTTCCCACTGCAACCCTATATCTGAGGAGGGACAGAGCTCCTCCTCATTTTTTTTTTTATGAGGAAATTGAAATTCAAGTAAGGGAACATCATGAAGAAAACAAGGGGACCGATATGACAATGATGATCACAACAGTAATCATAACAGTAGTAATTCTGGCTCGCTTCCTGGGTGCTGCTTCCTGGGAAAGCAGTTTACTGCCCTGTTTAGGGCAACCATTCCAACGTACAGAGGTTCAGTGGACGTCCCCCACACCGGGACAGAGGAAATGCCGCCTCACCACCAGGCCTCCCCAGGCCAGTGCCCTTGAGCGCTCTGCCAGGTAAAGTCAGCTCAGAGCTGGCCCCAGAAAATTCTAAACTCTGAGAAAGCTGTCTCCCCCACACCTCACCTCCCTCCATGCCCCTATCCTAGGGACCTCCTGCTGTCCCAGGGACTGTGACCCTACTCTTTCCCTCCTTCTTGGAGCAGCACTGCCTTCCCCTAGTCCTTCCAGACCCTGCCCAGCCTGACCTGGGCTGTGTCCCTGGCTCTCAGCCCTGCCTGCCAGGAGGCTGACAGCAGAGGGCATCGCCTGGCTTTCACAGACGGCGCTGCCCCTCAGAGCGTTTGTACGTCTACAACCTTAGGAATGCCTTGCCTTAACGGGGGAGTCCGGTGACGTTGTCAAGAGCCAAGACGGAATTGTCCAGCGACAGGATCTAGGCAGGGAAGAGGCCAAGGAAAGTTGGCCTTGGCTCTGTCCACACCTTCCTGCCATGAGGGCCCGTGTTGTGGGAGAGAAAACCAAGCAGGGTAGCATCACCACCATCCGCTAGTGTGGCAGCATATCCGTCCCCTAAATGAACTATCCAGACATCCCTCTGAGTTGTAAGGCAGCTGTAAGGCCTTACTACAAAGTGGTAAGGCCCATTTTGTAGTGAGGACACTGAGGCACGGAGAGACGTGGCTTAGTGAAATGTTAGTAGAAAGCAGTGGAGATGGAACCAGATCCCACATGTCCCGAGCTCTTCCTGCTGCGAAACTATGCTTTGACACAGGCTCAGTGTCGCCAAAAGGAACACTTTTAACGTCTGGGCTGGAGGGGCAACTACCATCTCCACAGATGCCCTGGCTATCCAGGCTCATTCACTCCATCAGCACAGCCTGGTCTTTGAGGTGGGAGGACCAAGGGGAGAAAGGGTGGGGACTTGACATTCACCCTAAGTCCAAAAAGAAAGGATTTCCCTAGCAAATAATTAAGTCAGCCCCTACTCTTTCTCCTCCTGGGTCCCACACCCTCCCCATCGGAGTCCCTAGAGGGTAGACTCAGCTCTGACACCCGGTAAAAGGAAGGGTTCTGGTTGCACTCCCATTGGCCCTTTTCTGTAAATCCTTCCTCTTGATAGGACATAGGTCAGCTGCCTGACTGATTCAAAGGACAATCTCTGAACTTGGGCTGGGGCCCTGCAATTCACCGTTGGAACAGCAGAGGGCGTTCCTGCCTTTGGAGAAGAACTATCCTCAGTAGCCCCTTCCCCTAGTTGTCTCTGTGTGGATGCTGGCTAGGGAGGCAGGGCCAGCAGTGTTTTGGAGGGGGTTTCAGGCAGACTGAGGAGCTGGGGCACACCTTCGTGTCCCAGATACCACTTCCTTCCTGCATCCCTCTATGTGGCTCTGTCTCCAGGGAAGCAAAGGAATGACGGGGCGCGGCAGACAGAAGAGAGATGGCTGAGCTGGGCTGATGGGGATGCCACTTGCCGGGTGGGTGAGTCATCTAGAATTAGTGTCCTCATCTGAGAGCAGGTCAAACCCATGACCTCCCAGCACTGTTCTCATAGAAGTGTCGCAGGACCAACTCTAAGTGGGAGGATGGATGGAAGGATTGAAAACAGAAGGGTGCCCCAGGAATGCAGAGCACTGGACCTGCTGTGTGACCCAGGGCGGGCCATTGAGCCTCTGGGTGCAGAATTCCTGTGTAACCCGAGGGACTGAATTAGAGGATCATCTCTTCGACCCCTTCCTGGGCTAAAACCTGGGAATCTCTGCCAGCACCTTCCCATCATTTCTCCCTGGGGGTTATGCAGGTTGGCACCAGCACGCTGATGGCCACATGCCTGGGCTGAGGGCATGTGGGGACCAAGGTTGCCCCTGTTGAGTCACACAGGAGGTCCAAGAGCAGAGGATCATTGCTCCTGGGTCTCAGCTCCCCACCTTCTGCTCTTTGGAAAAGGCATCCTTGTGAAGTCATTGCAATTGTGTGTGTGTGTTACATCCTAGAGAGCAGTTGTTTGACTGTTAGCCAAGGAGGGATGTTCGAATAATTTCACTCACTGGTGATATTTACTGGCTGAACCCACGTTATCCTGACTCTCTGACGTGAATGGGGCTTGGTGGAGGAAAAGACTTAAGAACTGTTTTTCCTCCACCGAGGGCGGGTTGTGGAACGGGTTGGGAAAGTCAGTGGCCACCTTGGGCATGCGGGAGAAATCTCTCGGCATCTGAGCCTCAGTTTGCTCATCCATGATCGAGAGTCTGGGCTCTGATGTCTGTGCTCTGTGCATCCGTGTCAAGCACGTCTGACATCGGGCTCTTTGGAGAAGGGGAAATGAAGGCGGGACTGGGAAGCAAGAGATACCATTTCGGAGGAGCACAGGCGAGGAAGGAGTGAAAGGATGGAAGGAAGGAGGCACTGGATTATTCTGCACCCGCTCAGAGAGGGGCAGCTGACTCTGGAGACTTGGCCTCCCTGTGCTACAAGTCCTGAGACTGTGTGTGTGTGTGTGTGTGTGTGTGTGTGTGTGTATGAGAGAGAGAGAGAGAGAGAGAGAGAGAGAGAGAGAAAGAGAGAGAGAGAGAGAGAGAGAGAGAAGTACAAACACACACAAGTGCAATGACACCTGTATGGATAGGCATCATCAGTAAATATTTATTCGACACCTATACACACAGGGACGCACTCAGAAACTCATGCACATGTATAAGCCAACACACCCTGCTCTCCGCAGAAGATCACACTGAGCCCTAAGGCAAACAACCATTTATTTGAAGAAGCGTCTCTTACAACATATTAATAAAATACTTAGGCAGATTTTAACTTTAAAAACTCTGGGGAAGGAGAGAGGGAGGGAGGCGAAGGGGACGGAGGGGGATGCGTAGAGGCAGACCTAATCACAAAGCACTTAGTCCGCACGTCCGAGCTGCGGTGTGAGCACCATATTTCAGGATACATTCCTCTGATTTTCCAACTCATTGGAAACGCTCGCCAGCTGCTGCTAAGTGATTCCGTTTATTGCACACGTGCTTGCTCTAACAGGCCCCGAAAGGAAGTCCCCGAGGAGAGCTACAGAGGAAAACCGAGGCGCCAACATGGAGCTGGACAAGGTCCGGGCGTCTCATCGGGAGGTGGGGGAGAACTCAGAGCTGGTGCCGACCCGGGAGAGTGGGCAGCCAGGCAGGAGGCCGGGGGTTCTGGAAACAGCCTTGGGTGCATCCTGGATGGGAACTCTTGTCCTGAGCAGTGTGAGCTTCCTCTCGTATCACCCCCACGCACAGCCCTGTGTGTACAATCTTGAATGACACGCCTCGTGTGAAATGGCACCCAGGAACTAGGGCCGCAGGCAGGACCCAGCTGCATCTGTGGGGACCAGGCGTCACCTTGCAAGGCTCCATCTGCCCACAGCACCACCTCCTCGGCTCAGACGTGAACACCTCCCTCTTTTCTCCCAACCACCTCAACACTGGGTCCCTAGGGTACAGCTCCCCACCCTGTTCTCTCTTCCTCTGCTCTGCCCCTGACGGAAGCTCCTAGGAGGAGGAGGAGGCTCTCCCCTGGGCACTTCCATGTGGATAGGCACTTCCAAATCTTTGAGGACTGCTGGTGCTGGGGAGTTGGGTGGCAGTCCCCAGAGGATCTGAGATGCTGAGCAAGGAAGCTATAATCAGCAAGTGAGGAAGCAACTGCGGGAAGGTGGAGGCAGTTCTGGGTGAGGCCATAGGGGGACCTAGGCAGCCCTACTGACATACCTGGTCACAGATACTGACCCCTTGGCCAGCCCATTTAGCTCATTCACATTTGAATCCATGATCAGCCCACAGACTGGGGTGAAAGTTTAGCAGGCCTTCCAAATCCTTCCTACAGGTAGATAGGACTCAAAAGACCCCGCCCCACTACCAGAGATCCCTTGACCTTGGCTTTTAAGTTCAAAGCCAGGCCCAGCGCTGTGAGGACCAAGAGCAAAGCCTTCCCCCTGCATGGGCTTCCCTGAGGCTGGCCAGGAGATCTGGTGCTTGCACAGCTCATCTGTATCAGCCAGGTTACGCGGGCCAGGCCGTGGCTGGGCAGATGGAGTGGAGGAGGCCTGGCTCCCCCGAGGGGCATCTGCCACCGAGGTGTGATCAGCTGTCAGCATCTTCTCACTTCCAAGCACTCTTTATCAGTTTGTCTCTGGCGTGTCTCCATCAGGTGGGAGGTGGGGATGGCGGATTCCTCTCGGGGCCTGCGCCAGGAAAGGGACTTGGCCTCAGCCACAGAAGACCCCGCGTGGACCTGTGTCCCCGCTTCCCGGACACCCAGTTCTGGTGGCTCTGCTGTGAGAGAATCACCACTATTAGCATTTGCTCAGTGCCTGCACGTTCAGTTGAAATGTCCTGAAATATTTTAATCCAAGACTGTGTCTGTAGAATGGCATAGATTTCATTCTCCAAACTGTGCAGGCAGCTGACGGACAGGCCGGTGAGATGCTGACAGCAAGGCCAAGGTCCAGAGACGGACTGAAGCTTGGTCTGCCCGGTGGTCAGCAGCAGGGTTTTCCATAACAGATTCCTTCTAGAAAGTCCTGGATCTCCATGGTTCAGTATTTCTCTGCATTTTATTTCTACCTCACTGAGTAAACTCAATGCCAATTTTCTTTGGGAAAGAAGTCAAATGTCTCCACAGCGTTGTGTCCCTCTCTGAGGGCAGTGATTGTCTGGACTCTCAGCTGGGGAGGAGGCCGGTGGTGCTTAGCAAGACCTTTCAAGCACCTGGACCATCTCACCCTACAGACCCAGACCTCCCTGGGAAGGGAGGGGATGTGGAGAATGCTTTCCTGCCTCCTGGGGGGTGGGAGGTGCGCTAGTCTTCCAGAGCTGCCCCTCACCGTGTGCTCTCGTGCTAGCTCTGTGCTGCTGGTGCTGGGCACTCAGTGGCAGGGAGCTTACAGCAGTGAGGCTTGGAGTTAGATCTAAGGAAAGACGTGGAGCCTCGGTGCTGATCGAGTAAGAACTGAGCTTTCTCCTCTTAATCTTTTTTTAAAAAATATATTTTATTGATATTTTACAGAGAGGAAGGGAGAGATATAGAGAGCTAGAAACATCGATGAGAGAGAAACATCAACCAGCCGCCTCTTGTCCGGGGATGTGCCTGCAGCCAAGGTACATGCCCTTGACTGGAATCGAACCTGGGACCTTTCAGTCCACAGACCGACGCTCTACCACTGAGCCAAACCGGTTTCGGCTCCTCTTAATCTTAACTTAAAAAAATTTAACTTCCCTTGAAAGCGTGTAGCGTGGGGGAAGGATGAGCTCATTCTGGTGTACATTTTAAACAGAGGCTTAGAGGTTCTGAATATTTTAATATCCTGGTAACATTTTCTACCAGTTCTCCTGCTTTCTAGGATCACTCTGATGCATGGTTTTTACGTTAAGGGTCCCCACACCCTGACGTGCACCCCTGGAGCCAGCAGGCTGGGCCCAGGGCCATTTCCAGAACCCTCGGCCTCTTGCCTGGTGTAGGGACTGCACCCAATTCTGTGGCATGTGAGTCCTCCTCAGCCCCGCTGGCCTGGCAGGGCCCCCCACCGCCTGGGGAGTCAGGTTTCCTAGAACAAGTGCATTGTGGAGGGAACTGATCTAATTTCCAGAGTCTAAAGGGCAACAAAGGCCCCTGTCAGCACTCCTGTAAGTGGGTGATTAACAGTGTCATTAGAAAAATTAATACCATCTCCGACGGAGAGCAGGCTTCCCGAATCCCTCTGCATTATGTGTTGGTCTTGCCCTTTTCTCGCAGTGCTCACCTTGTGGCGAGGACCCTCTGTCCATTGTCTCCTCACAGACCCCAAGGCAAGGGGAACCTTCAGGAGAGGCGATGCCTGGGGTGGGCACAGGATTCACTTCTGTGCTGGGCCCCTGGAGTTAAACTTCACTGATTGCCCGCAATTTACAATAGCTAACATCTGGAAACAGTGCAAGTGCCCGTCAGTAGAGAAATGGGTAAAAAAAGCTGTGGTACATTTACACCATGGAATGCTCTGCAGCAGTAAACAAGTGAGGGCCTCTCATCCTTTGAAACAGCATGGAGAGACCTGGAGCATATTGTGCTAAGTGAAATGAACCAGTCAGAGAAAGACAAGTATCACATGATCTCATCTCCATGCGGAATCCATTGAACAAAATAAACTGTTGAACAAAATAGACCCAGAGACATGGAAGCAAGGAATAGACTGTCAAATCTCAGAGGGAAGGCAGGGGTGGGTGGGTGGGAAGGAATCAACCAAAGAACTTATATGCATACTTAACCCATGGACACAGCCTGGGGCTGGTGGCAAAGTCGGAGGTGGTGCTAGAAAAGGCCAATGGGAATAAAAGGGGGACATATATAGTACTTTCCACAATAAAGGTTAAAAAAAAAACTTTACTGGCTGCCAATATAAACGTGCACCTTCTGGGGTAGCTTTTACATATTGGGGAAACGGGGCCTCAGAGAGGTTAAATAACGAGTCTCAGTTTGCCCCGCTGACAAATGAACAAAGTCAGGATTGAAACCCAACTGCTTGTGTTTTCCGATCAAGTCCTCTTTCCCCTTCTCTGGTGCTGGTCCTGCTGTCATCAACCTCAGAATCCTTGGGGGAATCTTGTTTGAAGGCAGGTTCTGATCACAAAGCTCTAGGGCGAGGCCAGAGAGTCTGTATCTCTAGAAAGTTCCCAGGTGATTTCCATGCTGGCCTCCGAGTAGTGCAAGTGTACCACAATACCTCCCGGGGAGCACTGCCCGTGGACCGGGGGCTGGGGTCACTCTGGAAAATGGGGAGGTGTAAATGGCAGACTAGCTCAGGCCTCAGGGAGGCGGAGGGGTCAGGGGAAGGAGGACAGGGCGGATGTGCAGTCTGCCCCTTCCTCTCCTTGGGACACTTTCGGTGAGCCTTGTGCTGGCCAGGTTTCCTGAAATGGGTACAGTTTGTGCTGAACTTAGTAGACCCCTGGAGCCAGTAATAGAGGTGGACAACACCTGCCAAGTTCCATCCTGGCCCAGAATTCTACCTGGCCGGCTCGTTCATCCACCTAGCGACTCAGACCCTCTGGCAGATGGACTTTTCAGAAAATGGCCACAACTGTGTCCCTCACCCACATACTATTCTTACAACAGGTCTTTCCATCTGGACATTAGCATTTGCCCAGGGCCTGCACATTCAGTTGAAATATTTTGAAATATTGTAATCCTTCCTTATTTAATATTATTAAATTAAATAATGTAATGTGTTCCTATCTCATGAATCTGAGTGGACATGTGATTACAGCTAAGTGATGCTATGTGTCCCTGGAGGCTAGGTCATAAAAGGCAACACAACCCTAACTGGTTTGGCTCAGTGGATAGAGCGTTGGCCCTCGGACTCAAGGGTCCCAGGTTCGATTCTGGTCAAGGGCATATACCTTGGTTGCAGGCACATCCCCAGTAGGGAGTGTGCAGGAGGCAGCTGATCGATGTTTCTCTCTCATTGATGTTCCTAACTCTCTATCCCTCTCCCTTCCTCTCTGTAAAAAAAAAAATCAATAATATATATATATTTTTTAAAAAGGCAGCACAGTTTTCATGTGGCTCCCTTGGGACACTTGCTGCTGGAACCCAGCCCCCATGCTGTGAGGAAGCCCAAGCCATCCTGAGGAGAGGCGTGAGTGAGCAGGCCCTTGGGGTGACTCCAGTGCCCAGGTATTGACTCCCATGACTCCAGTCTTTGCCTCTTTCCAGCGAAGGCTTCCGACATCAGGTAGCACAGAAAGCCACTTTGGCTGTGCCCCTTTAGAATTCCTGACGGACAGACGCCCTGAGCATAAAGAAATGGTTGTTTGTATCGGCACTGCCTTTGGGTGGTGTGTGCCCAGCAGTAGTTACCAGAGCGGGCCCCGGGGCGGGGGCTGCCGAGGCAGGGTGGGGGGCAAGGCTCAGAAGGGATTTAGGACAGGAAGGAGGGGAGGTGGCTCAATACGGATTCACGTAACACTTGACACGTAAAAGGTGCTTTCCCATGCTGCTGACTTCTCAGCCATGGTTTTATAGGTAGGAAACCCCTCTTCTCAGGCAATCCTCACGCTGAGGCTCATGGGGGTTGTGTACCTGCTCAAGGCCACTCAGAGGCCAGGGCCGCACCGGGATGACCCCCGAACCAGAACTCTTTCCATTAAAGCTGCGCTGCCCCGGTCAGCCCTTGACAAATAAAATGTCACTGCCTGGCTCAAAGCCACGGATGGCTGGAGACCTCCTCTTGGCATGATTAGTTTGAATTTTGTGCCTTGAGTACCCATCATGGGAGAAGAAAAATCTCGAACGTTGTTAATAAACAGAGTCAGAGGAAAGCACTAGACCAAGGCAGGTGTTATTTATCAAATGTGAGAAGTTAATCAAGAAAATCAATCCTGGGGTGACTGCTCTACAGGAGGGTGGGTGTAAGTGTGGGTGCGCTGCTCATCGGTGCGCCAGGATGTGAAGGTGACTGGACGGTGAGAAGATTTGGGGGTCTGTGAGCCTATTTGGTGGCAGGTGTTTTCTGCATCTTCTCTATGTCTCTGTGAGGGCACCCATGGGCAGCTGCAGGGGCCACTGCTAAGAGGAGGTGAGGGGGGGGGAGTGGTTTTACCCTGACCACCCTGCTTGGCAGGAACCCGCTTGCCAAATTTCTGGCACAATGGATGGAAGTAGTCACCCTCTCCCTGAATGACAGAAAGGGGTTTCCTCTCTTTTTATTCCATCTCTGTGTTTCTGACAAGGAGAGGCGCTTTTGTCTCCCCAAAGCCCTTCGAACTCGCACCTCTAAGATGACAGAGAATTTTAGACAATGTGAGGGTTTATGTCTCCTCTTGACAACAAGGCTACCTGCCCAGTCATTAGAAAAACCCGACCCAGGGTGTTGTTGTGAAGGTATCTTGTAAATGTGGTAATAATATGATCCACTGAGTTTAAGCAAAAGAGATTGCCCTCGCCGAAACTGGTTTAGCTCAGTGGATAAAGCGTTGGCCTGCAGACTGGGAGGTCCTGGGTTCGATTCCGGTCAAGGGCATGTTCCTTAGTTGCAGGCACATCCCCAGTCGGGGCGGGGGGGGGGGGTGCAGGAGGCAGCTGAGTGATGTTTCTCTCTCATCTATATTTCTAACTCTCTATCCCTCTCCCTTCCTCTCTGTGAAAAATCAATAATATATATATATATATATATATATATATATATATATATATATATATATATATATTTTTTTTTTTAAAGAGATTGCCCTCAATAATGTGGGTGGGCCTCACTCAATCCGTTGAAGACCATTAGGAGTAAAAACAGGTTTCCGGGAAAAGAAGAAATTCCTTCTCAAGACCGTAGCACCAGGTCCTGCCTGGGTTTCCAGGCTGCGTCACAGGTTTTACACATACTGGTCCCACACACATTAGCCAATTCCTTAACAACATACATGCATTTATTTACACACACACACACACACACACACACACACACACACACACACTCGCCTGTATTGGTTCTGTGTCTCGGGAGAACACTGCCTGGCACAGGTGTTATCCTGAGTAGGCCGTGTTGCCCTGATGTCTTCATTCTCCTTGACAGCTCTGATCCAGGGTTTCAAACTGGAGCGATGACAGCGGTGGTGGAGGTGGTGGAAGGTGAGGCTGTCGTGCACACACGTTTTCTGAGCCCATGTCACATGCACTCTGCTGCAGGTGGTAAGGAGGCCTGGGATCTGCTGCCCTTTGGTCACCTGGGGAGAGCTCAGAGAATGATCAGGGTTCTAGTAAGATCATGCACAGAGAAAAACAGATCCTGCGCGGTGTCACTTACATGTGGATCCCAAAAATAAATAAATAAAGTTGGTTTCATAGGCACAGAGAATAAAATGGTGGCAGCCAGGGGCAGGGGGGGGGGGCAGTGGAGTGATGTAGGTCAAATGTACAGACTTTCCATCAGAAGAAGCAGCCCTGAGGTCCAATGTTGGGCAAGGCAACCAGAGCTGATGGCCCATAGTGTCTACTTGAAAGTTGCTGAGAGCAGATCTGAAGTATTCTCACCACAAACACACAATAAATAGTTAACCATGTGAGTCTACGGATGTGTTAATTATTGGTTCTTGGTAATCATTGCATAATGTGTAGGCATATCAAATGATTACATTGTACACTAAATATATACAATTATATGTGTCAGTTACTCCTCAATAAAGTTAAGAATTAGACAAAATTTAAAATAAGAACAAATGGCATGGACGTTAGAGCATTTTGTGAAGCAATATGCATGTGTGATTTGGCATCTTAGTGTTTTTAAATCCAGATTCATATCACAAACTAAGACAATTATTATTAATTTTTTTTGGAAAGAGCATGACCTGTGGGTGGAAATAGGCTTGGCTTTCCTTCCTTTGTCTGACAGCTCAGCATCTTTCAAACAAGAAGAGAAAAAATAGGGCTCATTGGTCAAAACCAAATCAATATTTTAAGTGAGATCTATCAAGGCTGCAAATATGCCACATTGGGGAGTAAACCCCCACTGGGAGGGGCTCTGGGCAGGCATTTGGGCTGGGGTGGTGAAAGGGAAGAGGGCCCCAACCAGCTCCCTGGCACTCCTGTCCCCTGTTGCTCTCCTTCCCTCACTTGCCTCAACTTCAGAGTCCATAATCCCAAGGATTTGGAGGCACACAGGGCTCAGGACAATGCCCTTGGACAGTGGCCTGTTTGTACCCTCAGCAGAGGGGGGGAACTGTGGGCAGATGGCCTGGCAGAGGATTGCACTGGGAAGGGGAAGGTTGTCACCACGAGCTGGAATGCTAACAGACTTCTCAACTGGCAGACACTGGTCTGCAAAGTGCCCTGTGCTCCACTCCGTGTATGGAGGGGGCCATTTGGACCACAGGGCATAGCTTTCTGTTTTTTTTAACTCCTTGCTTGCATGTCTCTTAGACTTAGGCTATGAGTCTTATGTGGTCAGAGGCCATCGTGACCTGTGTCCTGGCACATGTTTAATGAATAGATAAATGGAGCCCCAAGGATGCTGAATTCACGGGTCATCATTTATTATGATTATAGTCCTGTGTGCACTGTATCAGGGGGTCCGTGGGAAAATAACAGAGGAAGAGGCAGAAGAGGAAGGGAAGGGAATGAAGAAAAAATGATGGGGAGAGGATTTACTAAAGAAAGAGGGAAAATTATTTCTCTTCTCCAGAGATTTATGACTTCTATCGAGGAGGTCAAATATAGTAAAAATACACTCACACAGTGCTAACAGTTTGATCCTGTAAAACATAATGAGCTGCACTCTGCAGCATCTCGTTGTGGAAACAGCAGCTTGTGTGCAGGCGTGGAGGTGCAAGGGCATTGGGAGACCAGGTCCATTCTGGGTGGGGTTGAATTGGGTTAATCTGGGCTCAATCTGGAGGGGGGGAGATTGCAAAGGGCCGCAGTGGGGGCTGACCATTCTCTGAGCTCAGAGTACCAGGACACTGGCAAACTGGGGGAAAGCCCTCCCTGCATCCAGCTAAAATAGAGGTTTCTAATCCGGCCCATCTCAAGCTGTCAGGGACCCTCTTCCTTAGAGCACATTCGGAGGCACAGTCTTGCATTAATTCAGAGCTAATTGTCAGGTAATGAATTCGATTTGGCTCACCATATTGAAATCCCTTCTGCTCCCAGCTGAACACCAGTAAGTCATTTGCATCACAAATCTTTTTTGCTGGATGCTCAGCTTGCCCAAGCTGTTCAGACCCTCTCCTGCCTCTGCACATTCCCGGGTCTTTGATAGCAGCTGAAATCATCACATCTCCTTGTTAGAGGAGCAGAGCTGAGACTCACCCAAGACAACAGAGTTCGGGTGAGTATCTTCGAAAAGTCTAGAACAACGATTCTCAATGTGTGTTTCCCTGAACCAGCAGCCTCCCCATCCTGGTAACTCATTAGACATGAAAGTTGTCAGGCCCCAGCTTCCACGCTGAGTCAGAAACTCTGGGGTGGGCCCAGCAATGTGGTTTGAGAAGCTCTCTCGGTGATTCTGATGCACAAAGTATGAGAATCACTGGTCCATCCAGAACATCTACGAGGTCCTCCAGAATGTCCATGTCAGAACTCTTCTCGATTCACTTTAACTCTGCAAGTCAGCTTCCCTGTCTCTGGACTCCATTAGGGGCTTCTGTAGCTATTCCTCCTTCACTTCTGCATGAACTAGAATTAGATTCAGTTGGAGGAAAAAAAAAAAAAAGGACAGATGTGACTTAAACAAGATAAAAGTTCTAATGTAAGGAAGTTGGGGGGTGGACCACCTAAAATTGGCTGCTCTGTCAACATTAGTGTGCCACCTCCTGCTCCAGGATGTCTGCTCAGGATCCAGCCATCATATCTGCACCAGAGTTGGCAGAAAGAGGAAGGAAGAGAGAAGGGCACTGTCATTCCTTCGCTGACACTTCCAGGAAGCTATGCACAACACTTCTATCTTACATTTCATGGGCCAAACTTAGTAACTTGGCCATACTTACCTGCAAGGGAGGCTGGGAAATGTAGTTCCCATTCTGGGCGTTCATACACCCAGTGAAAAATCAGGAAATCTATTTCTCAGGAAAAAGGAGAGCTCAGATATTGGCAGAGACAATTAGCCACGAACTCTGAGACATGTTTCTGCTTCAATGTCTTGAAGCAAAGTTCTCCACGTTCGTCACACACTTGAATGCCTGTTTCACAACACATTTATTTCAGGAAGCATTCCTCAATCACTCTGAGCATTTCTCTACCCGAAAGCCCCGTGCCTGTAGCCCTCTACATTCAACTCCCGCTGCCTGTTGATCCATCTAATTTCTGTGGAATCATGATCCGAGGTTAGTCTGCAAATGCCTCGGAGCAAATATTAGGATGGTGTCCTTGCTGGTGTAGCTGTGGAAAGTCAACACCCCCAGAACCCTGACTCCTCACCTGTAAAATGAGGGGATTGTAGATGGTCCCTGAGGTGCCTCCCAGCTCTAACGTGCCCGCTGCTCCCCTTTTCCATTCCTTCCCTGATGTTTATGACTGTCCTCAGGGTGGGAAGGCAGTGAGCCCTGACCAGTTAACTATCAGCTGGAGTTGGGCAGCCTTGGTTATAAATGAAGGCATGGATGCAAAGCCAGGGAATATAGCTGGGGGCTTGATTTGGATGACGGCTCCCGAAAACCTGATTCTGGAAATGAGAAATGTGATTTGTATAAAAATTAGGGGAAATCTTGTAGAGAATCGTATGAGGTTGGTGTTGATTGGGAGACCATTTATCTGATATTGCCTCCAGCTCCATCCTGAGGTACCTCGCCTCCACCATTTTACAGATTACACACACACACACACACACACACACACACACACACACACCACAAAAACAACAACAACAAAAACAATCTTGAGGTCCACAGAGAGGAGAGATCATTTGTCTAACAACTTACAACCAGTTAGTGAAATGACAGAAGTGATGGTGACTTCTCGCATGTGACCTGAGGGCAAAATAAAGGCCACTAGTATAGACATACACATGGGTATACTCTCCTGCCTCCCCTAAATGAACCTGGTTGGACGTAGTGACTTAACAGTTTCCTCCTCTGTTAAAATGGGGGTCATCACGGCTTCCGTGATTCTTAGAAGGACTAGACAAAATATTTGCATGAAGTCCTTAACTTTTGCAGGTGTGCTATACATTTTCTCTCCTTTCAGGAGATATATTTTTCGGTGGAGTCATAGGCATTATAGTTCATAAGCAGACCTACCTCAGTTTACCATTGATGCCTAGTGTGTTCCAGTGGCTCGGCTGGGCACTGGGGCTGCAGAGAGGAGTAAGGGCAGAGCCCCACCCCAAAGACCTCGTTTCCCCGAGGATGGAGGTCACACCAATGCACTCAGCTGCCTGGCAGACTCTTTCATCTTGCCCTGTCATTTACAGGAATTATGTTGTTATGTACATAAGCTCTAGTCTGCCCCCGTCTTCACCCTCTCATCTTCCCATTCCCATCGATTTGCCAATTTCCTTGAAGGGGCACATTTATAACATTTTGTGCTGTGCTGTGTGGGAGGAGAAGGTGTTATGAGACAAGGAGGGCGGGTCCTTAAGATGCTGACACTGGCACTCCTTCCCTTGGTCTCCCTCCCTGCCTTTCTGTATTTGCTCAGGACTTCCCTTCCCTGCCCCGGCTCAAGCATCCATCCGCACAGGGCACACTCAGGGTGGAAACTCCCTAGGGCCACTGAGCCTCTGCAAATCTCAGCCCCCAGATGCTTGATGCCAATCTCTGGTGGCCCCCGGAGCCCACCTTACCCTCCTTGTCCTCCGTTTCTCCTTCAGGTTCATTCCTGAGATTAAGGAAGAGTCAAAGGCACAGAGAAAGATGCTCAGAACTTCCTGGGCTTAGTTCTCTGCACACTGCCCACCAGGCTGCCTCCCCTGAGGTTGAGGCTCACCCAAGGAGCTGGCACTGAAGTTCACCCTCTCCCTCTGAGGTGTCTCTCTCTCTCCTTAGTAGAGTCAGACTGTTGGTTACTGGCTGGAGATAATCTCTAACAGAACACACAGAGCTTGGTGGTCTGGGCAGGGACAGGCTCAGGTCTCTCATTGGTTCATCACCCAGTCGGAAGGAAGGCTGTGTCCGGGTTAGGGTCCGGGTTAGGTTATTGTGTTGATTTCAGGCATGGGTCACAGGCGGCTCTGAGGGTGAGCTGCTTTCCCCGCTTCACACAGGTCCTGGATGCTGGGATGTGAGCCCTGCTTGAATTCATAGCAGTGTTGCTGCTCTGCTGCGGTTCTTGCACTGCTGCAGACATGCAACCTCACGGAGCCCTGAAGGCCTGGGGGTGTTTCCCAGCTCTCCCTGCAAGTGCCTGCCTCACCTGCCTCACCACGGCCTCCACACCCCTCTCCACATGCCCCCCCCCCCCTCTGTCAGGTGCTTGCTAGCTGCAGGCCTGCACGGGCGACACCCTGGAACACTCTTTTCTGTACACAGCGTCAGAAAATACCACAGAGCAGACATGGGCCCCACAGAGCCACAGTGGAGGTTCCTTTATGTTGGCTTCCTCTTTGCTGACCTCCTGCTGAAACAGTTGTCATTTTGGCCCAGGCTGTGAGCTGCCTGGGGCCTGGAAGCACGTCCTCTAGGTAGCACTGCTCTTGGGTGAGACCAAGTTTCTGGAAGTTGCAGAGGCTCCAGTCCCTGATTTATGCTCCCTTTGCTTTGGGATCCAGGCAAGGTGATCCTCCACGCAGGTCACAGCTGCTGATGTGGTTGCTCCCCTATCCTATCCTTTAGGCTTAAGGGTAGCAGGCAAGGTGTGGTCTGGTGAGACAGCAATGCCGTGTCCCGGGTCCAGAGCATTCGCTGGCCAGAGCTGGGCTTCCCTGTGCTTCCAGATGCTCTTTACAATGTCTGTTTCCATCGTAGCTGGTGACACCCGTGTGCAGAGAGACTGACGGGGAGTTGTTATCCCTAGCTTGAAGAGAGAGTACTTTCTCCTTGGTGCTTCCCATAGAGCATCCCACAGTCCCCTGTCCACACAGGACACAGCCCCTGCACAATCCACCAGCTCTTGTCGCCGAGTCACACAGATGGTGTTCCTAAGATCTGAGAGGGAGAAGACTCTGGAGAGAACACAGGTGCTCTCAGCACTCTTGCTCTGCCCGCTGCCACCCCCTGACCTCATCGCGTTTCACACAGGCCTTCTTCAGACCATAGGGCTGCCCACCAGCAGACAGACACGCTGGCCCTCACAGCGCCCTGCCCGGACCGTTGGATGCCTTTGCTTCCCTGCTCGCCCTTAACAAATATGACTGACCCTATTTCTCCATCCTCTTAGACCCTGCGGGTGACCAGATAAACAGATGTAGGAATCAGAGGTAAATTATCCTGAATGACAGTCCTTCTTGGGGTGGAGAATGGGGTGGGAGGGGTAGGAGGCAGGGGCAAGAGATGATGGCAGATTGGGCTGCTGCATTTGCCAGCCCAGTGACTGACTATTTCTACCTGATACCTCAACGATCTACCTCTTCACACAACTCCCCCCACCCTCTCTCCATCTCACTTACTTCTAGTTGAAATTGGCCATTTTTTAAAGATATATTTTTTAAATTGTTTTAGAGAGAGGAAGGGAGCGGGTTAGAGAGATAGAAACATCAATGAAAGAAACATTGATTGGCTGCCTCCTGCACACCCCCTACTGGGAATGAAGCCCGAAACCCAGGGGCATGTGCCCTGCCCATGAACCTCCTGATTCATGGGCTGACACTCAACCACTGAGCCACGCCAGCTGGGCAAAAATTGGCCATTTTTGTAATTGTCCCACATAGTACTATCCTTGTGATGCCCTAGAGCAGTGGTTCTCAGCCTTCCTAATGCCGTGACCCTTTAATACAGCTCCTCATGTTGTGGTGACCCCCAACCATAAAATTATTTTCGTTGCTACTTCATAACTGTAATTTTTCTACTGCTATGAATCATGATGTAAATATCTGTGTTTTCTGATGGTCTTATTGACCCTGCTAGCGGTTCTCAACCTGGAGGTCGCTCCCCTGCTGTAGAGCCTAAGACCATCGGAAAACACAGATACTTACATCACGATTAATAATGTAGCAGGGTCACCTAAGACCGTCAGAAAACACAGATATTTACATTATGATTCATAACAGTAGCAAAATTACAGTTATGAAGTAGCAACAAAAATAATTTTATGGTTGGGGAGTCACCACAACATGAGGAACTATATTAAAGGGTCGCGGTGTTAGGAATGTTGAGAACCACTGCCCTAGAGGGATGCCTGCCCCTGGAGTGGAAAAGCTGAGGCAGAGAATGGAGTCGATTGCTTAGGCCTGTGGGCCAGTTGTCACCTCCAGCTCTGGGCAAGGGGTGGTGTGCAGCAGTCCATGTGTGGACTCTGCATCAGAATGTGTGGGCTTGAATCCTGGCTCTGCCACTTTCCAGCTCTGTGATCCTGGGCAATTTATTCACCCTCTCTGTACCTGCTGGGTGGAGCATTCCCTGGGCTTCCAGTTGCTGTTTACCAGGCTAGCACCTGCTTCGAAGGGTTGTTATGCACATTGAATGAGTCAATGCATATCAAGTGCTTGGACCAGTGCCAGGCCCATGATATACCTCCTCAAAGCCTCCTAAAAAAGGTGACTTATTATTGTAATTATTTTAATACAGTTTCCTTGCTATTGCCATTCTTGGCCATCTTAATAATAACGCATAAGAATGCACAGTGCTTCTCAGTTTAAAAATCACTAAGACACTGTTTCACGTACTTCTCCAACACGGGTGAAGGCTGCAGGTCATACCCAAGGTCACAGAGTCAGGGAGCGGGTAGCACCTAGTCTTAAACTTGGTTCTAAGGTCTTCTTCTTCTTTCCTTTTGTTTCTAAAATACCTTTTTACTACCCGATGCCAACTCTTATGGAACGGGAGGAAAAGCTGTGCATGACTCAGTAAAATCACTCCTAATTACTGGGGTGCGGGGGAGGGAAGGAGAAAAACACCTCTCATTTTGAGGATAGCACATTAAAAAAATAATAATAATTACAAACGAAGCCTGCAGCCCAGCCCTGAGCCAGCTGCAATTCTTTGCCAGCTACTGGAGTTCAAAGAGGGAGACTGAAGGAAGGTCTCTAGGAGAATTACTTAATTTAGAGCATTGGAAACCCAACAATTATTTGTTTAAAAATAGAATTTGCTGAACCAACTTCCAGCTTCTTATTCTTCTTGCAGCATAATAAAGTAATTAGTAATTTGTGTCACTCCGGTAATTTTTCTCCTCATAATCAGTAGCAGCGACACTGTTGCCATGCTGGGGTGCCAACACACCGCGCGCACACAGACACACTCTCACTCACAGCCGAGCCTGCAGGGAGGAGGATGCGAGCATGTCTGTTGTTTTGTTGTGGCTGTTGGTATGAAAAGTTCTGTGCCCACTATCATTTATCCATTACTGTAAGCACAAGGCAGTCTGGGTGTGGTTGTCTTAAGAAGTAGAAAGAAGGGCAGAGAACTGTCAAAATATCCCCAAATACCTTACAGATGCTATTTTGAGCACAGTGAGCACTAGACAGGCACATCTAAAAATCAGGACCTTTACCCGACAAAGGGATTTGTTCTCGGGGTTGTATTGTTTAATATGATGAGTCTCACAAAGGCACAAAAAGCAAATCACATTTATTTATACATTTGGTAGAATGAAGAAAATAAAACCATATGTCCAAGAAAATCCTGAGTGTAATTATAAGGTAAATTTACATGTTTTCATACCTCCCTTGGGCTAGGTTTATAATCAGCTGTTATAAATCAACCAAACACCATTTAAAACAAAGGAATGATAGTGGAAAATTGATCTCCAAGTTTATCTGACTGAATTTAGAAGAGGTTTCAGGTGACCCTCGGAAACCACAGAAAGGAAGTTCAAGGGGTTGCTTCCTGTTTATCAAAAAAAAAAAAAAAAACTATTATATTCAGACTAGAGGCCTGGTGCACGAAAATTTGTGCACTTGGGGGGGCGGGGGTGGTCCCTCAGCCTGGCCTGCACCCTCTCACAATTAGGAACCCCTTGGGTAGGGTCCCTAGGCCTGTACTGAGATTAGGGCCTATAAGGGCTTTCCTTCCCCCAGCTGAAGGCAGCTGGCCCCACCTCCACTGCTGCCACTGCTTGCCATCTGTGCAGTGATGCTCCCCCTCCCCTGCCACTGGGGGCCTTCCTCTGCAGGTGACAGGCTGGGGTGCAATGGATTGGCTGGCCTGGGCATCCCTCTTTCTTTGCTTGGTGGTGGGGCCAGCCCTTCGAGGGGCTGTCTGCCTACCTGATCACCCCTAACTGCTTGCCTGCCTACCCAATCATCCCTAACCACTCTCTCTGCCTACCTGATTTCCCCTATCTGCTTCCTTGGGAGTGGGGCCAGTCCAGTGAGGGGCCATCTGCCTACCTGATCACCCCTAACTGCTGGTCTGCCTACCTGATCACCCCTAACCCCTCTGCCTGACTGCCTGATTGCCCCTTACAGCTTGTTTGGGGGTGGGGTCAGCACTGACTTCCGGTTGGTCAGCCTCTGATGGTTACTGGTTGTTATGACCCATGGTTTGTATATATTAGAATTACTATACTAAAGGGTGATGAAAAAAGTAGGTTTAAGTTGCTCCTATGGAAAATAATATGATAATTAATAAATAATCATATAAGAACAAACTGTTTCATGTGCTCACAACTCAAAGCTTACTTTTGCCATGCCATGTGATGAATAGTACAGTTGTTAACATTTATCGATAGTTCAGCATATAATAGGCTCTGTACTAAGAGGTTTATCTGCTTTATATCTTTTAATCCTTATATCAATTTTATAAGTTAGGTATTCACTTATTTTATAGAGGAATGCGGTGGAAACTGTGTTGCTTATCCAAATTCTATTCTTTTTCTTTTCATAGTAATAGACCTCAAGTGTTATTTAGGGTGGCAATATGTCGTGCTAATAGCCTATATTTTTCACCCACCTGAAGCCAGAGTGGCCATGTGACTAACTTCCGGCCAATGAGACAGAAGCAGGACTGTGGCCCATCTGAACAGATTCACTAAAAGGATCTGACTCTGCTGGGAGGTGAACCCCTTCTTGTCATATAGCCTGCCTCCTGCTTCATGCTCCCTGCTTTCTGCTTCCTGCAGGTGTGACAGCTGACACAAGGCTGTTTCCAGTTATAGCTGAATTGGCAGGTGAGACCCATTCTCCTGCTGAGAATAACTAGAAAAGCTAGACAAAATATATCTTCCCAAATCTGTTTGAGAGTATCAGGGAAATCACAAGTCAATGGAGAATGATTGAGCCAACTTCTGAGAGAAGAGGGAAACCCAGTGAGGTGGGCCTATATTTTCTGACCAATTGTCTCCAGAAGATGTGGGCTGGGAGCTAAGACCTGGGCAGAACTTTAACATTCGTAGGGAGAGAGGAGCTGTCAGGGATGGAAGGCTATGATAAAGCCCCATGATTTGGGTTGGGACCATGAATGATCATATTGCAGGAATAAGATGAGCCAGAAATAGTCTGTCCTTGGAAGGGACTGAATCCAGCTTTAAGCACCTCATTCCCTGATTGAATCATTATGATCTGGGATTGGTAGTACCCAGGTCTCCTGCCAGAAGCAAAGGTAAATTCTTTCTGAAGAAGACGTATTATCAGGAGCCTTGAATTATCTGAATCAAAGAAAGATGGAGAAAATGTTGACTTCCAAATGGCAGAGTGAAAACCTCCAACCATCTGTTCCTCCACAAAATCTGTAAGAATGCTGGCAAAACTGCCATGTATTTCACCTAGTGAGTGCCTACCTCACAATAAATGGCCTTGATTGGAGTATTAAATCAACGAGGGCCTTAAATCAATGACCACTAGATGGTCTACTGAGGGCCCTGTCCTAAAGGGTTGCACCCCATCCTTGCAGGACCAAGACTCTGAGCTGGGCCTCGGTTGAACATTAACAGACTCTTTTTTTCAGGTCCCACAGCTAATTTCTTTCTTCCCTTAGTCCACCCAACACTTTACTGGGACCCATTCTCCTGTTGAGAATGACTAGAAAGGCTAGATAAAATATGTCTTTCCAAATATGTTTGAGAGTATCAGGGAAATCACAAGTCAATGGAGAATGATTGGGCCAACTTCTGAGAGAAGAGGGAAACCCAGTGAGGTGTGCCTGGCCTACAGACAGTGGTCTGGTGACCAGAAGCGATACTGGGTGCAAATTCTGAGGGGACATGTGCTGTCTTACAAGAAAGAAGTCTGTGGGCCACCTTCAGACTATACTCCCGATGTCTATGCATGGTTGTCCTGGCCTTTAAGAAAGGACGTGATGATGAGGAGAACCACAGGTAAATGAACTCAGCACTAAGGAGGAGTGAATTCTGTGTGGTCTCCTAAGCTCCATCTTGCAGAACAATCTAGTGAAGCATCTGTGTGAGACAACAGCAGCAACAACAACAAGAAAACAACAACAAATTGTCCTGAAGGGGAACAACATGACACAGGTATGGAAATGTTGCATAGACTCCATATAGTCCAGACAGTATTTTGAGTAGTGCTAACCAGTTTCTTCTGAAATTTGGTAGAAGTTATTGTTCTCAACACATAAGGTATACAACCCTGTTGTATCTCAAAGTCGTGCTGCTTGGAAGAAAACCACAGATACCCAGGAACCCAGGGCAAGGGAGAATCGTCTGCTCACTTCCCTGGGGCTCTGTCAAATGGGCTCATAATAATCTAGGCAGTCCACTGCTCTCTCTAGTCTTACAACTTTCTCAGAGAGTTGCGGGCATCCAGAAGTGTGGAGTAGGACAGGGAGAGAACAGTATAAGGCACTTTTTTTTTTCATAATAATAATGTGATTCTGCCTTAATAACTTAACCCAAGATGTTTGGATGCTTGGTGTCACATTTATTCCTGAACTTCTGTTTTCCTTTCAAAAATGGGCTCTGAGGAGGGGATAGGAGTGGAGGGATAGGAACATAAGTCACCCCACTTTGTCGGAAGGGAGCCTGCCCAGCCTTATCCTGATCTCTGGGAGTGTGCTGAGAACATTTAAAAAATGTAGATAGCTCTAGATCTTAAATGAAAATCAATAAATGGATAAAGCAGGCACTGCCAGCCCTATTTGCTAACCATAGTGAAATAATCTCAGAGGTCACACAAAACCTCCAAGCACTTGGAAATGTTAGAACACTAAGGAAAAGAGGATATTTCCTAGTATTCAAAAGCTCAAAAATAAAAGCACTGTCTTAATTTGTGAGATATAAAGCTGCTAATTGAAGGCAAATGAATAGCTTTCAAGTGCTTTAAAAAATTAAACAAGAAAAATAAAGTAAATGAATTAATAATCTCAAGAGGTGCCCTAACCTGTGTGGCTCAGTGGATAGAGCTTCAGCCTGTGGACTGAAAGGTTCCAGGTTCTATTCCGGCCAAGGGCATGTACCTTGGTTGCGGGCAAATTGCCAGTAGGAGGTGTGCAGGAAGCAGCTGATCTATGCTTCTCTCTCATTGATGATTCTGACTCTCTACCCCTCTCCCTTCCTCTATAAAAAAATCAATAAAATAGATTTTAAAACAATAATCTCAAGAGGCCAGAAAAAGTATAGTAAATCAGACATAAGAAAATCTGTATTTAGGGAATTATTTAAAATTAACTCATTTAAAAACAAAAATAGTATAGACAAATAAACATAAGAATGAATTTTTATAAGTAAATAATAAATAATTTAGGACACATATTATCATAGCAAGAGAAAATGTAGAGCTAAAAACACACATGAGAAAGAGATATTTTAACTAATACAATAATTTCAAATGATAATTAAGCAAAAAGAAACTTTATGCTAATCTATTTAAAAATATACCTGAAATGAATAAAGCTAACTCAAGAGAAAAAAATAGATCATCTGATTAGATTAATAATTAAAAAGAAAAGAACTGACATCTAACCATGCTCCATTTGTGGATCCTTTGCTTTAAATTATTAAAGGAACTGCCTGGCCAGGGCCAAACCACCAAGTTTTGATGGAGTTTGTTACACAGCAAGAGACAGGTGGGAAAATATCAGAAGAGATTTTAGATACATTAAATGAAAAACATGACAAAACAGTAGGTACTGTGTAATTCAGTTAAAAATAATGTATACATGGAAGAAGTTTAGAAGGCTTTATGCCAAAATGTTGTTTTGGATGGTGAGATTATTCTGCTTCTCATTTTCTTCCCCTAGCTTGTCTCATTTCTAAAATTTCCACAATGACTATGTATTGTTTTATAATAAGAAAAAACTAAAAAGGATAAAGCCATGCTTTTGAAGACATTTTGATGACAGAAAGGATGTGATACAAACTGTCTGTGAAGGTTTCCCTATCCTCGGACCTTGTGTTTACAAGAGAAAACTTTAGCAAGAAAACACATTCAGCTTTTCATATTTTTCCTCATTTGCTTCTGCACAGAAGCAAGGGAATGATTTTTTCAGCTGATGAGGCAATGGGCTTGGACTCCCACAGCTCCTCTTCCCTCCTTGGGTGGAGTGACATGCCCAGCGGTGGCTCCCCAGTGGACACACCTGGCTGCTGGGGACAGCCCATCCCACAGGTGGGACATGCTGAGCTCCTGCCTGCAGGGGTGCCAGACCTGCCTTCTGCTGACTGTTCTGCCTCTGATCTGGGGATCAAAGTGCAAGAAGTAGCAAATCATTGCACTTACAGCTAACTGGTGAAGGGTCTGCCTTGGGAACCCCATTCTGGAGTTGAGGTGGGAAGGGAATGAAAACTAGAAAGCCTAATTGGCCACGAGCCCCAGCTGAGTTCTCTGAGCTCTTTCTGGCAGGATGCTTTACTAAAATCTATGTTTCCTCATCAAAGGGAAGAAGAGTGATTGACAATCATCTTCTAAAATGTAGCGGTATCTATAAATGAACCCAGTTTTACTTTACATATTTAAAAGCACACATATATAGACAGATATGAATTATTTATGTTATGTATCACATACTATGGAAAAAAACACATCAAAATATTAATAGCGATATATCTTTATCTCTATCTCTATCTCTCTGGGATTATATATCCATGTATTTAAACTCTTTGTACTGTATTACAGAAGCATGAGTTACCTTTATATTCAGAAAGGAAATCATCCTATATAATAAAATAATAATATGCAAATTGACCATCACTCCAACACACAAGATGGCCACCCCCATGTGGCCAAAGATGGCTGCCCCCATGTGGACACAAGATGGCCACTACAAGATGGCTGGCAAGAGAGGGCAGTTGTAGGAAATCAGGCCAGCAGGGGAGGGCAGTTGGGAAGAACCAGGCCTTCAAGGGAGGGCAGTTGGGGGCTATCAGATCTGCAGGGAGGGCATTTGGAAGCAATCTGGCCTCTAGGGGAGGGTAGTTGGAGAGGAGCAAGCCTGCAGGGGAGGGCAATTGGAGGGAAGCAGGCCTGTAGGGGAGGGCAGTTGGGGGTGACCAGGCCAGCAGGGAAGGGCAGTTAGGGGCAATTGATCCAGGAGAAGAGCAGTTAGGTGTTGATCAGGCTGTCAGGGGAGTGATTAGAGAGTGATCAAGCTGTCAGGCAGAAGCGGTTAAGGGCAATCAGGCAGACAAGCAGGAGAGCAGTTGGGAGCCAGTAGTCATGGATTGTGAGAGGGATGTCCCAGATTGGAGAGGATGCAGGCTGGGCTGAGGGACACACACCCCCCCATGCACAAATTTTGTGCACTGGGCCTTTAGTAAGTTATATAAATGTCTAATCACTATGTTGTTCACCTGAAAATAATATAATTATAATATAATATAATATAATAAATATAATACATTCTATAATAATAAAAGTGTAACATCCTAATTAGACTAGATGTCCTTTCAGAGGACCTTCCGGATAAAGCTGGAGCTGCAAGGAAGCCTAGGTTCTGGGTGCCAGAGGGAAGCTAGTACTGGCAGCTGGGGGAAGGAAGGCCTACTCTTGCACAAATTTCATGCATTGGACCTCTAATACTATATAATAAAAGGCTAATATGCAAATCGACCAAACAGCAGAATGACCAGTCGCTATGATGAACACTGACCACCAGGGGGCAGGCACTCAATACAGGAGCTGCCCCCTGGTGGTCAGTGCACTCCCATATGGGGAGTGCCACTCAGCCAGACGCCCTGAGCAGGGCAAACACAGTGCCCACAGTGATGACAGCCTCTCCTGCCTCTCGGCAGCACTAAGGATGCCTGACTGCCATCAATCGGACATATTACACTGGCCCTCTAGTTATTAATATTTAAAAACAAAGTGAATTGCCTGAGATTGCTCTATCATCACAGATCTTTGCTCCTTAGACAGCTATTGTGTGGGCTGCCTATAAAGCCAAAGCAAGCTCCGCTTCCCAGCATCCTTTGGGAATGCCAATTTTCCAAAATAAAATTCTGGGATAATCAGAAGAGGCATGTAGGTCTGGGACATAAAAATGCATTCTCTTCTATCATTGTGCAAGGCATTTGAATCATTGGAAAACATTTGTGTTGACTGGTTACATCAGTCAGGAAACAGAAGCATAATTCACAGCGGGAATTTAATATAAAACTTTTCTTAAGTCGGTGTTAGATAACTAAAAAGCCAAAAGAGAACATGAAGTAGCACAGCGACACGGGTAGAAAACAGCCGCCACCCCTAGGGCTGGGGCACAAGGGCAGGGCTGGGACCTCAGGCCCAGAGGTGATAGTGAAATGCCAATCAATCATTAGGGAGTGATGAGTTTGGAGTATTAATTACTTTTGTTGGCTTAAAAAAAACCTTTATTTTTAATTTTTAAATAATTATGGACTTAGAAACAGTTACAAAAGTAATACACCTGTAGCCTTCACCCAGGTTCCACCAATAGTGACATCTGCTCATCATCAAAACCAAACACGGAATGTAATTAATCTGTACACAGACCTGGACCTTACCAGTTTTTGCATTTACCTGTTTTTATGTCTTTGCATATAAATATGTGGCATTTTATCACATACAGATTTGTGTAACCACCAAAACCACAATGAACAGCCAAACTGTTCCATCACCACAAAGGAACCCTCTCTGTTGCCCCTTCATGATCTTTAAAGTCCCACCTTTATTCTGAAAGGTTCTCCCCCTCCCAAACTGGTGGGCGGAGTTTAACACATGACCCCTTAGGGCACCTCCCCTCCAAAACTGGTGGGTGGAGCTAACAACATGACTGGCACCTGCCAAAGGGACATCTCCAAGACAGTGAACCACCAATTAGCACGGGTCAGAGTGGCCTTGGGGCCCATCCCTTCCTGTTCCACCCTGGGCCCAACCCCCTCCCTTTCCGTCCTTTAAGAGGGACCCCAGGCAAGACATGTGTCGCCTTTTGGAGGGGCACCTCCATTAGCCTGGTTGGGTCCGATTTTCTGCCCCCTCTCTCCCCTAATTCTGATCTTTACCTCGGTGATGGGTCCTGCCCATTACCGGGGAATAAACTCTATTTAAAACTCCCTGTTGTACTGTTTCCTGTTTCCTTTCAAACCTAACATCTTCCTCTCTCTCTCTCTCTCTCTCTCTCTCTCTCTCTCTCTATATATATATATATATATATATATATATGTAACCTTTAATTTATATATATATAAACTTTTATATATATATTACCTTTAATTATATATATATAAAACCTTTAATTTATATATATATATAAATATATATAACCTTTTATATATATTACCTTTAAATATATATATATATATATATATATATATATATATATATATATTACCTTTAATTTTCCCTTTTTAATTAAATTTATTGAGGTGACATTGGTTAATGTTCTTAGAACTTTCAGCTCACCAGTCAAAGGGATTCTAATCTGGGAGAGGCCTTCCCGCCAGAGCCAGTGTCCTTACTGCACACCAGCCATTCCATCTTCCTCTCAGGCACCTGACTTCCAGCGACTTGCTGAGAAATAAAGAATGAATGAATGAAAGGAAGAGACAGAGAGAGAGAGAGACACACAGAGAGAGAGAAGGAAGGGAAGAAGGAAAGAAGGAAGAAAAATTGGTATATTCCCCAGCTCTCTTGTAAATATCATACATTCTTACTGCAAAATTTTTCAGAAATATAAAAAATTGTGGAAAAATAAAATATAATTTGAAGTCATGTGGCCCAAGTTTAACATGAAAAGGAATGAAATGTGTTTACTTAAAAGATGGTGTGATGATTCTTTTTTCCATAGAAATGTATTGGGAGAAAGTAACAATATTTGATTTCAATAGCAATTTTCCTCCCTTCTTGGCCCTTGGGAGAGCCAAGACTTGCCTTCAGGCTCCCCACAGTCATGCCTCTAGGCTTAGTCTCCTTTGTCCTTTTTATCAGGGCCTTGACTTTGACAGCTCAGTTTTGAATAATAGCCTGTTCTGAGAAGAATGATCAAATTTCATCTTTTCTTATGGCTGAGAGGCCTTCATGCATGAAAAAAAACAACAACACAGCCGGAGAAAGTGGAATGCTTCATCCAAATGATCTTGACCAAGATCCCAGTTGGGATTGCAAGCAATAGACACACTATGGTGGTGTGTAGCCAAAAGTAGCTGTTTGGGGAAATACAGTGATGGCGAGCTCATTGGGAGAACAGGGTGCGAGCATCCCTTCCCTTTTAGAAATCCTAGTTTCTATTACCCACCTCATTCACCTGGGTCCTGGTCACAGCATCCGGGCCACAGAGGCCTAGACCACAGTGGCTGCCCTAACATCCCTCCTCCATCTCCTCTCTTCCCTGGCTTCCTCCAGAGTGGCATGCATTAGCATTTCAATCCCTTATCTCCAGCCTGGACCTGCCATTCACATGCAGATTTTTCTCCTGTGAGGCTGGATTGAGACATCACTTTAGAGAAAACTGTCTCTGGTAATTTCAGTGAGGGGAAGAGATGGTAATTAAAGGGAGTTTTTTAACTGAAGTCTTCCTGTTCTGCTCTTCAGCATGAAACTAAGAGACGACATAATAGCAGTAAAAGCAAGAACTTGGGATTCAGACTTGGGTTTCTTAGTCCTGCCATTACTTGCTGTGACCTTGACAAGTTAGAACCTCTCTCCAAGTGTCAGTTTCCTCCTGGGTAAAAATGGCATGAGCACACTCCTTGGCAGTGTTTTAACTATAAAAGTTGTAATACACCTGGTACCTCACATAGTGCCCCGACACAGTAACCACATAGTAAGTATCAAGAATTATCTAGATTGTGATTCCCAGAAAAGGGTAGAGGCATCAGTAACCTCCCACCTCCTTGGATGGGGTGGGGAGTGGGAGCCAGGCAAGCCAGGGTGCAGGACATCTAGTTTCATGTTACCTGGTAGTGCCTCAGTTTCCGAATTATTTCTCCGGGTCTCCACTTCATCCCACTCCAGAAAAATCCAGATTGATAAGGAAGAGTCAATCGTAGCTGGTCATTGAAAGAAAAGTATCCAAGGAAACTAATTCATACTTCTGTGGACGAAAGGGGCCACATGCTGACCTGACAAGCTCAGGGGAGGCCTGCATGGTGGTCTTGAAAACTCAGAGACCTAAAGTAACCACAAAGGATGGTCTGAAGGATGGTCTGAAATTAAACTTGAACTAAAAGCAGTTATGGTGGGTAGTTACATCCTAGTTCAGTATCTTCACTCACAAGGTCAACCTTTACCTGAACTGAGACTGTCTTTTTTGCATCTATGATAACATATCCTTGAAATGTCTGGGTAACTTGTAACTTCCCCTTTTGAAACATGGTAGCAACCATACTTGGGTAAAAACTGCTCTTTGAATTTTAACCCTTCTAGTCTGACTCCTGCACCTGATTAAACACAGGATAGTTACCTCAGCTTCCAGGTCCAGACCTGGAAGCTAAGGCAATTTTCCTGTGCCTGGGACCAGAACTACAGGAGATTGATTCCCACTGACTCAGTAGCTTCAGGGGTAGAAACTGTAGATAACCTTTAGAGACTAACCGCTGAGCGCTGCTTCTGTATTATCGGCTATCACAAGATAGGGCCACATTCCAATGACCAGCAGGATGTGACTGGGAACGACCCTGCGGGCTGCTCCTAGCCTTTAGAATTTAGAATTTAGAATTTAGAATTTAGAATTTAGAATAAAGGAAAATTCTTATGGTTTGGACCTTTAAAAGTACTGCCTACACCTGCAACAGCTCGGTCTTGTGGACTCCACCTGCATGCGGTGCTTTTGAGGCTGTCCTGGCCAGTTTTTCAATAAATCCTTGCCTGACTTTTTAAAAAATATATATATTTTATTGATATTTTACAGAGAGGAAGGGAGAGAGATAGAGAGCTAGAAATGTTGATGAGAGAGAATCATCGACCAGCCGCCTCCCGCACACCCCCTACCGGGGATGTGCCCGCAACCAGTGTACATGCCCTTGACCAGAATCAAACCTGGGTCCTTTCAGTCCGCAGACTGAAGCTCTACCACTGAGCCAAACCGGTTTTGGCTTGCCTGCTTTTTTAAAATCAATCATCAGCCTCCGGTGATTTTATTTTGAACCCAGGGTTCGACCCCACAACACTTTTCTGGACCCCTTGGGGCACAACCTAATGTTCCTGGGCACCAGGACAGGTACCACAAATTTCTTCATTGTTATCAGGTTAATTGTTCCCACATCTATTTACTTTTTATCCAATCCCAGAGGTTTCCCCCTCCCTGCTTTGCTTTCTCCCTCCTCTCTAGTCTATCACCAATGGATTTCAGGTAACCCACCCACACCCTTTCCTTTGATTGCAATATATAAAAATAGAGGAAAACCCGCCATTCTCTGGAGCATTATCTCAATTCGTTGAGATTCTGCTTCCAGGCAATTGTCGACAGTTTGGCTCAAATAAACTCACAAAAATTCTTTACAGGTTTCAATGTTTCTTTTTAATGTTAACACTTCAAAGGTGTTAGGTGTCATAGCAATGTTTTCCTTTAGAAAAGTGTAGCTTAGTAACTCACAGGGGTGAATATTATGAAGGAATTTCAAAAGAAGGTTTTCCTCACCTCTCAGGCTTTATGTATTCACTTAGCAAACATTTTCAAAGTTCCTTCCCTGTGTCCTACCTGCATTGGGTGGGTTTAGAAATATTATCCCTTCAGAGGTAATTGCTGTCAGCATAGGGGATAGATAAGTAGACCATGGGGATGCATTTGAGTAAGGCTGTACTAATGGCTGGCTGTGGACACTTATCTGGACTTTCATTACAGGAAAGTCCTTGTCTTCTGAGTCAGTTAAACTCAGGATTTTTAGTTACTCCCACAAGCACCTCACCACCACTAGCATGTCACCTACAAGAGAGCAAAGATCCCCAGTGTCTGAAACCAAACCAGGTAGATAGAGGCATTCACTGAAAATATGCTGAGTAACTGACTAAATGAATTAATTTTTTAAATATGTATTTTATTGATATTTTACAGAGAGAAAGGGAGAGAGATAGAGAGCCAGAAACGTCGATGAGAGAGAAACATCGACCAGCTGCCTCTTGCACACCCCCTACCGGGGATGTGCCCGCAACCAATGTACATGCCCTTGACCGGAATTGAACCCGGGACCTTTCAGTCCGCAGACCGACGCTCTACCACTGAGCAAAACCAGTTTCGGCATGAATGAATGAATTTGAATAGAATACGAAGTCTCCAACATGGAGAGTATGAGTGGTGCTAGAATTCCAGAGGTGAGGGTGGGGATGAGGCCTTCCCATGGTCTGTCCACATTACATAATCCCACCCTGTCCACCTGTTCTAGCCCAAATCCCCCACCCACTCCTATAAGAAGAGTTCTGCTTTGTATTAGCTTGTTATCAACATGCCCTTCCCTCCAGCCAATTTCCTTTCCAACAACCCCCCTCAAAAGTGTTATCTGTGCCCATTGCCTCCAGTTTCTCTCCCACCCCTCCTCCTCTCTCAAAATTCACTTCAATCAGCTCTCACCCCAGCCTCCCCACCAAACCTGTTCTTGTAAAGCCCACCTATCGCCTCCATGTTGCTAAATCAGTGACCACTCTTAGTCCACACCTTGCTCACATCCTGGCTGCATTAGACAGGAATGTCCTTCCTCCTGGACACAGCCTCTCCGGCTGGCTTCCCTCTGGACTCATGTCCACCTGCTTCGTCTCCTCTGCTGTGTCCTGCCTTTTTTCTTTGAGTTCTTGAAGCTGGCCTGTCCAAGGCTCAGTCTGAGTCTTCTCTTCCTCTTTTCATGTGCACTTCCTTGAAGATCTTATCTAGTTCCACCATTTTAAATTCCACTTGTCTCTGCTAACAACCCCCAAGTTGAATCTCCTTCCAGAGTTGTCTTCTGAACTCCAGACTCACAGCCACTGACACTGGGCATCACCGCAGCTTGTCTAGCAGACACTTCAAACCCAGGTGGCTGGAGCGAATCTGATATTTCCCCACAGACCTGTCCCCTCCTTGCAATTGCTCATGCCCGAACCTTTGAGTCCTCAGTGATCTCTCTTTTTTCTCATATCCTCCATGCAATCCATTGGGGAAGTCTGTTGGCTCAGTGTCCAAAGCTTAACCAGAATCGGATCACCTCTTGTCACCTACCGGCGGCATTGCTCACACCCTGGGCTGAGCCATTGTCCTTTCTCACTTAATAAGAGCAGTCATCTGCTAAAATAACAGTCTGTTCCCAATAGATCTTCCAGAGCCATCCTCTTACAGCATAAACCAGACTGGGTAGCGTCTCTAGTCAGAATCCTGCCATGGCTGTCCATTGCTCGTGTTAAACTAAGTGGCCTAACAGAGCTTACAGGATGTGCATGCCCACCCCCTCTCCCTGTAGCCTGTCTCCTTCCTATGCCTGCTCCTGCCCTCCGGCCTTTGCTCTAACTCAGGGGTCCGAACACTGTTTCTACAAAGGGCGAGAGAGAAAATATTTTAGACTTTGAAGGTCTCTGTCAGGCTACCAAACTCTGTCACTGCAGCAGTGTGCGAGCAGTCACAGACAAAATGAATGGGGCGGCTGTGTTCTCACACCCCTTTCTTTAGGAACATTGAAATTAGAATCCCATCTGGTTTTCGTGTTGTGAAATAGTACTCTCCTTTTGACTTTTTCTAACCAGGAAACTGTGAGAAGCATGGTCAGCTGGTGGGCCTCTGAGAACAAGTGGCAGGAGGATGGACGGGGAACAGTTTGCAGGAATGTTTCTTCTACAGAAACCTGCTTGGCCATCCCTTTCTTTTTCCGTCTCTGGTTGAATGTCACCTGTTCAGACTTCTCCATTTAACTCTCCACCCTTTCTTGGGTGGCCCTCAGCATTCTCTATCTTCTTCACTCTTCCCTCCCTTTTTATTTTTGCACACTCCCTATCAACCTCGAACATGCTATATCGTTATTTACTGTTGTATGTGCTGTGTACTGATGTCCTGCCCCCTGTTCCTTGCGAGAACGTGGGTCCCACAAGGATGGACACATTGTTCTGTTCGTTCATTGCATTTCCAAGCCCTGAGATGAGTCTGAAGGGCTGGAGGAGGAATTCATGCAATGAAGAGGGCCCGAGGGGAGGGCATTCCTGGTAGAAAAACTGTGTTTCTTGGTATGAGGCCTGAGGGCTGGCTAGTGCAGGCCTGGGGGCAGTGACAGGGAGAGGCTGGAAGAGTCCGCAGCCATGCGGGATGCTCTGACGGAAAATGGGGGCCGTTCACAGATTTCTGGGAATTCAGGAGAAAGGCTTCTTCAACTGAGAAAAGCCAGACTTGCTTCTGTCAGGAAACGAATCCAGGATCTTTTCTCAAAACTGCCGCACCCTAAAGTAAGTGAGTGGGAGAGGCCTGGCTGTCCGGCCAACATGCTCTGGGCACCAGCTCTTCTTAGAAGTCCCACAGGATGGCGAATCACACCTCAGCCCCAAAGCCCCTGAGTGGATAACAACATGGCGAGATTCAGAACTGCAGACCCCACTGGGAGCAACACCAGTTTCCTCCTGACCCCTTGAGTTCTCCAAGATCCTCTTGAGCACATAGAGGCCTTTACATTTTCCATTGCCTTTTGTGTACACAGCCTGGTGGGGCTTGAATACTAATGTGTGCAAGATGCTCAGATCCAGGGCGAGAAGACACAGGTATGTGATATGACCTTTGATGAGGGGAGGGATGAAAGGTTTTCCCCTTCCCAAACTGGTGGGTGGAGTTTAACACATGACCGGTGTAAGGTTCCCCCCCCCCCTCCCAAGCTGGTGGGTGGAGCTAACACATGCCTGCACCTGCCACAGAGACATCTCCAAGACATTGAACCACCAATTAGCATGGGCCAGAGTGCCCTTGGGGCCCATCCCTTCCTGCTCCACCCTGGGCCCAACCCCCTCCCTTTCTGTCCTTTAAGAAGGACCCCAAGCGAGACATGCCGCTGTTGGATGTGGACCGCCATCAGCCCGACTGGGTCTGAGATTTCCTGTCCCCTCTCCCTCCAATTCTGATCTTTACCAAGGTGATGGCTTCCGCCCATTACCGGGGAATAAACTGTACTTTAAAACTCCCTGTTCTGTTTCCTGTTTCCTTTCAAACCTAACAAGGGAGTCTGGAGGCAAGAGTGACCACGTCTGGGTGGAGAGAGAGCAGGGAAGACTTCGTGGAGATGGTGGCATTTTGTGTCACTCTGAGTCAAAATCAAGGGAGTGAAGGGAAAGAACACGCCAGAACAGGAGTGTGTGGACATTTGTATGCAGACAGACTCTAGATTAGCACCAAGGCAAGCAATCTACTAATTACCCGGAGTAACAGTTATTTCCCAGGCAGCCAAAACACCCAGCCCTAGCAGATGTTGTCAAATGTATCCATTTTGTCCCATAATCTTTAAGTAATCTTTTCATAAAGTACCAAGGGAAGTAAAGACCTAATCCATCCTCCCCGGCAGGAGGGGAATTATCTTTCTGATGGTATAAAATAATCCTTTTAGGTGACATGAAACCGGCTCTTAGCCCAAATCCCTTCTGTTGCCTCCCCCACAGGTGCCATCATTACTGTGAAGAATCACATTTAAGAAATACGCAGGAAGACTGGAGGGGTTATTTTGAGCCTCAAATAGTATTAAGTTGGAACCTGAATCTCCTAAAATGACAGTGATGAGGGCTTCTGGCCGGCTGAGCTGAGGCTCCTGCTGCTCCCTCTTGGAGGGGAGCCTTCCATTCCTGGGCGGGGAGCCCGGGGTCCTGGCCCACTCCCCGGGCCCACAGTCCTAGCAGGGACTTGGGACTGTGAGAGGTTAGGTGGGAAGAGCAATTCAAAACAGCCGGGAGGAAGGACGTGTTAGAATAGAGAGCCTTGGAGATGGTGGGAACCTGAGACCACCCACTGAGGAATGCTCTCCTTGGAGTGATGGCAGCCCAGCTGGGCGAGGAGGGCTTGAGTTCAAGGTCTAACTGCGCTGCAGACTATTGCATGACTTGGGGGCATCACTCGATTTCTCTTTTAGAGTTTGTAAAATGGGAGTGACATCAGTAAAGCCTTCTTGTGCTATATACATGGGAGAAAGCTTTCTAGGTAGTGACTGAGATCCTTTGGGCCCTGTTATGGGAGAGTCATGCCTCAAGGCTAATGTTCCGTTAAGGTCTGGAGCTAAAATGAATGCACAGGGACTTCCATCCTGGGATCCTCTCCTATGATAAGTCTCCATTTTGTAGGGGTAGCTTTCTTGAGGGCAGAAGTGAAACAGGGTTGATTCCACTCCCCTTTGCACTGTGCCCCCTGGTCATAGCATGCAAGGCAGTGCTCTAGCCTGCAACACACTTAGCCCATCTGTTATTCCCCCTCCTTACATTTAATGCCATCTATTCCAGCCCTCTGTGAGCTGGAGCAAGATTTCTAGAGCACATGCTCTGGGTCTATTTGGTGCTATGTGAGCTCCCGGGGACTCAAACAAGAAAAGTTGCTTGTGGAGCCCCTAAAGAACATACAGACAAACCCAGTCCCCCAAAGCATACCATGCCGCGTGATGTTTTATAATAGAACTTTGTACAGAGTGTTGAAGGAGGAAAAAGGATGGAGCTCATAATTAGAGCTATTTTCATTATTACAGGAGGAGGCAAGCGAGGAGTTGGGAGAGGCTGCTGAGAGGGAGCAATGAGGATGGAGATAAAGAAGGGAGAACAGCAGAGAAAGCTCTCAGTAGGTGGATGCTGACGGCAGTGTGTGTGTGTGGGGGGGGGCAAGGGATTGAACTGAGGAAGACACTGCAGGGAGAGAGAGCAGTAAGACATACCCATTGTGGAGCAGTTGCTCTGGGTCAGCATGGCCAATGGAGGGGGTGAGAGGCAAGAGAGACACTGGGCACTTGGCAGGTACCAGAACGCAAAGCTATCTCCTGGTCTCTAAGGAGTTAAGCTTTATCCCAAAGTTCCTTTGAAATCCTCCGAAAGAGGGGAGTGACATTATCAGATTTTAGAAAGATAATTTTGGTGGCAGTATGCAGCACAGATGGGCAGGAGAAAATTAGAAGCAGGAGACCCTGTTCTGCAAGGATTGTGATAATCCAGACAACGGATGATGAGGGCCTGAGTGAGGGCAGGAGTGTGGGAATGGGGACAAGGTGGATTAGAGAGAGATTTAGGAAAGATAATCAGCTTGGTTGCTGATTGGGAGTGGGGAGTGAGCAAGAGAAAGGAGTGGAAAGTGACTCTGAGGTGTCCAGTTTGGGTGACAGGGCTGATGATTGTGTATTGATCAGGGAATAGAGGATGAGGAGGAGATTGGGATGAGTGAATTGAGTTTGGGATTAGGAAGAGGTGTACAGCTGGCAGTTGAAAATGAGAAGAGATTAACCAAAGAACTTGGTTATGTGTATAACCCATAAACACAGACAATAATGCTGTGAAGGCCCGGGGTGGGAGGCAGCGAGAGTGGGAGGAGGTGGGGGAATGAAAGGAGGCATCTGTAATACTTTCAACAATAAAGATAAAAATTTTAAAAAAGAAAATGGTTTTAAAGTTTAGGAGATAAATTCATTTATTCATGACACAAATACCAAATGTCAGCTATGTGTCAGATAACCTTCTAGTGTCTGGAGAAACAGCAGTGACTATGATGGACACAGTATCTACCCTCATGGAGCATTCATTCCAAGGGGTAGAACAAATAAACTAGTGACCAGATGCAGACTAAGATAGGATAACATGAGAGAGAGTGACTGGGTGAGGGAGGGTGGTGAGGTGGTTACATTAGAGAGAGCTTTAGGGAAGGCATTACTTAAGAAGGAAGGATTTGAACTAAGATCTGAATAATGAAGAAGAGCCAGCCATGTGAAAACCTCAGGGAAAAACAATTCTGGCAGAAGGAACAGCATATGCAAAGGCTTTGAGGTAAAAATAAGCTTGGCACTTTCCAGAGTGTTTGCAGAATAGTGAACCAAAGGGATGGCATGAGATTGGAGAAGTGGTCAGGGGTCAGGTCACATTATAGGGTGTATGAGTCAGATTAGGCCAAAGTGCATGGTAACAAATAATCCTCAAATCTCAGTAGCATATAGTCTTTACTTATCACTCATACTACATTCCCATTGTGGGTTGACTATACATCTTCTCAGCTCTGGGTTCCAGGTAGATGGGGCACCTCTCATCAGAAACATTACTGGTCTCTAGAAAGAGGGAAAAGAGAAGGAGGAAGATCACATAATAACCTTCAAGCTTCTGTGTGAAAGTGGCTGTGTCACTTCCATTGGCCAAAGCAAATGATATGGCCAAATATGAAGTCATCATCGAGGATGGGCTTTAAAATCCCCCCAGAGAAAGGAGCAGCAGATGTTAGACCAACAATAGAACCTGCTCCATAGGCTATGGTGAGGATATTACATTTTATACCAAGGGCTATAGGAAGCCAGCAGGATGTATTTAACCTAGCAAGATGGGTTAAAAAACAGATCGAGAATGACAATAGGAGATACAAAAAGTAAGGTAAACTAGAAATCAGTCTCAGGTGCTGAGCTCAGGGTAAAGGAGCTCCTTTCGGGTGGAGCCCTGAATGCACTATCAGGACAGCACCCTTTGTAGGAGGCACTCTGAGTGTGTGTGTGTGTGTGTGTGTGTGTGTGTGTGTGTGTGAGAGAGAGAGAGTGTGTGTGTGTGTGCGCACGTGTGTGTGTTTTCACTTAGCCTGGCCTCCTGGGCTCTCCCTTTATAAAGTGATCAGGTGCTCTTTGATAGTTTTTAGACAGAGACCCTGGAATATCAGGATCCTGACCAAGATCACATCATTCCTCTCTATGAGTCTTCTAAAGAAATATGAGTAAGATGAAAATTGTAGATGAAAAATAAAGCACACCTCATTGCTAGTGAGGGTGAACCCTAAGCCCCAACACAGACTGAAGGAACCAGAAACAACTGTGTCTTATGTTTTCTCTCCCTCCTCACACCAACTATCATAAGAAAAATAAATCCCTGTTCATGAATCTCTCTCTCTCTCCCTTCTACTTAGAAGGGAGAGAGAGAGAGGAGGACAAGATGGTTGGCGTGACCAAGGAGAGTGGGTCCCTGAGGCAGTGTGGCACATGGACCACTAAACTGTAGAGAAAAGAGAAAGAAAAAGCAAAATGACTGACAGTCCCTAGTGTAGTGTAGACCAGAGAGCAGACCCTCAGGCCACCTTCCGGACAGAGTGGCTCCACTCACAGGTAGCCCAGTCCAAAGCAGCAAAGTAATGAGTCCGGATCAATCTTCCTCTCCAAGGAGAAGGTTGAGGAAGAGATGGAAAGGAACCCTACTTTTGCTTATATGCCACTTCTGCTACCTCATCCCTCCATTCTGGGAGAGAAAAGGAGACAGAAGAAGAGAACTTTTGAACTTTTCCCGCCAAAGCCCCACCTAGTAGTGGCTTTATTGTGATTTCATTGTGTGTTTGAAATATTCCAGAGAGTCCCAGAAGTGAAGAGGGACACATGGCCAAAATATCCAGGCCAACGTGGCCAAAATATCCAAGTCTTAACCCACTTGAAGACTTTCTTTGAACACCAAATTGTGGCTTCTGTTTTTATAAGAAAATATCACATCTTTTCAACTAAAATTATAAACACCTTTATGGCCAGAGCCCGCATTTATGCTTCTTTTGACACTCCCATCCCCACCCTAGTCTAGCAAAGGCCAGTCAAAAACAAGTGACTCACTCACGGTGTGAGTGAATGGCCATGTGAAGAAATTATTTCCCAGGAGGCTTCAGAAGCACCCCTTGAGCTCCATCTCTCCCATTGGCCTCTGTGTCGGGGCTGAACTTCCCGTACCTGTGAGGGAGCAGAGGGAGAGGGCAGTGAGTTTATGATGCTCAGGGAAGGACAGCAACAATCTAGGCCTTCTACTTCTCTTCCTGGCTGGCCCTGTGATCAGTGTTTAGAGAATGATGACGTGTCTGTTTCCTCAAGGGACATTACCCAGGGGGCTGGCCAGGGAGAGCCTACCTGTCAAGTTGACTGGAACATAGAGAGATAATCTTTGGGTGAGTCCTTCTGAGGCACCCTGGGGCTTTGATGACAGAGTTAATGAATTGAAACACCAGTGTCAAAATGGAAGTGAGGAAGAAAAATTAATTAGTGATTGAATAGTTATGAGGAGACATATTTTAATGAGGGCCTCTCTAATTTGAGCTGTTCCTTGGTGCTCCTGGATGGGTGTGGCTGTCCTTCCTTTTTCTGAGAACTGTAAGGGTTGGCAGGCAGGAGGGACTAGGAACTAACATCTCTCTCTAATTTATATTCAGGGTGGATGGGGAAGAGAGTCCTCTGCTGTCCACAATACGCCAGGGCCTCATAAAGCTATTTATCACCACTCTGAATTCTGTTCAGCAGGATGTTCATTTCAATTTGCAGCTACTTCTTTACCTGGTTTTGGCAGGCTTGGCCAGGCTCCCAAGAGGAGATCTGAGCCGAGAGGAGGAGTCACACACAGGCCAGGAAGGCTGGTGCTGAGCTCTCCTGGGATGTGCCTGCCACCATTTCACCCTCCACAACCTCCTTTAACTCTATTTGCTTCTGCAGGAAGACGGGGAGATTATGATGTTTCACCCCTGTTCCAAACCCTTGTCATGGTTAATAAAGGTCTGGCAGGGATGGGAGCAAGGACGACTCAGCAGGTTCTGGTGTTGGGAACTGAGGAGGGAAGACAAGTGTAGCTCTTGCTCCAGCTGTCTGTGTGACAAACACCAAGGAGCCCAAGGACCAAGAGGGACCAACTGTCCCTGTTTCCTGCACTTACTCAACAGGTTTACTGATCCCATGGGGCATATGTGTGGATAGTGGGGCTGGTAGGAGCAGGTTGAGGCACAGAAAAGGAAGCTCCAGAGCATCAAATTATTAAGGTTAAGAAAATGGTTCAGGAAGAGGAAGTTCAAGGTTAAGTGACCAGCATTGGAATATGAACAGCAAGATGAAATGCATGATGGGGAGTTTTTAGCCTGGGGACCTGTATTTTCCCAACCCTGACTTGGATCCAGATTGGGCTCAAGGCTTTCAGAGGAGGGCTTGAGCCTGAAATTGGGATTTAATCTTATCATTTCTTATTATCACAAAGTGATGCGTGTTGACTATAGGAAAATCAGACAAGGAAAAAGAAGTTTAACCTTACCTCACTACCCAGAGACTAAGCATTGTGAATATTTTCAGATGCTTTTAAAGGAAACATATTTAATATTTACATTAATAACTATTTAGCTGTCTGTCATGATTCTATCTGGTAGGCAGGAGTATTTGGGTCATTGGAAAGGCTTAACTCATTTGTTATATTTGTGAATTAAAATCCAGTTTAAAATTTATTTTCCATTAATTACAAACTATTGGGTATGGGAAAAATAGCAAAATGTAACCATGGATTTCTTGTGCAATAGAAAATTTAAATAAAGAAAAAGATAGTAGTGCATAACTGATACATAAATAACTAGAGAAGAAATTTTTGTCTGGAATAGAAAAATAAAATATAGCAAAAATATCAAGACAAAAGAAACATTTTAAAAGAAGATATTTTTAAGTAAAAGGGAAAATATAAAAATTCAGATAACTCTGGTAAAAAGAAAAAAGTACTACCTCAAGTTCAACAGGAGAATAATTTATCATTATGGTTTATTTTCTTCTAGTGGTTCCATATCTTTATAGAAATGAAAAGCTCTCTGTCCTGTTCTCTGTCTTCAGATGTTCTTGCACTTGGGGAAGTGAACGCCTCAAGGGCATTCTCTCAGTCCTCATTCTGGGCACTTGATGAAGACCTGCAGGAAAGCACTGGCATATGGGTGGGTGTAGACTCACTTTGTGGCTGCAGCTTTTGGGGATTCTAATCTGTCACATGGGGTCACATACAACCATGAAAGGTTGTTACCTGAGTTGATGGCTGATTCCTCTCCTCTTACGCCCCCCCCCCTCCCAACACACACTTATTCATAGAGAAGCAGTTAAGGATCTCTTCCATCCTAGGAAGAGCTTG
Source organism: Vespertilio murinus (assembly GCA_963924515.1). Taxonomy (NCBI): domain Eukaryota; kingdom Metazoa; phylum Chordata; class Mammalia; order Chiroptera; family Vespertilionidae; genus Vespertilio; species Vespertilio murinus. The sequence continues at coordinate 54,672,243 of OZ004712.1, read as the reverse complement.
CCACCCAGGGAATTGAGTTTTTGCAGCCTGCTTTGCATCTTGAGCATGCTGATGATTTTAGAAATTGTGATACAAAATCAGGGCTTACTCAGCTAGTTCTCATTACTAGGGCAGGTTCAACAGTCACTGTAGCTTCCTACATTATAGCCAAAAACAGAAGCCCAAGAGGTATGATTTTTAAATTTATGCTAATGTAACAGAGGAAGATGGTTACTTGGTATTTTCATTTGCATTTTTTATTCTTTAGGACCTGAATATTTCAAATATGATTTTGCTAGTTATATCATTTCTTTTGTATCTTTCTGACCTTTCATCTTTTAGAATCTTATTTTTTTCTGAAATATATATATATATGTAGTGTTAAATACGAAATATAGTGCCTCTTTATTACATTTTCTGCAATAGTTTTTGATTGTCATTTGCTTTAATATTTTACTGTTTTTGTAGTCAAATGTATAGCTCTTATTCTTTTTTAAAGAAAATATCTTGTATGTTTCTAAGCCTATAAAATTACCTTTTTTTCCTAGAGGTTTGAAAAATATTTAATTCTATTTATGTGAATTTTGATGTTGAAAAAAAACCCCATAATTAACTCTTTTACTCAATTTTGAATTCATATTAGTGGGTAACATAAAGTGAGATTCTAAAATTACTGTTTTTTCAAATTGCTAGTTAATTGTCTCAACAGCATTTATTGGGTAATCCTTTCTTTCCCTCATTGAGCTGTAATGAATCTTACATCCTTGAACATAATCAGGTCCATTTCAGTGCCATCTGTTGTGTTACAGTGATCTCTCAGTCTGGGCCTGGGCAGCTCCAGATGAATGTTTGAAACTGAGAGCTGGAGAGCTGACTGTGGATTTGATAGGCCCTCCTCAGGGGCCAGGAGCCCCATTCCCTCTGTAACTATCTGACAGTAATTATATAACTTTGATTCATTTACTTATTTGTTTAATTTCTGAGTCCCTAAGAAGTAAAGCTCTTGGAGGACTGTGATTGTTGGTGACAATGTTAACGATCCCTGAGCTCTAATTCTTGTGGGAACAACAATGGCCAGACATCCAGCAGCCTCTGTTCCTGAAAATAGTTGACTTCAAAGAACCACCCAACCCGATATGACTCAGGTAAGACTCAGGGTAATTCCCCTGATTTATGGTCAGGCACAGCCACTCCAAATTCCCATTCTTTGTCCCATAAATGATTAAACTCTTTGTTTTCATTGATGAATCTGGATAAAATACCCATTAACTTGTCTTGGTTAAATTTAATTAGGCTACCCCCACCCCTGAACTTGGGCCCGTGTTCATCCTGAGCTAACCTTGGAATGTGGAAAAGCCCCTCTTTCCCAGCCCCTCCTGAAAGCAGGCTGACTACAACAAAAAGCAGTCCCCATCCACTGTCTGATCATGCCCCTGCTCATCCCATCCCCCCACCCAATTCTTGCTTCCATTTCCCTGTAGAAGCAAAGCCCTTTTCTGCTTGACGTATATATAGCTCTTAAGATCTTACAGATGTTAAAGTCAGAGCATACTTCCTATGACTATAGTCTTCTTTTCTCTAAACTCACCACTGTGTCCCTAGTGTCTAAACAACAGCAGAGGAGGTGATTAATAATGCTTCAATTGCCAAAACCGGTTTGGCTCAGTAGATAGAGTGTCGATCTGCTGACTGAAAGATCCCAGGTTCGATTCTGGTCAAGGGCATGAACCTTGGTTGTGGGCACAGCCTCAGTAGGGGGTGTGCAAGAGGCAACTGATCAATGATTCTCTCTCATCGATGTTTCTAGCTCTCTATCCATCTCTCTTCCTCTCTGTAAAAAATCAATACAATATATTTTAAAAAATAATGATTCAATTATGTTTTAATCTAGTTTTTTAAGTATAAAAATAACACATTGTCATTGAAAGAAAAAATCCAACAGTTCTGAAGGAGATGAAATAAAGTAAAAATCTCTCATTTCAAGTTCTTTAAAAGTTGTCACTTTATATTTTTCTAGAAATTATCTATGTCTATGTGAGAAAATGTATGTATATATCACAAATGAGATTATTTATATTTCATATTTTTCAACTTTCTGCACTCACTTATCAAACAATACACAATATCTTTTCAGTGTTGCTTTCCATATCAGTGTGTATAGAATTACTTCATCCTGCCTAACAGCAGCATAGTATTCCATTATAGATATGCCACAGTTTATTTATTTTTTTCCCCAGGTTCTTGATATTACAAGCAATACTGCTATATACACCCATATGTATATATTTTTACATATCTATATAAGTACATATAAAAGGATAAATTCCTATACAGTAGTTGAAATATTTAAGAATTTAAATTTTTGAGAGATTATCAAGTTGTCCTTCAAACTTATACTTTCACTAAAGATGAATGAGAACAATTTTTAAAAAAGCCTTGGTTATTATTGAACTTTGCCAATCTTATAGATGAAAAACTGAATCTAGTCATTAGTACAGGGTACATTGTTAGCATAGGTAGCTAAATATTCATAAAAGAAGAGAGCAAAGGAAGTCGGACCTTTATTACAAACAATCAAATAGAGAACATGGGTTTGCTTGCTTCCCTAGGAAGTTATAGCTTCACACTCCACCAGGGAACCACCTGTCTCTTCCCCAAGATCTCTGGGATAAGGGATAGAACAGTAAAGAAGCTAGTATGCATGTACGCAGTAGGAGTGTCTGGCAACCAAAGGGACTGTCAGTATAAGGTAATTTAGCATACCTGTTATATATGTTGCAAATAATTTATCTATTTGTTTTTTGACATAGATACTGTTTATTTTACCACAGAAAATATTCATATTTTTATATAGTTAAATCTATTTACCTTATATAGCTTCTACGTTACTTTCAGTTCAATGTATAAGTGTGTCATAGCTTACATAAAACCGACATTTATGGGGACTTGTTGTTTTCAATTTTTAAAATTATTTTAAATAATACTTGCAGATACATATTTATACTCATGTTGACTATTTCATTGGGTAAATTGCTAGAAGTGCTATTCTAAAGTCAAGAGGTGTGAACATTTTAATCATTTAATAGGTATTGCCAAATCAAGGACACAGGTTTTCACCCTCTTAGCCTCTGCTGATCTTAGCACATCAGTAGAAATACCTCTTTTCTCCCGGCAGAGTTAGACGCTGGAGAGGAAATGGATGAGGAGCAGGAACAGAGGGACCCAGCATAGAGGAGCATCTTAAGAAGACATTGTAAGGGACTACATCCCAGGTGCAAATTCAAGCTTGCATTTTTATCACTTAGCGTTTCCGCCTTCTGGCACAGTTTGCCCAAAAGCTTTATCTGATGCTCCTGAAGCCTTGGGTGTGGGGGTGTACACTAATCAGGACCTTGCCTTATAGTTGGGTTTGTGCACAATGATGATGACTTTCAAGGAGGGACCCTTTTCTCTCCAGTTTCCTGCTACCTATGAGCTCATGGTCAGTATAGTTTACATATCTCCTCTGCAATTTCCTATAACCTTTACAACTAGATTAGAGCAAGGGTCTAAGTCTATGTACTTGTGGATAATGAATTTGGAATTAACTGCATTTCTCCCTTCTAAATATAAATGAAGGCGCATTTACAAATCCCGGCTGTTGCTGCTAATTCTCCCGAAGGTAATTGCACACTGCCTTGCATACTTATAGAAGAGCATGAAGCTAGAATTTCATTTTCAGACCTGAAACTGGGTTAGGCACTTCAGTTAAAAGGACAAGGAGGCTGATTTGGCTGATGGTTTCTTTTTATGAACTCCGTGGGATTATATAACCTCACACCCAGAAGCTTGTTTTAACTGATCAAGCTTTTACATTAATTTCAAATTTCTGTTTATGCCTCTGCCACCTTCTCTACAGGACCGTGAGCTCCTTCAGAGCAGGCTTGCCGTGTGACTCCCATGGTGCCCTGCACGGATGGGTGCGGAGGAGACCTTTGTCCTCTCCACGTGAAACCACCCGTGATTTCTTCTGGAAGTCTTACAGATGATGGTTGCTCAAAGCAAAGAGTTCTGATCTGATCGGACATCATAGAACCCTCTTCCCAAATAAGAGCATTCATTTTATAGGACCTTGCCGCAGGGTGATGTGGCAGATCTGCAAAACCATTGGCTGTTTGTACAAAACCTGGGCTTGGTGGCCCCTCTGCTTAGTCCCCGTGTGCCTTTGGGAAACTCCTCAACTTTCCAGTGACCTGAACTAACCATCATATGTTTTGACCCTGATTTCTTGAGAGATCCTGGCAAGTTCTCAGTCCCACGTGGCAGCAGAAGGTGCACCACCAACTCTTCTTCAGGGTTTTGCTCACTCAACAGAGACCTGCCAATCTTGTTGTTGGAGCTGGTGTGGGTGTGAATAGACTCTGGCCAAGAGGGCGGGACAGGAGCCTAATGGGTGTGGGGGAGAAGGCGTTAATGATGAGGCATGCCCTTGGGCATGGACCATAGGAAGACCCCAGGTGGAGGTAGACATGGTCTTACTAAAAATAGCACTTAGAGAGGGCCCAGGGTCCCTTCCATACCACGCTTTGTGATCTTATTGCTGATGGTGAGCCTTTATATCTCTGACCTTTCATGGAACCATGGTCTGGGTTAGATTTAGGGGTTTAGGATGTCTCACTCCTAGTTTCTATTATCAGAGCTGCTCCAGAATTCCCAAGTGATGGATGGGTCTGAGTCCCCAAGAAGAGCAGGTGGGACGGTGAAGATCCCAGATGAGTTAACATCTGTGAAGGGTCAAAGATGGCAGATTAAAAATGGGCACTGAGGGGGGAGAAAGCCAGAAAGCACAAAATGAGAGTTGGTGCATGAGAGAAGAGATTAGAGAGGAAAAGGAAAATCACCAGCAGCTTTGGATTTACCCAGTCGGAGTTTCTGCACTGGGCAGGGAACACTTAAATAATCCAAATTAATTTATTGTTAAAGACAGAGCTCAGAGAGCAATCAAACAGGTGACCACCACTCGCACCAAGTTCCACTGGGAGACAGACTACTGATGCTAAAAGCAAGCCTGCATGCTGAGACAGGAACTGTTTGAACCAGTCACCCGAGGCATTCCCCAGGCACAAGGCAGAGGTTAGAACGTTTCTATCATTCATTCAACACACCTACTGCGAGAGCCTACTCTAGGGGAGGCATGGAACTGCCACGGTTGGGCCTGCCCTCGAGTCCCCACAGTCTATTGTGCAGAGAGAAGAGTGTTGCAGGATCAGTCACCTGATGACTGTATCCAGTGTCAATCCGTAATGAAGGAAGCAGGGAAAGGTGGATGGGGGCCAGGAGTTAGGAAAGACTTTCTGCAGAAATCAGTCACCTTAACTGAGCCTGGAAGGACAAATAGGCATTATCAGGCTGACAGAGACAGGAGTAAGGGACTCCCAGGCAGATGGAATAGCAGGTGTGATGATCTGGAGGCGAGAGGGAGCTTGGCCTTGCTCTGAGGAAATGCCAACAGTCCTCTAAGCCTCAGCATGGGGTGCACCTGAGCATGTGCCCAGGGTGAGCCCTCTGGGTCAGAATGGGCCAGGCTGTGATGAGGAATTTGGGTTATATCTTGAGAGGTGATGGGAGCCCCTGGAGGGCTGCAAGCAGGAGAATGACAGGATCAGATGTGAGTTTCTGGAAGACTGCTCAGACAGCATCACAGGGGTGAGTTGTGGGTGAGACTGGAGAAGGTGAGAGCAGGTGGTCATCTAGATAATGGTGCTGTGGTCTGAGCTACAGCTCTGGATGTGAGGATGGAGAAAAGGAGATGGATTTGGGAGTTGTCAAAGGTTGGAACCTGTGGATTTGGTGACAGGATGACTGTTTCATTGCAGAATGTCAAAGAGTCAGATCTGGTAACTGGGTGGTCCCATCCCCTGAGAAGGGAGGATAGGACTTGGGTTGCACAGAGAGACCATGGAGACCTGCAAGGTTTGTGGCAGGATATCCAGATATTGGCAGTGTGGAGCCTAAACCCTCTCTCTTTTGCTGTTAACGCCCACCTCCTGAGGCGGGCACTATCTGGTTCCTGCCAGTGACTTCCTTCTGGGGCTCTACTCACCCTTCTTCCAAGAGATAGCACCCTTCTAGTGGGGTTAGAGGATGCTAATCCTTGGGGGATGAATGGAGCAGTAGTTTTAAACTGTGTCAGACCCTAGGTTTTTGGCTGCAAGACACTAAGTGGAAGATGGAGGGTGGGGAATGGAGGAGAGAGGGGGAAGCCAAGTGGAGATCCAGAGGTCTCTCTGAGCACCTCTTTTAAAAAGTTCTGAAGGAAAAGACAATTGTAGGTAAATGATGCCCTAGATCCAAGAGATCTTTATATACTAGTAAGGAGGCTAGCTGGAAATGTGTATTGAGGTGGGGGTGGGGAGGGACAATCCCCCGCCATCCTCCCAGGAACAAGCTAAGGAGCTTACCACAGTGCTAACCAGCAGCCAGAGCAGGCAGGTGTAGGTGGAGTCTGGGTAGGCAGAATGGGAGAGAAATTCAAAGAGGATGTGAAGGCTGGGGGAGCTGGCCAGCAAGTCTGTGGGCAGAAATTGAACCACATATACGTTCTATTTGCTCTCTCATTGTTTTTACAATTTCTGAATAGGTTTCCAGCATTTCAAACCAGAAGACTGGATTTCAGACTTTTCTTGAAAAATAAGACAAGGCCAGAGCATAGGGTGGAACTGCCTGTCAGGCAGGGTGTAATTCCCAGGAGCACCAGCCCAGCCCAGCCCAGCCCAGCCCAGCTGGTCTCTCCCAGCCTCTTTGCTTACTGATGGGACTGACCCTGGGCTGTGAGCATTTAAACTTGCAACTTCCGAGTCCCACAGGGCACCTCCCATAAGCCAAGAACAAGGGTCCAGGGGCTCATTTCTTTCTTGACTCCAAAGAACAAAATGACTGTTTTCTGTCTTGCTCTCTTCACAAAAGACTTGCTTAACTGAATTCATGCTGTGGGAACGGTGTCCTTTCTACCATCCTGCTTGATTGCAGGACCAAGAAGATAGTTGGCTGTTCTGGGTTAGGAATCCACCCACTAGCCTCTGTGTAGCAGATTGTAATTTGCAAGTGGAGACCAAGATCGGGAGAGTGAAGTGTGTTAGAGCTCATAGTAGAGGTTTGCCCTAGTCAAGAAGGAAAGGGCAGGTGTCTAAGATCTGATGGATGAGAAGGAATTAACCATTGGAGATGGGACGAGAGGATGTTGTGGGCAGAGGGAGGAGGACTACATGGGGAGATGCTAAGGAGGGAAGACATGGATAGATGGTCCAAGAAGCAAGTGTATTAGCCCCGGGGGGAGATGCTCTCTTGGAGCAGAATAATGGTAGGGGATGTATTTTGGCCATTTTAGAAAGTGGGGAGCAGGGAGGGATGGGTTGGTGATGAGGAGTGAGGAGAGCACTGTGAAGTGACATATCCTTAGATTCTGGGTTACTAACGAAACAGGGAGTGGTGGCATTCACTGAGATAAGCCACATGAAAGCAAGTACAAGGAAGACTTGGTCACAAGTTCCTCCCTTCTGAATTTGGAGGGGACTTTGAGACACCTCAGAGGAGTTGACAAATGTGCACTTGGATACACAGGTCTAGAGCTCAGAGAAGTTTGGACTCTCTAAAAAGAGCTGTCTGTTACCAATCCATTGGTCTGATGGTTGGCAGCATACTGGGTACTTTGCATTCTTAGGTCTTGGCAATTGCATCATTCATTCATTCATTCATTCATCCAACCAATGTTTCTTAGACACCAGTAACTGTGCAGATATTCTGCTATGTGCCAAGTACATGGTGGTAAACAGACAGATGCTATTCTCCCCTCAAAGAAACAAGCTGTGAGTTTTATAGAAAGTGTGGATGTGACTGGGTTCCCTCATCTCTCATTTGCCTCCAGCCCCTCACACTATCTGGGTTATTAAAGGTGGGTTGGGGGCCCTCTATATTTCCCTTCCTTTGCATTGCAGTTAACCCATTTAGAACAGATTAACTCATGTTTTTATACTTCACAACTACATGTTGACAAGAGTTTCAAAACTGCCTGCCATTTCTACTGTAATAATGGTCTTAGGATATTGACTCTAGGTGGAAGCTCTGAATGCTCTGAGTTAGGAAACCAGACCTTGAATACCTTCCAGGAGAGCTGATCTCCTGGGTCCAGGATGAAGTATTTCAAATACTGGGCAACTTAGCCTTTTTCCAATACTCATAGCCAAAAGAAAGTGATCAGTCATGAACATTGATTTGCTCATCTGCCTCCTCTAGACTTTAAGTGCCTTGAGGGAGAGACTGTATGATTTAACCTTGTCTTTTTGGTGTCTAGCATAGTTCCTGGAACACCACAGGCAATTAATGATCTCATATGAAATGTGCAAGAATAAATAAATAAATATGCAACATCTTTTGATAGTTGTGTTGTTATTCTAGTTAATTCTTACTTTATTTAAACTTGTATGTTTTTGTCTCATCTCCTCAAATAAAGTTTGAGTTGCTATAGGTGAGAACTTTGGTCTCTCTGAGATACTGGACTCACAGCAGGTAATCCCTCCATATTTGCTCTTTAATTGCCTAGAATTAGGAAGATTCATTTGGCCCTCTAATCATGATCCTTTGCCTGTAGTGACATCTGCTTGTAGTGAGTTTTCTCAAATTTTCCTGGTTTGTAAGAGCAAATACAAGCCATTTCTTGAATTTCTACCAGGTCTAGGCACTGCATTCAAATTTTGGGTGGAAGGACTCGGGAGCAGGTAAGCATAGAGCTCTTCCACTATCACAGACAGAATAAGCACTTCCTCTCTGTCTCTTCCTCACGCCTTGAGGGGAAGGAATGATTACTACTCTTAACCTACAAAAGGAGAGAACTACAGCTCAAGGAAATTAGGCAACTTGCCCAATGTTAGGATTTGAATCCAGTTGGTTTTGATTGAAAAACCCAGGCTCTAAGTCAAAGACTGTATGATTTCTGTAAACACCAGAATCACCTAGGCGCCTGGGACTACTCCTGCCTCCACTGCAGGCTGTGTTGTGATGGAGAGGGCGGGCTGGGGCCCAAGAGTCTATGTTTTAACAATTCAGCACCCAATGGCATTCTGATGCAGGTGGCACTGTGGGCACTGTGCCCTCATCGACATAGGACACAGTTACTCCTAGACTTAGACTGACTGTGTCTCATACATGTCACTGCCCTTTGGGGGAACAAATGGTATAACATTTCCCTGCTCTGTGTTTCTAAAAACATATAACAATATGTTGAGGGCACCTCCATACGGGCTTTGGCATGAGTCCCTCCTATGCATTGGGAGGTGGTTAAGCACCTGATGGGCAAGGGCGCCAGTCACCCTGCATCAGCCCTGTAAGCGATAGGACCTTTTCCTGTCATATCACCACCTTGGAAATAAAATAAAGGAGACGCAGAGAGGGACAGGTAAAGAGCAACACAGCCACCTCCTGGCAGGGTGGAAGATCGGGGTGGGGGGCCTAGAATTCATGAGGACCATTCAGGATGCAGGGAGTAGAGTGAAGCCCTCCCTGGAACTCAGAGAGAGAGAGGAGGAGAGTCGACCAAGTCCTGCTGGAGATGTAGGGTCCTGTCCCAGAGGGAGGACACAGTGTCTCCGGAGGGAAGCGCTCAGACACTAAAGCTAAACACAGCTGACCGCATCCTGGCTCATCCACTTCCGGCCTGTGTCAGCCTTAGGGCAGCTACTCGCCTTCCCCAGCCTCAGATTCCTTATCTATAAAGCGAGAGAACTCATACCTGCACTGCATGGTATGAATGTGCTGCATGGTTAGAGATAACAAAGACACTTTGTCTGCCACAGAGCTGACTCTCGACAGCAGGTGCCATTAGCTCAGGTCTGAGGTTTGCAAGATCAAGGCTGGGAAAGAAGATGGCACTCAGCTTCACCCCAATCCTGCACTAAAACTCACTCCTCCATGGGAAGCCCCGGGGAGAGTCCTGGCTCCAACACCGAGTCGCCAAGTGGGTACAAATATTTATGGAGAGGCAGGCAACCTCACCAAATTTCTTCTCTACCCCTTGGCCCTGTTCCCTGCTCTTAATAGCTGATACCTGCAGGATTCTGCAGAGAGGGGCTCGGCATTTGAAAAAAGATGAGATAGAGGGCCCAGGAGCCGGGAGCTTGGGAGCACATTTTAGCTGATGTGAAAGGTGCAAGACTGAAAATGCTGTAGAGCTTGAAATTGAGTAACTGTTGAGATTTGCTTCAGAGCCTCTGATTTGCTGCTGGCATATTTATAGGAGACCCTGGACTATTAAAGGATGTGCAGGCTGGGCCACCTGCCAAGGAAGTCCTGGCTTGCTTCCTTCTGGAGCTCGCCAAGATTGTGCTGCCCGAGGTTGTAGCCTTGAAGCCAGGGAACATTCGGGAGGCCCCCACACAGCCCTGGGAAAATAGTGCCGAAAGCAATAGCAATTGACACTTAGAACGACACCAAAGTGAGTGCATTATCTTGTTTTATCTTCGCAGTCATCCTGTGAGTGAGGTAATGATACTAGGGTGGCATCGCATAATGACTAAGCACAGTGACTCTGAGAAGAGGAATGCAGAAGATTGACTTTTTACTCACTGCATGAACTTGGCAAGTTCCTAACCTTGCTAAGCCTCAGTTTCCTCACCTGAAAAATTCGGATTAAAAGCACCTGTCTCATAAGGCAATTTCTTTGAGATTCTCCAGATAAAGCAAACCACCAACATCTAAACTCTAGTATAACGTTTAGTAAATATTAGGTATTGTTGTGTCCATTTTGTAGATGCAGACACGGAGGCCTTGGCTGACTGAGTGGTGTGGCCAAAGTCACATGGGTAGGAAGCAGAGAGGACAGAACTCAAGCTCAAGTATGTTGGATGACTATGCTTTTGTTGTTAATCACTGGGAGCCTTGCCCAAGCTGGAAAATTCCTCAGGATGTTTTGTTTAATTTGAGCAATAGGAAGGGCCTGGGTTCTGGTCTCACCTTGTCCTTTGAGAGGTGAGAAGGGTGGAGTTGAGAGGGGGCTGGGCATCCAGGCCACGCTGGGACAGAGGCTGCGGGGACCTGTGTTTCTAGGCAATGCTGGGGCAGTGTCTTCTGGGCTTGGTGGGTAAGCTGCCCAGAGGGGCCATGGCTACGGTGTGTGTCCTTCATTTAGCTATGTGCCACAGCTGTAATCTCAGGAGAGGATGCCAGCAAGGATTGGCTTTCCTGTGTCACTTTGTGGAAATCCGGGCTGTCCCATTTCAGGTGGAGCAGGCTGGGAGGATCCCTTTCTCTGTCCTCTTTCTCTCTCGGCTCTCTCTCACTCTTACTCTCTCAAAATCCCCCACGAGAAGGACACATGGTCAGTAGCCTAGAGGCTTTCATGCCATGTTCGTGGAGCCGTGGACCACAATTAGAACTGTGATTATCTGACTATCTGGGAGAAAGAAATAGGGTTTTTGGAAAATTTCTTGCAGAATGATATTTTCTTTATACACATCACCTATTACTTATAATGCATATTTGGGAACATGAAATAAAAATATATAACACAGTCACGTTTAAAATTATTAAGAATATACACATTAAGTCACTTTGCCAGATCGCTGTCAAAGTTTCATAATGCTGCTCTCATTGCTGCTCTCATTTCTACTCACTCACTGTGGACCAGTAACAAAGGATTTGCAACTCATTCCTGATAGGCACTCTGGGTAGCCCTGACCTGGGGTGGGACTGTGGACCCCACAGTGTGAGGGTGTCAGGGTCCCCTTCACAAATGGCAGGTCTGTCCCACAGCCAGCAGTTTCAGAGGTGGACATGGATGGCCCTTTCAGCGGCTGTCATCGTAAGTGATGCTGACCAGCGTGATGCGAAGGGTACGTGAGAGCTACGTCCGTCCCCTGCTTCTGCAGCCCGAGCTGCCGTGGCAGCACCACGTGGAAAGGAGGGCCAGTCTGAGGCTGATAGCCACTGGGAAGCTCCCGTAAATAATTGACTCGGGGTTTAGGCTCTGCGAGGAGGACTCGGCGTGGGCTTCTTATCTTCCTCTCTGACTGGCATGTGGGTGGGTTGTTTGGGGAGGGGAGCAGAGGGAAGCCAGGGGCCCACTCCATGCAAGCCAGCCTGTCGTGGTCCTGAGAAGCATGATAGCATATCAGATCTCCTACCCCTTAACCTTGTCAGCCTGCCTTCCAGCGCCGAAGTGCCAGCAGTTGACAAGAGGAAGGGAGGATGATGGGAAATTCCTCTCCTGCAACGGGGACTCTGTTAGGCACACTGTTACCTCACAGTAGCCCCATTTCTGCAAATCCCGGTACAAGGAGAGAGACCCTGGTGCTGAGGGTGGCCCTCTCTAGAGGTGACACAGGCCCCTGCCACTCTGCCTGCAACCCCTCTTTTGCTCAAATCCCAGGTCCCTTTTGCAAAACCTTCCACCACCAACACCACCACCCCCCCCCACCCCATCAGAAAAGCTTCTTCCAGCTCTCAGTGTATTTATAGCCTAACTGGTGAGTGACAGGCCCAAACTCAATTAGTCAACCGCAGCTATGACTCACTCCTGAGGAGCAGGTAGGGCCATTCAGGGTCCTGTCATTACCGTTTGGCATTCCCAAATGCCAGAGGCTCCCAGGAACAAAGGGCACAGCTCTCACCCAGAGCCAGAGTCTGTAAGTCAAGGGTGGGATGTGCTAATGTCAGCTGAGTTCCAGCCAGGGCTGAAGGCAAGTGGGGGAAGGGCTGGGGAAGGGGCTGGGGGGAGGCTGTTACCAGCACCCACATAACCCTGCCCAGAGAATGTCCTTCCTCTTTCCACCTTTATCCCCAACAGCATCCCTTACCACTTCCCCCTGAAACCCAGAAATACCAAGGAGCGGGCAGGTGGAGTGGAAGGTCCTGAGTGGCGATGCTACAGAAAGGGGCCCTGGGTCTTTCCTGGTATTTAAAGGGGAGAAAGTCCAAGCTTTGGCTCTAATGCAACCGTTCCCATTGGGATGTGCCAGCCGGCTCCATTGGCAAACTGCATTTATTTCCAATTTGGTAAAACCTAGTGGTTAAAAGCAGGGCTCTGCAGCCCTTCAGAACTGGACTCAAACCTCTCTATGCCAAGATATCTCTTTTCCAGAGGTTTCAAGCCACTCTGGGTCCCTCCCCTCACCCATCCCCCGCAGGCCTGTGGTGTAGGCAGGCCAGCAAATATCGCTGAGTCATCTTCATCGTGTAGACAGGGGAGAGAAGCTTCTCTCAGCCTCTGGGCACCTTCTGAAATCACCGTCACTAAAGTACACACTGTCGAGACTTAGCCACCAGAGAAACCGCCTCGGCAGCCATCCCAAGTGTGCAAATACCCAGGAGGGAGCGGGAGCGGACAGAGACAGCCGTAGCGCCCCTGCAGCCAGCTCCCAGATACCCTCCTCTCTGACTGCACTCACATTGGTGCAGCATGTGGACCTGGGTGGGGGAGTCAGCGGTACCCACAGACCTGGGGAGGCTCCTCAGGGCAGGCCCACAGGCGAGGACCCTGCTGTCCTCTGGGTTAAGAGTTTCTTAGGCTCTTTCCTCCCCTGAAAGGCATGGGCAGGGGCACCTGGCTGGGAATTTTGTAGGACAACATTCTCCACCCCTGTTTTTTTAGTGTCTTTACAGAGAACAGGAGTTATTGTCCCATCTGTAACCTAGGAAAGTGAGCAGCAAGCGAGCTCACGTTACCAATGACACCTCCCTTTACCTTCCTTTTGAGGAAGAGTTGGCAAGGATAGAAAAGCCCAAATAAGAAAACAAACCTCTTTTGCTATTGCATCACTTAGGAATAGCTACAGTTAGCATTTTGATGTAAATGATTTCACTCTTTTTCCCCTCTGAAACAGAACATTTTTAGCAAAAACAGATTATCAGACAGTAATACAACCTCTTCCTGCACTTAACAATATCCATAAACATTTCCCAGCATCAGTAGATAGTTTCCTACCGCCTTTTTTTTTAATGTTTGCACTGAATTTCATCATATGGTTATAGCACAATTTATTTAATAACAGCAAATATTCACAACATGCTTCCTATGGGCTATGCTTTGCACACACCATCTAATTTATTCTATAAGGTAAATACTATTCCTACCCCGTCCCTTTCATCAATAAGACAGGTTTGGAGGCAGCATTTTGCCAAGGCTGCAGAGGGGCTGGAGTTTGGACCCCCATTCCAGTCTTCCTGGGTCCTGCATCTGACAGCCCCCGCGCTATGCTGCCCCCGGAGGCAAGCACCCATAGCTGGCATTTAGATAATTTCCGGCTTTTAAATATTACTAACAGAGCTATGAAGAACATCTCTAGAGCTATATGTTTTGCACAGGCCATCGTTATTTTCAAGGATAAATTTATAGGCAACGAGGTTAAAGCGAACACACATCTATAGGAAGTTAGGAGACTTGTCTCTGGGCAGGAGCAGGCAGCAGCCGGGCGGAGCTGACCCAGAAGCCTGTGGGGGAGGTGACACCTGTTCCGCACCCTCCTCCCACCCCTTCCATCTTCTCTTCCTGTTCACCCCGAAAGGTTACACGGCCTTGGATTCCCATCACCAAGCTTGAGAGTGACCGTTCCCAGCCCTCTTTGAGGAACACTGAGAACTCTCATTTTACAACTCGCTGCCACATTGCGAGGTGGGGAAATGGCATTCTTTTTATTTACAAACGAATTGCTAATACGGCCAAATTAATTTTAAATTTAATAGGCCATCTGCGTTTCTTCCTGTTGATCTCCTGTCCGTGTCCTTCGAGATGAGCATGGTTTCCACGTCCAGAAATTCCTGGCATCTGTGCGTGCGTGTTCCCGTCCCTTCCAGCAATGAGTGGCAGTGACGGCTGGCTGGCTGGCTGGACGGCAGCATTGCTTGATTCCCCCCTGACGGGTCTCTCGGAGGAAACAGATGGTAGCTTTCCCCTCCGCCTCCCTGACCTGGTGGGACTTCCGTGAACTGAAGCTCCGTTTTTATTGACTCTGGAACACAGCCGTGCTGGGTGGCTCTGTCCTGCAGCTCTGGTGTAGACATTAGCCTTAGAAATGGTGGACTCAGAGCTGTCCGCATGACCCTGCGTTCCTAGGAATACGGATACTAGCTAGCATGTATCAAGCATCTGCCGAACACAGTGTTTGTCCTCACCAGCGATGCAGGGCCCGTCAGGGCCCAAGGGACAAAGGCCAGCAGAGTTGAAGGGAGGGTCACTCTTGCTTTTCTGTGAGGGCGGTGGGGAATGGTATCCTCAGGGGACACCATAAGGAGATGGTCCCTGGCCAAGAGGGCAATTCTTCCAGAAAGTACCATCAGCAAAAGCTGTGATAGATAGCTTATAGTTACCAAGTTGTTTAAGGAAATCAACAAACCTTGTAGCATGAGGCCCATCAGCACCATATGGAGAGTCCCTGAGTATCTGGGAGCTATGAGCCGGTCAATTAGGTTATCAGTGTTAATATTATTCCAACAGAACCCATAGGCTGGGAGAGCCTGGGGACATTCGGTTTACATCCCTACTGCATAACACGAATCATCGTTATGGCTGTTTCAGCACCAAGGAATCATTCCCATTTAGGTTGAGTCAGAAACACCTTAGATTCATATTATACTATGAGCTTTACTTTACATGCATTAGCTCTGGGCTCCGCCAAAGTGGTCCTGGGACCAGCAGCATCAGCCCCCCTCCTGGGAATGGGATGGAAATGCAAGCTCTGGGCTCCAGTCCAGGCCTCCTAAATACAACAGACTCACAGCAGGGCCCCGCAACCTGCATTTTAATAAACCCTCCATGCGGTTCTGAGGGAGGTCACACTTGAGAACCACTCATTAGTTCACTGAGTCTTGGTGACAAGGGTCTGAAAGTTATCTTCTTCCCAAATTGCAGAATAGGAAACCGAGGCTCCAAGAAATGGCAAAGCAACCACATTTGGAGTGGAGACAAACTCCCTACTCTGTCCTGTTCCCAGGTCTGGGGTGGTGTGCTTTTCCCGGGAAGACATTTGAACCCCAGAATTTTAGGTCATACATCTGGGCTGAAAGGGCTGGAAAGGAAAATCTCTTTCACATTTCTCATTTTACAGATGACGAAGGAAGCCCAGCGAGGTTAGACCCGATGCTTAATGGCAGAGCCAGTAACTGGAACAGCTTCTTGAAGCCTGGGGCAAGGAACTTTCCACCAGGGCATGAAGAAACCCTAATTTAATTTTGTCTGAGGCCATGCCTCTGCTTAACTGATCCGATTAAGTGTCTGAATTGGGACGGCCACCTGCATCTCCTGGCGCCGGCCTTGGGAGGAGTCTGCACAGCATAGTGGTGGCTCTAGCTGGAGGGCAGAGGACAGAGACTCCCAGAAGGGTTTCCAGTGCTGCCCAAGGGGTCAGGTCCTGAGACCTGCCAGCATGGGGAGCACGTGGGCTCCTCCATGACCTGCAAGCTCTCCTGGGGTCATGGATTCCTATTTTGTAGCCTGCAAAGGGTCTGAACCCCATTCCATTCCCTTCTTCGTGGGCTTTGGGGGCATAACTTGGCTCTCTGTGTTATAAATATTTAGTGACAAATTGAGCCCAGGCTTTGAGTGTGGATCAGACTTGGCAGCCATGTGATTCCAGTCTCCCTGTCATCTCTCAGTGCTTCCACCGCCTTCACTGGACAGGCAGCATTGCTTGAGTCTCCCCTGCACATGGCAGAAACCTGTGGGGAACCGGAGAGCAGGGCTAAGAAGGACCAGTTGCCACCTTCCTCTCCTTTTGAAATGTTTATTGAAGTATAGCAAGCACAGAAGAGTGTATTTACAGTATTTGCATAAATGAACAACTCTGAATTTTCACAAATTGAATGCACCTAAGTAACCAGCATTTAGTTTTAGACACAGACCCTCACCATCATCCCAGAAGCCCTGGGTACCACCTTCCGGATGCTTACCATCTCCCCTCCCTGAAGGATAATCATTGTCTTGACTTCAACACCATAATTGGGCTTGTTTTAAAATGTTATAAAAATGGATTAACACAAAATTCTTCTGTGTCTGACTTTTTTCTTCTTCTTCTGGATATTATGTTTACAAGGCACATAGACTTTTCTCTTTAGAGTTTAGTGCTTAATTATATTTATTTTAGTAGTCTGAGACATCTTGTCGGGCCCACTTCTGCCTCATGTCTTGAGCTCCCAGAGTATTTACCTTTACCCTGGAAGGCTAGAGAGCTGATGGGCTCTGTGACTGGATGTACCTATGTCTTTCATAAAGCCACCACGGACAGAGTGCTCAGGGGCCGGCCACTTGCTGAACTGGTGTCTTCAGCCATGAGACAGATCTGCTGCACAGGGACCTGTGGGGCCCAGAGGGACGCGGCCTCTGCTCTCCTGTCTGGGCTGCTGCTGACTTTCCGAGGAAGCCAGTCCCCAGAGGGCTGCTTCAAAGCTCTGCCTCTCTGCTTAGAGGCCGAGTCACTCCTCTCCCAGAGCCGGGGGATAAATAATAGATAAAATCCGTGCATTTGAATAGGGCAGGTTCTGGGACCTCAGAATATTTTACTGAGGTATTAAAAGAAAGTTCTCTTCTCCACACCCCAATGGAGGTGGAGAGGGGCCAGAGCATGCCTTCGGGCTGAGCTCTGCTGTCTGCAGGAGCAGGATGCACACGAGACCCTGGGGCTCTGGGACCACCTTTGTTCTTGTTGTCCGGGGAAATACCCCTTTGTGCCCCAGGGCACCTGGAGTTTGCCTAAACGAAACATAGGGCTGCACGGGATCTGTCATATTTCTTTTTGCTTTATACCCTGCCATCCAGCCCCAGCTCACTCCCACCACCTCACAGATAAAGGAAAAGTTTTCAAAAGCCAATGGCTCAGGTGCATT
The DNA here is from genome assembly GCA_963924515.1 of Vespertilio murinus. Classification (NCBI taxonomy): domain Eukaryota; kingdom Metazoa; phylum Chordata; class Mammalia; order Chiroptera; family Vespertilionidae; genus Vespertilio; species Vespertilio murinus. Next base: position 54,654,420 of record OZ004712.1, on the reverse strand, counting down.
GCCTTAGGGATCACTCGAGGTCAATTCTTCAGTGGTTGAGGCTTGAGAACAGAAGAGTTATGACCTTGGAATTTCAGGATCATAAGATCGCAGATGCCAGACTTGTAGAGTTTGAATGTCCTTCCTTAGCCCAGCCCTTATTTGTTGTCAATGTCCCTTCCATTTCATCCTTCACACGTTATTTTTTTTTAACTTGTTCAGTGCAGAGCAGCCAACTCCTCTGACCCCACCCTCCGTTGAGACGGCCGGTTTTGCTGAACAACATAGTTGTTAGGAAAAGTCCACCGTTGAGCCAAAATTTTCTCTAGTAATTTCTACCCATTAGTCCTAGCTCTAGAGAGGGGGTGGGGAGCCTTCTTTCTGCCCAGAGCCATTTGGATATTTATAACATCATTCGTGGGCCATACAAAATAATCAACTTAAACGTTAGCCTGCTATATTTGGTCAAACATTTCATTAACTCACCCCTGATGCCTTGGCAGGGCCAGACCGAATGATTTCGAGGGCTTTATATGGCTGGCAGGCCAGATGTTAAAGTTAAACATTCTTCGTTTTTAAAATATTTATTATATGAGAGCACTTTTAAGTGCTTTCTAGGTTGTCAATGTCCTTGAAATGTAATGCCCACGTCAAATGCATTATTCAAACCATAAAAAAATTAGGGGGTTGTAATTATGACATAGTTCAACAGATTGGTGGATTTCAATGAAAACCCAGAAACAGTCCTAAAGATATGTATAAAACTTTGGGGTATGATAAGATTTCTATCTTGTATAATTTATCACAATAAATTCCAGATGGATTAAAGATTTCAATGTAAAGTAAATGTCCTAATAGGGAATAATGGTATGATTATATAAACTTAGGGTGTGGAATGACTTTCTAAGGCTAATTCCAAAGGCAGAAACCATAAAGAAAATGACTAATGAATGTGATGACATAAATGTATTGTGTGTGAGAAAGTATCATCAGCAAATAAAGAGGAAAATAATAAACTGAAAAACATTTTCATAACATTCATATCAAACCAAGGATAAACATACTATAAAAGGATATCTTAAAATTAATATTTAAATAAAAGATGAATCATCTTAATGAAAAAAGCAAAAGAAATAAACAGGCAATTTAAAAAGAGATTCACTATAGTAAATTTATTAAAAAATGTTCAACTCCATGAGTAAAGGAAGATATTCTCATTAAACCAACGGGCTGTTATTCATTGCTAAAACATTTTAAAGATGGGGAAAACATTCCACTAACTACCGCCAGTGTCAGCAGGCTACAGGGGAAAGCACTGAGTCCTCGGATTCTGCTGCTTTAGGGTGAACTGATACAATCCTCCGGAGGACCTTTGCATAGTGTTGAGAAAATGAGTCACAAAACTTAAAAAATATGGGCCTGTCTTTGATTCAGCAATTCTACTTCTGGATAATCATCTCATGTAAATAATTATATTTAATTACATTTAAAAAATATTATGTCTAATTATTTCTTTATTTTTTAAAAAAATGCATCTTTATTGTTTAAACTGCAGTGTTTCCCAAAGTGTGGTACGCGTACTCCCAGGGGTACGGGAAGAGTTGGTGGGGGTACGCGTTGCACTGGAGTTTGGTGGGGATATGCACTGCACTGTGCTTAGCTGTGCCTAATTCAACATTCTCATGAGTCAAGTCAAGACAGTCTTGTGAGGCGTGAGATGGTCTGGTGTGCAAATAAATGTTATTTATAATATAACTTATTTATATTTTATTATGAATAATTTTATTTTTGTTTATTATTATTTGTGTATGTACCAAAAAATAAAAAAAATAAAAATATTTTGATTGTTATTAAAATACATCTTTTTTTTTTGACGAGGGGTACTCAGCGTTACGAAAATTATAGAAGGGGTACACATATGTCAAAAGTTTGGGAAACACTGGTAGTTTGGGAAACACTGGTTTAAAGTATTACAGATGTTCCTCTTTTTCCCCATTGACCCTCTCCACCCTGCACCAACCCGCCCTCGCCCCCAAAGCCTTCACCTCACTATTGTCTGAGTCATGGGTTATGCATATATCCATGTGAGTTCTTTGGTTAATCTTTTCCCACCCAATATCATCTCCCCTCTGATATTTGTCAGGGTGTTCCATGCTTCTGTGTCTCTAGATCTATTTTGTTCATCAGTTTATTTTGTTCATAAGATTCCACATATGAGTGAAATCATGTGATACTTGTCTTGCTCTGACTGGCTTATTTCACTTAACATAATATTTTCTAGGTATTAAAGGATAATGCTGTCTCAAAGGGTAAGAGATCCCATTTTACATACAATGTTTACATTTATATATTGATTTATGTATATATATGAATGTATTATGTATTTATGTATATATATATATATGCATTCTTTAAAGCATTATTCATAACGGTACTTTCTAAACTTTTAAAATCATATACTCTATAAAAAACGAATTAAGTAAAATTGAGTACACACCCCAATATATCTTTTTAAAATTATTTACTTGTAGTGTCATAATAATATATTCTACACATTATAAAACATATGGAATAGGTACAGTGAAAGGTCAGTTAAGTTGAAACAAAAAGAAGTACTAATACGTATTTCTTCCTGCAAATAAAATGAATTATCTTGTGTAACTTTTGTGGTGGGAATGCCTGACTCTGCAGGACACTGCTTTAATGATATGAAAAGTTGGAAACATCTTAAATGTCTACCAATGGCTATTACATAAGTTTTGTTTCATATAGACTTTAAAAAGCACAGTGTAGAATAAGCAAATTATAAAACAATTTGTGTGATGTTTCCATTTCCCTGTAATGATAAAGCAGCTTATAGTAGACAGACCTTCCCATAGATTATTATAAATTCTGTACAAAGTATAAAACACAGCAATTTGATGACACTGGAGAGTGACCAAAGGCAGGCACGTCTAGAGGGAAGTTGACCCTTGAAAGCAAGGAACTGCACTTGGGTGAGATTCCCATTCATGTTTTTGCCCTGGGGGCTCTCCCAAGCACTCCACCTGGGTCAGTTGGAACTCAACAGAAAGCTGGGGAGCTACTGGCTGGCAGAGTCAGGAGACACAGTTTAGTGTATCCAGAGCTACTAGAATCGAGGGTGGATATCTCAGAAAGGAGGAGGCTACAGAAGATGAGGCCCCAAATCTATAGAGAAACTTTGATTGAATCTCCATATACATGCCCAATTAGGAGGTCCTCTGAGGATTCAATCAAAGTTTCCCTATAGATTTATTTTTGTTTTTTGGTGAGAGAGGTTTAGCCAGTCTAGACTCTGAATCTTTCATATCCATCCAGGTGTGCTTTCATCCTTATTGAAATTTCAAGCAGATAACAAATGCAGATATTTTCTCCCTGTCCATTCTCATCCCTCCCTAGGATCAAAATGCCCACAAATAATGTCCAGAGGACTTACTGCCCCTTTCCAATTATCCCTCCTACCAAGTCATGTCAAGAACCAATGGCATGGCCGAAACAGGTTTGGCTCAATGGATAGAGCATAGGCCTGCAGACTGAAAGGTCCTGGGTTCGATTCCAGTCAAGGGCATGTACCTTAGTTGCGGGCACATCCCCAGTAGGGGGTGTGCAAGAGGCAGCTGATTGATGATTCTCTCTCAATGATGTTTCTAACTATCTATCCCTCACTCTTCCTCTCTGTAAAATATCAATAAGATATATTATATATAAAAAATAAAGAAACAATGACATGGAGAATAGAAGGGCATACTTCCTCCTGCTGACTTGATTCTGCCTCTAATTGACTACCTGGATCTTATTAATGATCCAGGTCTCATTCAAAGTTTCCCCTCAAGGGATGCCCCTCGCTGCCTGACCAGCCAGAGCCCCACTTCAACCCTGACTGAGGGAAAAGGGGCCTGACGTAAGGAAGTATGTCGGGATGGATTGGGCCCAGCCAACTGGGCTCCCTCTCTCGAGAACGTGAACTATTAAGAGAAGCATATCAGCAGGAGCATAAACTACATGTTTTTCCAAAACTCTTCACAAGGTCCATAAGTCTCCGTAGGATCCAGCCCACTGCCGCTGCTTTCTCTCTCCACTGTCCACTCCTGCTTCCTCTGTCCAGCTGGCTCTTCCTCAGACGCACCAGGCACGTTCCCCTCCCCAGGGCCTTTTCAGCAGGAAGTTAGCTGTCCATGAGGAAGCACCAGCGATAAGAACTGTGTGGACACTACTCACCACTCCTACACATAGTCAGACAGACTGGCCTGGGGTGAAAGGTCACATTGCCAGGTACAATTTGTGTGCCTTTGTGTGGTAGGCAATTACACAGACAGGAGCAGAGCAAGGACGATGGGCCAGGTACAGAAGGTTACCGGGACAGAGAGTCCTGGGTGCCTAGCCACCTTCAAAACTGGGAAAACAAGGACCTTGCTCCCAGAATAACCTTTCCTCCCCTAGATTATTGCTAATCATGTGGTTAGGCCCCTTAGAAGGGGTACAAACAAGGGAACAGGAGAGTAGCCCTTAAGCATTAAGCCCCTAGGACAATGAGGTTCTGACCTGCATCAGATACATCTAGGCCTCAGTTGTGTTTCAGCTCCAGGCTCAGAAAAGACAGCAAAACCAGACAAGCAATCTCACAGTTGACCTCAGATGCCCTGCCAAGCACCGACCAATCGGTAGACACTACAGCCCTGAAAGGACACACCTGGAAAGCTTATGAATATGCTCTTGAGACCCTCCCCTGGTTGTGATGGTCAAATCCAATAAAAGACACCAAGATTGGCCCTAGATTCTTCCACAAGGTGGATTCTGGAAACACCAGGCCACAGGCATTTCTCTTTTATTCACTGGTGTTGCTTTTTCTCTATGTTTTTAAACAGCTTTTCAAAATTATAAAGCAGCACATATAAATCATTGAAACAGGGGGACAAAATCACCCATAATTCCATCACCCGGAGGCAGCCACTGTTAGCACTCTGGTGCACTTCCTCCTGTGCTATTTTTAAGACTCTCAACCGCTCGCATTCCCTGTGTGTGGATCCCTGTTTAAGTTCAGCCATTGGGCTTCCCGTAGCTCAGAAATCATTTAAATGTGAGTGTGAGGAACTCTGCAAACATCTTCTAGGGAGGGTGGAAATGCGTGTCAATGGATTTCCGTGGTTTCCAGCTCTCCAAGTTGGGAAAAGCAAATGCTCCCCACAGAGAGTAGCGCTTTACCTTTAAAAGAAAATAAAGAGATGTCACTGTGCAGAGATGGGCAACCGAGTCCCTCAGCCTCCCTTCCCATGCTCCCCCGCTGGCTGCCTTCCCCGATTTCTTATCGCTGGAAAGTTCCCCGGCTGAAATTACCAACCCTGTTGCTTAGCAGTTCATCTGCTCCTGCCTGTTCCCCTCCTGTCCCCGGGAACTCGGGGCCATGTGTTCCCTTGGCCCATATGCTGACAAGCATCTTCCCGCCCAACCTGCCACCAGCCCAGGCACCAGCCAGGGCCACCTGCTCAGTGTCTCCCTGACTTCCAGAGGCGGGAATCAGGAGCGGGAGGACAGTGTAGTGAAATAAGGTGAAAAATGATTCCTCCTGACAAAGGGCCTCCAGGGCCTCCCCGGCACCTCCTTCCCCAGTCTTCCCACAGGAAGGGCTGCTTCTAATTGATCTCTGCTTGGAGGATGCTTTGGGGAGAAAAAAACAGGCAAATCTGGAGCTGAGAAAGAAAAGTTGGTTGCCACAGGGAGAGTCTAAACTACCAACTTCCACGAAGCTCATTAGCCTCCACGGAGCAGGAGGGTGATGCTGAAGGCTGGGCGGGGTGAGACACAAGGTGGCAGGACCCCAGGGCCACTGTGCAAATCCTTATGCTGGTTAGCCACCTAACAGTCTTTTCTTATTTTAAGGACTTATTAAGTGTGTGAACCGTGCTGTCCTTCTTTATCTAAATAGAGGTCCCTGAGTTATCTTCTAGTGAGCAATTGTGTGGATGGGTGATAGGAAGCCAGGGTATGAAAATACCGCCTCTGACCCAAGCAAACATGCCCCTACTGCAATAGGAAAGGCTGTCACCGGAGGCGTTGACTTAGTTTTCCAAAGGAGCACAGGGGCCTTCTGGGTAGGGGGGACAGAATCTCAGTCCTTGCTTCTGTAACTCAGAGTCAGAGAGTTCTGTTGAGGATAGAATAGAGAGTTTCCCATGAAGGCTTGGTGGAAGGGAAAAGCAACGAGGGTCCGGAAAGGAACTTGAGTCCAGGGTGTGTGTGTGGGGGGGGGCAGGTAGGTGCATGGCATGGGCTGCTGTCAGAAGTCCCGTCAGACCCAGCAGCCTGGCACAGCACTTGTGCTTCCAGAGCGCAGGCTGACCAGGGACTTTAGGCATGGAGTACCCCTGGCTCCTCCTCCCTTGAGGACCATAACCTTGGGAACATGGGCCCAAGAGGCATCATGGCTAAGGACCAATGGGAGGCTGCCAGACTGTGGAGGCCCAAAGCTCATGGGCACCCTCCGGTGGCAGGGAGACGTGGAGCCAGGGTGAACTGCTCAGAAAGCAGCCACCTCCCCCCTGGTGTGGATGTCAAGTGGACTCTCCTTTGAGAAACTGGAGAGAGCATTCAGCTTTCCTACTTATTTGGCATTTGGGGTTTACCTTAAATTCATATTTGTCATACTTATTATACAAGAAATTATTGTTCATGATGGGAAATGCAAACCAAAAGGAGAAAATGAAAACTGTCTAGGGATTCTATGGTGCTAACATTTTGGTATGTTTTCTTCCAGTTTGTTTTCTATACAATAGGACAGTGCACACTACTTTCTAACCTGTCCTTTACACTTAAAATGTTGTTGACAACATTCCTTTTATCCCTTATAAATTTTTCGTATCTTTTAAAGTGGCTGCACTACACTCCATTGCATTATTGTACCAGGGCCCAGTTAATAAAGCCCCTATTGTTAGGCCCTGAGATTGTTACAAACCCCTTCTGAGTTCTGATTAGTGTATGATTCTAGGACAGACTCTACAGTCAAGGCCTGTAGTCATATGCAGAAGGATGAGACATGGTACCTGATTAGTCAGTTACAGTTTCACTGAAGACTTCCAGTCAGTGTGGCAGATAGAGTGGATATGGAAAGGTGTTCCTTCCATTCATCCTATATAAGAAAAGTCTAATATGCTACGTGTCTGGTCCTCTGGTTGACCATGCAACCAATTAAAGCATAGTATGCTAAAGTATGCTAAGGCCTCTCAACCACTCGCTATGATGTGCACTAACCACCAGGGAACAGACACTCTAAGTGGGTAGGTTAGCTTGCTGCTGAGGTACAGCCAATCAGGACTGAGCAAGACAGGTAGGACATACCTTGGAACCCTCCCTTGGTCCCTCCCTGGCTGGCCAACCTCCTGTGTCCCTCTCCAACCCCGATCATGCACCAGTGGGGTCCCTCGACCTGACCTGTGCCCTCTCACAATCCAGGACCCCTTGGGGGATGTCAGAGAGCCAGTTTTGGCCTGAAGGTGGAACAACCAGTTGTTATGACATGCACTGACCACCAAGGGCAGATGCTCAACACAAGCTGCCCTCTGGTGGTCATCCATGGGGAGCACCGCTCAGCCAGAAGCCAGGCTTATGGCTGGTGAGCGCAGTGGTGGTGGTGGGAGCCTCTCCCACCTCCACAGCCAGTAGTTGGACATCCTCTGAGTGCTCTTGGACTGCAATAGGGTGCAGGCTGGGCTGCAAGACACCCCCCCCCCCACTCCGAGTGCACGAATTTCATGCACTGGGCCACCAGTACATACATAAATCTGCATACACAATAACACAAATAAATCTAAATACACACAGGGCTGCAAAGAAAGAAAGAGAACCTCCTAGTGTTCACAATGAGGCAGGAACTCAAAGCCAGAGACTTGGTGGGAGCTGAGATCACGGTAGTTCAAAGGGGTTCAGATTGTTTTCTTCTTAATTAAATATATTGGGGTGACATTGGTTAATAAGTTTCAAGCGTCTAATTTTGTAGTACATCATCAGTATATTGCATGTGTGCTTACCACCCAAGGTCTAGTCTCCCTTTGTCACCATAAATTTGATCCCCTTTACCATCTTCATTCTCCCTCCCCCCCCCCACCTTCTTCCCCTCTGGTAACCACCCTTCTGTTATCTGAGTCTACCAGTTCATTTGTTGCTTTTTGTTTTTTATCTCATATATGAGTGAAATCGTATGGTTCTTGTCCTTTTTGTTCTGACTTATTTTACTTAATATGACACTCTGGAGATCCATCCATGCTGTGGCACACAGCAGTATTTCATCTTTTTTTTAATGGCTGAGTAGTGTTTCGTTGCATATATGTACCACATCTTCTTTATCTAATCATCCATCTAAGGACATCCATGGCTTAGTTGCCTTGTATTATTCCGTAATAAACATGAGCATGTATATCCTTACGAATAAGTGCTTTCAAATTTTTCAGGAAGATACCCAGAAGAGAGATTGCTCGATCAGGTGGTAGCTCTTTTCTAAACATTTTGAGGAATGTTCATACTGTTTTCCTCAGTGGCTGTACCAATTCACACTCCCACTAGCAGTGTATGAGGATTATTTTTTTTTCTCCACATCCTTTCCAATACTTGTTATTCCTTGGCTTTTTTATAATAGCCTCAGAATGAAGTTAACATCCATTAAAAAACAAAAGTTGTGATGCATGGATAGAGGCTCCTGGCATAAAGTTGGGAGCTTCTGAGAGAATTAGAAAAATTCAGCAGAGCTGAAGTTTCAAGTGGGGAAGTTTCAAGAAAGTTTGTGGTCCACTTGCCTTGGGTAAAAGGGAGCCACGTACCAGAAACTGAAAACTTAAGTCTGCACGACTTGCACAAATGCGCAACACATAAGTAATGCCTAGAAACCAACATAAATACTGGCCTAAAGCTGGTAAAACAATTGGCGTGCTAGCAGAAGCAAGCACAGTCTTATATAGAGAAATGCCACCACCATTTATATGCAGAGGACATGCGATTCCCTAGGGAAATAAAAACCCACTGAAGATGGGAAGAAAAATTAGAAACTGCAAAAAGCTACAAGCTGTGATGAAGGATACCTAGCAAAAACAGCAAGTAGGATAATTAACATTTCAGAATCTAGAAGTAATGGAACCATCTTAGACTATAGATTAAATATATTTAAAATAATAAAAACATAAAAGCAGGAATAAAATTATAAGAACAGGACAGAGCAATATAGAAACAGATTTGAAAAGTAGACAAATAGTGCTTTTAGAAATATAAACTGTATCATTACAAGAAAAATGATTAGATGTGGAAAGTAGTACATTAGACATGGCCAAAGAGAAAATCAATGACCTGGGAGATACTTTGAGACTATTATCTAGAATTTGAAATGGAAAATATGAAAGTTCACAGAAATGTAGTAAAATACATCTCATCAAGTACCAGAGGAGAGAACAGAGAATGTGTGAGGGAGATAATATTTGAAACGTTATTCGCTGAGAATTTAAGAAACATTTAAATTCCTAAATTGAAGAATTTCAGATCTATGAACAATAAATAAAAACAAATGCACATCTAGACACTTTGTAGCTACATCACAGACTATAAAAAAATCAGGAGAAAAATCTTAAAAAGCTCCCAGAGATAAAAGTCAGATTATACATAGGTATGATAATTCACCTAAAAGCAGACTTATTACCAGCAAAAACAGATAACACCAGGAAATATGTCTTTAACTTGCTATAGGACAATGACTAGCACCCTAACATTCAAATCCTGAGTAAGCCATCATTCAAAAATGACGGTAACGGAATTTTTAATACAAACAAAGCCTAAGAGAATTTATTACTCACAGACCCTCGTTGAAAGAACAGCTAAAGGAGATGGGAACTAAAGCAGATGGAAGGAGCAGAAAGCCAGAAGTAAATGGAGAGAAAAATAACAAGTAGTGACTGGTAACAACAATAAAAAAGTAGAGTGAAAATTGGGCAAAATTAAAATGTTGGCTAGCAATAAGTAGTATGGAAGATGGGAATCGGGGTGGAGGTGGGGAAGTAACTTATTGTCCTAAAGGGGGAGGAGATTTGATTGATTTTCAACATTGTTACACTTCAGGTTTTCTTTTAAGTAGTTATGTAGGGATAACCATTAAAAGGGGAGAAATACAATGCACAACTTTCAAAGCAAGGGAGGCTAAAAAGGAAATGAAGAAAGCAGGATCACTCCACTAAGAGGCATGGCATGAGGAAATCAGGAGAACATAACCACGGTGATTGTTACCAGGCCTGCGAAGTGTCTGAGATTTGAATTATCCTATTTATAAGCTAATACATTCGCCTGTTACTGTTTCATGAAAGCTGCCAGAAGACAGGAGACTCCTAGATCAGAAACAAAGGACTTCCATATGCACAGATCCCCGCGAGCACCACGTGTGCTTCAGTCCCTCTGTGCCTCTGCTTTCCACGGAAGATGACTCAGAGGAGCTTAGATGTAGGTTGCCTGTGCAGTGAGGTGGTCTCAGCTGAGGAACACTGCCTTGGGGAAATCCACCTTTTGGCAGGCAGCGAGAAGGTTCTGTGTTCCAAGGGATTTCCTGATGCAAACACAACCCTGAGAAATGACCCAGGCGATGAGCACTCAGAGCCTCCCATTCTCGGCACGCACGGAAAGACCCGGAGAAGCACGGACAAGCCATCGAGCAGCTTCTCTCCAAACAACTGTCAAACACAAAGCAAGATGATAGAAATGAAAACACACCGGCAATCACAATAATAGACATTGATCACACTTACCAGTTTATAAAGACAGAATTTCTAAGTTTGGGTCTAAAACATATGCAATTTATAAGAAATACCTAAAACAGAGTTGGCTATTTTTGCTTCAGTGCTTTGCCATATTCTATTTTGGAAGATGTCTGGTTGCTTGGATAATTGTGTGTGTGTGTGTGTGTGTGTGTGTGTGTGTGTGTGTGAGAGAGAGAGAGAGAGAGAGAGAGAGAGAGAGAGAGAGAGAGAGATATGCTAGTAGGTTATGTTGGTGGTGATGGTGATATGGTAGTAGGAAAGGTAGAATGAATTTCTCTCTTTTTCTCCTTCCTCAATCTTTGTCAAGCCCTTTCACACCTCTACAAGACAGATACAGAAAGTTTGAAAGTAGTAGGAATGAAGAAAGGCATACTGTGAAAATACTAACCACAACAAAAACCAATGCATTAAAATAAGTAGCAGCTAAAATATATTTAAGGTAAAAAAACACTCCCCGTTAATTCAGAGCGAGCACTTTATTACCTTGTGACAAACAGCACAATCGGGTTGAGAGGAAACACAAAAAGCCAAACACCCATCAATATCAGGCAGCATCCCATGGGTGTCCGTGAGCAGTTCACACAGCAAGAGCTGTGAGTTCCAGGAGGGAGACATGGATCTGGTGGGTAGTGACCCAGAAATGGGTTCTAGATCTAGAGCATTCTGTGTTAGAGGTGACACGAGGGGGCCCGTGAAGCATGTGGTAAGTAAGCTGCTGCTTGCTTGAGACACCAGCACTTGTATCTTGGGGGACTTTATACACAAAGGGAGGAAGTCAGTGCAGGGTGGCCCAGGGGTTGGGCAGCTCAAGGCCTTGGTGTTTGGAGGCTAAGTTCTGAAGTCTCATCCCCACAAGGGCCTGTGCGCTTTCCTCTGCTGCCAGGTCTCCAACAAGTTCCGGCTCTGCCGCGCCTCCTGTGAGGAGATGGTCCTGGTGCAGGCCCCAGTGATGCTACAGACGCCTAAGGTCAGCTGGGTTTGTGACCAAGGCGGGACCCAAATTGAAGTCTGCTTGTCCATAGTAGTCCCTGGCACAGTGGGAGCACTTTGCCCAGCCCTTTTGGTCTTATTGCACTGGCCGTAGTCTACTGAGGCGGATCTCTGGCTTTCTGTATATGAATGTGCATACAGACACACACACACACACACACACACACACACACACACACGCGCGTGTGTGTGTGTGTGTGTGTGTGTGTGTGTGTGTGTGTGTGTAGTGATGCAGTAGGAGGGACAGTTAATTTTCTCTTTCCCCTCCCTCCTCATCTTTTGTCAAATCCATTCATACCTTTGCAAGACAGATGGGAAGAGAGACTTCCAGGGAGGGTGGGCTTTGAAACCTGGCTCCTTGGACATGGGGCCGGGGGCTCCAGTGCCCATGTGGAGGTGGCTGCTGGAGAGGCTCGAGACCATCTGTCTGGGGACATTGCAAACAAATGTCGCAAGAATACTGCCCTGAGGTGGTGAGACAGAGCATGGTACCATCTTGTGAGCCTAAACCCTTCTCACTCGCCAAAACCATGTGCCAATAAGCTCTGGGCAGAGCACTAGAGAAAGACATTCAAAACAATAGCAACAACAATGGCCAGCCACTCCATGGGGGCTGCAGACCCCTCCTGCATCTCCTTCGCTCCTGGGGTGGCAGGAGGAGAAGGCTGGCTCTGACTCCATCTGGGTGTCCCATAGGGCAATGCAGGGCAGCAGAAGTGGGTGGGAGGGGAGGCGCCCAGCACCCAGCTTATATAAGGTTTTCAGGTGCCTTGCTTGTTTTTTTTGCTTCTTTGTGTGTGAATTTTTACAAAAAGCAACAGATTCCTAAATCACTTTGTGTAGGACAGTCTTACGTCTATATCCCCAAACCAGCCAATGCTGGAAGTTCTCTATAAAAAAGATGTGTCACGCCAAGACCAGTTTGGCTCAGTGGACAGAGCGTCGGTCTGTGGACTCAAGGGTCCCAGGTTTGATTCCGGTCAAGGGCATGTACCTTGGTTGTGGGCACATCCCCGGTGGGGTGTGTGCAGGAGGCAGCTGGTCGATGTATCTCTCTCATCGATGTTTCTAGCTCTCTATCTTTCTCCCTTCCTCTCTGTGAAAAATCAATAATATATATATATATATGTATATATTAAAAAGATATGTCACCCCACAGCTGGTACTTTTCACAGTAGCCACGGCTGCCTGAAGCCAGCGTGCTCTCCACAGACACCCGCTCACCCTCAGAGGGCAAGCCCCATTATTCACATTGGAAATTAGACAAAATAAAAAGCTCTCAGCAATTTCCCCCACATTTTTTGCCTGTTTTCTCTTGCCTTCATGTATATCCCCAGGCTTCTGAGGAAGCTTATGTTGGCCTAGAGAAGTTGGGAGTCAGGTGCGCTGTGGCTGCGGTCCCCTCTGTCCTCCCACAGAGGAGAAGCAGGGCCATTGAAGAAATGGGCCCATCTACTCCCAGTATTGGGGCCATTGGGCCCTCCCGCATTCTCTCAGATGTCTCCTCCCGGCTTTTTCTACCTTAGCAGTGACTAATGCCCATGGTCCCGCTCTATTTGAGTCTGTTCACTCCCCACACACTTCCTTCTCCACAAATAGGGACAGGGTGACAGAAGGACTTTCCCAGAGAGAGGGATGGCAGCACTCACGCAAGGACAAGAGGTGGCTTCTCTCAGCCACTCTTTTGTTTATTTTTAATCCTCATTCAAGAGTATATTTGTATTGATATTTAAAGAGAGAGGAAGGTTGGGGCAGAAAGAAGCATCTATGTGAGAGAGAAACATTGATTTGTTGTCTCCTGTACATGCCCTGACCGGAGACCTAACTCATAGAAGTAGGTATGTGCCTGACCAGGAATCAAACCTTCAACCTTTTGATGTACCGGATGATGCTCCAACCAACTGAGCCACACTGGCCAGGACTCTTAATAACTCTTTCCCCCCAGCAAAGCCAAGTGGCAGGGCCAGCACCCGTGGCCCACCTGGGATGGCAATCTCCTTATGGCAAATGGTTCAGTTATATAGTGACCATTTAGAGCTAGGTTCTGGAAATGGCCATGAACCCACATTCAATTGTTGTGAAACCATGAAGTGCTTTGCAACCCTTGCTTACCTACGGTGGGAACTCACCGTTCCCCAAGTGAATTACAGTGGGAATGTGACCCGGCTATGAGGAGGTTGAAGCTTAGGGTTTGAGACCCTCCCGGAAGCCCAGGCTGGCTGGAGAGTCATTCCGAACACCCAACACCCATGATAAACACATTCAGGCTGCTGGGCTTCTGGAACCAGAGTCCTCGGGACACCTCCCCCAGCAGCAGGGCTGCAGCTGCCTGGACCTGGGGGACAGGAGAAGGGCCACCTGCCCCCGGAACCACAGCCCAGCTCACCTGGGAGGAAGATGAGCAACTGGCTCCTCTTGGCCATTGCTCCCGCCTGCGCCTGCTCCTGACCCAGCGTGACAAGGTGGAAGCCCTTTCCCCCAGCTTCCTCATCCCTGTCCCCTGAGTAAACTGAACATGCTCAGGAGTGAGAGGTCAGCTTGCCTTAGGCGGGGCTCCAGAAAGCCCAATTTGGGCAGGCTTGGCAAAATCACCCAGTTTTAGTGGTTCCTCCTGAACATCCTAGAAAGAGGAGAGGAGCTTGTGCCTTCTCTGCATGCCCCATCCCCCCACCCATCCCCCCAGCACACACACACCTCCTTCCTTAGCTCCTTTATCTCTTGGCCCTTTGCCTTCTTATTTCTGATCTGCACAGAACAGCGGAAGGAGGGAAGAGTAAAGGCTCATGTAAGTGGACGGCCTCCACTTCTCAGTCCGAATGGCCTTCTTGAGGAAGCCACTCCTGCTGGGTGTGGCTTCCTCACCCATCATCTCACCCTCAAAGGTCCCTCCCCTCCCCTCCCTGGCCCAGTGCATCAAAATGAAGCCGTGGAAGACCAATCCCAGGAGAGTTTACCTCTGCTTCTACCAAGGCACCAGGCCCATAAAGCCAGGATGGGAATCCATGCTCTGGAGCCTGAAGACAGGACTGGCACCATGGCTGCAGTGCCCGTGAGGTGTGGCTGTGGGCAGCCACTTAACTTCTCTGAGTTCCTGTTTCCTGGGTCATTGAAAGGGGGACATAATGGAACCTCTTTTTGTGAGGTCAACTGAAATAATGAGAATTATCATTGTCTTCAACATGTGGCACATGCCCTGAGCCAGGCAGAACGCTGCACGGACTTGAATTAGCTCCAGCATGGCTGGGGCAGTGCCAGTGGCAAATGGAGGGAAGAGGACTAAGCCAGCCTAGTGTGGCATGGAGGAAGCACCCAGCTCCTATGCCCCTTCCCTCTGCCTTCTGCTGAGCAAAAGGCTAATACCTTGTAGCCTCAGCCAGGGAACAGTTGTTTTCATATGGAAGAGCCAGATCTCCTGGTAGCCAGGGGTCAGGCCACGCTGGGAGGCACAATTCCCTTCCAGTCTGACAGTTCAGGCCTGGATGTTGCTTTCCAAATGAAAGCCGCTCCGAAGGTCGTTGGGAACAGTGAATTGTGATTATGCTGGCTCATTTTTAATTCTGTCTCATTACAGCTGCTGTTACAGCTGCATTATAATAATTGCTTTAGTTCTGCTTTGGTATTTTTGGGCTTCTTTAATGTAGCTGTAATCTATGTGTATATTAAAGGAAGCGGAGCCAAAGAACAGGGGCAGTGTTATTAGACCAGCAGAGGAGCGCTGGGTGGAGAGTGGGGAGCAGAGAGGCAGCAGAGAGGAGCAGGGCGGGGACCTACAACAGAGGGCTAGGGGGTGTCCTGGCCCCAGGCTGGGCGCACAGACGCTTAAAGCAGACTGGCTGGGACTCTGAGCAAGTTGGAGCTGCCTGCTTCAGTCCCCGCCCCCATCCACTGTGTGAGTTGCAAAGTCTATCTTGGTGCTTTAAGAGTTCTTAGGAGAAAAATTGCTGGGGAAGAGCCCGAGGGGGTGAGTGCATGGGGCCAAGGAGTAGGCTGGCTGCTGGAGGAGACCTCAGGGCAGCCCCCAGGAGAGGACCCTGTGACCTCCAGGGCAAGGACAACAGTCAAAGACATGATTTGCAGACCACCAAGCCCCCAGTCCCAGTGAATAGTTTGCTTCGGGTTCTGCCATCACTCTCTGACCTGATCTTTTTCCTTCAAAATTTGGTCTGTTTGAATCCCTAACACACGACCTGACCTCTCAGCCACTTGGTGGAGGCCTTCGTGGAATTCAGGACCACTGTGGCCCCTTTGTTCCCACCGCTCAAAGGGCAGTGGTGTCGCTGGGAGGGCAGCATGCCAAGTGCCCTCCCGGCCAGGCCACCACAGCCAGCTCGCTGTGAGCCTCATTCTGCTCCTAGCATTCATCTGCCACATGGAGTCATATGTAATGTTCACAACAATCCTATGAGCTAAGTAACCACATCATCTGTTTAGAACAAATAGGGGACAGAAAGGTCAAACAATTTACCCTCGTATGTAGTGAAGGCAGAGCCAGAGTTCGAATCCAGACAACCTCGTGTAGGTCCCACATTTTGAGTATGGTGCGTGCTGCCTCCTCACCTTCCTCCCCCATCTCCTCCCCCTCCTCAAGCAATGACAGTCCTCATGCTGCTCAGAGGAAGAATGGTCAGAAATGGTTCCTGGGACAGAGGCCACAGGCCTGGGCAGCTGCGAGGGGTCATGAATGACTATTAGAGCGATTAGGGGTCTGAGCACCAACTGAACAAATGTGTCTTTCAGTTCCTCATTTCCCATTTTTTAAGGCTTCTGAATTAAGAGGGTTTCAAAGATGTTTTCAGGGCCATGTCCTATTACTTCCTCAGGGAAAACAGTCTTCATCTTGTGCAACTGAAATACAGCCCAACACAGCTCGAATGTACAGACTCCTGGAATCTCCATGTGTGGGACCTCAGAGTCCATGGCCCATTGCAGGAGTCCTTTGTCAACGTCTCTAACTGACGTCCCACAGCCTGGGCTCAGACACGCAGGAACATGGATGCCTCCTCTGACACTCCACAACATGCTTCATTTCTTGAACAGTTCTAATCATTAAACAGCTCTTCCTTATTTTGGGCAAAAGTCCTCCTCACTCCCATACCCTGCCTTCAGCCTCAATACCTTTATCAATTAACCCAAATTTGATCTCCTGGAATTACTCATTCCATTTTCCACCCAACAGTATTTTGAGTTTATGAAGGCAGCTAAAAGTTCCTCCTAAGCCTTCTCTTCTTTAGATTCAATATTGTTAAGCTCTTTTCCTGTTACTTCTAATCAGATAGTTCTCAATGAGAGAAAAAAAAATATCAAAAGACCTTAAATTGTCTGAGATTTGTAAAAACATTTCCTCTTTTTCCTTCACCAGATTCCAACTAAAACTTTGGAGAAACTACCAACATTATATATTGTGTTGGGAGTTGGAGAACGTGATGAAAATAAGGCATGGTCTCTGCTCTTGGTTGTGAAATGGTAGAATTAACAACTGCTAAGTACCAGCTTTGGACAAACAGCCTCCTCTTTCCTCTTTCCTTTCCTTTCTTTCATTTATTTACTTTTCTTTTTGGTGTGGAAAGTATACTTCTACTTACATATAAGTATACTAGGGGCCTGGTGCCTGA
Organism: Vespertilio murinus; assembly: GCA_963924515.1. NCBI lineage: Eukaryota > Metazoa > Chordata > Mammalia > Chiroptera > Vespertilionidae > Vespertilio > Vespertilio murinus. Next base: position 54,637,040 of record OZ004712.1, on the reverse strand, counting down.
AATTCATGCGCTGGGGAGGGTTCCCTCAGCCCAGCCTGCCCCCTCTCATATATTGGGAGCCCTCAGGGGATGTCCTACTTAGGATGACCTAAGCCGAAGTCTGGCCTCCCTTTGCAGGAGGCAACCGGGCTGATCAGGGGAAGGTGCCAGCCCCATCACCCCACTGCTGTAGCCACTGCCAGCCACCGCAGCTGCCAAGGTATTTTCATCAACAGGGACTCCAGTCCCTTCACCATGAAAAAAATGACAACTTTCTTTAAGCATTTTCAAGATGTGTCTTTCATAGGATATGACATTTCATTCTTTGTTTTTCTTTTATCCTCACCTGTAGATATGTTTCCATTGAATTTTTCTCCTTCCCTCTGATCCCAGGCCTAAAACCTCTGCCCAGTGGATGGCTAAGAGTGACCTGGGTGCTGAGGAGGTTTCCAGGACCCATGTATGTATGCAAATTAACTGTCATCTTTGTTGGGTTAATTTGCATACTCATTCTGATTGGCTGCAAGCAGAGCAGAGGTATGGTCAATTTACTTGTTTCTCTATTATTAGGTAAGATATAATAGTGTCCTCTGTTGACTGTAGGAAGAAGCATGGGACTGGCTGCCCACAAGGCCACTATTCTGTTTCTCCTTCTCTCCCACATCACCTTTTGGGTCACCTGCTGTCACCATGCCTTTTGTCTCTAGTGTTAGTTGTCCTTAATCAGCCCATACAAGAAGCTTTGTCAATCCTCCCATCCCTCTCTCCCACAGGAACATGACACTCTCCCCTAAAAACTGTTCTGAATTAGTTAACAAATTTCCCTCCATGACACAGGCTGCTCTCCCCCAGAAAAGCCAGTGACAGATATGAACACCATTTGGTCTAATTAGTTCTGATATTTCACACAACATATTTGTGAGTTTTTTTGAGGGAGTTACGGGGGGCGGGGGGCAGGGAAAATGCTTCTGTTAAAAAGACAGCAGGGAGGTTGGGATGATGGGAGGAGCAGAGTTTGGGTCTTGTCTTGGCTGCATACACGGCCTTTGTTAAGTTTATGTCCCCCACCTGGCCTGGGGACACTTCAGCACACACCAATTCTCTTTGTACCTCTGTCTGCCTGCAATGGGCCTCCCCAGGGAGAATACCAGGTCTTTTCCTTATTCCAGTGACTTATGAAGTTCCTGATTGAGTGACCATCCCCCTCCCTGATTGACAGGATCTATGCAGGGTAAGGTAATATGGGAGGGGCTCCAGTGCTGGAGACCTGGGAAGCTGGAGCACGGAGCTTTCTATTCATTCTGCCCATGGCTTGCTTTGTGACCTTGGCAAGACTTGGAAAGACCTTGGCAAGAACTCCTTTTCAGGTCTAAGGGCTGTGTGTTAGGGCAGAGGAGAGGGAGGGGGAGGTAAGATCATGCCCTGAGTTGCTAGAATAGATGTCTCTCAAGGTATTGGCAATTATAGAATATAAATTAGGAGTAGCTCTTGACCTAGAAAATCAATCCTATATTACTTTGTCACATTTTCTGTCATCTGTTATAACCTGTAAGGTTTAAGTGGCATGCTTGTCAGGCCAAGGGACCAAGCATAGACTCGGGCTACCCCACAGCATGGCTGGAATCTCATGGACCACACTGGAAGTCTTCAGCTGAGATTGGAAATCAACACTAGGGGTCCACATGTTCAGGTTCATCACCACAACAGATGTTCTATACGTGTGGGGAGAGTCCCAAGCCCCCTCAGGTGCCATGGAAAGATCTTGGAAAGGGGTCAGAGCTCCCAGGTTGCTTTTTGTTTTGTGATCTCAGTGAGTCTCTCATCTTCCTCAGATACATTCACTCATCTTCAAATTGGAAAGTTGAATAGCTCTAAGCTTCAGAGTAGGTTGAATGTTCATGATTTTCTGACTAAATATTCAAAAACGACACAAAGGTACTTTGCATAAGCTTGTTGTGTAGGGAACGGGAAGCCAATAGGGTGAGCCTAAGCTTCAAGCTTCAAGGATCCCCTGAACCATTTCTGCAAACTGCCCTCTCAAAGGGCTCTCTCCATGTGATTCTCTTGGGTACCATGGCCCACACTGGCCCTCCACCTGTATCAGCCATCTCTCTCACCCACTCCTGGGAGGTGGACCTATGACCTCTGCTCCTGGGAGGCAGACTTACTGAGCTCCCACGAGGCTGGAGGATGAGAGTGAAATAACCCTCTATAGCAGGTGGTGTTTAAGAGAGTGGCCTGCAGGGTGTGACTCCTGGCTCTGCCATCACTAGCCCCCTCAGTCTCAATTTCCTCATTTGGAAAGTTGATGAGAATCAAATGGTGAGAATTAAATGATAGAACAAAACAACAACAAAAAACACCTCCCCCCCCCAAAAAAAAAAAAAAAGAAAAGAAAAACACACCAAAAAGAAAAAAAGAAAAACACACCAAAAAAAAAAAAAAAAAAAAAGAAAAGGAAAGAAAAGAAAAACACACTGTACATCTGACAAGCATGCCACTTAAACCCTACAGGTTATACAAGTACTTAGCACAGCACCTGGCTTTATAATAATTGTTAGCTGTCATTGTGTCCATGTTATCTGTGATAATTCCTTATGACCCATTTCCTCCAGTCAAAAGTCTTCTTTGCCAACCTACTTTTTGATGGTATTTTTTCCCCCCGTTGAGGGACTAGAAGTATGGCATTTAATCCCCCCATGTGGTTTCAGAATCCTTTCAGAAATAGATCAGAAGTCAGATAAAGATTTTAAAAATCAGCTTCATAGCTGATTAGAGGAGAGCAGATTGGACCCAAGAACCCTGCTTCCAAACAGTTCACCCAGCTCTAGACCTTGCTTTGCCCTGGGGAGAGCTGGGTGTGTGAGAGAGAAGATGCCGCAGAGAGAACTCAGAAAGGCCCAGGTGTGCGTCACCTTTAGCAGGTGAGCACTGCTGGCTGAGGGGTGGCTCCTGGTGACTCAGGTCACAGGTCACTCTTTTTTCAGAGTAGGGGCCTCACTCAGGGGCAGAATGGAACAGGGTGGGGTTTCTTCTCAATGTTCAGCAGGGCGTGAGTTCCTAATTCCTGTTGTGAGGCAGAAAAATGAGGGTGGGAGGGTCATTAAGAGTCCTTGTTTCTAGACACAGCTATCCCAACAGTGCAAAGTTAGCAGAAAGGCTGATATTGACCCTTATGGAAGTTTTTCCTTCAACAAGTCCTATCTGCCTTCCCTAACGCGTTCTATTTTAATGTATCTTTTAATTATAAATATTTTTATTTTACTAATAGAGGCCTGATGTACAACATTCCTGCAAGAGTAGGCCTTCCTTCCCCCAGCTGTGGGCACTAGCTTTCCTCCAGCACCCGAAACCTGGGCTTCCCTCACAGCCCTGGCTTTGTCCAGTCCAATTAGCATATTATACTTTTATTGTTTAGATATACTAGTGGCCCAGTGCACAGATTCATGCACATTGAAAGGAAAATAATTAGAAGAAATATTTTAATATTGCTATTTGCTATTTACCCTTTCTCCCTCAGTGCCTGGGAGCCAGGTGGCACCCCCTTTCCCCTCCACCACCACCACTGGTTGCCATCTGTGGGGCAATTATCGGGGTGTGATAAGGCCCCTCCCTTCGCTTGCACCCATCTTAGCCTGGTGTCATCTGCTCAACTGCTCCATCATCCCTCCATGGTCCACTCTTATTGGGGCCCATTGGGGCCAGCAGTGCCTTCACTGCCGCCCACTGCCAGCTCTGCATGGCTGACACTCATCATGCGCTGCACTGCTCCCTGGTGGTCAGTGCATGTCATGGGGAGCATTCGAACTCCTCGCCTCCAGGAAAATTTGCATATTAGGCTTTTATTATATGGACAATATACGATCTTATCTAATAAAGAGGGAATATGCTAATTGACCCTCATGCTGTCAAAAAGATGGCGGTGCCCACAGCCAATAAGGAGGGAATATGCTAATTGACTGCCACACCCTCAAAGATGGCAGTTCCAGTCCCCTTAGCCCCTCCAGGGCAGCATGCATGCGGCAAAGCTGGACCTGCCCCTGCCTCTGGAGTCCCCCAGTTCCTTCAGCCTCCAGCCACCCATGGCCAACCCGAGGCACAGGCAAGCCTCGGATGGTGGTTGCCCAGCAGCCCAGGGCCCCCTGAGGCTCAGGTAACCAGGGCTGGCTGAGGCTTGTGCTGCCAGCAGTGGCAGCAGCAGAGGTGTGATGGGGTATTGCCTTCCCCTAATCACCAGGTCACCTCCTGCCCCTGAGGGCTCCTGGACTGTGAGAGGGGGCTGGGCTGAGGGGACGCCCCCAACCCCTGGCTCCAGTGCATGAATTTTCATGCATCAGGCCTCTAGTATATGATATAATAAATAATATATATTATTTTGCCTCACCATGACTTCCACCTATACCAGCATGGATGCATAGCCACTTCTGCGAGGGGAGATAGATATGTAATATGATGTATATTACATTTTATTTATTATGAATTATTATAATAGTGATAATTGTTATAAAAATTAAAATCTGTAAGAAATACATAATATGGTGAAAGTTTCCTTCACTCTGTAGTCAATGTCTGGTACCCTTCCCCCAACCAAAAGCGCACTTTCCACAGAGGATATTATTTTATTTCTATTTTCATTTATTTGTTGAGAATCCTCACCTGAGGATATTTTTCCATTGACTTTTAGGGAGAGTGCAAGAGAGAGGGAAAGACAGAGAGAAACATCAATGTGAGAGAAACACATCAATTGGTTGCCTCTTATACAAGTCCAGACAAAGGCCTAGGCCAAAGAGGAGCCTACAACCGAGGCACATGCCCTTAACTTGAATCAAACCTGGGACCCTTTGGTCCACAGACCATGCTCTATCCACTGAGCCAGACCGGATAGGGCTCCACAGAATACTTTAAAACAATTTATATAAGAGGGTACTGGGCACCTGGGGGTAAGCTGCTTAGTCTGGCTCAGTCCCCGTGTTATAGACAAGCCCTCAGGTGCCCTGTGCACTGCTGGGCAGGGCAGCCGGCCTGTGCGTGGCCGATACTGGGCTCCAGCATGCGTGCTCTGCTGCCTGTCTCCTTCCTGCAGCTACAGAGGTTTCTCTTCGGCTGGACTTTTGCCCCTGCAGGGCGACCTCTCCTTGCTAAGACCCAGCTGCTTCCAGGCATCGCCAGGGACAGGCCTGGAGCTGTGACAGTGGCCCCATATCGTCCCACGGGGAGCATTGCTAGAAGCCCTAAGACTCCAGGGTTCCCTCACTGCCTCTGACGGTCTCTGTCTCCAGATGCCCCCCCCCATTCCTCCTGCCTTACCCCACTATCAGGAAGGGTTCGGGCTGTCTTGCTGTCCCACCCTTGGTGTCCCTAGAGAATGCCAGCTTCCTTACTCTAACCCCACTGTTTGGTCTTCCATTGGGGTCTCTTGTACCCAGACTCTCTTTCCTCTCTCCCCATGGCAGGGGCTGGGCTCTACCTGAGCCCCAGCCTCCTGACCCTCTAGGCTCATTCCTTTCTCAGGGTTCACTGGTTTCTGGGATTCCCCCACATCAGCCCCACGGGGCGGCCTGATGTCCGCCTGATGTGGGGACCACCAACACCCAGAAGTGCTGTCATAATGTCCGGCCTCCCCACTCAGTTCATCTTCCACCTCAGTGTCACCACATGAGGGCATCCATGACTCCAGCCCTGGGGGTCAGTGCCCCCATGACCCCAGCCCTGGACCTGCACATCTGCCCCTACCTGGGCACAGAGCTTCAGGCTGCCCCCAAGTGGACGGCCCACCTTTGCAGCCTGTATGGCCCCGCTGGAATGTCACCAGTCCCAGCTTTCAAACCTCTCCCCTCCCCCGCCCTACACTGTGCAATCGAGGCCATGTCATCGGTGACATGTTCAGCTGTCACTGCTATTTCCCATGAGGCATTAGCTGTCACTCAAGTACCAAGCAGTGCTGCTGGTTTGCAGTGCTCTTTGGCAATTTATTTATTGTTACTAATACTCTGTCAGAAAAATATGGATGTCCCTTTAAATATGTAATTCTAACAGGCTTTCTTTGGGTGGTTTCTTGTACTGGGGGGCACATTTTCTCCCCAAGGGACACAACCCTAATTTTATCTTGAAATTGAATAAGGAAATAAGATGCATGGGGTAGAAACTTGTTTCACGGGCAGCATTCTAAGGTTACAGAGTATGCCTGCACACGCATGACAGGGATTGAGGGAGATGACATGCATGTCAGTCACTTTGTGTGTTGGGGTGTGTCCCCTTCCCATCCTCCCGGTTTTACCTACTGAGAAATTCTTGATTGAGAAACATTTCTGTATTTCGTTCCTTGGCTTACGTCAGATGCATGTATTTAATTGGGCGTTTATATATAGCACTTACCATATAAGGGCCAGACATTGTTCTAAAGGCCTGCAAGGAATAATCTATCAAGTCCTTAGGCAGCCTTATAAGGTGAGTGCCCTTGCTCTCTCCATTTTACAGAGGGGAAAACTGAGGCGCAGAGAGGTTAATGAAATTGATCAAGTAAGAGGCAGAGCGGGGATTAAAATCCAGGATGCCTGCCCACTGCCCTGGCCTGCTTCCTTGCTGTGGACTTTCTCTCTTGGACTCAGGTCCTTGGGAGGTCCTTGCCTCCCTCTCACTCCGAGAGCAATTGCACGTCAGGAACGGACACAAACCTCCTTGCTGCAGACCATGTGGGTTTTTTTTTTCCTTCTGGCATCCATTTCCTTCACCTAGAAGGACGAACCCAAGAGCTGAGTCGACGCTGTGGAAATGCGGTGTCTGGTGTGTCCTCAAATGAACTTGTAAGAAAAATCAGCACAGTGCCAGCGCACTTAGCTGCCGCACATTGTTTCCAGTTGTGGTCAAGGACCTTCATCGACCGTTCTATTCATCTTGTCCTCTAGCCACCTCTGTGGCTGCTCTGTGGTTCTGGGAATCCAGGCAGAGACCTTGGCAGCCCACTTACCGCCTGCCCCTCTCCTCCAGGCCCTGGGGATCACTGGTCCAACACCCACAGTTGGTGCGCTTATTCCTCAATGGGTGGTAGCAGGGGGCAGTGTGACTTGGGAAGGAAAAGTGAGGTGGTGGAGCAGGAGGCCGTGCTGAGCACACCTTGCGTCCTAACCATTGTCCCGGCTGCTCGCCACTGAGCTGTGGAGGCTCCACCTCGTGGTCAGGGAGGATGGCTATTGGGGACTTAGGCTCCTCAGCTCTCGCCAAGCTTGGCCCTAGAGCAGCAGCAGGGCGTGGAGGGCTGGGAATGGGAAAGTGGGGTTCTCACACCAGCATCGCTTTCCTAGCTCAGATGACAAAGGGCCTGGGATTTGGGGGGTGGGCTTGGCAGGGAGTCGGCGGTGTGATGGGGGGGCCAGAAAGGAACCCCATCCTAGAGCCAGGCTGCCCGGGGCTGAGCAGCTGGCCAAAGCCACACACTGTGCCCAGAGGCAAGGTGGGAGGTCCAGGAGGGCAACGGAAGTTAGAATTGGCATTGCAGGGGGCCAGCTCTGGCCTTCATTAACAGGCTCCTGATCAAGGACATCCATTCAAATAACAGGCCATGCTGCTCTCCTGCCGCGCCCCACTCTCTCTACTACCTGGACACCTGCTCCTCTGCTTTTAAGGTCGCTTTTTTTTCCACCATCCCTGGGGTTCAGTCCAGGCTCCAGGGATGGAGGAAAGTCCTGATGGGTGACTGGGATGACAGGACCATCAGCACCTTTGGGTCCCCCTTCTAGTGGCCTGCACACAGACCAGCAATTAAAAGCCCCTTGTTGAGCCCTGGCTGGTGTGGCTCAGTTGGTGAGAGTGTCTCAACCCATGCAGCAAAAGGTCACAGTTCAATTCCCGGCCAGGGCACATGCCTGGGTTGCAGGTTCCATCCCCAGGAGGGGGCGTGCAGGAGGCAGCCAATCCATGGTCCCTTCTCTCCTTATCCCTGCCTCTCTCTCTAAAATCAATACAAACATGCTTTCCAAAAGGTCCCTTGTTGAAGGAGGAGTGATGGATGAGTGCACCCCCAGAGCCACCCGGAAGGACCGACGGGGAGGGAGCCCCTGAGCTTTCCTCTTAGGAAGTCGAGGAACCACAGAGCTGGCGGGGGATTCAGGCCCTTGGATGTGAACCTGAGAGATCCGGGCATGGACGCGTGTCTATCACCACATGGGTCCCTCCTCCCCACGCCTCCGTCCTCCCCCCGCCACCCGGACTCTCCTCTCCTGACGGGGCCACTGGCAGGCTCTGTGGCCGTGATGGATTTTTCAGGCTTCATTTAGTGACATAACCATCCCAGTAAAACATACAAATGGTCCAGCCATGGATCCTAATGCGCAGTAAACGGTTTTTCACCTCCGATCATTTTTTACGGGAAGGAATTGGCTTTGTGCTTCTCGGCGGCGCCCCCTCCCCCGCCTGCAGGGGCCGGGCCGGGCGGGACAGCCTCCACCCCTTCATCTGCGGGGCTGTCAGCTCCGCTCCCCGCTCCGCTCACTCACAGGTGGGGGTGGCTCAGCTCTGATTAACTGTCCCGGGCGATATTAATTTCCGACAGGAGGCCCGCTCTGCTGTCTCCGCGGGAGAACGGAGGTGGGGAGGTGGGGGCTGGGGATGGAGAGAAAGAAAGGGGGCCTGGCTGCCTCTCTCTCTGCCACATGGCAAGATTCGAAGGGGATCTCTCTGAGCTTCCCAGTTAAAATAACCTCGGAGGGGACGAGGGGACCCTCCAGACTTTGGGAGGGAGAGCTCAGAGATACCACACTCAGTTCCTTCCAGGCCCAAGCTCAACCCCCAGGCCCTGCAGGGTCAGCCACCTCACGTGTTCTCCTCCTGCTCCTCGGCCCAGCCCTGCCCAACTCCTTCCTGGCCTCATTCCTCCCTCCAACCCGAACTGGGCATTTCCTAAGACTCCGCCTGGGCCCCCTGCTCTCTTCTCTAAGCATTGGCAGCGGACACTTCTAGAGGCACATATAAGGCGCGAGTGATTTGGGGGAGTGGGGAGGACCATTTGCAGCAAAGGAGTTGGGTGATGACTCCATGCCTCCTCCACAGCTGTGGCCTCGCCCTGTTCTCTCAGGCAGCAAATGCCTACCTCCCCTGCCTCCTCTCCTGCCAGCTGCCTTCGCAGGCTCAGGAAAGACACGGGCTGTGATGCGAAGGCAGCTTGCTTCCTCCTCTGGCTGCTGCTGCTTCTGGTTCTGCCTCCTCCGCCAAAGAGGCAGCTGGTCCTCGGTGCTGCGCCGCGGCCGGAGCTGGGAGACCGAATCTCTGCCTGGGTGTCTTCCAGACCCGGGAGGAAACCACCTCCATGTGTCCTAGATTTGCCGTGTGCCCCTTTGGTGGGGGCTGGCCGCCACCCCTCCACCTGGCAGCGCCGGGGCAAGGACTGCTGCGTGTCCAGCACAGGACGCATGAGTGTGTGTGTACCCAGGCATGCATCCTTGCGGGCAGACCACGAGCTGCTCATTTGGCTCCAAGGCACCTGAGAGGTACCCTGATGCGGCGATGCTGTTTGGGGAAGACGTTTGTACTTGAACAAAGAGAAAGGCCTTGGCGATGTTAAGAAGATCTATAGAAACGCCAGGGTGGATAATGGTGAGGATCAGTCTTCTGAAACGGTGTCACTCACAGTATCATCAGACCACAGCCCCACGGGAGCCTTGGGTGACAGGAGGGCGTCACCACAGGCATCAGGAGAAAGGGGAGGAAGCTCAGGGGCAGCTTCTACCTGAGGTGGGTCCACTCTGCAGCCCATGTCTCCAAGGGATACCGACAAACCAGAAGGTTCTGGGGAGAGTGGCAGTGGGGAAGTGTAGGGGGGGGGGCGGTGGCTAAGCCCTGCAAGGATCTCATAAGGGCTGTGAAGTCTGGCCTGTGGAACGGATGGCTGCTGGCTGACCAAGATCTGAAGGATTTTCATGTGGAGCAGCCATCAGCCAGCTCCAAGTCGCTCTAGAGTGCGAAACTAGAATGGATAAAGCTCAGGGTCAGTAGGCAGGTCTCCTCCCAACAGTTGACCCTCCACACAGTCATCCAGCTCTGCCCCCTCCCCAGGAGAGCAGCTGGCAGTGGTACTGAAGGGTCCTTGCACTGAGAGGCGGTCTCCGTGAAGTGACACATAAGGTTCTTTGCTACTTTCAGGAGCCACATTTCCAAGCAATTGTCCTCTGAACGGGGAATTTGAACCCAGAACCACAGACATAAGGAGGAGTCCCAGTCACCTCTAGAAGGTGAGAGCCCTCAAGTTTGCTCTGCCTCGAGGCCCCGTGACCTCGTAGACCCCGGGAACCCGAAGCCAAAACCAAGGTGTGTCTCCCCGAGGCTCAGCCACCGCTCAGGGCTCTGCAGGCTGACAATCCAATGGGAGATTGGGTTCCAGACACAGGAATGAAGAACACAGCTGCTCTTGGAGGGGCGCTCTGGGGTTTAGAAAAAGCTGAGGTGACTCCCTCCTGTCCTTTAGCCTCCCGCAATATCCCGACTTTCACTGTCTTCACAACCGTCCCTCTCCGTGGCCTGGCCTCTCTCTCTCTGCCCACCTCTCAGGGGACAGGATCAAAAAGTAGGTGAGGATAAAGGGGTGCGGAGTGACCCAGCCCCGGATTTAGGGACAAAAAGGGAGGCCCGGAAAACAAATCTCTTCAGGAGCCTCCAGCAGATCTCAGACACCTTGATTAATCATAACTTGCTACACATTATTTCCCTATAAACAAACTACAATGTTACTCCTATAAACAGCTTTATCTTGACAGCTGCAAAATGTCAGGATTTAATGTAGACTGAGCAGAGATACACCATATGTTCCCACTCCAGGCCTGGAACACACTCATTCACAGCATACCGCTTCATATCGGAGAGGCGATTACAAAAGAGGCTGGGCTTTGCCTCGCCACCACTGGGGTCCGCGCTGGCTCCGGCCCCAGCCCCCTCCTTGGCGGAGCTGTAATGACTGGAAGGCCAGGCGGAGGGGGGCTCTGAGGGCTGCCAGCGCGAGCAAGATGGCCGCCCAGAAGGCACAGATGTGGTGGCTGTTGTATTTTTAAAAAATCGACTCAGATGCGTACAGGTGTACCACACCGAGAGACCCGTGGTTCCGGCACAATAGCAAGGGGGAAAGAGTCAGCACACGGTGGATGCCCTGCTGAGGGCAATTGCTGTCACGTTTGCCAGGATGAAAAGCCTACAAAAGATACCAAACAAATAGGACCCCCCCACCCCCCACGGAAACAAGCAACGAAGAAACAGGTTCAATGCCAGAGGAAACAGAACTTAATGGCCATGAGCACAAAGTCTGTAAAGGGGACTCTTCACCTAGGGGTAGTTTTATCCCAGAAAAAAAGAAAGAGAGAGAAAATTCCCAACAGGCTGCCCTTAGCTAGAAAACCCATAGGATACTTTCGACAGAGGATGGCTTCTGTATTTGTTATTTTGCTTGCCTGCTCTCCCCTCCTGTACCTCTCTTCCACCCTAACATGGCTCTAAGTCAGGTCAAGAGTGCCAAACCCTTTTTCTAAATACAGTCTCTGGAGCGCGGCCACGCCCCTCTGTGTATGCCTCGTCTTGTGCTCCACAGCTGACCTGGGTCGTTGCAAACATATGGACAACGGGGCTGTTAGTGTTTACTACCTGGCCCTCACAGATAGTAAAAGTGTGACGACCCCGGTTCTGAACCGGAGATGTGTTCATGCCACTTTCCAGCCCAAACACTTGGGGAATGGTATCCATTAGCTTTCATCTGTGGCCACCCAGGAGCCAATCCCCATCCACTGGCTCTACATTCCTGATTTCCTTTGGGGAAAGTACCACCCACATTGCTTGGTGTTGGTGGGACTGCCAACCCCGGGGCAGGCATGTGACTCCGGCTTGGTGTCAGCTTTCTCCTGGGGTATGACTGGCCGGTGGAGGGGTGCACTGGCTTTGTCCTGTTGGTAGCTCCAGAAGGCTCTTTTCTAGACTCCTGGCTGTGCTTCAGGGACAGTGGGCCACCTCCATCCTTCCACTACTGGGGCTTTCTGCATACATAAGTGAGAGCTGGCCCTGTTGCTTAGGCCAAAGAGCCTGGACGGATGCCAATAGCCCCTCAGTTGCCCGTACCAGGTGTAGGTCAGGTCCAGAGTGAGACCTGCTGTACAGACACCCCTGGTGTGGTCCTGGCTCACCCTGAGAGTTTCCCCCTCCCTACTTCTCTCCTAAGTTTCAGCTTGGAGGATGCACCACATCCAAATGCTCTGTTAAGATGACTGGTGTGCAGGGCTGTCTTCCTCCACCTTGCTAAGAGCTCCTTGGGGGGGGGGGGGGCGTGCACATGAAATGGGCTGATTTCTCTGTATCCCCAGAGCACAGCAAGAGTGTTGAACAGCAGAAGAGCGATGCCCTCCTCTCACCACTGGTGATACGTTTGGCTAAGTTATGATCTTGGTCCTATGTCAATAGTTCCCTAACCCAACCAACCATCAAGTCATCCTTCCTGTTTCCACACTTCATCCCTGGCCCCAGTTACTCGCCTCTACTCCTGATCCATTCACACCCTGCGTTTTGACCCCACTTCCCGGCTAGCATTCCAGTCTTTTCCCCAGGCCCCGCCCTCTGCTTGCATCACTGAGGTCTTATCTCGCTGTTCCCAGAGCTGCTGTGGCTGACCAGGTCCCTGTAGCTCTCGGCTGTAGTGCTGCTGCTGACACCAGACAGGAGCACCCCATTCTCAGAGCCCTAGAGGCAGGCACAAGCCTTCCAGATGCTTCCTGTCCTCCTGGATTGCCTTTGTCCTTCTAGGGTCTACACCTAGATCCTGCTACTCCCATCTGGCTTATCTATTGCTGGCAGGAGGCGTGTTTGCCTCAGTGGCACAAGCAGCCATGCAGACATGTGGGCTAAACACCTTTGAGGTTCCTTTACTGGAAGGAGAGTCTCTATTGTTACCTTTGCCGAGAGGGCAGCGATGCTATGGATAGCACGGATGACAAGGTCTGGCAGGACAGTTAAGGCTGAAGCCCTCAAAACTGGACTCTTGAGCCCAGGCCCACCTAGAGGAGATGAGCACTGGGAGCTTTGCAGGCTCCTGGGAGGGAGAGAATCACATCCCCCTTCTGTCTACTTTCATGGCGGGCCAGAGCTTGCTGAGTGCCAGATCCTGTCTGCACGTCAGAGTCTTAAACATTCGTACTAAGAATTCTCTTTGTCTGATGTTCTTATGCCAGAAGGATGTACAAAACACCCCTCATCCCGATCTTGCTGCCGGGGGTCAGAAAAGATACTTGGTTTCCCTCCAGTTGGTGGACTCATCAAAAGAGGCAGCTTGTCCCACATCCAAGGCTTCCCATCCAAATCCAGTGTCCTAATTATGCCCCCAAAAGGCGTAATCATCAGGAAGGCTCCTCCTTGGCTGCCGAGCTCGCTTCTGAAGGTAATTGGCAGGCGCTGGTCCCCGCTGCCAGGAACTCTTCCAAAACCCATGAGGTAAAAACAAATCTGGGGAGCGAGAGGGAGTTTGGTGCAGAGGATGAACAAACATCCTGAAGGGTTCAGGACAGGCTGTTCGATTATGTCCACAAACCATTAGTTGCTCAAGTTCTGAGATTTCTGGCCCACAAATGTATCCCCAGGACTGCCTTCTGCGCTCAGAATGCACAAAATCTCTGCTTGACCACAGACACATGAGTTGGAGACTGGTCTTGGTGCCCTTGAAGGACAGCAAAGGGCAGCCTGCAGTCCTCGCCTCCCCTCTGGCCCAGGCTGCCCAGGACTGGGGCCAGCTCGTTTCCTTGCCCTGCGAGGCTGCCAGGATGAGATGAGAAAATATGGCCAATGCATTGGATGCTGAACCCAGTTCAGCTGCTGGTCCCCAGCTCTGAGCTCCTGGCAGAAATTGATCCATGGTTGCCTTTTCTGTCACTGGCTTTTTCCTCCTGTTTTATGGACTTCGCTCTGGAGCTCAAACGTCTCCAGAGACCTCACATGTGGAAAGGAGCAAAGAGCTGCATCCAGTCATTACCAAGCAAAGTGACTCCCTTCATGTGGGGCTAGGGCCCAGAGGTGCTATAGCACAGTCTCAAATGAGATTAACCTGGGCAGTGTGTGTGTGTGTGTGTGTGTGTGTGTGTGTGTGTGTGTAGGGGTTGGTGGTGAGAGAGAACAAAATGAGTTTCAGAGAAAAATATGCTGCCTGGGTTCCAATTCCCTGTCGGTGAGTGCTAACTCTGCCCTTCTCCCCCTCAGAGCACACATGCAAGGGATGTCAATCTAAATTCAGCCCCATGGGGGGAAGGGGACTTTGGTGATGGCTGGGGGAGTTGCATATGCTTTAAGGATTTTATGGATTCCACAGTCACCTCATGGTTAGCCATGTTGACGGAGGTGAGCAATAGAATGGGCAATCCAAAACCAATGAATGACCCCAAATCACTGCCACCTGTTTTTGACTCTGGAATTGGCTCATTCTCCAGGGCTGATTTGCCTTCCTCGTTGGGCTCTCCTTGGGCCAAGGTTACAACTAAGGTTTCTGTTCAGTGAAAAGTAAAATCAGCTTTTGAAATACTGTCGAACCCACTGCATGTGATGCAGAGACCCTAAAAAATACAGGAGGGTATAAAGACTAAAAGACAAAGAAGAAGGTGAGGAGGAGCCTCATATTTGCCTTGAACTGATTTTTCTTGTTAAAAGTAGTAAAGGAATGAAAAGTGGAATCAAACCTCAGTACTAAACTGACACATGTTTTCTTCTCAGAGGAAAACTCATTTTCCACATACAGCTGTAGGGTCCCTGATTGCAGTTTGATGCAGCTTTGTTCATAAGGGTGATGTGATGGTAATGGTGAGGAAATAGTAATGGTGATGGCAATGTTATGGTGATGGCGATGGTGATGGTGATGGTGATAATGATGTGATGGTGATGGTGATGGTGATGGCGATGGTGATGTCATGGTGATGGTGATATGATGGTGATGGTGATAGCTCTCTCCTTTCCTTCATGGAATCTGCTGACTCTTTAGCTCTGGTACTTGTTCCTAACCAGTATTTCTTGCAATCTCTTATTATTTGTAATACTTAATTGTTCAAACAGGTAACATTGTGCTAGCATGAAATTCAAAATATATAATCCATTGGCAATTTGGTCTCTTACCATGTTTCCCTCCCCCTTCTCCAGACAAAGCCCCTGTCATGGTCGCAGCACCTTCTGGGTTTCATCCAGGAGGCAGTCTCTTCTTGCTGCTCCTTGAGTCACCTGCTCACTTTGGTTTTAAGGAGCCCTTTTTGCAGTCACTTGAGCACTGACATTGTCGATCATTCCCTTGGTGCCTGAATAACAGCTTCAATGCTTGAGAAAAGTCACCCTCTTCTGTCTTCAAGCATCCCAGACACTGCTTCCCACTCCCAGCCAGCTGCTGCTCCATTCTTCCTCTGTGTTTCCCAGTTTGCGTTCCAGGACTGCAGAGGTCCTCTCTGGGTCTCTGCACCTCTGGTCTCATGGTCATGCAGCATTTGACAATTTGGCCTCAGTCTCCCTGCAGAGTCCTGGACTCTGCTTCTTCTGTGCTAGCCATTCTCCTACAAAGATGGCTTCCTGTCTCCATCCGTGGTTCAAGCACTTCCCCTTTCCTCTCTCCATCCTTCTCTCTAAGCTGTATTATATAGTCAGCTCTCAAGCCCATAACTTTGGACCTGACTCTTCCACTGAACTCCAGACTTTGTTTCCACCTAGCCAGACAATCCCCGCCACAATGTCCCCTGGTGAGCCAGGATCCAAGCTCGTGACTTCCCCTGAAGTCTTCTCCCTTAACCTCTAGTTCTTCTCAAAATAGTTTCATCAGCTTCCCAGGCACCCTCAGCACCTCCAGACAGCTTCCTCATCCCTAAAACTTGTCAATTCTCCTTTCACATTTCCTGTCATAATCATCCTTTTATTTCAATTTATAGAACTGCCATTTTGTGTCCAAACCTTTCAGCACCTGAATAATGTCACTAAACTCTGCTTCTCCTTCAGCTCTCAGTCTTGATCACCATTCCACCTGTCATATTATCTTCAAGATGACACTCCCAAGTATGATTTTATCATGTCATTCTTCTAAAGAGTCCCCTCCCCTTTGTGTGTGTGTGTGTGTGTGTGTGTGTGTGTGTGTATTGCTTATATAAACTGTTATGAAGCAGAAAATATTACATAGCTCCATACCTATCTTTGTTTTTTTGCTTTCAACTACCAACAGGAAACCTAATATATTCTTTTATTGAAAACTCTATTGGTGAGAGAAAACAATTTTTTTATCTTGTCATCCAAGTCAACCTAAATGAGTCCCAGTTTACCTTTTCCAATGTATCTGCTATCTTCTTCTGTTTTTATTTTGGAGGCAGCTGAGTCAAACAGACCTGTACTCATTTTGCCTAAGTTTATATCCCCGAACCTCCAAATACCTACTGTGTCACTTGTGGAGAAATATTTAAAAAACCTTCCAAGATCTAATTTGCATGCCTTTCATTAAACATGGGAATAATGGACCAATTTTTTTTAAGTGGTTCTGTGGATTAAATTAACTAATCTACATGAAATGTCTTACAACTGCCTGGTACATAATACTGCCAAATAAAAGTGTTTTTTTTTTTTTATCTCCCCAAATATGAGCCTTCTGTTTACAATAAATGGACCTACCAGCTATCTCTTGAATAATTCCTTCTTCTGAATCTGTTACTGGTGCTTGGTCCATCTGAAAATCCTATCCATATTTCACTACTTCCATGAAACCTGTCCCTAATTCCAGTGGAACTATTATGTACATACCATCATGGTGGGTACATGTCATTGCATATTTGTGAAAACCCAGAACTGTAGAACTATATACTACACCAAGAGTGAACCTTGATGTAAATTACACTAAGGACATTAGTTAATAATAACTAATAATAACACTACCTAATAAAAGAGTAATGTGCAAATTAACCATCACTTCCCTATACCCACAAGCCATGCCCACCAGCCAATCAGGAGCAAGCATGCAAATTAACCCAGCCAAGATGGCTGCAGCCATGGAGCAAGCCAGCAGCTTGGGTTTCCCCAAGGAAGCCAAGCTTTCCGAACACAATGGCCAGCCAAGGTCTCTACTTAAGGCTACAAAATTTCAACTATGGAAGATAAATAAATACCAACCAAATGGCATCAGCCACAGAGCTGGAGAGAGCAAGAGGCTTGAGTTTCCCTGGTGATGGAGGAAGCCAAGCTCCCACAGCCCTGGCCAGCCTTGGTCTGCAATCAAGGCTACAAAGTTTCTATTATAGAAGATAAATAAATCCCAGATACCAGGGCCTCTGCTTGTGTCTAGGGGGTGTGTGGCCAGCTTGCAAACCACCACAAGCCCCTCGCCCAGGCTGCTCCACACCCCAAGAGAACCCCCACTCTAATCTGGGACATTCTTCAGGGCAAACCAGCTGGCCCCCTCCCTTGCACCAGGCCTCTATCCTAATATAATAAAAGAGTAATATGCAAATTGACCATAACTCCAACACACGAAATGGCTGCCCCCATGTGGTCAAAGATAGCTGCCACCATGTGGACACAAGATGGCCACCACAAGATGGCCAGCAGGGAAGGCAGTTGAGAGGGATCAGGCCTGCAGGGAAGGGCAGTTAGGAGTGACTAGGCTGGCAGAGGAGGGAAGTTGTGGGTAATCGGGCCTGCAGGGAAGGGCAGTTGCAGGGAATCCAGGCCTATAGGGGAGGTCAGTTAGGGGTGACCATGCCTGCAGGGGAGGGCAGTTAGGGGCTATCGGGCTGGCAGGGGAGCAGTTAGGCACTAATCAAGCTGGCAGGGGAGTGGTTAGGGGTGATCAGGCTGGCAGGTAGAAGTGGTTAGGGACAATATGGAAGGGAGGCAGGCAGGTGAGCAGTTGGGAGCCAGTAGTCCTAAATTGTGAGAGGGATGTCCAATACTAGGATTGCACCTAAATGGCAGTCGGACATCCCTCAAATGATTCCAGATTGGAAAGAGTACAGGCTGGGCTGAGGAACACCACCCCCTACCCCCACCACCCCTGTGCATGAATTTTGTGCACAGGGTCTCTAATGTATCAATAATTGGCTTATCAAGTGTAACAAAGGTACCCACTGATATAAGAAGTTAATAATAGGGTGGGCAAGAGGGGGTGTATGCAAACTCTGTACTCTCAGTCACTTTTTGTGTAAACCTGAAAGTTCTCTGAAAAATAAATTCCGTTAATTAAAAAAAAATAAATAAATATATATATATATATATATATATATATATATATATATGACCGGTCTGCATGAACACAAACTACTTCAAGGTTCATTTCTTTATCTTTAGACTAAGGTTTTTCTGGCTTGAAGATCCTATCTTCCATTACATTGTGAAATTTTCTACTTCATTTGAATGACAGAATCAGTGATGCTAGGAAAAAGCATGAAATCAGAGAAGTCTGGTTTTACATCCTGGTTCCTCTTGTTACCCAGTCACCTCCAGCTAGTTATGTACCTTCTTTGAGCCTCTATATCCTCATCTGTGGAATGGGAATAATCATATTAACCTGTTAGGTTGTTGTGAGGATAAGAGTAAAAGATGATGTAATAAACCAGCAGCTGTCATTTCTTTATCATTTAGGTAAAGCCTTATTTATTTATTGCCAAGAGTTCTGTTTGAGGCACAGATTCTTTTAAAAATGTTTTAAAAATAAATTTTATTGATTTCAGAGAGGAAGGGAGAGATAGATAGAAACATCAATGATGAGAGAGAATCATCTGCCTTCTTCATGCCCCCTACTTGGGATCAAGCCAACAACCTGGGCATGTGCCCTGACTAGGAATTGAACTGTGACCTCCTGGTTCATAGGTCAACCCACAGCAGTGGGGTGATGCACACATTATAGCAGAAAATGTGAAAGGAGAATTGACAAGTTTTAGAGCTACAACATTTTCATAATGATGAGGGAAACCATCTCATTCACACCAGCCAATCTCAATAGAAAACTATGGATAAAAATGTCAGAAATGAAACCCATCTCTACTCTCAAGTTAAAAGTAGAAAATGGTGTAATTTTGCAAAAGAACTAAGGCCCGATGTCACTTTGAAATGTGGAACCATAGAGTAAGTAACTTCTCTCATTTACATGCCTGTACAGCACATTATACATGTAGATTCCTGGGGAGAACTTCACTAACACAACGGGATTGACAGATGACCAGATCAGTTTTCATCCTCAGCCCACATGGTCCAAAGCAAACACATAAATCAACAAGAACATCATGAGGAACCAAGTGGGCTGGAATCCTTGGGTTTATTATCATTTTAATTACTGTTATTATGTGTTTGATTTAGCAGAGGTGGCCCAATTTAATTTGTAATATTTATGATAATACTGTTTTGGTGCTCGATAACAATCTTGTAGCTCATTAGGTAATTTCCATAACAAATATCTATTATCAAACATGTTTAATCACAGCTGGCTCATGGAGGGACAGAGGTGACCAGAGGGACCCTCACTGTCCCCCACCTTCTGCGCACAAGCCCGCGGACATGGCTGGATGCCCCAAGCAGCCAAATGCAGTGCCATTCTCTCTCCTTGGACACTATGTCTTTATCACTTCATCCCCTTGCTGATACTTAAAGCAGAACACAGCCCCTTACCATAAGCCTTTGAGCGTGGAGCCTGGCTTGTTGTAAATGTTTTCATATGCTCCTTCCCTCCTTCCTTATTGTGTCTTAGGTGAAAGGGGCTCCTAGAAGCCTTCCAGTGATCACCAAAGGGAGAAGGGAGGAAAGGAAAGGTGGCCCTCGCTGAGCAACCTTGTTCAATGGGCCAAGGCTCACCTGTGCATGTTGGAGGATTCCTGTTACCCCCCACAAGGAGCCTGCGAGAGGAGGCATATCTTCCTCCTACAGATGAAGATAGAGAGGCTGAAAGTGTTTGGGTTCCTTGCTTAAGGCCTCACAGCTGGTAGGTGGTAGAGCTGGGATGGGACCCATGTCCACAGAGTTTCAAGTCCAGTGCTCCTTCTGCTACACTTTGCTGCACCCCCTGAGAGAGGGAGGGGAAACAGGTGGAAGGGGGTAAAGAGAACAGCCACACCCGCCCCTGTGATTGCAGAGAGTGATGCATGCTGACACACAGCCTCCAGGAACATGCTCATCATTTGCACAAAACCGGGCCCCTTGGGGGCCTCTGTGCACCCCCAACCCTGGACTTGGAGTCCCATCTTCTCCTGCTGGGAGCTCTGTGAGGAAGTGCAGCTGGCCTGTTGCGAGTGGATGGAGACATGCAGTGGGAAGGAAGGCAGTGTGAGCGACCCCTCCTCCGGCTGCATGGCACCCCATCTCCGGACCTTCTGGGCTCTACCCTAGGGAAAACATGGGGTTCCATCTTTTGGTGGGACAGGGAGGATGGAGTGAAGGGCTCCGAAGGTATGGGTTCTGGTGTGAGGAAGGTCTTCTTGTTCTCCATTATACTCCGGTCCGTGGCAGCCTTTTCTGAAGGACCTCTCACTCCAGACCTCTCACTCGGTCTGTCTCTGCACCTGGTACGTTTTCCTCTCTGTCCTTCCTCTGTTTGTTGGAAGAGTGGGGTATGTGGCATTGAGTTAGAGCAACCCAGGTGGCTGGGAGACAGGAGGGGTCTGGGCCTTTGCAGTCTTCTTTGTTTCCTTCTGAAGCCTGGCTGGATTCTGTTGTTGAATCACTCAAGCTCTGGGGGCTGGTAGGTGGCCCCTTGGCTTTCACTCATATCAGAGCCCACAGACTCCACCCCCAAGCCCATGATCTCCAGAGCTCAGTAGTATGGGTGCCTCACCCCAGGGAGCCTTTCCTTACTCAGCAGCGTGGAGTGGGGTTGGCTGCTGAGGTAGGTGGCAGAAGGCCAGGCCACTAGGTCACATGTTAGTCACTTGATATTCACTTGCCTTCTCCAGCCAACAGTTTCTTCATCTGAAAGTGCAGGGGTTGGCTAGGCAAGGACTCCCAAGACCCTCCCAACCTCAACATTCCTTGACTTTTGAACTTCTGCAAGATCTGCACCATAACTTTTGCATTTAGCCACATGACTCTCCAAGGCTATTGCTGTGTTTTGGTAATGCAGCCTGCGGCACTTCTAAACACACATGGGCAAATGGGTACCCTATAAATTGCGATGGAGATTTTAACTTGCATTGCCTTTGAATTGACTTTGTTCCTTGAGTGAGGGCAGTGGCCGCAGCCCTCTAACCTGTGTCTCTGTCCTTGTTGCCTGGTAAAAGGGCGCTCTCGACACTTCCAGAGACTGCTGGCATCACTGATGTGTCCAAGTCATCACAAAGCCAGCTGCTGTTCACCCGCTAATCCGATCCAGTGTGACTTAACAGCCAACAAGCTTCTGCATGTGGAATTCTCTGGACTGGTCCCCAGAGTCATCACAGTCTTGTACATGGTGCCTGCCTTCAGATGCCCCAGGACAGTGGCAACAGTGGTGTGTGGAAGGGACTGGGTCAAATTAACAGATGACTCTAATTCCAGCTAGGGAGTCCTGACTAGCTGGAATTAGAGTCACCTGTTAGGGTCACCCCCCCCCCCCCCCCCCGCCACTGGCTCTGCTGGTTGTGCAGATGGATTTGTCTGGGGACCTAGAGGATTTCAGACATGACCACTAGGACCCTCTGTCCAGAGAGTGGAGAAACCTGCTCATGGTCCTAGGGTAGGAGACACAACCCTCTGCCTTCCCCACTTGTCACGTGGAGGAAGGCTTCTGCCAGGTGTGTGGTATTGGGCAGAACCATGCCCTGTGGCACAGCTGTGTGCTGTGGGGGAACCAGCACCCGGGGGCATCCAGAGGCCACCAGACACCCCCCCCCGCCCCCGTTCTGCTGACTCATCACCTTCATTAAGTATTAACCCTCGTGCTCAGTACTAACCTTCGGTGTTTGTAGTGGTCAGAGGAGCTCATTTCTGCTTCTGCTGCCCTGGTTCCCTCAACTTCCCTTCCCCCCACCCCCAGGAGTTCTCATCTTCACACGAAGAGAAAGCCCTCTGGCCTTCTGAGAACCCTTTGTCTGGGGTTCCTCATGCTCCCATGATACCTCCTTCCCTCCTCTAGGCACTTGGCACTCGCTCACCTTCCCCCACGCCCACAGCATCCCAAGAGCCCCTGAGTCCTCGGGGGGTTGAAACCCATTTTCACAGGAAGGAAAGCTTCCGCCACACAGGGCCATCCCACCTGCAAAACCTAATTAGCGTGATTTTGGAGAGGTTCTTTTCACCACTGGCTCCCCGTTTGCTTCATTAGGGTAATAGCGAGTTGACTTGCACAGGCGCTGAGTCCCCCAATTAAAAGCACCGCCAGGGCCCCTCAGGAGCGTCCTCCTGAGAAGATGACTTTGATGTGGATGGACCAATCGACACGTTCACTGCAACTCAGACATGGTCGCACACTGAGACATTGCGTTATTTTGCAGCTTTTCATTGGGAAATTGCCTCGTTGTGAACTGTTTCAGGAAAGGGAAGCATGCCTGGGGAAAATGGTGAAGAATGCTGAGTGTGTACATGTGTCCATGCACGTGTGTGCATGCATGTGTGCATGCGTGCGTGCATATGTGTGTACATGTGGTGGGATAGAGAGGAGGTGGTTAGTTAGGGGTTCAGATGCCTGGAGGAAGGGAGGTTTGACATCATGCCAGGCTTCAGGAAAGGCCCGTGAGAAAACAGCTCCTCCAGTATCTTTTCTTCGGCAGCCCAGATGGGTCCCGGGTTCTCAGCCCTGGAGACTCAGCCCTCCTGTGAGTGGCTCTTGGAAGGTCAGTGTCTCTGGGGACTTGACTGGCACTGTGTCCCTGAGCACAGAAACCTGGGACATGACAGTTCTTGCTCTTCAGGTTGGCAAGGGAGGCAAGGTGCTTGGAACTGCAGCTGCTGGGAGGGCAGAGGCCCCGCTCTGTGTCACCTCTGCCGCCGGGAATACTCAGGGAGCATGAAATAGCTGCGAAGAGACAGGCAGGTAGATGGAGCGGGTGACCAATCCAATCTCAACAGGCTCTTTTATGGCCAGGCCAGGTGGATCCTGGGAGGGCAAGCCCGGCTGGGGCACCTGGGCCTGCACTCCCTGAGTGGATGCCCCCGACCCTGGGTGGGCACAGGAGGGCCCAGTCCTGCTTAGGCCATTTCCCCAGGACTCTGCCCCTTGAGGCATGTGGCTGTGCCACCTGGTGATCCAAACATGGGTGATTCTGGGCTCTTGCTAGAGTGGGACCACCTGGACGTGAGGTGGCTGGCCCAAGGATGCGGGACCAGGAAGGCAGGAGGTGCCTCATAGGAAGAACTGGCTGGGGGCACACGTCCGGTGACCTGTCCAGGCTCTTCCTGGACCTGGTGCAGAGGTGGCCGGTAGGAAGAGGAGTCCTGGCCTGGCCTCGGGGAGGGGAGTGTGAGCGGCAGATGGGGCACAGGGAGTCAGCCTGAGCCTGGGACGTGGACGAGGACAGGTGGTGTCAGGGGTAACGGTGAGTCAGCACCCCAGAAATTGCCTGGAGGGCTCATCACTCTGGAATGCCAGGCCCAGTTCTTGGCTTTGGCATTGGCCGTGGGCCCCTGAGTCCCCAGCTCAGATCCCCATCTGAAATGTTTGAGTCACCCAGTTTGCTTCTTAGCCTGGCAGTACGTTCCCCGAGGGCAGCAGCCAGTGTGCCTGTGGCACACCCAGAGCGCAGGGGCAGGTGCTGTGCGTGCCTTCCTTTGCCTTCCTTTTCCACAGGCCCCTTCTCTCTCCTGTCCCTGTTCAAAGGGGCGGAGGGTCTGAGCTGGCCGGGAAGGAGAAAGGCAGGGAGGAACCTGCTGTCCCTGCGTGGGACTATGTGCTCCCAGGACAGGGTCCTTCCTGGCACAGCGCACAGAGTCTTTGTGTATTCTCTGAATGGAGCGTCCAAGGAGAACGAGCCTCCAAGTTGGGAATTTAGAGTCAGGAGGAGATGGAAAAGGATGCTTCCCCTGCTTCCCTCGGGCTGGCCCTCAGCCTCCCGTGAAGTGACCCGCCTGCAAGGGATCAGTCTCCCGCACTGGCGGGGTGTGCGGGCTCCGAGCCTCACAGCCACGTCCCGGGACGCTGGGGCTTCGGTCTGGTTCATGCTCCCGGGACTCGTGGCCCTCGAGCTCTAGTCACACCAGCCCACGGCGTGCCTCAGCTCGTCCCTGATGATCGGCTGGCCTCCAGTGACCTCCATTAGCATTCTGATTAGGCCCAAACCGGAAGCCGAGCCTGGGGATCCTCCCTTCAGCAATCTCTGTGTCTGTGGCCGTATCGAGGCGGGATCTGGGTCTTAATATTTATGATCAATGGGCTAATTTCAACTTGCCACGTGAGAGAGGGACACCCACCCATCCATCTCTTCCTCTTCTTTCTCCCTTTCCTTGACCACGTGGTTACCATGTAGTCTTCTCCACGGCAGCTCTGCAGAATTCTGTTGTTCCTATCCAGTCTTGCTCACCCCAGAGCCATTGTTATAGGAGCTTCAAAAAAATCCTCACTTTCATCACCACCACCCCTACCACCACCATCATCATCATCACCATCATCATCATCATCACTTTATTCCCCTCTGTGCCGCCCCTGGGGTCAGCACCCAGCACTGGGCAGCAGTGGCAGCACGGACGGAAACCCCGCTGGGCAGCGGGGCCATGTGACCATCCCAGGCTGAGAGCCCCCTGCCTGCCGTGCAGAGCGTCCTGCCCGACCCCGCCATCTGGATGCCCGCTCTCCCCTCTTTAATGCTGTCATCGAGGCTGGCTGATTAGTTTCCTCCGCTCGGTTGCACCCCGACGATCTCTCGCTGCAGAAGCGTTCAGAGGACAGATTGCACTGATGAGCGCGTTTCAGACTTGGGCCTGTTTACTTCCCTCTGCTTCCTATTTGGTGCTGGCAGGTGGCCTTCCACCACAGGCAGCGCAGACAGCCCCCGCCGTGGCTGCTCCCTGCTGTAGAGAGCACGAGGAACCGAGACATTCCGTCCCGGCACGGATTCCGCAGAGTCCTCTGGGTGTAGTTGAGCTTCCAGGATGGAGACCCCAAGATGCGAGGCCCACAAGTCTTCCTATCAGAGATGCAGCAAATGGGGGCCCAGGCTGGACGTACCTGAGGCCAGGTACTTTGCAGGCTCCGATGCCCAACCTTGAGCACAGATGCAACCCAACAGTCCCTGGACGATTTGGAAGATCCAAATGCTAAGGAAGCCTCCTGAAACATTTCCTACACATTAGCGAAGGGTGTTAGAAACCCACCACAAGGCTCATTCAACCCAGAGACAGCCTGTGCTCACTGGCCTCTCCAGTTCAGGATAGCTCCATCAGCCTGCAGGCGGCGTCCATCCAGCACTGGGACTGATGGCCCGCAGAACCCTGGTCTCTAGTGGGGTAAGCAAACTCCCCACTTTCTAAATACGTGCCAAGGAAAATGCCCAGTATTCCATACACTGAAGAGGGCTAGAGGTTCCTTTCTTTTGCAAGAAAAATAGAATATATTGCATGACTCCATTTATATGAAGTTCTGGAACAGACTAAGATAATTGATGGCAGAAAATAATCGGGATGAGTGTCGCCTTGAGGGCTAGGAGGAATGGAATTGATGACAAAGGGGCATTCGAGAATTTTCTGGGGTGAAGGCGAAGTTCTGTACGTTGATATGGACTGGGTTACAACAGGTTATATTCATTTGTCAGAATTTAGCAAATGTACACTTAAGATCTGTGTATTTCATTGTATATAAAGCCGACCTCAAAATAAAAGAAATCTGTAACAAACATTGAAATCTAATGAATGGCATCTATGCTGAAGTGTTTGGGGAGATTAATGCTGAAGTTTGCAATGCATCAAAAAAAAAAAAGATAAATTAGAGAAGTTATTCTACGGTTCCATATGGAAAATAAGGTTTATAGCATCAGGTATTATTTTTAATTAAGTCTTTAATTCACTTTGAGATAATTTTTGTGAGTGGTGTAAAATAGGGTCCAATTGCATTTGATTTTCCAGTTTCTCCATTGCCATTTGTTGAAGAGACTATCCTTTCTCCAATGAGTTTTCTTGCCTCCCTGTGCACTGTTGGTGTCTATGTAATTTGGTGCAAACACTATGTAAAACAATATGGAAGCTCTTTAAAATTTAAAAATAGAACTACTCTTTGACTCAGCAATTCCACATTGGGGTATATATATCCAAGGAAATGAAAACAGGTTATTAAATAGATATCTATATTCCCATCTTCATTGCAGCGTTATTTTTAATAGCCAAGATATGGGAACAGCTAGAGCATGCATCAACAGATGAATGGACAAGGAAGGTATACATATACCCACAGTGCAATGTTATCCAGCTGCAAGAAAGAAGGACAGCCTACCATTTATGACAATAGGCCTGGACCTCCAGGGCACAGTGCTAAGTGAAATAAGTCAGACAGAGGAAGACAGATACCTATGGTTTCACTTATATATGGAATCTAAAAAAGCCACACTTGTAAAAACAGAATAGTGGTTACCAGGGACTGGGAGTTGGGGATATCTCATTTAAGGGTACAACTGGTAGATAAATTTAAGTCTCAGAGATCTAAGCACAGCATAGTGGTTATAGCAACAATACTGTGTTATAAACTTTAAAGTTGCTAAGAGACTAGATCTTATTTGTTCTCACCACAAGAAAGAAATGACAATTATGTGACTTGATAGAGTGCTAAGGCCACGTTGGTTATCATATTGCAACGTCTAAATGTATCAAATCAACATGTTGTGCAACCTTAAACGTACACAATGTTACATGTCAATTATATCTCAACAAAAATAAAAATAAATGATAAAATAAAAAATAAGACGAGTTGATGGATGGCTAGATGGATGGAAACATGATAAGCCTAATAAAATATGAATGGCAGAATTTAATTAGTGGGTGGTATGTGTATGTATGTGTATTCACTGTAAAACTGTCCCCTTTGCCTTATATATGACTTTTTTTTAAAATAAAATAACTAGAGGCCTGGTGCACAAAAGAACTTTGTCCACTCAGGGAGGGGGGTCCCTCAGCCCGGCCTACACCTCTCACAGTCTGGGAGCCTTCAGGGGAGGTCCGACTGATGACTTAGTCTTGTCTGGGGAGATGGCCTAAGCCAGCAGGTGGATATCCTTAGCAGTGCCACGGAGGTGAAAAAGGCTCCTACCACCGCCACCACTGCTTCACTCACCAGCCATGAGCCTGGCTTCTGGCTGAGCCACGCTCCCCCTGTGGGAGTGCAGTGACTACCAGGGGGCTCCTGCATTGAGTGTCTGACACCTGGTGGTCAGGGTGCATCATAGCGACTGTTCATTCTGTTGTTTGGTTGATTTGCATATTAGCCTTTTATTATATAGGATGTTAGGACAAAATGGGGTGGGCCAACTTGAGGGAAAAGAGAAGTTCTTTTCTAAATTCTTCACTTTGTGTACCATAGCTGGAACTGTGTTTTAATTAATCATTATCCCAGTTCACTGGATTCATGATGGTTAGATGCCACACCTTTATGTTAACTTTTTAATGGAAGTACCAACAATAGATTCTGAAGACAAAAATTCTTCTTCATCTCATTAAGGATAAATGTATCTGTAGGCAAAATTAATCCCATGTGGCTCATTTGCTTCAACTTCCAAGTCAGAGAAATTAGGGAGATCTGACAAAGGCAGCACAGCAATTTGCTGGACAGTGGAGGGTCTGAAACAAGATGTTCCAGGTGGTGTTATGTGAGATCACTGAATCAAGATGAAAGAAAAGAAGAAAGGATGGAAAAGAGAAAGAGATGGAGGAAGGGAGGGAGGAAGGGAGGGAGGGAGGGAAAAAGGGAGGATGGAAGGGAGAAAGAAAGGAAGGGTTGCTCCTTATAAAAATGAGAAATTCATCTTTATTCCATCCTCCATAAATTGACTTTCCTAAGAAACTGGAAGCATCTGGCAGCAGTGAGAGAAGTGCCTGACCAATTCAGATTCTTTCAAGGCCACTCTGGCTCAAAACTGACCTAGTCCCTCCTAATCCCCCATTTTCAGAGCAATTCCAGGAAGCTGAGTAGCCAGGGAGAAGTTGTACTCTTTGCTTTTATTTTAAGTCTAGAACAGCCATGGGCCAACTATGGCCCACGGGCCGGATCCGGCCCGTTCGGCTGTTCTATCCAGCCCGTGGAGCCTAAAGAATGGAGGGTTCTCTTGCTTTCCCCTCCGCTCCTTCACCAGCAGCCCAAGATGAGAGTGCCAGCATGGTCAGGTTGCTTTTGTTCCAGCCTTCCGGTCCAGTTTAAGAACCCATTGTGGCTCTCGAGTCAAAAAGTTTGCCCACCCCTGGTCTAGAATAACATTTGTAATTTGAGGTGCAGTTGAATTTTGCACCATAGGTTCAAAATGAATCTTGATACATAAGCCAGATCCATCTTGTGAACCGTCAGAGCTCAGTCCTCGTGCAGAATTGCATTGAAAGGTATTGAAATAGACAAATGGCAACTAAAAAAAGTTGCATCTCCTGAAGTGCATTACAGAGAATACAATCCCAGGCTCAAGGCAACTCTTAAAGCTCTTCTCCTGCCCACTCTCTATCTCCCACCTCCCCAGATCCTACAGGCTGGGGAGGTGGGAGATAGAGATCCTCCAATGCTCTTCAGTTACACTTCTTTTGACTTCCCACTCTCTCTGGCTTTCTCCCCATTTTCCCTAGTTTAAAATATATATATTTATTGCTGACAGTGTTACAGATGCTCCCCATTACCTTTTCCCCCTTTGTCCCCTCCACCCAGCCCCTTCCCACTCCCAGGCCTTACCATCCAATTGTCTGTGTCCAGGGGCTATGCTATGCATTTAAGCATATAGGTCCTTTGGTTTATCTCTTCCACCCCTCTTTCCCCAAGACATATAGGTTTGTTCCACGCCTCCATGCTTTTGGATTTATTTTTTTGGTCAATGTATTTTCTTCATTAGGTTCTACAAAACAGAGTGAGATTCTGTGATATTAGTCTTTCTCTGACTGGCTTATTTCATTAGTGGAATACTTTCCAGGTCCATCCAGGTGTCTCAAAGGGTAAAATATCCTTCTTTTGTAAATGTACCACAGCTTTTTTACCCATTCATCTACTAACGGGAACCTGGGCTGTTTCCACATTATGCACACGATCCTTGCCTTTGTGGCCGAGCCCTCCTGCTTTCCCCTGCCTCCTGCCTCTGTTTCTACCTGCCCATTCTCCTAACTCCATCAGGAGACCTGAGAATCTCGCTGGGAGCTTGGTCAGAGTTCTTGTGTGTACATGGGGTGGGGTAGGCAGATAAGCAGGGGCAGGTCTGGATGACCAGAGGGTTAAGGGCAAGAGAGAGACTATCAATTGAGATATAAGAACATTTTCTACTTCTCAGAAACATTGCTTTTTCCTATACTTTGCATGTGCAAAACAATAATTTCTGTGCTATGCCTTCTCTCCAGCTCCTTTCTCTGCCTGCACTTAAAGTTCACGTTTCCTGGAGTTTAGCTGGTCAGTTTCCAGGGACCTCTTTGTTCAGTGGCTTCCCTGGGGCTGTGCCATCAGAACTCCCTGAAGCCAAGGCAGAATGACCACAAGCTGTGGGGTCCCCTCCTCCTGTTGCTCAGAAACCCGAGTCAGGAGCACAGAAGTGGCCACGGGAGAAATGCATCTCTCTCCACCTGCTGTGAGCGGGTCATGGTAAGAGTGAAAGTTACTGCAAAAGAGGGAGAATTGCTCTGCCTGCCTAGCTGTGAGCAAGAGAAAAAGCCACTGATTTGAGGCTCAACAGTCTTCTGACCGGGACTGGCATTCCCTCCTGGAGCCTGACTCCCAGAGTCAGCATTCGGCCACTTATGGCTGATGACGGGGAAGGGGTCGGCGGTAGGCGATGGGCAAGGCTCCCCTGGTTTATCCTAGGAGTCTAGCCATGAGTCTGAGTGCCATGGCCATCGTCCCCCCCTCCCCCCCAAAAAAAAGATGGGATGGGGACTGGCTAACTCATGGAAACCAGGCCCCAGCACCCCACAAGCCTCTCTCCTGCTTGACACGACTTTCTAGTCCTAGCGAGAAGACAAAGCGCCTGCAGGCTGGTGAAGACAAGGTGAGGAGTGGGCACCATCGGAGCCCTGTGTACGTGGTCCTGGATGCCTCATTGGTCGTCCTCCTGGTGCCAGCCCCCACTCACCCACGTGTGATGCAGGGCTGTGCTTCCTTCCTCACTGCCGAGGTGGCTGTCGCTTTTGGCTGCCATCAGAGAGCCTGGTGACGGAGAGGTCAAGCTCATGGTGGTGGCAAAAATCCCTCTGCCCCTGATCATGCCTAAACCAAGGTAACCTGAGTCTGCGTAGGGCAGAGCACCCAAACTCTTATGTTTTACACCAAGAAGATCACCCAAGCTGAGAAGACAGGTGCTGGTAGGTTGGCAACGCCAAACAGATGGCAAGCACTTAGAAACTATGCACGCATCAGAACCCGCAGACCAGGCCAACTCAGATCCGGTCCACAGGCACCATCCAGAGGTGCCGCCGTTTCGGACCAGAGAGGTGAGGAAAGAGACGCCCTGCCCTGGCTATGTTGGGCAGACTTAGGGTCCCATCAAAAAGGGTTTCTTTCCCTCCAGAAAAGGAAGAGTTTTGCAAGAGCTTCACTGAGCAGAGGGAAGCAGGAAAGGTAAATTAGGAAGGGGAAGCTGGAAATGGCAGTAAAATCCAATTTATATGGTAATCTATGCTCCGCTAATGTGGGCACGCGCTTGGGCTGGGCCCTTTGATTTATGGGAGTTCGGTGCGCGTCCTGACAGCTCCACACCTGCCCTCCAAGGGTGTGCTGCTGTCTAGCGGGCGGCAGTGGCAGGGGCACCTCAGGGAGAGCCTGTGGCTTCGGGCTTGAGAGCAGAACATCCTGGCTGCACGAGTGGACGGGCTAGGAAGTCGTGTCAAGCAGGGGAGAGGCTTGTGGGGTGCTGGGGCCTGGTTTCCATGAGTCAGCCCGTCCCCATCCCATCTTTTTTTAGGGTGAGCATGGCCACTAAAAGCCCCCACCCCCACCCCCTGTCCTCTGGCCTCTCTGCTGGGTCTGTGAGTCCAGGGAGCTTGGCTGACAGTAGCTGGGTGCACCATCCCCCAGGTCTGGGGGTGCCCTCATTTAGGGATTTAGGGCAGCAGAGCTCACCCGAGTCTGTCTCTGCAGCCCAGGACCTCACTCGTGCCCATGGGTGTGAGCAAGTGTTCTTGTTCCCTCTATCAGAGCCTTTGGTTCTATTACCTTGTTTTCCAAACTGGGCTTCAGGGAAGCCTGGA
This sequence comes from Vespertilio murinus, assembly GCA_963924515.1. Taxonomy (NCBI): domain Eukaryota; kingdom Metazoa; phylum Chordata; class Mammalia; order Chiroptera; family Vespertilionidae; genus Vespertilio; species Vespertilio murinus. The sequence continues at coordinate 54,605,810 of OZ004712.1, read as the reverse complement.
GCCCATTCAAGTCCCTGCCTTGCCCTCTACCTCCCTGAGGTCAGGCGCAGGGCTGCAGCCTCCTGACCCTGCTCCTCTGCGATCCCGGCTTCCCTGACAGGCCCAGACTCTCCGGCCCATTTGTGGGCCTGCAGTCAGGAGCCCCCACCTGCCCCTCTCTCCTGCCCTCTGCTGCTGGCTTGGCACCCCCTCCCCTGCCCCTTCTCCCCTGCCAGGTCCTTCCTTGCTCCTCCAGGGAGGGGCTGCACTGAGAGACGAGAGACGGGGAGGGGTGGGAGCCGCCACCAGACAATGGTCTCCGAGCTTGGCGGAGCTTGGTTCTTCAATATTTATGAGCGCCGGCTCTAATGGAGGGAGGGGAGAACATTAGCAGCAATTTTCTTCGGTATTTTTTTTCCTGGAAGTGAGAGGGCACAAGAAGAAGAAAGGAGCAGCAATAACAGTTTATGCCACTTCCCGGAGGGCGAGTGAGGAGAAGGGGAGAGCGGGGGCTTGGAGGGGTGTCCTCCGACACTCACACCAGACCCTTGTGATGCCCTCTCCTCTTGCCATCCGCTCCAGGATGGGGAGGTGACGGGGGCAGAATGGGCAAACGGGAAAGAGCAAAACTCCAGGCGGCGTAAAGAGGGCCAACGCAGGGAACCGGACGTTCTACCACCTGGCCCGCCCCAGCTGCTGACCCAGGACAGCTCTCCACTTCTCCCAGGTGTCAAGGGGGGACGTGGGGGGCAGGGGGCAGGTTCTCTGAGTTCTGGGGTGACTGCTGGTTTTCTCCAATGTGGTTCAATCACCTCCTTCTCTTCTACCGTGTTTCCCCGAAAATAAGACATCCTCCGTAAATAAGACCTACTTACAGGTTTCCTTCTGAGTGAAATATAAGGCATCCCCCCGAAAATAAGGCCCCAGGCTCTGTCTCAGAATGAAAATTAATTTACCTTAAACTGGTCACTAGGGCCACCCCGACTGGCATCTAGCAACCAGTGACGTTACGCCGAGTCCTGACCTCACTGCTGTGTGAATGGAGAGAAATCAGCGTGGAAACTTTGTGAAACCTAAACTGCAACAAGTTGTGACTTGGGTGAAGAATTCATGGGAGAAAATCACTGACAGTTGCATTGCAAATGCACTGCGCGCAGGCTACCTTGACAAGAAGTACTCATTTAAAGATAGTGCTATTGCTAAACATGAGAGATTTGGTCCACTGATTCTGAAAGAAAAGGAGTCACGAGAAATTCACCAGGAAATTCAGGAATTGGATTGTTATGATGATGTTCCAGAAGATGATGACATGATTGTCATTGAATAAGTGAGTAGATTCTTGATACTGTAGGATTCACAGTTTGTCTAGTTTGTGTTGACAACTACCATACCGTATGCAGGTAATAAATTTCCTTTATTTTCATTTAACAATAAATGTGTACCGTATTCTTCTTCATCATGTAAAAATAAGACATCCCCTGAAAATAAGACCTAGCGCATCTTTGGGAGCAAAAATTAATATAAGACACTATCTTATTTTCGGGGAAACAGGGTATGTACCACGCATGCTCCCTCCTCATTACGCCTCGGAGCTCAGCTGCTGAGAGGCCTTCGCTGGCTGCTCCATCCTGGAGTTCCTGTGGTAATTACACGCTCACTGCCCATTGAGCAATGAATCAAGAACTGTCCTGTAGCATTTCTGTCTGCCATCATCAGCCGTGGTTGGGTCGTCTGTTTAACCCTCGGCTCCTACTGGTCTCGCTGGTTATTCTGTGAGCTCTGAAGGCCAAGCCCAGGCCTCCCTCCGATGGTCCAGGGCTGCGCCCTGCGCAGGGACAGGGAAGATGGTGCATTTGGGGAGAAGGCACAGAAAATGCTGACTCTGCCTGTGGCTCAACTTCATCAAATTCTTCTCTCAGGGGTAGGGCGGTGTTCCAGGAAAGCTTTCTCCACACTGAGTGGACCACCGGAAGTAGCATTGGGAGCAGGAAGGCCTCCTGTGGCTGTCTCTACGGCACAGCCTTTGCTGGGAGAGTGTCCTGGGCTGCAGCAGGGAGAGGACTGGCCCGAGTGCACCCATCCCCCTGCACACCCCTGTCTCCCTGTCCTTCACCTTATCCCCGTCCACAGTGATAAGGGCCAGGAGGGCTGCCTCTCCCAATGGCCTTGTCCCCAAATGTCCCTTTGCTTTCACACATCCAGGATTAGAAAGCTGGCTTCATTGTATAGCTCCCTTCCATCCTCCACTGCTCCTTCAGACTGTTGTTATCTTGGTTCCAGAAGGCAGAGCTAGCCTCTCAGTGCAATTGTGTGGGAAGAGATTCCAGTCTGCGCGGCAATTATACTTAAAAAAAGGAGAGAAGAAACTTTCAGATGAATCCAAGATTGCACAGGGTGCACTGGTAAGTTCCCCAGGGCAGCGGTGAGAGGACCCCTGGTGCAGGAGGAGGCCCAGGCTGAGCCATGGAAGGATGGCTTCCACAGGGCACCGGCCCAGGCCAGCGAGTCCCCGAGAACCAGCCAAGCCCATCCCGCCTTGGGAGAAGGCTTTCATGCAGAGCTGTGCTCTCCTCCTTCCATTCCCGCTCTCTCCTCTTACTTCTCTCTGTTCCTAAGGCGCTGTCATTCTGTCCGGTGAGAAAGCACCCCCAAGAAGCTCCGCCAGAACCCTGCTTCCAGGGCTTAGACACGTAGGGAGGCAGGCTGCGGGTACTCACGCCATGGTTCCCTCAGTTCAAGCCCGTGTTTCCCACAAACATCAAGCCGGGTAACTGCATCGCAGAGTCTGCCTGGGCTGCCCCTGGCCTGGGAGAGAGGGACAGGGCCCTGCCCATTGCTGAGGGAACTGGTGGCTGGGGACCGTGGCTGTGCCTCTTGAGTGTCACGCTCAGGTCTTGCCTGTTAAGGACAACCAAGATTAACAATCAGCTACATCACCCCAAAGTGTGGCACCGGTCAGGGACAAGAGGGAGGTGCAGTCTCATCTCAGCAGGCTGGCTGGACATGGGGCTCTCCTCCTGGCCCCCCCTAGTCCTGCACTCCCTCCTGGCCCTGAGGCAGCTCATCGCACTGTGCCTTCCGGACGCACATGCCGCAGAGTTATTCCTGCCTTAGGTGGATGCTCAGAGGTTCTCTTTCCTTTTGCAGAGAGAGCCTCTGCGTGCAAGCTGGCGACATCCTCTTGGTGAAAACGTGAAGACCAAGTGCAATAATATCACGACCCCAAATTATCTGAGTGAGCTCCTAGAAGAAAACAAAGACTATCTGCATGACCCCAGGGGCATGTAAAACGTTTCTTGCGCAGTGCACAGCAATACGAACCATGAAAGAGGAGGGTGCTACACTGATTACACTAACGTAAGGCCTTCCCCCCCCCCCATAAAGTCATATTTAGGGAGTGAACAGGTAGCCCCTGGACTAGAGAAAGATGTTCACACATTAGATAAAGAATCTTATTTTTAAAGGGCAAAAGAGTCAACAGGTACTTTACCAAAGAGGGTACCCAGATGCCCAATGATCATATGGAAAGGTCCTCAACATCATGACTCCTCAGAGGAACGCAAGCTACAAGCACCTTGAGACTCCTCTGTGCACCCGGCAGAGTGGCTCACAGGAAAAGTAGGACAACACCTGTCTTGGGAAGGTGCGCAGCAACCTGAATCCCCAGCCTTTCTGAGGGGAGTGTGCATCTGCTCAATCACTTTGGAAACCTGTCTGCGGGTGTCTACTAAACACCCACACAGATGCCTGCTCCATGACCCAGTATTAGATATTCATCTGAAAGCAATGAAACACGTGTGCACAGGAAGAGCTGCACAAGGATGTTCACAGAAGCGGCGGAACACAACAGCAGAGAGATAGGACCAGAGGCACCAGGCCAGGCATGGATGAGTCACAGACATCGCACAGAGTGAAATCAGTCAGAGAAGGAGGCGAACACACGCTGACCCCCTTTAAATGAAGTTTCATGTAAAAAAAACCTGTAGTGATGGAAATCAGAATAGTAGTTATCATGGGTGTGGGGGTGAGTATTTACTAGGGAGGAGCATGAGGAAACTTTTTGGGGAGACAGATGTGTTTTCTAGCTTGATCTGGTTGGTATACAACTGTAAGCATTCGTGGAGAGGCACTGTTGATATTCGTGCACTTTGCTATAAAAAAAGCATGCCTCCATCTTTTTAAAAGTGGAAGGGGGTAGAAAAATGATAAATGTCCATCCGGGTCATGCCAATAGTCATTCTGCTCTAGGAGAAGCCCAGGGGAAGGGGCGGGGTTATCTGGTGACTCCCAGGGCAGTGCAACTGTCAAACGCCCTCTGAGTGACCCCTTTTGTGCCATCACATCCCAGGCTGGGATCCAGGGTGGATGGCAAACCTCTCAGGGTTGGTGACCAAGTCCCAGATTCTCGGCTTTTGGGGAGCACTTCTGGGCATGGCAAGGACTCTGCAGCGGCCTCCCTCACACACATTTGCTCAGGTTCAAGTGCAGACATTTCCGTAGGTGGTCAGTGTTCCCCAGGAAAGCCCCACCCCCCACCCGAGGCACGCTTGGGTACACTCGAGTTGGACCGCGTCAGCGGGCGTGGTCAGAGATGCGTCTGGACTGGGACAGGTCCTGGGGGGTGTCCCCAACTGTCTTCTTGAGGCTCCAAGTGTGGCCTGTGGTGGCAGCCTGACCGCACACGGACGCTCTCTCACGAAGCTACAGCATGGAAATCAATAGCAAACATCCGGGGACCTAATACTGTTAGGGGTACTCATGCCTGGTTGGCTGTGCCATTAGAAGTTGGGGCTTGTATTGTTATGCATCTTTTTTTTTTTTCCTTTCACGTTTCTAATTTGTTTTCATTGCACTTTATAAAACCAATGGGTGTGCGGCGAATTAGGAATGTTTTCGAAGAGAAACTGGTCTTTCATCACGGAGAGCTCGAGGCGCATTTCCTTAAATGTCCTCAAAGGACATATGGAAGAGCTCGGGTGGGTCCCTGATAAGTCAGGGGCGGCTGCTGTCTGCACTTGGCAATTTTTCGAAACATTGAGCAAAACAGCCTAATTGTAGTTTCCATAGTTACCAGCCGCCACCGAGGAGAACGGGAGCAGATCTTAAAGGGAACAGCCACGCACAGGCAGAAGTCAGACAGGTGGGGAGGATGCCGGGCCCCCTAGGAGTCTGAGGCCCGGAGGGTGGCCACTACCCTGCACCGCTGGAGCCAGGGACAGCGCCCTGGACCCAGCAATGGAATCACCACTGAGCTTCCTGGGAAGGACAGCGAGGCAGACTGACCAGGCTCCGCGGCCCGGCTGGCAGGAAGAATCACCCTTTGGGCCCCACTCCCTGACCCGGCCCAATGCCAGCTCTCGGAGAGTCACCCTCTCTCTCCACCGTGCAACCCATTGTCCACGGGCCTCCGCCCAAAGCCACGCTGGACCTCAGGAAGGGGGGCAGGAAGCTTCTCGTATCAGCCCTGCCTCCCTTCCTGCTCAGGCCTGGGGCCAGGGCTGGAGGCAGGGCGGTCTCATCGCCATCCGTGGGGACCAGTGCTGCAGACCACCCAGCCGCCTCCATGTTCCAAGCATGTGCCCGGTTCCTTCTCCATCCTTCACTCCACAACGCTCCCAGGGCTCTGCCTGGGACCAGACACTGTGCCAGAGGCTGAGGACCTAGCAGAGCCCTGCCAGAGAGAGGCCTTGTCCCCACAACTCTTATATCCCAATGGGAGAGACAGATGAGGAAGGCGTACATATAAGCGATGATGTCTGGTGACGGTACCCTCCATCGGCCTCAGGGTGGCGCGCTGCTGGGCCAGGGGGGCTGTGGTGACCCGGGCAAACATTGACAGGTGGTCTTCAGTATTTGTAAAGAGTGCAACAGCGCGGCCACTGAGAGAGACTGGGTTCGGCAATGTAACTCACGGGATCTACAGCGAGTGCCACGCCAGCCAGGGCTCCGTAAATAACGTGTCCACCTAATCTGTGGCGCCTGGGGAGTCAGCACTTCGCAGGGCCCTCCTGACCCACATCTGCGTGTCCCCGAGCCCCCAGAGAGTCCCTTCCTACCCACTTGGTTTCAGGCGTGGCTTGGGTTCCCACACACCATCTCAGGGCAGAGGTGGCCCCCCCTTTCCAAGGTGGGAAAGGGGTGAAGTCTCTTGCACCCCCAGGAGCTTTCCCGGGCCTCCAGCCAGCAGACGGCGCTGCGGCTCCTTAGCTCTGGGCCAGGCAGCCGGGAGCCAGGAGGGCTGATGCTGCTTTAGGAAAATATTTGGGTTCTGTGAAATAAGAAGCAGTCCCACCTCAGAATTATAGGCTCGTAAATCTCTCTGGGGGGGAGGAAAAGGGGCCAGGGGAATGGGGAGACTTGGGACACGAGTTTACGATCTCTCCAGAAGCCCTTGATGGAATTACAGCCTCATAACTCACGGGGCCTGCTCTTTCCTCCAGCTCTGCGTCAGGGCCCCCGGGGGAGCCAATCAGGGTGCCAGACACCAGAGCCTCGCTTGGCAGAGGCCTTAAGTGGGGCCTTTAGGGGGATGGCATGGGGGAGGTGGCAGCCAGGCTAGTTTATGGGCTGGGTGCCGGCAGCTGGGCCTCAGCGTTCAGGATTCTGTGCCGTCTGTGTAAGAACGCGGAGTGAGGAGGCCAGCCGAACTCCAGGAGGACCCAACACCAGACGGAGGGGCTCTGTGGGGCAGGCACACGCTGCAAGGACACTGGTCTCTCTTTGGAGGGGGCCGTGTGGCACGCGGGTCCCTGATGCTCCCTTGCCTGGGCCAGGCCTGCATTTGGCCCTCTTACAAAATGACCGTCAGCCTCGTTAGGCAACAAGCACACAGCTGGGCTGCAGAACTGGGGCTGAGAGCAGACCATTTGCTGAGGGAGCTGGCACTGACCTTCCTCCCGCTGGGACGATGTGCCCGTGGGAGGAGGAGGGGATGGCTGCCAGTACGTGGCGGCCCCCGTGACGTCCAGGGTAAAATCAGTCCATCGTCAAACAGTCAGGCCACAAGAAGCATGTTTTCAATGGCAAGTCAGCGGCTCATTGTTAAAAGCAGCTACGTTCCTTGAGGTGTGCTTTCTATGTGTCAGACCGATTGCACTTAATTCTCACAACTTTCTCACAAATCATTTCGCAGATGAGAGGAGTGAGGCACAGAGATGTAAATGGACTTGTCTAAGGTTGCAGCCTGCAGCTAAGGAGGATGTCGGAGATTTGAACCTGATTCTTCCTCTGTGACTTTGCATCCCGTCAGGAAGCTTGCCAGTGTCTCCTCCCTGTGAATGGCAATCCCTACAGGTTTAGGCTAAATTCCCTTCAAATCTATTCTATTCCTGCTTGAGTTCACAAGTGCCACCCAGTGCCTAACTTTGCTCCTTTTCTCTGCAATGTCCTTTGCATTTCCAATGCTATGGTGATAATCTATCGAGGAGAGAGAGAGAGAGAGAGAGAGAGAGAGAGAGAGAGAGAGAGAAGTTGTTTAGTGTTCCTTGTAATATAGCAGAATCAATAACATAATCTTTAGAATCAGAGAAACCAATGCTCACAGCTCTGTCACCTCGATCACCTATCATTTGTGGGACTGGAATTAACATTTCTTTGAGCCTCAGTGTCCTCATCCATAAAATGGGTACAGTAAAGACAACTCCTGGATAAAGCTGCTGGATCTTGAGAACTGAATGAGGCAATGTGTGTGATATAAATACATAAACTCACCTTATGAAACCATCTCTCTGAGGGAGTCCTCTGTGGCCTGGGAGGTGGTGTCCCTCTGTGTGAGGGCACCGAATCCGGTTATGGTCCTGCCCAACACTTGTATTCTCTCCTTTATTTCCTCCAAGCATCTTATCAACACTGCATTTTCTGAAAGGACCTAATGCCCCCCCTACTTTATTTTTATTGTTGACATGATTACAGATGTTTTCCCACTTACCCCCTCTCTTTGTCCACATCCACCGGGTCCCCATCCTCACCCCTCACTCTGGCCACCACCATCCTGCTGTATGTGAAGGGACCTAAAGGTTTTAATTGACAGGCTACGGAAGACTAAAATCATTGAGAAAATCTTGTCTTCAGGGTCACTTTGTTTTCCTTACATAATCGTGCTTGGCTTCCTGAGCTTGTGGTCCAGTGCTTTACAGAAAATAATGAGCATATTTATCTTATTATTATGTATCCAGCGTTGAGTCCAGAAAAAAGTGATGTAAGACCTAGTCTATAACTGAATGGAGGAGACGGGACATAAAAAAGCTTCAATTGCTAGGGAATACAATGATCACGGACATATCGGCATTGCTTCTGTTCAGATGCAGTGCTGAGCAGTGCATTACAGGCAATTAGAAGCTACAGCCGTCCAGGGCAGTGGTCGGCAAACTCATTAGTCAACAGATATCAATAGTACAACGATTGAAATTTCTTTTGAGAGCCACTTTCTTAAACTTAAACTTTTTCTGATGCCACTTCTTCAAAATAGGCTCACCCAGGCCATGGTATTTTGTAGAAGAGCCACACTCAAGGGGCCAAAGAGCAGTGTGTGGCTCACAAGCTGCAGTTTGCCCGACCATGTGTCCAGGGGAAGGTGCACAGAAGAGAGAGGCAGGAGGTGCCGAAGGTTCGATAGCAACAGGTCCCTCTGAGGAGTCATCTGTGAGTGTGATGAGTCACAGAGCTGTGGGCGCATCCAGTCTTGCGAACATCCCCACCTAGGTGTTGCTGTGATTTCTTTCCTCATCTCACATCTGTCACAACTTCCAAGGTGGAATAAAAACTTGCTTTTCATTGTGAATAATGGAAAGAAGGAGAAAAGGCAGCCACCGTGGTTGGTGATGGAAATAATGGAGAAATGAAGAGGTGGAGGGAAATCCAGGGCTCTTTCCTAGAAAACACTTCTTAAAATGACTTTGATCTTGCTCTCAGAGAATCACTAAGGGCTTCACTTTTAAATTTGTTATTGAATTTATTGGCGTGGCATTGGTTAATAAAATATTTAGGTTTCAGGTGTATAATTCTATCATACATCATCTGTATATTGTATTGTGTGTCCACCAGCCCAAGTTAAGTCTCCTTCCATCGCCACTTACCTCCTGTGCCCTCTTCCACCTCCTCCCACCTCCTTTCCCTCTGGTAACTGCCATACTGTTGTCTGTATCTATGAGTTGGTTTTCCTCTGCTCAATCTCTTTAGTGTTTTTTTTTTTGTTTTGTATTTGTTTTTTGTTTGTTTTTACCTGATTATCCTCTAATCATCCTCCCCTCTGACAGCTGTCAGTCTGTTCTCTGTATCTCTGAGTATATTCTACTTTGTTTATTAGTTTATTCTGTTCAATAGATTGCACATATAAGTGAAATCATATGACATTTGTCTTTCTCTGACTGCTTATTTCACTTAGCATAATACTCTCTGTATTGCCATCCATGCAATGGCAAATGTAATATTTCCTTATTTTTTTTAAAAAAATATATTTTATTGATATTTTACAGAGGAAGGGAGAGAGATAGAGAGCCAGAAACGTCAATGTGAGAGAAACATCGACCAGCTATCCCCTGCACATCCCCCACTGGGGATGTGCCCGCAACTAAGGCACATGCCCTTGACCAGAATCGAATCCGGAACCTTTCAGTCTGCAGACCAACGTTCTACCCCTGAGCCAAACTGGTTTCGGCTATTTCCTTATTTTTTAATGGCCAGGCAGTATTCCATTGTGTAAATGTACCACATCTTTTTGTTGTTGTTGTTAATCCTCACTTGAGGATATTTTTTCCATTGACTTTTAGAAAGAGTAGAAGGGAGAGGGAAAGACAGAGTGAGAGAAACATCAATGTGAGAGAGACCTTCAGTCCACTAGGGGCTGGTGCTCTACCCACTGAGCCAAACCAGCTAGGGCACCATAGCTTTTTATCCACTCATTTACTGATTTCAAACCTTGGTGATTTTAGTAATGCTCCAACAAACATAGAGGTGCATACAGGGATGAGCAAAAGTAGGTTTACAGCTGTGCAGACACACACACACAAAAAAATTATTCTTGTATTATTATTTATTAACTAGAGGCCTGGTGCATGAAATTTGTGCATGGGGGTGGGGGGGCGTGTCCCTCAGCCCAGCTTACACCCTCTCCAATGTGGGACCCCTCGAGGGATGTCTGACTGCCTGTTTACCAGGATTGGGCCTAAACAGGCAGTTGGACATCCCTCTCACAACCCAGGACTGCCAGCTGGCTTCAAACGTTCACCTGCCTGCCTTGCTTCCTGATTGCCCCTAACCGCTTCTCCTGCCAGCCTGATCACCCCCTAACCACTTCCCTGCCAGTCTGATTGTCCATAACTGCCCTCCTCTGCAGGCCTGGTCACCCCTAATTGCCCTCTCCTGCTGACCCAGTCAGCCCTAACTGCCCTCCTGCCAGCCTCATCGCCAGCAGGGAGACAGGGGAGGGAAGATGTGCTGGAAGTTTTATCAGTAGTGGGTGCCCCCATGGTCTGTTTTACATTTCCCCTCACTCCTTTCCTACCTCCCTTCTTCCCTTCTTCACTCTCCTACTTTTCTATCTCATCTTCCTTGAGCTGCTTTTCCCCTGATCCTCTTCTCTTCTGGTTTTCACTTGGCATGACGATGACACTGGAATTTCATGGAAATGTCTGGCTCAGCCTTCTCCATCCACTTGCCTGAGGCTCAGAGGAACAAATATCTGCCCAAGAGTAGCCAGTTGAGTGATGGCAAGAGGTCACAGCTCTCCTGGGCCCGGGTCTGGGCTGATGCTGCCCCTTCTGCATTTGCTTCCCCTTTCCCCCACGCCCACCACCTTGAGGCCAGCAAGGGCCACAGATGGAAGCGAGAGCTGGTAAAAGTGCTGTCTCCCTCCCTTCCTTCTCCACCACCCATTCCTGTTCTCTTTTTTCTTCCTCTCCTTATGATTATTTCTACCCCAGCGACATAATTGGGTTCCAGATCTCCACACTCTATCGAAATATAAAGTCATTTACATCAGGTGTAGCTTGCCAAGAAGACTTAACGCAGGGGTGGCAACCTGTGTCTCCCCAGAACCCAGGGGAGGGCTGAATCTATCCCCTAATAGATTCAGAGGCTGATGGGGCTCTAGACAGAAGTGAAGTCTGCTGGCTGGGAACAAGAGGCAGGCTCTTCCTGTCCTGAAGCATCCTTTCTTCAGGATGCGTCTGCTTCAGAAGTGAGGACAGAGGCTTAAGTAAGAGGCTGCGCCTCTGATGGTGGAGTTTAGGCAGCGCTAGCTGGAGAGAGAAGGAGCCATATCTCTGCAACCACCGCTCACGTAAGGACAGTCTCCTCCCCGCCCCCTTCCAGCCAGTCACAAACACAATCACCCCCAAATTCCAAACTGCATTTTTATTATTTTTTAATAAACTTTATTCTATATTACAAATAAGTTTTTTTTTGTTCTGAACTGCAAAATAGGAATGCCTTATATTTACATACACAGGTATACAATTAATTATAACAAAGGTACAGGAGCTTGCCTTTACCAAGTTACAACTGGGCTCCAATTGAAATAGCATAGGTTTCCTTTTTAAAAACTTTTTTTAAAATCTTTTTTTTTCTTTTAATCTTACTAGGATACTCTTCTTTAAAAATCAAAACCAGAAGACCCTCATCCTCGAATAGATTCCTCCCACCTATCTTTGAGGCTCATTATAACACTGTTGTCTAAAGATATGTTTTGCTTTGTTCTCGGGCTCAGTGTTCAAGGTGGGAGCTTTATGGAGCCAGAGTGGGGTGGGGCTGGAACGGGGTGACAGGGGCAGGAGTAACCTTCTTCCTTCAGCGGCCTCTCTCTGAGACTCAAAGGCTCCTGCCTGTTCCTTGAACCACCCATTCATCCTTCCCTGTTCCTCCTCTCTTCCCTCCAGTACTGGAGACTTAACTCTGGGTCCTCTGACCAGGCTGACTCCTCTCCCCCATGCCTGGCTCACTGAGCCATTGTCTGCTGTGGTACCCTGGAGTTCCTGGTCACTATGGCAACCTGGCAGGGCCCTGCTGGAAGAGATAGGCTGGTCCCTGTAAGTAAAGTTGGGGAGGGAGGGCAGCTGCATCCAATCCTTTCTCCCCATCTCAGGGCCTGGGTTCTTGTTATTGGTCAGTGCCGCCGACACATGACTCAGCCACGAACTCCGGCCTCAAAGCCACCGTGCCCAGACAGGGAGTTTTGGAGGGGAGGGTTGTCCACTCTGAAACGCAAAGTCATTGGTTTCCAAATGGAAACAAGATTCTTTGAGGTAAACTAGCTTTTCTTTTTAAAGAACGGAAGGTTTGACGAGCCAACAAGCTGACGGGAACATTGGGGAAGGGAAGGAGAACACAGGGGGGACACATACCATCTCGGTCACGGGACTGAATTGTGATCACTAGTCCTGCCTTGTAAAGTGGTCTCGGTTTCCTAGTGCCCTTTGCATTGGTCTTAATATACCCTCTGTTCCGAGTTCTACAAAATGTGCTTGAGTCGGAAGATCAAAGATATGAACAAAAGAAGTTCTAATGCCAGGTAAAGAGCCCTGTGGAAGATGAGCTGCGGGAGGCCTGCCTACTAGCCAAGAGCATGTGCCTGCCTTCTGGGGGAGGGGGCAGGCCCTCCGTGACCAATGCCTCGCAGGGGCTCCCTGAAGGTTGGGGGAGCTGAGAAAAGGGCGGGATTCAGCATCAGGAGCAGCGGAGACAAAGCTGGACCGAGTGCAGGGGTGGAGAGGTGCGAATGTGGGGCCATGGACCCCGGACACCTGACCCAGGCCCACCTCACTCTCTCTGCCAATACAGATAGAAAGCTCTTTTTATGCATCAGGGTTTGGCTCTGTTGAGGTTTGCTTTGGAGTAATCACTAGTCTACTCCAGGAATTTAACTGGACTCTAAGTATGTATGACCTTTACAACCAAAAAAAAAAAAATCCTAAATACTTTATGAAGTTGGATACTCTCCCTAATGAAAAATAATTTAATCGGGAAGCAAAGACTTTTAGTAAAAAAAGAAAAAGGTCTCCCATGAGACTTTTCCTGCAGACATTCCCTTCCGCAAAAGAGGGCCAGGCACCTCACTTCCTGGGGAGGCTGTGCCCACCTGCGAGCACCAGGAGGAGAGGGTCACAGTGGGACCACCTCTTCACTGTCCCTGTGGCTCTCCTTTGCTGCACCCATGGCGGTGACGTGGCGGGAGGCAGGGGGAAGGGGTGGCACTGCGGGCTCAGCGATCAGAGGGGCAGGGAAGCACTGAGCAGCTGAGCAGTGCGGGCACGCTAGCCCTGGCATGGCGAACCCTGTCCCGAGCTCTCCTCATGCTCTTCTAACTGGCAGGTAATTTCGCTTCTCCCTCCCCGCTAGTAATCTGGACTTTAAATCCACACCTGTGCTCCCTCCTTAGTCTTGGACACTTCAAATATGTAGAGGAAAACAAAAATAAACAGCTACAAAGCCTCCAATAAGCAGGCCACATCCAGTTTAAAGGAAATGGAGGAGCTGGGGCTCGGGGTCCTGTCCCCTGTCCTGAAGGCTGATGGGAGGGGCGAGGGGCTGAGAGGAGGGAGGAGGTTCTGGAGGTGGACACTGACTCCCTGGACAGGTGGGAAGGCCAGGGTGGAGCCAGGATCTGCCTGGGTGTGTTTGGGCGGGACAGGGGTGGGGTGGGGTGGGGCTGGGTCTTCTCTGGGCACATGTGGGGACTCTGGCGTTGCGGGCCATTCCTGGAAGGGCCAGGAGGAAAATGCATGGACTTCTGCCTGCAGAGCCCGCCCTGTGCCTTCCCCCCATCCTGGGCTCTTCGTGAGGCAGGAATGTTTGTTCTTGATGAGTGATGATTAACTTGAACCTTCTGAGCTGAGCTTAAGTACTTGACTTTGCATCCTGTGAAGCCAAGTACGTGCCCACACCCCCAAGTCCTGAGAAAGGAGACCGATGGGAAAAGGCTTTCCTTTTAGGTCAAGGCAGCATCAGCAGGACCTGCCTCGCACCCAGAGTGGAGGTCATTGGGGTCTTGGTGGCTGGGGCTCCTCTGACGGGGGTCCTGGCTGGATGAGGGCGCCGACCACTCACAGCCCCGGGAGGCAGCGTGGGGAGGAGATGGGCTGGGCAGTCGGAGGGCTGGGCTGTGAGGGCGCAGCTGCCCAGAGGGGCTCAGTGGCTCTGGTACTCTCGTGGCCGCTGGCCCTGGGGCAGAGGCTACACGTGCAGGAGGGGCAGGAGGGACGAAGGGAGGCACACTCAGAAGCCAGACATGCAAGGGGGACATGAGCACGAGGACCTTGGCTTGGGAACGTGACAGGGGTTGGGGCGGGGGTTCTGGGACAGAACATGGACATTCACCCCCGGCAGGGAGGTGAGGGGACAAGGTCAGAGACCTCGCCACTGGGCACAGTCCAGGACAGTCTGCCTCAAACTTTGGGATTTATTTAAAACGTCTCTCTCTCTCTCTCTCTCTCTCTCTCTCTCTCTCTCTCTCTCTCAAACAGCCCAGGCCTCACCGGCCTGCATGCTCTGGGAGCTGCCTATGGGTGCGCGTGTCATTCTGGGGGTATGAATGCACCTTTGCCTGTGGGACACTCAGGTGGCCTCCAAATGTAAAACCACATTGAGAGAAGAAGGCAAGAAAAACGTTTTCCTGAGGAAGTCACGGACACCATAGCCAAGTTCACTCAATGGCACCATTTGTAGTTACCAACAAAGGCAGGGTCTCTCTTTACAAGGAGTGGCTAACCCTATCTATACCTGGGGGGACTTATATCCCCCACCCCCTAGAAATGATGCACCTGCAGCTCCTGTGTACCCATTCTCTTATGTTCAGGACCCTGCAAAGCTGCCCCACTCCCCACCCCACCAGCCCTCAGCTCATCTGCCCTCAGTCTAAAACCCTCAGCTAAGCCAGGCCAGTTATTTTGACTGTGTCGTCTCCTCGTACCGTTTTGACCTGGATGGTTTCCAGGGGAGGGGGGTGGTTTCCAGGGCAGGGGGGGGAGAGGGATACAAGGGGAGGAGAGCGAGGGTGGCCTTTTCTTCCCTGCTCTTTGCCCAGGACTCCAGGAATCATATAAAGGTCCCACCTTAAACAGAACCGTGACCCTGCTAGTGAGCTGTGCCAGAGAAAAGGCGTGAGGGGACCTCCCTCCCTCCCCCAGGCCTGCGTGGGTGCATGCGGCCCCTGTGCCGCCTGGGCAGCTCTCAGGCCTCCCACGGGCAGTTTGGGGAAGATTTGGGGAAAGGACAGCTTTGCCTTTGCTTTGAAGCCTATCACACGTGCACCAAGGACCCAAAGGAAAGAAACGGAAAACAAACAAACAGCCAAAGGGAAGAATTTCGCCGGGCCGGGCCAGATGGGTTGTCCTGTCTCTTCATCCCTAAGTCCCCACGCAGGCCGCCGGGACTGCGGACAGGCAAAGCTCCAGCAACAACCCTTCCACCAAACAAAGAAAAACCTGCCTGGCCTCCTCCCTCAGAGAAATGAGGCGAGCAGGGAAGTCTGTCCCTTCTTCTCTCCCCTTCTTCCTGACGCATAACGTTTCTCTGAGGTGTTCAAAGCTCCTCTTAGAACAAAAACGTGGAAAGAAAAGTCTGTACCGACAAAGGAACAATACCAATAATAATAACCCAGTAAAAAATAGAGGCTTCAGCAGAACCATGGTAACAGTCTTTGTTTTCTGCTTGTTCATTTTTTCTCTTATCTGTGCAAAACGTAAAAAATAAGTAAAAACACACTCATAAGCACGCACACACACACACACACACACACACACACACACAATTTCCATTCAGCAAATCTGTGTTAAATATGTTTGTGTCTCTCTCCTCCCCAATCCTTGACATGTGCAAAAATATTTTAGCGGCTGAGCTGCCTCCTAAGCCCGCCTCCCACATGCTTCCCTCCTGGCCTGCCAGGGTGCCTGGCTTCTTGGGAGAAAAATCAAATGATTAGGGTAGAAATTCCATAATTCCATGCTTCTTCACCTGGCACTTCATTTGCCAAACAAAACCTTTGGTTATTTCCCCCCCTTGACATGCATCTTTCCCCATTCTCCTCTTCCCATTTGTTAGGTTTCTCGTGTTTTGTCCACCGTGTGTCCTCCCTGATGCCACGTGATGCCCTGCTCTGGGTCACCACTGCCTGGCCCCCAGTCATGTCCAGGCCTCTCTCGGCCTATGACCACCCTGATTTCCTATGGACTGGTGACCTCTTGTTGCACTCACCAGCACTCAGCATAGAAAGCAAGTGTTGAAATGTCCTGGAGTTGCAGGATAAACTGATGAGTAGGGGTAGAGAAGGAAAGAAACATTTCAATATCCCCCTACACAGGACAAGAAATCCTTCTGAGCTCTCTGCCTACTGGGGTGCACACACGTACACACACACGTGCACACGCATGAGCTCACACACATGGACACATATTCATATCCAAAAAGGTGAGCCTTCTTAAAAGTACATGATGCTCCATAGACGGTTGGAAATGATGTGGTTCCTTCCCCTTTCCACTTGGGGCTTCTTTGAGTGGATGACAAGGAATGATGTCTGACGCTGCAGATGTGAAGGGAAGACTGGCCCCCAACCCCACCTTGAATAATGCTTTTCCTTGTCCCCCAGAGTGGTATACAACTGGATACCAGGGCTGCCAGGAGAGATTCTTGCTTGTGGTGGGACACTGGACCAGGGGCCTCCATGGTCCCTTCACCATTCCAGGTTTCCGTGATCCTCATTAGAGCATCTCTCACCATCGTCCATGCTCACCTGGCTGGCTAAAATGATATATCCATGGATGGAAAGACAGATGGAGAGACAGATGTCAGGGATGAGGTCAGTTGTATGTTCTTCCTCCCACGTCTGGCGATGACCTTCAGATTGACTTTTTGGTCTTCCCAGACCTGACAAGCCAGGGGCTGAGTTTGCCTGGCATTTTGATTGGTCTCCATGAGGCTGTGCTTGGGTGCATTTCCTTCAGTGATGACTGCTAAGAGATGAGGGAGGAAAGTGGCTAAAGAGACAACTGAGATGTTGATGAAATAATAGCCCAAGAGGTGTGGACAGTCCAGTAACAAAGTTATCCATACAGCAATGGCCGTGGATTCTGCAGGCTGACAGAGGCTAGGCTGTCTGCCCCAGCCTTCTATAGAGTTGTCAGGAAGTATGGTATAGATGGAGCCATGGAGACGGCTGGAGGTAGAATCTCCTGGATGCACCCTGCATTCTATGTTGACCCTCAATGAGTGATGACCAAGGGGGATGGAGGTGCCTTCTCTATAGGAGGACCTGGCAATGGTACACCTGTGACTATGGTTGAGATTCACTTGCACGTGGGGGTGAATGGAAAACAACAAATTCTGCTTCCAGGGTAGATGAACTCTCCTCTTCTCATCCTCCATGTTACATTTCTTCCCCTAGAAGCCAGAGTAGAAGGACAGGAGTATCCCCATGGTGGAATGTAACTGCTATTCTTCTCTTGTCGGGCTTTCCACAGGCAGGGGAGGAGGCTTGGCAGGTATGTCCCTCTGGGCATTTGGAAGAACTCCAAGAAGACAGGAAGGGACAAGGAGGCCTCTGGATGCCAACCCAACAAGTGACAGACAGCTCACAGAGCACCCCCAACTCTTCAGCCCCTAACCCCAACTCTGGGCATATGTAGGAGGTGTGGTCTTTCTTCTCACAGTTGCAAAGGGATCATACCACTGACTGAGCTCTTGGGGATGGAAGTGTGGGGAAGTAGAGCCAGTTGATGTCTTCCCAGCAAAGATAATACTGAGCTCACTGCCTCTTCTCCAAACCAAGGTTCGGACCGATGTGGGGCTCTCAGGAAGTGGAAGGTGAAGTAGCAGCATACTAGTAGACATGGCCTCTATCCATGGCTCCTCATCCATCTGTGGGTCCTGTTATTGATGCGTGGGGTCAGCTGGGAAAGAGACCCCCCTCTGGAATCTTCTGGTCCAGTCCTTCTCTTCAGGACTGGCCATCCAGGACTAGCTGAGGGTTGGTGACTTGATTCAAGTGTATTAGCCAAGCAACTGAAAGAGAAGGAATCCAGGAAGGAGGGAGAGGCAGAAAGAGGCATAGAGAAAGAAAGAGAGAGACAGTGCTGTTCAGGGGATGCTGCTGACGCCAGTCGGAACTTGTACTTGGTAAAGATGATAATCTAGACTGAGGCACGGCTTGGTGTGTCCCTCCCTCCAGCGGGGGAGCCCTAGAAGGACGGTTCTCAGCTGTCTAAGCTCATGAGGGTTATGACTTGTTCTAGTTTGTAGGCCAGTTTCTGTTTCCCACATTGGTCATCATGGTCCAGAGGTCCGAGGATCTGTGGAAGGGGCGAGAACGGGGAGGTTACCGTTTGCATGCGTATACATTCTATGTTCTTAAGATGCATGAAGACGGGGGATGGAGTCAGAGATGTGGGAAAATGTGCGCATGTGAAGATGCACACATGAAGCTGCTGTGTAGATGAACGGCCTAAGGAACAGGGATGGGGAGTATGGAGGGGCAACATCTGGGCACCTGCTTGCCAATGAATACAGGACGTCAGCACACAGATCAGCATGCCTGAGCAAACGTGTACATTTTACTGCCCACGTAGGACAGCTGACAGTGGGCAGAAGACACCTGCCAAGGATGCGACGGATACCTGCATGTTACGTACACCTCAGGCAGCTCTAGACCCCAGCGGCTCAGGGGAATGTGATTTTGCAGATATTAAGAAATTTCCTGCCCAATAAAGGAAAGCCTTAACCCACTGGCTTAACTTCGTCTATTAAAAAACAAATACCACTAGAAGCTTAATATATCTTAAGCTTTATTGGTCATTAGCACCTAATGGATAATATCTGCCAAAACCTTTCTTGAGCTCAGATGGTTGGTGGAGGAAAATGACCATGAGCGTTTGTGGCATAGGAAGAAAAGTGTTGGAATTTGATTCAGACTCAGGAGATGTGGTTTTGAATAGGGGTCTGCCAGGTTCTGGCTGGGTGATCTTGGATGAAACAAGCATGTAACCTCTCTGAACTCCATCTTTGTTATTCATTTCCTCATCTGCACAATGTGGGAACTACCAGCCCCCTCGGGGCTGCTCCAGGGGAGAGGATGAAGTCAGGTAACATGCATGGGCACTCCTTGCAGGATGCCTGCTCCAGGAGGGGCACACAGCACACAGGGGTGGAATCCACTGTAGCTGGGGGCAGGAGGGGCAGGGGGCAGCTGGGCGGAGGGGAGGAGAGACTGGGGAGGCTCCCTGAGCTTTGGATTCCATGCATTTTTAATTGGGGAGAAAA
Organism: Vespertilio murinus; assembly: GCA_963924515.1. Classification (NCBI taxonomy): domain Eukaryota; kingdom Metazoa; phylum Chordata; class Mammalia; order Chiroptera; family Vespertilionidae; genus Vespertilio; species Vespertilio murinus. Next base: position 54,586,589 of record OZ004712.1, on the reverse strand, counting down.
CAATAGAGTTGCCAACTTCTTATGTAGCCAAGAATCACCAGTCACTGGCACCAACATTTTGTAAGGATGGATGTCTTAACTCCGGCAGCAGACAAGTGCCTTGTAGACTAAGAAACTGTTCCTTCCGAGGTTGAGTTCATTGCACTCGCACACTGCGTACTCTACATCATCCTTACTTCTGTCGTGTGGCCACGACAGGTACACACTTGTCCTGGGCCAGCACGGGCCCGCAGGCTGGTGTCACATCCTTCCCTCCAGCTGCTCACATCAGACTGGCCCTCCCCTTGAGGTGCATAGTCTGGTTATGGAGGATGCCAGGCCTTGCACCTTGCTGGGGCTCTGCCTCCACCTGGGGATCCTAGACCCTCTCTTGGTGATGAGGCTGGGAGGAGGGAGAGAAGCCAGGACATAGAGAGGGTGGTCTTGCAGCTCAGACACAGGCAACCTGGACCTGAACCTTGGTCTAAGTTGGCGTGACTGTGAAAACTCCCATAAACACCTTTATAACCAGAAAGAAGGTGGTGTCTGCAGTGGCAGTGACCTCATTAAGGTTTTCCAAGCAAGGAGCATAGCAAGTAAAAGCAGATTCCATTCTAGTCTGTTCTGCATCCATCCTGCTCTCTACTGTAACATAACACACCATAGCCTAGCATAGCCTAGCATAGTATACTATACTGCACCATACCATGCCAGACCATATGGCCTGCCCATGGGGGAGGGGAATAGCTTGTTCAAAGAAAATTAGATCAAATAGAGAAATGGGAAAAATAAAGGGAGAGAATGGTCAGGAAGAAATGAGAACAAAGGAGAGACAAGGAAAACAGCTACTTGATCTGCATGTCTGAGAAGCACAGGGACAAATGCAGAGAGTACAGAATGGAACGTTTCTGGGGTCTTTGCAGTGCAGCCCAGGTCCTGGGACAGGGTTTTCCCAGCAGAGGCAGGAGGTGTCTGGGTGGGGCTCACCTCCTCGCTGTACTTGCTCACGTAGGAGAAGATTTCTGAGAGCGCGCTCATGGTGTTGAACTCATTCATGTGCATCCGGGACTGCTCGGCCAGGTATGCATTCATGTCCTGGTCGCTGATGGCTGGCATCTTCCCGATGTCCGAATAATACCTGCCGGGATGGGTGGGAGGAAAGGGGCTGGAGCAGTGCATGTGGAGCCCAGGGGAGTGGGCCACCACCAGCACTGTTTGGGCCAGTGATGCCTCTGTGTGACCCCTGAGGACTATGGTGGGCATTCTCCCATCTGGGCTGCTGGGTCTCCCCAGGAGAGCCCTCTGCAGCTCTGGATGCAAGAGGCACAGAGGCAGGATGTGGGGAATGGACAGACAGTGTCAGAGGGTGCACGGGGGTAGGACCAGGAGAAAGGAGGGGCTGTGTTCTGCTTTGGTTTTGCTCCCATCGAGGTCCAGTAAGTCTCTCATGGCCCCTGGCACCCCCTCCGATACACATAAGAAAGAGGTCCCTCCACGGGCTCTTGCAAGCAGTTGCTCTGTCTTGATGTCCTCCCCTCCTGGGGTTAACCTGGAGGAGCTGGGGCTGCTTGGGGACTGAGGCTGGCAGAAGGCAATCAGTCACTGTCACTTGCAGCTGTGCACTGCTGTCAACTGGTTAATTAGATGCCAGCATTTACATTTTTAATTTCTGCAATTTGACATTTTATGCAGCAAACCCCAACTCTCCCGCCAGAGGGGAGCTGTGCAGTTTCCTAATGAGTAACCGAAAGGCCCACTGCCCCAAAGACAGTCCCGCCTACCCTCTCGGGACACTTCTGCATGGAACCAGGTAGCTGCACAGCAGGGAGAGGAGGAGACAGAGTCCCTCACACCCAGGGTCCCGCAGGACCTTCGGTGCTGGGAGAGCAAGCCCAAGCACCTAAAACAGAGGGGGTGGGGACAGTCGCCAAAGCAGGGACTAGGGGAGGCAAGTGAGACATCTGGGGCACACCATTTTAGGAGAGGCACCCACTCTCATCTGTGTACGTGTGGGTGTCAATGACAGCCCTAGGACTTCCCAGGACCCATGGCTTGATCCAGTAAGAGTAGGGACATCTTCAGAGGCTCTGGAACAGTCTCACACGGAACTCCAGCCCTGTATCTTTCCCACATCCCTCACTGCATGGACCATGCACCCATCATCATCCTGGTCCCCGACCTCCACTGCTCCCCAGGGGTGTCCGGGAGTGGGGTGACAGGCTGGCATTGTGCTCAAGGGCCTGCTACGGGATGACGGTTCCATTTGCTGCCAGGGCATCCCCGGGCTGGTGGGGCAGGATGGCTGCTGCTCTGAGCCACAGTCGCACTGTGATTGCAGACCTGTTGTTTTGTCTGGAAAATGAGGAAGGCAGCGGGAGAGAGATGAAATCTGTGCCCTCTGGCAAGAGACAGGCTGGTGGGAGAGAACCTCCATTCCTCTGGGACCCACCACACAGACACATTCGCCAACTGCGTGGTTGAACTGATTGCATTTTGGCGGGAGGTCTCGGCCCATGAGTGCTGTCGAGATAGGCACACGGACAAGCGCTTAATGAAATGGCCTTTTGCAGAGGAGCCTGGGGCTCAGGAGTGGCCGTCCTGCCCCATCTCATCGGACTTCCATCGGTCACAGGCTTCTTTCAGGGCGGGGTCCTCTGCTCCCTGGTCCCTCCTCATCTTCGCCAGTCTGGGCCTCAGCTCTGGGTCCAGTCTCATTCTGGCTCCAGTGCTTCGCACAAGGGACCCCCCCTCCAGGCCTGCAACCCACCCAGGGCATCCTTAGGTTCCTCAGGGTGCTGGCCACTGAATGCATCCCAGCCACTCACTGCCACTATCACTGGGACACAATACATGCCAATGTTCCATTGCATAGCGCAGACCTAGCGGGCTCGGTAGCTCCCAGCCTGGCTACTCCCAAGGAGATTTGTGTCCTTGTCCCCTCACAATTCCATGCCCACTGAGCACAGTATGTTTGTCAGGTTATATTCTCAGGTCCTACTGGTGAGAAACCAACAAATGACCCAAACTCCAGGGTCAGAGGTCTCTCCAGGCAATTACACTCTGTCACCTCTGGGCAGTCAGAGTGACTGACCAGGATGGAAACTCAGGTCCCCCGACAGGACAGGACTGTCACCACAAGCAAAGACTCCTGCTGTGTCTGTTACCTGCCTGCGAACCTTTCATAGGTAGATGGATGGTTCTGTCAGGCTTTTTTTGCAAATAGCACCAGGGCTCCCCCTGCTGCCTTTCTTGTCCCTAGGGTAGGTGGCAACGTTTCCATGGAGACAGCAGATGTCCACACTCTGTCCCTTTGTAATGGCTTGTAGCACACGGAAAGCCCAGTTCATTTCTCCCAATGGCATATTTAAATAGTGTGTCTGCGTGAGAAAGAGGGGGTGGGGCAGGTTTGAGAGTAGAGAGGGAGGAGGGCAGGGGCTCTGATCTTCTCATCTGAAGTCCTGGGCCATGGCTCCGCCTGGCCCCACCTGACACATTCTCTCAAGTCTGCACTGAGCAGCCCCCATGTCTCCTCGGTTGCTTGTGTGGAGGGCTCTGGATCGGACCAGTGCATGTCTGGGGCCATATATAGCGCACCAGCGGATTGACTACGTGTCCTATTTCAGCAAGGTCTAAATCACAGCAACAAACAGCACCATGGCCTGGATGAAAGTGGGGCTTGCAGAACTTTTGTCCCATTCTCATCCCTGGCCCTGCCCGGTGCTGACTGGGCCCATCCTGCCTGCAGGGTTTGGCATCCCCGCCTTGCCATCTCCCTACTGTCCAACCCCACATTCATGATAGCACCTTCTTGAACCTGATAATGACCCTGCCCTGGCATCTCTCTGCTGTGTGCATAATTGCCTCCTCCTCGGTCCTTGCTGTGCAGGTCTTTGCGCTGGGCTCCACCACCGAGCATCCTTATTGATTGTGAAGAATGCAATTATGCTCCAGTAATGAACTTCAACCAGTGTTCTTATCAGCTGGCTGTGCAGTGAGGAAGGACAAGGTCAGCCTGGGCCCCTGTACATGAACTTCTAGGTGATTTCTGCCTGCAGCTGAGTCCTTCTTCAGAAGAGATGGGTGTTTAAAAGTCCCCAGGATGGTCCTTGAGCTGGCCAGGCCCTGGCAGGTTAGTCAAAGCTTACTGAGGAGGTTCAGGCCCCATCAATGGCCTTTCCCAGCTTTTTTCACTGCATTTGTTCATATCAGGTGGCTGTCTGTACCCTGTGGTCCCAAAATCCATCCCCTTGGGGAGTTGTTCTAAAGGGAAGGGCCACAGAGAGCTGGATCCTCCACTGTTGGCCAGTCTGCATGGTTTCACATTTATGGACTTTTATGGGATGGACCTGGTGTGTAAGGCTGGGTGTATCAGCCCTACTTTTGGGATCAAGAAGATGGCCTCCAAGCCCTGAATTCTAAGGGAAGAACAAAGTGTTAAACAACTCCAGGGCAAAGATCAGATGTGCAAAACACTGGGGCCTGACATTCTGATGTCCCTGGATTCTTGCCTTTCAAGGCGCTGCACACAGGACTCTCTCCTATGAATCATTCACTGGCCTCACTCCCCAACTGCCCCTACTATGGCTGGTGGGGCTTGTCCAGTGCCTGTACGTGTGCCCTTTACTTTAAGAGCCACAGGGAAGGATCAAGTCTAATCTCTCCCGAGTGCCCAATGCAGCCATGATGGATACCATAAATGTTTGACCTGAGGATTAATGAACAAGTTAATGAAATGCCTATACTTCACCTCCAGTATTGCTCCCAGGGTGACCTGTCACAGCTTTGCAATTTGAATGGATGGTTTCCTTAGGAGGCATATTTAAATATTTAAAATTCGTAACCTTTTCCATGTGGTGACACCTATGATCGATGGCATTCCTGTGGGTGGCACGCCCCTCATCCACCCCCGCCACCAGTGGGCCAGCTGTGGGCCATTGAATTCATCCCCACAGCAAAGCCTGTGCTGTAAGGGAGCGAGGCTGAGGTGGCCGCGGGGACAACCTTGAAGCTCTTCCAATTTAACATGAGAGGAAATGACTACCCAACAGGAACATTTCCTGCTATTGGTGACGAAATGACAACTGATGGTGGCACAACAGGCGTGGCTGAGTTCTCTGTAAGATGAGTGCAGCAGCCGACGACTGCTGCCAGGAGCCAAGAGAGTCTTCTTTCTCTAGATGTGGCCACGGCAAAAGCCCCGGTGCCTGGATGGAGGCAGTGGAGACTGGGAGTCTGCAGTGTACCCAACCATCAGCACTGCAAGGCACTTGGAGGCAGAAATGGGGTGGAAGAATACAACAGAGAACAGGTGGATGAATTTCCAGGAGACGCAAACCAGCAGAAATGTGATAGAATCATCCAGGCTGTTCAGAGGCCTCCTGAATCCACACACTTTCTACCCTTTATGTACAGAGGATGGCCAGGGAGCCCCTGGTTCTTCATGGGATGGGACAGAGGCCTCTCCAATGTATGGAGGGTGCAGTGAGTTACGGAGCCCGAGTCCTATGCAGGCTGTCTGGGTGCTCACAGCAGCTGGGCAGGTGATTCAGAGTGAGGAGGACCACAGCCTCGGGAGGAGGGCATTCTACCATTGTTCTTCTGAGCTGGAGGCTGCCAGTGCCCGTGGAAGGGTGAGTGGGAGTCCAGGATTGCTGGGTCCCCAGTGCGTCCCTTTCAGGGAGCCAGACAAGCTCAGAGGCAGTCTCCCCGGAATGCGAGCAGGACTGATCTGTTCATCGCCAAGTTCAGGAAGCTTGGCCTCCAGACCTGTCAGATGGCTTCCTCACCCCTCCATCTTTGGACCCTCATCCCAGAATGAGAGGAGAAGGGAGTTGGGACCTCACGCAAGAGAAAGATGACTTCCTGAGAGTGACACGGGTTGCTAAGAAACTGGTGGGATAAGGAGTGGAAACCATCAAACCACTCCTAAAAATAACCAAATGAACCGGGGTTACTCATGGCCCATAGCAGCTGCGTGGCACAAATCTCATTTAGCATCAAGTGAAAGAGGGCCCATTAGCTTGGTGCATGCATTATTATTCTGATCTCCACCAGCCGATCTCCAATTGGCTATGCTCTGGGAGCGTCCTCTATGCAGATGTTTCAGAAATGCTCCCAGCCCTTCACATCCCTGCTCCCTTCCTCCCTGCCAGTGGTCCTATCAGAGACCTTGCATCGGTGCAGGGATAACCAAAAACCCCAGCTGCTGCCTCCTTCTCTCTCTCTTTGCCAAAGACCCCGCTGACCACGAAGGAGAGCCTGGCAGGTCTACTGTCAAAGAATGAGCCACTGTCCACACGAAGAGGGAGGTAAGAGCCTCTCCTGGTGACTCAGACACAATCAGATACAAGAACCAAAGAGTGAGCTCTCTCACTGCCCCCGGGGCTGCATGCCCACCACATGCCTGAGCAGGAAGGGGCAGGGAGGAGATCAAGGAGCAGAGAGGAGAGGGAAAAGGAGTCAACCCTTGTAGGAGGACTGCTATTGAGGTGGCCAGGACCCACCCCCCTTGTCATTTCTTCTGCACAAGGGAAGGCAACGCACAAGTAAGATGTCTCAACGGCGTGGTGAAGTGATACATTTTGTCTTTGGTCACCAAGTCAGGAACAATTTCTGGTCTTTTACTCTGAAAAGGCACCAACGTTGAGCTCTTTGCTCCTCAGAGAAAAGGAGAGAGGGACTCTGAACCAGGCCTGTCACGTAGGTTGTGCAGGTTGTTTCCAGTGCAAACCATGCACCCTGGCCGGGGTCACATCCCCTGGTAGGAAGGACATGGCCCTTAATCCACACAGCACACTCTAAGGGTTGGCAGAGGCCCTGTCTAAAAGTATCATACATAATGGAGAAGGGATGTGGGAGTCAGCTGCATTTGGGGATCACGTTTAAGTCAGCTTGGACTGATTACTTAGCCTTTCTGTATGTACATTTCTTCACCTTCATGGGCACAAAATGAGGTTGTAAATCCTGACCTCATATCCCAGGGCCAGTGTCATGATTAAGTAAGCAAAGCGTTAGCTGGTTGCTTAGCTCTGGTGCTTTGGCACAGGGAGCTGATGCGGCCCGGATAAACCATGACTTTTCTCTACCAGGAGTGAGCTTTGCACCCAGACACCCCCCTCCACAGCTTGCAGGGGGCCCTCAGTGGCAGGTGCACTGGCTGAGGCTGTGAAGAGATCAGGGCTGTGATGGCTGAGAACGCACTGCAAGGCCCAGGGCACAGGGACTCACGGTGAGAGAGTTCAGGGACTGGGGCAGTGGGAAACTGTTTGGAGTGGCAATGACATCCCACAGGATGCTGGCAGGACTGCCAGAGGCAACGGGACAGATGGGGAGAGGCCGCCAGCCTTTTTGTGGCAAGATGCTATTCAGTCCTCGAAGTATTTATTTTTATTATTTATTGTTTGGAGGGGGTGGGTTAGAACAAGGGACTAGGAAATATTTCAGTCACTAAGATCTGGGTTTTCCAGGCAGGGAAGCAGAGCCCCATGAAAATTTCTAGCCAAGTTCCTCGGTTCTTGTTCAGCCAACAATACAGAGTGCATGAGGGTGTGGGTGCTGTAAGTGTGGGGTTTGGCTTTGTGAACCACCTGCTTGCAAACCCGGTGGAGCGGGAGGAGGACCCCTAGGCAGGGGAAGTTGCCAGCAGTGGCGCCCAGCCCAGCACTCACCTCTCCACCCAGTTCTTGTAGCTGGGGATGTCCTTGGCGTAGAGCAGCTTGTTGGAGGGGGAGTCCTTGCCCAGCCGGTGCTCCGATGTGGAGCAGGAGTCCATGAAGGTCTGGGCCACCACGGAGAGGCAGGCGTCCGTGATGCTGTTCTTATGGATGTCAAACACAAACTGGGGGTTCTTGATCATGTTGACCCAAAAGCGCAGCGGCAGACTGTGTGGAGGGAAGAGGCAGACGGTCAGGGGGGGTGGAGGGTGGGGTGCGGGCTCCTAGCTTGGCTGGAGAGCTCTCTGGAGAAAGAGAAGAGGCTGGGGACTGACATTCTTAAGGGCGTCTCTATGCCAACAATCTACCTGCAGGGAAACCGAGGACCAGCAGGCTAACCATCCAGATAGACGGTGTGGACGGGCACGGGGGAGGGAGTGATGGCAGGTGGGGCTGCAGGCTCAGTGTTCCTCTCAGCACAGGCCTGGGTCAGAGGAGCCATGATGGGCGCTGTGCAGTGGGCTTTCTGGCGCTCCATTCCACCGTCTGCCCCCTACACCGCATACAGGCAAACCTTTCGAACAGCCTGGAATCTAGGCTTTGTATCTTATTCTCTGCCATCCACTGCAGGGCTTGGAAGAAGTCACACCCCCCTTCCTTGCCCAGAAACATGAGCTTATTGCTACATAGCGAAGGTGTGAGAAGGGAGCAGTTTAGGAGGAGCTAACGCAGCTGTGGGCAAACTACGGCCCACGGGCCAGATCCGGCCCGTTCGGCTGTTCTATCCGGCCCCGCGGAGCCGAAAGAGCGGAGGGTTCTCTTGCTCTCCCCTCCGCTCCTTCACCAGCAGCCCAAGGTGAGAGTGCCAGCATGGTCAGGTTGCTTTTGTTTCGGCCCTCCGGTCCAGTTTAAGAACCCATTGTGTCCCTCGAGTCAAAAAGTTTGCCCACCCCTGAGCTAACGGGTTTCTCATCTTCAAGCCAGCCACTTAGAAAACAACATCTTCATGGCCCCTCATCTTCCCCTCCTTCCTTTCTCTCTTTCTCCCAGTTGGCACCTCCTGCACCCCAGGAACCATGCTGGCACCAGGGAATGCAGTGTGAACAAGACACACCCTCTGCCCTCAAGAACCTGCATTCCGGTGGGCTCCTGGTGCAGTCAGACACGCCAGCTAGCACGAGCTCTGAGAAGTGTCCACGCTAGAAAGGAAGGATGGGCGGGCCCACCATGGGACTCAGGAAGAGTGATCAGGGCCACCCAGAGGGGTGTGTCTGGAAAGTCTTCACAGAGGGAATGGCCCTGGATGGTTTGAGCTGTAAAGGTGCACAGGTGTTCCTTCGCCGGATGCAGCCTGGGAGAAGGTGTAGGGGATGTGCTGCTGGGAAGGGGCTCAGCTAACCAAAGGCAAAGAGGAGAAAAACCATGCCAGGTCGTCTGGTCACTGCCAGCCACTCTCTGCTGCTATAAGGGTCCCAGGGTCTTGGGAGAACCCTGCCCACCTGCCCCCTGGGCTGTCCTCTGCTGACTCTGGGATTCCGTGCCGCCATCGGCCACTGACAGGCAGGTCAGGGAGCAGAGGACACTTCCTTCCTGTGACTTCCCTCTCTCTATCCCCTATCCTCACCTCCTGGCACTTCCCTGATGTTTTCCAGTTGTTTTGGTTGCTCTTCTCACTGTTGGTAATGGTTAGAATGTTCCTATGTTTGGCTTGCCTCTTAGAACTTAAACTCTTTGAATGACATCATTTCAATGCAGCGGGTACATTCTATAGATGCTGTATCTCCTAGCAGGCAGTACACACATGCAACAAATGCTAGGAACACAGCCAGACCTCACATTAGAAACTGCCAGTCCGTCAACAAGAATTTAAGATCCAAGAAGTAGATGGCAGGGCGCAGGCAGGCAGCGTTGAGTCTGACTGTGTTAAGTGGCACCTACTTCACCCTGGGAAATTCAGGTAGAACATATGGGGACAGCACGGAGAAGCATGACAAAGGTGGAAGCCAGAGTCACAGGAGAGACCATGACAGCTGGGCTCAGAGCACAGATGAAGGTCCCCCGGCTGCCGGGCCAACACGGTCTCCTGTCCACATATTCCTGTTTCCGGAAGTGCCACCGGAGGAGGGACTCTGGGAGTTCATGTGTTTCTCCCCAACACGCCCTCTCCTAAGCCAGCTGTGTGACAGGCACATCAGACCAGGAAGCCAGGGCCCCACACGGAGTCTCCTGCCTAATGAAATATTAGCATATTATTAACATTAGCCGTGGCACTCATCTCTGGTTGATTGCAGTCACTCAGGCTAAATGAGCAGGAGGTTTATCCAAGAGAGAGAAGGTAGGGAATGTGGAGGGAGGCGGTGGGGAGAGTTGCCACTTTGTCCAGGAATAAAGAAGCAATCTCTTTTCAATCAGGGACAATTAACTCTAAGTCAATACTCAGAGCTCATAATTCCCAGGCTAACCGCTGCTTGCCTGGGTAGCAGTGAGGAGGGTCAGGGCGTGGCCTTTGGTGAAAGACTCCGAGCCTGGGACCTCGCCCACTGCCCAGCTTTCCTCCATGGGGACTGAGTCTCCTTGCACCCCCAATCAGACTCCCCCCCCAGCTCCTTCGAAGAAATGGCTGGAGGGAGGGTCTGCCCCACCCAGGACATTGTGATATCCTGTGGTGGCCCGCCCAGCAGGAGGTATGGGCTGAAACACAGTTCAGCTACTATTGCAGGAGATCTACTATAATGTGCTGCAGGGGCATGTAGGGATGTTTTGAAGACACCAGCTCTCCCAGCCAGACCACGATGCCTGGACGGAGCATTTCCTGGGTTCTGAAGACGGCCGGCATTCACACAGTGACACGTGGGGACACTGGCTGAGAGGAGCAAATTTGGTAGGTGGGGGGTGGCCCTCTCAGAATAGCTCTGCCTACGATGGCTAAACACTACCTCACCTCGAGGCAGGCAGGTTGGTTCGTGGTCAGGCTCTGGCTGGTTGCCAGGGTCGCTGGCTGAGCTCTAGTCCCACGTGAGACCAGACCAGGGGGACTTTTCAGAGGCGCGAACAGCCTCCATCTTGTGTCTCTGCACTGAATGGGGAGTCCACTCTGAGTCTCATTTCAGAAAGGCCGGAGGAAGCCCGTGATGGGCAAGCTCTCACTGAGAATCCGTGTGGGATCAGCCCTGCCCTTAACGATGATGCCTGTTCCCGTGGAGACCACACCAATCCTCAGGTATGGAAGTGAGGAGGCCAAAGAACATGTTAGTACCACAGGCTGCCTTCTGCCCTCTTCTGTGCTTTGGTTTGGGGTTCTGGGCGGGATGTCAGGGTGCCCGGCTGTGCCCTAGCGCCACGCCAGCCCAAGCAGGTGGCAGGTGCTGGCCAGCAGGCTCATGCAGCCTTGGGAGAATGTTTTGGAGAAGAACAACCTGTGACAAGAATCACTTAAAGCTACAGGGAGGCACTTCTGAACCCATGAGCCTGCTCTGCTTGCCTGTGGTGCGTAGAACTCCCAAGCAGAGACCATCTTGGCCCTCCACCTTCATTAACATTTATCGAGTCCCTGCTCTGTGCGAGGTTCCAGACCCGGTGCTCAGTCCTGATGTCTGACTTTGCAGTCTCAACCTGGAGCACGGATCACTCACAGACCGAGGGGAAGGATGTGCACGTGGAAGGAGCGAGAGACCAGAGTGGAGACACCCAGAGTGGCAGTTAGAGAGTCCTGGTGTCTCAGAGGCAGACAAGGTGGTGAGGGGAAGGTCTCTGCCCACAGGGAGTTTGGAAAAGGAGTTTGTGGGAAGGGCAGCCTGCCGCTTCCTGAAGAGAACAGAAAAACCCTTCAAAGCCTGCCGAAGAGTCGCTGCTGGCTGCTCTGGCCACTCTGCCATCCAGGTACACACATCCTCTGTCCAAGCAGCTGCCTGCCTGTCTCGTACCTGCGTCCCAGCCCCGGAGGCCAGGGCCCTGCCTTGATGGTCCCTATACCCTCGGTGCCCAGTAAAATGCCAGGCACACAGGAGGTTCCTGGTTGTGAGAGCCTCCTGGCTGCGATATTTGGGAGGTTACATTTTGCTCACCAAGTTGGTTAAATGAATCTTTTCAATTGACTGGCTGATTGCTAGGAAAGAAGGACCATTTGACTCGTCAGAAGTGAGCACAAAAGCAGTAGGAGGGGAGGGGAGGCCCAGAGAGAGCCTGTACGGGGTCCCTGCGGGCAAAGGTGGCCCGAGACCACCATGGCCTGTGGCCGCCCCCCTAGGCTCGGCCGGCCTCCCCAGATTTATGCTCTTCTCTCTCTTCACTCACCAGTTGCTTTTCCAGGTGTGGCGGACATGCGGGTCGTGAATGCCATGCTTATCCGCCTGCTCATCCAGGAAGTCAAACATGTACTTGATGGCCAAGGGCAGGGCCGAGCCGCGGTGCGCCGTGCTGAAGATGGTCTCAAAGAGGTCGTCCACGAACTTCTGCAGCGTGCCCTGGGGAGGCGGCACAGGTTCGCACACGGCTCCCCCAGGGTGCACTCAGGGTGGCTTTATGACTGTCTGCCTCTCGTGGGGAGGGGAGGACAGGGCAGAGCTGGGCCAGCTCCGGTGGAACCAGGGAAGTGCATGCATTAACTCTCCCCTACCCCCTTCCTCCGTCTCTAACGGCTTTACATTTCCGCTGCACGTGGGGCATAGATGCACGCCACTGGTGACGGGGCCTGACTAAGCCTTCCTCTGCCAAAACTCGGTTTGGTTGAACACCATTTGGCCTTGTTATTTCAGCGCTTTTTGCAAGTGCTAATGAGCAACTCACTGGGTCAGAGCAGACAAGCACAATCTGCTGGTTTGGTTTGGGCCTTATTCACTCCGGCTAGCAATTGGCTACCCTTTGGGCTCTGCATGGAGCAGGGCCCAGGCCAACCTCTGAGGGAAAGGCTAACGGCCGGCACAGAATGTGCCCAGAACCAGGCTCAGCACCGGTGCCTGGAAAGTCACCGATGGGCCCCGCCGGGGTTCCATCACTAGAGACTGCAGGACACCCGGGGAGAAGCCATTCTTTCAGGAGGATGGCAGAAGCATGCGAATAGATGCGGCCTCTGTGTGTGAGAAACCCCACAGAGAAGGAAACTTCGGACTGCCCGCCCACACTGATGTGGGTGGGGTGTGCCTGGAGCCGCGGGTGAGAAGGATTCTGAGGTTCTGCGCTGGGAAGACGTGCTTTGCTGCCAGTGCCAGCCAGGCTTGGAGGGCCCTGGTGTAAATACTGGTCTCTCACAGCTTGGGGGGAGAGGGGGCAGGGAAGGGGGTGAAGTCCCTTACTGTCCTCCGTGTGCCCCGACCCGTCTGAAGTCTGATACCTTGGTGGCCAGCAGTCGGGTGAGATAGATCTCGGACACCATCTTGCTCCCCCGGTCCCCCTCCTTCTGGTCCCCGTGCTCGTGGTTCTTCACCAGGTGCCACATCTTCACTCCGCTCTCCAAGTCGGGGGTGATCATGGGCGTGCGCGAGCGGAGGCTGTCGGGGCTGCCCGTGTACCGGATCATGTTCTCTGCCAATGCGAAGGGTCACGTGTGTGAGGCCTCGGTCTCCCTTACTCACAGCGCACGCACCGCGGCCGAGGCCAGCTGCTGCCCCAGCCTGCCTGCGGGTCTCCGCCTGTCCCCCACCCTCGGCTTAGTCCATTCCCTGGAGCTGGGGGCCTCTCCCCGCACCTCCAGGAAACCTGTGGCTACTTCTCCCATTCCGCTTCCCTCCCTCCTGCACTGGCATCTCGCCGGCCCGGAATCACTCAACTTGTACACATAGAAGCGTGTCCTCTTTTACACGTTCCTGGTAAGAGTTCTCAAGTCATGTCTCAGGATGTGTTCTGCGTGGCCAATTAGGCACCGGCGTAAGAGCAGGCAGCCTGTCTCCCTTAGTGACCGGGCCAGCTGGGCGCCGTCTTGTCAGCTGCTCACCTGCACGCTCCCCGTGGCCCGGGCCACTTCCTCCCCCTTTTTTGCTGCAATGCCAGTGTCGCACGGAGGACACGATGAAGGGCCTATGGTGCACGGCCCTGTTCTGTGATCTATTGATTTTCCAGAACGATCCTGCCATTTTGGTAGTTTTTTCAAACCCCGTTAGGCTGTTAAGAAAACCGGGTCTTGTAGTTTTCGGGCAGCGGGCCCCAAGGCTCTCAGATGGTGGCGGGACAGAGTGGCACCTGGGACAGGGTGGCTTCCAGGCCACATCCGGTGCCCCCACCCCCACCCCCACCTCAGAGCCAGAGACCTGGGCCTGCACCTTCCCTTAAATGCTTCATACCGGCTTGACCTTTACACAGTGTGCCGCCGTGCCTCTGAGTTATAATTTGCTAATCTGCATAATAGGGGGAAATAATAATTATTTAATCCACTGGATTGTTATGAACTTCAGGCACGATAATGAGTATCACACAGTGCAAGCGTCTTCCTGCCTGTAAGAAGCTTGCAAAGGTGAGAGTTCTTTCCTGCTCTACGGGGTGAGGTTCTGCTCCTGCACCCCAGTTCCGCCCAGGACCAGGGGCTCCTCCCCAGCCCGCTCTCCTCTCCTGTGGCAGCCTGCCTGACTCCCCCCAAGCTCCTTGCCCCCCCTAATCTAACTCCCCCCCAGTCCATGCCTTCCAGCAGCACCGCCAACCTGACAACAGCTGCTCAGGGCGTCCTCTCCCCCGGGACGGTGTGAGGCACTCACCGTATTTGCTCGCCGAGGTCCTGGAGACGGTGGAGTTGTTCACTGCGTTGTAGGCGGTCACCTGCTTGGACACTAACGCCACCACAGAGCCGTCGGGCACCTGCGGGAAGGGGCTCCTGAGGGCTGGGCACAGCTCGGCCTCCCCGGGAGGTAGGGACACACCCGGATGAACTGGGGCTGCGCCAGAGAACTAGGGGACGTGGGAGGCTGTCGGCTTTCTTTGGAATAAAACAAGACAGATCTGGACACTGAACAGCGCCCTGTGGGGTGAGTCACTCTTGGGGGGACTCTGGCAAGAACTTCTCCCTAGCACCCTCTCTCCCCTACAACACCCAGGCTTGCGGAAGGGTCCCACGTGGGGACTAGATGTTTCTCCCAGGACCGCCCAGGCCCTGAAGGAAGCTGTCTCCAAGGAGGTCAGGTTTTCTACTGGGGGACATCTCCATGGGTCCCTGGGAGACACGGGGTGCTGGTGAGGAGGAGTTAGGACTGGGTGCCTAGCCTTGGGAGACCTGTTATCCCAGGACTGAGAGAGCAGGGAACTGGGCCCTGGTGGCCAGCCCCTCCTCCCTTCCACAGCCCCCCCACCTGGTAATGGGCCAGCGTGTTCAGTCTCTTCCAGTCATTCTCGATCTTGGTGGTGATGTCCTCGTCCTGCAGGATCATCCGCACCCCGCTTCCTTGTCGCCACTCTGTGGAGGGAGCAGCGGCAGCTCAGAGTGGCCCTCGGGCCCCTCCCATGGGGATCTGGAGGACCCCTGTGCGGGCACCCGCACAGCCCTATTGAGGGGCACCCTGGACAAGAAACGCTGGCAGAATGTCCCTGAGGAGAGGGTGCAGGTGCTCTCCGTACAGAAGGGCCCTGAGCTCCAGCTCTGGTTTTCATCCCTAACCCTCTGTCCCAGGACCAGGGGTGCCGCCACCTGTCCCCCCTGCCCACCTGTTCCCCGGGCGTGGCCACACCTGCAGGAAGCAGGCGCTGAGTAAACCTTGGCTGAGTGAACGAGGCGGGTGGGAGCAGGTAAGAAAGCATGAGGCCAAGGCAACGGCACTGTCATGCCACAGGCTCGTTGGCTTGGTTACAAGGTCTTGGAGGCACAGAGACCCGGGGTGCAGGCGCGGCACTGTTCACCCTGTTCCCACGCCAGGGCTGTGCCCTGCTCTTGAAAGCCAGAAGGCGGATCGCTGTGGGCAGGGAGACCGGGCGAGATGGAGTGGGGAGGCCAGCGGAACCTGGTCTCATGCCAGAAACAGCCCCATGCCCAGAGCTGATGTGGATAACAGCGATTCGGGGAGTCTACCCAACACCCAACGAGTTGATGTGATAGGCACAGACTTACGCCCCCACATTCTCCTCCTGGGCCCAGACACCTACAACACAGGGGCTGGCTGATGGATCCCACATGGGCAGCTAGGAGGCTGCTTCTCATCAGCCACATCCCATCGCACACGTGGCACCAATCTCCTGGGGAGGGAGCCCGGGGACATGCCAGACACCCCAGCTCCAGCGCATGTGCACGCATACACCCACCCGCACATGCATCCACGCTCACACGCACACACCAGAAAGGAAAACAGCCTTTTAAAATCAGCGCAACATGTGTTCCAGCCAGGCAGCCAGGAGTCTGGTTTCCAGGCAGCCACTCTGCCCGCCATGCCTGCCACATGCCGACACGTGGCAGCCGTGCGAGTCTGGGATTCACGGAGGGCGGTGAGGGCTGGCATGAGTCACCCAGTCCTCGCCTGACCCCGCCATGGATTTCCCTGTGGCCCACAGAGACACATTTCAGGTCCCCCCTGCTCCATTCCGCTCCCGTCAAGGCTGAGGTGTGGGCCCAGGACCATCCACACTGGTGGCAAGGAGGGCACCAATTCCTCCCTGCCTTGTGCCCTCGGTGTGGCCAGTGCCACGGGTAGAAAACGGGCCCAGAGAGGGGCTGCCTGCCCTTAGAAGCAGCAGAGAAGCTCCTGACATCCGAGCCCCTGCCTCCCGCTCCTGGGCTCGCCCGCTGCCTGGGTTAGCGCCTCAGGTGGTATCCAACTGTCCCAGGAATGAGAACAGAAGGATGCCACCTGTGCTCACCGGAGCAGGCCCCGCGGGGCCTCTGGGGACCGCCCATCCCTTAGTGCGGCTGCCGACCAGCTGCAACTGGTCCTGGTGATGGGGGCCTCGGGGCAGGTTGGGGAGTGAGCAACAGGGGAAACGCCCCAGGGAGGCACCTGCTCACTGTGTTTTGTGTGTTGTTGTGCTGTTTTATTTGCGTGGTGGTAAATTTCAGGTGGCTGTGTGTGGATGTATGGATGCGCGTGTTTTTGAGCGGCTGGGACAAGAAGAGGAGGAATATCTCCCGGCTGCTTGGGCCGATGACAGGCGGTTCACTCAGACGCTGGTGAAGCCCCACCCGGGGTGAGGACTGTGGCAGTGGTGTGCTTCGTCCCAGTCACACAGCGGGTGTCCCTGCCTGCCTGCCTGGTGAGTGGTGCCAGGGCCATTAAGTCAGGGCTGCACGGGGTGGGGGACAGCACAGCAGACTGGGGCACAGAAGTCAGTGTTTCCCGCCTGGGGTCTGGAGGCAAAGCTGGGGATGAGGCTGGATGCTAAGCCCACTGGCTGGGCCCAAAGGAGAAGGGGTCTCCTCCACGGAAGTGCTGTGGGCTTTGCCGAGACCAGAGGGGGACGGGACCAGCCAGGGCCAGCGTCTGGCTTAGCAGCTGCACCGGCACCCCTCCCAATGGAGCTGGGTACCTCGGTGCAATCTGGACAAGCCGCGCAGCCTAAGGGATTAGCAGTGACAGTGGATTCTGGAGCCCCTTGCGGACTTCCCTGTTGCATAACTGCCCTGCGCTGAGCCGTGCGCAGCCGGTGTGGCTGTACCCAGCTGCCCTGGCTCTGGGTTGTGTCCACTATTATGTAAGCAAATGAAAGTCAGGCTGGCTCTCTGCCCCCAACTGAAAAGTAGGGCAGAGTGTGGCCATGGGCACCCCGAGCCGTTAAGGAGGGATGGCCTGTCCTTGGAACACAGAAATGCTGCTGCTAGAGGCCACCCAGCAGGGCTGGCCCAGCACCTGGGGCAGAGCAAGTCCTGGATGAGTGTTTCTTAAAGGAACAGTGACTGCGTGGATGAACGGATGAAAGGATGAACGGATGAAGGGGAAGAGTGTGTGAGTGAGTGTGTGATGGTGGCCCTTTCCCAAGTAGGAAGAGAGGTCTGGCTGTGTGTTGGTGTCCACGGCAGGCAGACAGTGAGCTAAAGTCAGAGGTGAACTGGGAGCTACTCTATTAGCAACCGGGGTCCCAGGATGGTCTGAAGTCCTCGGAAACACAAGGAGACAAGCCCATTCCAGAAATAAATGCTCTCTAAGTTGTTGCTACTCATTCTCCTAATTGTATGGCTGGGAGGTTAAAGAAACAGGTTGGGAAGACAGACCCTATGTCATCATCCCCAGCGGCTGCTTGCTCTGCCAAGCAGTTGAGTTCCCTCCCGGGGGCACTGAGAGGGCTCCTCCTCTGGGTTGGGCACCAGACCAGGTCCTCGGGATACAAAGACAGATAACCAAAGGTCCAGGACTCTGGCAGACGTGGGCCCATCTCGGGCACGCACCATGGCCACACCACCACCTCTGTGAGTCCCAGGCCTCAGGAGTGGGAGAGGGCGTGGTGGGGGAGGGAGAACGCTGGCTGGCTGGAACCCTGGGCTGCGGCTGTGCCACGATACTGTCAGGTAGGTGCGTCCATTCAGCTCCATACTCAGAGCTCTAGCAAACCAAGGGCACCGCCGGCAGTGTAGGTTGGACACAGAAGTCCGAGTTGCCCCGGTGGGTGGACACAAGTTTTGCCCACTGGCTGAGGTGTGTGGGTAACATTGTGTGGAGAACAATGCATCAAGACTCTGGTGATTGGAGGAAGAGCAGGGTCTGCAGGATCAGGTCTGGGGAGGTGGCCAAAGCTGAGTGCTGAAGGGTCAATAGCCCTTGCCTCACTTAGCATCGGGACAGCAATTCAGACCCAAATGTGCCGTTTATGGGACACGTCTAAGGACCCATGCATGTGGAGACAGTGGAAGGAAGAGGCTGGAGAGGCACACACAAGAAAACAAGTTAAGCATGATCTGGCACACCATGTGAGGGCACCTGGGGTTGCACTGAGGGCCACAGAGACAGGGGTGAATGAGGAGAAGAGGTGGGGTACCCCGCCTAAGACAGCTGCCTGAGGGCCTGGGCTGAGGCGGTGGGGCAGGGAAGGCATTGTAGGGGATGTCCCAGAGACAGACCAGAGGATGCTTGGAGATTCCCTAGGGGAGAGGAGCTGGGGCTCCATGGTGAACCTCAGGTTTGTGAGAAGGTGTCTAGGGAAACCTGTGAAGGAGACGCTGGAACTGAGCACTTTACTGGCCCAGCTCCTGGAGGGTCCCCACCCACCAGCAGATGCTACCCCGGGAAGCAAACCCTCCTGGAGGTACACAGCACCTCACTAGCTTTGACCCTCACTCCCTGTGCTTGCTAACAGGAGCATGGTGAGTTCATGTGCGTGCACGTGCGCATACACACACACACACACACACACACACACACACACAGGCACACTCGAGCACACACTCAAGCACACACATTCATGTATGCACTTCATTTTACCCAGGCTGGGGACCCAGAAAGCTTTGTAGCAACCCCACTCCCTCCATCCTTGATCCAGTCTTTACCACCATCCGTCCTCAGACCCATCACAGGAAGCTCTAGGAGGGCTGGCCTAGGAGGGCAAGGCAGGAAGGAGAAGCCCACAGGCTGGTTAGAAATGCCGGAGTCAACCCTCATGGCCCAGGAGGGAGGAACTCCAGAGCCAGATGCCTGTGTCCCACCCAGGCCACCTTCCTCCCCGGGGGGCACCGGGAGCAGGTTCTCACCGGGAGCACATGCCACTCTGCACCGAGCCCGCTCTACCTCCAAGAGCAGGGTCCTGAGCAAAAATCTGGAGGAGACACGACCTACTGCTGCACACCTGCTGGCAGGTGAGCCCAGGGAGCAGGGCCAGAACCCGAGACCCTCAGCGCCTGGCTGCGCAGAAGCACATCACGGAAGAGCCGGGAGGGCCACGACAGGACCGGTGTCACCGTCACCTCAAACAAGGTCTGAAAACCCGCCCTGGGAGCGGAGGCTACACCATCTAAAGAGGCTTTGCTGGAAAGTTTATTGTCTCAGCAAGTTCTAAAACATAAAATAATTGAACGATGACATGCGGTGCCTAAAAGAAGAGATTCCTAAATAGAACTGCGCCGTCAGCAGTTCGGGCTCCAGGTCTTTGCAAACTGAAACGCGCCCGCGCTGGCTAGTGTTGCTACGCGGGTAAGTCCGGAGCTCAAGGAAGGAGGCTGTGCAATGCCACTGGATTTAAGCGAGATGAGCTAGAGCTTAACGGATATTCTTGAATATAGAACACAGAGGCCCCAGTGTCACCTGGGCAGCGCGCTGGGTAAAAAGGAGAATTCAAAAGGCAGGTGGTGGGCGGAGGCAGTGGGGGGGAAGGTGACCCTGGTATTCATGCGCTTGGCGCCAGGAGAAAATTGCTAGCCCTGACCTCCCCGGCAACTCCTGCCCTGCGGCCCGGTGCCCTGCTCCAGGCTCCACGCACAAAAGGACAGACACTCACAATCCAATTTGTTACACTTCCACCTTGCAGGGAGAGAGGGAGGTGAAAAGAAAAAAGAAGAAAAAAAATCCCATTATCTTTATCTGTGCTTCCCATCAGGTGCGGCGGAAAATGCAAACTGGGGAGACAGCTGCTGTGAACTCTTTATATTTCACTCGGAAGATAGTGTATCTTTTTATTGCATACAGGAATTACTTATTTGAAAAAATATATCCTTTCAGCCGGACTTGAATGGCAAGACAGAGCGGGTGGCGGAGTTCCCGGGGGCTATTGATAGAGCATTTGCATTAAACCTGGGGAATCTCGGGAGGTCAAGGCCCACGGAGGAGAACGCGTGGGCTGAAATGGGTGTTCCCCCCACCTTCCCGTCGTGTGACCAGGGCCGAGGCGCCGTGCCTCTCTGAGCTGCAGATCCTCCTTCTTTGACGTGGAAGCGAACGGTACCAATTGTTTCCTCCAGGGAGGAGACCAAAGATTCTCCCGGCTCAGAAAGAGGGCTGTCCTGCCTTCTGCTACATTGGTGCTCCCATGCCGGGCACAGGCCTTGCCCAGATAGCCTCTTATGATGCTAGACGCTGGTTGAAGAGTTTAGCAGTGCAAAGGGGAACCTGTACCCAACGCCTGTGGGTGGGAAGAGACGTGCACCTGGTGAGAGGAGCCTTGGGCATAGCTGGGGGGCACCCTCGGCACGGTGCTTTGAGAGCTCCCAGAGGCCCGTCTGCCCAGCACAGGCCCCTTGCCCTGCCCTCTGACATCCTCCCGTCCACCGATGCCAGCAGACCAAAGTGAAGGTGGGCCCGGGGTCCCGCACTCTGGCTCCCGCGATGGTTGATTTGATGTGTCATCTCGGCTGGGCTGCGCGGCACCCAGCTATGTGGTTAAACATTACTCTGGATTTCCTGTGAGGAAAATCACCGTTTTCTAGATGGGATTACCATTTGAATTGGTGGGCTCTGAGTAAAGTAATTGTCCTCCACAATGTGAGTGGACTCATTCAATTAGCCGAAGGCCGCAGGAGAACAAGAGGTTGGCTTCTCCCGGAGCAAGAGGGAGCTCGGCCTTGAACTGCAACGCTGGTTCCTTCCTGGGTCTCCAGCCAACGGGCCCACCTTGCAGATTTTGGACTTGCCAGCCTCCATGCTGTAGACTGGATGTTTGTGTCCCCAAACCCCCCATGTTGAAATCCTACCCCCCCGTGTGGTGATAGAAGGAGATTTGGGCCTTTGGGGGGGGGGGGGTAATTAGGTCATGAGGGTAAAGCTCTCATGAATGGGATTAGTGCCCTTATAAAAGGGACCTCAGAGGATCCCTTGCCCCTTCAGCCTTGTGAGAACACACTTCCTCACCAGGCACCAAATCTGCCAGCTGCTGCTTATAAGCTGCCCAGTCTGTGGGAAGTCATAGCAGCCCCAACGGACTCAGATTCCATAACCATGTGAGCCAATTCCTTAAAATCACCTCTGCATATCTATCTATCTATCTATCTATCTATCATCTATCTATCTACCTATCTACCTACCTACCTACCTACCTACCTACCTACCATCTATCTACACATTCCTAAGCACATCCTATCTATACACCTCTGTTTGGAGAATCCTAAAATCATTCCCCATCTGGCTTCCCGAATGTCTAGGAAAGTCTACTGAATTTGTGTGGGAAGAAGCGGGAGACCTCCAGTCTAAGAATCAAAGGATAAAAGCATCGGGACTGAGGGCTAGGCCAGGCCAGGAGCCACAGGGATGAAGGAAGGCAGGGGGTGTGGGGGTGTTAGGTTTAGATTTACTTGGGGCAATTATCTGAGTAATGTAAAATGCCTTTGCTTCCTTCTGAGCCGGCCTGGGCCAGGTGTCCTTGCCTTGTGGGGCTGATCTCAGGAGGGGAAGGCAGTGTTTGCCCAATGCCCTCCGCTATGGGAGGGGGAGGTCTGGGGAGAAGGAAGATGGGGCACACTGGCTGTCTTGCCTCTGCCCAGCCCATGTGGATGCACCAGTCCTCTCCCTGCCTGCCTGCTGGGCGTGCCTTTGGCATAGATTAATTTTTTTACAACAATCACACCTTCCATTTGTAAATTGCTTTTAGCCTTTCAAAGCACTTTCACCTACAGGATGGAAGCCGCTCTCCTTGCCTCCCTCTCCCCCTGGGGGTCTGGAGGCTGAGTCCTTGTGCGGAAGCAGAATCTGGGTCTCTGAGGGACCCAGCTCTTGTTGTTATGCGATCTGGCTGTGGCAGAAAGAAGGCCAGAGAGGGGGCAGCTCCAAATGCAGGATTTAATAGAAGAGAGGACATTCCTCAGAGGAGCACCCATCATGCAACGGTGGTTGGGATTCACATGACCATGACTTTTCTTTGGCCTCCTCCCTTCATCTGTCCATGCTGCGGAGGCTTGTCCCCCAGGCTGGCCCCGGGTCCTGCCCCCAGCACCTGTCGTAGGAGGTGGCACTTAGTTCTCTTGGTGCCTGAGGTGTGAGCACTGTCCTGAGCACTAGGATGCAGGCAGCCTCTCCTGCCTGAGCATCCTCTAGCTGCTGCAGACGGTGCAACCCTCAGGCAGGTCCCTGCTGCTGCGCAGGCTCGGCTCAGGCTGCCTGCTCCCAGGCTGGCCGGCAGGAGGGCCCTGGCTGAACTTGAGCGGCTGCCTCCACTCCAGGGTTTTACCTTTGTGGCTGTGGGAAGCTGAGATCATCCATTAACTGTCTGCTTAGCAGGGCCCGCACCCTAGGCCTTTGAAGGAAGCGATTTTCTGAAGCTAGCAGGGTGGGGAGGCCTGGTCCAGAGGATCACCTACCAGCCATGAAGGGTCTTTCCTCAGGAAACCACCTGGCACAGAAGTGGTGGCCCCTGGACCGACTTCAGAAGGGCCCTGGGCTTGGGCTTGAGCTGATGCTGAAGGATGCCGGCTCCATCCCTCCTGAGACCCAGCAGGTGTTTGAGCCACGATAGAATGGGCTGCGTGTGTTCTTCCCCACCCACCTGCGCCGGGAAGGGAGAAGGTGTTCCTGTGTGGAAGCTGTCTCCATGTGGCGGGTGGAGGCTGACGCACACATCTTCATGGGAAGGCCCCCATCCCAAGCACCAGAGCACAGAGTTCTGTCAGCACCACGCGCAGGAGCGCCCCTGGGGTCCAGCACCACCTCACCGCTGCACTCACCTCCCAGCATGGAGTTCCCGCAGCTCCTGCTCTGGCCCCACTGCGTCAGGATTACCCTCCCTCCCAGGTCGCAGAGAAGGACACTGAGAAGCCCAGGTGGCCCCTGAATGGCTCCCACAGAAAAGCCTAAGGAATGCTGGGTGCTACCTGGGAAACCCACTACGGAGCAGCCATTGAATTGCCTGGGGAGGGGGAGCACAGAGTCTTCCTGAGCAGTGACCATTTTCTCGCCCACTGCTTCTGTAACAGGCCCCTTCGCATCATCCCTCCTTGGGATATTCATGGCAACAGAGTCACCCACATGTGGACACAGATGTCCAATCTGACTCTAGGGACCACTGCCCCAGAACACACATGTGGACACACCACCCCACTCCAATTCTTACTTTTCCTTTTTTCCTTCCTTCCTTCCTTCCTTCCTTCCTTCCTTCCTTCCTTCCTTCTTTCCTTCTTTCCCTTCCCCTGTCTTCCCTTCCCTTCCCCTTCCTTCCCCTGCCTTCCCTTCTTTTCCCTTCTTTTCCCTTCCCCTTCCTTCCCCTGCCTTCCCTTCCCCTTCCCTTCCCTTCCCTTCCCTTCCCTTCCCTTCCCTTCCCTTCCCTTCCCTTCCCTTCCCTTCCCTTCCCTTCCCTTCCCTTCCCTTCCCCTCCCTCACACACTTGCCCAGTCTCTGTCCCCAGGCATCAGGGCTCTAAGCAGAGGACCCTACACATCCTGCCGGGAGCCCAGCGAGAGGAGCGGGGTTAAGTGAAGCAGTAAGAATTGAGGTGAGTTGGAAGAACTTCCTGGTCCTGTGTCTTTAGCACCCAAATTTGGGTGGGCACTGCGGTGGGAAAGGGTGAGGGTTCGCCGTGGGTTTTAGAAAATAGCACAGATGCCCATGTGCATTGGATGGCTTAGCGGATGCCAGCTTAGAGGCCAGATGGATAGATTAGCAGCCTCTGGAGGTCCCCCGCCCCTATGTTGCCACAGTTCCCCAGACACAGCACATACACACATCAGCATTTCTGTCCGTGGCCAGGATCAGCAGACAGACACACACCGTTTCCTCACTAGTAGCATTCTCACAGGCAGCACTAGCAGCAGCCAGCCCTTACTGAGGGCCGGCACTGCACTAAGAGGCTGTACACGCATCAAGAGGCAGGTACTATGATCTCCAACTGTTAGGCAAGAACACGGAGGCACAGAAAGGTTAACTAACTTGACCAAGGTCACACAGCTAGAACTTGGCAGCTCCAGGACTCAAAGTCAAGTGTGTTTGATACTGACCGGGGATGCCACACCGCCTCTCTTCAGCACTGGTCCCTTTGGAGCCCGGGGCTCCCTGCTAGGACTTCCCAGGAAGAAAGCGTATTAAACAGGCAGGCAGTTCCGAACTGGGTCTAAGTGCAGCTGGCCTTACGTGGCATGCCCTTGTTTATATAGGCTATGCGATCTATTCATGGAACATTCAAATAAAATGTCACCCTGCTCCCCAGTAGGTGCCAGAGCTCATTTTTCTCTATTCTTCCCCCCACCCTCCATCACTGACCCAGATCCCTCCTGCCTTAGGTAGTCAGCAGAAAGTACAGGCATAGAACAGAGGGAAGGGCAAAGCCTGCGGGCACAACAAAGGCAATGGCAAGACCTTGAACCACACAGACTCAGACTGACACCTCCTCACTGCAGCTATAATGCCTCCACGCCCACCCTCAGCTCCTCAAAAGACCCCCGAGGCTGATAGACAGCAACCCTCCTCTGCCTATTGCTCACTCAGTGGCCACGAAGGAGAACCCCCCTGGACCCCTTAGGGACCGTGCGTGCCTTCTCCCCGAACCCTGGCTCCGCCATTGAGTTATGAGGTGCTTCCAACCACTCACAGGACAGCCCTGGGTGGTGCCACTCACCCAGGTCCATATCTGCAGCCTTGGGCCGGTGGGAGCAGGGCACGTTCTTGAAGATGGCGTCCAGAATCTTCTCCTTGACCTGAGTGATGGTGTCACAGTTGAGGATCTTCACTGGGACCTCGGGGCTGTTGGCGTTGTCTGGGTTGACACAGCTCAGGACCTGGGGGAGGGGGAGGGGGAGAGAAGCAGGTGGGGAGGGCAGCAGGAAGAGCTTGGAGGGTCCCTGCAGCATCCCGGGCCCCTGTCCCCACCAGCTCTCCCTCTGCAGGCTGGGCTGGAGCAGGCTGGGGAGAGCCCAGCCCAACTGTGTTCACACCATGACCTCTGCCCTCTAGTTCTACAAGCAGCAGGAAGGCGCTGTGACTTCGGATCATTGTAGGAGTAGGGGCTGCACACTGAACAATCCAGATTTTTTCAGAGAACTATGTCCAAGTAGGAGGGGGCGGTGAGGGGAAATCTGCATGAGAATGGACACTAATGCATGTGTGTGTGCACTCTACACACACAGTGCGTGCACTCTACACACACACACACACACACACACACACACACACACACGCGCGCGCGCGCGCGCGCACACACACATGTGAAGAGGTACTGTCTCCAGTCCACACCCAGACTCTCACCCACTGCTGAACCTCCCCCCACCCCTATCTGTGCGTGTCAGCCTGTCTTTCTTGTCCTCCCTCTCACACGCACTCACACTAATGTGAATCTGGTGCCTTTCTCTCAAGATTTCATAAGCTTCGGGTTTATGAGGGCTTGGGGCTGATGGGAGGTTGCAGAGGCCATATGAAGCTTAATGTGTTCTTTAAACATTTCAGGTTCAGGCCACCTGAGACTCCTGCCTGGCTTTGAACCTGAAACTTTGTGTTAGGAGAAGAGGCTACGCTTGGCTCCGGACCTCACCTTCTCCTTTTGGAACTAGTCAGAAAAGTTAAGGCTCTGCTTAAAGCACCG
The DNA here is from genome assembly GCA_963924515.1 of Vespertilio murinus. Taxonomy (NCBI): domain Eukaryota; kingdom Metazoa; phylum Chordata; class Mammalia; order Chiroptera; family Vespertilionidae; genus Vespertilio; species Vespertilio murinus. The sequence continues at coordinate 54,560,640 of OZ004712.1, read as the reverse complement.
AGCTCTATATTTTCCTTTAAAAACTTCTGGGATGTTTCCAAAGGCCTTCCTTCCCTTGCTGCTCTCCGAGGCTCTCTCCGCCTGGCTGAGGCTGGGGGGGGGGGGGGCGTCCTGGGGGACCACAGTGGAACGGGCGCATGCTGTGGGGCACAGGGGCTGTCTCGTGGCCGAGTCACTCTGGGCACCTGTACCCTCCCTCCAACCCTGCTGCCTCCCCGACTCTGAACTCCCGCTGCACCCCCCCCCCACCCCAACACACACACACCCCAACCATTTCCCAATTGCATGTCTGGTTTGCAGACTCAGACAACAGCCTCCCCCTCCTCCCCCTCAACCCCTCACCCCCCTCACCCCCACTCCATGTGGTGGCAATCAGAACCCTGGCCCCTGGATGCCTGCCTTTCATTAGCAACCAGACTGCCATGAGCTCAAATAGGAACATGCTTATTCCATTAAGAAGGAATAAAACCCTCCTAAATCTGTAAAACCGAAACTCTCATTCTCAAAATGTCCTAAACGGAGAACAATGGGGGAAGGAACTCTGAACCATGTGCCGCTCTGAGAGCCCTCGCCAGCCACTCTGTCCTTTCAAAGCCTCCCGAACCCTCCCTGCCCGCTCCTTGGCCAAGCACAGCCTGCTGCTCCGTGCCCGGCCTCCCTGCTGTCCTGTGTTCCGGGCCTGCCCCGGGCGGCGAGGCGGCCTGTCTGGGCCTCCTCCACCAAGAGACCCAGAGGAGAGGCTGTCGCCTGGGCGCGATCTCCTGACGTTTCCACTTGCCCAGGGTTCAGGGGGCCCTGTGAGCACTCCATGGGGCTCAGGGCCGGCAGAGAAGCAGCAGTGGCCACACTGAGGCACAGATTCCCAGTTCCGGCCAAGCCTCAGCTCCAGCCAGAAGCTTCCTTCCCACCTCCACTCCCATGACTCTTGGCTAGTTTCTAAGCAAACTTCCTGGTGTGTTTTGTTTTGTTTTGTTTTTTTCTGCTCGGTGAGGGTTTTTTTTGTTAAAATGCAGATTCTGGTTCAGGAGGTCTGGGATAGGGCTTGACATTCTGCATTGTAGCAGGCTGTGGGGTGAGCATCTAGCAGGCTCCCAGGTGACATGGGTGGGCACTCCCGGCAGCAGGGCCCTAGTCTAAGTTCTAGTATCAATACAATTAATCACTCAGCCCTTAAGAGGGGCAGCTGCTATAAAGTGATATGTCCCCAAGCCAGTCAGCAGCTGTCTCATTCTTTGTGTTATCCCTTCTGCCAAGAACAGGGTCACCACCAGTTGGTCCAAAGCACCCTGGCTCCCCCCCCCCCCCCAGCCACTGCCGAATTCCATGACCTCCTGTCTTTTTGCGACCCCTTCCTCTTGGAGACCCGGTCAGCCCCATGTGCTGCTGCCTAACACTTTCTTCCTTTCCGGTCCTCACCAGCCTTGGGGCTACTCCCACTTCTGGGTGTGGGGGTTTCCTTTCACAGGCCTGAAGGCAGCTGTTAAATCTCCCCGCAGCCACATTTCTTCTCTGGGCAAAACGATTGTAATTTCTTCCCCCCCCTTCCTCACGGAGCCTCTTCCCAGGTTTCCACCTTCCTGGATGCTCTTCCCGGACCCCCTCCGACTTCCCCGCGTGCTCTGTAAGCGAGCCTGAATGAGCCAGCTGTGCTAACGACACCTCAACCTATGGAATAAAAGACCCCGCAGTTTGGGCACAGAGCATTCTTACAGCTCATTGTGTTGGATGCAATGTTGGGGAGCCACTGATGAGATGGGAAAGAAAGGGAGCGATAGGGGGAGAGATCCAGCAGAGATGTTTCAATAGTAGTTCTGGCTCATTAAGAAGTCTCTTCAAGTCTCTATTTCTGGAAGGATGTTTTCCCCTTTCCCGTTTTAATAGGAGCCTCTATTGCTCTCCTCCGGAGCAGACCATGCCTGCGGGAAGCAGGGGCCCTGGCCCCACGCTCCTCCTTTAAAGCTTAGCGACTGAGCCAATCTGGGCAAGTCTGTGGGATGCTCTTGGAATTCCTAGGGCCTCTGAAGAGGGAGTAGCAGGTGCCTCATGGCCACATCACTGTCAGACAGCAGGAATGGCTTTGTTCAGAGTGGCAGGGACAGTCCCGCAGCTGGCCTCCGCGTCTGGGATTCTCTCTGTCTCACCGACCCTCACCCCTGGCTCTGCCCTGTCCGTGCCCCACAGCGTGTGTTCAATCTTCTGTTCTCGTCAACCCTTTGAGCATCACCCCCAGCAACTCGACATTTTTCTTATTTTCTCAGTCCCCTTTCCACTTCCTGTCCCCTTCCCTATGGAAGGCCTGTTGGGAGATCACAACTCTCTCCTAAAAGGCCCGAGAGAGGGCTCCCTGGCCCATAGGGAGCGGGCAGCCGGTGGTCAGGCTTGGTGGCAGCGAGGCAAGGCGGCAGGAAGCGCTTGCCCGGGGCTCAGTGCCTTCCCTTCCTTCCTCTCCCATTCCATCCTCTGCACAACTTCGGGGGCTGCATACTATGGTCATCTCTGCTTTAGTAGGGCCTAGTATTATCCCCATTTTTTTCTCAGATAAAGAAACACAGATTTGCAGAGATTGAGACTAAGATGAACCCAAAGCACCCTGCTAGTCAGAAGCGGAGTCAGGGCTCCAAGCCAGGTCGGCCTGTTTCCAAGCCCTGTGCTCCTACAAGCTGACTCTTGCTGTCTCCAAGGCCTCTGTCAGGAGATGGGGTCTAACCTCCACAGAGGGGTCCCCCACCTTCCCCGAACAATGAACAATGCCTCCACCACTAGGCTCTCCTGGCCTCACGTTCCACAGCTCAGGGCACGTCAGGTCTGACTTGAACCAGTGGGCACAGGTGGGCCTCAGAACCACGAGGAACTCTTCCCGGGCTCCGCTCCTTCACGCCCCCACTTGCTCTCCGCGTGGAAGCGTCCACTCTCCCCGCTGGGAGAATGGACGAGAAAGAAGGCATTCCTTCAGAGCGGTCAGTCAAGCAGCAGCTGGCAGGGGCTCAGAACCCCCTGGTTCAGCCCACTAGGCTTTTTAAAAATTTTTTAAAAATATATTTTATTGATTCTTCACAGAGAGGAAGGGAGAGGGATAGAGAGTTAGAAACATCGATGAGAGAGAGTCATCGATCAGCTGCCAAGGTACATGCCCTTGACCAGAATCGAACCTGGGACCCTTGAGTCCACAGGCCAATGCTCTATCCACTGAGCCAAACCGGTTTCAGCAGCCCACTAGGCTTTTGCTGAAGTGTTGCTCAGGTGTGTCTGAGCTACTGGTCCCCAATCCAGGTGCCCCCGAGTGGTGGTGCAGAGGACATCTGGGGTGACAGGCACAGGTGGAGCAGCTGGCTGGACCTCTGCAGTTAGCAAACCTGGAGAGGTGGCTTTTCAGCATTTCCACTGTCTCCTCTGCTGGGCAGGGGCTGGGCGGACCAACGCCCGCTGCCCGGAGCCCGGGGGAAAGGCCACAGGGCTGGCTTACCAGGGTTTTGTAGTCGATCTGCTGGCGGATGAGCTTGTCCTCACTCAGGGAGTAGCGGGCCTCCCCCGTGATGGCATCGATGGGCCCCTTCTCCATCTGCTGCTTGATGGCGCAGAAGAGCGAGAAGAGGGGCTCCCCGGCACACTCCTGGCGAGGGGAACAACCATGCTGGGCGGCTGCCGGACCACAGGCGAGCAGGGCCCAGCCTCCCATGGCCCCTGCCTCTCCCAAGGGCTGCTGTCTGCTCCTCCGGCTCGCTTCTCTCCCACTGCTCCCACCTGCTGTACTCTTGGGTTTTCAACTTGGGTTTTCAACTCTTGGGTTGTCATCTCCCATCTGCCCTGTCCCTCCATCGTCCTGCAGCTCTTTGTCTCTTCCTGCCTCTCACCCCCTCTCTGGTCCTCTGCCCCATCCCGCTCCACCCACTTTCTCTGCAGCCCCATGTGGAGGCCGAGGTCAGTCCTCAGTGCCGTGACCTCCTTAGCAAACTGGCCAGTAATTGGATGTCGGGCAGCTCTTCCAAATTGCAGGCACATCGTCACTTATCTGCTGGCACAGCAGCTGCTCTACCGGCCTGGGACCCTTCTTGGCCTCAGCCAGTCTGGGACGGGGAGAGGCAGGAGGGCGAGGGAGAGGGGAAGCAGGGAAGTAGGGGTGAATTGGTTTTAGCTGAATGGCTCCTGCAGGGTCCTCTCAAAGGCTCATCTCCGCTCACCCCAGAGAAAGCAGCCTGCGGGACCCGTCCCTCGAGCTGGGACTGACTGTGAGGCTGTCCGTGACATGTCAGGTGCCCATTCCCTCAGTGACAAGGGGGACTGGGTTTCTTTGGGGTACTCCCTGGGGTGGGTAGAGACTTGGGGGCCGTGAGGGAAATGGGGCAGGCCGGGGAGGAGGCAGGTTAGTGCCCAGGCTGGTGGGGAAACGGGGGCAAGGCCAGAGATACCCCCACAGCCAAGCGTACCTTTAGGAACTTGTAGAGCAGGAAGGTGAACCAATTGGTCAGCATCTTCTCGGCCACTGACTCAGTCCTGTCACCCGCCACGCGGGGGCCAGCAGAGGAAGATAAAGACAGAAGCAGCCGGTCAGACTCCAGGACTGGGTAGGCAGGGGAAGCAGTCTGCGTGGGTCTTGCTGCTTAAGGTTTTTGGATCAAATCCTGAGATCCCAAAGAATACCGAGTCCACGGGCTCCCAGACACCCCGTAGCAATGAGACAAGCTCTGCCCGCGAGGCTGGGAGCTGCTGCTCTGGGCCTGGGCTCCGGGCGGGTTTGGTGGGAACAGGTTAGCAGTGCCGGGCGCTGTCTGTGATGATGAAAACGCTCTGTCTGCTGCCCAATAGCCACCAGGCATACGTGCCTAGGGGGCAGTTGAAATTCGGCCAGAGCATCTGAGGAGCTGAATTTGCATTTTATTTACCTTTAATTAATTTAGATTTTATAAGTCGCTTGTGGCTCATAGCGATCACATTGGGCCTTAGAGAACTTTATTGTTCATTTGGGTGAGAAAAGAAAAACAAAAATCCTGGGAGTTTCTAATCCGGCAGACAATAGAAAGGAAATTGGCAGGAGCAGGGGGTGCTGGCAAAAAAGCCAGATTGGACCGACCCAGCACCTAAGCTGAAGACTCAGAGCTATCAGCGGCATGTGCCTAGCTCATCCCAAGAGGGGCCAGAATGGTCCCCTTTCAAAGGCTTTCATGCACTTTGGAACTTCCTCTGGGAACCTTTCTGATGTTTCCTTTACAATGAAAGAAAGTTCCTTCTTGAGTCTAACTTGCATCTTTCATGCTGCTTCCCAAGCCCATTCATTCTTTTACTTTGGAAGCGAAGACACAGCAGCAGTGTTACTGGCCTAAGGCCACTTTTGGTTGCATCCACTTAGCGAAAACAAACCATACTCAACCTTGCACTAAGCATGTGGCCAGCTCCAAAGAGAAACCAGCCCATCCACGCATGTGTACATAGACTGAAAGTCGCAGGTATCTGAAGATAGTAACAACTAAAATCCCAAGGCACCTGGGCAGCTGCCAGCACACTGAAGGTGAGGAAAGAAGGAAGGTTGTTGAAAGGAGTGGGGCAGCCACGGGCAAGAAGAAAAAAGGCGACGAAGGCAGGCAGAAGGGAGAGAGGGCATCTGGGAGAGAGCGAGCAGGAAACAAGAGCAGGAGACACAGACCCAGAGCAAGTCCACGCTCGGAAATGCCCCCGGGAGCTCTGGCAGGCCGTGGCAACCCTAGCATTATGCCTGCGGGGAGCTGCGTGGTGGGAGCAAAACGAAAATCAAAGTGATGCACCGTGCTGTTTCCAAGGCGGTGTGGCTGCTCCTGCATGTAGCAACCTTTGCAGCTGCGCAGGCCAAGGCCTATTGCATCCGAGAGAGCCTGGAGTCAGAGCTCTGAAAGCCACACCTGTGCACGGGACCAAGCAGGAGGCCCTGTCCTAGACCAAGAACCAGGCCGGGAGGCAGCCGGTAAATGGTGGTCCAGGCAGAGGACCGGACATGGGGGTTTTCCATCTTTGTCTGCTCCATAGATTCCATGGGAAGGCTAAAGACACTGGAATAACAGCCTGAAGGAGAAAAGGCCTTCGATCGAGGACATGGAAACTGCCAGCGCAGCACGGACAGAGTCAGAGGGTCTAACTCCCGTAAGGTGGAAGCCACAGGACCTGGCTACAAATTCACATGTGACCACTGAGGTTTCCAGGGTCCAGGATGAAGGGCCAGTCATGTGAACCATGGACCCTGGAGCAGTGCAGAGCCTAGGACAAGTGCCAGCAAATCCTTGCTGCGATGCATCAGGCAAGTTGCCGCTGAAGGGTTTGAATTTACACACAGGCTAGACCACACTTCTCAAACGTTAGTACGCATTCAGATCACCTCAGTGTCTCGTTGGAATGCAGACTCTGCTCCACCGACTGTGGGAAGGGACCCGGGACGCTGGCTGCATCTCCAATAGCTCTCGGGTGATATTTAATTCTACTTACTTTGAATTAATTTATATTTAAATAGTCACGTATGGCTCACAGTGATCCCAAGCAGGTAGGCAGCAGTGAGAGTGGCTTGGGGCTCAAACTTCCCATCTTGAGACGGTGGGGTGGGTCCCCAGAGTGGCCTCGGGGTATCTCTCCTAATTCAGGTTCTGATTTGGTCAAAGCCAGGGGATGGAAAACAACCTCTAAAGATCCCACAAGAGAAGGATTCCAGCCAAAAGGGTCAAAATCAGGGAAGCCAAAGGGCAAAGAGAGGATGATGGAGAGCAGATATAGAAGCAGATGAAACACAGCAGGGTGAGCAGCTGGGCGTGGCCACTTACATGATGGACAGGTTCTTTAATATATTTTATTGATGTTTCACAGAGAGGGAGGGAGAGAGAGAGCTAGAAATGTCGATGAGAGAGAAACATCGGCCAACTGCCTCTTGCACACCCCCTACTGGGGATGTGCCCACAACCAATGTACATGCCCTTGACTGGAATCAAACCCGGGACCTTTTAGTCCACAGACCGACACTCTACTACTGAGCCAAACCGGTTTTGGCTGGACAGGTTCTTTAAAGAAGGTGTGGCATGCCCCCAGCCTTTGAACAAGTCGGTCCCTGACCTTGGAGGACTTGGCTACTCCTTCTGGGCGCTCTGCCCTGGTCTCCGTGGAAGGCAAAGGCTAGGCCTGGCGGGTGGGGGTGGGGGCCCCCTGACCCGCACCACCCCTGCCACCCGCGGCCGCCTCTCACCTCCGGAGCAGCAGCTTGGGGTGGTTCTTGCTCTCCAGGTTCTTGTCGATGAGGTCGGCCAGCAGCTGCTTCAGCACGTCGGTGGCGTACTCCAGCTTGCTCTGCAGCACCGTCATGATGAGCGAGGCCACGTTGCCGCGGTCGCGCATGGAGAAGCTGCGCTGGGACTCGAGCGTGCGGATGAAGGACAGCAGGAAGACCTTGTTGTTGATGAGCTGCGCGAAGAGCTTCAGGCCTTTCTCCACGCGCTCCTGCCGGTAGCCCGGGACCTAGAGAGCAGAACGGGGTTCTGACTGCCACCGGTGAGGGCGGGGCTGGCGGGGCCTGGTCATGCCCCCGCAGGGTGGGCTGTGCACGCTGCTGACCGTCCCACCCCGCCACTTCCCCTCTGCAGCCTGGCTAATGCTGTCACCTCCCTATCTAGTGCCAGCTAGCTACCTAGCCTCTGTCACAGCCCATGTGTGGGTCACTGTCTCTGGAGATGAACCGACTGAGGCGCAGAGAGAACATCACTGTGAGGGATGAGGACACGGGTTGGAACCCACATCTGCCCGTGGGGTGGCCTCAGCTCTTCCCTGATAGAGCAGTGGAGTTGAGAAGGTGTCCCACACCACAGCCACCCACCATCACGTCCCTGGTGGGGACTCAGGCACGTGGGCTGCATCCTGGCTGATGGTTCACAGGCCTGAGCCTTTGATGACCTAATGCTGGCCCATCTCCGGACCCGTGGGTCCTACTGGCAGGCCGGTGGCCTCACAGCCAGGACTGCAGGTTCCCCGTGGGCTGACACCAGCCCCTGTGCAAGCTCAGACAAGTCCTTTACTTCTGTGGGGAGAAAGGAGCACAAGTTCATGCACCTGTAAGAATGGGAGGATTCAGCCCAACAGCCTCCCAGACATTCCCTGATTCTAGCATTCCCTAAGGGCTCCATCCTGGGGAAGGGGAGGAATGAGGCCTTATCTTCCTGTCTGCATCTTCTGTCCACTGGGAAATCCATGCAAAGGTTGAAGGGTGTGCTATCCACTGGGCAAACATGAGCCAGCGGCTGAACCAGCCAGGGAAGACGCTGCTGTGAGACGCCCAAGGGTGGGCACAGCACCCTGTAGGAAATGGCCCAAACCGAACGCAGCCAGATGCCCGGCAGCCAGAGCACGGCTGGAGGAGCTGCGGTACATTCGCCCGGCGGAATCCCACACAGCCCGGGGAAGGAAGTGCCAGTCACAGGAACAGGGATGCACCTTGCAGACACTGAATGGGCAAATGTCAGACCCCAAAGAGGGCAGCCTGTATAATACCATTTAGGTAAAGATTTTAAAAACAAATAAAATAAATCCATGGTGGCAGGAAATGTTTTTCTGGGGGTGGCTGTGACAGAGGAGGCAGGAGGGACTAGGGGTGGGAGGGGAGGGGGTGGCATTCTGGCTGTGATGGGCATGGCGGCCGGACAGCTGTGCTCACTCGGGAACAGAGCCCTGTTCGATCACGTGTGCGTAGCTCTGTGTAAATACTCCCATGAGAACAAGATGTTTGCTTAGACATAGGCACAGCCTCTGCCCTGGAGGGGAAGCCGCCCGAGAGCACAGGGCAGGGCATCTCTGGAGGGCTGGGGTGCAGGAGGTGGGAGCTGGAGGCGCCACCCAGGCCACATCTTGAGGGCCAGGTGTCATTCATGGTCAGATGCCTCCGGTCCTTGGGAAGGATTGTCATGTATGTGGCATGACAGTATGGCACAGTTTCCAAGTCGGTCAAGCTGGGGTCCCCTCTGTTGCAGACATTTACCAGTTGTGGGGCCCTGTGTAGAGCCAGTTTCTTCATCAACTGGTGTCACCGCTAATGTGTATGTGGCTGAGCAAAGGCAGGGCCTGGCTCTGACTAGTCTCCGCCTCTAGCCAGCACCTTGCCCTGAGCCAGACCCAGGAGGCTCCCTGAATGAGCGGAGTGAATGTTCCAGCTCCGCTTCTGCCATCGTTTCGGTCCTGGGGCAGCCAGGGCTTTCTCTGCTGATCTCTCTGCCCCCGTCCGAAACCTCTAGGGTAAAGCAGGTTAAACTGCCCACACTCTGCCACTTGACTGTGCCAGGAGGACGCTGCAGACTTTTCACACCGCGGGCCTTTCCCTGCTCCTGGGAGATGGCAGGACGTGGCACCGACCCACATCCTGTTTCACAGCCTGGCTCTGACACTCCTCTCTGTCTGGAGATCTCATGGAAGTCCCTTAGCCTCCTGGGGCCCCAGGGCAATACGGTGCTTCCCTCGTAGGGTGTGGTGTGGGATCAATGGATCAGTATGCCATGCTCAGCCCTGGGGGCCCAGCCCTGATCCCGCGAGAAGCGCTCTCCTTGAGGCCGGCCAGCATCAGCCGCTCCCACAGGCCAGGCAGCTGGGAGCTCACTTGTGTTTCCAAGTCAAGTCCATGGTCATTGCCCTTGCTGTGCTGCTGGTATGTGGGACACCTTGTGGGAAGGAAGTTCTCCGGAGAGATGGGGACTTGCCAGAGCTGGGGGCAGGGAGGGGGCGCTGTTGCTGGCCAGGGTCCTCTGCAGTTCATCCTCGGCAACCCCTCATTCCCCAAGGCCTCGCCTGGCCTCCTGCCCAGCTCCCCCATTCCCCACTCGTGGGCACTGACAAAGGAAGGGCAGGGAGACATGGCCGCCCCACCTTGCCATCAGCCTGGGCCTATACGCACAGCGGGCAGGTGTCTGCCTCCCATGGTCTCCCCCAGCTCTGCGACCGTCCCCTTGCACACCTGGGCACACAACTTACTCCTTTTGTCCCAAACCCCTCAGAGCAGCATCTCCACAAGGTGACCTAATAATAATAATGGGGAACGCCATTCCTGGGTGCCCACCAAGTGCCGTGAGCAGTGTTGACACCTGGAATGATCTTCAAGGCTGAGTGTGCCCCCTACCAGCTTCTCGAATGGCTTCTCAGAGAATCTAGTGTGGTGGTCCCAAGGCCAGTGGCTGCAGGTTATGCTGGGTTACCAACTACTAGTTTGTCAGTCTCCCAAGCCACGTCCATCCTCCCCAACTGGGGCCATGTCTACCCTGCTCTGTCTCGTGACTGGAAGCCAGCTCTGAGTCCTCCCAGTGGCTCAGGCTGGGGGAAGAAAGGGGGCCAAGAGCAGGTCGGCACTGTGGCACCTGGAGAGGAAGAAGGGCACACAGGGCTAAGCAGATGGCACATCTGGCATGAGCACATGCCCTGGACTTCCCACTATGGCTGGACCCACCTCTGGATGGCAGGGCTGGACCCTGGGAGCCACGGAGAACTGGTGTCTCAGTCCGCAGCCTGGGGTTTGGACTCACAGAGACCAACTGGCTCACGTGCAGGAAACCCCCGTTCCCTCTGGGCTCTATTCCCTCAGCCATAAAATGAGAATATGAGTGCACGTGTCATAATGTTTTACGGACATTAAATAAGATAATGTATGTAAAGTGCTTGGCGCACGCGGGGCACACTTAAATTTTATTACCTGCCCCTCCCACCTCACTGGCTGCTCTCCCCCGATCCCTTTCCCCGGCTCCCCCGCTATCTAGCGCACTGGCACCACGTCCCTGTTTTATGACCGGGGAGATGGGAGTGAAGCGTCTCGGTAAAGAGTATTCAGACAATTCCCCTTTGTAACGTGCCACCCTGCCCCCTACCCAAATGCCACTCTGAAACAAGGCTTTCTTTATTCACCAGATGGTTCGATAATTTAGTTGAAGTCTGTGAGTATAAAACGGGATAGTAAATTTTAATTGTAGCCCAATAAGGTAGAGTTAGGAGGCAATGGTAGGTTGAAAATGGTGATTGTTTGCTTTCTGTTTCCAAAGGATTGGCGTGTGTGACCAGTGCCTCAGCAGCCGCCTCCCCAAATGCCAGAATTTCACCCAGATGGTCCCAAAGGGACAGTCTGGAGCCAAAAGACACCTTCTTGTCCACGTGCATCCACCACTCATGCTCAACCACCATGGCAGGTATCCCGGTGGCTGAAAAGGCCGGACAACACTGCTTTACATTAGTTAGCGGCTTCCCTGGGAATATTTTGATTCTCAGGAAGCCAAGGGGGAGAAACTATGCTGGTGGCAAAGAGGGGTTGGAAAGAAGTAAGAAAATGATGACCCACATAAGATCTCTGGGTCTAGTGTAGGGAGCTGGGTCTCACATACCCCAGGCTAATGTGGAACGGTGCAAGTTAATTTCTGCCTGCAAGCAATTAATTCCTGAGTTTAATGGCAATGGAAAAGTAGTAAGTGTGGATATATATCCAGAGATTGAAAGCAGGGTCTCAGGAAGATATTTGTGCCCCGTGTTCATAGCAGCATTATTTGTAACAGCCAAAAGGTGGAAGCAGCCCCGAGGGCCCATTGACAGATGAATGGATAAATGAAATGCGGTCTATTAAATGGACTATGATTCCACCTTAAAAAGGAAAGAAATTTCGCCTCACGCCACAACACAGGTGAACCTTGACAACATTTTGCAGAGTGAACAGACCAGTCACTAAAGGACAGTTACTGTCCGGTTCCTCTTGTATGAGTTACCCAGAGTTGTGACATGCATAGACAGAGGTCCATGGTGGTGGCTGCGTAGGGAAATGGGGAGTGGTTGTCCAATGGGCACAGGGTTTCGTGGGGAAGATGCAAAGGTTCTGGAGCTGACAGTGGTGATGGTTGCACAACAGTGTGGATGTATTCAGTGCCGCTGAACTGGACACCTAAACATGGTGGAAATTTTATGTTGTGTTCATTTTACTACAATGAAAAAACAAAGCTGTGTGACCTGCTAGATTCAGAGCCCATGCCTACCAATTAGCTATTTCGCGGGCTCCCACTCAGGGAAGTTGGTAAAGCTGCCTATTAACTCCTTTGTGAGCTGAGGCTGGGATCAAAGGGTCTCCCCTCCAGAGAAAGGCAAGGGGAATGGAGAATATCTAGGCTTAAGGGGAAATGTTAAGGATCCAGACGAGGAGTAAGGCCGTGGAAGGACATGTGTGATTTATAACGGGCCCAGCTTCTACCTCCCTTTGCAGAATCCCGTAGACATTCCCTCCGGTCAGTACCTGCAAAAGCACTCAACTCCCGAGTGATGGGCCTGTTTTATTTTATGGACAATATAAATCTCGGAACTAGTCTTATTTTCTGTTGCTGCTTCGGCCACAACCTCCCATCCATCCTAATAAGTATCCAGCGCCGTGAGGCCTGACACTGATGGAACACCTCGGGAGTCAGGTGTGCGGGCTTGCTGTCGGAGGGCCGGCTCAGACTCAGCTGTCTCACCGCCTGGACTCAAACCCTGGCCCGTTCCCTCCCAAAGTGCCCCGTGTCCTTAGTTTTGTCGCCTGTATTAGGAGCATACCTACTTCAGAGAGCTCTTGGGTGGGGGTGGGGCTAAACAAATGCACGCAGGCAAAGTATTTAAAACTGGACCCATCAGCAGTCAACGAGTAGTGACTATTCCTTATGATTATTATTTTGCCCTGCTTTCCTTGTGTATATTTTTCACTTTTCTCTGGTACTTGTATTTATAATTCATTCCAAATCCCTTTCAGAACAAAGGATACTATGAATATATGTATTAGCCAGATCCTATGCTAGACAGGAAGAGGGATAAAATGTTCAAAAGATGAGGTCCCTGCTGGTACAAAAGAGAGCTAGGTTTTTATCATTCACTTTCCACTTCCCTTCCCAGTGCGTCACTTATCTTTCCACACAGATTTATTGAGCAGCAACTAAGTGGTGAAATCATCATATCACATTGCAGTTTTTTAAATAAGGGTCCATGAACTCCCAACATTTGTTTGCCAGATTTCTTATTTCTGTGAATATGTACAGTTTTTCTGAGGAGAGGGACTTGCATTCAACTCTAAAGGAATGCATGACCCCTAAGTCCCAAAGCTCCACTCCCATCTCTGCTCTGAGGTTTCCTGGCTCGGCCCCCACTGCCTTCAGAGGGACCAGATGGCACCGACAACCGGGGGTCCTGGGCAATTTGCATCCCCTCCCTGATCTCAGCTTCCTCGCCTCTGGATCAGGCGGCTAGGCTTAAAGGTCACCAACACCTTTCTCTGCGCTGACACCATGATGGGGAAGGCCTTGGGCGTGGTACGTTTTCTCACCTCGAGGTCCCGGAGGACAGGATGGTCTTCAATTCCCGGGAACAGGACCCGCATGGTGTAGGTTCTGTAGTCCAGGAAGGGAATCCCAGCTCCGTCCAGGTCACTGGTCAACTCGTGGATGTCTGTCTGCAGCTCAGCAAAGGCTGCCAAAAAGAGAAGCCCGTGAGACTTCTGGGTGGGGCAGGCCCACCCAAGAGTTACTCCCAACTCAGGACACTCCGACCCCTCACTCAGGTCCCAGGGGACGTGAGCAATGGCCCTCAGATGTGCAGGAATAAGAAAAGGGTAGCTGAGGTGAACTACACAGGCAGGGGAGAAATGTGCAGCCCAAGGAAGCTTGTCTTGGGCCAAGTTCCTTCCAAAGCATAGATGGGGCAGACCATCCACACTCAAACTGGGGGGCACTTTCTGTGCTGGGAGCAAAGTGCCGCCCCGTCTGAGTCCCCCTGACCGGGCGGCGCTGCTGCTGCTGCGGGGCCGGGGGTGCTGGCCCCGCGGACCCCACACCCCCTCCCCCAGCCCATCGGGGCGCGGACGGCCTCGGGGAGCCTGTGGTCGTCGACGGAACCAGACGCGCTCGGGGCCAGGAGTACCTCCCCATCTGAATAAGAAGGGCTTTGGTTTGCAAAATGTGCATGGGGCCCTAGCCAGTTTTGCTCAGTGGGTAGAGCATCGGCTTGCAGACCGAAAGGTCCGGTGTTTGATTCTGGTCAAGGGCATGTACCTCAGTTGCAGACTCCTCCCTGGCTTAGGTCCTGGATGGGGCTTGTGCAGGAGGCAACCAATCCATGTCTTTCTTTCACATCGATATTTCTCTCTATTTTTCCCTCTCTCTTTCACTCTCCCTAAAAAATCAATGGAAAACTATCCTCGTGTGATGATTAAAAACAAATGTGTATGGGTCTGGGAGCCATAGAAGAGTGGTGGGTTGGGGAGAGGCAAGGATGAGTTTCTAGTGATGAAGAGTCTATTTCTTTTTAAAAAATATATATTTTATTGATATTTTTACAGAGAGGAAGGAAGAGAGATAGAGAGCTAGAAACGTCAATGAGAGAGAAACATCGACCAGCTGCCTCTTGCATACCCCCTACCAGGGATGTGCCCGCAACCAATGTACATGCCCTTGACCGGAATTGAACCCGGGACCTTTCAGTCCACAGACCGATGCTCTACCACTGAGCCAAACCGGTTTCGGCAAGAGTCTATTTCTGATTCTGTGTTTGATGGTCCTTTTAAGAGTTAAGGACAATTTCTTCTGAGTCCCACTTCTGGGTCGTGCAGGTCACTGGAGCCATCAAACCACCAAATGAGGCCAGATGGAGGATCTGCTACCCTAAGATATTCCTTCCACATGAATGTGCAGAGTGGGTCTCGGTTTTTCCTTCCACATGTTGATGCTACTCATTGGTGAAGTATGAGCTGTGTGGGCACCACTGTCTGTGGAGGCAACTCAGGTGTCCTGAGAGTCACGGAGCTGCAAGAGCCCTCTCGCTCAGCGAAAGGCCAGCACACAGGCTGAGGTTGTTATACAGCCTCAAAGCTGTGACCACACCCTGTCCTGGGCTGGCCTCTGCCACCTGAGGAAGTCAGAGGTAAAGTACCCAGCCCTTCCCTGTTTTGCCTTTCTCTTTGGCACATGCTCGCATAGACACATACATGCACACACATGCATGCACACGTGTGTGCATACTCCAGAATGGATTAACACATGCTAACAAAGAAGAACAGCCAGTGGATGTTGACTAAACAATATTTCCTTCTGTTTATACAAACACAAGAACCGGCAAAAATACTTGATGGACTCAGAGATTCACAAGCCCTGCCCTTGAAAAGCACGCACTGTGTCCAGTGGGCTCTGGTGACCCCGGGAACACAACACGCTGCCCCAGGCCCTGGGCCCCACTGCCTCCTGCCATGCTGACTGCAGGCCCGAGGAGCTTGAGGTTTGGGGCTTGAGAACACCATTGCTTCCTGTCTGACAGACAACGGGAAGGCCATGGAGAGCTCCTGTGCTGCTCTCTTCCTGCACCTCTGCTCTGGTCACACGGATACAGGGGTCCTTTTCAAGAGAAGTGACTCTGAAGGAGAGCAACCCTAATGCATCCCAGCAAACCTGACAGCAATGTGTGTGCACATGTGGTTGTGAAGGGGAGTCCAGTGAGCCTTTTTGGCAAGTATTGTCGCCAAAGTTCCGATGAACACTCACGTATGTTCATGATGAACACACAGGTGCACTTGTGGGAGAACATGGACATGCACACATGATCATGAATGTGAATGTGTGTGCTTGAGTGTATGGGTGAGAGTGCATGAGTGGTCATCTGAGTGTGTGTGTGTGTGTGTGTGTGTATGTGTGTGTGATATCAGAAGGTAAGGCCTGTGACGGGCCCAGGCCAGGGCTCTTCTGAGTGTGTTTGTAGGTGCTATCCTGGCTCACTGTCATGAGTGTGTGTGCAGGTAACAATGTCCTAGCTCATTGTCAAGTCTTTAGGAAGTCACCTTCCTGGACCCAAGTTGTCCTGAAAACATTCCAGAATCAGCCCTGGGCACCCCTGGGAAGTACTTCAGGCGACCCCTCCATGCTGCTCTAGTCCTCTCTTCCTGCCACGTGGGATGGCTCTCCCCTGAGCAGAGGCTAGGGCTCTCCTGGCACCTCCGCTGATGCTCAGCTGGCCTCCCTGTCTGATGCTAATTCCTCCTCCTCTGGAACATTCTCGGAGAGGAGCCTGGCTTCGCCCTGCCCTCGGCTGCCCTCCCAGTTGGGGTGCTCATCTGGTGAGGAGGAGAGGGAGCGAGCTGGCTTTTTATCAGTCTGCAGCTTCTCTTCAAGTCACCAAGCGCCTCCAACACTCAAAGCCTCACGCCTGCCACACATAAAAGAGATTCTAATCACTACTCCTAATTAGAGGAAAGAGTACATTGCAGAGAAAAAAATTAAGCAGCGTAAATATAATAAAAGGCAGTAATTAACAGTCCCACAAGGCGGATGTGCTTTGACAGCAAAAGGATGTAGAGAGTGGATGGAATGGACCCACCTCCCATCAGAGAGTCCCAGGTAGAGACCAGATTTGCTCCGTGTATACACCTACAGCGAGCAGCCGCTCACCCCTCCCCGGTGGCTCCCAGAATGATATCCTAGGGGTGACAAGAGTCTGACTCCTTAATTTCCTTCTGAGATTTTGTGCAGCTGGATTCAGTTCATGGTGCATTGGTAACTTGTAAAATACAAGCTGTGAACCACTCTTTCTTCTAAATCTCAGATCAGCCCTGCAGCCATACATTCCTTCGGGAAGACAGCTGAAGGTGGCTTGAATGTGTTACGTCAAGGCCTCCCGAGAGGGCAGCACAAAACCCAAGGGCCAGGATTCTTGGCTGGAAACTGCTCTCATGGGATTTGAAATGATTCTAGCTTGACTTGGGGGAAAAGGTAGGGCACATCTTGAGGAAGAGGGACAGGAGGCTTTAGTTTACCTCGCCTTGCCCGGGTGGGGACTGGCTAGGATATGGGATTGGTCTGGGCACAGGCTCATGGATCAGAATTCAAGTTATTCAGGTAGAAACCCAACCCCTAGCACTGCCCACTGCTGCCCAGCCCAGCATGGCCCACTGCTTATGTGTGAGCCACACATGTACACACACACACACACACACACACACACACACACACGCGCGCGCGCGCACGCGTATGCAGATGCACATGCATACCCAACCTCCAGCATGGAGCCACAGCCACCTGGCCACTCAGTACCTTCTTTGCACTCCAGGGCCACGCGGGACTCCAAGTTGTCCATTTGCATCTGCAGCCGCTTCAGTGTGAGGTCGCTTTCTCGGGACTTGCGTTTGTAGGCGATGAGCACGGCCACAATGAAGATGATGAGGAGGCCACCCGCCACGGCGATGCTGACGATGGCGGGCAAGCTGAGCGGGCTGTCCGGGGCGATGTACACCATCCCTGGGGAGTACTCCATGCCGCCGACGCGGGCCTGCAGGCATAGTGGGCAAGATGGAGCTGGGCATGGGAACAGAGCATCCAAGGGCACAGCCCCAGGTCACTGGTGCACTGGTGACCAGGGTGGGACGAGGGAAATGGCTCCCAGGAGCAGCAGCATCTTTGGTTGTAAAAACAGCCTAGAGGGCATTTGGAGCTGGGCTAGGGGATCTGCATAGCTAGCTCGGGCACCCCTACAGCGGGAAAATTCATTCTCTTATCCAGGAGACAACACCGGCATCTTCAAAGGAAACGGCACACAACTGGGATCTAAGAGTGTGACATGATGACATCAATGACTGGGTCCTGTCACTCATCCCATTATAAGGACAGTTGACCATGGCACAGATGTAATATTGGGGACCTCCACAGGCCAGCACGGGTCCTTTTCCGGCAGAGTCTCCTGCTCATGACAAGCATTTTAGCGCATCACTTAAAGAGACTTGCTTTGCTCTCATCATGGCACCAGCCAGTGTGGAAGGACCGACAGTACAGGAAAAGGAAGTCCGAAGAAAGACAGGGTGGGAATAGGGTGTGGGGAGGTTGGAGGAAAGTTGAAACAGGCCAGGATCTCCTCTGGGGATGCCTGGGGGCCCAGGGTAGAGCTGGGCCGCTCACACCCCTTCCCTATGCCGTGTGTACCCGGGACAGACAGGGCCCGCAGCCTCACCATCACTTTGTGCCTGCCAATGAGGTTGGGCGACTCGCAGAGCAGCTGCACGTCAGACACCGTCACGGCACATGGCTTCTCCCCGACCAGCACGGTGTAGTTCAGCTTCACGTTGCCCCCAGCTACCGGGGGGATCAGGTTCTTGCCCTGGATGGGCAGGAAACCCAGTTCCCACCCCAGAGTCAGGGCCACAACCACTGTTGGCTGCCCGTCCTCCCGCCGGAGTTTCCAACTCACTGGTGAGCTGGTGGAGAGGCCACCTTCCCCGGTAAGTCCACAAAAACCGTGGCCCATACACTACCACCATCCCCCCTTCTCAGTGGGCATCAATAATCAAGGCGCTCTTTTCACCCCATCCCAAACGCAGCCTCAGAATCCTTCTCAACCCAGAGCTGTCGTCAGTCACTACCGGTGGGTTCAAATTGCCATAGCAGTTAAAAATGAAACTGCCCACACTCCAAAGAAACCCTACGTTGTCATTTTCAAAAGGCTGCACAGGAAGAATCAGTCTGAACCTTTGACCTCCCAGCATCTGACAAAGCTCGGGAGCCCGATGGCCAGTGTGGATCTGGCAGCCCTGACCAGGTCTCCATGGCCTGTGAGGGGAGCGAGCCTTCAGCACAAACTCAGAGAGAGTGTTTGCATACTCTGAGCTATAGCACAGTCTGAGCTGGGGACTCCAGTCATGCTTTGGCAGGAGCCCGAGAGGCTCCTGGCCTCTCTCCTGGGCAGCGGCCACCTTTCTCCCCACCCCCCAGCCCCCAGCCTCAGTCTACCTTCAGGATGATGGGCGTGCCAGGCTTGAGCTCCAGGATTCCCGAGGGACCAAAGGCCTCAAACACGGGGTTGGGATAGTAGGTGAAATTGGTCTTGTTGAGGATGAGCAGGGACTGGACGTTGTCCAGGATGAAGCCGAACTCCTCGGGCCGCTCGGTCAGGTCAGACTGGTGGTCGGGCCCCAGAGCAAGGGCCGGGGCCTGGCAGGTCATCTCGGTGGCGTTCAGAACCTCACAGAGCTGCGGAGGAGCAGAAGGGAGACTCAGCCGCATGCGGCAGGGGATTGACAGGGACGGTTATGCCTGAGTCAGAATCCTTTGCAGCCAGGAACACACAGCCTAGGCACTCAGGGAATGTGTTCTGCACCTCGCTCCACGTTGCCCGTTGCAAGTATGGCAGTGACTAGGTCATCTCTAAGCTAAGAGGCAAAACTGAGGGTCAGAAGGCTGGAAAAAAAATGCATGTAAAGCTCCATACACCCTAGAAGCTGCTGGCCCTCCCTTCCTGTACCCCAAGATGTGAAAAGACTCAGGAGCATCACACAAAATGGGTCATCAGTGTCCGGAGTGGGTCCCTCTGAGTCCCCGGGGAGCCCCACACCCTTTAGGGAGGTGACATGCTGGGTGGACAGCCCCCGTGAATCCTGCCAACCCCAGACTCACATTGATGTGCTCCTTCCCTCCGTGCTTGGCACGGACCTGGGGGTTCTGGATGAGGTTCAGGTGCGTCCCCCACACGGTGATGGGTGTGTTGCCACTGCCCAGGAAGAGAGAGAGAGGCATATGAGCAGAGGGATAGGAGCAGCAATGGCACTCGGCGACGACAATGATATAACCACCCCGGCTGCGCTTCCACATTAAAGACAACAGTAGCCAGTCGGCATGACAACGTTCTTGGGGACAAGGCTGAAGAGCTGACTGCATAATAACAAGGAGGAGCTCTCGGCAGCCACGGCAAAGACAGTGATGACCAGATGTCTGAGGCCATCCTGCGCGCTGAGCTCATTCAGGGCGCAGACACCCTGTGGAGGCCAGGTCTGCCGCTCGGCCCTCTTGTCTCCCTGAGGCCTCCAGCCCCCAGCCTCCAGCCAGCTGCTCCTCTGCAGCCCCCTGGGGTCTCCTCCTCCAGCTCTCACCAGTCTCAGAAAATGTTCCACAGTGTCCTTGGCCTAGTGGACCAGACTGTCCCCACCAGACCCTCCAGGGCCTGAGCACAGCCTCCTTCCCAGGGCAACTATACCACCAATTACCACGGTAGAGGCTTCAGCCGGCTTAGAGCCAGGGAAGGCAGAGGCGCAGACACTCAGGAGCCTCCTCTCAGAATGCAAAGGGGACAGGCTCCCGGGCTCAGTCTCCCACACCCTGGTGTCCGCCAGAGGAGGAGGGTGGGTGGGGGGTCAGGAGGTTCCCTTTGTGCAGCTTTACAAGGCAGCCTGGGTGTCAGTGCCCTCCTTTTGGGTGGCTAAGAAGCTGATACGGGGGCGCAGGGGCTCGGTTATCTTCTTTCGGGACAACTCACAGGACAGGGAGGAATCACCTTTCCCACAACTAAGGGAGTGTCTCCAAGAAGAATCCTACTACCTACAGCAGTTGAGTAGTTATAAGCATGGTGGGTACAGAACCCTGGACACCCATTCATTTCTACACTCTAGCCTCCTGCCCTTCTTTACTCTCCCAGTAACTTCCCCTGCCTTTCTCTCGCCTCCACCTGCCCCCCCCAACACTCACTCACACATATGCCTGTTCTCTCTCTCTCTCTCTCTCTCTCTCTCTCTCTCTCTCTCTCTCTCACACACACACACACACACACACACATGTGCAGAAAGAGTCCCATGAAATCCAGGGCAGTGTTTGAGCTTCTGATATCCAGCCATCTCCTGATTCAAAACACATTTATCCAACGTCCCCCATCACTGATCCTCAGTAGCCCAGGGTGGAAGCAATGCAGAGGCAGGGAGTCTGCAGAGCCCTCCCGCCTACCCCCCCCCCCCCTAACACCAGCGTGGGCTTTAACTGCAGCAAAACCCTGGAGCCGCTGGTGGACGTAGGACTGTGCTCCACTCCCGTTGATGACAGCAGGAAGGATGGCACCTCTGTTTCTGTGATGGTGACATGAGGAAGCACTGAATGAAACCAGGCTGGGAATTCCTCAGGGGGTTGCCGAGTTTGTCTTAGGCACAGGGGGCTATGCCAACTCCCCAACTCCCCAGGCCCTGGGGGCAAACCCTAGAGTCACTTTTTACAGGCTATGTCCCCTCTCCTTGCTATAGGCTGCATCTGCCTAAGATCATGGCTAAAACTTAGTAGGTTTGATCCTTAGAGAATAAAGCGATGAGGACAACCAAGTCTCATATCAGAAATGCTGCCTTTCCTTGAGGGTAAGGCTGGGGTGGCAAACTTTCTGTAAAGGGCCAGAGACTAAATACTGCCGGCTTCCCAGGCCATGTGGGAAGTGTGCCACAGTTCCTCAGCTCTGTTGTTGTGGTGAGAAGGCAGCAATAGAGAAAACATATACAAATGAGCATGGCTGTGTTCCAATAAAACTTTATTTCAAAAGCCAGATTTGGACAGCCAGATTTGGCATCCATGCTGGAGTTTGCTAACTCCTGGTTTCAAGAATTGTTCTCTTGACTGAACTGGTCTCTGACTCCTGCCTTAACTTGTGGAGACCACATCCTCATGCTCTCTGCTCCCTTCTGACTCCCAGCAGACAGTGGAAGGGCCGAGGACTGAGGGCCAGGGGGGAAGAGGGAGCTGAGCCAGGAAGCATGCTGTGCCTCTTCACCCCTAAATCCTTCCAGCCGCCCTCAGAGGGAGGTTAGGTAACTCCTAGGGTCACTTGGCGGTAAGCAGTGGAGCTGGGCTAAGCTCACTCCTTCTGACCCAAGTCCTGTTCCATTCCCATATGACCCCTGGTGCAGCCATTTCCCCACTGTCACCAAGGGCCTTGCGATCAGAATGCCCTCTTGCAGGGCCTGGCAAAGCCGACCCATGCTGCCTGCCTGGAGTTCCTTCCTGTGGTGTGAACTCCCACTCCAGGCGCCACCAAGCCAGGGCTGAAAAAAACCCAGGTCCTGGGGTTTCCAAAGTCCCAGGTGAGTTGCCCAAAAGGTGCAGACCCTGGGAAATGATGCAACTGACCCAAGTCAGCTTGTGAACGGCTGAGCACGAGACCGCACCTGAGGGTCTTTCTGGAGCAGCATCATGCCTGGCTCCCTCGTCTCAGAAACATGTTCTGTGGACTCTTGTGGAGCACTGGGGAAAGCGCAGAAATCCAGGTCCCTGCCCCAGGGGAGTGTGCAGCAGAGGGGAGGACAAAGCCAGCGGGCAGCTAGAGGTCATGGCTGCTAAGACACAGGAGGCCACAGAGCAGAGGATGGACCTCCTCACCAAACCTCGGAGGTCGGGGAGCGGGTGTGCTTTCCTTCCAGAGCAGCCAAGAAGAAGCTGGAATGGACCTTACTCTTCCTCCTGCGCTCCTCGGCAGGGCTTGGATTACTGTCCCTATTTGCCAGAAGCGAGGTTTAAGGAGAAGGACTGACACCTCCCCCGACAGTCACTGTGAGATGGGAACATGGCCTCCAGGTGCACCACCCATCCTCAAATGAGAGGCCAGGGCTCTTGTTGGTCAGAGCCTGGCCACCGGGTCCTGCATGGAGGTGCTCTCAGGGGAAGGAGGGAGCCAACTCCAGTTCATCAGTCCCCAAAGCAGGCCTTGGTCCCCAGAACGCTCTTTGGTGTTTGAGAGTCGAGGAAGGAAAGCGAGGTTGGGCAGTGCCTACCTGACGATGCTCCACTCTGGCTCAATCCGCACGATGGTGGGGTCCTCCATGTACTGGAAGACCAGGTCCTGGTGGATCTTGGCCCTGTCCACCTGCACCGTCACTTCCATCGCCAGCACCTCCTCTGAGGATGTGGTGTTGCAGACGATGTAGGATGAAGAGCGCCTGGAGGGAGGGAAAACATGGAGCTGGGTTCCTGGGGCCCAGGAAGGGTGATGGTCCCGGGTCAGGGCCCTCTCACCGCCAGACCCATTGGTCAGGCCCCTCAGAGGCAATGGTGAGCACTGCCTCAGACTTAACCCTCTGGGAATGACTGACAAAGACAGGCTCTCCTGAGCCCTCTTCCTGCCCAGGCCTCCTCCTTGGGTCTTGCCTTCAAACCTGCCTAGCCCCACTCTTGGCTACAATCCTGCCAAGTCAGTTTAGCAAGCATCCCCCAACCCTTGCTATCTATCTGATCAAAGTTCTCATCCTTCACCCCAGATATCTGGCCAGCCTTCAGCAAGAATCCTGTTATGTTGGTTTAGTAAGGACCACCCTACCTTTAAACTTTCCTCTTAGTAATTTTCCACCTGCTGACTCTCCCCGTGCTGTTGGGTGTAAGTGCCCAGCTGTCTCTGCTGCATGGGGAGCAGATCCCCATCTCCCTCCTCTGTTGAGATAGCTTGACACCTGCTGCAACAGGCCCTGAGCATAGCTCCCTCCTGGGAAAACCTCTCTGCAGAACCGCTCTCCTGAGGGGGCCGGCCCCCTGCCACACTCATAGAGTCCTTCACTAGACACACCTCCCGCCTTCCTGTCCCCAAGGCCCTTCTGGGGCTGGATGGTGGGACCAGGGCAGAGAAAGCCAGCTGCCTTTGGAGATACAGTAGAGCGAGCTGCGATAGCTGCACCTGCCAGCTCTCAGCAGTCCCCGAGAAGCTAACCCCAGAGGAGGGACTCTAGATTCCAAATCCTGTCCTGTGGAACCCCAGGGTTCTGCCAGTAGGCGGTATGGGGCACCAAGGTGAAGTGTGGGCAACAGCACAGGGGCCTATCCAAGGGTAGGGTGGCTGGCAGGTTTCCAGACTGAGCCAAACATCCACAGCCAGGTGTACCCAGAAAGCCCTGTCCGGAAGGCAACGCCACTTTCCAGGGAGGTAGCAGCCGTTCCAGAGGTTAAGCTGGGGGAGCCTGCTGCCAGGCTGTGCACCCCAAAGTCTGCCCTGTGCTTACCTGTGGAAGAGGCAGGGCTGCTTGCCGAACAGCACCACCACATTGCTGCCCGCGTTCAGGTTGGTGCCGGTGATGGTCACCTGGGTGCCTCCGGACCTGGGCCCCTGGCTGGGCTTCAGGTCTGAGAGAGTCAGCGTCTGTGAGGAGAGGATCTGGCCTGAGACACAGTTGTGGAGGCTCCACCCATGCCTCCCACCCATGCTCCACCTTCTGGAATCCTGACATGGTGGCCTCCCAGAGAATCTGTACAGTTTTTTTAGGCTTGTGTGGCTAGGCAACGTCTGGCCCTGGAGTTTGCATCTCTATATTAATAATCTATAATAATAAAAGTGTGATATGCAAATCAACTGAATGGCCAAACAGCAAAACAACCGTCAGGATGACCACACTGTGACACGCACTGACGCCAGGTCAGTCAAACTGGGTGCGATGCGATTGGTGGGGAGGTAGGTGCCATCACCCCATGGCCACCGGCAGAGGGAGGCCCAGGCCAGGACACTGGCCAGGGGGGTGATCAATGAGGGGAGGGGAAGGAGGGGATTCTCTCATCAATCGCCCCAAAGAGGGAGGCCCAGCTCCCGGACTGCCAGAGGGTGCAGGCCTGGGCTGAGGGACCCCTCCCTCCTCTGAGTGCACACATTTTGTGCACTGGGCTTCTAGGTGTAATAATATTAATAATAGCTGCTATGTATTGATTTTTTAAGTGGCAGGCCTTATAGTTTCATATATAAAAATAAATATATTAATATATATAAATAATTTGATCATTCAATCAATCCTACAAGATGTGTCTTATTATCTGTCTTACTGAAGATTCAGAGACGTTAGGTAGTTTCCAAGGTGGCACAGCTGAAAAGTGGCACAACTGAGATCTGTCTGATGATTCCAGAGCTCCAGTTCTCCATCCCCCCTCCGGCCTCCAATCTCATTTGCTTTCAGAAGGTGATCTGCCCCTTCTTCAGGCCTCTCAGACTCAGCCCAAAGCACCGGTGCTGGAGCAATGGGATGCCAGGGCCCCAGGGAAAGGAGGTGTGTTGGGGGAGAAGGCTGGGGGAGGGCAAAGACTGGTCAGTGATTGAGTAGAGTCCAATTGGCAAGTAGGGTGGTGGTGGCTGAGGATTTGGAGTTGCAGTGTGTTCTTTCATTAGCATTTTAATGGAAAAACTTTCTTCAGTCCCAGGTGAGAAGCCTGTATCTGCATTTAAATGAAGATTTCCTTCTCCCTTGGCCCCAACTCCCTGCCTTCTCAAAGAATCCTGCACCAAAAGTTGAACCCACTCCACTCCCTCGGAGGAGCTGGCAGTCAGCCTACCCACAGAGAGGCCTGGATCCATAACCAGAGAAGAGAGGCCGACAGCTCTGGGCCTGGCACGTGATGCCCAAGTACAAGCTCAGGTCACACACGTAGGGACACACGCTGACCGCTGCACTCCATGTCCAACCCAGCACTCTGCTCACCAGTCTCTGCAGGTCCTGAGCCTGGCATCCCCACAGCACCCACCGAGGCCAGGAACACTTTATGTTGCCTCCGCCACTGGCTCATCCAGAGACCTGGACGGGGGCCAGGGACATGTGGAAAGAGTTTTCCTTTCTCAGTTTCTGCCTAGATGATGCTGTTCAGCTCAGGACGAGTCACTTACCCCTCTCTGATCACAATATCAGGGAGCTGGGTCAAACAGTGGTTATCTCAAAGGTGCCTGATGTTTTCTGTAACTCCGTGTCACCTCTCACAAATGGTTTCTTTGTCCCCACTGTCTGTAAAAGGAAGTCCCTGTGACTGTGTGTGTGTGTGTGTGTGTGTGTGTGTGTGTGTGTACATGCCCAGGGGAGGCAAGGCAAGGAAGGAGGGTTGGTTGATGCTGGAGATAAAATCAAAACCAGGGAACTGAGGATAGATGGGATGAAGGGAGAGCAAACTCCCTGGCAGCCTGTGGGTGGGGGACTTGGAAGGGGCAGAAGTGAGTAACCCCTGCTGGCTTTTTCAGGAACTAGAGGTTGGGGGGGGGGGAGGGAGCGGGGCAGGGAGCAGGGAGAGGAAAGTATAGGGATACAGATGCAGATGCAGATGCCTTGCCTTGTGTTTTAAAGCTGTGGGAAGCTATTAATCATTCAGGACGGGCTTCATAGATATTACACCTGGAGGCTTGCATGGGAATCAGTCCCACCTTACCCGCCACCTCTTCACTCCGTTCCCAGGAGGGAGGTCGGGGACGGGAAACACACTCTTTGCAGGGAGATCTCCAGAGACCGGACTTGTGGCAAGGCCAACACGTGTCACCAAGTCTGGCCTGACTTGTGGAGGGAAACTGAGGGAGACCTGAACCTGACCCCCACGTCGGCCCTGGGAAGGGGCCTCCTGGTGGAATCCAGTCTCCAGAGGATGGGCTTCCTGCGGGCCCAGCTGTTCCACCCACAGGATGCTCCGAGGTGCCAGGGAGCATGAGGGGGGCCATTCCGTCTCTTCCTGACTTCCTGGTGAGACTGATGGGCTCTCTGCCCCTCATTTCCTCTCTGAACCCCAGAAGCTCTGTGGAGAGGCCCTAACAACTGGGCCCTTAAATACAAGGTGGGGTCTGGGGAGGAGACGATCCCTACACCATTCCTCCTCCTTGAAAGTCTTCCCTGGGGAACATGTAGTGCAGGGCAGTTCTTCAGAGATCCCCCCCCCCCTTTCCAATAAAGTGACACAAACGTTCAAGTCCCAGGGACCCACTGGGCCAGTGCTTTCACCTCTGGCAGCAACTCCCTTCCCTCCTGACCTGTCTTTCTGCCCATCTCTTCTCCCCCCTCGCCCCTCCTCTCTCCCTCTCTCTGCTCCCACCTTCTGCTGCATTTCCCTGCCATCCCTTATCCCAGGGACAGCCTCCCACTACTCAGGAGCCACACAGAAAACCATTCTGCCTTGTGCAGATCCTGCCTTTCCACGGGCTCCTTCCATGGAGCCTCGTCTTAACATCCGCCAGCCAGCCGCGTCCAGGTAGGAGCCATCAAGCAGGCAAGACAGGCCTTCCCTGGAAGCAGAAGGGGCTCCGGAGCATCCACCACAGAGATATTATGAGAACTGAGCCCAGAAGCAGATATCAGCAGGCACGTGGCGGCCACTCAATAAACACCGCCCCTAGGCATGCGGTCCTCAGCCCAGCTGCAGCGAGAGTCTCCTGGGCAGCTTTGTGCCCAGCTGCAGGGTATGACTTAGCTTGGGGGCACACAGCCTTTCCTTAAAGCACTCCGGCAGCTGACAAAGAGATCAACAGCCTGGGCTTCATCTGCACAGATTGGCTGGGCTGAGAGAGGGGCAGGGCCACCGGGGGCAACACCGAGGCCAGTGCAGGTGGAGGCCAGGTCCCAGGGGGCAGGGCACCCGCCCAGCAGAGGGATGGGGCCTGGGTCATGAGCAGGAATTATGGGAGGATGTGGCTTAGAGCAATGCAGGGGAGGAGACGGAGAAGGCGAGGGGGTCGGCCATATGAAGCTTGGTGCAGATGGTGTTGGCTAGGCCGGGCGGACGGACCAGGAACATGGGAGACAGCTAGAGGCCGTGGGCTCCCTGGACGCTTCATGAGGCAGAACTGAGGTACTGAACACGGTACTCGGCTGTGGGGGATGGATTAGAAGGGGTTCAGACAGAGGCAAGGGTTCAAGGAGGCCCTTGTGGTGGTGTGCAGATGAGGAAAGCGAGACTTCAGGACATGGTGATGGAGCGGAAGGAGAAGAAGCCGGTTTAGAGTCTGCATTGTGGGCCTGGGTGACGGCCTCAGGCAGAAATGGGCAAGTGAGCGTGACACCCTCTCTGTGGAGGGGTAAGGGATGTCAGAGTGGGAAAGGTAATGGTGTGGGCAGAGGGAGGCAGAGTGGGGTGCAAGTGAGATGTGGGATAACGAGGTGGGTTTAGGAAGTCACAGGATAGGGATGGTGGTGAGTGGGGAAGCTAGGAAGAGTGAGGATGATGGGATGGAAGTGCTGGGTGCCAGTGTACAGGGCAGGGCACAGGAGCCCTGGCAGCAAATGTAGAAATCATAAAGGAATTGATGCTAGAAGTGGTACATCTACTTTATGTCATTTTCACATGTGTACCTTGGGTAGATGCCATTGTTATTATTCTGTTTTAGAAATGAAGACATGGAGGCACAGAAAGGTTAAGCAACTTGCCCAGGTTCACTCAGTAAGTGGCAGGGACAGTGCTCAAATCCCGGAGTCCTGAGGCAGGGCCACACTCTCACCTTCCATGCCACACTGTCCCTCAGCAGGGGATGCTGGGGCTGGGGCCAGAGCATCTTCCCTGGTGCTGCCTGGGTTTGCCCACAGAGGTCTAGATGGGCCTGTGATTGGCCAGGACGCTGGTGGCCAGGACTCACCATGAAGTAGTAGAGCTGCGAGGACCGGGCCATGAACTCAGGCCGGCACACGGCCACACAGATTTCCACGAAGCCGGCGTGCTGGCTGGGCTTGGCCTCCCCCATCTCACACACGATCCTGCAGGGAGGAGAGGACAGACGCCTGGGTCACAGAGCAGTCACAGGACTCCCAGCCATGACCCCTGGCCCCATTCTCTGCAGGAGGACCTCAGGGATGGGCAGGGGAGGGGGTGGAAGGCACCCCAGGTTCCTTCCTGCAGGGGTCCTGCTGGGTTGTCAGGAAAGGAGGAAACATGATCTTCAGGGGTCCCCTGGAGGCCCCCTGTAAAGTGGGGAGCCTAGGGGAGGGTTCTGACCCGACACTCAGTTTCTAATTCATGATTATGCACTCAACTATGAATTACTGTGAATTTTAGCCAAGCAGCTTAGCGGACAGAGCTGGAAGGACCAGAGAGGTACAGTGACTTAGCCAAGGACCCACAGCAAGCCAGGCAGGAGCCATGGAGTAGACCTAAGGTTTTCAGGTCCTTGTAGGAACTCATGGCCTGCCTCACCAAGGGCTTTCTGCTCCCAGCCCCAGACAGGGGCCTGGCAGGTCAACATACATGCATGTTCCAGTTGGGAGGAATAAAAATTTTTTATAAATGCTTATTGTTTTAATTGCAAAATTTATCCATACCCTTTGAGAATGAGATAGTGCAGAAGTGTGTGAATAAAAAAGTAAAAAAGTAGTCTTCCTTTTTTTATTCCTAGCCTCTCTACAAGTTTGGTATATATAGTCTCCCAGGCCTTTTACTAGACTGGTGTATATGTATATGTATATGTATATGTATATGTATATGTATATGTATATGTATATGTATATGTATGTGTATGTGTATGTGTATGTGTATGTGTATGTGTATGTGTATGTGTGTGTGTGTATGTGTATGTGTATGTGTATGTATATATGTATGTATATATGTATGTATGTATATATGTATGTATATGTAAATATATATATAAGCTAGAAACCTAATGCATGAATATTTGTGCAAGAATGTGTCTTCCTTCCCCTGGCTATTGACACTGCCTTCGCTCCAGCTGGAGCTGCCTTTCCATCTTCCCAAGCTGCCCAGAGGCCCAGAGTGGCTGGGGTGGTGCAGGACGTCTGCATCTTACCCCTGACCATTTGGTGCCTATGTATGCAAATTAACCCAACAGCTTTGTTGGGTTAATTTGCATACTCACTCCTGATTGGCTGTTGGGTGTCCCGAAGGTACGGTAAATTTGCATATTTCTCTTTTATTAGTGTGGATTATATATATGTAATTTTCATTTTACAAATGAGAAAACTGAGGCACAGCAAAGTTAGTCAACTTGCCCAACTATATATATTTGCACACACACACACACACACACACACACACACACGCACAGGCATGTATGTATATTTATGTTTGATATAGGCACACACATAAACCAAAATGTTTTATATATATATATACACACACACACAAAGCTATACACAAACATATATATACAGTGTATATATAATGAAACATAGACATTATTTGAAAAATAAAAGTGAGACCTAATTATCTTCTGTCCTAACCTGTCTTTTGACTCAACAATACAGCATGGGCTTTGTTCATGTCACTGTTCACACCATCTGCCCTCGACAGCTTCACAATGTTTCACACTGTGACTGTGCCATCATCCATTGCCCTGCTTACTGGTGAAGGTGCATGCGATTTCAAACATGCATGTGTGTGTTAATCTTGCATAGCCTTTCCTTTAACTTGTCCGAAGCCCTATCTTCATTTTGGAATGGGCTTCCCTTCTGTAGGAGCTGCTGAGCTGGGAGCATTAACTTTAGTCTGCAATAAGTTTTGCATTCTCTTCTCCCCATTGGTCACCTCTGCTTCAAATTTGTGTATGACGCCTTTTGGCACCCAAAAGCCTAAAGGTTAAACGTGGCTGTGTGGTTCATTGCTTGCTCTTCCACTTTATAGCTCCTGGGTTCTGTGCTTGTCTTAGAAAGAACTTCTGGGTGAGAGCCCAGCAAAAACATATGCCCTTCTGTGAAGGTAACATAATCAATACATGTTCAGTGTCAAAAATAGAAAGTACATAAAAGCACTTGCCATACATACACCCACCCACCCCCAACTGCCTCACCCAGGAATATTCACTGTCCACATGTCTGTGTACATGTTTCCAGTTTGATTTTCTCTCATAAAATTAATTAGAAACTGCATTCTGCTTGGTAACCTGTGTTCTCCCTTAATAGACCTCGAGTGCACTCCTGGTCATGATTTTCCCACAGTATCAGACCTAATGGCTCTACAGTTGACTGTCCTATGCATATAAAAGAGCTTATTAAGTGAATCAATTCCCTATTTTCAAACCCACAAACTGCCTCTAAATTTTTACTATTATTAATAAGGCCAAAATAAGCATTCATGGAAATAAACAGTTGTGCATTCTGGCTATGAAGGGAAAGGTCCAGAAGTAAAATGGCCAGGCTAAAGACTTTTCACTCACATTTCCACACTGCTGTCCAGAAAGTTCATCCCAATCTACCTTCCTGACAAAAATGTAGAAATATGCTATTTGTCATGCTTCTCATCTGCTCTGGGCATTGGCTTTCAAACATTGTTCCTTGTTGTTTTAATTTGCATTTCATTGATCACTACTGATGTTAAACATTTTTATATGACTTTTGCGTGCTCTTTGCTCATTTTGTGATATTTGCCTTTTATTTGTAAGACCTCTTTAATTTTTATTTATAAAACCATCTCTTAACTGTAAAAGGGTATAAACATACACCCAGTCGATCATTCACATTTTTATTCTGCTTACAATAATTTTTGAGGCATAAGCTTTAAGTCTTATTACTCAAATCTTCTAATCTTCCCCTTTATAATTGTCTTTTGCAGTTATCCTTAGAACAGCTTTCTTTTCTTGAAATTAGATACATTCTCACCTGTGTTTTCTTGTGATCCTTTCACAGTTTCATTTTTACACTTAACTTTTTAATCTGTCTGGAATTTATTTTAGATTACAAAGTGAAGTAAGGAGCTGATTGTTTTTGTTTGTTTGTTTGTTTGTCTGTTTGTTTTTCAGGGAGTTAACCAGCACCGCTTACAGAATGATCTTTCCTTTCCTTGCAGATTTGAAATGTCACTGTTATTACATACTACATATTTATACACCAGCATTATTTTTCTGGGCCTTTTTATCTGATTCTACTGATCTAACTAGTACCACAATACTTCAATAGTGTGGCTTTAATGTATTAAAGTTGTTTTTTCTTCAAATCCTCACCCAAGGATATTTTTTACATTGATTCCTAGAGAGAGTGGAAAGGAAGGAGGTGGAAGATAGGAGAGAGAGGGAGAGAGGAATAGAAGAAAGGAGAGAGAGAGAGAGAGAGAGAGAGAGAGAGAGAAAGAGAAAGAAATCTACATGAGAGAGACACATTGATTTAGTCCAAGTGCTGATGTTCTAACCACTGAGAAAACTAGCCAAGGCTTTATAATATTTATTTATTTATTTATTTATTTATTTTAAATATATTTTATTGATTTATTTTACAGAAAAGAAGGGAGAGGGATAGAGAGTTAGAATTATTGATGAGAAAGAAACATCGATCAGCTGCCTCCTGCACACCCCCTTACTGGGGATGTGCCCGCAACCAAGTACATGCCCTTGACCAGAACTGAACCTGGGACCGTTCAGTCTGTAGGCCAACGCTCTATCCACTGAGCCAAACTGGTTAAGGCTGATAATATTTTTCATGTCAGGTCCCAAGTAGGACATTTCAGAGTTCCCCAAACCTCGCTATATGGTAGCAGCCAGTTTGGTCCTAGCAAGAGCTGAGAAAGTTGAAAGCCACAGAATGATCTTCGGATAAATAAGCAATGTTGGACCAGGGAGGGGAGTGCTACCAAGTCTGGAGCCTTCAATGATCTGGTTTACTCTGAGCACCTTAGGAAGACCAGATGGAACTCAGGAGGACCTGAGGGTGGTGGAACTGATGGTTCCAGAATCACTGAATCTGGGCAGGATCTAGCGAGCAGAACTATAAAGGGCACTGACCTAACTCAGGGAGGCCTTGCAAAGAGTCAGCAACTTATGCCCACGGGTCAGGTGGCAAGGTTTCACTCCAAAGGGGCAGTGAAGATGGCATAAATAGATTCTATTGTGCTGGTCAGATTTCATGGTTGGGTTTGCTGGGCTGGAAAATTGTGTTTACTTATTTACAAGCCAATAGGTGACTTGCAAACCTCCTCCACCAGGTAGGTTAGAGGCCAGGTAGGTTGCCTAATGACCCTCTCAGTGGAACAGCAGATTTCGAAAAGAGAAACTATCCAAAGTACCCACAGGCCTGCCAGGGTGTGTGGAGTTTCATTTCCATCTCCATTCCAGGTAGCACAAGATTCCTTTCTGCTCTAATTGGGGCAGGACATGCATGGGGAGGTAGGGACAGCAGAGGGAGTTGGGGTAAGCAATTGAACTCACACTTCTCTTAGATATTTTAACTTTGCTTTGCCTCACTCCTACTCACCCCCACAGCCCAAGGGGGTAACAATCACTTCTATCCCAGCCTTTCCCCCTTTTTACACTTCCCCCAATATGGCAGCTGGCTGGTCCAGGGGTAGGAGTCCCTAGAATGTTAAGGACATTCTCCTTTTACCTCCATAAGCGTTAAGACCACTCGTTGTTGGCTTATCTTCCCTCCCCTCCAGTACCGGTCGGTGACTCAGGTCACAGCCACTTACTGTTCGGCAGGGATGTAGCCATCCACCAAGGGACTGCACTCCACGCCGGCCACCTTGACATAAGAGGCGATATCTCGGAATTCCAGGCCCAGGTTCTCTCCTCGGATGGTGACCTTGGTGCCCCCTTCCCGGGGGCCCGTCACTGGGATTATCTGGAGGGAGGAAGCATGGTGATTTGGCAGGCACCAAGACGAAGCCATTACCCCCTTGCTGATGGGCCAAGGCACGGCGCTTCCTACAGCTACCCAGTTCCTGAGCTGTGTCCCAGTGCCCCAGGGCATCCGGATCTGGCACTGCCAGTGGGCAGGAGCTCTGGCAGAGCAGTCCCGGTTTGGGTGTGGGTTCAGGAGCAGTGATCAAAGACCCTCGTTCATTTCCCTGTTTCATAGAAGAGTGAGCAGGACGTGATCCTCAACATTACAGGGTAATTCATTGCAAGTGAGGATTACTAGTAAAGCGTTTGGGTATTTGCTTGTGTTGGTTGCACCCTCAAGCTGCATGGGTAACCCTCCTGTGAATCCACAGCCCTCCACACTATGGGAACCAAAACCCTTCTCTCTCATGTCACCTTCCTTAACCAGATATTCTCTCTTCTTATCCTTCTCTTGTCCCCTCCCCTTCCCCAAAATTAAACTGTAAGGCATCTTCTTTGTGTTCTTTTCAAGGTAACATTTGTGTCCGATCCTATCTTTCCATCCCCCACCCGCTTCCTCTTCAGAGCCGGAGCCTCTGAGAGCAGGGGCAGCATCTCACTTCTCCTGTGGACTTTGCCATAGCAGCATCGTTGTTTCTTTTTTAAATATATATATATATATATATATATATATATATATATATATTTTTTTTTAATATTTTATTGATTTTTTACAGAGAGGAAGGGAGAAGGATAGAGAGCTAGAAACATCGATGAGAGAGAAATATCGACCAGCTGCCTCTTGCACACCCCCTACTGGGGATGTGCCTGCAACCAATGTACATGCCCTTGACCGGAATCCAACCTGGGACCTTTCAGTCCACAGGCTGATGCTCTATCCACTGAGCCAAACCAGTTTTGGCAGCATCGTTGTTTCTTGAGCTGTAATGGTACTGCAAAGTCCAACTCGCCAAGCAGCTCCCTGGAGTTAGCAGAGCCCTTGTCACAACCCCTTTACCTTCACTGTTTGACTTGGATTCTAAGGGATATTTGTTTAATTAGACTTCAGTATCATACACTGGCGGAAAGGTCTAGCTGTCCCTCTGAAGATGCCACCTTCAGCGTTAAAACCCATGATTGGAATGTTAAGTTACAACAACCAAGGGCTTGCTCTGAAGGAGGGGCTCCATCCAGTTCACACTGTCTAGCTGTGGCATCCTGCAGTAGAAACCTTAGTGGCAGAGACATTCCTGTCAGCCTTTATTGGCATTTGATAGACAGAGAAAGGCACATATCCCATGCCTGGGGCCTCTGTACATTAGCACCTGGATCCTGGCCAATGTCAAGGGGCAGGGAGTGTGGCAAAGAGCTCAGATAGGTCACTTCTTAGTAGGTCCTGCTCTCTCCTCCCTTTGAGGGCCACAAGTGGGGGTACCATCTGGGGGGACAGTGAAAGGTGGGAAAGGGAAACTAGGCTGGGGGGCCCCGGGTGGCAGCTTTGCCAGGGGTAGGCTGTTCACCTACAAAACTCAAGATACTTCCTGCTTCTTACACATGCAGGCATGCGTGTCTGTGAATGAGCGTGCACATGAGTGTGAAGGTTTGTGCATGCATGTTCTCCTTGCATTGGAAACAAAGGCTCTTTGGAGACAGAGACCCATCTCTGTGTGAGGGAGGTGGGAGATATAGGCAGGCAGGAAGAGGAAGTCCGTGTTCTTCTCAAATGCCTGCTCAGCCAGTCCTCAAAATGCAGCTGGCAGCTGGCAGCAGCTGCATGATCTTCCAGCCCTGGCTTGTCATCCTGAGAAAGCACGTTGACCTCTGGCCCAGCCTTAGTTTCCTGGGTCTGGGAGGGCCGATGCCAGGATGGAGCCAGTGAATAGCCTCCATCTCAGGAACATTTGCCATCTCCTCTCTGCAATTTTCTTGGTCTCAGGCGAAGAAGAAAGCCAGCCCCACCATTTTTTGCCAGACAGCTGTTAGTCACACCTGCCAAGGTGGTTTCTAGTTAAGGGCTCTTGGAGGGGGACTCTTACAGAGGGGTGGCTGGAATGTGGAGTGGGGAGGTGAAGACTAACTGAACCCCAGAGGTAGTGACTCCTGGGCTTAGCTATGGACAGCAATGATTTTGATGATGAACAGGAGGAGGAAGATGGGAAGATCCCTGTAGGCTGGGCATAGATTCGCTCGACCATCCTTACAACTCCACTGTGAGATAGTTGGTCAGCCAGACCCATTGCACAGGTGAGCAGGCTGAGGCACAAGGACAGTGACGAATTAGCCTTGAGCCACCCAGCAAATAGCCTTCAGAGCCAGGACTCAAACCCTTGACCACCACCCACACAGCCTCTGTCATAGGTCCACGGCTTGGTGAGCCTACCGCTGATGGAGTGTGACGGCTTTGTCACCTTTGTCTTTGAGACAAAGGGAAGGAGGCGAGGACTTCATTCCTTTCTGACACAGCTTCCAACTGGACAGTGGAGCCCCTCTCTGCTCTCGCCTTGCCTTGTCCAGGCCCAGCCCCAGGCAGGACCCCTGGACAGAAGCTTACCTCTGTGATCCGGGGGTTCGTGCACTTGCTGTTGGGGCCCGCCAGCTCCAGCCACTGGCTCTCGTGGATGGGGCAGTGCTGCCGCAGGGTGCACTGGCCCTGGACCTGGCACCAGCCGCACTCGAAGTCAGGGTCCGCCTTGAGGCACAGGCCGCAGCTCTCGCGCATGGCTCCGCACTTATAGAGGTGAACTGCAGGCAACGGACGAGAGTGGGCTGGGGTCGGGCTGCGAGGGGCGGGGAGTGTGGCGGGGAGTGCAGCCCCTCCCTTTGGTTATGGTTCTGGACCGGGAAGGCCAGTCTCCCTCCAGCCAGCCCTGCTCACCGCTCCTCTCCCAGGGCCCACCTGCCCCCGCTGGGCCTGTTCCCGACAAGTCACAGAGCAGTGGGGATGGTGGAGAGGCTACGGAGGGCAGGCTCAGGCCAGAGGTTGGGGGGTGAATGACACCTGCCCAGGAGTACAGAGTAGCTCTCCCCTTCAAACCCTGCCCCCCAACGCACACACCCAGGCCACCTTGCATACCTCTGTTCTGAGCTGGGTTGTCGATGTTAAAGTGCCCGTTCCACACGACCGTCAGCTCCACGGGCAGGTTGTTGATCTCCATCCCTTCGTAGGAGTACTGCAACCAGGGTGGGGAGGAAAGAAGAGAGCTGGGTCACAGGTTCTCAGGGGGGCTGGATGTTCAGCCTGGACCCTGAAGAGCATACGTAGAAACTGGTCCTGATTGTGTGTGTGTGTGTGTGTGTGTGTGTAGCACATGTGTACAGGCATGCACATCTGTGGGTGGGTGGGGTGGGGAAGCAGGTATCAGGGGACAGGGCACAGGGCTTGGGAAGTGAGAGCGGGGGAGGGCCAGGCTGGGCGGGGTACCCATTTGGAACGCAGCTTCCATGGAGCGGCTTTGAGCGAGCTACTCATGCACCTTCCCGGAGGCCTGTCCATTCTCGGGCTTTCCCCAGGAAGTTTGACGGAGTCCCAGCCTTTAGGACTGTGGTGCTAAGAGGTGGGAGGAGTGCAGGGCGAGGTGCTGCCAGGGAGGGAGGGTGGAGGAGCAGTCCTCAGGCGTGCCAGCCCCCATCTGCCTTCTGAGAGCAGCAGTTCTCGATCCCAGAGGGGAGGCTGCGGAACTCAGAGCCTGCCCAGCAGCACTTCCAACCCTCCCTGGTGTTTCTCATCACCACACAGCCTGCCTCCACTGGGTGTTGGGGGGTGGAATGGGGTGGGGTACTGAGAAGCTTTCTGTGCAGGAGAAGCTGAGGTCTGGAGACTTGTTGGAAGGTCTGGTCTAGGGGACTTGTTTGACAGACTGTATATATATATATATATATATATATATATATATATATATATATATTTCAGAAAGGAAGGGAGAGGGAGGGAGAGAGACACATCAATGATGATACTCATTAATGGGCTGCATTCTTCATGCCCCCTACTGGGGATCAAGCCCATAACTGGGGCATGTATCCGTGACTGGGATCGAACCTGGGACCTCCAGTCTGCAGGCCGATGCTCTATCCACTGAGCCAAACCAACTAGGGCGACAGGCTCTTTTAACTTAGAGTTGAAGGTTGGCACGCTAGGCCTGGGGGTGTGGATGTCATGACAGGCAGCCACCGCTCCCCACAGAGCTAACACAACACCTTCACCAGAGAGGGGGCCCCGAACCTGTGGACACACCAGCTGGGGAGCCTGTCCCCTGCGCCTCTGTTACTGTAGGCAATCTGTAGAGGCTTCTAAAGAATTTAGGATCCTAATCTGAGAAATCACCCCAAATTTCTGAGTTCCACAATGTGCTCCAGTGTGAATGGGCAGAGATGTTCTCATGCAACAACATACAGCCTTCTCCAGGGTCTACCCTATACTCCGAAACTCCTCACTAACTCCCCGGTGAGTATGCCCGGCCAGGAGCCACGGTCAGTGTTTCCTCACAGAGCATCCGCCCTCCCACAGCACCTCCCTGAGACCATGGACACCTGGGCCAGGACCAGGGTCTGGGCTCAAGCTGGAGAACAAAGCCTAGCTCCCTCACCCTGCAGAAACAACCGTGGGGTTTTGGGATCAGCTCAGAATTCAGCTGCTGACTCACAAGCTCTTTGCCACACAGCTCAGTCATCAGCTCCCCAGAGATTTGTCTTTTGCGTCTGGGTCAGGCTGGGTCCTGAGTTTTCTCACAAAATCTCTTCTACTCGACTGGAGGTTCTGTTGGACCACCTTCATCAGAGTCATCTAGAGGCCACGGAAGGCAGATCCCAGGGCCCCACCCAGACCTGCTGAAGGAGGCTGAGGAGATGGGGGAGCACTTTGGGTCAGCAACTCTGCTGTTGGTGGTGGTGGAGAGATGTGGAGAGGGTCAGAGGGAGAAACTCCCTTCCGGACCTCCCTCCCCATTTCAGCCCCTAGTCAAGCTCCATGTCCCATCCTTCCCATCCCCCTCCTCCATGGCCCTACGGGGGAGTGTGGTGAGGGTGGCCCAGGCTGCAGGCTAAAGGGCTCTGACTCTGCCAGGGTCTGTCCAGCAGCCAAAGAGGGACTAACAGCTCATGGCCAGGGGCATGTTGAACAAAGATGGCCAGAGCCTTCAGACCCCTCTCAGGAAGGACCTGAAGTCCCTCACAGAACAAGGCAGGACATTCCGCATCGGCCACGTGTGTATCTGTGTTTACAAATGTGTCCATATGAAGAAGAGGTCAGTGCATAGAACTGTTATCTGCTTGTTGCACACATGTGTAGCCATGACATGGCTCTGCAGTGCCCAGCTGTGGGCAAATGACCTATGTCTCAGTGTCCCATTTGTACAGTGGGTCACAGTGGGACTGCAAACAGTGCCTACCTCACAGCAACGCTGTGAGGGTCGGAGACAGCCCTCCAATGCCCGGAGAACAGGGCTGTTGAATGGAAGGAGCACTCACGTATTACTGTGTATAGTATTTACACAAAGTGAGGGATGCTGTGCAAAATACATTTGTGTTTTCTGTGTTTATGTTTATGTGGAATAGTAATAGCAGCTGTTTATTGAGTGTTTATGCACCAGACACCTGGTACATATGGAGGTGTATGCATACGAGAATGCTTGTATGTTCAGATGTACTTGTGTGTATACCTACATTTTTCTCCCCAAAGAAAACTGAACATCAAAGAGACTTTAAGGATCAAATATGCTGGGTGCTACTTTCTCTTTCTCTCCCCAGTTCCTGGGATCTTGATTATAAAATATTATGGAAATCACGAACCCTCCACTACTCACTGGATCTCTAGAGAAGCCACTCTCCTTCCTGGACACCCTTGCTTGCCCATAATCTGCACCCCACAGGGAGAGCGAGTCAGGAAGACAGCTGGGGAGTCTGGACCACTGACTCCCATCCTCTCTGCGGCCCCCCCCCCCCCCCGTGCACTTAGCATTTATATAGCTCTCTCGGCAATCAGTGGGCAGTTCATCTGCACAAAGCCCAGAGCCCAGGGAAGAGTGTTTCAGTCTCCCAAGGGCCAGAAGGTTAAGTGTCTCAATCAAGCCTGGCTCTCCGACAGTGGATGACCTTGACCGTGACCTTGGGGAAGTGTGAACTTCAGTTTCTCTGC
This sequence comes from Vespertilio murinus, assembly GCA_963924515.1. Classification (NCBI taxonomy): domain Eukaryota; kingdom Metazoa; phylum Chordata; class Mammalia; order Chiroptera; family Vespertilionidae; genus Vespertilio; species Vespertilio murinus. The sequence continues at coordinate 54,521,531 of OZ004712.1, read as the reverse complement.
CTCCTGAAGCAAAAAGAAAAGCTCTGGGCAATTGGGACATGCTTTCCTGCAACCGCTCTCTGATCCTGAGTTCTGAGGTATTTTGCTGAAAAGCCAACAAAAAATCTGAGCAACATAAGCAGCCCATGCATCTGTGTCCAGGACCAATTCCCAGCTGTGCTCCAGGAGGCAGCAAGGGCACAACACCGCCCCACGGCCTCACCACCCCTGTGTAGCATGTGGTACGTTGAGCACCAAGAGAATACGGGAAGCCTCCATGGGTTTGTGGAAGCGGGGCTGGGCCCCAGGACCTCGGCTAGCACTGTAGCCACCATGGCCCATTACTCCAGAAAGCCCACAGTGTCCTCCCTCCAACTCTGTCTGTGAGCGGCCCTGTCCCCCAAAGGCTGCAATGATTGGCCCAGGGCCTGTCCCCAAATAGTGGGCTGGAAGCCACCTGACTGCCAACCCAGCCCAGCATCATGCCCATGCCAGGTTTCCCTGTGTCTCTTTTCCTCATCTGCTCTCTGAGACCTGTCACCCACCTCTCAGTCATCACAAACGCAGGGGTTCTCTGTGACAGCCTCTCCCATCCTACCCCATCCAGAGAGCTCACGTAGGCAATGAAACAACCTAACTCCCTCACAACCCTCTCTGATGCAGACCAGCCCCTGCTCCCGGGGTGACACCAAGCCTGGGGTATAAAGTGCTCCCTTGCTAATTTTTACTCAAACTTTGATCAACAGGTGTGTTAGGAGCCCAGCACTGGTACTGCCCATGGGGCGTGCGCCAGTGCCCCGAGGAGACTGCCCAGCCCCCATCTGTCGGGGCTGCTGGGCTTCCCTTTCGGCCCTTGTTCCCAGGAGGCTCTGATTTCACCCCCACATTCAGGGAGTTCCCTGGGACCCCCAGAGGAACTCATTCATGGAGTCAGGCCTTGGCTCCGGGAATGCTGAGGTTATCTGAGCACAACCGGCTTCCAATTCTGGCAGGGCCGCTGGGAAATACGCTAGTCCCCCAGGATGGATGGGGTTTTGACCCAGGGGCTTATGGGACCAACTCAGGCTGTCATCTGGGTTATGCTGGCCTATTTAACCGAGTTAGCAGAAGCACAGGGGCCCACCCTTGTGACATCTGGGGAATTGAAGACTCATCAGAGGCTGCAGACTCTGCCCTGCCTCCTGACACCTCTGAGGCCTGGATCTCTGGGGCAGCTTCCCTGGGGCACGAGGCGGTTTTCCTCATAGTCTGAATCCCCAGCTGCCTTCTGCTGAGTCAGACGTGGGGCTCAGGCTCTCTTCCCTCAGGGCCTTGCTTATTTGAGGGAGAACCACTTGAACCCCTTGGGGCTCCTCCGCTTGGCCTCAAGATTTAGGAGGAAACCGGAGGTGTTTAATATCCTCTTTGCTTGCAGGTTTAATCTGGGCCACTGTGGAACTCTGAAAACCAGGCCGGCCGCCAGGGGAGCTGTGGTCTGGGGTTTCCAAGGTTGGGAAATCAGTTGTCTGTTCGGTCCTGAAATGCTGAGCCACCTTGGGCAAGCATGTGTCCCTCTCTGAGTGCCACTGGCCCCAAATGGCTTCCTGCAGGGAGAGTGGAGTGCTCCCCCCAAATTCTTTGCTCAGCATCCCATTTCCAATCACACTCATCACGGAAGCGATGAGGAGGATGAATGCAGACCATGTGACATAAGAGGAGATCCCGAATCCAAGCCTGGCCAGCCACTCACTAGCTGTAGCTGTATGATATCCGTGTAGCTGTATGATATCCGTGTCACTTACCCTTTAGATGGGGGTCGGGGGAGAGGGAAGGTATTCCAATGCACATGGAGCTGCAGCCCCTTCTAAGGCCTGCCTGGGCATTTACCTCTGTAGTTATTAGACTTAATTCTTAAAGAGGGTCCCCAATTGTATAACTCTCAGCCCCACAAACCTCGACCTGCCCCTGCTTCCGGGCCTCCAGTTGCTCTTTTGCACAGAGAAAATGTCACAGGTCTCCAAGTGCAATTCTTAACTCTGAGCTTCTGGGTGCATAGACATAGCCCAGAAAGCGAGTGAGAGCAAGCAGCAGTGGTGCTCGGAGAAGGTTCAGTGCGTGGTGCCGAGGAATCAGGTGGCCACCGAGTGTGGATTTCCTCAGTGGGTAGGGTTTGTGCGGACCTGAGCAGCACACCCTCCAGCAGCCCTGTGGGTTCGTGTCTGGCTCAGAAGCCTCTGGTGCTGGGACAGACTTGGTGCCGGTGAAGGCAGTGGGGCCTCTGTGGCTCACACGAGGCACTCGGCTCAGCCCTGGCAGGAAGGCGGGGCCCAGGGTCCCCAGAGCTCCTCCACGGAGAGTGGACATGCCAGCACGAACAGTGCTCTGCAGTCCATGGCTGGTCCAAATCCCCTCCCCTCAGTCCCTGTCTTGGGCAGAGGACTCTCCTGGCCACAACAGGGCTGCAACTCTGGCAGGCATTGGTGACCTGGAACCCAGCCCTCGCTGGGTGGTGGGCAGTGTGGGGATAAGTGAGCAGTTTGGGGGTGTCTGGGGAAGCCCTGCTGAATTGAGCGCATCTGGCTCTGGAGGAGACAAGGATGGGGGAGGAGGGTGGACCCGCGGCGGGCCGGAACTCACAGAGGTGTTCTGGCACTGCACGCTGGAGCTGTTGAAGCGCAGGGCGGGCACCCTCTGCTCGCTGCCCTGGATGTTGAGGATGCACTCGTACCCACGCTGCCCGGACTGCGGCTGCGGCAGGTTCTTGGCCTTCAGCGTGATGGGCTTGATCACCTCCACGGGCACCAGGATCTTGTCCACTCGCAGCAGCTGGGGGCAGTCCTGGGGACAGAGAGCACAGCTCAGGCGGGAGCAGGAAGCCAAAGGTACCAAAGGCTCTTATCTGGAGCCTCTCCAGACCTAACTCTCATGTTCACCCCATTTCTCTCTCCCACAAACACACCCAGAACAGTCCTGGGCACAAGTGCTCACCCTCCCCCCCCCCCCCAGCCTCTGCAGGAGGGAAGGGGACTGAGAGAGATCCCGGGTCCCAGAGTCACCATCTCGAGGCCACTTCCCCTGAGGCTGCCCTGCCCTCCAGGTTCCGTTTTAATGGCCTCCAGACTCTGACACCCCCGGAGGCCTCCTCGGGCACCCCTCCTATCAGGCAGACTCAACACGGCTGGATGGGAGTCCCTTCGCACTTTGGGCTGCTGAACCCTTGATCAGTCTCAGGCTGCCCAGGGGACCACGTGGGCAGATCGGAGTGAGGCAATGCCCTGGCTGCGGCTCTGGAATGGGAGCCTGGGCCAGAGCAGGAGGATCCAGCAGAACCTTCCATTCATGGGCTGAGCCTGGCATTTGGGAATGTTCTGGAATGGGTCCAGAGACCCTTAAAATCCAGAACCTTCTGGCATAACCCTGGGGTGCCCTGAGCCCAGGGAATCGCCCCTCAGAGCAGATGCACGCAGACCAGATGCTAGCAATGGGCACGCGCATCCTGGAGCCCAGCAGGACCCGAGGACCTTTGGGGATGGAGGCAGTGGATTGCTGCCCCACCTTTGGGGATGGAGGCAGTGGATTGCTGCCCCACCTTTGGGGATGGAGGCAGTGGATTGCTGGCCCTGTGTCCTGGGCAGTTAGCTCTGCCCAGGAAAGGCTGGGAGAGAATGGGGTCCATAAAGAGTGTGATGCTCTGCCCAGTTGAGGGGTGGAGGCTGGATTGTTTCTGGGTTCAGAGCTGGGTGTAAGAAGTCAGCATTCCTGGCTACTTGGCATGGGCAAGAGTGAGGGTTTCTGTAAACACCAGCAAAGCCTGGCATCCCTGTGTCCAGCAGGTCTACCATTCCCTGATACCTATCACTGTGGCACTTTTGGGGCAAGTTGGCCATCAAAAGCATGGCACACACATCTCAGCAGAGCCTGCTGGCCCCCACCCCAGCACCTTCCCCAGCAGAGAGGCAGAGGAGGCTGTGTGGGAGGGCAGATAGGAGGCCATCAGGCAACTTGGCCGCCATCCTTCCTGAGTGTGAGAGCACATGTGAGCCCCCTGTCATTGAAAGTGGGAATGAGAAGACCTCAGGGCCTGCTGAGTGTCTGATGAGCTATAGAACCCTAAGCAGAGCCCATCCCCACTTTGAGACTCAATTTCCCTCTGTTGATTGGAGAGAACCCAAGGACCCATTCAGCTCTAGCCAGTCCAGATACCATGATTGAAATGGTCTCAGCTGTCCTTCTTGGTCACCCTGCAGCCTTGCTTCAGTGGGGCGGGGGCCAGAGCCGTAAACTGATTCCCTTCCCTGCCCGAACTTTTATCCTGAAGAGCAGGTAGGAGGGAGCAGATCCAGCAGTCACTCCTGGGTGTGCACCCAAAGGAACTGAGCAGGGACTCGATTGGTATCCTCCATGCTCAGAGCAGCATTATTCACAACAGCCAAAAGGTGGGAGCAACCCAACTGCCCATCATTGCCTGAGTGGGTGAACAAAGTGTGATGTATAATATGGATTATTATTTCACCTTAAAAAGGAAGGTAATTTTAACATATGCTACAACATGGCTGAATCTTGAAAACATTATACTAAGTCAGTGGTCTGCAAACTCATTAGTCAACAAGCACAAATATCAACAGTACAATAATTTATTTTGAGAGCCAAATTTTTAAAACTTAAAGTATATAGGGAGGTACATTGTTATTAACTTAATTAGGGTTCTCCTAAGCTGGCCTTTGCTAAAAACTCAAGGGGCCCAAGAGCCGCATGTGTCTCGCGAGCCGCAGTTTGCCGACCACTGTCCATGAAACAAGTCAGTCACAGTGGGACAAATATTACACAATTCCACCCATGTGAGGTTCCTAGAGTTCTTAAGTTCACAGACACAGAAAGTAGAATGGTGGATTCTGGGGAAAGGGGAAATGGAGACTGCTTGTTTAATAGGTAGAGTTCAGCTGGGGAAGATGAAAACGTTCTGGAGGTGGATGGTGAATAACGATGTGAATACACCGAATGGCACTAAATTGCACCCTTAAAATCAGCTAAGATAGTAAATTTGACATGTATGTTTTACCACCTTTAAAGGGGAGCAGCAGGGAGACAGGCAGGGGAGGGTTTTGGGGGGTTGAACCATCACCAGGCCCTGAGGCTCTGGAGTGAGTGGGTCCCAGAGACTTTGAGGCCTACATGGGGAGAGAGTCTTAGTAGCTCCATCCTGTGCCCCTCTCTCAACTGCTATCCCCACCATCCCCCCAGCAAGATGAGAGTGCAGGGCATGGAAGACAAGAGCAAGTTTGTAAAAAGGATGATGCTCAGAACTGAAACGGGGGCTTGTTGGAGAATCAGGAGGGACAACCTCTTGAGCTGAGGGTTCAGGCCAGTCCTGACTCCCCTCTCCACTCTACTCCTGGGCAGCCCTCCTCCCCTGGAGCATGTGCGAGCCTGACCTTCCTCCTGCTCCATCCACATCTGCATGGGGGAGTCTGGCTGCAGCTGGAGTCGGAGAAGGAGTGCTGGACTCTCACCTCCATGTCCCACAGCAAAATGTTGCTGCTCGTGAATGCTCACTGAGAGTGTATAGAACCTCACAGTCTTCAGAACCAACCTAATGGATCCCTCTACTGTGCAAAGGAGAAACCGAGGCCAGGAGAGGAAAAACAATGACTGTGTCAGCAGATATGCTGGCAGCTAACAAACTTAGATGCCAATCCATCCCTCATTCCTCCCCTTAATGAAAGAGGTCAGTACCTACCAGTGGGCGGGACCACCTCAAGATGGGGTGGTGGGCCAGCAAGGATCTCCTTGAGACCAGCAGGACTGAGGAGCTTGGAGGTGGCCTGGAACCTTGCCTGGGGGCTCACTGATTCAAGTCCAGGAGACAGGCTAAAACACAAGCTCTCTCTCCCTGTGAGACTCTCACTGAGGCTTGTTATGAGTTCTCTAATGAGTCCTGATTGTCAGTGGCCCCATAAAACCTTAGTTTGCATATAAAAAGGTTGGCAGCTCTGAGAGTAAGTTCATTAATAATAATTGGAGAGGCCCAGGGCTGGGCTGGGCCCATTTTCCTCTGGTGGCACTGCTGATTGACCCTGGTATCCCTCCTAATTGAAATGTAACATGGCAAGTTTTTCCTAGGCAACAGGCATGAAGGGACTGCCACCACGCTGCCCCTTCCTCCCACTCCAGCTCACTGATCCTGCCCTACCTCATGCGGAGATCCCAGGACAGACCACCCCGAGGCCTAATGCTCCTGGGAATTTCAGAGAAACCTCCATGTTTCTCACAACTCCTGTCTGAAGCCCACTGTCTGGGAGCTCAGGTCAGCCACACCTGTCCTCACCTTGGAACTTCCTTAACTAGAAAGAACCTAGTTGGGGAATTATGTACCTTTGAGGACAAATCTGCCCCCCTCCTGTTATTGTCAGAGTCAATCATTGCTTGACTTAAAGAGGCATGGGGATTAACCACTCCTCTTCCAAAGGGCATTTGGGGGAGTTCGTGAACTGCCATATATAAAGTGGCTGGCATGGAGCCAGTGAGCAGTCAACAAGTGTTTGTTCCTTCCTCATCTTTGTCCCTCAGTTCAGGCTGCACCTTGGCTCTCCATCAACTCTCTTTTCCCACCGCATTTCTTAAGGATCCCTCTCCTCTGCTCCCGCCTGTGTTTTTTCCACACACACCCCATGCTCCTGCTATCCAGCTTATTCCACCCTTCTTGGCTTCATATCTAAAGTGGAGTGTGACAATTTCAACAGCTCCAAGGGCCCCAAACACAAGGGGGGCAGGTAGGGGGGTCCAAGCTCTGCCCACTGCTCTCCTAACAGCCAGGGACCCCTCTGGGAGGTGACATCCTGAAGCTGCATGTTTTACATGCATACCTCCACCAGGCAGGCAACCAAGTGACTCCGGCAAGTCCCTCAGACCCGAGTCTAAAAGATTAGATGACTTTTATGGTCCCAGTTCTATTACTGACCCAATAGATGATCTGGGACAATCATATAACCTTCCTGAAGCTCAGTTTTCCCATCTCTAAAATGGGGATAACCATGCCTGCTGCACTAGCTCAAAGTGTGGTTTTCTAAATACTGACCAACTGAATGGATGCTGGAGGGGTTGGCGACTTATGGGGCAGGAGGGCCTCCTGGAAGTGGCTATTCACCTACCAGGAGGGAAGTATTTTAATATTATAGTAACCGGTATATTGCAACTGGTACCATGGTACAGGTAGGATGGCTCTTGTAGACAGAGTATGATGCTGTTATGGCTCCAGTGAACATGGTTACCATGGTATAAGGGGTATAAGGATTCAATCCAATGTACATTCTGCTACCTCCATCCCCTGACACAAATATTCCCATGTGCTCTCTTGTTTCATAGCACAACACATATGATCCCCCATCGGTGTTCATGATAAAGAAACTCAGGACATCAGTTACCTACTTTGTTCTGTTCCCACAATGACAGTGAACAAAAGCACTTTACACCTGCTCATCTGACTTTCGTCCCAAATGATTATCCAGCCCCCACCTGGAATTCCTCAAACATACTAGTACTTCCCTTCTCTTTTCAAGAAAGATATTTCTTTGAATTATCCTTTGAAAAGGCCAGCTCCCTCTCAGAGGGTGGGAAACACCTGCATTTAGCAAGATGATTTGGAGACTAACACATGCATACCCTGAGAACCAGATTCCCTCTGAAGCTGTTTTGCCTGTGGCTATATTCTGCAGTTGTAAGAATGGACTGGGGGTGGGGAGTGGCGGTGGCTTGAAACACAAGGAAACTTTCAATGTCTTGGCTTGCAGGGGGCAGCTCTGTTGGCCCCAGGTCACCTGTCCAGCCCTGGGCATATTGTGGTCTCCACTGCTCATTGAGAAGGAATGCCAAGCCAAAGTATCAAAGCAAAAAGGATGCTTCCCACTCTACCATGTCCAGCATACCAATGGCTGCTTTATATGAGGTCTCATTGCATATTTAAATAATTGAACAAGGACATAAAGACTGCTGCTGAGCCGGGAGGGAAAGGCTGCCGTCAGGGCTGGTGCTGCCTGTGGAGGGGTGGCAGGCTATGGATTTACAGCCCCCGGTTTGGTTACAAAATAGGGGCTCTAATCTCCTAGTTGTTGTTACAACAGGATTGGGGGACTGTGGTGCTTTGGGGGGTGGGGAGAGCAGGCCTGGGGCAGCATCTCGGGGCAGCTAAGGAATAAGTGATATGTAGTTCACCTTTCCCTTCCATGCCACCTCAACCCCCATCAATTCCAAAGACAAGCCAGCTGTAGCCCCAGCCAACCCCCCAAATTTACACTCACCTTCTCAGCCCCGTGATGCCCAATACAAAAATGTAACGCACTATATATTTCCTTGCTGTTCCCCAAGTTCATAATGCCATTAGCATGATCTATGACGGACCGGTTTATGGAGAAAGCAAAGTAATAATGCAGAAAGGAAATACCCATAACCTTAATGGGGGAGGGGCAGACGAGATTGATGGAAAGTGCAATTGTCCGGAGAAATGGCAACCCAGTAATGGACTACCTAGAGTGGGGGCTGCACACGGATTGGAAGCAAGTTCTTTAGCTGGGTTTGGCTGTTTTGTTTTTTTTCTCAAAAGAGGGTGAAGGGCATGGCAAAGTGGTTTTGTTCCTTTGGGGTGGGTCCCAGGAATGGCTCTTCTGCAAGGACTCCCCTGAGTTTTGCAGGGAGGTGAGTGCTTTTGGCCGCCCTGAGCACATGGGGCTCATCTCAGCACCAGGAGCGAGCAGCAGCCCAGGGGTTGGCACTGTCCTCTGCCAGCTCTCCTGTCCCGGAGGGGACCGGCCCCTGGGATAGCAGATTTCCTGATATCCGTTCTGGGTACGGATGTCCTCTCAGGGGCAGCGGGGCGGTCGGGGAGGTTGGGAGAGCCTTTCAAGCACAGCTTTGGAAATCAAATAGAATTCATTTAGCCTTTTCTGATCGTACAACTGTTCTCTCGAGTAAACTCTGCTTGAACTTCAAGATGAGAGGGGCTACGGGAATCTCCTCTGAGCCCGGGGCCCCGTGGGCCAGATGTGCTCTGCCTTCCTGGCAAAGACCATCCAGCTGCAGCTCACTCTGCTTTTCAGTTTAGGTGAGAAATAACAGCAAACGAGTCCATCGCGGACACATGTTTTGTCAGTGAATTTACTTTTTCCGTGGATGCTCACCTTTGCTTCCTACAGATCACTGCTATTAAGTGGGTGGGCCTGATGGGGTGTTCAGGTTAGCAGGGGGTGGGGCCTGGGAATGTCAAAGCCACTTGGGGACCAGTGACTCCTCCCATTAGGTAGAGGGGAGGGCAGGGTCTGGTCATGGCTGCCCAGTGAAAGGCCATGCCATGGGCAGCGAGGAGTTTCAGTGGATACTGGGGAACAGGACTGAGAGCAGGAAGACCCTCTCATCCACCTCAGTTCCCCCTCGCCGCCTCCTCCCTCCTCTCTTTGGCTGCTGATCTAAAGACCCAGGGTGGTTATCACAATGCCATCATTAGTTGAAACACAATCATTCCTTTTAACTGGAATACAGTTACCACAAAGGACATATGTTACTGGTCATTCTACTTCTAATCATTGTAATTATGCTAGAATACATGCCATTAATATAATAACAACAATGATTGACCAATTGTCCGTTCCAGGCCCATAACTTCACCTGAATGCACTCTTTGTTCAGGAAATAATAAAGGTAATTCAACATCCCCGGTGACAGTCAACAAAGCCAGTATTGGAACTGGAAGATGCACAGACGAAAGCCTTCTGGGAGTTCAGGATGGGGCCGGGTAGATGAAAAGGCACCTGGCAGCATCCCCGATGGCCAACAAAAGGACCCTGTCTGGATCCGCGCACTCCGAAGTTAAAAGGAAATGAACACCCAGGCGCTTCCACAGGAACCCCTGGACTTGGGTCTTCCTTTCATCCAGGAGGGTAGGCTGCACCTGGATGCTCCGGGGGCTGCAGGCCTGAGGCGGATGGAGTCTCTGCTGGTAGCACTGGGAGACCTAAGCCTGCACTGGAATGCTCACCCAATAAGACCACTTTGTGGCCATGGGTTTCTCCTGGATGCGTTCCGGCTAATTTCCACCTACTATTATAGATCCTGTGACCAGCGGCTCTTTGTCTAAATACAGATTTGCAGATCTCTTATATACCTCTAAGTCTCCCACAATGCCTTGCCTGTGGGACACGCACGGGAGCTGGGTAATGAAGGGTGAATGGTGTTGCCCAGCACGGGCTCAGAGTGCCATGCTGTGAACAAGCTTTCCCCCGGCTGCAGAGAAGGGACACTTATATCAGGCGCTTCCACAGAATCACCTTTCAAATGTGTGATTTTCTTTGTTAACCCTTATTCTGGCTATGATTTCTTCCCAGAAACAAAAATATGGAAAACAAAACTGCAACATAAAAAAAAAATTCACCATATTTCCATTAGTAGCCAGGGGCTTTATTTTAATTTTGAGGACAATAGCTTCCTTCCACTGACCCAAAATGGCTAGACCAGTCGACAATCTACAGATATTTAACTTCTTTCTGTTTGGTGCATTCTCTAGGACGATGCTGCTCCAATGACCATCATGAGGTGGTCAACGCGGGCTTCTCCTCCATGTTATTTTCAAAATGGTCCTAGTATTGAGCTGGATAGAAGGTAGCCTGCGAGCCTGGACCAGAGGCATATCCTTAACGTTTCCTTCTCTGAGAACAAATATCCAATAAAAAGAGGAGCCAAAGTCAATGTCATTCAAATAATGTGTAAGGGAGGCATGGCCATTCCAAGTGAGCTGGCGCCTCTCCCTGCAGGGGCCTGCCAGGCATAAATGGCTGGCATGAAATGGGAAGAGCTGAGGGTCGACCTGGTAGGCCAGTCCGTCTCCACACCCCTCCATGGCCATGTACCGCAAGCCTCTCCCTCTCCTGGGCGTCCCGGTGCCAAGTTCTCTGAAGTGCCCTGAATCCCCAGCAGCCTTTGCCAGTCTCAAGTACTTATGGGTGGTGTGCCTGCCTGGCAACCTGGGTCCTTGAAGACTTTCTTTTGTAGGGATCCTTGCATTGCGCTGGGAAACATGGTGGGCTCCGTTTTATTCTCTCCCAGTTCTTTCCTCTTTCTGAGCAGCAGATGCAAGTTCCTTTTATATATTTAAACGAAAGAAACTTGGGACAAGAGCAGCAAATGAGAAAGAAAAAGCATAGATTTGAAAACCTGCTTCAGAGTAATTAAGTGATTAGGGGCCTTTGAAATCCACCAAATAGCTCAGAGGCCTCTGCTTCCATTTTCTCCCTGGGCCTCTCCACACGGGAAGCCTCTGCCAGGTACACCGTCTGGAAGTGGAGAGAGGTGGAAAGCCCGTGTCTCCACTCCCATCCAGAAATGTGCAGGTTTCTGACCCAGATAAGAGGTTGCTTCCTAGGCTCTCAGAGCTTGGTCTTGGTGGATGAACCAGCTCTTTGCTCCTGACCCGATGCCCCGAGATAAAGGCCCAGGATCAAGGAGACAACCCAGATTTTTATCAGGGTCTTCATGCCAAGGGTGGACCCGTTGGCTGTTAACTCATATCTGTCCTATTAGCTTTAGATCCATTTAGTCTTAGATAAAGAAAAGCAGAAAATGGACACAAACATTAGATTCAGACCCTACTCAAAGCCAAGATGTAACCTCTTTCTTCCTTTACTCTATAAAGGGACAACCTTTGTCTGGGTCTTTTTTTCTGGATTAGGAATCCAGAGCAACCATTGCAAGCCACAGACAAACCCCATTGTATTGGGAGGGGGATAAGAAGGAGGACGGGCTTATGTCTGGGGCTCCCACAACCCCTTCTTCTGTGTGTCTATGCATATTCTAAATCACAGCATTCTAACGTAACCTCTCTGTTCAGAACCACTGGCCCAGTGGCAGGAATCACGAATAAGCACCATCTATTTGAACAACAGCAGACTTTTGCAAAGTGTTTTTATATCTGTTATCTTTGAGGTCCTTGCTCACACACTTACATTCTAAGGAAGAAAACAAACAATAGAGGCACAGAGTATTTCTAGCCATGAACAGTTTTCAAGGATAAGAATAAGGATTAGGAGGGGGAAAGAGATGCAACATCTTAGCCATGGAGCCCGAATCCATCTCCTGATTCCCAAACTGGCCTGTGTGGCAGAAGCAGAGTACCCTGCTCCACCCAGATGTTCTCACCCAGCTGACTGGCAGACTTGGTATTTTTAACAGCTTCGCAGGTGATGCTGATGCCGCTGGTCTGGGGAACACAATTTGAGAACCACCGCACTGAGTAAGGAGACCATCCTTTCATTCTCTATCTCTCTTCATTTTATTTAAAAAATCTGTTCTGCTCTGTGCAATGCTCTGAGGAATCTGCACAATTTTGTTGTGCATTTACAATTATTTCCAGGACAGACACATACTCATCTCTCTGGACTTGTTCTAGAACTCACCTGCTGGAGCAAACTGAGACCTGGATGCACCTTTGTCCGGAACTGAACCTCCAGGACTGACCCTGAGCCCCCGGATCCCAGCGCAGAGCTTTGCTTGTTATAGTTTCATAACGTGTTCCCTTAAGATTATGGGTTGGGGACAAAAGGGTGATCCTGCAGGTTTTGCCTTTGTTTTCTCTCCTTAAGGGAAGGCCTGTCCCCCGCTCCCAAGCAAGCAGCACCCTCCACTCTGGCGTCTGGGCCCTACCTCAGGCAGCTTCACTCGGCCTTCCTGGAAGGAGCAAGTCTTGGGGTCGTGGGTGCAGACATGCCGGTATTTACACCAGTGGCAGCGGAATGGGCTCTCCACGCAAGACAGGCACCTGGGCACAGAAGAGGAAGAGGCACAAATCAGAGAACCTGGGTGAACCCAAAATAGAGGTCCTAAACTATAGGGTCGAGGAAAACATTTTTTAGTAGTAAGAGAACCCACCCTCACAGACTGAGGAAGAATAAACCTTATAGAAACCCACCCCGTTTCTCTGCAAGTCCTCAGCCAGCCAAGAATCTCTGGATTCCTCCTTCTCACTCATGTAGTTGACAAACCTGGTCCCCAAAAGCTTCAACAACCACCTTCCATTTCTATAGGATGGCATCTGCTTTTGCTGAATTGGGGAACAGTAAGCTTGGAGGAGAGGGGCTTGTCCAGAGAGCCCATGAAATTTAGAGCAAACGAAGAAATTGAATTTTAGTTCAAATTGACTCTAGGCTCTCTCTCGGCTGACTAGCACCCACATGCCACATGGACACCCCCCCCCAGCCCCCAACAGCAGAAGAAGGTTTTTCTCAGTGGGATGGAAGCCCCATCTCTACACTTCATCCTCAGGAAACAAAGGCAACTTTATAGAAGTTCCTTCCTGCTTAAAACCCCAACATGATTCCCTCTTCCAAAGGGTAAACCCCAAGCGCCTTGCCTCCCTGGTGTCCAGGTCCATGGCCCCACCTGTGTTGGGTGCTTTGGCCATGCCAGGTTCTCTCTGTGCCATATTTTCACATGGAATACCATTTTTCCTTTCTCCATTTGGCCACTCCTCTTGTTTTGGCAAATCGTCAGACGGGACCCTCACTTCACCAAAGCCTTTTGTTTATGTCTCCGGGCAGTCCTGGCCTTGTGTTATATTTTGCTTATTCACTGTCTAGTCCATCCACTAGTCCACTAGGTGTGACTGCTGGAGGACAGGGATTGAGTCTTTGGTCTTACTAATTTTTGATTACCTGTCTAAAGAGCAACACATTGCCTTGCACATAGCACATGCTTACACTCATGTTGTGGATGGATTGGAAATTCACCCATGATTTACCTACTGCTCTGCTTTCTTACAGGGGAAAAGGGGAGTGAGAGATTAGGCCACCGAGTGATAAAGACATGAGAAGTCCTGTGGCAAGAGGCAGACAAAGAATCCAGTGTTGAAACACTTGTTTTTGACTGGAAGGACTGGCTGCCTCTTACTAGTACTTTCGGCCCCAAAGAGAGCCAAGCTCAGGTTCAAAGGTTGCCGTAATCAGATTGCTAAACCCTAAAATTCCACCTGTCCCCCAAATGTCTTTGGTTATGTGAAGTACCTTGTCCTATATGGAGAGGAAAATAGAACGGCATTTTTAAAACAAGCAGGGTTTTCAAAGTATTCTCAATGGAACCCCAGGGGTTCCACAGAGCTTCTTTGGGACTGTGTGAGGAAACAGACATGTGGACTTCCTAAACAGAGGTTCTTCAGGCCCCCTCAATGCTCAACCACAGCAGCTCCTACTTACATCTATTATGTTTATTGGGTTTTTCACCCAATTTTGGTTGGAGAAAGGTTTCTATGGTAAAAAAAACAACAACAACCAAACAAACAAAAAACATGACTTGTACCTTTTCCAACTCCATCATCTTAGAAAGTAAGTAATAACATTACAGCAAAAATTTGAGAGTGCCCAAAGAACGGGCCAGACAGGGTTCTAACTGCTCTTCTGGTCCCAGTTCTTCCAGCCACGGCAGCTGTTGTGTGGGCCAGGCAGGCCGAGGGGCAGGGCAGCGACCAGCACTGTCCTACCAGTGACTGTTCTGCAGGGACAGTGCCCTTGCCATGTTGGTGGTTCAACATTTGGGAAACATCTCCAGAAGAAGAACTACTACTTCCGCATTCCAGAGGACACTAGTGCACAAAGTGACTATGTTTTTGGCTTGTTTAACTCTGAGCTTGAGCCTCTGGCCCCTCACCTGCCCTTGGGAAGGGAGGCTGTACCAAACAAGACCCCAGGGCAGAGCCCCCAGACTGTGTCCTGACCCAGCCTGAGGGCTCTGGGCAGAGCTGAACAGGAAGTGACTTGTTGGACTACCCGTCCTCCCAGACATGGGGCTTCCTCCCTAATCAGACCCCTCCTCTCACCAGGGTGCCGACTGTTCCAGGCTCCAGGTGGGATGTGCCCCCTCCTCAACAGATGGGGGAAGTGCATCAGGTGAGAGATTTTTGAAGGAGAAGATGTATGGGCAAGGGATTAGGAGCTCTCCGCCCAGCAGGGTCTCACTCTGCTCATTCTACTCTCTTTCCATGAACCCCGTGGGTACCAGAGGAGAGGCCCGTCAGCTTCTGGGGGTGAAGGGGGCCTCCTTGCAGGGTCCCTAGATAGGAGCTCTTTGGGAACGGTGGTGGGTTCTTCTATTTCTGGATGAACCTTGACCCCAGAAACAGGGAGCGGCGTGAGGCTGGGACACTTACGAATTGTGGACGCTGCAGTTGTAGAAGACAAAGCTCGTGCTGGCAAAGGTCATGCCTGTCTCCTTGGACTTGAGCTGCAACTGGACGACATGGTGGTCCCCTGCGGGGTAGAGCCAGCACAAGGTCAGGGGGAGGGCAAGGTCCTGTATCAGGGTCACACTGACAATTATGTACCCTGGGGAAGGGGAACCTGCTGAACTTGAGGGGTGCTCCCTATTCTAACCATTCTGACTGAGCAGGCCCAGGCGCAGGACAACCCCAAGAGCAGCTGCAGACAATGGTTCTGGTTTATTTCTCCTCCCACACTGTACCTCTGGCACCCACTCTGCATTTGCTCATTGGTTTTGTAATACACACACACACACACACACACACACACACACACACACACACAGGTATGCACACTCTAACAGGTATTTGAATGTGCATTCATTCACATGCATGAGGTTTATGCCAGACTCCCGAGTTACAAACACACTGATTAGCCACCAGGAGAAATGTGTTGCCTCTCACTAATGCTACCACAAATTACACCAAGGCTTTTCATGTGTGTGTATGTGTGTGTGTGTGTGTGTGTGTGTGTGTGTGTGTGTGCATCTCTGTGAAGAGAAACCCTGTCCCAATGCCCCTCCTCAGGTGTGCTCAGGCTCCACTCAGGCGGGCGGCCGTGGGATCCTCAGCTGGCGCCAGGGAGGAGCTGGAGCCCATGTTTAATTCACAGCCCTGACCCCAGGCCCCCACTTCCAGCCTGGTCCTGTGCTTCCCCGAGAGCCTCATTAATCAATCAGCTCGGAACAAATGTGACAAGCCCAAATGGGAGGGCCAAAGTGGAATCAATCTGCCCAGCAGGGTCTGTCCCTCACCAGCACTGGGCCTCTGTCCACCCCGTCCCTCCCAGTGCAGCTGGCCACCAACAGCCAGCTCTGGGAAGGTAGGGCAAGGTGGGGGTGCAGAGACCCAGCTGTGAGGACAGGGGGCAAGAAGCCAGATGACCCTCCCACCCTCTCTTCCACTGCCCCTCCAGGACAGCCCTCTCACATTCCTGAACAACCTTGAACTCAACCAGATTGCTGCCCTGACACACCTTCTGCAGCTGCTCTCACTGAGCATGAGCTTGACTCTTGGATGCTCACCTGGTTTCAATAGTCAATTCCAAGGGCAGAGAATGGCATCTCATCTCTCTCTTCCTGTAACATATCCACCAACCCACACCCCTTCCTCTGACCCTCCCTTACTGAAGGCTCCCTCAGCCCCTGCCCCCTCCCCCCTGCCATGTCTATCCTGAGTTCTCAGTCAGGCAGGGGGAAGCCATGCCACCTAGCCCTGCCTCCAGGGACCACTCACCATTCTCCGTGATTATCCGGGGCACCTCCTTGGCCGCCGGGGAGTAGCACTGGATCTGATTGCCTACCACCAGCCCATCCATCTCTGACAGGTCCTCAAACGTGCAGTTGACACCCGCTGACAGCTCCGGGACATTGTACGTCTCCAGGACCAGCTGTGAACAGCCCAGCAGAGGAAGAGGAGAGTGAAATGGGGAAAAGAAGGGCGTGGCATAAATGAGGAAAGAGAGAGAGAGCAAGAGAGACCAGAGAGAAAGAAAAGAGAAAAATGTAAGGCAATATTGATATAGAGAAGAGAATCAATTTATTACAAGAGCATACAGAGAAGGTGGTGGGAAGTTAAGAGACAGGGTAAAAGAAGCTTCGTTACATGTGAATGGATTTGGCCCCAGGAAACGAATGCTTCCGGATTTGCATGGGGTAAGAAAGATGGACAGACGGAGGTACCTCTGGTCAAGCTCCTCTTCCATCGTCCCAGAGTTAGGAAAAATGACAATGACAACCACCAAGTGCCAGTATCAGTGTGGAGCCATTGTACCCTGGTCTACCTCTGCACATACATCCTTCCCATCTTACCAACAAAGAGAGTGTTCCCCAAACCCTTCCTCTCTTGGTCACCCTTTGGATCATTGTTGTAATCACAATTTTCCTTGTCTTTCTGCCCATTATGTATAGAGCCTCTTCCCCAATATCAGTATTTTTCTGCCCGCCCTCTCTTCCAGTCTCAGGGACACCATCTGTAACATTTGGTCCTGCTCTCAGACCGAACTGCTGGCCAGGTTGGGCCCAGGCCTCGTGAAGGGCATTGGGCTGTGGCCCATTTTGGTGCAGAAAGAGTTCTTGCCACGTTCCTGGGTCCCAGTCTTACTGCCCTTACCAGGACATTGTACTGAGAAACAGAGATGTTGCTGGGATGGACGGTCAGCCGGACACACTGCTTCATCTCAGAGGCAAACCTGTGGGGCTCTCGGGACCGCTCACAGCGCTCCTTCCGGGTGCACCTGTAGGGGAGACCAACGAGGGGCTCAGGAGAAGGTGCCTGGTCCGAGGAGGGGCTGACATGGAA
This sequence comes from Vespertilio murinus, assembly GCA_963924515.1. Classification (NCBI taxonomy): domain Eukaryota; kingdom Metazoa; phylum Chordata; class Mammalia; order Chiroptera; family Vespertilionidae; genus Vespertilio; species Vespertilio murinus. The sequence continues at coordinate 54,503,989 of OZ004712.1, read as the reverse complement.
GCCAGTCATTACCAGTGGCTCCAAACTCATTGTACTCAGATGAGTCCAAACTCATCGTACTCAGGACTGACCCTTTTGCTTCCTTCCTCCAGCCTGTCCTCCCTATCATGCCCGAATTTGAAAAAGATGTAAATTCTTATAACCAGTTGCCAAAAGCAAAGACTTGGGAGTCATCCTAAAGTCCCCTCACCTCCTCCCCACTCACAGTCCCAAAGTCTCCTCTATTCCACCTCCCCCCTCATCCTTGGCCTTGTCCTCCCCCTACTCTTTTTATAAAAAAATATATTTTATTGATTTTTTTTACAGAGAGGAAGAGAGAGGGATAGAGAGTTAGAAACATCGATCAGCTGCCTCTTGCACACCCCCTACTGGGGATGTGCCCGCAGCCAAGGTACATGCCCTTGACCGGAATCGAACCTAGGACCTTTCAGTCCGCAGACTGACGCTCTATCCACTGAGTCAAACCGGTTTCAGCTCCCCCCACTCTTTAAGCAAACTAGACTTAACTCTCCACTGTATAATATACTCTTTCAGACCTCCCTGTTTTTCTGTACGTCAGTTTGTCTGTCTGAGCAGCCCTGTCCCCAATTTCCCCCACCCCCGTCCAACATCTACCCACCCTTCCAGACACGGTTCAACTGTTGTGCACCTGCAAGCCCCACCCGCCCCACACCAGGCAAAGCTAAAAGCACTCTGGAATTTCCTACCATACTTTGTAGATTATATAACAATTATTGGGCTGAGTGCAGCCCTCACCTCCCAAGCGTGAGCTGCTCAGAGAGAAACAGCCCTGACTCCTTGTAGAATCCTCTGTATCCTCATGCCCAGCAGACAGAGGTAAATGCGGGTGGGAGGGAGGGAGCGGGGAGGATCAAAGGAGCAGAGGGCACCAGTTCAAAACAAAGTGTGCTCTGGAGCCCAGCTGCCTTGGATGGGAATCCCAGCTCCACAGCCGGGGTGGGTGCTGATGGGTGGGTTGGGGGAACTGTCTCAGAAGGTCTGATGCTATTGCTTAGTGTCCTAAGTGGACCCCATCCAGGGTGAACTGGATCTTTCAATCTTAACTGATGGGACCTTGTGAATGATGCACATGGCAGTCATGGCCCTCCCCCAAATGTGCTCGCCACATGGGGAAGGCGCTTTAGGCTCTCTGCTGGGGCAGGCCATCTTGTCTCCCAGTGGGAGTTCCCGGCAGGGCAACATCGCATCAGGCTTCTGGGAGCAGCATTTGATCCAAGCCAGGCCAGCCTTGTGGACGTGCGGCTTTACTGAGTGGCCATTGTTTAGAAACTCTGGACTACTGACCCTGCTGTCGGGGGAGGGAAAGAGGGTCCTCAGGGAGAACGGCAGGTCGGCAGCCCTGGTGGCTGGTCTCCACGGTGAAAGAGAATAGACTGTGCAGAGGGAGGTGGATGTAGGGGGCTACTGCAGGGCAGGTGGCACTGGACCAGGGGTTTAATGGGAAATGGAACATCTGGGGATATAGAAACCACGTGGGAAGGAGAAACTGAGGAAAGAACATCTGCTTCAAGAAGCAGACAGGTGAGGGGTGGGGTAAAAGATGAGGGAAGACAGGCACCGGACACCTGAGCTGCTCTCAGGGTGACTCTCAGGCACAGAGGAACACTTGGTGGTGGTGGTGGTGAGGGGCTCTCCTCCAGGCTCGGATAGGGAGGAAGACATATTGGCCTCAGTGCAAAGAAAGGCCTAACAGTGGAGAGTCTGAGAGGTGAATTTAGCAAACAAAGGAGAAGCCACTGAATGGGGTGGACTAAAGAAAGAGGGGCGGGGGCGGGGGGAAGCACAGGGACAAAAAGGATGGCTTAGAATAGATGGGATGTGTACTGTGGAAGGAAAAACACAGTTCTAAGTAATACATTCCGGGCTAGAAGACACCAAATGCTTATTAGGCCCCATGATAAGGGGCTTTCAGTCCAAGTCACTTAAGTCCCTTGATGATGCTGTGAGGTAGGTAACATTTTAGGTAACCTTGCAGATGGAGAACCTGCAGAGAGGATGGTAAGTCACTTGTCCAAGGTCGCCAGCTAATTGGAGATCCCATCTGTGAACCCAGATGAACTGGGGTCTGTACTTTTTTTATGTTTGTTTGTCTTGTTAATCCTCACATGAGGATACTTTTTCATTGATTTTTGGGGAGAGTGGAAGAGAGAGGGAAAGAAGAGAGAAACATCAATGTGAGAGAAATACATCGATTGGTTGCCTCCTGCACCAGCCCTACCAAGGCCCGAGCCAGGAAGGAGTCTGCAACCAAGGAACATACCCTTGACCGGAATCAAACCCAAGACCTTTTGACCTGTAAAGTTGACGCTCTATTCTCTGAACCAAACTGAACAAGGCTGGAGTCTGTACTCTTAACCACCATACTTGACCTCCCGGATGATCTTAGACTAAGAATTGATGGACAGACTCCTTGCTGCACACTGAACCCACTTTCCCTGCCAGCTCGATGCTCCTTTCATGGGCTTTGGGCAATTAAAAGTTTCCCTTCAGCCTTCTTCTCCAGGCTGCTCCCTGTTTTGCCTGCCACTAAGAAGCAGCAGTTGGAATATTACCGGGACTTGTAGGTTCTCCAGGACCTTTCAGGACTTCTATCCCAAGAGCGAAAGGTCAGACATGAGCGTGGTTGTCTCCATGGTACTCCCGGGCTGCTCTAGTGGACTCATGGCAACAAGGGCGTCTGCCTAAAAGTCTCGGAAGTTAATTTACCAGGCCAGCTTCTCAGGGAGGACTTCATTACCTCCAGCCATTAAGCTAATGTTATGGACTTTTCCAGGGTGTCTGCACTGACATCGCTATTAACAGTGTTATTACTCCCATTAGCGGCAGACTAGGAGAGCTGATACAGGCTTAAATTATTCACTGACTCCCCAACTTTGAAGTTCTTATTTCTGAGAGCAATCAGTAGGTCTGAAAAATGTCTTTGATTAAATTATGAAGAGAGGGGAAAATAAGGCTGCTTTCAGGCCAAGCAACACCTGGACTGACCAAATAGAGATCCAGTTCTCTCTTTCAGAGGTACAAAGAAACCTGGTCAGGGGACCTCAAGACAAGTTCACGTGGCTGAATCCTGCCATGCTCCTGGGAACCCCAAAATGAACTACTCATCATCTCCCCCAGATTTAGATCTCCAGGGCAGCCACCCACCTATGGCTTACAATTTGTAACATCCCATCCAACTGTGTGATCTTGAGCAAATTACCTAACCTTTCGGTGCCTTGGTTTATTCATCTGTAAAATGGGACAAAAAGGTACCTACCTACTAAGACTTGAAAGATTATGCAAGTACAGCATTGAGAACAGGGCATGGCCCATACATAATGAGCCCACAATAAGTGTTAACTAGTATTATTATCCCAACTCTTCTCTCTCATCCAGCCCCGCCAATCTTTTCCAAGACTTGGCCCTGGGACAAATCAAGACAGAAAGATAGGGGATAACTGTAGCAGTTTCCTTCTTACTGAGGGAGAAGGACCCCCAGAGCTCAGGAGGGAGGGAAGGGAGAGAGGGTGGGCTGGGCTGTCGATCTGCCTTCTTACCAGCTGCCACAGGATAACAGGAAGTCAGCTCGCGGTGAAAAGAAAAGTTTAGGTCAGTGCCATGGATGTTTTGACATTTCTACTATCCCTCAGTGCCCACGATGGCGGGGGCCGCAAATGTCCAAGAGCAAAGGCAATTGACCCTGGATGTGATGGGATAATGGGAAGGAAGGGATGGATTTCTTCTGAGGTCTATGGGGTCTGTCAGGGGAATGGCCTGCTGCTCTTCCAGAACTGATTTCTCATTAGCCAGGCGAGAGTGAGGACATGTGTAGAGGGTAACTCATGGTTACTCATGGCCAGCTCAGATGTCACCTTCAGCAGGACTCCCTAAATATTCCCTTCCGTTCCCCTTTGGGAGCACCCTGAAGGTCGGGGAAGATCCAGATTCACCTAATTTCCAGGCGTGATAAAAATGTCATAAGGATGCAAAAAGTGAGTGCTGTATATGACTTGAGTTTTCAGACATTCATCCCAGCCACCATTGTCACCCCATCCCACACACAGACCCACAGATGACATGCAAAAAGCAGGCCCCAAGAGGACACTGGGCCCCCAGAATTGGAGTCTGGCCCTGCCAACATTCTCTTATCTCCCTTCCGCATTCCACTTTCTCTGCATAGTCTTTCCAGCCCCAGTTCAGAGGTGCGACAAGCCCTTGGGGACAGTGGCCCTGGTCCCTTGGAGGGGCTATTATTCAAGTCAGTGGTTCCAATGAGATTATCCTCTCTAATGAAGCAGCTGCCTCCACCCTCCCCTAAGCCTGAACTTGCACTGCCGGGGAATTCCCAGCCAAGTGGAAAATTAAAGGGCAAGGGATGGGGAAGGAAGGGGGTGAGGAGAGGGAAAGGAGTGGTGATTAAGTTCTCCAGAAATTGATTCCTAAATACACTCATAGAGATATTAACTCCCAGTGCTGCCAGCCAAGCAAGTGAATTTCAATTTGGAAACAGGGTAATCTGTGAGTCCAGCCTGGGACAGCCTCCAGACTGGGGGTTGGTGCTAGTCCATCCACGCACCCCATCCTCTGGCATGGGTCCACCAGTCTGGGTTACCAGAATCTGCTCCTTGCTTCTCCCCAACGGTGACCCCTGAACCTTAGCATTTCATGTTGGTCATGGCCTATGCTGAAAGTTAGCCATTGGTGAGTCTGTGTTTAGACCGTGACATGTTTGAGCTTTGTAAAAAAGATAAGAGGACTTGGAATATTTACTCAAGTAGGTGATCCCAGGGCTCTTTGGTTATTGTCTCCACATCTAGGATTCCTGACGAAGAAAGAGACCAGGTTTTCTAAGATTACCATTCTTGCTCTCCTCGGGAACTCCCACAGAAAGAGGACGGGCATCTGTGCGCTCAGAGGAAGCAGACCAGATAGTGAAGGGAACCTTTCTAGGCAGATGGGTGTGTAGGAGGTTTCTTATATGAAGGGTATGAACCAGGTGAGTCCCTTCAATGTCATGATTCTAGAATCCAGTGACTGACACTCTGCTTTCAACCTAAGTATTTAGTTTGTGCCTGGATAAACCCCAAAACAGGAAGACCATGATTAGACTATGGTTTTTCCTCTGTCATCGGCTGCTGGCAACTGACCTCACCACCCTTTACCATCTCTAAAGAGCCAAAGCCAGAGCAGGGGATGCTGGAGTCACCTGTCTCTGGGGCCTCACTTAATGTGTGAGGTCACTATGGCAGGAGGAGGGCACAGGCCCTCACAGGAACCATCAGGTGTAGGCGGTCAGTGGAGGCCCAAGATAACTTTTCTGTGCTTCTGTAGCAACCAGGTAGCCCTGTCCCACCCCTATGGTAGACTTTGCCCTGGGTCCCAGGTTGAATGGAGTCATACTGTGACTTCCTTTTAGGTGGTCCTCAAATGAATGATCCACTGAACACAACCACAGGCAGTAGTAACAGGGACCTGGAGAGGTTCTTTCTTTATGAGAAGAGAAATTACCATTGCCAGAAGAGAAAGTGAAGTGGGCCTGCTTCTCTCTTTGTCAGTAGGTAGTGCTACTCAGACCTGTTTATTTATATTAAGGATGAGGGTTGGTTAGGAGAGAAGAGGTAGAGAGAAGAGCAGGAGTGGAGGGATAGAGAGAGACAGAGGGCAGAGCAGCAGGAGAAAGTAAAGGTGCATCACAGCAGGCTGCTCCATTCTCTTCATAGTCCAGTTGGTAATAAGGAGGATGCTGTCTATTACTGGTGACACATCCAACAATTGCTCTGATGGGTTCTGATAAAATTTCACACCACACTATATCCAACAGCCTGGAGCTATCATGTCTGTTAAAGTCGCCAGTTCCTCCTGCTTGGTGCAGGGAACGCTCTACTCTGTGCAAGGTGGGCCACCCAGCTGAAGCGGTCCAGGGTGGCATGACTGGGCAGGATATGTGAATGCTGGTACATGAGTGTGCATCTCTGCACTTGGAATCTCATAGGTAAGCCCAGCTGTTCAGGCTGTCCTCAGGGAGCCCAGCCTTTAAAGCATTCAGAGCCTGCAATGATGGCAGGGATTGCCTAGCTCCTTTGAGAAGACGGACTTTTGACTTACCATCATTGGCCATGAAAGCATGTGTTACATGTATATGGGGAGGAGAGGAAGCAGGCAGTGGTGAAGAGAGAAAAAGCAAGTTTCTTAACCCATATTGTGTATCTATTGAGTCACAAAGAGCAAAATGCTAATATACTAGTACCTAGTCTGGGAATCTCCTCTGGATCAGGGAAGAGTTTGCTGGGCAGGTGTGGATCCTAACAACCTCCCAAGGCTGTGTGGACATTCTGCAAACAGCCTTGGAGAGACCACTGACTTGGCAGGTTAGGGTTAAGTACCCCTGAGACACCAGGCTCTGGGATATGCTAAGAAGCAGCTCAGAAGAATTTGCATTTTAGAATCAGTTTGTGCTTTATTAAGGGGAAACTCAGCCATGGCTGTGGGATAAGCTGCTCTCTTTGCACTTTCCCAGGTGGCTCATGAGCAGCCACACACAGGGCCACTGAAGATGGCCTAAGTGGCATGGCTGGTTGGAGTTGTCCAGCAGAAGGGTTCATCGCTGTGAGTTTGTCCCAACCAGCCAGTCAACCAGCCATAGTCCTCAGTTCTGGGGAGGACAGTGAGGGACCAGGCCCTGGGATCCAATCCATAGCCTCTGCGTACACAGCCATTGAAATCAGGGCTACCTACATGAAGGCACTGTGATGGACCTTCATGAACATTGTCTCCCTTAATTTGCATACTGTGGCTGTAACATGGCTCTTTCATTGCCTTTGTATAGCTGAGGAAACTGAACCCAGACTGGGTTTGTCCTCAGACAGATTCTTAGGTTTAACCCATCCTTCTGCCCTGGGTAACAGCACTTTCCCTCCCTCCCCTTTCTTTCCCTTTTCCTTCCCCTTCCTTTCCTTTATCTCCCCTCTCTTCTCCTCTCCTCCCTTCTCTTCTATTTCCTTTGCTCCATGTTGGCAGAAACTATCCTATATGATAAAACCCTAAGATGCAAATCAACTGAATGGTGGAATAACCAGTCGTTATAACATGTACTGACCAACAGGAGGCAGATGCTCAATGCAAGAGATGCCCCCTGGTCCTCGGTGTGCTCCCACAGGGGAAGTGTTGCTCAGCCAGAATCCCGGCTCAGGGCTGGTGAGCACAGAGGTGGAGTCCTGCCTTAGAGGCAGTGCTAAGGACCCTTCAGTGGATTCCAGACTGTGAGAGGGTATAGGCCGAGCTGAGGACCCCCCCCTCCCCAATGCGTGAATGTCATGCACCGGGCCTCTAGTTTAAAGAATAAAAAGGATGATGGGCAGTAACCAGTGCCAACCATCCGGGGAGGGCATTCTTCCAACAGAAGAAATCTGCAAAGAGGAGAGGTCACCAGGGGGCAAGAGAGAGACTTTATAAAAGCCGATCTTATCTTCCCCTGTTGATGTCTTGGGTTACGTGAGCCTCCCAAGAGTGACGCTGAGGACTCTTCTTCAGAAAGGTAACGTCTGGGCCAATCGATGTGGCTGGGTCTGCCTGGATCCCATTACCTGCTGGACTGAGATAGGCTATTGGTCTGGGCCTGGGAGAGGAAGATAAAGAGGGGCTGGGGGCCGGCCAAGCCTGGTCATTGGAGGGAAGATTCCAGGCCCAGGACAGGCAAAGGCAAGCTGAGCAGCTGGCGTTCCTTTACCTTCATGCAAGTCAGAACAGGTAGGTTTAGGCCCAAGATCAATGCCCGGGGAATTAAGGCTCAAGATTCATGGACAAACAAAAACCAAGACTGTTGAAGCTCTCATTGCCTTTAGACACCAGTGAGCCAGAGGGACTGTGAGAAGGGCCTCAGGGTGACCCTCTGTGCTGCTGGGGCTGGCAGGACAGCTCTTGAAGACAATTGGGGCTGAGTAACTGGAGGGAGGGTTTCAATTACACGAGCATTTCTTAAGCCTGTTTAGTCTGTAACCCACCTGTGCCCTTGTAGTACAAACAGCCCTTTCAGCCACGAGAGCCACCTGCCAGAAGGGGCCCTGCCTTGAACTGTGCACGCTCTAGCGCTCACCTCCTATTCCTGTCACTGTCTGTCTATCTCTCTTTCCCTCTCTCACTTCTCTTACACACACACACACACACACACACACACACACACACACACACACACACACACATTCTGTCTTTCCCTTCCCACAGAGTTCACACCCTCCTATTCCTACAACTATGGGGAGAGTTGGCAAGAGTGGCAGCTGTCTTGTGACCTGAAGGAGCCCTCTTCCTGGTGCTCTGCGCCCTGGTTTTCCTAACAGGCATGTTCTCTGGGCTCTGCGGCACCCAGCACAGGGTCTCGCTCATGATGTGGGCCTACTAAACGTGCTGATGCTAGTACAGACAGCAACCCTCTCCTCCACACCGAGAGTCAGGGCAGAGGTGGTCTCACATACCTGGTACAGAGGGGGCAGGGCGGTGTGAGAAACCTGGAGACAGGTCTGTGGTATGGTCACAGCACTCTCATGATGGGAGAACTCCTGCACTTTTCACACGCTCCCTTTCCAGCAAAGTGAGGTGCCCAGAGTAAGTGTCTGCAGGCTCTCTGGTCCTCCCAACCTCCTGCACCTGCTCTGCCAGCTGCAGCCTCTCTTCCCTCCTGCTCGGCCCATGTCCTCACGCACCTCTCTCACCCGGGACTGTCCAGTTGGCATCCATTTAAAATAAAAGAGCGCATATCAGGAGAGGCAATGGCTTTGACCTGAAGTTAAGAAGTAGAGAAGCAAGGCCCCCTGGGAAGAAAGGGAAGGAGCAGGAGAGGACATTCTGGAGGAAGGAAATGTATATCTCTGTGGGGTATGGATTTACCTGAGTGTTTGCATCTGTCAAAACTTTTCACATAGGACACTTAAGACCTGTGGGTCACACTCTATAAATTTGAACATTACATCCTAATTGCAAGCATCTCAGAAGACCCAGGGACCTTCTCTTCCCCAGCCCTGAGGCCAGGCTTCTCCTTGGTCATTCACTCCGGTAGGGAGGCCGGATAGATGTGCTGAGCGTCACGGTGGGCGGGTGGCCTTGGCCTAGAGGTGCCCGTGAGCTTGAGCTGCATCCTCCCAGGGGAGTTGGGCTGTACCAGATATGTCAGCTCAGCCGCCACACCAGTCTCTTCATACAACTCGGAGGCCTGAGGTCACAGAGAGCACCTTGGCCGACAGGAGCTTTCACAACATTCTTTATGACCTCCGTTTAGCCTCACACCACCGTCCCTCTGAGTCATATGGTGCTTCCTCTTTATAAACTGCCTGACACACAGTTTCAGTCAGTCCTCATCATCTGTGGATTCCGTGCTTGTGAACTTGCCTACTTGCTAACGTTTGTTACAATCTTCATCTCGATACTTCAGCCTTTTCAAGCTCACTCCCCAACATGAGCAGAGCAGAGGAAAATCGGAGTGGCCACAAGCGGATGCCCCCAGCTGAGGTCCAACAAGGCCACAGTGCTGCCCTCTTGTTTCAGCTCTCAGTATAAATGTCTTTTTTGGGAGCCTATTTAGTGTCATGTTTTTCACATTTTTATGCCTTTTCTTGGCAATTCTACTATTTAAAATGGCTCCCAAGTATCATGGTGAAGTGCTTGCCCTGTGGTCCTAAGTGGGAGAAGGCTGGGATGTGTCTTATGGAGAAAATAAATGTTTCTATCAGGCCCAGAATGTAGTGCTGTTGGCTGTGAGTTCAAGGTTAATGAAACAATGTATATTAAATAAGATGTCTTTAAACAGAAATATACATAAAACATGGTTAGGTACCGATGGGCTGACAAAAATGCTGGGACTGACCAGAGGCTCATAGGAACCTAGATCTGTATTTCTCCTAGGAGCAATGATGGTTCAGTATTCAGGTATTGGGTGTTCGAGGTGACTTCATAGAATACCAGGAGTCATGAGAATCGGCTATTCTTAGCCCAAACCCCATAGCATGTCTGCAAAAAGTGAGTCTACATTGCTCTGATTTCTATGACAGTCCTCTCTCCAGAGTCCAGTGCGACTTTTGCAAAGCTGCTCCCACAGCGGGGGGAGGGGCACCCTCCCCCCCCCCCCCCCCCAGCAGCGCTGAGTAACAGGCATGGAAGAAGCATTGCCCAGCCTCTACATCTGGGCGCCTGTGCTGCACAAGGCTGTACTGACATACACGCCAGGTTAACGGAGGTGAGAGGAAGGCAGCAGGATCATCTACCACCAGAGGAAGGTGGGCGGAGGCTAGGATACCGCTGGGGAGGAAAGGATGCAATTAAAAGAGAGCCATCTGGACAAACAATGGGGGTCAACCAAGATCACAAGAGGCAGGGCCCCCAGGAGCTCTCAGCTCTTCCCCAACTGTGTCAAGATTCCTGTCCGCCCTCACCTTGCATGTCACACTCTCCACAGTTTCCAGTGCCCTTCCACCCACATGGTCTCATCAGATTCTCCTAAGACTCAGGGAGGTGGGCAGGTCAGGAGTCATCATCTCCAGTCCACAGAAGAGGAGCTGGGATGCTGCCCCAGGTGCTGCACAGCTCAGGTGGGGGTGAGGATAGGGAGGTGGACTTCGAACTTGGTGGAAGATGCCCAAAGTTCCTGCCCATGGCTGTTTTATTGAAGCCTTGGTGATAGCAGGCATGCTGGCTTCTCAGCACAGGCTGGTGGCTTCATTCATGAACTGTCCGGACTTCACCTTGTCCCCAGTCCACCTGTTTCCTATCACTTGGCAGGAGGCAGGCATTGTGTTGCTAAAGGGGAAACTGAGGCCATGCAGGAAGTAGTTTCTGATGTTTCCTCCCCTCATTCCTGTTTAAACTCAGGTCAGGGGATGGAAGGATGGGTGATGGGCAGCTCAGTGCCGTGTGGGGCTTGGCCACATCAATGGGCAGGATCAAAGCTGACACGAAGACCTGCTTTTGGGTCCCACAGGCATAGGGCGTCAGAGAGGGGCCAGCTCTTCTGATTGCCCTTGAACAGTGCCAGATGTGAGTGCCCATGCCAGCAGCAGCTGAGCCAGCCTCGGCCAAGCAGAAGGCCAGCTGGCCTATGGTCCTGAGGAAGCAATGGGTCTGGAGCCCAGTCCGTTTCTGAGAGGCCTCACTGTCTGGGACAAATAAAGTGACCTCCCTTCTGCCTTACGAAGTATCATTAGGCCAGCGGTCGCCAACCTTTTGGACCTCACAGCCCAAGTTGGCAACTGCTGATCTAGGCAGTCTCTTGGGTTGATGAGAGCTGATCTGAATTCTCAGTGCAATCTCTTCCATTCTCTGCCATGAGCCACTCTGGGCTCCACTGCTCCCGGTTACTGTGAACTCTGTATACACTTCGGCACCAGGTTCTGATCCACTCTGAGTTATGTATATTCCAGTGCACGCCAGTTGTCTCCATTTTCCCTGTCACGCCACACCTGAGGGATTTCAGAGCTTCCCTTAAAAAGCTCAAGGACTCATTACACCCAAGACTGACCCAGAGATAAGTGTGCCTGTGTCCTCGGAGAGGATGTGCTAGAATTTAGGGTGGTGTTTCCAACTTTCAGAGGTACTCCTGGGTGGGGACAGGACAAGATCCTGTCCTGATAGAAATAAAGTTGAGAATGACTAAGTGTGACTAATGAAGCAGGAAGACTAACGTCCTTTTCCTTAGTTTATGGCACTTTGGTCCAACTCGCAGAGCATCAGGTTTCACGTGCTGACTAGAAGCCTGGGGTTCCAGCGGCAATAGTTTGACTGGGACCCGAGTCCATCAGAGTGGCATCCATCTAGTGTTGGTTTCTCCAGTCAGCAATGCCAAGGGTCCTTGGATCCCGTCAGACAGGCCTTCAATCTCCCCACATGTCTGGGTTGGTTATCTGTACCCTGAATTCCATACTCATTTCATGTACCAGGTTACCCTTTGCCTGCATTGCATATCTTTGCTCTCTTCTCCCTTTTATAGAATAAAATGGAATCAGCAAAAACAATGTACATGGGACGGGCTTCACAGGTCACCCCAGGCCAGGTGCGCTGGCGGCCAGGTGAGTGTTATGACAACAGAGGGAACCACACACTGGAGCTGAACCAGAAGAGTCTCAAGCACCAGAAGATTCAAGGGGTGGGTATCAAAGAATCTGCAAGGTGGATGTGAATCATTAAATGGACAGTATGGATCCAGCCCAATGCCTTTCCCCTGCTGTTTGGTCCTGGGGTGTCAACCTAGAGTCAAGTCACGGTCAGAAATGTCCGAACCTCTCCCCAGCCCTCCAGCTTGATTCCATAGCCTGACCCATCATCATTCCCACAATGCCGTTTCTATAGGCCTTAGGGGAATTTGGCAATGTAAAGTGAACTCAGAAAAAATGAAGGAAGATAACATTCTCAAATGATACAAGGAACAAAGGATCAGCAAAGACAGGGAGAGAAGAGACGTGCTGGGGGAAGTGGGAGGCAGGGGGAAGCTGCGGGCGGTACTCACGTGTTGTGGAGCACACACCAGCCACAGTGGGGGTCACCCGAGCCAAGGCACTCACTGCAGCTCCGATACTGACCACAGGACTCCACAGGCACTCTGGTGAGCTGGGACAGGACAAGCGAGAGAGTGGTCAGGGTTTCGCAGGACACTCAGTAGTTCTCCAGAAAGAGGCTGCGTTCTATCAGCTGTATCACCCAAAACAGTGCAGGAGTGTGAAGGGTCCAGAGCCCCAGAACCAAAAGGGACCTTGCAGTTCATACTTTAGCAGGTGGCCATGTAAGCACCTACCTGTTATTTTCTTAGAAATCTCTAGAAATCAACTGCATACAGGTCAGATTAGATTATTATAAATATACTTACATGATCTACATTTACATTTCCTCACCACCAAAAGCCCAAAATATCTCTACAAACATCAAGTTCATCATATATTTGTTTCTTATCAACATCATGAACTCAAATGTTCATTCTTTCTCCAGTCTTGTTTCTCTTTTGCCAAAGTATTTTGCCTTCTTCTCATTCTCACCCTTCATAATTTCTGTGGTTCCAGGAGGCCTTGAATCCAACACCAAGACCTTCACTTTCTCTTTCTCCATGCCTTTTATGCCTCTTTAAATTTGTTTTAACTGATTTCATAAAGGAAGGGAGAGGGAGAGAGAGATAGAAACATCAACTATGAGAGAAAATCACTGATCAGCTGCCTCCTGCATGCCCTACCATGGGGATAGACCCCTCAACCCGGGCATGTGCCTTGATCGGGAATCAACCCATGACCTCCTGGTTCATAGGTCTATGCTCAACCGAGCCACACCAGCCGAGCTCTCCGTGCCTTTTAACAAGGTGTAATAAACACTCTCTGCAGCTATTACCTGCCTACTCTCTTTTTCTCATAATGTTGGCCAACTGGCTCTGAGAGTTCTTTCAGTTTTCACTCTGGTGCTTTTAAAGAGCAGCTGCTGCTCTTTCTCCTCTTACCCACACCTTTTCGCGATTAGAGGCTTCCTCTCCAGCGCCAAAACTTTACATTTGCTTTCACCAGCCGCTCGTTAATGTGAACGTTCCCGGTGACACCGCTGCTGCTCAGCCCAAAAGCCTCCATTGCCAGCGAGCTCCCTGGGATCTGTTTCCTCTCTTTGTCCTCCGATGTAGCTTTTCTGGCGTCCCTTTGGCAGGACTTCTCAGGCCCCGATATATAGAAGGCACTTACTTAATAGCGATCACAGGAGTAAATGAAGTTTTAATTTTTTTTCTCTATAGCTTTGGCCTTTATTCTCCATTGTGTCAGTTTCTTCTTTACAAAACTTATTATTTTTTTTAATCATCCTTTTGCATTTGTGATGCATTTTTATCTCAATGATTTCTTGAACTAAGAGAGAGTGATGTGGTCATCTTTTAAAATTTCTCCCATCAAACAACAGGCCCTGAGCAGTAAACCCCGCTGACCTGACTGCACCTCCATGTGTGCCGAGCAAATGAGGAGGCTGTGTTCTCCCTGCTGCCTTGCAGGGCATCTGCCTCCGCACAATTATGTACCACCGCTTGGCAGGGGCGACTTGTAAGTCATGCACAGCGAACTGGCACCAGAGCCTGCCCAGGCTCCAAACTCCCTTTGGTATTTAATTAATAATGAATTCCAAATCCCACATGATCTCGTTTTCCTTTCCCCCCTCATTTACCTTTTCCCTTTATATACCTTCTGTTTTGTTTTATTTTCTCAAGTACACTCTGAGCATTCTTAACGACCACACTGCATTTTCACTTCTTCCAAGTTACCTTTCAGTTTCCTGTTTCCATCCTTAGAGCTTTGCCCTTGGCCTTGGGGGCCCTTTCTCCACATTCTCAGATGTCTTTTTGGCACATTGGGGATTTTATCTTTCCTTTTATTACCACTTATGTGATCAGCATGAGCCATGCCTCGGCTCTACCTACAGACACCCTTGCCATTTGTGTAATTAATCCTGACAATCAGTTTCTTACAAATTATCCCACTGACTCTACACTCAGCCAGGAACTCACCCTCTTCCCGCTGCCCCCCTTACTTTCTTCCCATACCGCTTAGAAGGGCATCTACGTGCTGGTCATAGAAGCATATAAATAACGGTCTCCAGCCCAAAGCACCTGGGCTCATAGGAATTTGTGAATGGTAATGAGGTCCACAAGCTATTTGCAATATTTCCAAAAGCCCTAATGGAAATTGAATTGTTGCTGTTTTCTGTTTGTACGCGAACCCAGTGATGTATGTGCCATATTAAGAATAGGAAATATATTATTACTTAATAAATTCACTTTGTTTAGTAGGCAAAAATCTTTCAAAACATGATGCCTGGAGGGGGGAAAGGTAATAAAAGGGGCCATGGATGGCGAAAGTTGGTAACGTAAGTACATAATAATGTTTTCATCTGTTCCAGCTGCTTGTCTTGCGCTCCATTTCTTTTTGCATGGTCTTAAAGAGAAAAATCATGGCTTGTTCAATCGAAAACATTTTCTTGGTCTAAACTTAATTAATGTCCTCCCCAGTTTCTCCCACGGACTTGCTCTGTAATTTGTCTTGGGTGGCTGTGCCATGGGGCTCTGGGGTGTGCGACACAAAGAGCCAGCTGCTGGGCCAACTTGACATTCTCAAAGCCTTTGCATTCAGATTTCTAAAAATATCTTGCAACTGGTGTTTAATACTGTCAATATCTGAAATTGTAAAGTCCTTTCTCGATTTTGAGCAGGAGTCATTTCCGCTTGGTTGGAAAGAGTGGGAAAGCCTGCAGAGCGAGGTTCAAATTCTGGCTTCACCCTAGTCTGGCAATGAGATCCTGTTGTCTCTGAATCTCAGTGATTCTCATCTTTAAACATGGAGATAAAAATCCCCCCTTAATTCATAGAGTTTTTCAAAGCACAGATGACCCAGCAGGTATAAAGTTTTATACCGGATCAAGCATGTTGCAAGTGAGCATTGCTGTTATCTGTGTCATGAATACCCATTCTGCATTACACTGCCACTTTTCCTCTCTCCCACATCACAGAAGACTGCTCTGACAGTCTTCCTCAGCCTCATGAATTCAGTCAGGAGTTGCGTAGGTATGGGAAAAGTTTTCTTCTTTTATATCTTGAACACATCATTTCCTCCTTGAACTGTGATGCCTGACCCTAAGTTGTCCATTGCTTCATCTTTGGGATGAAACTCTGGAGTTACCCCTGCTTCTTGGATTTACTTAAGTGACTTTATCAACTACTGTAACAGTTAAGCATTCTTTGCTTTCCATCTAGGTGGATCCTTGTGGGACAGGGACATAAGTCCTGGTCAGTTTTAATGAGACTTAACTTTCTTTAACCTTTACTTTTAGGATTTGTCTACGTTTTCTGTCATCTTTTTATTACTTGGCTAAACTGTAGTGAGGTTTTCTTCATATTTTTAAAGCATGGGTGCTAAAATTGGGGGAGCCAACAGGATTCTGAAAGACCGAGGAGAAAGGTCACTATTATTTGAGAATTAGATGCCAGCCCCCTCACCTTTTCTGGATTTTCCTGAAGAAGGCTAGGCCCAGGGAAATCTCCAAAGTCACATTTTCATGATTGCATTGTCTCATCCCCCACTTCACAGGTAATTCTGGAAACCATCAGAAAGTGTCCTGACACTTTCAAAAACTAGATTTTGTCCACCATCTATCTTGGTGCAGTTCTGTACACTAACGGCTCTGGGTACAGGCCGCACATTGCTCCTAATCTTCACAGGTGGCCAAGTGGCTCCCGAGCTAGCTTGCCACTACGTTTCTCTCTCCCCAGATACCTAGATTCTCTGCCCACACCAAACACCAAACAAAGCCTCCTCTTCTATCCCCCATCTCTGGCTCCTCTCCTGACCCTGGAACACAAACCACTCCAGATGCAGACACACACGATTAATTAAAACCACCCCATGCTGATTAAAGTCTTAAGCTACAATGCCAGGCATGCTAATTAACTGAGTGAGGGAATTCAAACCACAGGAAGAGGTGAGAAAAGAAAGTCATGGAGGGGGGCTTCTGCCTGGAGAACAAAATCAGATGGCCATGCGACCGAGCTATCCGAGTGATGGATGGCCTTAGAGACCACAAAAGACTGAAGTCTGCCCCCTGGCCATGGACTCCAGGAGAAGAATTGACTAATGTGGCTGCAATAGCTCCTTTGCTGCTTCTAGAACAGGAGTCTCACCACCTCTCAACTCCTCTGTGGCATACTCTGTGTGGGGGAGAAGGGGTTAAGGGTCTGCATGTACCCTATTTCCCCGAAAATAAGACAGTGTCTTCTTATATTAAGTTTTGCTCCCAAAGATGCACTAGGTCTTATTTTCAGGGGATGTATTATGTTTCCATGAAGTAGGTCTTATTTTCGGAGGATGTCTTATTTTCGGGGAAATACGGTAGTCACTTTGACACTCTCTACTGGCTTTGTGCAAAAATGTATTAGATAGTATGGCACATCCACAAAAAAATTAAACATAGAATCACCATAGCATCTATTAATTCCACCTCTCAGTTCACACTCAAAAGAATTGGAAGTAGGGACTTAAATAGATACTTGTACACCAGTGCTCACAGCAGCACTATTCATAACAGCCAAAAGAGAAGCAACCCAAATGTCCATTGATATGTGACTGGATAAGCACAATGTGGTATCTACATACAATGGAATATCATTCAGCCTTAAAAAGGAAGGAAATTCTAACACATGCTACAACATGGATAAACCTTGAGGACAGTAAGCTAAGTGAAATAAGGCGGTAACAAAAATAGAAATATGATTCTACTTATATGAGGTACCTAGAGTAGTCAAATTCATGAAGACAAGAGGAATGGTTGACAGGGGCTGGGGAAGGGAAAGGGATTAATCTTTAATAGGCAGGGGGTTTCAGTTAGGGAAGATGAAGAGTTCTGGAGATGATGGTGGAGACGGCTACAGCACAGTTCAAATGCCACCAAACACTGAACCATGGATAAGATGGTGAATTTCATGTTATGTATATTTTACCACAACAAAGAATCTAAGAAGAACCTATTGGGTGGATGTGAGAACACCTATTCTCTGCTCAGCTTCCCAGGTCAAGGGGGAGACGCTTTCTTTGGGTAGACTAATAAATTCATGTTTATGAAATATTCTGAGGTCTTTGAGTGAAAAGATAGGCATCGTTACTCTTTTCAATTTAATCTCAAATGGACAAAAGGGTTCGGATGAATGTCTCTTATCGTGTACTGCTATATAGCCGGATCTGTCATTCTCAAGCGCTGAACCTTCATGTCCTGATTGGGGAATATAATGTCACAGCCTTGCTCTATCCAGGACCGTTCATCTCCCACCCCTTCCAGGAGGCCCGGGGAGGAGGGCCTTCGATTTCAAATAGTGCCTGTGAGTCAGAGGGCCCCTGAGTTCAGCCAGTTTTCCTGTTACTGCGCATCCTCTGCGTTGTCCTTTCTCATTCCCTAGTTCGATCCCGAAGCCCCTGCCTGCCCATCCCCTTCCCCACCTCTCTTTCCCCGTCATTACCATTCTGGGAGTCACATTGATTTGCTTTATCCCTTTGTCACCAAGGTAAACTTCCTTAGCATAGAGTAGTTTCTTCTGGTTTTGAACTATTGTAAATAGAACCATCATCTCTACCCCTCACCTGTTCAGCCCCATGACCAAGGCCATGAGTTTACAAAAACAATGGCATGGCATAGGAAAACAAGGACAAACTGAGAATACAGCAAAGGGTTCACACAGGATTTTAACCCGGGGCCTGGGCCTATGTATGTTTCTGCACTCTGATCGACAGAAACCCTTGGCCTGGAGGGCCTGGGGCCTGGCTGTGCTTGGGGTAGCTGGAGGAATTCTCCCAGTTACCCTGAGCCTTGGACCCCACTGACTAGGCCCTACATGGGTGCCATGATATTTTGAAAGATGCTTACCTCTAGCAATAGGGTCCCACTCTGCCTGTGCCGTTAGCATTGCAAAGGGTGCCGGCTGCTCTGCTGATTATATTCAGAAATGTTCCATAGACAGAACATACAGCTTCTGTGTGTACCTCTAATTTGTTTAAGCTTTTGACATTCTGGTCAAAATGTGAGTTATTGCTCCATCTCTCATCTTATAATTGGATGCTAATGCTACAGTGGCTACACTGAGTCTGATGGTGGGAGTTAATTTAAATGTCCAAAGGCTCCTTAAGTACCCAATTTCCTTCAAAATTGTCAGAGAGAGAGAGAGAGAGAGAGAGAGAGAGAGAGAGAGAGAAGACTACCCATTAAGAAACTCCATGACACTGCCAGGATATGCCACCCGGTGCCACATCCCTCTCTGCTATCCTATCTCCTGTCCCCAAGACAAGTTGAGGTGGGGAAAGCCGGTCCTTTCCTAGGACATGAACTCAGCAGTGCATATGGGTTTCAGTGTCATGGTCTCTGAGCCCTTCAAGCCGCTCCAGGGCCTTTCTCTCATTAGATGGCCTCTGGTCACCAGTCCAGCCTTCATTTTGCTGACTTGGGGCTGCTTTTCTCCCCAGTGGTCCAACATGACAAATGACTTTGCAGAGCCCCCGGCCCCTCACGATGGCCTCTAAATCTCTCACTGCCGGGGCTTGGACTTGTGGTAGGTGAGCAGTGGCTCAGAATGCTGTGTTTGTGTCAAGTGCCTGGAACACTATGATTCCTCTCCTCTTGGCTCAGAGGTGGCAGGTGGATTTGAACGAGTAGACTGGCAAGAGAGGCAGAGGCCAGGAGTCCAGTCCCAGGCTCTGGCAGATTGTTGTATGAGCCCCAACTCTCCACTCCGTTTAAGTGGCTTCTATATCCCAACCCACCACTCCCACCTGGCCTCCTGATGCATGGAGAGGTGGCCTGCACTTCCCAGCCCTAGACCTTGGGCTTGGCCTCAGATCTTGCCTTGGTCAATAGAATGGTAGCAAATATAAGGCTCAGGCTAGAGATATGTTTGTGTGGTTGACCTTGTCCCCTTGTGCTTCCATCATCACCATAAAAAGACCTCCCCCGTGTAGCTTCCTGTTTAGCTTGACCTCAATGAACCCACATGGGACAGGCCTTAGCCCAGCCCACAGCAAGCAGGAAAGCCTGGCTGGAGGAACAGCTTGAAGCAGGACCTTGCAGCCTCATTTAGCTTTTTATTGTATGCTACTGAGTTTGGGGATGGTTTGTTATACAGCTTTATTGTAGCAATAGCTAACTGATACACAAGTGCTAGGCAGAAAGTCACACCAGGGTGCAAAGTACTGGGAAAGGTAGAGGAAAAGACTAAATGGAGGAGGGGTAAAGGTGCAGTGTGGTAGCTTCTTTCTAACCTGAGTACCACACAGGTCTAGGTACACCTGGTTTCAAGGTGGGGAGATAGCTCAAAAATGGATCAAACATGATAGTTGACTCTTCCCAGTATCTCCCATGCTGACTAAGATCTCGTAATTCTGTGACGATGCATCTGCAGATCTCAGGGAGGCTCAGCCCCTGGGGTAAGTGCCGAAAAATATTCTGGGAAGAGAACACAGTTCTCCAGATGTAAATAGCTGACTGGAAGCGCAGATGCTCACAGAACCCACTGTACTGGCATCCTGGCTTCCCAGACTGGAAATAATCTTCTTGGCAGGAATAAAAACTCCTCCAGAATGGTTTGCCTTGAACTTTGCAATTCCTCCTGCTTGTTCCTGGCCGTGGGGCTAATGCAGCAGGGGCCTCACTTGAGAAGAGACTGGTGCACAGGGTCAAGGGCAGTGGTCTGGCTGTCACCATTATCCACAGATGCCTCTACGAGTTCTAGGGTCAAGGTCATTGATACTCATAACAGCAAGGGCAATAGTCCCAGAGCACGAGGCTTGGGGAGCTGAGGTCCTGAGTGCTAATCCATTCTGGGTGTCTGGGTGACCGTGAGCAAATCCTTTCCCCTCCTTATGTCTCCACAGACTTATTTTCAGACAGGGGGACCCAGGCCTACTCTGCCTCAGAGAATTGGCCACAAAATACTACTAATACAAATGGCCTGGAAAGCTGTTTGCAAATGAAAAGTAGCAGATGTTGTGAAGGGCTGCAATTTGCTGCTATTAATAAGTATAAATGCCTAATAGGAAGCCAGTTTGCTCTGGAAACTCGGACAGCCAAGGAGCAAGCGTTGATGCCGGAATCATCAACATATGCTGCTTCTCATTAGCAAATGGCAGTAGCTGAGAGAGGAGCTCTCAGCATGCTTTCTGCAGAGCCTGGAGATATCACCACATCCTCGCTCCTCCCAGTGTGGGCTGCACCGCAGTGGCACATGGTCCTTATTAGCCATGCCTCTCACCAAGTGAGAGAGCAACCCCTTTTCTGTTGCACAGATGGAAAAAGCTACAACCCAGAGAGGCTCCGCTTGCTCAAGGTCACACAGCAGGGTGGTGGCAAGGGTGGAAATTAAAATTAAGCTGGGGCTGCAGCCTGCCTCACAGACTCCCTGCAGGCAGCCCAGGGGGTTGAGAAACCTTTAGTCCCTGCACTGAACCCAGGTCTTTGGGTTGGAAATTTCACAGCATTGCAGGCTGCTTACTGTAAACCAAGAAGGTCTGGCTGAGTTCAGGGGCCGAGGGGCCCCTCCTGTGGGCCCCATCCCTGAGTAGGAGCCCTTGAGAGAGACTGACAGCGGGTCTCAGTGCAGCCCTCCTCCTCCAGGGAGACTTCCTGGCTCTTTCAAATTTGGCTGAGAAGAAAAAGAGAGTTTGGAATAATTTTATCTCAGTCCAAATGAGAAGCAGAGATTTGGGTTTGAATCCTAGGTCTACCACTTCCTGAGTGACTGGGACAACTTAACCTTCCCCATTTCCTCATCTGAGAATAACAGTAAGCACCCTGAAGGGCTATTTGGAGGATTGGTGGAGATAAAACCATGAATGTGTTAGTGCAATGCCAATAACAACACTTTGACTATTGTTCCAGTATCCTTTTCAGATAAAATTCCCTCAGGAGGGAGAGCTGGTGTGAGGTCACTTCTCTTCATCCCACCACTCCTAGTACTTGGTTCAGGTATAGCAGGTGAACGTAGATAAACAAGGGAGTGGATGATGATGACATGAAAGAAAGAAAGAAAGAAAGAAAGAAAGAAAGAAAGAAAGAAAGAAAGAAAGAAAGAATGAATGAGGAATGAATGAATGAACTTGGTTCCTGTCGATCTCTAATATATTCCGAGGACCTCATGGAGATCATGGATTTGACAATCTTGGCTCTACCTAAAACCTATAATTTCTGGATTATTGCCACACGTTCATCTCTTAGGGTAAATGTCAAATTCTCTCCCCTCTCTGGGCTCTCATGCTCATATACACACGATGGATTGGGAGGCCTGACCTCTGGAACTGTGGTGTTGCAAGGTGAGTTTTCCAGGGCAAGCTGACCAGTGCATTTGACAGAGGACACTGGCAGCCACAGCCCCAGCCTGCCCAGAGAGCCACCCCACCAGCACGCGGGCTAAAGGGTGCCTGGGGTGGGAGGAGTTCTGGCACTCACAGAGTTAATGAGTGAAAAGGGTCAGGGAACAAATGTAGCTGCTTTAGGTTTTAGGAGAACCTCAGTGGCTGCAGGGACTTTTGGGCAAGGCCACCTGGCCATCAACAATCTTCTTTTGATACCCACTCCCGAGATTCAGACTCCTGTCCTCTCTCTCTTGACCCAACCCCAGGGTCAGGGCTGGAGGAAGAGGTGGAGCCTCTGGGACCCACACCCTCTGAGACCCAGGCCCAGCAGGTGGGAGGAGCCTTTGTCCTGGGGATCTAAGTGCTGCTGCTCCTTTCCAGCCATCTTTCACCCCCTATGCTGACAGGGACCTTGGCCCAACAGAACTGGGACAGGGATCTGCTGGCGTGAGTGTCTCCAGCTCAGTCTGCTCAAGGCGGGCCTTTGTTCCGGGCAGCCAAAGAGGAGAGGGCGGGGAAGGACGGGTTGGCACAGAGACACCTCAGTCCAGGCCGGTAGCTGAGCCAAGCAAGTTCTGAGATATATGCAGGAACCCTCTGGCTCCCTGGCAGGACTGTCTGAGGGAAGTGGCAGGGCAAGCCAGGGGGTCCCCCCGCTCTTCTCACCCAGCATCTAACTTCCCCCTGTCAGGGGCACTGCTGGCTAGAGTCCCCAGCCAGAGTGGTTGTGTGCAAACGATACACTGATGTACATGAGTGCACGGCAGCCTGAGGTGTGTGCCCAGATGTGCGTGCCTGGTAATAGGCCTGGTGTTTGCAGAAATCTGTGGCCACGGGAGCATGTTTGCAAATAAACATGGCTTTCCTTGCACATATCCCTGACTGGGTAGGTGGCGCCTTTGGATCACAGACAAGCATCCTCCTTCAAAAAGGAAGCTAACCCTGGGAAAAATCATGCTGGCAAAATGACGGAAACTGATAGCCCTCAGCTGGGAGATTTTTAGGTCCCAGCAACATAGGGCGCCTTCTCAGGAAGTCAGTGCTGCTGGCTTAGGAAGGAGGAGGCACACACACCACTGATGCCTAACCGAGCCTAAATCATCTTGCTCTGTCTTCACTCCCTGCCTCAAGACAGCCACCTCCCTCTCCCAAACCTATGGGAGCTCCCCTTATGGGGCAGGGACCCAGCCTGCTCCTGGGGAAGAGGAAGCAGGTCCTCTGACGGCTAAGTACCTTTGGGCATAGGTAATCTTTGCCCACACAAACCAGTAATGTGTCTCCCTCATTAAGAGATGCTGCCCTGGAGGCAAAACAAGATGATGGCCTAGGCAGCCTCCTAGGCTTCCACCTCATCAACAATTTGGAAAAAAACAACAGCTAAAATTGAAAGGGATCGCACCAGACCCAAAGGAAAGCTGGCGAAAGGGAAGGCTACAACTAGACACCAAGTAGGGCGCCACTGCTGCCATGTGGAGCTTAAACTGGACCTGCTGGAGCCGCTGCCTCCAGGAATGAGGGAAGCCAGACCTCGCTCTGCCACGGGGCCCAGGGACTGGGCCAGCCCACCAGCCGCCATGGGAACCAGGGAGCCCATATGGGACCTCCGCCTCACCTTTGGCGCCTGCCTGACAAGAAGCCTCCCTGCCTGCAACCATCCTGGCACGCAACTGTCCCAGCCCGCCCGCCCTGCTGGAGAGGAGCTGGCGCTGCCGGCTCGGCCCGGTCTCTGCACGCTGGTGGGGGATGGTGCGGCGCCTTCCATTTGCGGCCCCGCGAGTCCATCCGCCGCCCGCAGCCGGCTGGGCTTGGCCCAGCCTCTGCACATGCAATGATGGCGAAGAGATGGCACAGCATCTCCCAGCCTGAAGCCAGGTCGGCCCAGCCTCAGCGTGTTGTGCTGGTGGGGGATGGCGCGGCGCCTTCCTTTTGCGGCCCCGAGAGTCCTTTCTCCGCCGTCCCATGGCCGAGCCGAAGCTCTGGCCACTGCCGCCATGTGAACTTTAAAACTACAGTGGAAATTGAACCACAGGAGTGACCGTTGCTGCCATACCCGCCACCACCACCACGAATAAAGGAAATCCACCGAGAACAGAGCTCACTACTCCCCGGACTCAGGGAGTGGGCGCCCTCAGAACTTAGCCTCCGTGTCCACAGCTGCTCTGCTTCCACACCAAACAAGACACCTTTGAGGGCAGTCTCCCCGCCTGCAGCCATCTCAGCCCGCCTGCAGCCGTCCCAGCCTGCTCGCCAAGCTAGCGAGGAGCTAGCGTGGTGCCTCCAATACACGACCCCAACACCTCAGAGGGGCCGAGTGCCCTGGGTGAGCCGTGTCCCCCAAAGGGGCTGGGTGTCCCGGGTGAGCCGTGTCCCCCAAAGGGGCTGGGTGTCCCGGGTGAGCCATGTGTCCCAGGGGGCCGTGTGCCCTGGGTGAGCCATGCGCCCCAGGGGAAGCAGTGGGACTCAGGGGGAGGGGCGGTGAGAACCAGAAGAGGAGCGGACTCTATTCGTGTGGTCCTGAGATAGTCACCATAAAACAAGCAGACTGCCAAACGAGGAGCGGAGTCTATTCATGTGATCCTGAGATAGTCATCAAAACAAGCAGATTGTCAAATGACAGCAGGGAGGGGAAGGAGACCTAGGGGGAGATAAGAGAACAACCGAAGGACTGGTATGCATGAATATAAGTACAACCAAGGAAAACAGAACTCTGGGGAGAGAGGGCATGAATGGGAGGTGGGAGGGGGGCAATGGTAAGCTATGTACACATATAATACCTAAATAAATAAATAAATAAATAAATAAATAAATAAATAAAAAGAGATGTGCCCTGAGGGTGTTTTCTAGTAGTTCTTCAAATACAAAAGGACAAGAGTTAAAACAAGAGCTTTAAAAAGGGTTTTATGCTTTATACACTGGGGGGGGGGGTTAGATTGGTACCACATTTTTAAAGGAATAATTGGATAGTTATTACAAAACCTAAAATTATTCGGCAAACTTCCTCTTGGAATCTTTATTGCAGAAATCCTAGCACGCAGGGACAGGTGCATGGTTATGGACGTTCACTGTGGCTTTGTATGCGATCATGACTACTTGGAAACACCCTAAGTGCCCATCCATGGGGTATTGGTAAAACTAGTTGTGCTACGTCCATATTCTGACATAATGTGTGGTTGCATCATTGACATGGGAAGATATTCATCATCCATCTTTGCCTTAAAAAAAGCAATTTTCAGAAAAGTACATCGACTCAATTTTTATTTTTAAAAGACAACTCTGTAGCTGTGTATCCATATACATTCAGATATATTTTCATGTGAAGAATAATTTCTGGAGAGATAGTAAAACCTCTAACGGTGATTAGCTCTAGAGAGCTTGAATTTTTCTAGAAAGAGGGTATGACTTAAACATTGTTTTAACTTGGGAATTAAAATAATTTTCAAAACATGCGTTAACTTTAGTCTTTTAAACCAAATTGGCTAGCCAGCCCCAACTTTGGTTTAGGGTCAAAGTGTTCATGTTTCATGATAACCATATGATTTCTAACATTTGGGAACTAGGAAGAGGGTCCATGGATGATTGGTCTGACCCTGTGGGTCAGCCCAAGGATGACCAGCAGCTGGGAGCTGTGAACGGTTTTTTCTTGCAAATTTAACTAGCCCATGGGGGCAGGAAGGAAGAAGGTGGGGACAGCAGGGGGTGGTCCTTATTTTAGAAGGTAACTGAGAGTTGAGTGAGCTCACAGTCCACCTGGAAGCTTCTATAGGAAAAGCTCACCCCCACCCAAAACAGATAGGATGCCCTCTCTCCATAGGCAGGTTAAGTGGGAAGTGAGGACCAGGGGCACCTCTGCTCTCTGTCCCAGGGTTCAAACCCCATCTTTCAGTGGAGTTGGGTCCACTCAGTTTCCATGAAGACTGCCCTGAAACCTGGTCCTCGCCTGGACCTGGCCTTCCCTTGCTATAAGATGTTGGCAAAAGTCCTCTCTTCCCAGGCTGTCATTTTTCAGATATAAATGAATCTATACTGTCCTTTCTATCTGAAAGCTTCCACCATAATTAATTATCTTAAGGCTGGAAAAGCCTCCAGAAATTTCATTCCAAGATCGCCCCCTATTTTATTCCCGTCTTGGTAACTTACTCTGTCTGAATCACAGGGAGGTTCGGGGCTGCCCCTTCCTTAGTTTTTGAAATCTTGAAGATGTTAGATGATATCAGACAGAAATGTACCTTGTGTCTAAGCAAGAACATTGCCACAACTTGCGATCCTCAACTATGACGTGGGCAATGTTATCACCGTCTCTGTCATTAACAGGAACAACTGTGAGGAAGGGGTGGCTGCACTGAGCCAGCCCAATGGGGTAGAGGGAGCACCAGCCTTTGAACCCCGTCTTAGGTTCCAATCCTGACTCAGCCACCTGTCAGGTGTGTGACTTTGGGCCGGTTACTTATGACTTTGAGCCTCAGTTTCCTCCTGGGCAGATGGGGATAATAAGGGTTTTATCTGCTGCTGGGTGACAGATCTGGCAATGTCCATTCTTGCTTTTCTTTAACTGGGACCGCAGTTCATGCAGGGGACTCAGCTGTGCCCCCGGCTTAAGGTTTCCAGCTGGCAGAGTGAAGAAAGTAAGGCAGAGGCTCCCACTCCCAACAGCCAGGAGAGGGTCCCACTGGACAGTAGCTGTGGGCCAGTGGGTTCCCATTAGGAGGGTCGCAGTGGAGAGGTGCGTGGTGGTGGTGAGGCCATGTCCTTACCTCATCGTGTGCAGCTGGGCCATCTGAGCTGCATCAGGCCGAGGTTGGGAATAGATTTCCCCTCCAAAACCACGAGAAGTGGCTGCTCTGGGCTAAATTTAGATGGGGACTCAGGAAGGTCAGAAAGAACTGCCGGTGCGGAGTGGGAGTGGGATGGGAGCAGCGGTCTGTTCCTGGCTCATGTGTGCCCAGTCTCAGAGGATAGGTACGGTAGCCCAGGGGGAGCCCGGGAACCCCAGCCACCCTCTTTCTGTGACAGCGATGACCAGCCCTATGTGAAACGTCACTGCCTGTGTCAGACAAGCTCAGGGCTGGAGAACCAGGGAGAGGGCGCTGGGCATGGAGAGCCCGCGGCGGTGGCGGGTCAGCGGGGAGCAGGCAGTGCAGCTGTTCGGATCTGGGCTTTGCGATCTGAGGGCTTGCCGTTCAGATTCTAGCTCTGCCACTTAATAGCTTGGCCAGGCATTTAACATTTTCAAGCCTCCAAAAGGTTATGCAGATTAAATAATATAATACGTGTAAAACACTCAA
Source organism: Vespertilio murinus (assembly GCA_963924515.1). Taxonomy (NCBI): domain Eukaryota; kingdom Metazoa; phylum Chordata; class Mammalia; order Chiroptera; family Vespertilionidae; genus Vespertilio; species Vespertilio murinus. The sequence goes on along the minus strand of OZ004712.1, from coordinate 54,476,838 downwards.
CGCGGTTCCCAGGGCATCTGCACCAAATAAATGGCAGCTATCATTAAGGTGATGACAGCCATGACTCGCTTGCCCTTCGGTTTGCTCCTCCTTCTGGAAAAGATGAAGCTCCCCTAAATAAAAAGTTCAACTTCCAAGTTCAACTTTAAGGGTTTCCAGATGTGCCCTGTGAACGCCGAGAACTTCTGCCGCTGATACCTTATCAGACGCGCTGGGAGTGGAGCTGGAACTTGAGGGAGCTTGCACTGGGACATCAGGGGGTTGGGCTCTGTAGTCAGCCCCGAGCTCTCCCACCAGTTTTCGCTCCTCTCCCTTCTCTGGCTTGTCTAACACCCTTTACTCTGCTGCTGAAAAGCACAGGGCAGGAAGAGGAGGGGGGAAAAGCGCGCGCGCGCGCACACACACACACACACACACACACACACACACACACCCCTGAATTATTTTTATTGCCCACAGAACCTGGGAAAGTTAGATGAAGCTAGGGAACCATTCTAACGAGCAGATGAAATGAGTTGGAGGTTACCTGCGCCCTGATAATCTATGTGGCTTCTCCCCTGACCTTGGAACAGGAGTAATCCAAAGTGGGCCGTGGGGCAGGGAGAGAAATCCTGCTGGCTCCTGGCCAAGCACAAGAGGCCGTGCTGTGTGTCGGCATGTGGGTACATCGGCTGGCACGGCACGTCTGGCAGGCCAGGGGCGGGCAGCGAGGCCCAGCATGGGGGCATTGGCACAGAGTCCGGCGGCCCCTGCTGTGACAGGGACAGAGGAAGCCGCCTCCAGGCACCAGGAAGCACAGGGCGTTTGCTGAGTTTGCAAACTAACCTGCAGGATGCAGGACTGACGCAGCAGCAAAGAAACAGAATGTGACAATTTAGAGCAGGTAGCACGCCGTAAGCGGCATTCATTTAAAAAGCTGTTCTCCTCCATTAAGCCTTCTTGGGCTGCTGCTGTGTAGGTAGCCAGATCAGAGTCTGGGGCGTGTGGGGGCCTGATTTTGGGAGGAGGACTCTCTGCATAAGCTCCCATGCCACCATGTGCTGAGTGCAGACCACCTCAGGGAACCTTGCAACTGCAGCGGAGAACCCGGCAAATGCCAGAGAGGCGAGACGGGCAGAGAGGCGGAGTCTAGGCCAGAGGCTCCAAACTACCGGAGCGTGGAAATCAACTGCAGAGCTTCAAGAAAATGCTGACGGCTAGGCAAAGTTCAGACCAACAAAATCAGAACTTCCAGAAGCTGGGCCTCTGTTTTCTCAAAGCACTGTACTCCTGTCTTCCTCCCCCACTGATTACCCTGGTGATGGGCAGGGGCTGGGGCAACTAGCCCTGGCTGTAGGGAGCATGGGAGTTGGGTTCTAAGGATGTTGTAGGTCTGCCCCGGGCCCGAGAAATGCAGAAGGTTAGAGACTCCTGAGCACAGATAGGTGGAGTGGGCGTGACAAGAACACTGGGCCACTGTACTCGGCCTCACAGTTTATAAAGCAAGTCCGAAGGCAGGATGCGTGTGACCTCCACAGTCTGAGGAGGCAGTGATGACAGCCTCCATTCTGCAGGTGAGGACACAGGTTCAAAGAGGTTTAATGACTTGCTCAAGGTCACGCAGTCAGTGAGTGGCATAGCTGGGTCTCCATGCCCTGGGTGCATGCCCTGCTCTGTAATTGGTTCGGCCTCCATCTCACTCGGGATCCCCTCGCGCAGGGCCAAGTGGCCGTAACTCCGCCTTGAGGGGCAGCAGCTGCCTGCACCGGCTCCAAACATCACGGACATTGATGAAGGCAGAATTGGGCTGGAGAGTCCGTTTAAATCCCTCTTTGAATTGTTCTTCGGCCAGCGTGTTTCCATGGAAGTTCTGTCTAACACGTACATCTCACGTCTCCAAATAAGGCTTCTCTCATCTGGGGCCTGGCATGACCGTCGCTCAGTGCAGTGTGATGCCACCCTGGAGGGCAGGGAAGGGATGGCATGCCCGACTTCATGAGATTTTACCATTTATGGAATTGTCTCATGGGTTCAAGGGCTGTAGACTTCAGAGCTGACCTCATTCCTGGGGCAGCTGCTCCCTGGAGCTCAGCATGAGTCTACGTTATGTCCTGGAGCTCAGGGCAGGGTCTGGGGACAGGGCGCAGCCTGATCCCACAGGTTGGCTGACACATCGGGATAACCTGCACTCCACGCTGCTCACAGCATGCTGGGACCTGGGTGGCTTGTTCTGACTCAGTCACCCAGTCACCCGTCCGAGGCCATTCCCTTAGTGATCATCCCACTGGACCAAGAAGTAACTCTGACCCACAGACTGTAGATGAGGAGGCTTCATCCTGACCTCTGTGCTGTCAGCTGGTCCCGTCAACTCAGCTTCCTAAACACAGGGCAGACCCAGAAAATTCACAGACACCCAGTGCTTCTCTGTGCTTGTCTCCTTTGAGGAATGAAGGGAATACGAACCAACATAGCCCAGAGTGCCAGGACTCTAAAGGGAGGGCTGGAGGCTGGTCTTAGGGTGGCACAGAGAACATGGAGCATGGAATGGGCATGGTTGATCACCCCCTCAGTAGCCCCTCATTTGATCTTCTCTCTTCTTTTACTCTTTTACTCTTTATTAGACATTGCTTGGCAGGATCACTCACTCATACCTCAGTCTGCATGAGCTGCCCCTGATGGTGGTTGCAACAGGGAGGGGGCAGGAGTGAGAGTCCTGTGTTCCCAGTGACCCCAGGAGCAAGGGACCCTGACTGACCACAACCTCTGTCTTTAGAACCAGCTTTTTCTCCTTTTCTCCCCACCTTCTCCTTCCTGTCCCCCGTGACTAGTCTCCCGGTGACCCTCACTTGTGTGTAACTGTAAAAGTGAAGCTTGGAGTTTTTGTGACACTTGGAAAAGGTAGCCGCATCCATGCAGACCTGATAAGACCCGGGGGAAAAGAGAAAAGTAGCTATGAAAGTGTGGCCTGGCTGCTCAAACCTGGATGAGATCCTCAGGCTTATATTTTGTTGGATATAAGCACTCATCTCAGCCATTTATGCAACATCTTTGCCAGTGACACCCAATTCCAAGGGAAAACGATAAGAATTGTGCACATCCTTACATGGAATCAGAGGTGATGCATGAAAGAGTGTGACGCAGCATTAAGCTGCTCATCGGTACTGGTGGTCTAATCTGTTGCTTGTGTACCATGATAATCTGCTCCTACTTACAAAAACAAAGGGGTGGGAGCATTCTTTACATCTCCTAGTTACTTAGCCTTCTAAGGAGGCCCCTCCTCCATCCCTAGCAGACAGAACTGAGGCCCTCCTGAGTGCAGGCGTGGGCGGGACACCTATGGGATGAAGTGTGTTCTCCCAAGGTCTCCCTACCAGAATGGATTCTGGTCTTCTCCCTGTGGGTGGTGGTCCATCTTGGCAGATAGAAACAAACTAGTCCTGCACGTGGATGTTCTCAGCCGCTTTGTTCATAACTGTCAACACTTGGAAGCAACCAAAATATGCTTCTGAAGGTGAATTGATGAGTAAACTATGGCACATCAGACAACAGAATATTATTCAACGCTGAAAAGAACTGGGCGATCGAGTCATGAAAAGACATAAAGGAACCGTCAATGCATTTTACTAAGTAAAAGACGCCGATGTGAAAAGTCTACATATTCTATGATTCCAAATGTATGGCATTCTGAAAAAGGCAAAACTATGGAGACAGTGAAAAGACCAGTGGTTGCCAGGGGTTGGGGCAAGGGAGGGATAAGTGAGGAGTACAGGGGATTTTTAGAGTTATGAGAACGCTCTGTATGATACCATAATGGTGGTCACATGTTCTTCTATACTGGTCAAACTCCCTAGAATATATGACAAGACTGAACCCTAAACAATGGACTTAGGATGATAGTGATGTGTCAATGTAGGTTCATCAACTGTAATAAATAGACCACTCTGGTTGGAGAGGTCAATAGGGACATAGTCTGTGTCGGGGAGGAGAGAGCAGGGAAAATGTAGGAAGCCTCTGCACGTTCTGCTTAATTTTGCTGTGAAACAAAAATTATTCTAAAGATAATGTCTATTAAAAAAAAAACACATACATACACACACAATGAGCTAGGGAAAGAGAAACAAACTATTCTTCTATCATTTTTAAGAGAATATGTCCCCAATCATGTATCCTTCCTTGTTCTCTTACACAGACAAACATGACATGCTCAAGGAGACACAGGTCGGGTCAAGGGACCAGACTTGCCACCACCAGAACCATGGGAAGCTGCACTGGCTGAGAGCCAGGGCTGGGGGAGGACTCAGAGTCCTGAGACTGATGCTGTGATTGGTGAGAACAAAAGGAGGGTACGAAGTGGACTACAACAAGGGCCATGGAACCTTCTGTCTGTCAATTGGGGCCTTCTCTGGAGGGAGTGGCCCAGAGCAGTGTGTGTGTGTGTGTGTGTGTGTGTGTGTGTGTGTGTGTGTGTGGTAATATCAGCAACACCAGCCAAGCCTTCTAGATTTTCCCATGCTGTGTATTCCTGAATATGCAGACCCACTTGTGCCATCTATAAATTTGCTTCCGCTAATGCCAGGACCACAAGTTCCTGTCCAATCAGTTACACTGAGCTGGACCCAGGGCAGCTCAGTGTCCCCACCGTCCACAGCAGAGCCTGTCAGGCCTTTCAGTGAACAGCCCAATGAGGCCTCCAGGCACTGGACTGTGAGGGGAGGGTCTATTGGGCACCGCCCAGGGGATCCAAGCAGCTGCAGGTGGCCAAAAGCTGACCCCTAAAAAAACAGTCTAGATGGTGCCGCGGAACACATCCTCTGGGTATCAGCAGCCTGGCCCAGCTCACAGACACGGCTGGACTTCAGCCCTGACACAACCCCTGGGGCAAGTGTCCTTGTGTAGTCACTACCTACACCACAGTCCCGGGCTCTGTGAGCACACACACTCACAGTCCCAGGGACATAAGGGCATCTCAGGAGCCAGAAGAACCAGCTCTGCCTGACCTCCTGTCTGAGGCTGGCCACGCAGTCAGCCTCCCAGATTGGCTGTTTCCTCACCTGTAAAATGAGAAGCTCCAATTGCGGACACATGGGAAATTGAGAGCACATTTCCTTTCCTTTCCCTAGATTACCCCCGTTCCCTCTTGAACTTGACCCAGTCCTCCCAGACCAGGCTAAAATTGAAAATCAATTTTAATTATAAAAATCCGTTTACCGAACCAATAAATCACCCTGGCCCCGGCTCGGTTGTGGGGAGAAGGTTACACCTGGAGCGGGGCTCATAAGTCACTCCTCCCTCCGCCTCACTGCGCTGGGCTGCCCTGCCGGGCCGCGATATTCATCTCTGTCGCTGGGCTGTGGGTTATCAATGCCCTGGGCGGATGGATGGGAGCCCAGATGTGCTGATACACTTCGTGACAGTTGTAACTTGATTTCCAGCCGAACCCTTGACAGGAAACCCTGGTGGGCTTCTCACCCCCTTCCCAGTGGTAGGGGATGATATATAATGAGGAGAGAAACTGTTCTTTGAGTTGCCTCCAAATCTGGGGTCTGAATAAGACGGTTGCCCAAATGGGGAGAGGGTATATAGCATTATCTGTCTACCAGGTGTCCAGAAATGAGCTTCTAAAATTAACTAACTGATCAATGCCTATTGCTGTTAGGATTATCCCTAATGTGCTTTAAGAAGCAGGCACCATCTGCTTCCCATAGCCATCCAGGGCATGAGCTCAACGACCCACCTAGAGAAAGGGGAAGATACTGCATGGAAGGGAGGTCAACGCATCAGGGGGCTCTTGGGCCTTAGAAGTCATTTGTCACCTGTGACCCCCAGCTACGGGCAAAGATTCCAGCCCATACACCTTTGTTTAACACTGCAACCCGAAGCTTGGGCAGAGCTGGGGAAGGCACCTAACAGACAGCCGCTGGCTCTTGGGAACAACTCCTTTTGGCAGGTGGGATGAGTCTCACTTCCTTCATCCAGCAACTCATCATGAACCCCAGAGCTTCCTGTTAAGACCTGGCTGCAGAGATGTCAGTGCCTGCAGCCTTCACCGAAATCTGGACATCCCACTGGAAATCGGGGCTTTCCTGTCCTTGCCTCTCATTCCTCTAGGCAGCAGAGATACAAAACAGGAAGCCTGTATGGAGGGAAAGCCAGTGGATGTGGCTGGCCCATCACTAGTGAGACAGGGGCCACAAGTGGCTTTTGTAATAGGATTGTAGGACTGAGCAAGCCCAATGTGCTCTGGCCACCTAAACTCCCTGCCTTCCTGGCACTGGGGGACCCGGGAGTGGGCATCCACTGCATTTTCAGCTGTCCAGGCCCGCAGCCACACAGCACATCATCTATGGGCAGGCTGGGCTGCCCTAGTGATTACTTACAAGTTATGTGCCTTTGGGCAAATTCCTTAATGTCTCTGAGCCTCAGTTTCTTCCCTATAAAATGGGGATCAATGTCCCTGACTTGTTTGTAATGAGAGCATTTCACACAGGAAGTCTCCCTTGGAATAGTTTACTACTCCTCAGCATCTCTTCCTGAAGATGTAAAGGGGACAACACTCAAGACACACCAAATTGGCCATCTACTTGCATTCACTTTGTGGGAGGGAAAATCAGAAGTGACACCCTAAGTGAGAATGTAGAATTGCTTATGGAGTCATTGCAGAGGCATCAGATTTAAATTTTTAAATCGGATTTGAGTCTCACTGTGCCACACATCAGCTGTGTGACTTTTGAGAAGTCATTTAACCTTTCTCGTCTGTTACGTTAGATAATAATGGCAACTTCAAAGAGTGGCTGGGCAGGTTCAATGAGATATTGCACGGAGAGGCACTTGGGAGATGGCAAGTACTAAACAGATCCTTGATATCATTTCATTTACCACCACTGTCCCATTAGCAATGATAATTTAGAGTTCGCCTGTATCAAGCTTTCCAGGGTGCATAAATGATAGTAACTATTAACTTCTTGATTCAGTTCTTTCACTTCCTTCCATTAAGGCACCAGAAGAGAAATCATTTTTCTTTTTCCATCCACTCATCATCACTTTAGATATCCCGCTACACTAAGATATAAGACCAAGGAGGCAAGAACATTATAAAAAAAAGAAAGAATGAAGATGAAAGAAGAAAAAGCAGCTAAGCCCAGACACGGGCCCCAAGCTGAAGAATAGGTTTAATGAAATTGAAAGCTCTGGTGCTTGTGGTAATTGCTATTGAGGAATCCATATCACATCAGAACTCTCTCCCAGGGAGTTTGGTCTCTCTACTTTCTCTGCACCTGGTACTAAAATTGCTTCTATCTTTGGGAAGACACAGCCACAGAGCCCAGAGGTGACTGTGAGGTGACTGTCCATTGTGGGGCCTGAATGGTGGCAAGAAGCATCTTGGTTCAAACCTGATTTTGTCCATGAATTTCCCAAACTTGGACCTCACTAATTTCTTCTGCAAAAGTGGAAAGTCTGCCATCTCTTAGGGCTGGTTATCAGAGACACATAAAATAAGCCACACTCTGCTTCTGCTGTAGACCAGAAGGGTTAAGTTTCTAACACCACCCAAATGCTGGCCCTACTGGAATCCCAATGCCACTGAGGCACTGGCACCTGCTCTTTGGACACCCGTTGGCTACAGGAAATACCTTGACCACACCTGTTTGATGTCACTAGAACAACCAGATCCCAGACATAAGTAAAACAAAAAGCTTTTAATCATGACTGAAAGAGCAATACACTGAGTGGGGACAGCTGGAGGCAAGTTGGTATAGTGGAAAAAGCCCAGGAGAGACTTGAGTTTGGGTCCCAACCAACCACTTATACCAGGAACTTGACTCTGGGAAGTTCTGGGTGTTGGTTCTGAATTGTGGTTGGGATCAACTGAGTCCTGCCCGACGCAGCCTAGCCTGACTGAGGCTTTAAAACCTGGATCAAATTAGATGGGTTGACCTCATACTTCTTAAAATAATAGTTTGCTTATCAATGATCAAGAATTGTTGGGTCTCTATTTGAGGCTAAGTAATGTGCTATACTAGACAAGTCAGGTAAAAGAGTATCTTAAAAGTCCAAGAGAAGCCTTTGAAATCATTATGCATTTTCGGATGGTCAACTGCCATCATGAATTAAACAGTAAAGAGTTAGATAGCTATATGTAGGGTGCTATGTAGAAAGGGCTGGCTGACAGGACAAGAGTAATAGGCTAGGATTGGAATCATTTTCAGTTCTGTGCAAAGAACTGAACCAGAAGCGGGCAGATGAGATCAGTGGGGTCTGATTCCCAGTCTAAATGCTGGTATAGCTGAGGCGGCTATGCATAGGCCCTGGCAGATAGAAATGTGAGCTGGACAGTTCTCGAAGGAAAGCACAGGGCATAGCTGCAAGTGTGTATTGTGACCCTGCCAGGCCACTTACGAGGGCAGGACTATCCGGAGCAATCATCACATGCAGGCAGCCAAAGGGCTTGGGAAATCTACACCAAATCTCAGACCCTTGAGAGTGAAGAGAGGGGTACTCCAAGATGCACATAAGTCCTAACTATTACATAGAAAGGGATAAAATAAGAAAAAGGAGAAAATTCATTACAAAATGAAAGGTCTTTGAATGGTTCAAAGTCAAGAACACCTTGACTCCATATTGACGAGGGCTCAGCAGACCTCAAGTGTCATGACCTCAAGTGTCATGTCATGAACCCAAACTGAATCCAGCTCCAGGGACAGAGAGAAGGTTGAAGTATGTGACTTGTCAGTTCCACCAGAGCCAATTATCACAACTATGTCCATTTTCCCAGCCTGCCAACCAGAGTCAAAGACTGTGTGCATTTGAAATCTCCAACCTTTGAAATATTTACCTGTTCCTGGCATCTTTTGATTAAACATTGTGCGAGGTAATGACTATTTTACTTCTTATTCTTTTCTAGCCCTTTCAAATGACTCATTGTGATGTGACAGTAGAGCCCCATTTACTCTTACTAAATAAACAAGGCTACAAAACTCTTAATGAACTGAAACTCATCAAATGTTTGAAAGCAAATAGCAGTTTTAAGGTTCTTTCCCTTTTCATGTATCTCTGTGTGAAACATCTCACTTCTCCATAACTAACAGGTTCAGACAGCCACAGCCGTATGCTGGAAATCAGGCTTTGATCCTTAGCTCACCTGAAGCATTAGGAAGTAGGCTGCCCACACAGGTGTAAGAACTTTGCTGCTTGACTGGTTCTCCAACTAGCAAGATGCTATCCCTCTTGCAAACACATTGGCTGTCTGGCTGCACCAAGGGATTCCTATCTTCCTTTGGAGGATGCCTTAAGAACTTTGATGCATTTAAAAAGACATCATTAGGGTGCAGTCTGTGGTTGTCAAGCAGACCAACTTCCCTTTTTAGAATAAATGGACTGGTATGCAAAGGTATTGAACTTTTGTATGGGCCATGCTGCCTGTCAAGCAATTGTGAGCCAATGGGATGGGTATTCTGGAACCCAGAGCCCCATATCCTCTGTACATTTCCTCCTTTTCCAATGCCATCCTCATCTAGGGGCAGGCAAGTACCGATGTTCCTACTGAGATCATCGGCTTTGCAATGGTTGGGAATTGCTGAAACTATCATAGGGTCTGGGATCCACTGAATAGCAAAACCACCCAATTAGGGAGCATCTGGATATCTATATTGATTTCTACACTAAAAGTTGTAAAAATAATCAGATTACTGGGCAATGCTGCTCAAATTTCAGATAACAGGTTACCTTGGGAAATGGGGTTGCTACCTGAGCATTTAGGTCCAGGTGTGTCTTTAGAAGGAATCTGATGAAGGTGGAGGGATAATGCTCGTAGCCAAAAATAAGCACTTTCTTCTCTGGCCACCAACTACTCCTAACCTTGGACAACCACATAGTCTTAAAGACAGGTGTCTCTGGACAAATGTGAATGTGGCAAAGGGCTGTGCCTGGCTCTCTGAAAGCAGCTCTGTTCTTAACTCACTGTGTCTCCCAGATGCTCACGAGTCTAGACATACATATCCCATAGATCCTAGTGGAGGCTTTCCAGGTTGGTCTATCTCTTGTTAGAACTACCTGGGGTAGTTAGGAACCATCTGACAGTCCTTGGGAATATCACAATACATGTCATGCTGTTGTTTTGTGATCAAATATGCTCAATATTAGTGTTCTCCCATTGACTTGTTATAGGATATAGGGATCTTAGACCTCTAATCTGCAGAATGGAGAAAATGGCTCCTGATATATACTTGTAAATCAAATATACATGGTAGAACTAAGACTGTGACACCTCACCCAAAAGAAAGCTGCTAGAAATCTTTACCATAATCAGGCAATGAAATGAACATGAGGTTTCTGTCCATGTTTGAAGTCTGAATTCTGTCCATATCCGAAGTCTGCTTCTGCCTACTTCTCAGCAGTATGCCTTTGGCTACCAAGAATTAACTCTAGACGAAACCAGTTTGGCTCAGTGGATAGAGCACCGGTCTGCGGACTAAAAGGTCCCAGGTTCAATTCCGGTCAAGGGCATGTACATTGGTTGCAAGCACGTCCCTGGTGGGGGGTGTGCAGGAGGCAGCTGATTGATGATTTTCTCTCATTGACATTTCTAGCCCTCTATCCTTCTTCCTTCCTCTCTGTAAAAAATAAATTATATATATTTAAAAAGAATTAATTCCATCTGACTCTAGAGCATAGACTACCACCCAGAACAAGAAGCTGGGCAATGGAGAATCCTGCCAGGACCAATATTGATTGGTTTGCTTGATTAGTTGGTTAACTGAATATCACTACTTTCTAATATAATTAAAGCAAGATAAATACTAGGGCTTTGTCCCGTAAGCAAGTGCCATTAGTGATCATGGTGACCCTGATTAAAAATGCAATTGACTGGAAGGATAATTTATTAACTCTCTAGTCTCTAGTCTAGTGCCACTCTGTGGTTTGTGGGGCCTTGAGATATGATGTGGCTGGCAAGGAACACCCTAACCTTTTGTGATACCCCTGATCTCTTGGGAAGGAATTTATTATACAAGGACATATATGAGATGGCTTCTCCTTACAGGCAGAGCTACTATGTGCTTGCCACAAGCTCCTTTATAAAGTCTCAGGGACTTTATAGTGCCATGGGACCATTGTGACCATTCTTTCCTTTTCCTTACTTCCCTCAATCCCAAACCCACAATCTGCAATCCTTTGTTTCATCCTCATCAGGTTCATCACGAGTTTAAAATATATTTGGATCATTGATCTGGTCGTGAAATACTTAATGAAAAAGTACATGAAACAAAACAAGTGTGCCTAGTGGGAGAGAAATAGGATTTATTTACTTGTGGGGTTGAGGAGACTCCACAGGCTTCTAAAAGAAGTAGTTAATTGGTTCATGATTCTTGTCTCATACACACATGAAGGTGCCCAGGAAGTAATTCACTCCCATTGGATAATTCAGACAGCACGTGCCTCCTGGAGGAAGCCAGCTGCCAGACTCGGTGGAGCACAGGTCTCTGCCCTCTTCTCCTGGGTGTTATCTGTTGCATCTTCAGTCAAGTAAGGCATGCCAACTGCTGGCCTGGTAGGGGAATGTGTGGTGGTGTAATATAGGTGCATCATAGCATCATATCACTTTCCCTCAGTCACCCCATTGATGTCTCAGCATGCCCAGTCATAGCAAGGGGATATCCCTTCATGGAGAGCTGAGAGGGTCTCAGTGGAATGTGTTGGTAAAGCACTTAAGTACCTCCTTGTGTTAGATAAATACAAGGCATTGTTATTCTATTGGCTATGTTCTTAGTTTTTAGAATGTGTCTAAATGTGCTGACTGGTGGACAAACATTACAAATCAGAAAGAGCAATGCCTAACACAGAAGGGAACACCCCATCAGCTCTGCCTCAAACCTGGACAGTGTTCTGATGATGGCCTCGGTGTGTCTGGAAAGGCCAGTGAGATCTAAAGGCGGACTTCTGGTCCTACTGTAGAGATAACAAAAAGCCGACCCACTGATGTGGCTCTGACACTTTTTTTTTCCTTTCAAAAAGGCAGTTTGTTTTTCCAACTGTTCCCCTTCCAAAAACAGGGTCCTTTAGTGGTTTTTATTTTTATTTTTTCTTAGAGTGGCTTCATCTGCTGTCCTTTTCCCTGGGATGCTGTCAGGTTTGGATGGACAGGGACATACTGCTGGGACATTTGATGTCTTTATGACTAGAGAGAGGAGAAAGGAATGAGGCAAATAGGGAGGCCTGCAGGGGGTTGCAAAAGCTGCCCTGGGCACCTTGTGGGAAGCCAGGGCTGAGCACCCCATCTTTAATGGGAATCACAAAGAAACGTGCTTGAGGGGTTGACAGTAATAATTGAGTTCACCAGCATGCTTGGAAACCATTTGTGCTCATCCTTGGGTTTTTTTAAGGGCTAAACTCATCTTTTTAAATGTTTATTTGGAGAGAAAATACTATGTATAAGTAGATATGTCTATAGAGAGAAATAAGGACATATCTCTACCTACAGTTTTGTTATTACTCTGCCATACAATAAATGCTTACTAATTTCCATACCATATATGGAGGGATCTGCCACATGTGAATTTCTTTCATCAGTAATTGCTGTGCCTGTGACTCCTTATACATTATAGGTACCACAGGGATGGTTTCCAAATAAGAACCCAGAGAGAGGGACAGATTCACAGATGCTAGCTAAAAATGTCTAGAAATTATAGGCCGATTGAGGTCATTGAGAAACAAGTTATTCAATACATCCCCTGGGGAATAGAGACAGACTTTTCCCCATGATTCCAAAATTACTCGGCAGTTTCATTAGGGTGAAAGGCAGTGCTGCCTTGTAGGTGCAGAGAGTAGAGGCTGTCATTTAAAATTTAGAGAGGGTGGCGTTTGATGGTCTGTCTGTTCCTGCTCATCAAAAAAGTTGCTCAAGTTTGTGGGATAGAGGAATTAAAGTAAAAAGGGTTATCATTGAAACATTTGACTGAATCTGGCTATGTATATATGGATATTCAGGAAATCAGTGCTGCTGAGAAAACTGTTAGCCAGGCAGGCATTTACAAAGATGGGGAGCTGTCCTCAATTGCTGGCGCTGAAACTTAGCACTGCAGAATTTTGTCATTTGAAGTGGTTCCACCACATGAACGAATGTTTTTTCCTGGCTCTGAGTAGAGTTACTTCTCAACCATCCCTGGACAATGTTAAACTAAAGGAGTACTGCTCCAGTCACAGGAGGATGGAATTTTATGGATTATAGAAAACTATTTTTTGAACCTTTTCAATATGGCAGAAATAATTAGTGCTCACTCATAGCTGGTTCTTTCCTTCCTAGGCACACAGAAATGGAGCCTCCAGCACCTTGCAGTTATGCAGGGCCATGTGACTAATCCTGGCCAGTGGTATGTGAGTAGAAGTGAAAAGTGTAACTGTTGTGCCAAAGCATGTAAGGTATGTAAACATCCAGCTTGCTCTTCCCTCTGCAGTAGTAATAACATAGATCATGTTTAAGTTCAGATTCCTCTAATCCCAAATTCCCATTTGGAAAGAATATTTTATGGAGAGCGGCTGGACCCACAGCAAACTTTAATAAACAAATAATAAAATAGTATGTGTTAAGTTCCTGAAAATTTGAAGCTTATCTTATTCTGGCATACCCCGTCTTCACTTGGTTACTCATTTTGTTGTCTTAAAGCCAAGGACATCACAATAAAACCTTATGCTTCTGCCAAAGACATCACATAAATATAAATGGGAGAAAGGAACTTTGTTCCGTTGGGGAAAAACATACCTGATGATGCCCACACAGTGATATTGTTTAAATTGAGAAAACTATGAAAGAAATGTTTGCAGAGTCTGAAGTTTTCATTTGGCATAGAAGCATGGGGGTAAGCAAAAGTAGGTTTACTGTTGTAAATAGATGAAACACAGAGTTTATTCTTATATTATTATTTATTCTTGCATTATATATTTTCCCATACAAACAACTATAAACCATCCCTGTATATATCTGAACTTCCTTTTGAAATCATGAAAGAATCTGTTGGATATCTGATGATTAGAGTTCTGGAATGTATGATGAAGCCAGGTTAAGGTCAACATCACCGCCATGAATGATGGATGTAACCATCAAGCAGAGTTTAAAGGAGATGAGATCTGAACAGAGACCATGGGATGTGATCAAGTGGCATCACAGGTTACCTTTTAAAAGAGTAGTTTCATTGGGGAGGGGGAAACACGAATTGCAGAGGGCTGAGGAGGGAGAGGGGGACAATAAAAGTAGGAAGTGTAAACCACAAACAAAGTATTTGGTGGTACAGGAAGGAAACAGGACTGTAGTTAAAAAGAGAAAAACAAAACTTGAATTTGATTGAAAATGGAGGTACAAGAATCAGGAAGAAATAGAGGATAACAAAATGTGGACAGAAACCCCTAGTATGTTTGAAGAGGGTAGGATTCAGAGCACAAGTGGAAGTCACTTGCTACAAAGAGAGGGGACTTAGGAGAGTTTGCAAAGGCTTTCTTCCTGTATTATTTCTTATCTGAGTCCATCGATCATCATACAACTAATTTCTACTGGCCAAGAACTCCAGGAATCATCTTAAATGTCTTATCTCCTTCAACCTCCCCTGCATGCTGTTATCTCTAACTCTATATAACCTCCTGAGCATCTCTTAAACCTATACCTTTATATAGCCTTAAATCAGGTCCTTACTTCTGATAAAACTATTGTAATCATCACTCTGCCCTTTAGCAGCTGGGTGACCTGAGGCTCATTATAAACCTTTCAATTTGTCATCTGCAAAATGAAAATAAAACAACTACTTTGTAGCAGTACTGGAAAGATTAAATCAAATAAATACCTGGCACAGTGGCAGCAAAAACATCTTCCTTGCTCTCTGTAACTCTGGGTTTCTTTTATAATTATTATCATTATTTGTTCACTATATTGCCACCAGAGTGATCTGTTTGACACTCAAGTTTGCCACTGTCTCAATCCCAATTCCCACCAATAAAATGCTAATGTTTATGAAGTGAAATCCAAATTTCTTTAGTATGGCACATAGGATGCAGTATGATCTCATTCTTCAAACTTCTTCAGCTTTCACCAATCATCCATCTTAATTTCTGTCCCAACAACACTAAACATGTATAGCTTCCCTTAAAATGGCATAATGTTTCAAATTCTTCCTTGACCTTGCAATGTTGTTCTTTCTGTCTAGAAGGTACTTTTTTCTGGTTCCCTCAGCAAACTCCTATTCATCCTTGAAACCTCCTTCTGGTTCTTTTTCATAACTCCCTTCTCCATGCCAATTCTTTACAATGTAGTCATTTCTGCTGTCACATCCAACTTGTTGTTTTATTATTTATATGTTTATACGATGACTTTCAATACATCATGAACTCCTTGAAGGAGGGATGCGTTTTATTTAACTTCTCAACTCTCTTGTCTAAAACAGTTTCTAGCACTGAGTGAAAACTCATCAAATGCTTGGCAAATGAATGATGGAATAAATGCATTTGCCTGTGTGGAATGACAACAAAGTAATTAAGTTGTATAAAGGGTAGGAGGGGGTAATATCATCTCTGCGGAGTCTAAATCTTCATGGAGCAGACAGCATCTGCTCTAAGTGATTTCTGTATTCCTAGAGTTGTTGAAAAGAGAGACGTTGGGACTTAGAAATAGGAGGAAATTCAATACACTAAGCTTACATCTGACGTTCTTTAATTCATGCCTTAGATTTTTTTAAACGGAGGTGCGCACGCACGTGTCTTGTCACTCTGTGTCTAGACTCTAGAACCACAACATCACAGGCTATTCCAGTTTTCAAAGTTACATCCAGCTTTGCTGACTGAACTCACATGTGTAATTCTCATTTTATCCTCTTACCTTGGTTCTGGGATATATAGAAAGGTGTACTGATGAGTAACAGAATGTACACTTAGTTTTCTGCTGGGGTATTATTGTCCTGCTGCATGGTAACCCAGGTTTAGAGGCCAAGAGGAGTGGGAAGACAGATGACTACGTAGCATCAGGGAAGCTGATGCCTGTGGCTCTGACCAAGGACCTGGGGCACCCTGGATGTGCTTCTTCTCCACAGCCACGTCTTGCTATGAGACTCTGGCTTGGTTTTCCCTGCATATAAAATGGGCAGAATTCTATCACTCTAGATAACACCTAACCACAAAGATCCAAAATGTAAATAGACAGGTCCCGGATCTTAGACCAGGGAGGGGCTTTTAAGCAGGACCTGGATTCCGGGAGTCCCACCTGCAGAACATGAAGCCACAGGAGTTCCTCATCTTCTCCACTCTCTACCAAGTGTGGGATGGGCTCTCTAACTCCCTCAACACTTGATGAAATGTCTTATTAGGCCTGCCAAGCCATGGTCTATGCAACTTTAGTGGCAGAGACTAAAATAAATTCAGGAAATGGCTATCATTAGAAAAACAGTTTCTCCTTTATTCTCTGAAGAAGTGGTTGTTATATATGGTTAAAGTATTTTAATTAATGAGTGATCATTTTTATGGAATCCAGTAGGCTTCCAAGGCATATCCTCCATCTATAGATAAATGTTCTCTGGTGGAGTTCTTCAGGTACTGACCCCACTGCTGAGATTCCGGGAGGCTACTCCAGGGTCACAGAACCAATACTGTATCCTTGGTGCCTCTGATCAAGGGGCTCATGATATTGGTATATCTTGTTACTGATTATTTTAACCTTGATCCCTTGGCTTAGGTGGTTTCTCCACTATAAAGTTACTACTTTTGCATTTATAGTTAATAAATACCCTGGAGGAAATAGTTGGACACTATGCAAATATCCTGTTTCTCCTCTAAATTTTACTCACTAACTTTTGTATCCAATAGTGGATCTCTGCAATGTATTTTTGTAACGTATTTTTAAACATTTTCTGATTTCCTTCTACATTTTAAATTTTTGATTTTGTTTTTTTTATTTTTAAAACAACATTTCATTCTGAAATAATTGTAGATTCATGGGAAGCTGCACCAATAGTACAGAGAGTCCCCTTCCCCTAATTTCCCCCAATGGTTACATCTTACAAAATTGTTATATCGAAACCAGAAATTGATGCTGTTGTAAAGTGTGTGTATAGTTCTGTCATTTTAACAAGTGTACG
The DNA here is from genome assembly GCA_963924515.1 of Vespertilio murinus. Lineage (NCBI taxonomy): Eukaryota > Metazoa > Chordata > Mammalia > Chiroptera > Vespertilionidae > Vespertilio > Vespertilio murinus. Next base: position 54,459,754 of record OZ004712.1, on the reverse strand, counting down.
GACTCATGTAACCACCACTACAATCAGGATATAGAACTATTTCATTACTACCATATAACCCTACACTTGAACTTGGTGACTGTGTGTTCATTATACCTCAATTAAGCTGTCAAAACACAAAACACAATCCCTTTCCCCAAACTCTGCCAGGATAACACAAAGCAGTCAGTAACTATTAGCTTTCGTTATTGCTGTTTACTGATGGAGCATCTCTCTCTTGTACTTGAGGTGCTAGTGGACTAAGATGCCCAACCAAAGGCCAGTCTATGCAATAAACAAAGGGTGGAAGGTGCCTCTCCTTTCTGTTAAAGGACGCACTGACTGTTGCTATAATGGATGAGTTGGATAGAAAATTAGTCACCACCACCTGGGGCTAGCACTGCCCTCACAGATTCCCAAATCTGTCTCCTGCACATCTGTGTGGGCTCCCCTTTGCTCCTGACTTCTGTCTTTACAGGGACTCTCTTTTATTTGAATGTACCAGCTGCAGCCTGTTTCAAGGGCCTATGCACTTGCTGTCTCCTCCATCTAGAATGGTCTCCTCATAGGTATCATAGGTATTCATTGGCCCACTCGCATGTCATCAATTCAGAAAGAGCTTCCTGGGCCACCTAGTCTACACCTGCCTCACCCCATTCTTCCTTTCAGCTCCTCTCTATCATGTGGCTCAATTTTATTTCAGTGATAGCATTTATCACTAGAAGAAATCATCTTGCTTATTTACTTGCTGACTTGTTTATTGTCTGCTCCCACCCCCTCTAGAATGTAAGCTGCATACATATACTGCTGTATATGCCTGTTTGTCAAGTGACTGTGACCATGTGCCCCATGATGAGTTTTCCTGCCACCTTCCTTCTCATTCTCTCTCCTCCTTTCTTCTCTTTTCTTAAACTCTCTTTAAATCCCCTTCCCATGTCAACACCCATCCACTAAGATAAAAATGAAGTGTATACGATCACACTGGAGGAACCACAAGCAAATCCAGTGACTTCGCCTACTCCCTCCAGCCATTTCTACAGTGACTCCCTCCTTCCCAACCCTTTTCCTTGGTTCTCTGCCTGACCTCAATGGGTGCTTGTAGGAGGGATGGCTAGAAAGGAGGACTCACACTAAATAGTCTCCAAGCTGTTAATTCATGAACTATATCTAAACGGATATAAAAGGTTTCCCAGGAAATCTGCAGGCTTCTGACCATGCTCACTCTTGCCCCTTGCCCCCTTTCAATCTAGTTAGCCTTGTTATTATTATTTCTGTGGAATGGCATATATCTGTACCATTAATTCTATATATATCTAGAGGAAAAGGGATTGAGAGGAAGGAAAGACTGATTATTTATCAAGTAAAAGACATTTCTCCTCCCTCTGGACAGACAGGTGGATTTTTCTGAACTCATTTCTGCCATGAAATGGGGCAGCCACTTCTGAAATGAGTGCTCTGTGCTGGGGTGGGCTCTCTTTTTATGGCCAGTGGGTAATAGCATTTCCTGATTTATGAATTGGCATCTGGAGGAGGTGCTGAGCCCCTGGATGGATTTATCACGAGAAGAACAGCCATATAAATAATCTTGTCACAAAAAATTATTGTTCTCATTTTGACTTTTTAGAATTTCCTTCTGTGTGGTGGTGGGATTTAGGAGATTTTATAGGAAAAGCAGAAGAGGAATATGTTATTTGGCTTCTTTTCTTCTATATGACCAACATGTACCGATATTCTCCATAGAAGAATTGCATGGAAGTCAATTTCAAAACTGACTGAATTATTTTGAAGACCCTTGGACTTGGCTTAAAGCCAAAGGCAAGGTCCTGGCCTGAGGTGATGTGTAGGGAGTTGGATCTCATGAGTTTAGTTCAAACTCCATAAGATATATATTTTTTTAATTGGTAAAGAGAAAGGCGGTCATTTCAAGTAGGTTTCTCCCATCTCCCACAGATCAGTGTGAGGTGTCAGTTACATGCACCGAATACATATTGAGCATCTTCACACTCCAAATCACCACATGGGCCCCCTTTGGCTGGAAAGACCAACAGTCTGGAGGGTTTGGGTGAGGTTGATGCAGGGTAGAACTAAGATTTGAAGCATGCACACACTTTCCCTGGTGAGATGAGTCACAGGACATCCTGGACAGGGTAGAACCAGAGGCCCAGGGGTGAGGACACATACCATGTGGCTGCACCAAAAAACAAAAACTATTGATTTATGCTTCATGTGTTTAAGATAACTTCTCACCCATGAACTTGTAACCTCCCTGAGGGCAAAGACCCTGCCAGACTTCTTTTGTACCCATTCCTTTGTTCCCTGACCTTGAGGTTTAACACACAGTAGGTCAGGAGAAACAACACTATCCTATATAATAAAAGCCTAATATGCAAATTGTCCCCTCAGCCAGATATTCGGGCAGTTCGACTGCTCGCTATGACATGCACTAACCACCAGGGGTGGTGTGGAACATGGCAAGTGTCGGTGGAGGCACTGCCAGCAGCCCTGATGGGCCCCAATGAGAAATGGATCACAGCAGGATGGTGGAGCAGGTGAGTGAGCAGCACCAGGCCAAGTTGAATGTGAGTGGGGCCTGATCGCCCTGCTGATCACTCCTCAGATGGTGACCAGAGGGGCAGGGCTGCTGCCTAGCTCCCAGGTGCTGAGGGAGCCGGGCAGGGGCCCGATGACTAAGGTGGAAAGGGGAGAAGGTGGGGATCTAGGGGCCCAGATGCTGCCCAGGGCCCAGAGGTCAGCTGGGACCTGCCCTTCCACACCACATGCTCATGTTTTCATTGCCGGCCAGGCCTCCGGATGGCACCCATGCACGAATTTCATGCATCAGGCCTCTAGTTGTCTATAAAAGGCTAGATAGTTTATATGTTGGAGTTTGCAAGGTCAAGGTTGGTCTGTCCCACTATGCAACTTTGCCATTGTAGTAAAAGCAGCCATAGATGATATGGAAATGAATGGGTAAGGCAAGATTCTAATAAAGCTTTATTTGCAAAAACAGGTTGACCATCAGGTTTGGATGGTGGTTTGACAGCCTCGTTAGCAGGTCAACAATATGTGCTTATTTTTTAATTTTTTTAAAATATATTTTATTGATATTTTACAGAGATGAAGGGAGAGAGAGAGAGAGAGCCAGAAACGTCAATGAGAGAGAAACATCGACCAGCTGCCTCTTGCACACCCCTATTGGGAATGTGCCAGCAACCAATGTACATGCCCTTGACCAGAATTGAACCCGGGACCTTTCAGTCCGCAGACCGATGCACTACCACTGAGCCAAACCGGTTTTGGCAACAATATGTGCTTATTGAATTGAGTTGAAAGGATACCATTTGATAACAATGGCATCTCACTTAAAAAAAAATCAAATCTGACCTGACAAAGTAAATAACTGTTAAGAGAGTTACTATCTATGCAGAGGATTCCTATGACATTTATAACATACACTCTATCATGTAAGCATATTTTATTGAATGGATCCCTTACATAAAAAGGAAACTGAATCTTTTCCAGTGTGTAATATGTTGTGCAGACACCATCCCTTTCTGGGTACCAGCCTCTGGAGGTGGGGGTGAGGCAGAGATCTCTCTCCTGATTTGGAGAGGAGATGTGCCAGGAATCTGAAGTGCTAAGCAAGACTGGATTCTTTTGGTGGATATGGCCTTGGGGAAGTGCCAGCCCAAACTGTTAAGTTATCTTTAACCAATGTGTCTAACCATGGGACTTCTGCTCATTCCTCATTTTTTTTCTTTGTTTTCATGGCAGAATAAACTCCAAATTCCAGGGGTCAACTAAGAGCCTGCCAACAACCCGTGCACAACCAAAAAAAGGAAAAAGGCTTGGTGTCATCAGTCAATGCCAGCTAGTTAATAATGACCGGCCCCTTTGCTAATGGCCCGAGGCAGAGGTCCTCGGGAAGCAAAGGCTCTGGCAGAGAGATTAGATTGGTTTGCAAGAAGCATTTCTGCTGGCCACTTTCAAGGGCGTATCCACCTATGCTCAGCTCTTTAAGAAGGCAGTAATTAGTTTCATTCCCTTCAGTGCACACAGTGAATGCACCAGGACTTGGCATTTGAAGAGCCATTGAAGTTTGTTCTTCTCATCTTGATTTGCCTTAGGTTTATGCCCATAAAGAAATATCAAGATTGCAAGGCAATTCTGGGGTTCATTCAGTTACCACAGGGAAAAAAAAGAAACTTTCAAGTGTCAGGGCTCTAGGCAAGGAGAGGCCACTGCAAAAGAGAGCCAATCATGACTCAGCTGAATCTGAACCACACAGTCTTTCTTGCAAACTGTAGGTGTTGAGCACAACTACTAAATAGGAGGCTCCAGAGAGCACAGATGTCTTGTGCATCTTTGTATGTTCCAAGCAGGTGACCCACACATAGAGTTGCAGGAACAAGGATTTCCAGTCATATTTGTAAACTGTGGTTATCTAGGCAGTGCTTCTACTCTGGTGAGTGGTGTATGGATCATTTATATGTTACAATTTTTTTTTAATTATCACCCAACAAAATGTTTGTATTTATTTGGAAGAGAAAAAAATGAGAGAGAGGGAGAGGGAGAGAGAAACATTGATGTGAGAGAGAAACATAGGTCAGTTACCTCGTGTATGCACCCTGACTGGAGATTACACCCACAATCTAGGTATGTGCCCTGACTGAGAATCAAGCTCACAACCTTTTGGAGTACAGAAAGATGCTCCAACCAACTGAGCCACCCAGAGAGAGTATATGCTACCATTTTTATTTTTTCAGCCCTTGGGAAAGCTGAGAAATGCCTTGAGGACAGTGTCCCCAGAACTTGGTCCCCTCTGGACATGAGGAGACCTCCAACATCCCACTGAGCTGTAAAAATATGTTTTCCTTATGTTCCTTAACAAAAGAATAGGGAGGAAAGCACTGACCTGGCCCATGCATGAGAAAACTGACTCAGAAGTCCAGGTCTCATGAGTCAAAGCCTTGATTCAAGTGAGCCCTACTTTGTGGCCCACCCTATCCACTACACCACCCCTTTCACACTAAATTGTCAACAAGTAATTGTTGAAGCCAAGTTATTGAAATTGAAAAAATCATTTGAATAAGAACTAGTAGAGGGTCATATAATGTCATTAGAAACACTTGACATATGAGTTGGATGCTCAAAAGTGAAGTCAACTTATTGCCAGTGTATGCAACATGGTTTCCCCAAGACCAGTGGTTTTCATTTGACCATGACTCATGGCAAGAGGTGTCCTTTCCACTGCAAACCAGGGCACACACATACACCAGCATATATAGTTTCACAAATAGTCCCTATCTTTACTATGCTTGATGGACACTGTTCTATTTGATTTTATTCTTTGTCACTAAAAAAAATTCTGGTCATGACCCTTTAAATTGATTTCGTGACCCACTAAATTGATTTCTCAATCCACTAATGTGTCATGACTGACAATTTGAAAAACACTGGTCAGACCCCATCCAGCTCCCCCTTCTTCCTCAAGAATTGAAAAACTGGGATGTGAATGCGGATAAGAATGAGATTGAGATAAACATAAGGAGGAAGGTGGGAGGAATGTCAATAAATAGGATAAAGGGAAGAATGGGATTGAGGTGAGGCAAAGGAGAACAGATGGGAAATGGGAGACAAGCCTTCCAAAAGGCTCACTCTGGACTGGCAGATTTATGTCTGTGTGACTATTTGTAAGCTCCACCGTCATTCTGGCCATTCTTATAGGAATCTTCCCTGCCAGATCCAATGGCATAATCATCAGGATGCTATCTGCTTGTCTGAGCTATAAGAGATTTCCTTATCTCTCAACACCATTGCAAATTACTAGAGTAGCTCTCAGAGGGAAAAAAAAAAATTCTGTCTGCTGGATCTGGGCCCCAAAAAGATCTAGAATGCATTGGGTAAATTCCCCAGAAATAAATTAAAAAAAAATTTACCACACTGTCTCCTCCCACACAGATATCTCTGCACACAGTGGACTGCTGAGCTGGGTCTAAATAACAAGCACCTGAGTACAAAGGAAATGGCTGTAGAAGGAAACAGGAAGGTGAAACTCAGAGGTGGATATGAGATTACACATGAAGTATATGCGCATCAACATACCAATGGCCAGTAGGTCTCTATAGAGTTTTGATTGCACACCCTGTAGTAAATAAAATTTTTGAGGATGAACCTACAAAAAACACACCTATAAATGTTTATAAATAATATACATTATTATTAATATACTTGCATTATCAAATATACATGGAATTAGACATTAAAGAAGTGAGATAATATAGCATTATCTTATTTTATCTTAATGAATGATACACAACATCTTGCTGTGAGACTGATGTGTTAGAATTGGCTTCATTATTTTTGAAAATCTTTGCTTAGCACTCACTGATAGGGGGTTCTGAGGTCTAAGGTTCAATTTATTTTTTACTTTGCTTTAATGGCTGTCTTAACAGGAAAAGACAGCTCACATAGGCACAGAGATGCAAAAAGCGCACTGTTGGCTCTGCTGAGAAAATCATGATACCTTTTTCAGCCTCATGCACCAATTATGCAAAGATTGTGGTTGAAATTCAGCTAGTAGATTTCCATCTTCTCTGATGTCAATCAGCTATTCTTTCAACGAATCAAAAGGTGCTAAGTTTTTATATTTTTAAACAAATGGGTCAAAACTCCATGAAATTCTCCATTTGGAATATTTTCAGGCCAGTAGAAAATTCTGTTTTCAAGTTTTTTAAAAATTTAGGTGAGTTTTTAAAATGTCACGCTTAGTCATATCAACAACAAAATCGCATAAAGATGCAAATATTTCCAAACATCCTTTTCTTCTTCTTCTTCTTTCCAAAAAGGGTCTCTCCACACCATATTTTTTTTCTGAAAGTAGTTACTTTCTAACTCATTGTTAATGCACTGCCTTTATACTGAAGGGGCAGGAGAAGTGGGTAATTTTTCAAAGTTATCAGTAAAGTGACATACTTCTGACAACTGCTCGTTAGAATTGAAAAGGCCAGCAAATGTGGAACATTGTGGTTCTTTTAAAGGGAAAAATGCTAATTATGCTTCCATAACCAGCCAACCCCTGTGCCACACAAAAAATTTCCATGGTCACTCCCATCTGATGGCAAGTGTTGTAAAGATTCTATTTAAAAGGATTGCTTTCACAATATTGATAACATCTGTCGCATGCAAATCACCATTTTTGTTGCACTGTACTGAAACTGAGCCAGTCAGTAAGAACCCTGTGTCTGCGGCTCAGAGATGTGGCCCTCCCATGGCCCCTTTTCCCTCCCGACATATGAATGGTTGACATAGCGACCAAGGCCAGGAAACAGTATCCCGTATCAACTATTAAACACAGGTAAAGCTTAATTTTCTTAAGTAGAAAAAAAGATAGAAGTTCTGATAGTTTCTTCCCTTGCCCCATCTAATCATTCTTAGCACCATCTGGCACCTGCTTAAAGCAGTACCCAGGTAAGGCCTGGGTGGGAGACTTAGTTTCATGTTGTATGTACCTCATGTGTGTATTGCCTGTGTGCTGAGATGCTCTCAGCTTAATGAGTGAACATTTATCACAAAGTCTTGTGCATTAAAGGTGGCTTCAGAAGACAAAGCCTCTTTTCTTACCCTGAGGGTAAGCAGGATTAGTGGTCACCCTTGCCAAAGGCAGTGTCTCTAGGAACCAACTTGGGCACAAACAGTTCACTAGAGCACCTATAGGGCCCTCAGCATCCTTGGATTCAGGCTGACTGGCAGGTGTGGCTGATGGGGGTCACCTGGTCTGCCCTGTTAGTCTAAGTACCAGAAATCTGTCACTCTAAGGGCCTGATACATCCTAGAGGATATAGGAATGAGTTTATAAATGATGGAAGTAAAAATAATATAGGTAATCTTTTTAAATAAAATATAGTCACCCTTCTAATAGTCCAGCATATTGAAAATAATAAAGATGAAAGCTAAGATGTATTGAGCCCTCATTCTGCACCATATATAATTTTTAAGAATATTATGTATGTTTCCTAATTTACTCATTGGACCACTCAGGCAATGGCACTAGCATATCCCCATATTACTGTTGAGAAAACTGAAGGATCCAGAGGTTAAATATCTTGCCCAAGGTCATATAGCTAGAAAGTCACAGAGTCAGGACGGAAAGCCAGGGCTGGTGGCTCCTCAGCCACCTTCAGGTCACCCAGCTGGGAGCTGGAGAGCTTTCTACACCAGCCCTGAATCCTTCCTGAGGAGGATATACCTATTTCCAACCTGTTTCTGCACTCCTTTGTGGCTTTGCATAACTTTCTTTAAGCAAATATATCCAGATAGTCTCCCCATCAATTGTTACACATTTCTTTGAAATGATCATACTGTCTCTGAGTCAGTTTCAAACTCATGTCTCCATTGTCTATGCATAAGATTCAAAATGCACTCAAGAGACTCAGATCAGATATAGTTCTGCCATTTGTAATTTTTCCTTTTATATCTATATGGTGTATAGGTATTAACTAGTCATCTTGTACAATGGCACAAATTAACACAATTCTATTTACTTTTGAAAACATCTCATGGATAGTCCACTGAGTTCACAATTTGCTCACTATTTCCAGCCTCTCTTTCTGCAGAACTTAAGCACAAGTCCATCCTCAGGAATGTGAGTCACTTCCATTCAGATACTAGCCTCCAGGGGAGAGGGCAGGCTGTGGGTAAGAAAAGGTAGGAGAAGCCAAGACCAGTTTGGCTCAGGGGATAGAATGTCGATATGTGGACTGAAAGGTCCCAGGTTTGATCCCGGTCAAGGGCATGTACATTTGTTGTGGACACATCCCCAGTAGGGGGTGTACAGGAGACAGCTGGTCAATGTTTCTCTCTCATCAATGATTCTAGCTCTCTATCCCTCTCCCTTCCTCTCTGTAAAAAAATCAATAAAATATATATTTTTAAAAAGAAAGAAAGAAAGTAAAGGTGGGAGCCAAGAAGGGGTTAACAGAATTGAGGACTGTCTTAGGAAACATCCCTGGAGCTCCATCCTTTCAAGCTGACATAATTTTTCGCCTGAGCCCTAACTCTACAAGGAAGCTGGGTTCCAGGGTAACCTCCACAGTGGGCTACTTTCTTCTCAGTGCCCTGCAAGCTGGAGTGTGTCCCCATCTCACCCCACAGTGCTTCCAGACAGGCCTTCCTGCGGCTCTTCTCTGTTCCGCACCACGTCTAGCCCTGTGCTGAGCACACAGTGGACACTTAATAAGTGTGGACTGAAAGGGGGCAGAGACACAGCCCCTGCCCCATTTCCCCACGTGGTGGAGTCTCCTCATGTGCTGTTAAGTGGAATATTGCAGGTGGTTGTCTTCAAAATGGCATTTCAAGCGCCCGGAAAGTAAGGAGACGTTGGCACTGAGTGGGGAGTTGATCTGACTGCCAGGCAATTGCCGGAGACAGATGGAGACAGATGCTTAATGGGGTTCAGGATGAGAGAGCTACCACGGCTGTTCCCTGATCACCTGCCCTTAGATTCCCTGCTCCACCACCCCCTCAGCCTTCCCTGCCCCACCTTCACACATTCCCTCTTCTTCTCTGGTTCTGGCAGAGAGAAGGGGAACAAGCCATTTCCCTTCTGCCGGGAAGTCCTGACACACGAGGAGCCAGAAGCTAAGTCAGCTGCCAGGTCTGTGTCTGTGACAGCCTGGAGCCTGGAGATGGAGTAAAATCTATCCCCCAGAGCCGAGGGAAAGTTACCCCAGGAAGCCCCATAGAGGCTTGGGGAAGGAGGTCCCAGTCTCCAGGCCCTCCAGTCGCCTTTGAGGCAGTGCAAATAGATGTGAAGGGAGAACACAGCCTTAGTATTTTCTGAGGGGTTCCAAACACATGGTGGGGGGGGGCAGCGCCAGGGAATGGGGGAGCCAGCAGCCAAAGCTGAAATGGCCTTCAGCCACCAGTGGTTTATCCAGACCTCCCTTCCTCTAGTAACAATGTGTTTCCTAAGAGTATTGGCAAACATAATAATGATAAGGATAACCTTGAACTTGCTAAGAGCCCATGCATGCCTTTCCCATACTAACTTTCATCCTAAAAGTTCTGAAAGGTAGACTTTATCTATCTTGCATTTTACAAATGAAGTAATTGAAACACAAACTGCTCTAGCAGCTCACCTTAGAGGCAGAGGTGGTGAGCAAAGACCCCGATAAAAACACAAGTTCATGGCCTGTTCATGACCACCCGTGGTCTCCGTCCTGCACACATTGGTGGTCCCTGTCCCCCACAGCTGTCTGAGAAATGTCGAGCCACTGTCATTTCTTCCTCTCTGGCAGGCTACTAAACTCCATCCCGGGCAGATGTTACACTTTCATGCCTATTCGAGTGGGCACTAGAGGGGTCTGTAGGAATGGGATAGGGGCTTATCTGTAGGAATAGGATGGGGGTGTGCTTTTCTGCTTACTCTCTCCGTGAGGTGGACCAGTCATGTCTGGGGCTCTGTGTGCCCCAAGATGCTCTAAAATAGATGTTGTAAAGGGGCTCTTGTCCCAACTTGCCTTGGGTGGAAGCCAAGGAAGAACAAACCATGCAGTCTCCTTCACGAGCAGTGAGGGCAGCCTTGAGCCCTTACTACCACTGCTGATGCATCCCCATTCAGCCTGCCCCACACCCTGCAAGTCCTTTAGTTTTTCTTAGTTTGTTGTGGAGGTTGAGGAAGGGGTCTCCTACATAGTCTCCTGCTGGAAAGATTTGGAGATAAAAGGAGTCTCTTGCTCCACAAAGACCTCCATGTTCCTCACTGCAAGAGGGGTGGCTGGAGAAGACATTGCAATAGGTGCTAAGCTGCATTCTAGCTCAGCTCCTCTCCCAACCTGCTGTGTGACCTCAGACAAGACATTGGCTTCTCTGAGTTTCAGTCTGCTCCTCAATCATAGGGCGGAAAGGCCGCAAGAGAGAGTTGGACCCCATAAGCCTTGGGGGCTTTTCCAGTTCTAAGGGTTTCAAGGTGCAATGGAGCATCCATATCCTAGTACCCAAGTGTGGGAAACTGGAGCAGGAAATCCTTTCCCCTGCCAGTCCCTCCAGTTCTGAGATGGTGATGGAGACGTCTGCCTTCACTGGGAGGGAAGGGAGAAGTGGGAACACCTCATTCATGATATACCGGAAACTTTGAGATCCACCTGAGTGGAATTGGGTGAAACATTGTGACAACCTCTCTCTCTTTTTGTGAGTCTGAGGTGGCTCCGTTTCCTGTCACTCACTCTTAGGCCTGTGCTTTGAGTTCCATCTCCCAGGAGCTCTCAGAACAGCCAGGTCTGGGTGCCAGGAGCAAATGTCCAAATGGGCTTGTCACAGTGTCAGCCATCCAAACACAAACTGGAATGTACAGCTCGGCCCTCTTCAGGGCCAAGCAGACAATGGAGAGACTGCCATGTCAGACACACCTCCAGGAGACATGCCCAGGGACCAGCGCCAACAGAACTAGAATCACTCTTCCTGGGCCCATCACCTCCAGCTGCAGACACTGTCTTCAAAATTGCACCTTCCGAGAGAACCATGTGGGCCAGCCTCTGAGATGTCAGACTTCACACCAGGACCTCAGAGTCCTCATACCCCCCAAGAGGCAGGCTGGGATAGGAGGGATATGAGGCAGTCATGCCCCTCATAACAAGGGGGACCCAGTACCATCCAGTTAGTAGTCTAAACCCCAAGTGGCACGAGCCTTCCCTGGACCACAGTACCACCCTCCCTTGAACTTAACTTCCCTCTGAAATTCAACATAGAAAAAAATCAGTCACAAAGCATCCTCCCCCAATTCCCACCCACGACACAGGTTTCACCATCTCCATTTCACAACCCCAACAAAGAGCCTGAAAAAAAAACACAAAGAGCAGGCAAGGGGTAGGTACCCTCAAGAGGCCCCCATAGCTTCTCCGGGAAGCCTTCAGTGACCCCTCCACTTAAAATTGTAACTCTCCAGGATACCACTGACCCCACTCCACTTTTTTGTTCCATAGCACTTGTCACCTGCTGAGCAACTATATGATTTTTCTAGTATGTTGCCTGCTTTTTTGCCACTTCTTCTTGCTAAAATTACAGGCTCCCAAAGCCAAGGGTATTTATCTGTTTCTTCATTATGGTTTCCCCAATGCCTCTGCTAGCACTTGGCTCATAGTGGGTGCTTACCAAGTCTTGTTAAGTGAATAAATAAATAGGGCCTGGATAATCCTATATAATAAAAGGCTAACATTCAAATAGACCAAATGGTGGAACAACCAAACAACCAAACAACCCGTCACCATATACACTGACCATCAGGAGGCACATGCAGAACACATGGTGAGGATTGACAGCAGGTGACAGAGCATAGAACATGGTGGGTGTTGGCAGTGGCGGATGGTGGAGCAGCCAGACCAAGGCAGAGTGCTGGTCACTGTCATTAGGGTGAGCCTCTATTGGTTATTGAAAATTCTTTGCTCTCGCACGCCATGGTCTCTCCTGTTGCTCACAGCTTACACCTGCTGCTGGTACCAGCCCTGCTCACACCACTGTTAGCATCAGAGCTGCCACTCACACCTGCTGACGGCCTGGCACCAGCCCCCGATCGCTCAGTACCCTCAGCTGGTGTGAGCGGTGGCTGCCAGCCCCAATTGCCTTTCAGGAGCAGAGGCAGCCCCAATCGCCCCTCAGGGCTTCTCTACCTCCTCCTGGTCCCACCAGAGCCGCTGCTCCAACCACTGTTGGCACCCTGCACCGGTACCAATCACTTAGCACTGTCAGTGGGTGCAAGCGGCAGCTGCCAGCCCTGATTGCACCTGAGGGGCTTCTCCACTTCCCCCTGCTCCTGAGGGGCAACTGGGACATCAGCCACCACTTTCTCCCACTGACAGTGCCAGCCCTGCTCACACCTGCTTCTGGTGCTGGCCCCAATCACTTCGTGTTGTCAGTGCATGGGATTGGCAGTGTCAGAAGTGGGGCTGCCAGCAGACAGGGGGGACCAGGGGCCATGGCAGGAGGGGCCAGGCAGGGGCATGAAGGATGGGCCAAGACCCGCCCCTGTGGCCACCACAGGCTCTCAGCCCGCAGTTCCTTTCAAGGTGCATGAATTCGTGCACTGGGCCCCAAGTATATTATAAAGCCAGATGACCCTCCCTTCTTCTCTACTGGATTATGCTGGAAGTGAGACAGGGTAATCACTGAAAAGGCTGTAATTGATATGGGCTATAAGGACTATGAAGGAGATAGTAAGATATGGTTTAGAACCCAAATATCAGCTGGATCCAACCTGGAATACATTAGCTCATTGTAATACATTAGCATTCTAAACAATGCACCCCTACTGCCATGATTGGAAACAGAAAGCTGATATAAGAACACACATGGCCAACTGTGCTCTTCTGAGAAGTTTTCACTCCTTTCTCAGAAAGATCCTGAAAATGTATCCCCTATTGAATGCCCTACCCCTTGATTAAATGTGTCTCAATAGAAGAAGCAAATCCCACTAGGAAGGGGCTGCTCTGACTATGGAGTAGCCTTCTCTCCCTCCCACTCCTTCACTAATAAACTCTCTTTCATTTTAAACTCTGTGCTGGCTTGTATTTGAAGTCTTTCCTGTGTGAAGTCAAGAACCCACAGTGTGAAGTCAAGAACCCACAGTGGGTCATGCACCTTCAGGTCCCTGGAACAACTGCATCAGAAGGAGCCAAGAAGATCTGCCCACCAGGCCCTGCTTTCTGACCAGACCCACCTCCTCAGCCCCTGCAGGCATCTCGGTCCTGGGTCACAGCTAGAGCTTGAGTGCCACCAACTCTTGAGGACCAGCTGTGAGTGTCCCCAGGCATCTGGCAGCAGACCCACTGTCAACCAGACTCAGTAAAACAAAGAAGACCATGAAAGTCAGCTTTGGACCAGACATGACTACAAGTGTGTATCAAGCAGAAACATGTGCTCGGGGCCCCTGGCTTTCAGGCTGGAGAGAGCTGGTGTGTGAAATGGCAGAGAGGCTGAGCTTGACTGGGAATCTGCCACTTGTTCTGGGACCTATCAAAGAAGAGCTTCCTTATGTGCGGGGCAGCTTCTCTCCCGGGAAGGGGTGGTCACTCCAGGGCTGTTGAGGACAACCCCAGCTTGGCTGCGTCAGCTCCCCGCTTATCTATTAGCTAACATTTCCTCTCACTCCCCTCCCATCGGGTTGGCAGGTTTTGATACACACACGTTTCAGTGTGTATACGCACTCCCTTGGGAGTCCTAGAGCTATAGTAATTATGCACCATATACAAACACATAGACACGTGCAAAGCAAGAAAAGGCTGATGGAGATACACAGACAGCGACAGACACACACACACACACACACACACACACACACACTCCATTCTCTGCCTCTTAGTTCCACAGTCCTTACTCCTTCCAACCCTCTAATCACATGATTGGCTCCCTTGGCAACCAGCCCCCATCTTTAGGGGCTTTCCAAAAATCACCTCACTCACACAAACTCAGTTGAGGTTGAGAAGAAGCTCCTTAGGAATAACAACACACCCATTTCACCTTTATGGCTCTGAAGGAATAGATACCAAATATTATAACAAAAGATGTTTCCATTGCTTGCCATTTAAGAAATTCCAAAGGTTTTGGGAGCACTGTGCCAGAAGGGATGGTTAAAGTAGATTATTTATGTTTAAATAGTAAGTTTATGTAAATAAAAATACAAAGCAAAATATAATTCAGGATTAGGCAAAAATCATGGCAGTAATAAACAGATGACTCAAGTTTGGGATGTTTTCTTTATCTGAAGTATAGTTTTTTTAAATTATGTAGGTTCAAACTTGTAAATTAAGATAAGCAATAAATAATTTGTATCAGTCCCACTCTTTCCCAATTATAGTTCAATGAAGATATTGTGGATTCATTTGCTCATTTATTCATTCATCAAATATTTATCAAGGGCCTATTAGATAAGGTTTAGGCCAGTGGTTGACAAACCGTGGCTCTTGAGCCACATACAGCTCTTTGGCCCCTTGAATGTGGCTCTTCCATAAAATACCACATGTGGGCACACACATAGAGTGCGATTGAAATTTTGTGGCCACAGAAGTCGGTTTTTGGCCTGGGCGTGTCTATTTTGAAGAAGTGGCATTAGAACACGCAAGGGGCCAAAGAGTCACATGTGGCTCGAGAGCCCAGGTTTGCCGACCACTGGTTTAGGCAGACAAAGAGGTTATAGGGCTATTCTGCATAGTCTCCTAGGGGAGAAAAACAAGGAAGTCATCATCACAGCCCAGACTAGGAAGAGAGAACATAAAGGTGTCTAACCACAGATCAGGTGTCACTCACTGGAGAATGTGACAACTGAGCTGCATTTTGAAGGACAAGGAAAAATTAGCCAAATGAGAAAGGGAAGCACCTTCCAGGCAAAGCAGACATCATTGCTGAGCATCTACCCTTAGTCTGAAGACTCAGCTGCACAAGTGTTTGACCCATTATGACTGGCACCCACCCACAGCCACAGAGGCTGGAACCAGTCCTCACTCCCCGAGCTTGCTGTTACATCTCCAGTACCTTTACCAAGGTGTTCTTGAACTGAGCTCTACTTGGTATGTCCAGTCAGTAAAGTAGGCTGCGGGTTCTTGATCTGCTCTTCCTGGGACCAGATTTCTGCTCCCCGCCCACCTTGGCCTTGACCTGGGTTCCTGCACTTCCTACCTGATGAATCACCCAGAATCTTGATGTCGCCACCTGCCTGACTCCCAACACGGCCAATGCCCAGACTCTCCTATTGCAATATCATAAGAATGAGAGCTTCCCCTTAGCGAGCCCATACCCTGTTCCAGGTGTGGTGATGCTTATTACAAGCATTATATCATTTGGTCTTTGGAATACATCTATAGGATATTTTTGTCACTTCCATGTGATAGTTGAGATCCTTAGTCCTTAAGAATTTAAGGAACTACCTGAGATCATGCTTAGTAGGTGGTGGAGCCAAGGTTCATGCTCAGGTATTTGATACTAAAACCTGTGCACTTAGCCATTGTGCTGCCTTGCCACCCCCCTACAATGAATCTGCAGACCCACTGCATACCAGTGTTGGCCCAAGAGTTGAGGGCCTTGGGACTGTGATTTGAATGGCAGAAAGCCCCACGCCTCTGCAAGGAGCAGCCCCAGAATGGATGAATGCCCTGGTCCTATCCATTCTTGCCTTCCTTTCCTTCCCAACAGTCTAGAGCTCCCAGCATGCCTCACCACCCAGCCCGGATGGGTTCTAACCACTTACCACACTTTCAGGGAAGCAAAATGACCAAGGACAAGAAGCTCAGAATCCCAACTTAGTTATCAGAAGTGACCCCACATAGCTTATAGTTTCCATCTTTGGCAGCTCTTCCTTCCATGTTTTAAGTCCCTAGAAATCCTGGCTTTCAGGTCAGGAAAGAAATCCTGAAATATTCAATGCCTTATGGAGATCTTAGGCTTTCTCCAAAGAATTCCTTCACCCAGGAAAGCTGTGTATCTCAGTGTCTAGGGACTTGGGGGTAGGCAGGGAATGGGAAGTGGGGAGTGGGGGCCCCACTAGAAGGCAGCAAGAAGTGGAAGCAAAGGAGCAGCTTCATACCCAGTCCTGACTCCTGAGGTAAAATGTTTCCCTCTCGGTACTATGTCAGGCCATATCCAAGGCATGGCAGGCTCAACCCAGGCACCACAATGGGTTCCAGTGTGGCTGGACGGGGAGTCCCACACCAAGAGAAGATGTCATCAAGCTCTTGGGGAGGGCGGAGCTGCTGTGGGCTGCCAAAGCATAATGCACAAGCCCTGTGGGTGGCATAATGTGATATTTATCTCCCTCACTATGCAGAGAGGGGACAGGAGGAACAATCCTGACTCTGTTAGCAAGGTCCTCTAGGGAGCTCAGGCCTCACTGATGAAGATGAATAAGAGGGGAGAGCCTACCCTTCATGGCTGCTGCCTTTGCCACATACATATTCATGGGCTGACAGGATAGCTCCTAGGAATGACTCACCCCATATAGGGGCAACAGGGTCAGAGGTATGGCAGTACCAATCCACACTCGGGGTGGGTGTGTCTTGTGGGGTGAAATACTCTGGGCAGTGACTTAGGGCATTGCAGGAAATACTCTTAAATATATGGAGTTTTCCAGGCGAAATTTGTTCCTTTGCCCGCTGTAGTCATAAGAGTCTTGGTATGAGCTCAAGAACCCCTGAAGAACTTAGTGCTAGCCGAGTTCCAGAAGCAAGCCCAATATTGCTCCTTCTAACCCAGTATCAGCTGACAGTAATCCTTGCACCGTATCTGTCCTGCCTGGCTTGGCTTATGGCAGTTGCTGGAGGTCCCATGTGAGAGTTACAGGGACATCCAGAGGTTGAGGACATGGCCTTATTTTCCGAATCTTCTTCCATTTGACTCTTCCATGATGTCCCCTCAGCTAGAATTTTTAGGAAACAAATCCTTGCCTACCATAGACCTCCAGAGTTTAGGAAGGTGACAGGGAAATATGGACAAAAAACTAGGGTATCTGCACCAAGTGTCTTCAGAAAAGAATAAATGCTGACCTGAAACCTATATACACCATCATTCTGAGGTTAGGGGGTTTGGTCTAAGACTCGCAGATATTTTGATATTTGAAATGTTTTGTTCCCTATTTCAGTGCACTCAGCCTCAGTCCTCAGGCAGCATAACCGAAAGAATACACACTGAACCATACATCAAATCCCATCCCTGCAACGGGCCTCCTGCAGCTTTCTGCTGAGCCACAGGCTAGTACTTAGCCACAAGACAAATGTCTAACAGATCTCAGAGAGCCTTACCTGCCTTTCTGACATGATGTAGAGCTGCTCGTGGTCCTTGGAGAAGTCCATGTCCCGGAGCACGGGACCCGGGTCCACCACCTGCACCGTCTCGTACTGGAGGGCGTTGCCCCTGGGTCCATCCACCCGGATCTGCGGGGAGAGAGGGAGGAGAGCAGAGGTGAGTTCAGATCCTGCCCTGCTCGCAGTGGAACTTCAGCCCCAAGATCCTCCGGCAGCCCGGCCACAGGCAGTGAGCTCTGTCCTCACAGTGCCCAGAGGCCAGGCCCAAAAGAGCAGGAGACACCACTCACCACGGCCACATGCTGGGAAAGGAAAAAAAAAAAAAAAAAAAAAAGGGAACAGGGAGACCACACCACACTTCACCAAGAACCGGAGTTCTTTTCTCTGGTTCCCTGTGTCTCAGGTAAGTTTTGGAGGAGAGGATGGTGCTGGCAGTGGGGAGCGGGTCTGGGATTGGGTTACAGTGGGTAACTGAAGCTGCCTCAGAGCACAGTGTCATTCTGTAACAGGAAGGCAATAGTATTTGCCACATTTGCAAACAGAAAACATGTGGGTGTTACAATGTGAGCTGATTCTTAGAAATTGGTACCCAGCTATTCCTGTTGTACCTTGGAGGGAACCAGGTGAGGAGCATCCAGAAGTTTTACACTGAGAGGGCTCGTTCTGGCCATTGAAACCAGTGGCTCATGTCTCAGATTTTGGTGTAGATGGAGGGTCCAGAAACCTCCTAGGGGTGCTACTTGTGTCCCCAGGGAAAGGGGTGTGGACATTCCAGGAAAATGTGCACCAGGCATGAATCATCCTCAGTCTTCCGAGAACAAGAGCACTCAGCAGATACATTGTCCCTGGCCCATCACGCGTCCTTCCTGGAACTGCTTGGACAACATGGGGACAGCCAGGAAATAGCTTTTCTCCCCCCCCCCCCATGATGGCAGACAGATCTAGAAAAGCTGGCTCCCACTCTAGAATTAGAATCATCACACGTCTGAGCTGATAGATTTGATATGATCACTGCCCAGTGCTGAGAGTGCCACCCACATAAGTCAGGACCAAACACTGTCAACACTGTGAGAAGGACGAGACAGGAGAGGCAAGAGCTAGGAGATCACCAAACTTGATTAGATACCATATAAGACTCTGTAAAACAAAACAAAACAAAACAAAAAATCTTAAGAAAAAAATTATATTCCAAATATCCGCACTATGTACTCTTATTTTTAATTTCCAGTATTTACTTTTTAACCTCTTATAAGATGAATGAGAACAGCAGAGTTATTCAGAGGAACTAGATTATAGCAGGGACAGCACAGTAATGACAACTAATCCATCAAATCATCATTCACGGAACTCTGACACCAAGGTACTTTGTGTTACATGTGTGTAATTTTAGGTTTGTCCCAGCCTCTGTTTGTTTGTTTGTTTGTTTTACTTTTAAGCATTATTTTTAAGCCCTTCCTATACATTGGGGAGACGGTTTTTCATATAATTCCTTGTTGACATAATCTCTCAATCTTATGACTCTAGTGATTATTTGTCATGTCTTGCACGACCTCACCAGCACCTAATCTACCCTCTCACCTTTCGGGTGGGACTGGCCCCATTCCTTGCTTACTGGAGGTCCTTGATGGTCATAAATAAATCCATATAATCTCACTCTCTTATCACAGTGATGGAGAAAAAGCAGGCCCAGCTAATCAACATGTGCAATCAGAGCAAAGCGGGACTGTGTTTCATGATGGGGTAAGAGAGGATTTCTCCTCACCCTCCACAGGGTCAGAGAGCAGCAGCTCAAAGAACTGCAGACAGCCCTTTTGTGCTAAGGAGGGGAGCTGCAACCAGGGAAGGCCACAAGCAGAGATAGAAAAAAAAATTTTTTTTTGTCATGATCCTAAGCCACTGAATCAAATTGACCCAAAGTCCTATGTCAAGACTCTCTTATTACTCAAAATATTTCCTTATTGTTAAAGCAATAAAATGGCTTTTTAAATATCCAAAATCCTAACTGACATACAGATAATAGAGGAAAATGAGACCTAACCAACGGGCCTGGGCTATAAAATCTGGGGAGAGAACTCTGACGTGAGAGGCATGTTCCTCGGCGAGTTTCACAGGTCCTTCCTGGGGGCGACCTGAGGCAGGAAGCTGAGGACACTGTCTGTGCTCTGTACAATTCCAGTGGCTCTCCGCAGACATTCCTGATAGTGATGCCCAAATTTGAGCTTGACAAATATTGAGTCTGAAAGTGAAGAGATGTATTGATGAAGTTAAAACTCCTCTTTGCTAATTTCCCATTAAGCTTATTAAAAACAACCACCAAAAACTAGTAAAGGAATTAAATCTGTTTAGCTCTGAAAATCAAAATGCCTCAAATTCCAATAACCCTCCTGTTCCTGTGCCCACTCCCGCAGCCACCAGGCATCTACCTGGACAGGACCCGACTTAATATGAATGAAATGGTAGCTCTTGCAGAACCAACTGAGATTACCACCCAAGTCTGACTGCATGGTGATGGCCTTGGCTCCCTGCCCAGCCAGGCTTCCCCTCCAGCTGCGAGTCACCTCTGGAGCAGCATCAGGAGAGTGACAAGAGTGATACTGAGCACCCTGGCTGGTCTCCAGTCCCCTTAGGTCGCTGGCAGGAGCAGGCTCCCCAAGGGAAATTGGATTTAGTGCCTGAGCGATCTTCCTTATCATTTTAGTTCCAACTGCCCTGCTCATTAGGACCAGGGGATGTGCTGGATGTAGGTGGACATCCAAAGAAAATCAGGGACAGAGGGACAGACCAGGGGGCAAGATCTCACAGACTGGCCTTCCCCAGGGAGGCAGGGTAGAGTTATAGCCACTCTTCCGCATTCTGTGTAGGAAATCAGTTATTGGAAAGATAGGTCTCCCTTTTCTCCCACCCCACCCCATCTACTACTTATTTCAGAAAACCGAAAGAATCTCACACAAAATACAGGTAGAAGGCATTTGTAATGGGATTTGCTGAATGACGAACAATCATAAAACTCAGGTACGATAGGCCGGTTGCCAGTGGTTGGGCTCTTACAAAAACAATAGCAACAAGCGTGGTTAATACTCCGTAGTGCCAGGTACGATGCTAAGCATTCTGCTTGCATTTACCTTCTCACTTAAATCTCATCATCATAATAGTAATGTAATAACTTTGCATGATGACAGATGGTTATTAGGCTTAGTGTGGTGGTGAACACATCCTAGGTTATGAAAATGTAGAATCACTATGTTGTACACCTGAATCTCATTTAATATTATATACCAAATATACTTTAATTTTTAAAAAATCTCATAACTCTGTGAGATAAACATTACTATAACCCCACTTATAGGAGAGGCACAGAGAGGGTTAATAACTTGTTTGTGGTCACACAGTTATTGATGGCTTGGCCTTGACCCATACCCGGGTCTGAATGACTTCAGCATCCAGGCATTTATGCCTTTACATATTACACCATTGGTCAGATAAACCTGAATCCCTCCCAGGACTGACAGTAGATGATGTTAAACAAACAATGCCCCGGGGGTGCCGGAGGGACCTTGCCTGCTGCTGAGTTCTTTGGGGAGAGGATCCTGCCTGTGAATGAAGAAGGGGCTGTTGTAAATTTTCAAAATTATGACTCCTTATATTCTTGTTTTATACCTTTCATAGCATTCTTAAATAACAGTGTTTCATCTGATGGTTGTAAAATTTTTATGATGTTGACTGCCAGCAGAGTCCTTCTCATTTTACCCATGAAGCAACCGAGATTGGGGCTGTTCTGCGCCTTGCTCCAAATTCCAGGCTAACCCAATGACATTCAGGACTAGAACCCAGGTCTCCTGATCCATAGCTCAGCACGTGCCTCTTAGCTATGTAGATTTTCCAAGAGCCTTTGACAAGGTTCCACATTTACAAGGTACTTAAAAATAATGAGTCTCCGTGGGACTTGGGGCAGTTTGGCCATAGAGAAAGAGCCTAGTTAGAGACAGAAAAGACACGCTTCTGTGTGGAGAAGTGGGAACTGGGGGACTCCCCAAGCACTGGTGTTATGACTAGTCTTATTATCATTTTTTATAAGTAGTCTGATGGAAGGAACGGGAAAATGAGCAGAATATTTTAAGCTCTTGGGGACTGCAAGAAGGCCACGGCCAAGGACGGAGATGGACTGCCACAGGAGCTGCACGGTGGTGCATAGATTTGGGACTGAGACTTCTGGGGGCAGACGCCATACCTGCACAGTCAGCACGACAGCTCTGCTGCTTGGCACAGGACCCAGGACTTGGTTGTTGCTCACTAAGCACCGTAGTTACTGACAAGTGTTGGTGAGGGTGTGGGGAGTCCTTTCACACTATTGGTGAGAATATAATATGGTATGGCCACTATGAAAAACAGTATGGTGGTTCCTCAAAAAATTAAAAGAACTGCTGTATGATCAGCAATCCCACGCTTGCGTATATATGCAAGAGAAGTGAAAGCAATATCTCAAAGTGATACCTGTACTCTCATATTTATTGAAGCATTATTCACATTAGCGAAGATATAGAAAAAACCTAAATGTATATAAATGGATAAAAAAAAGGTGATGGATATGGATAAAAAGGTTATATATATATAGTTCAGCTTTAAAATAGAAGAAAATTCTGCCATTCGCAACAATAAGGATGAACCTGGAGAATAGTGTGCTAACTGAAATAAGCCAGACACAGGAAGATAAATGCTGCAGGATCTCACTTAGACGTGGAATCTAAAATAATCAAACTCAAAGGCGGAACCTGCCAATTATTGATGCCTCTGGAAGGCCTGAATCCTGAAGGCTCAGGTTTCACTCAAATAAGGACAAGAGGCAAATGCTACCAGTGGTGTTCATGGACCTCTACGCCCCCTTCCCAGGAGATCTTACTGGCTGATAAGAGGGTAACCAGGAACTACCAGCCCAGCCCAAGGAAGCTCCGGGGAGCAGGTGTATGCCCTCTAAGAACAGGGATATGGACATGACATAGCTCCACCAACTATGACAGTTTGGCAAAGAAAACACATAGTGGGTGATATTAGACTCATTCAAAAGCCGCCTTGGAGAAAAAAAATCTCAAGTCACTAGGAAGACTAGGCTGAGTAAGAAAAGGGTGGTCTGACATATTTGATAGACACAACATACTGGCAGGGGAAGGGAAAGTAACACATGAGGAGTGGGGTCAGTGGCCGCCTTCACGCAGTACTGTCCTGCAGAGGAGTGTGACTGTGCCCTGGGGTCAGGTGGTGGTCCTTCATGCTTCTCCTGGGGCAGTGGAACCTTCTTCTAGAAGAGCTGGACAACAGAAACAAAACTGGCCACAAATGTGGCCCACAATAAAATACTAAAAAAAAAAAACAACCCCCCAAACAAACAAACAAACAAACAAAAACAGGTTCAACTGATTTTAATAAACTATTTCATCTAATCCAATGTCTCCAAATATTAGCATTTTAACATGTACACAGCATAAGAAATTGTCAATGAGATAGTTTACACCCGTTTTCTCATATTAGATCTTTTAAACCTTCAGTATATTTTTTTCACACTCACAGAAAACCTCAATCTGGACCAGCCCCACTTCAGGCGCTGGACAGCCTCACGTGGCCAGTGGCTACTGTGTTGGCCTGTGCAGTTCTAGATTATTGGCTTGGTGACTGTCCCCCTAGGGGTGTACTCAGCTGTTCTTAATATTGTACAGTGGCCCACTCCTCTGCCCTGCCACAACACCCTGTGTCTCCTAGGACATTCAGCTTACAGCATAATATTCCATCATCTTCACTTTTTTGGAGCTCGCTGGCCATAAGCTCCAGCTGGCTGTACGGTCGCCATCACTCCAAGGAAGTCATAATGCACAGCTTGTGGGTGGGGATCTGATCTAGGCTGTCACTCAGCAAGAACCCCCTGTACCCTGGATGACAGTCAAACATTTGGCAACTGCTCTGGGAGGGGATCAGTCAGTCAGAGGAGTTGCTGTGGGACCAGAGGGGTCTTTTTAGAGGCTCCCAGCTGCACCAGGTAATACTGATGGTGTGAATGAGGGGGGGGGGGCGGGGCTGGGTGGTGTGAGCTCTTGGGGCTGGAGGGACACAGCGAAGTGCCAGTCACAGGGAAATGTTTCATTATTTAACACCTGGTGAGTTAATTCACAATCCTCAAGATGTGGAAGCAGCCTAAATGTCTGCCGGCGAATGAACGCTACCAGCTGTGGCTGAGTAAGTTGGGGAGGTCCCACACGCCGACTGCGACATGGATACTATTTCAAGCCCTGTGGGCTAGACATTTGCTAGGAAGGTGTGTGTTAAGTGTTTTCGCACAAAAAGAAAATGGCAGCTGAGTGAGGTGATAGATATGTTAATGGGTTTGATTGCGGCAATTATTTCACAGTGTCTACGTATATCAAAACATCCGGTCCTGCACCTTAAACACACACAACTTTAATTTGTCAACGGCATCTCAGTCACAATGAGGTCCCACCAGGTTATACGACTGAGCATCAGCCCTGCCCATAACAGGGAGAACCTCCGCCGAAGAGGTTAGCGAGCTTCGCCCATCCCCTCCACGTGGCTTACCATACCCGAGGGCACACACAGGTATGTGCCTCCTCTCCTGCCCTCCCAGTGCCTCCCCAGCACTGGGTCTCCATCTGGGGGCTTCCCAAGCAGCATGGCCCCCTTCCCCGCCTGCCCAGCAGCCAGCAAGGCACCTCTCCCCAGCCCTGGCGCCCTGGCGCGGTGAGTGCCTTCGCTGCCAGGCAGACTGCTATTAAAACATCAGCGGGGTGGCCTCCACAAAGGTCAGCCATCCGGGGAGCTCCTGGCAGCTGCGTGTTTGTTTATTGGAACATTATCTGGGCCAGGCTGTTTATTTACGTCCATTGAAGGATTGAACAATAAATATCGTCTCCCAGTAGCAGGCAGATGCTTGCACTAGAGCGTTCTGGCTGCTGACTTGCTTGAAAATAATCTCCCTAATGAGCAAACAGCGCTATTTATCTTTAAAGGTGCAGGCCACCCCCGGGTTCCCCGTCTCCTTGCCCCGCTCATCTCCTTCCCCAACTTCCTGGCCAAGGTCTACATTGGCCAGGTTTCTGGGCTGGGCCCGGATACAGGAAGGTGATGACGGGGTCTCATCTAGCAGTCAGGGAAAGGAGGCGGCTGGAGGTGCAGGCGGGGAGAGATTAAACCTGGAGGCTAATGTCTTATGGCCGCTCTGAATTCACCCAGACCCTCCACCCTCAAACCACCTGGTGGTGTGGGCGTCAGGAAGTGAGGCCTCCTTCAAAGAGCCAGACGTGGCAGGGTATGTGGAGAGGCGCACCCCACATTCAAGGGGTACCAGAGTCCAAGTTCAGGCTATTCCTCACTCAGGCGAGTCTCTGAGGTGCTCAGAATGCCAAGGGGCTCCTGTGCAGATACCTGCAATCCAGCCCGTTTACAAGACGAGGTGGTGTTGTGTGGTGGGGGTGCCCAAGAAGTTTGGGGAGGTGTCCAGGTCCTGCTCCCCATCTCAGAGCCTTGAGCACATGACTCCAGCTCTCTCCTGTGTCCTGATCGCTATCCTGGCCTTGACCTGCCCCCAGCTGAGGCAGAGGACAGATGATCACCAGGCCTGCTTCTCTGCACACTGATGGGTCATGGTGTCTCTCGGGAGGGAAAAATAAAGGACATTTGGGATCTTATCTGTGCGGGTCATTCAGTTGGCCCCAGCAGCTCGAAGTGCCATAACCCTGCTCACCATTGGTCAGCACCTTGCCACACAGCCTGATAAGCAGGTGACGGGAGAATGAGCATGCCAGAGTGTGCCAGCATCAGCAGCCAGCAGGTGCTCCTCTGTTGAATGAATAAGTGAATGAAGGAATGACAAGCTCTGAGCCTGAGCTGCCAGAGTTGGAACAGGTAGACGTACATGCACACAGACGACACAAGACACATGCCCTCTCTGTCCCTGCCTCAAACACTTGAACTCTAAACTTCCCCTTCGTAATTCAATGATGAAGTGATGGAGGGCAGGGGATTCAACTCCTCTGGCATCAGGAGGGACGGGGAAGAGCGCGGCAGGCCGGCGGGAAGACAGTCACAGTGTGAGTATATTGGCAGCTTGCTGGTGTGGAGTGAAAACTCTCTAGGGAGAGGGGCCCCTGTATGGGAGAGCTGCCGGTTTGCAGGGCAGTGGATGGGATGAGAGACACAGCTCCACAGACTCCCAGGGGCTGGAAGCGTATTTCCTGCCCAGGGCAGCTCGCTCATGCCCCGGGCACTCACTTATTCAGAACCCCAAACATCTGAAAACAAAACTTCACCCATAATGTCACCTGAATTTCCCCCAGAGTTTCCTTTCTAAATCATACCCACTCTCTCCTCTGGCATTTCCAATTTCCGATCCCTGCTCTGTTTTGCCTTTTCCCACATCCTCTGTCACCTTCTCAAACACCACGGAACTTCTTTATTGTGGTCATGTTTACCTCCCTTGCTAGAAGGTAAACTTCGCAAGAGCAGAGATCTTTATCTCCTATGTTCACTGATGTGCCTCACATGCTGGAAACACATAGTAGGTGCCAGGTGAATGAATGAATGAATGAATGAACGAACGGAAATGCTCAAACTACTCATCATCATTAATTCATCCTTATTTTACAGAAAAGGAACAGACAGGTAGGGGGATACTCTGACTGGGAGATCAGCGCAGGAGAGGAGCCGGGATGGTCCACCCAGACCCCAGTGGCCTGCTCCCTGCTTCACCACAGAGTGGACTCCACATGCCACACACAGCCCTGCCAGGGCTCAGAGTGTGGGCAGAGCCCCTGCTCTGTGTTCACGCAGCTGAAGCTGCCCCAGAAGAGCACAACGGGGCATTCTGTTTCGATTTCCAGCCAGGAGAGAGGACTCAAAGGGTGTAAACTCAAGTAATTAGACAGGCCCTAAGTGTGCACAAATCCTGCGCCCTGTTACCAAACAGTCAGGACAGTGGGCCCCGCTGGGTCTCATCACACTCCTAAAGCCGAACGATGGTCTCCCAGCCATGTGCCGTCCAGGTCAGAGAAACGGGGGACAGTGGCTTCTGTCCCTCCCCAGCCTGCTTGAATGGTGACACAAAGACTAAAATACAACCTCAGGAAAGAAAGGTATTGAGGAGATCGAAAGGAAAGTCAATATGATTGATATGAAGGAAGGGAGGGTCAGAAAAAGGTTCAGGCCAGCCTGTATCAAATGCAAAGTGTCTACCACAGGCCCCTCTCGGCACACCCTCCCGGAGAGACTCCCTGGAGAGGACGCATGTGGAAGGTGTGGGTTGGAAACCTGGTGGGGCAGCCAGATTGCGACCCCAGAGGAAGCACTAGTATGAGCCGCCTCTACTCCACGCTTCGCTGAGCCATTCCCCATGTTCCTCTGGCCACGGAGAAGCCCGGATCAGCTGCTCGTTCTCCCAGAGGAGCAGGTGCTGACGAAGAGATAGGTCTCCACCTGCCACATGGTGCCATGTGCTTTACACGCATCAGCTCACCCCAGTATCTGGTAGAGAGGACACACTTATTCATGTTACAAAAGACCAGAGTCCGCTGGCTCCTGAGAGGGGGGGGGGGTGTGGGCAGCAGAGCAAAGGGTTAAGCGCTTGGGGTGAGTCCCACCTCTGCCACTTAGGGATTGTGTGGCCTTAGAAGACCTTATAAACTTTTCTGAGTTTCACTTTCCTCAGATGAGAAACAGAAATAACAATATCTCATTGTGTTTGTTATCACGGGAATACGATAATACCCCAAGCATTCTTAGCAGAGTGAGGGAGTAATAGGTAAGTTTCCATAAATGTTCCCAGTAATTTCCATGGAGGCAATTCAAGGGAATCGATCCCCATGATCTCTACCAAACTCCGATGAGCATGTGGCCTGAAGATTGGGCTCCCAGCACCTGGCCAGGTCTGCTGGAGACTGGGAAGACAGGAGAGGATGCACAGCTCAGCTCCGGGCCATCTGAAATAGCCTAGGAAAGGCCATACTGGACAGAGGGCAGGGAGCAGCCTGGAAGGGTCTGTGCCACAGACACTCTACCAACCTGGGCCCAGAGACTTTGCGTGGCTGCCCTGAAGTTGGGGAAATTGTCCAGGAAACCCCAAGTAAGTCGGAAAGCCAGCCACTGTATGTGGAAAGAGGAAATTGGCTTCTTGTTTATGGTTTGAAGCCACGGCAGGGAAAGGGAGTACCACAGCCTGGCCTCACAGAGAGGAGAGGTGTCTCTGAGGACCCATCCAGGGCAGGAAGCAAAGCCAGGGCTGGCAGGATGCTGTGGAGAAGCAGGATCCATTTCCCAGAGAGGAAGGAGTAGCTCTACATGGTACCAGGACAGTCTCAGACCCAGAATCAGGACCCGGTTGCACATCTACATGCCCCTGCCCTCCCCACATTCCCTGGGCTCTGCGTGCTTTCCTAGGAGATCGGGGGTATCTCCTCTTCTGTACCCCACAACTGTTGGAGTCACAAAGGGGTTAATGACAGAGGTGTGCCATGAGTGCGAGGAGCCGTGTGCATCAGCATTTCTCTCTTGCTGGAGTCTCGCCTCCTCTGGGGAGGCATCCGCATCTGCTGCGTGCAGCTGTACGGTAACATGAAGAAAACCCCTGTCCAGCTGCTGCGCCCAAAGAACCCAGAAGCAGAGCGAGGGCTGGGGAGGATGGACTCTGGCAGGAGCTGTTACAGGACTTCCGGCGTCCTGACTGGTCAGGTCCTAACTCAGGATGGAAGCTCCCAGCACAGAGCCGGGCACAGAGTAGAGCCTCAGCAGTTACGTGCTTCCTGAATGAGGAAGGTGGGTCCTGTCTGTGTTTTCCCCTGGCCCAGAAGCTGCTTTCCCTCCCCCATTCCTTCCCATCCCAGATTTTTAACTGCACCACAAGCTCCCATCCCTCCAGTTCCAACTCCAAGCCTCCTTCAAGTCTGCCATCTCAGACCCATGTTCTCATCCTCACCATTTCCATCTTCAGACTGTCCATTGCATATTGCCATCACCGCCTAGAGCAGACCTGCT
This sequence comes from Vespertilio murinus, assembly GCA_963924515.1. NCBI lineage: Eukaryota > Metazoa > Chordata > Mammalia > Chiroptera > Vespertilionidae > Vespertilio > Vespertilio murinus. The sequence continues at coordinate 54,430,967 of OZ004712.1, read as the reverse complement.
CCAAGTCCCCCTGGCCCTCCACCTCAGAACACCTCATCTCCTTCCTTCACCCCAACAGCTACTGGACACCGACTGCCCAAAGCAGCTGCACCCATTCATCCCTCCACATGGTCATGCCCGTCCGGCCCATGTCCTGGAGGAGCAGAATGAAGGAACCCTCTCTCAGGGTCCTTATCACATCACCTCCCTCCCCTCTTCTCTTCCCTTCAGTTTTATCTCTGCTTCCTTTCAGCCAATGCACACCCACGTCCCTCTCAGCCTGGCCAGGACACTCACTGAGGCTTTGTCCATAATCACCTCCTCCTGTCGTGCCACCTGTGACCACAGCAGAAGCCCTTAAGGCTGCCGTGGGCTTCGGCCTACATGGACGGCTACCCTTCTTGGCTCTCAGGGTTTGAGTGTGTTCATTTCAGCCATGAGAGTGTCAGCACCTTGAAGACGGGTCTGCAGCAAAGTGCATGAGCACAGGGTGGTGCAGCTGGCCCAGCTGGCGTCCAAATTCTCTCCTGAATGTTTGCAAATTCAGGCAGAAATTTGAAAGATGTATTCCATATCCTCAGCTGAAATATGGGGCTCAGAATTCCGAGTTCCAGGTGGCTGTCAGGTCCATCAGGTGGGTTAAGAGATGCTCTTACTGAAGTGCCTGGTATGTGGAAAGTCATGCATGCATGTGACTGTTGGTGGTGGCTTAGTCAACATGGAGTTGTGCTCAGTTAGTCTGGATGCCAACAAAGACAATGCGATGGTGGTGAGAATGTAGCAGAGCCCCCAACAGCTTTTTTGACCCCCAGAGTTGCTTAATAGTTGCTTAGTGAATGAACAAAGAAACACATGAGTTCCACTGAGAATGGAAAAAGATTAAAGGATCCCAACATCCCCATAGATTCTCCCAAGCTAATCTCTCTCTGTGTCCTGTCTTTAAAGGGCCATCAGCCCTCTTTCTAATATCAAGGGCCGCAGCTGCAGCAGAGAGCCCTATGTGGTTCCCCCTCGTCAGACACTGGTCAGCGCTGCTCCGTGGACCATTGCTCAGCCTCTAGGTCAGCCGTGGGCAAACTACGGCCCGCTGGGCCGGATCCGGCCCATTCGGCTGTTCTATCCGGCCCGCGGAGCCAAAAGAGAGGAGGGTTCTCTTGCTCTCCCCTCCGCTCCTTCACCAGCAGCCCAAGATGAGAGTGCCAGCATGGTCAGGTTGCTTTTGTTCCGGCCCTCCAGTCCAGTTTAAGAACCCATTGTGACTCTCAAGTCAAAAAGTTTGCCCACCCCTGCTCTAGGTACTATTTGGCAAATTTCTTTCAAAATAAATAATGCAGGGAGCATCAGGAAAGTGTGTTTCCCCTCAATATCTGCTCTCTCTGATGAGCTCTGCTCTGGGCCCTTGCCCTGCAGCTTCATCCAGCGGCTGGGTCATGAGCCCTTTTGCGGACACCAAGGACAGCTGTGCCTGTGGTGCTAAGAGCAGCCTGTGTTTGCTTCACCTACTGCTAAAAAACCAAAGTCAGGAACACAATTTCTCCAACAGGGAAGGAAGTCCCCATGACTGACCACACGGTGCCCCTCTGGGAAAGCAGGGTGATCAGGGTGGTGCCTCAGGCTTCGGCTGAATGCCAAAGGTCCATGCAATGTGGTGGATTTGCAAAACCAAGACAGCAGGAGTTCAGGTGCTGCTCGCCTGGGGTTTACAGCAGGATTTCAATGTAGCCCCTGCTGCTGGGCTGTCTGTTCTTTTGTGTGGTCCCAGGAGTAAGCATAGGATGCATGCAAAGCTTTCTAAGACTCGGCTCAGCATGGTTAGATGCTGGGAGTTGTCCCCGCCATCTCCCAGGGTAGAGTCAATGCTGCCCCGTGTGCTCCAAAGGCAGTTCCCGCGGGCCATCCTTCCCTTGCCAGTGTGCCTGGGTGCCAGGCCTGCCTGATTCATCTTCCCCAAGGTCACAGAGCCAGCGAGCGGAGCCCAGGCTGGTGCTGAAGTTTTCTGGCTTCAAGCCAGCCCCCAGCAACAAATGCCATCAACATCAACGTCAGTGTCATTGTTCTCCACGGTGACAATGCTCATCAACAGTCACTGGCGCTTCCTCGAAGCGTGCAGCTCAGTTCAATCCATGCTATCTATCTCACAGATCATGCTTAACTCTCCCTCTTCCCCCAAGCATCTCCCGGCATCCACTGCTCACATTCTCCTTCTTTTTTTCTTTCTTTTTTTTAAACAGCAGCTACTCTGAGAAAGAAACACTTGAAACTATTTCAAATGAGGACCCGGGGATTGGTGAGGCCTGGGGTGAGGCATGTGAATGGTTTGCAGTCAAAGGGCCCCCTCCCCGAGACGCTGCGGGGAGCGGCTTCCCCGGCTGAGAATCTGGAGTGGAGAAGGGCGTCCCTGTCTGGGGATGACATCACCAGACAGAGCTGGGGCGCCCAGATGCAGAGAGTGAGGGGCCCCGGGGCCAGCAGCGGGTTTGGCTGTGATATTACAAAAGGTCTTTTGACCACTCTTCATCCCAGGGAAACCACAGAGACCTGGGTTTAAGCCGCCCCCGTCCTCGGCTGAGAGGCCTAACGACGCTCCTCGAATCAGCCGGGTGACCTTTGATCTCGGGGAGGGAGAGTCTGGAAAAGGCAGGAGGTGCCAGAGCTGAAGTGCCTTGAAGCAAAAAAAGATAAAAAAAATAAAAATTTAAAAAAAAATCAGTGCCCCTGGATGGGACACTTGTTCCGCCAGAGCATGTGGAGTTAACGGCAGAGAAATGCATTTTAAAGTAAGATATTGGAAAACCATCCGCCCCGTCACCAGCCACAGTTATTACAATTATTTATACGGCATCGGCGAGGCCCATGTGTTTCACAGCAATTAAGCTATTGATCTAGCGGCTCTGAGCACCAGGCAGAAGCCACAGCCGCCACTGTCGCTCCCGTGGGAGCTGTCTCTCAGATGTGGAAACTGAGGCCAAGGCAGAAGTAAACAAGAGCAAGAGAAGCAGTGGTTGGACTATTAATATTAAGAATCCATATGCTGATATAATATGCTAATGATGCATTCACATATTCATAGTAATATGTTCCTTTCTCCACTTGGGCAGCACTTAATCTGTCCCGATGTTATTTTCAGGGCTTCTCAAGAAATTATATACTGTCATGATTAAGTGCATGGGTTCCAGACCCCTTAACATGGCCTCCAAACCTAGCTCTGCCATGAACCAGCTACATGACCCCATCAACTGCTCCAACCCCTCCTGTCCTCACTCATAAAATGCAAAGGATAACAGTGCCTAAGAGGCCTATGTGAAGAATTAATACGTTGGTAGATGAAAAGCATTTATCATACCACCCAATCAGGACTAAAGGAGAGTTTCCCAGTTTTATCACAGGAGGTCTACAGAGGACATATCTCTCATAACTCATGTTCCCCAGTTACATCATTGGTAAGGAGGAAAGAGCAGTCTTAGTGTCCTTGGTGTCCTGTGAGTCTCACACTGAGATTTCAGTAGAGAAACTCACACTCGTTCTTTCTTGATGGTGCTGAGGCAGGAGCTGGGGCTGAGTCCTCCCCCTGCCTCTGGCCTCCTGGTTGTGGGTGACGATGGTGCTTAAACTCCAACCTTCCCCTCTGCCTATCTGCTCCACCCAGGAACATACTGTCATGTTTTAATTATTTTTCTTCAAGCCCAGAGTCAATATTAAGTTAACAGTGGTTACACAAAAGTGTTATTTCTGAAATTCATCTGAAATATTGTTTAATATATTGTAAGGCTAAACGATAAAATGTATTGCATGATGGGATCCTGGGACCATATGAAAATAATTCTCCTTTATATGCCTTTCTGCTATAGGAAGTTGCATGTTCCCAGAACGTAATCCTTGATATTGGATGGTGTGGACAGGGAGACACTAGAAATAAAATGGCAGTAAAGGACTGTGATGTTCATTGAGGAAAAGAATAGAGGCAGAAGGTGATGGAGCTTGAAGATTAAGTGGCCACTCAGGCTTGTCACACCTGGATGACCAAGGGAATGGCGGGATCTAGGAGCAAGTTGGGAGAGCAGCTTGGATGAGAAGATGAAAACTGAGTATGGGAATGTGAAGTCATGGCTAATTTATTGTGTCCAGTTGCCTTTGGAAATTCAGGACTGGTGTTTGGGTAGAAGGTCATTGCTAAGGACTTGTCTTTGGTCACTGCCATTAGAGAGGTGAACTGTGAAATCATGACACAGAAACAGTTCCCAAATCCAGAATTTAGACCACTGTGCCAGACTGATGCCCTCACCCTCTCTTAGGGTCAAATCTGGCTCATGTCACAGATGCCAAAATATAGACTGGGAAATCAGTGATGAAAGGGAGGTCCACAATATCACGCTTTCCCCTTTTCCCTCTATGTTGTCCCAAAACACCATGAGGAGCTCACTCGGTTGAGAAATGAGGACATTCTCCTATTTCCCAGCCCAGTTGCTTAAATAGACTCCATGCCTTAACCTGTAAACTTACAAATACGTAGGCAATCACTTTTAGGAACACACAAAATACATGCCTATGCAGGAATCTTCTCTACACAATCGCCACCATCCTTGAATTCCAGCATTTGAGGGACTTTACATTAAGCATCTTTTGAGATATCCATGTTCCGCTGAAGAATGGAAAGCTAACTTTTAGCATGTGGTGAAGTAAAAGATCTCGGGCTGGAAAAGGTCCAGATGATGAGCCTTGTCTTCTCAGACCTTGGCTGAGCCTCCTGGTCTCTCAAAAAAGCATCAGCAAAATGGCAAATTTAGATGCACTTTTGGGTCCTATGTTTAACAGTGCAGCTATGTATATTGTTATCTCCCATTCTTCCATGACAAGAGAGAATAGGGGTGCCCACTGAAAGGTTCATGGAGAGAACAACACACACCAGGATGGTTCAGGGTGGAGAAACAGGGACCATTTTTGAAGCATTAAAGATAAGTACCATAATTTTCACAATTTTGCTTAGGGCTAGTTCAGGAATTTCTCTCTAAAGTCTATGTCATTTGCAAAATCTAACTTTATCTATTATTTTTAAATATCATTAAAAAAAAATCTGCACTGACCCAATACTCCAAACCCAGGGAAGGGCACTGAGCCTTGAGCATGTAGGTCAGTCCTCTCTCCTTACAGACCTTTCCCTTTGGTCTCCGTTGGTCGGCTTCATGCCAGTGCCCACCACCAGGGGCCGCTGATTCCCTTCTGCTTTTTGGGACCTTCCCATATTTGCCCCAATAGCTGGAAAGGAAAAAGGAGGCAGTGGCTGGGAGGAAGGGAAGGATGGGGAAGCTGAGGGTTGGGAAATTTCAGGAAAGAAGATTGAAGAGGTCATTACTTTCTTGGCTCCAAGAGGAGGCCACTGACTCCGCGGTCAAGATCAGAATGTTCCTATATCCTAGATCCGTAGACTAGAGTCCATTGACCATGATTTCTTTCTCATCCCTCAAGGTAGGCCAGGAAAAGCGGGACTGAAACACATCTTTGTTCCTCTTCAGCCATCTAGGGCTCTCTCATGTCAGCTTGTTGTGTTGCCCAGTGAGAGAGGCATAAAGAAGCCAGCCACAAAATTGTCTCTCATCACTTAATTTCCTCCTGGATTTCTAAGCAGGCAATTATTCCCTCAGCCTCCAAAGGACTGCAAGCACTTTGGAGAGATTTATTGTTATTATTATTACAGGCACTGCATAAGTAAAGGTGTCAGGTAATTGAGAATAATCTTATCCTCCACCCTCCCAAGCATATTGTTTATCCAGTGGAACACCTTGTTCTTCCTCCACAGCTTCCCCTCCCTGAGTTTTTCATCTGACAACTAGGATGAACAAACAGGTCAGAGGATCTGGGCGAGAGGGAGATATTTCTGTGACTGAGGCCTGGGAAACAGAGGACCAGAGAAGCTCTCACACTGGCCTGCCATGTGCTACATGGGGGAGTCTCAATTTCTCTCGTTCACACCGTTACTGAACATTACTTGAGCACCTACTGTGTGAAATCCCATTACAAGAGGACTCAAAGGGAAACTTACAAATGATTCAAAGGGAATTTGACTGGTTCCCACTGTCAAGGCTTTCTCGACTAAAACAACTAAGATACAAAACACAACTTAGAAGGCAGTTTTGCATTTATTTTCCAATGTACACATAGTAGGCACATAATAAAACACTTGTGGATTTAATATGTGAGCTACAATTCTGATGAGATTAAGTTATTTTTATTCATGTTTTATGTGTAAATAAACTAAGACTCAGAGAGATTAAATGACATGCCTAAAGTCAATATAGCCAACAAATGGTAGACTGAGAGTTTCAATCAGGTCTTCCTCCAACCTGCCCTGCCCCACACACCACGCTCCTCCTGGGTGAAGTACATAGAGATACCAGGCTGTGTGTGGCCATGGAAAGGAAAGAATCATTCATGCTGAGGAGGGCTCTTGACAGAATAGTGACACTATGAGCTGACTTTTAAAGGAGTAGTATTCAAACAGAAGGAGCAGCGAGGAAGAACATGTCCTGGGACCAGTGGCAGGAGGAATGACAGGGATGGAGGGGAGGCTGGCTGTGGCCAGGGCAGGTGCCTGTAGAGGAGCATGGTGAGAGGGAGGCTGGGATGCTCTTCAAAGCATTGGGCTTTAATCTGCAGGTAAAGGGAAGTGTAATCTTCTGATATAAGCTGACTTTTGTAAAACAGAGAATCATCTTTACCTGGCTTTCCCAATGTGGAGAACCTGCTCCAAGACCCGTGAAGAGGAACATTTTCATCCCTTTCACAAAGGTGAGAACCTGCTTATTGTCTCTGACAACTAAAATACAAAGCATTCTCCACCACTGTGAGTGTGGCTACTGACTTTGTGTTGGGAAGTGGATCATATTGTTCATCCACTCATATATATATATATATATATATATATATATATATATATATATATGTATTAATGATTAAGATGGGAGAGGGAGAAAGATAGAAACATCAATGATGAGATGCACTCCCTCTACTGGGGATTGAACACACAACCTAGGCATGTGCCCTTGACTGGAATCGAACCCAGGACTCTTTAGTCTGCAGGCTGATGCTCTCTCTATCCACTGAGCCGAATTAGCCAGGGCTCATCCACTCCTTTTATAGCCAACTTCTTCTGTTTGGGTTAAGGGAACAACACATTTCTTCACAACAAACTCTCTAACTAGAGTTTGAAAAGCTTTGATTTTCTTAATATAAATAGATTCATGGGAAATGGTGGACTTAGTAACAGCGTTTTGTTTTAGCATTTCCCGGATGGGGTTACTACGGGGTAGAGACCCCAAATTCTCACCAAGCTTTTAAACATAGATTCAACTTTGGTCTATACAGCAGTTACTCCTCTAACCATAGCTTAGCACTTCAAACTTCAAAAAGGGTTTCATGCCCACTATTTCAGTGCTAACCCACATCTGTGTGATAAGCCAGGTTAGTAAAATGTCCTCAGGCTCCAGCCCTTTAAGAGAAAAAAGAATGAACCACATTCATGTCACCATTGTAGTTCCACCAGATCTCTATACTCCTGAGCTTACTGCCTTCACCATGCTGCCTTGGCATTCACTTCCTGTTAACAATCCTGTAAGCTAGGGATGAGGTGTGACCAGGACAATCCCCTGCTTCCATCAATTCAGAGGGAGGGGAGTAAATAGAGTGCTATAAAACTGCCTGTTGCTTGAGCTTAGCTATTTTATTTTGTGCCGTGTTAGGCTTTGTTGGGTTAGATTTGGATTGGACTGGGTTAAGCTGTGTTGTATTGTGTTGTGTTGGTTGGAGTTGGCTTGGTTTGGGCTGTGTGGTGTTATATTGTGTTGTGTTGTATGGGGTTGGATTGAGTTGGGTTGTGCTGTGTTATATTGTGTTGTGTTGTTTTGTGTTGGATGGGGTTGGATTGCATCAGTAGAGCCCTATCTGCATAAGCTCTGTGGCATTCAGTGTCCATTTGCTTGTCCTTGCCGACCCACAGTGGTTACACAATGACCAAGTTCTGTGCAGCAAGAGGGAAGTGGGACACCGCAAGCAAAGGCTAACACTCACTGCCTGGATACCAGCTCCAGGGTGCCTCGCCCCAGCTCCCTCCCTCAGCTGGCTCAGGTTACAGGCAGCTTCAGAAAGGGGCAGGGAAGAAAGCCAAGGGCAGGGGGTGGAAAACAAGAAAGCACCAGGAAGGGAGAAGGGGGTGGGCAGGTGGGCAGTTTGCAGGCCAGAGAGAATTCTCAGGGAGTGTGAGAATCCTGACTCCTGGGAACACTGTGATCTGTTGATCTGTTTTCCCAGAGGACCTGAGGTAACCCGGTCAATGAAATCCAACCCTGAGTGGTTTTGACATAAGGTCACGGCCCCAGATCAGGCAAGGTCATAAGTTTATTCTGCTCCCAACAAATGGGACTGCAGGTGGGTGGACAAGGGAGGGAGGGACAGCAGGTAGGCAGGGGGCAGCTCCAGGGGTTCTGGAGTCCTTCTTAGCCAGATTAGTGACAGAGGAGCACATTCCTGCCCCCTGGGCACCAGAGAAGTTCAGACTTAGGCCTTACAGCCTGGCAGGGTTCTGAAGGCAACGGCATCCGCTTCCTCATGCCACAGCCCCATCTGTTCACTAAAGGGGAAACTGAGGCAGAAAACACTGAACTTCTGACCAGCAGCCCACCTCAAAGGAAGGGTATATCAACAGTCTGTGCCCAGGAGAGCCCCACTGAGGGAGAGTCAGTGCTCTCCTTCCTCCCCCTTTCCCCTGGGCCCAGCCAGGAAGCCCCAGATGCTTGCCTCCTACCTTCCCCACCCACTACTGAAGAACTAGTGTTTCCACCACTCTCACTGACTCTACCTCCTGTTTCTTTACTGGAAAACAGGAAGGAAGGAGGAAGAGGAAATCTTTTCAGAACCTCTGTTGTCATTGTACAGTTTGCTTTTTCCTTCTTCTCCCCCACTCCAAGCCCCAATCTCATCGGTCCCTGAATGAAGAAATCTAATACATCTGTGCTTGTGACAACAGGTGAGCCAACAGCTGCTGCTATGGTCTACTCTGGGCCAGAGGGGCCCTCCCTGGTGCATGGTGTGTGTGCTCTTTCTCAAGGCACTCTTAAACCAGCCTGAACTCCACATTGAATTCTGCACCTCCTCCAACAGCCAGTAGGTGGCAGAGCTGTGACAGGCCAGCGATTCCAGTCCTGTGGCACTTGGTCCTGCAATGCAGGTCAGGACTGGCCTGTGTGTCCACCGGCACCCCCAGGTGGCCCACACAGAGATCTAGGGCAAGACAATTTAGGGGAGAACTACCCAAAAACTTTTCTGGAAGCCCCTCTCCTCTCCCTCTCTCTTGTGTTTCTCTGTACTTCATTAATTTTATCTAGAAAAGAGAAGGCCCATTAGCATTTATGAAGCCTCTGCAGCAATGGCTTCCAGACTTCATGGCATAAAGTCCACCTGCGGAGTTTGAGGAGATGCAGCTTCCTTGTCCTGTCCCCTCAGATTCTCACTGAGCATGGCCGAGGTGGGGCCCCGGAGGTTGCATTTTGAATAAAGCACCATCGTGAGTCCCATGCAATGACCAGGGGATCCCTAAATTGAGAAATACAACTACAGGTACTGTGGTGAGGGCTTCTTCGTACTAAAATCTGTTCTCAGACCTCACGTAATTTCTAACCCCCTCCACCTCTTTCCTATTCTTCAAAACATCACCACTGCATTCCTCCACCATGAAGTTGCATCTCTGCGTTCGCAGAGACAGCTCCTCTCTTCCCTCACGTTCACTTCCGGGTGCTCTAAGGTCACTGTACCTCTTGCTCCTTGCGAAGGTTTTCTCAGACTGTCTAGCTGTCATCCTAGCCTTTGTTTCACTCTGTCTAAACACCTGAAAAGCCTAGCACCTTCCTCTGACTTCATGGTCAAGGGCTCAGCTGAGGGCAGGCCATGCCCTGTCCTCCCCACCTCTAGGCCCTGTCTTCCCAGCCACCCAATTCAATCGTCCTGGCAAAGCTTCCCTCTTCTGGTGCCTCTGAGTCCGGCTCCTCAGTCGAGCAACCCAAGGCTGACCCAGGGGTGCGCTTGGGAGTAGGGCATCTCCCCTGAAAGTCAGCAGAGGTCAGACCCACCCCATGTGGTCATGCTGGGTGTCCCTAAGGTATCTCACTCCGAAGCTCCCAGAGGTCAGTCTGCAGGGCTGCCCTAACAAATGGCCACCAACTGAGAGGCTTGATGCCTGAGAGGTATTCTCCCAGACTTCTGGAGGTTACAAGTCTGATATCAAGCTGTTGGCAAGGCCATGCTGCCACTGAAAGCTCAATGAAAGATTCTTTCTGGGGTTGGGCCAGTGTCTGGTGACTGCCGGCAATCCTGGGTACTCCCTGATTGTGGGAGCAGAGGTCCCGCCACTGCCTCCATCTTCAATGGCATTCTCTCTGTGTCTCTCCGTTCCTGTGTCCAAATCTCCCCCTCCCCACCTCTCTCTCACAAAGACGCCTGCCATTGGACTTAGGGCCAAGCATAACCCAGGGTGACCCGCAATACATCTAAATAACTTGGTCACATCCTACAAGGACTGCATTTCCAAGTAAGGTCACATTCACAGATCCTGGGGGTGAGGAATTCAGAATGATTTTATTTTGGGAGGGGGGGCATGCACTTCAATGTACCACACTCCAGACTGAAAGTACTCCTCACACGCCTTACTTTCTGACTGAAAGAGCAGGTTTAGGGGTTCAGTGCTTCCCCTCCCACTTCGTATGGATAAAGGGATTTCTTTCAGTGGGCACAGTAGGAGAGCCCAGTTCATACACAGCCCCTTGTGACTTCTTGGATTAGAAGAGTTTAAAGCAAGTCAGCTTTTTGGCTTCCCTGCTTCTCAGCGTGTGGGCGCAGATCAGCAGTATCTGGGAACTGGTTAGAAATGCAAAATGTCCAGCCTCATTGCAGATCTGTGGAATCAGAAACTCAGAGGGCGAGGCCAGCCATCTGTACAAAACAAGGCCTCTAGGCAATGTAGAAACTCACTAAAGGTGCGAATGACAGCTCAGTAGAGGGGCACGCGAAGGGGTCCCTATGGGTCCCTACAGAGAGCAGCGATCAGCTATCCAGCTATATGGCTAGCTGCCCCAAACCTCCTTGTTCCTCTGTGTTCCCCTCCTGCTGTCTCTCCTCACCTGGCTGTCCCACTGTCCCCTCACACACACATATAAGGTCCTCACTTGCCTCCAGCTCTTTCTCTTGACAAAGAGGAGAGCTTGGCAGGGGTTGGCTAAGTTAGTTCTGATCACACACAAAATAAACTGTTATTTTTCTATCTGCCAAGCTGTTGAAGGCAAGGATGCCAAACCCAGGAACTGCACGAACGTAAGATCTATAGCTACCCTAGCGTGTCTGTGTTCTAGACAAGCTTTATTATTTTTTTTAGGGAATCATAGTCCAATTCCCAGAGAGATACCAGTGACAACCTCTTGGATTGCTCCGTGCACTGGCTGTGACAGTCTCCGGACACATTCCCCTACCTGGGGAACGAGCAACTCCCATCAACAGCAGGCGGCGGGGCACCTCTGACATCTGCTCTCCACATTCCGGACCCCCTGGCAGGGCTCCTTCAAAGCAAAGCCGAGCCCAAGTGCTGGCGCGCCATGTGTGTTTGCTAAGTCGGCATGCACCAGCAGACAGACCTGCAGGACAGCACATCCACAGGCAGGGGGGAGCCCTGGGGACATGTGCAGGAGTCTGGTGAATGTTCAAGACAAGATTTTAAAGATTTTTGTGGGTTGGGGGTGGGGAGGTGCAGAAAGGGCTTCGGAGAGAGCCACGGTTCGTGTCCTGGGGAGGCCTGTGTGCAGGTGACCGACCTCCCAGCACAGTTACAAGTCCTTGGAGAGACGGCCCAGCTGGGCACGGGGAGGCCAATGTGGGGAGCAGGTGATGGAAGAAGGCCTAGAGCAGCACTGCCAGAGAGGGTGGCTACCAGCAGAGGCTGATATACTCGTCTCTCTGTGTGACTGTGTTGATGTCTAAGCAGATTCCTAACCAGCTTCCATGCGCTTTTCTTCTAATCACTAAATTGGGCTCAATTATAGTAGAATCATAGTGTGTGTGTGTGTATGTGTGTGGGGCGGGGGGATGGAGTCACACCCAGTACAGTGAGGAAAGGGGTTTGTAAAAGAGGAGCATGCCAGAGAGATCAGGGAATCTTTGCCTGCCAGCACTCTGGTCTGAGACACAATTTGCATTGAGTGTGGAAATCAGATAGACAAAGGCTTGAATTCAAATTTCCTAAAAAGGCTGCCTTATTCATCTCCATTCTCCTAGATGGAGCGCCGGCATACAGGAGGCCGTTCTTTTCATCACACAAGAAGGTAGTGGCTGTGTGTCCTGGGCCACAGCGCCCTCCCCAGCAGTGATCTGATTGGATTTTAGCCTCTCTGGGCCATTCTCCAGGCTCACATCTCCTCCAGGCCTGGCTATTTCAGAATTGCACTCGATCACTCCTGCTCATTTAGTTTGAAACACTCACCCGCTCTTCTTAAGCACGTCATACACTACATGCATGTTTAAACTACTGTGACTTATTTTGCTTTGGGGATGTAGGAGATCCCTGAGTCACTCTTCAAATCAACCAGAGACACCCAAGAAGAATGGGCTGTCACAAAACTGGGTTTGCATGTCACGGTTCTGGGTTCCATTTACTTTAAATAGAAATGTTGACGCATCACCTCTTGGGGGTCCCCTCTAGGCAATGTAAGCCAAAGGGGCCTTCTGATCAGCCACAGAAGGGTGGGGGTGGGGGTAATTTATACGGTGAATTCTCCAATGGCCCCGATGAAGAACACTGGGTGACATGGTGGAAATTCATGGAGGGAAGAGATCTGGCGACAGAGCCTCATAACTCAGGTGGCCACTGAGCTGTGATCCCGCCAGTTCACCTTGTCCAGCCCGTCTTCCCTCCCACCCTTCTGATCTGGCTGTAAATCGCCTGTATGTATACACCTCTGAGAGCCAGGAGATGATTTATGAAATCCTACAGACACCTGCCCTGGTGGGAACATGAAGCTGGAGGGTTGAGGAGTGAATGAGTGAGAGGAGGAGACCCCAAAATTCTAACATTGTGGTTTGCACCACCTCTGGGTGTGCTGCCCCCAATTACCCCCTCCCCTCCCTGCCCCCAGCAACAGCTCAGGAGCCTGCAGACCCATCTTCTTCAAATGCTGGCTTCTCAGGCTCTGCCAGCTGCATTAACTTGGCCAACAAAGGCTCAGACTCTGAGCCCAGCCGAAGACAGAAAAACTTCCTCAGCCAACCCTCTCATCTCTTCTGTCCTCTCTCCTATCCCAACACTTCATTCTCTCTCAACACCCTGCCCTAGATTGGGGAATTGCCTTTGTTTACCTGTGATGAAGAGGGAGAGGGGATATTGATGGTAGAAATCATTAATTTTTACTTGGTTCTTCTTCAGACAATGTGACAAAAGGGTGTGTTGATATGTCAATAATAACCACCACAAGATCATGTGGGCCATTTAGATTTTAGTTGCACAGAATGAATTATACTGTGTCATCTTGTCTAATTGACACAATGATCCGAGGAGATGGACATCGGTGTCCCCAAAGTTTTCAACACCAAACCCCCAACCCAGACCTAGGATCCATCTGAAATCTCTCATGACAATTCTAGGCAGACCCTCCCCCCAAATCAGGTCCTGCTTTCCAGGGTGGCATTGCCCAGGGACTCATCTGCGCTGTGGGTGGACGTGCCCCTGCTAGACCACCCCTATGGCATGGACCATCTCAGACTGTGACCACGCAGTCCACTGGGTTCTGCAAAAATCTCTGTGCCCAGGATAGAAAGATTTGTGATCCCATGTTCAGGTAAGTCATGTTTGGAAGACTGATGAGTTCTTTCTTTCTTTCTTTCTTTCTTTCTTTCTTTCTTTCTTTGGCCAGGTTAGTACCTGGGTGTCTGTGGGCAAACTGTCCCATTCTGCCTCAGCTCCCTCATGTGGACATGAGGACTTCTTATCTCTTTGGTTCCTTCAAACATTAAGTCCTTTGATTCCTCATGAGGTGCAACTAATTCAGCCACAAATAATCACAAGGCACTGAGGACTGAGGAGGAAGGAGCTGGGCTGTGCTGAGCAGAGCAGGGACCATCAGAGACAGGAAAGCACTGAGTACCATGGGCCCTTCAGAGATTTTTACCATCACAAAAACCAGGCTCCCGCCACAGAGTTAGTGGAACTGAAGCCAAGGATGTGGATTTGTAAACCCCACACTGGGACTCTAAGATGTCCCTAAGAGGAGAGTGAAGGGAATGGTGGACCAGGAGACGGGGAGAAAGCAGAAAGGAGAGGAGGGAGAAGGGAAGAGGAAAAGAGAAAAATGTAAAAGATCGGCCCGGCTCCACACTCCCGTGAACATGTCCTAGCAGATTTGCATTTCCTGTTAACAATCATTTCTGTTTTTGTTGATCCTGGCAGGGTTTCCATGTCAGGTAATCACTGTTTTAGTTCATTCCCCTCCAATGACAGATTGTGGTAAGTGAAGTTGGTTGTTCATAACGCTACCATTTACCTAACAAATTTTGAACTTGTAGTATAGCTTCATTAATAGGTTTAATTTATCGTTATAATTCCTTCAGGTTAATGGTTTGAGAGTAGGCTGGAGTTTAATCTGAGCAGTTATTATAAAGTGCTTGTTTCTCGTTAAAATGTAAAATGGAGATACTCAAGATTTACTCGGGATAAACTGGCCAGAATAAATCTTTCTGCTTTGCGTCGGGAAAGGAATGTATGCAGGCTATTAAAAATGCTCAGAATTGGAGAGCCACTTCTGATAACTTTAAAGTAATTTTTCAGATTAAACTGTCTTTCGCCAGGCCTAATAGAAGAGATGCCTGAACTCAGAATTTATTCTGGAAGGATCTCTGGAGGCTGCAGGATGGCAGGGGCATCAGAAAATAAGTAAGAACTGAATTTTGCCCCAAAACATAGCATCATATAACATCCTAAAAGGTGTCTGAGTGTTGGGTAATGGAGGAGAGGAAACAGACTCCAACTTATGAGCCTTTCTTGTGTCCTCGGGGAAAAGACTGAAGTCGAGAACACAAGCCCTCCATAGGGAACAGAACAGGACACTGCCATCTCTTCTCCGTGTGGAGTTCTGGTGGGGTCCTCTGACAGGCAACCTGCCCTGAACACTCTTGTGGCAGCCCAGACACCTGCCCCCACCCACCTTCACTTCCAGAGCCAGGCCAGCAGTAGATGCCATGCAAGCTGACTTCTCAGATACACCACCACTTCTTCTTATCACTCCTACCTAGTCCCTCTCCTCTTCCACAGGCCTTGGTTTGAGTCACCTTCTATGATGGTTAACTTTATATGTTCACTTGACTGAGCCGGGAGGTGCCCAGATATTAGGTTAAGCATTATCTTGGATACATCTGTGAGGGTGTTATGGATAAAATTAACATTTGAATCCATCGACTGAGTAAAGCAGATTGCCCTCCATAAGGTGGGTGGGCCTCACCAATCAGGTGAAGGCCTGGATAGAAGGAAAGGGCAGAGTAAGAGAGAGAATGCTCTCTCTCTGCCCTACTGTCTTTGAGCTAGGGCATGGGTCCCTACCTTTAGACTTAGACTTGGGCTGAAACTAACCATGGGCTCTCCTGGGTCTCCAGCTTGCTCCCTGCAAACTGAACTTCTCAGCTTCCATAATTGTGTGAGCCAATTCCTTATAGTAAATCTGCCTATCTATCTATCTATCTATCTATCTATCTATCTATCTATCTATCTAACTATCTATCTATCCATCCTTCTATCTATCTACTTACCTATCTATCTGCCTATCTATATATCCATCTACTTCTCTGGATAGGAGAACTAATATACCTCTGAACCCAGACTGAAACCCTTGAATAATGGGCCCCAGGTGTTTCTGTGGCCTACATAATCTGGCCTTCTCTCTATACTCATCCATCCCCAGTCTCTTTTGGCTCATTTTCCTGCTGTCCCTCCAGCCTCAGGACTGTTCTGTCCACGTGGGACAGTTTCCCAGAGAACCTTTCATGGCTGCTCCCTCACTACTTACAGTCCTCTTGCTCAAATGTCATCTCTCCTCAGAAAGGCCTTCTCTGATCTCCCACTTCTAATAACTCCCACCCTAATATGCCTCCATTAAATTGCCCAGTTTCATTTTTCTTTATGATGCAACCTGAAACTATAGCTGTGTATTTAGTGTCTGTGTGTACCACTATGCCATACCCTCCCTGTGGGTAGGGACCATGTCATTCCCCCTATTCCTCCAGGGTCTGTGGAGGACTCAGCACAGAGTGAGTGCTCAGTAAGTTTTGTGGCAGGAAGGGAATGTGGAAAAAATGGAAGAAAGGAGGGAGGGAGGGAGGGAGAGAGGGTGGGGAGTACCCATGCAAACCCAGGCCTTCCACCTATCATCCACTTTCTAAGGATGGCCCCTGGCACCTGCTCACTACTACAGCATCCACATTGACATTCCTGGGGGAGGCTGCAATCTAGGAATTAGAAATGCAAAGATAGAGGTCAGTTGTGTAAATCACAATTAGTGTGTGTGTATGTGTGTGTGTGTGTGTGTGTGTGTGTGTGTGTGTGTGTGTGTGTGTGTAAAGTAAGCTTTTACCTGAAGGTTCAAGGAAGGTTATGATGATTAATGACCAAACTCTATTGACCTCCTATTTCTACCCCTATCTCCATACAGATTTCACCGGTCACCCTATAGCA
This sequence comes from Vespertilio murinus, assembly GCA_963924515.1. Classification (NCBI taxonomy): domain Eukaryota; kingdom Metazoa; phylum Chordata; class Mammalia; order Chiroptera; family Vespertilionidae; genus Vespertilio; species Vespertilio murinus. The sequence goes on along the minus strand of OZ004712.1, from coordinate 54,414,244 downwards.
CCACCATCAGCCACACATGCAAGAATCCACATGGAGGGCTGGCTGTGCTCTAGCTCCTCAAGGCCCAGACAGGAGCGCTCTGTGCCACGAAAGAACAATGTTAGCTTGGAATGATTTGGTTATCAAATGAGACTAAATTTAAATCTTTTCAAAACAACTTTTGGTATTAGTTAATAAATCTTTTAAAAATAATTATCAGAGCAGGTGGTTCCTGTTGGTCTGCATAAACAAAAGGCACAAAGCCAGTCCCTGATAGCAGAGAAATTTCCAGCAAGTCCTCCATCTCATACACCTGTCGAAGGAGGAGAAGTTCTCTTCTCTGTCCCCTAGGCTCTAAGAGCTGGGACACCCACCCCAGCTGGGGACACAGGTGAGCTCACGTCTCCATCTGGAAGGAAACCCACAGCCGGGCAATAGAACTTCTGGTCCCCATGCAAAGGATGGGGGTGGAGTAGATGCTTTCTCAAGGAGGCATCAGCCCCTGCTAGTGGGGGTTGAGCTCTGCTTTCTCCCGGCACGTTAAGTGAAGGGTCACTGGGGTCTCGCAGGCGCTGGCTTCTCTTCCTCCTGACAGAGCCATAATTAGCAGGAGACAGAGCTTTCAAAGAGGAGTGTTTGGCTCCAGGCACATCCTCGTCAGCCTGTCAAGCAGACGCCTGTTCTCCGCGCACTATTTTGAGCCACCTTCTCAGCTGCATTTCTGATCCTCTTGGCCCATGTCACTTCCCTCCCCACGGAGGCCCCCTCACGACATCACTGAGGCTCATAGGTTTGGGGGAGGGCTGGACAAAAGGGGCATTTTGTGCAAGATGCTTGAGGGCAGCAGCGCGGGAGTGGCAGCCCAATCTTACTCCACATCTCCCACCTCTGGTCCAGTGGGCTCTGCACACGGTCTTGTCTCAGTGACAGATTACTACCAGAAGCCAAGAGGTTCAACACAGCCATGGCCTCGGAGGAAATAAAGGGTCCAAATTGCTTAGAGAGGACTGCATGGCAGCCAAACCGAGATGCAGAAAGAACAAGAGGGGTGTGTTCTCCGCTTAGGTCGGACCTGCAGAATTCCCAGGGTCTGGGGAAAGCCAGGCAGCACCCAGAAAGGCTGTGAATCATCCAGAAGGCCCCAGCTTCTGCATCACCAGCTAGAGGATCACCCTGGAAAAGAACAGCTTCCTTCCCCAGCCCGAGGGAAGGTGCTCTCGAGAAACCTTAAAAGTCAATTTGAAGGAGATGGCCATGATGTCCTCAAGGGTCTACCATGCACATCTCGCCAGCACTGGTTCTCCCTAGCCCACCCATGGCACACCCACCAACCAGGGCCTCCAAAGCTCGCTCAAGAGGCAGGTCCATAGGAGCTGCTCGCGTTGTACTCCTGGCACCGGCTGGGCAAACTGGGGTAGGAGAGTGGGCCTGAGGCTACACTGGGTGGTGGTGGGCTGAGGGGCAAGGGGGCAGCTCATAGGGGTGGGGTGCCAGAGCAGGGAGAACAGGAGTCAAGGTTCTGGGTCCAGGTGTATCATTGGGCACCAGCCTCAAGCTTTCTGGGCTGACGTGTGGGATAAAGGCAGCACTTTCATGCTCCCAGGCCTCCTGCTGCTGGCAGCACCACTGTGGAGCTGGGCAGTGTCCTCCTGCTTTCCGTGGAACAAAGCCCTCACCTCTGCCCCGCTGAGACTCCTAATGACTGGGGCGGAGGGCACTCCCCTCACCTCACCGGGGGAGAGCTTTTCCCAGAGAGGGTGCCCCTCCTCTGGGGTGGCCTGTTTAAGGACTCACCTTCTCTCCTGGGCCACCAACCACCCATTCTTAAGGGATGGTTGGCTCAGCAGGGGGGGGGGAGCGGAGCACAGTCAGAACCCGGGCTCCCTGTGAACACGTGTCTGAAACCAGCTGTCAAGCTGCTGCGGGAAGCAGCCATGAAAATTACTACCTGCATTGTTCCCTGGCGTGCTCATGGCAACCCTAACAGGTAGACCTTTGCAGATGAGGAGAGGGTACGTCTTTACTCAAGACCCAACCCCTGGCCTGAGACTGCTGGGTGAGATCAATCTGGTTTGTCTAAGGCTGTGGTTCTCAAAAGGGGGTCCTAGGCCAGCAGTAGCAGCATCACTCAGTTTGTTCAAAGTGTTCATTTCAGCGCCCCCTCAGAGAGAATCACAAACTCCAGGGCTGGTCCCAGCAGTGTGTGTTATAATAGACTTCCTTCCCCAGTGATTCTGATGCACGCTCAACTTGGGAACGGGATACCTTATCGTCAGCCCATACATGATACTTCTAGGCAGAGTCCAAACACCCCAGCCTTTCCTCACTGCAGGTAGAGTCTGGTCCCTTGAATCCAGCTCCAGCGTCACCCCTTGAACCCTCACCTAGTCCACACAGCCTTCCTCCTCTTCAGGAAGAACACCAGCATCATCCCCTCACCCGGGCCTCACTCTACCTCTAGGTGCGTTTTACGTCTTGTGTGTGTGTTTTCCTTTTCAGGAGAAGTTGGCGAGTGCCTCCTGTCTGTGCCCCCACGAGATCCTGCCCAAGGGTGCCCAGCCCCATGGCTGCCTGCCCTCACTACAGCCCCACACCCAGCGTTCCGGTGACTGTCACACACTGCCCTCACAGAAACCAGAGAGAATCGATTAAGCACAAGCCTTAATTGTGGCAGCGTTTCCCGAGAGCCCGGAGCCAATTCCAGCTGCTTTTCCTTGTTTGCATCACGGGCCTTAGCTCCATCGGTTGTTTTTAATTACCAAAATAATAACAATTCAAAGCCCTTTGCACCAGCCATTCTCAAGGGACTGCGGGACACAGAGGGACAAGTGGCTTGGCTCCTGGCCTCTGGATGCAGTCTGGGATTTTGGCAATGTAGACGGTGGTGGGATACTATCCGGAAAGCAAGCTTCATGAGTTCTAGTCCGGCTGCCTCTGAATCTTGGCTTGGTGACTTTGATCCTGTGGCTCTGAGCCCTGTGATGAAGACTCTGTTTTCAAAAGAGTGTGGATCCCATCCTTCAACTCAGCAGATCTTTTCTGAGCTTATAGGAAGCCAGGTGCTATGCCGGGCATTGAGTTCACATAAGCATCTGAGACATAACTCTTTAGGGAGGGATCTTTGCATCGGAGATGGAGGGCTGTGACTAAAACCTAGAAAGTGACGTCCAGGGGGAGGGTAGCAGAGTAGATCCCCCTCTGTTACTTCCTAAGGCATGAGTGGGCATTCTGAGAGGGAACAGCCTCGTGGAAGGAACAGCATGTGCAAAGACCAGAGGTGGCAAGGACCTGCAGCGTTTGGGTGACAGCGAGGCACTCAGTGTGGCTCAGCAAAAGGCGCCGGAGAGGGCGGTGGGAAGAAAATGAAGCCGGAGGGAGGAGGGAGAGCCCTTCGCAGGGCTGGCCACCTCCCATCAGGGCTTAATCGATTGTCTCACAGCGGAGAGGAACCATCAGAATGAAGCTTTCACGATTTCCCAGTAATCGCCACTCAGAATGAAATATAACCCTCTCGCCAATGAATGATTCAGAGGAGACAGGAGCAGAGAAAGGGCGGAAAAGCTCCTCAGGCCTTAAAAATAAAACCCGCCCTCCGCCCTGTGGCCGTGCGGACGATGTCTCCACAGCGCCATGTACGCGTGAAAACAGAGAGGTGGGTAAGCGAGGGGGCCCATCTGGGGACCCCTTCCAGGTCCAACGTGCCCATGTTTGGGTCTGAGGAGGCGAGGGGCCTGGTGGAAACTCTCAAGTGAATGGCATGGGGCCGGGGCTGGCTGAGCCGTGGCTCTGCTCTGGGTGTGAGTCGGTTGGGCTTGCAGGATGGACATGTCTGTCCTCACAACCCCACTGACATGTCATTCTGCAAAGTGACCTGGTGCACCAGGCCTCCTGACTCATCACAGAAGCAGCCGAGACACCTGTCGTACAGGGTTGCAGGGAGTGCTGAAGGTACAGTCAGGCATTTTAAATAAATGAGAAGGGCAACCAGGGGCAGGGACACAGCAAAGCCGCTCCTATCACTGTGACCCCCAACTCACCTTGGGCTTCCGAATTGCTGCCCACGAGTCATTCCCCAAGGTGCAAGCCTCCACTGGTGTCAAGACAGAGTGGAGACTGGGGTGGGGCAGGGTGGGGGAGGAGAGAACGGACCAGCCTGGCAGTGGCAACAAGTCCTTGGCCATGTTAATGAGAAGCTCTGTTCTACATCACCTAGTTGTATAATAGGAGCAGGAATTAATACAGCCACAAATTAATAACACGGAAGAGAGATTGGTGGCAGAGATGCAGTCCTAATGGGCTCGGATGAGAGCAGGAAGAAGATGGATCGTGGGAGCCTCTACTGCCCTGTTCCCTGAACCTCGCCAACGGGGCTGGTGAGGCAGAGGGGCCATAGCAACAGCCCCCACCCCGTGCCTCTCCTTTGCTAAGGACAGAGTGCTTGCCTCTGCCAAGGGTCATTGGGGCCTACAGCCTCCCTCCCGCTTGCTGCCCCTGCCCCTCCCTCTCAGAGTCGCACCCCAGGAAGGTATGACATGCACTGCCCTGCTTCTCGGGGACTTGGGCCACCTCGGCCGAGTCTGCACACATCTCTCCCTAGCGAAAGGGAGAGCATTTCTCGCAGCTGCCTCGCCCTAGGTCCAGTGCCTACGGAGAGTTGTCAGGAGCAATATTCTACTAGGGCCACGTGAATGGCTCACTCAGCCATTAAATCCAATCATACCAACAACAGAAGTAATAGCCTCACGTTTACAGGACCTCTCCTCACAATCACGTGTGGTCACTGCTCTCAGGCTCTCCCTGCAGGCCTCCCCGCAGGGTCCCCAGAACTCCAGCTCCCCTCCTACCTGCCCTGGCACCACCGTTGGAAGCGGGGCCTGCAGAAGCAGGACGAGGAACAGGGCCCCGGGAGCCAGCGTGACAGCCAAGGACCCAGGAGCACCTGCAGATCTGCCTTCTAGACCCTGCCAGCCCCAGAATTCCATGCGACCTTGGGGAAGGCACTGGACTTCGAGGCGGCACGTACAGCTTCTGTGTAAATATTCTTAGGCCATTTCTATTCCCCTCAGGCACTCACATTTATTGCATTAACAATAAATTATGCTCAATTAAGTGGACATTCCAAAAACCTCCGCATCCCTAACGAATCCTCTACCTTCTCGCCCTGGGAAGGGAGTGGAGAAAACCAGTGTGTCCACCTGGCGTTCAGAGAATACATGACGACTAAGATCCCCAGGTGAGGAATGGACATTCCTGTCGCTTAAGCTGAAACTTGGGCTGATGCCAGCCTGTGACACAGCCTCTTCCATTTCCTTTCGGGACGTGAAACCAGAGCTTCCTTCCTCCCACTGTCCTCTGTGCCACCTGATCTCTACAGTTGGGTTTGGAAGTAAGAACATCTCCACTCCCGTCTTGTTTAACCCGAGCAGGGGCTCGGCTGAGGGATGTCAGTGGGAGGGGGAGACAGCATCTGGAGAAGATGTGCACCGCTCTTATCTGGGGTTTTGAATTCCTCAGTTGGAGATGTTAATTAAAGATCATGACGCAAAAGGTGGCCAGATTTCTATAACCTCATGAGAGAAATAGTGCCAACTGGACAGCTAGGAAGGACTTGCTGGAAGTGAGGAGTGTCCATGGCCGGACAACAGAGGTGATGCACCTTCTCCAACTGAAATCTTCACATACTGAGTGGTTCTCATGGGTTCCAGGAAATCGGGTGGAAATCGGGGTGAAGGGGGTGGGCCTACGCTGCCATAGCCTTTCTCTAGCTTTTCCTTGGAGACTTACAATCAGAAATGCGTTGCCACTCAGGACACAAGGGCTCAGAGACAACTGAAGGGAAAGTTCCATTTGTGTGTGACATGCATTCTGGTACTTTACCTTTTTAAAAAATAAAATGCTGGTTACGACCCTCTAAATTGCTTTCGTGACACATTAATGGGCCTCACGCCATAATTTAAAAGTCATTGGATTCCATGATCTCAAAAAAGGACATTACCAGTCTCCAACTTTATGGTTTGAAACCAGAAGGGGCAGATATCCTCCTTGTCTACTTGTTCTGCTCCCCCCTCCCCCACTTGTTCCCCTGAGACAGCCTTCCCTGGGTGGGAGTTTGCAGGGAGGGGTCTCTAGCACCATCTTATTACCAGGTTTCCCAGCCTGATGCTAATTAGACAACGTGTGTGCGGGGCGATAATGGACTCCCCCAGCTCCTCCCCATCCTGCACCTGCTCCCAGCCCAGAGCGGGTGCTCTCCTGGATTCTCAGCAAGGAGGAAGGACGGGGAAGCTCGGGAGGAGGGCAGGCAGCAACAAGCGCCAAGCAACTGCTGGGTAATGAAGCAAGGGTGAGTGTGGGAGTGGGGGTGCAGGGTTGTGGAAGGGGAAGATTCGGGGTCCCCTGATGGCTCCTGATGTAACATCTCTACCATGAGAGCAGTGTGGCTAGAGCACCACCAGGCTGCCTAACTGCGTGGTTCTCGACTGCTATAGGGCCAGGGCCACTGTGGGGTCTTCAAGGTGGGATTCTCCCAGAGGGTGGGACTGCCAAGTGGTGGGAGTCAGCTTGGGGGCTCTGGGAGAGAGGTGTCACCCCTCCAGTGAGAGAACCAGTATGGTGACCCCTTCCTAGGGGTCCTGAGGAGACGTACCAGTGAGAGCTTCTAAGGCTTGGCCACCACCATGCCTTCCTTGTTGCATGGCACTGACGGCAGTGCTTTGCAGGAGGGCCAGTTGTTGCCAAGGCACAAACTCATTCCAGCTTCAGCCCCTCTATGCTTCCTCTCACGTCTGCTCCAAAGAACATCCCTCTCCAGGGCCCTCTAGGACCGAATTCTTCCCTGTTTATTAGGTGCTTTGAGAATAGCAGTGTTTGTATACAGGTTTAGCCCTACTGTTTCACCCTAATAAAATGCATTTAATAACTGTGATGATTTTATAACATCTGTAACTTTTTATACTATTTAGGATCTCTTTGATGGTGTTCTGGTGGCTCAGTAAAAACATCAAAATGGTGAGGAGTTGAGAAGCAGAGAGCTGTGTTGTTATTTTTGTTGGTTTTCTGCCCACAGAACAGTCTCAGTGATTGTCCTTAAGAAAAACAAAAGGTAGATCTACTAAGATTGGCTCACTGATGCTCTATGAGACCTTTGCTAACTTTAGATAGTGAACCTCAGATTCTGTGGCCTGATTGCAAACAATGAGAAAGTCAAGGTTTAGGGATCCCTCGATATATCAGGGCCAGAATCAGGTTTGGGCTTTGGGGTAAGCATGTCTAATTGGGGGGTAAGAGGACATGCAAAGCCCTTCTCCATTCATGTGTATTGATAGATGTGGGACAAGAAGAGAAATGATCTTACTGATATTCTTCAAACCTACCCTCAGAGACCCCACTGCCCCATGCCCCTGACATTGGTACTGAAAGGGAATATGAGGGATCATTCTCTTTACAGTCTAAGTTTCCAATGCAAGGTAAACCCGATTACAAAGCACCTATGTAAAAAAAAAAAATGCAGTACTGTCCATTGTTTTTGATGTTCTATTTACCAGATCTTTTTATGAACCAGAATGCCTGAGCATTTATATTGACATGTTCATGTTTGGGACAATTACTCTAAGGACTGTAGAAACTGTGACTGCTTCAAAACAATTGTTAAGACATTACATTCAGCATAGTTTTATCGTGAAGACCAACGTGTGGCTTTTTAAGCTGTTGAAAATTCATCACCCTTGCCCCAAATCTGTGGTTCAGTAACTGCAATACTTATTCCCTAGCCACAGTCTTCATAAACAGCAGCTCCGCCAGCACCCCTCCCCGTGACCATGAGCTTTATCAGAGGTGAGGACTGGAGATGGATGATGAGTATTTTGAGTCTGGAGGGAGAACACGAAATAGCATTGCCTTGTGCATAATCAGGGGGCTCAGTGATTGCTAATATCGGCCAAATCTAATTATTCTAGGATGCTATGACTCAGAGCCTGTGTTCTCCCCGGAGGATGTCCATTCCCTCGTCCTACCCCCGTCTCCCCACTGCCCCACAGCACATGAGTTAATGCTCCTAAATGAGTCAGCCTTGTTTGGCTGTTTTCAAATGCTTTCATTCTGGGGATTCCTGGGCCAAAATAGAAACTTTTTTTTTTTTTTGCATTAAAGTGCAAGGCTAGCCTATATTAAATTGATGAGTTCTGACATTATCCATGAAATGAGTTTCAACTCAGGAAACAAAGATATCATTGTGTGTTCTCTCACCCAAACCATCAGAGAATGTATGGCATGTCAGTGCGCTCAAAGCTCTTCTAAGACAGGGCAGGGCACAAAAGCTTCCAGAAAACAAGCTCCCAAAGATGAGATACTGAATCCATGGAGAGAGGCAAGCTTCCCCAGGCACCTCCATTTGTAAGTCTTTGCCGTATCAGCTCAGTCACCCTCTCTCAGGTCTTTCCCCCATTCCAGGAGGGAAGCCGGGCGGTGGCGTGTTTTACCCAGCACGTGCCACTTGGCAAGGCCAGTTGGAGTTACTGGGCTCCTGTCTGCTGAGAAGGAGGAAGCTGCTACGGGAAAGATAAACAGCCTCCCAGCCCGGGAAGGAGTTGCCAGGCCTTGGAGGAATGATAGTGGGGCTGACATATTCTTTGTCATCTGTTTGCCCTACCATTGGTGGCGGGATCCAAGGACCCAGCTGAGAAGAATAACGAGGGAAGCCATGTTCTTATGGAAACAGCTTCTGCTCTCCAAGTATTCCGGGCCACACCAGCTCTGTTTCGGATGGAAGAGGCAATTAGCTTCATTAGTGGTATAAATAAGAATGCTAATCGTCCTGCCTCGTGCAGAATGACTGGCGGCACACCTCCCAGGGAACTCGCCGGTGGTGTCGGTCAAGTTCACACTCAAGGTGCCCAGCAGCTGACCCAGGCACCCCTAGTTATTGCTGTCGATTTTCCAGAATAGTCCTTTCAAGGTTCTCAGATTGTACTTGCGTGTCCTGACTTGGGGGGCGGGGAGCGTCTAAAAATGACGGGCACTATCACTTGTGTCCTGAATCCATTCCTATTGAGCGCTCATTCTGATCTTAAAACCCCAATTCTCTGACTTCCTCTTGCCTTCAGAGACACTTGGGAACAGAAGCTAGAAGAGGAAGGAACACTAATTGAGTACCTACTATGTCCCAGGGGCTTGCTTCCCAGGAACCTCAGAGGATGGACATGACTATCCCCCCCACTGTACAGTGAAGGAAACTGAGGCAGAGATGAAGGAGCTCATAGCCAGCAAAGCCGGAGACTGGGCACAGAGCGTTCAGACTGCACAGCTGTCTTCACCAACATGTGTTTGCTTTTTAGCAAAAGAGCTGAGCACCTGTTTATTTTCTGGTTGTTCCTCCCGATTCCCTGACCAAAGGGTACACTCTGAGGGCAGCAGCCAAGCCTCTGCTGACTCATTAACTCATTCTTGTAGTTACAAAAGTTAAACGCCAATTAGAGCAGCCACTTAGCTTCGGTGTGGACTTGGTTTCTGACCACTGCTAGCTTCCTGCGCTTATTCACTCCCCTCACACCCAGGAAACGAGGGGCGTGGAGCCAACAAAAGCTGCCTCTCTCAACACACTCTGCTGTTGTAATAACAAACCATAAAATTAACTAAATTTCACCACGGTGTAATGTGCAGCATAAAAGCAGTGGCGAAGTGTCTGCAGGGCAAGGGAACATTCCATTGGAACTAGTTTCTCTTTATTGCACTGCCAACGGTTAACAATTTCTCTCCCATAGAGGCAGGGAGAATAGCCCGCGCAAAAATGGCATGGACGTTTGTAAATGTGCTGCAGATACCTGTACATATATGTAGACCTGGGTGATATGGAACTAAAGGCTGACAAGGGCCATGTTCACTAACACACACACACACACACACACACACACACACACACACACACACATCACCTGGCTATGGAAACACACAGAATTATGCACATGAATACCCAGATGCCTGTGTGGAAATATACAGCTGACACAGTGCACACATACCTGTGATATACATATTCATACTTGCTCAACACACTTATGCAAATAGGCAGTCATATACAGATAGACAGTCATATGCAGAGGGATGGGTTTCATTGTTTTTTTAAAAAAAATGTTTGTTGATTTCAGAGAGGAAGGGAGAGGAACAAAGAGATGAAAACATCAATGATGAGAGAGAGAATCACTGATCTTTGAGGATGGAGTTTACAACCTGGGCATTTGTCCTGATTGGAATCAAATCATAACCTCTTGGTTCATAGGTTGACACTCAGCCACTGAGCCACACCGGCTGGTCTCATTCTCTTTTTTATGTAAATGTCACCAGTAACCACCTTTTAGAATTCTGCAATCAACTGCATCCCAGGAGGAGCAAGGTCAGCCCACTGCTGAGTAACAAGGTTTAAGAGCTGGACCCCTCTCTACCCGACCTATTGTTAAGAAAAGACAGCCGAGGTAGCAGTCATGGCTGGGTCCAAAATGACCCCACCAGCGGATCTGAGGCTGTGCTAATGACATATTTCCAGGCGGGGTAAGGGTGTCCTGCTCACTAACAGGGCTGCTCTCACACTTTGTGAGAACAGAAAGCGCTCAACTGCCCAGAGAGTCTGTGGCGGAGAGAAGCTGCCTTGTCAGAGTCTGCAGAGCCAGGCAGTTCTCCTGACTGTCTGCCCTGGTCCTGTCCTGGAGCACTGGGTCCATTTCCTGCGATGGTGATAGAGCAGCTGTTCATCACATTCTTGGTATATATACAGCAGAAATCTACTTATTCTCCTCCAAACAGGAGGGCTCTGAAATTCACTGACACGGTCATCCTCTATCCGCCTCTGATCCCCAGCTGCATACTATGGTGAGGGCAAGGCCTGCTGGGAGCCTTGTAAAGAGCACCCCACCTGCAGGCAGGAGGCTGCTTCCATGCCACCTCCACCACCCCCCAGGAACTTGGACAGACACACATTTTTCTTGACCTCTAAATGAGGAGGTGACATGATGGCTAGTCAGTGAGGCCCCCCCAAACTCCATGACCCCATGATGTTCTGAAATCAATTGGTGAAAAGCAAGTGCCAATCTCACTTTTATGAAAAACAGCATAAAGAAGAAACAGAGTATCTCCAATGCTATAAATGGTCAGAAGGAGTTCTCCCCACTATCAGGACAAATTTCTTAAAAATGCTGCTGGTGCGGTAATTACTCAGATATTTACAGAGTAACATCCTCCTCCTCCAAATAGCATGAGGATGTCCTACAGGCAGGCAGCCAGAGAGCCTTTGAGTCTAGCCATGGAATGCCCAATAATGCTCAAAATTCAACAAATAATTACTTAGTGAGCACGTTGTAAATAGCGGGGGATGGGGTGTGGGCTGGCTCTGGGGATACAACACTGGACAAGAACACAGGATCTGCCTTCAAATATAATTGTGGAGTCTGATGAGCCCAACCGCCACCCGCCTCATCGGGCAATTAGCTCCCACCCTCTGGACAAGAAAATAGTCCTTTGCTTCTCCAAGAAGACAAATGTCTGAGCTCAAATAGCATCCTAAAGTGACACTTGACTGTGGGGCTCTCCACATGGCAAGTGAGGGGAGAAGGATGGTTTACACCATTGCTAGCAAGAGGAAATGGACCACCCATCCCTGATCTCCAGGCCAGTCCTCTTTCAGAGGATGTGATGATTTAAGAGGGGGAAACACAGGCCACAAAGCTTTGCATGAGGAGACACAGCTTCTTCCAGATGCCTAGAAACCCAAGAAAAAGCAGGACCCCACGTGGACTCTGTTCTGGTTCAGGTGACTAATCAGCTAGTAATCACAGAGTGAGTGACGTCCTTGTCCTTTTGCAGACCAGACCAACTGAGACCCAGTGAAAGGAAGTGATTAACACCTGGAATCAGAGAATGTTAGAGCAGGACCCAACGTGGGAGCTCCTGCTCACCCTGCATTTTGTCTGTGACAATTCTGAAGGCCAGATTCTCGACTTTTCCTCCATTGCCCTATTCCCAATATGACATGCCAGTGAAAGACATGCAAAAATGTACCTCATAAAATGATCTCTCAACCTAACTTGAATATCAATCCTCAATCATATACTCTGCAGATCAATTTTTCATGTTTTATCCCATGAAAAGATTTATTTTAATAGAACCATTGAGCTAGAGATTCCTTCCATTCTTCCTTTCACGAATATTTATTGTGCACATTCCACTTTGTGAAATGTAGCAATTGTGAATGTATTTGCTTAAATATAAATAAATAAACCTTACTAATATAATCCCCTGGGGTACAGTAATTGGAGTGGATTAGGCCTGAGTTTTCCATTGTTTTAGGTTGAGTCAAAATACTGAGATCCCTCCCCCACCCCCCACAACTCTTGGTGAGATGCTGAATTACATATACTGTCTACATTCAGGATTTATTCCAATGAAACTGTAGAAGACAGGATTTTTACTGGGAGCTTCCAAATGATTCTAGCCTCTAAATGAATCTTCCCTGGAAAAATGTAGCATAGATGCTGAACCTGATAATGAAGACTTTTTTTTCCACAATACACTATAATGTACACACATTATATATGATGAATAATATGGACCTGGACTATAAATACTCACTGAGCTTCCCTGTCTGGCTAAAGTAGGGAAATGAAGATGGAGTGAAATTCTGGACCCTCCAGATTCCAAGTGGAGTTTTTCACTCCCTAAGACTTGTCTGTGACTTCTACATTTGACCTGTGGCACAGCAAACTTAGCTGTGCCACAGACTCACTCTGTGGCACAGCTAAGTTTGTGAACTCAGTGGAGCCCACTCAGAGCCCTTAATGGTTTGGTTGAAGTTCAAGGGTTGAGTATCCAAGGAAAATCACACCACACACTTCTCTCAGCCCTCTTCACCATATTAATTACTCAAGTTAAAATTAGATTAAAAATGAGCTTTATGGACTTGCCATAAGGGAAGTGAGGAGGAGAGGCTATGATGAGGAACAAGTGTGAAAAGAGCAGTGGGCATTGTTACTAGGCAACCAGCCTGGACCACCAAAGAGGGGTGGGGCTTCTGTGTCCTCTGTATGTAGATGAGGTTCAGATAGTTCTGAGCATCAGTGGATGGGATCTCCAGGTTGTTCACCATCCCTGTACAACAGGTGAGCCATGAATTTGTTGTGCCCAAAGACAGCTCTGCTTAGTGGGGAGAAGTAAGAAAGAGGACTTAAAGAAGAATGCAAAGAAATAAAAGAGATGGGAAAACACAGAGAGAATCAATAAGTTGAAAACAATAAAGACCTTTCTATAGCATCATCCACAAGACCAGTTTCCTGCCTAGGTTCTGCAGAACCTACAGCAGTTACACAGCGAGGTCCAGACTTGGAGGTAGTTGGAGAACCTAGCAAGAAACACAAGGAGCCTTAACTGGTTTGGCTCAGTGGATAGAGCATCGGCCTGTGGACTGAAAGGTCCCAGGTTCGATTCCAGTCAAGGGCATGTACCTTGGTTGCGGGCACATCCCCAGTAGGGGGTGTGCAGGAGGCAGCTGGTCGATGTTTCTCTTTTATCGATGTTTCTAACTTGCTATCCTTCTCCCTTCCACTCTGTAAAAAAAATCAATAAAATATATTAAAAAAGAAAAAAAGAAGCATGAAAACACATCTGGGTGAGAGGCAAGAAAGTGGGCTTCTGAGTGCCCTGCGTAAGTTGTTTTTGGAACACATGGCACATTTTCTGAGCAGATGTGCTTCTTTTCCTGCACACCTTATTTTCCACATGTGGCACTTTGAATAAAGACAGTTCATAATGGGGAGGTAGGGGACACTCAACCCTACCCGGGCCCTATGCTGAGCCAATGACAGCTAAGACTTGGGAGGAGTCAGATCCTTTATCTGCACTGGATTGTAACTGAGCACAACTGGGTATTTATTTACTCGCTCTAAATAAGTTACTGGGATGGAAAGGAGACAACAGCAACATGAAGCTTTCTCCAATTAGGCCTTGGGTCCTGCAGCCTCTGACATGCCATATTACATGTCATCTGAGGCACCAGTTGCATGGCACACTATAATTTTGTGTACTGCTGAGAAAGGAAAAAATGATGGCAATTAATGATGACACATTGATTTTAAGATGCATTTAGTTCGGAGATGTTCAAATGGGAGTAAAAATGTGTCTTAAAATTGTTAAAATAAGTAAATTCTAAATCCTTTATGATGGCATCCAAGCTCTTCACGGAATGGCTCCCCTACATTTCCAGCCTCACATCCAGACCCCCCTCCATGGACGAGCACTCAACCAGACCTGATTCTCCTTCATTGCACACTCACCCCTTCTTGGTTTGGGGGCCAGAGCTGATGCTGCTTCTTATTCCTGGGAGGAAGCTCAGAGGCTCCCGTCTCCCCTCTCTGGCCACACTAGTCCCCACACTCGGATTCACCCTCATCAAGGCCCTTACCCTTCAAGCACACTTCAGGGTTTTGTTCTCTTCCTAGAATACGAGCTCCTTGAGGAAAATAAATCAGCCACAGCTAACATGTATTGAGTATTCATGCCAGATAACACAAGTGTATACCACACACATTTCACATGCAAGTGAGTGCTACTGTTGTCTAATGAGGGAAATAAGATGTAGATAGTACCTTTGCCAAATTCACACTAAGTATATTACTTAGTCAAAATGGGACTCCAGCCCGTCTGGGTGACGCTACTGTCCAATTTTTAATCATCCATGGCCAGAGCACCAACATCATGCAAGGCATGAAGGGAACACTCAGTAAATGCCTGACACGAATAAATCAATCCATCGTGGGTCTTTCCTTTAGCATCAATACAGCTTTGAAGAAACCCTCTGTTCTTCCTCTATTTCTTACTATTCTCTTCCCCATCATACCAGAAAATTTACCCCTGCTGTTAGGAAATTTACGATTATAAATAAAACAAAGCCTTTAAGGCATTACCGAAAACTGAAGAAAAAGACAACTTGATACAAATAATAACATTGGATAAAGGTATGAATCATCATGCTGATAATAACAATAGAATTCACGAGCCATCATAATACACTTAGACAAATAAAGCGTCTGTGAACATCATGAGTTACAGACAGATTCATCTTGGCTATAACACAGCAAGTGTTCTGTGACTGTTGCTGTTGTTTTTATAAATGAAGCTGGCTTTGAAATATCATGCTATGGACAACTGAGAGTTTTAATAAACTTGAAAGCACAGTCCAAAGCTAGAGCCCTGTTTCTCTGGCTTAGAGATGTTTGTGAGTACAGATGAGAGGCCAGTGCTCCTGTTGGTCACATCACAGGCCCGCAGGAGTGAAGGTGACCTCTGACTTTTGCAAGTTGTCTTAAAGAGACAGGAGCCTGGTGGAGCCTGACTGGCCCGGTATGTGTTTTTTCTCAGAGGATGTTTATGAGAGGACCGAAGAGCAAGTATCTGGCAGAAGTCTCCTGGGCAAACATAAGGGAAGCGGTATTCCAAGTTCTATGCTGAAGATCCATTTGAAAGAGTGAGATTACTTTCAGGTTTAGAAAAACGTACTAGAAGAAGATGAAAGAAAGCTACTTTGAAATGATAAAGAGTTGACAGGGTGAACGCTTTGGATAAGTGCTTTGTTTTTAAAAAAATTCATTGCAGTACAATCCACATAGAAGTTGTATCATCTAATTCTTTTTCTAAATGTACAGTTCAGTAGTGTTAAGTACATCCCCACTGTTGTGCAACCATTGGCACATCCATCCACAGAACTCTTCATTTTGCAAAACTAAAAGTCTGCTTTCATCAAGCAATAACTCCTTCTTCCTTCCCTTCCCAGCTGCTGGCAGCTCCCCTTCCAGTATCTGTCTGGAAAGTCCTTCTCAAATGGCCCATTTCGTAATCATTACTGCCTTGTCCTTTCAGGGAGTTTAGAGTCCTAAAACTTTTATCCTTGGAAAAGGGAAGAGTCGTCCTCCCAGAGTCCTCTGGCATAGAGAGAGCCACTGATAAGAGGTCAAGTGGGAAAACGAGGCTTGCCTTAGGGCCCGCAGTGGGTGGTTGAAGTGTACAAGCAGGCACCACCTCTCCGATAACAGGTTAGTTAGATACACAGTTGTCACCCTCCCCCCTCACTCCCATCGACCAGCTTGTGCCTTATCAGGATGCTACAAGTGCGGTGCTGCCTGGAGGCAGGAGAACACATCGCATGCTTCCTGGATAGCACCTGTCCTTTCAGCTGTGGGACAAGCCACGTGGAATACACATCTCAACACAGCATGCCGTCAAGGGGCTGCAGGTGCTTCAAGGCATGGGTATGTCCCCTCGGCTCCTGTGGTGGCAGCCGTGTTCCACTGGGCAGAGCCCCATGCGAATGACCGTTTCCCATGTGTGCCCAAAAGAGATAAAGGATGTTCAGGTACTGATCTTCCCATTTCACAAGACAGAGAGGACAGAAGAACTCCGAGCTCTCTTAGAGGTAAGAGGATTCCCGCACAATACAGGGCCACCTTAGAGGCTCAGCTCCCATGGAGCAAAGACCAAGGGCCTTGCCTACTTCATGCATTCGCTCCTGCAGATGAAGGCGAGCACCCAAGCCCCCGCCTTGTCTCTCATATCAATCTCAGCTATGAACCTGCCCACCGTCTGTGGCTTTCTCCTTCCTCTACTCTTTATGTTGCTCAGTTATCTACAAAACTGGTTTGATGCAGATTCTCAACAGATGTTCGTGAAAACATTTTGTATTTCTACCTCTTCCTCCAAGTGCTGTCATGGTGCTTTCTATATATAATTTAAGTATGTGTCAAGTTGAGAAGAACTTACCTTTCAGTGGAACTAGGGGAGAATACTACTTCCAAAGCATGCAGGCATCCTGCGTCTACAATCACAGCAATACACACTATAGCAGGGAGAACCCCTCCCTAAGAAGAGAAATGAGGCGCACTGTGGATTCCCTGTGTCCTCTGGAGCATCATACCTCAGCTTTATCACTAGACATTTGTAAATAATTACTATCTCTCCCAACAGAATAGGTACCAGCAATTGCTAAATGTTGGTGAAATGAACAATGTATAAATGTGTGTGTGTGTGTGTGTGTGTGTGTGTAGATAGATAGACAGATAGATAGATATAGATGACATAGATATAGATATAGATATAGATATAGATATAGATATAGATATAGATATAGATATAGATATAGATATAGATATATCTTTAAAATAATTCCTTTTGGGGATGGATGTAAGTATGGAAGTAGGAAATCCCATTGATGTGCAGAGTGTTTAAATCAATTATCAACAAAACATAGACATTACACTGTAGACTTTAACACATTAAGACTAGTTACTTTGAATGACCAAGAGTTCTCAGAGCTCATATAAATATATGACATTGGTTAAATTTTCTGCTGAATTAACACTCCAAAACATCATCATTAACTTCATAAATGAACAATTCCAAAAAGTTATTTGGATAATGGTGAACTATAATAATTTTTACATCCATGGTGCTTGTTATATGCAATTAGCATTTTGCTCTTGCTTATCTCTTGAGGGCAGGAAAGCTCAAATGACCCAGTACCTGGAGCTCTCCTATAGAAAGACATGCTATCTCTCATCAACAGTGGTAACAACTGCTTAGTTTGCTTATGAATAAATTAATGACTGACTGTGTGTGTGCATCAAGAAGAACATCTGTGAGAACTCGCGGGGAAGGAAATGATATAATCCATGCTTCTAACACACGTGAGTTCAGGTCAGTTGGTGGCTCTGGGAACTCCACGGAGTCGTGCCCTCTAAATCTTCCGGGCCTTGCCAGCCAATCCCACTTGGGAACTTCCCTCCAATAACCATGGCTACATTAAGCTCCTGGAAGGGCCCCAGGGCTCCAGTGTCTCGCCCCAAGAGTAACTCCTCTGGCAGCGCCAGGACGGGCCCGGCCTTGCGAAAGAGCCCAGCTGGGCCAATAAATTGCACAGACAAAGATAAAGACACGCATTTCCTCTGGGCTCAAAGGACCGCAGCACAGGCACTCCCATGGCCTCCCCTTTCCTCCACTTTTTCTCCTCTCCCACTCTTCCCCTTTCTCCTCTTTCCCCATCTGCTCCATGAACCATCAGGCTCCTGTAACTCCTGGCCATGGAGCTGTATATCATTCCAGAGCTGGTACAGCGGGCTGTTTGTTGGGATGACCTTGAAATGACCCTCTCTCTGGGTGTGAGTCGAGGCGCTGGTCTAACCTTGTTCCCACGGCCAGCTGTGGGCTGATGAAAAGCACTCAAGTTGAAGTCAGCAGTCCAGGCACTGCTGCTTGCTACCTGGGTGACTTCCGGCAGGTTGTCTGATCTCGCGGAAGCTGAGGAAACAATGCTAACCTCCTAGAATGGTTGGCAGCACCAGATGAGATAACTCGTAGCTTTAATTAAACAATATTTCTATCATGCCTGTAAGGTTACAAAGTATCTTCACATCTTTGGATCACCTCAAGGGAGGCAGGAGGCATTTTAATTCCATTTTTTAGCCAAAAAAAAAACAAAAGAAAAAAATTTAAACCAGAATTCAAAAGTATTTCGTGACTTAGTAAGTTGGGGATGGGTGAGGGGGGTGAAAACCCAGGAAGCAGGTTCCCCAGCCAGTACAAGCCCCGCCCCTCTCTGTAAAGCAAGTCCCGTGAAGAGTTTTTGTGGGAAGCGTTTTCCGTGCATGTCAGGAAGGCCACGGAACAATCCGGAAACCTGGCTTGTTTGCCTTGTTGAGCCCGTGGATTTCAATGTTTAATTTCTTGGGACTCTCTGAAAGGACATGCCATCCTTCATGGACCCTTTGTACCTCAGTTTCCCTCTTCCCCCCTCTGCGGCAGGAGCAGGTGCCTCTCTTCTACTGAAAATGGTGAGGATTATGTGAGGCACTGGCTAAAGTCCTGTGAGATGCTTAGAAATAAATTCTGCATAAATTACACAAACACACACACACACACATGCATGCACAAACACACAGACTTCTCTAGAAATGTGAGCCGGTCTAAGCCCCTGGAGGAAGTACCTTGCAGAGGTTCAGGTAGACATTATTGATGAGCCCTGTATTTGGGGCCTTGAATGAAAAGGTGAGGTGTTTGTTATGGTGATACCAAAAGGTGGTGAGATTTGAGCAGCAGGAGTTACATGGTGTTATAAGAAGAATCAGAGGAACAAGGAAACCAGCATCTCTCTGCTGACCTGGGGGAATATGATAAAATATAAACAACACGGACATTACCCCGACTCCATTGTTTCTCTTTTCTCCGATTGCCCCTTGGGATAATTAGCTAACACAACAAGCGGAATAGAAAACCTCTTTGCCAGCCCATTGCCCCTCCCTGGTGGATGATCTGGATTAGGTGGCATCAAAGCACTCAGAGAAGGAGGGAGAGAGGGCAAAGCCAGAGCTTTCTTTTCTAGCCCAGAAAGGTTGCGGGGAAGAGCTCAAGGGCTGATGCGGGGAGGGAAGCTGGGATGCGTCTCCATGACAACTATCCAGGCCCAAGGCCAGTTTCATCATCTGGAAACGAAGCCAGACATGAAGGGAGTTATCTGCCAGGAAGTTCAGCTTCTCGTAAGCGTAGGCCTGTGTGTCCCTGTATGTCTGCGGGTGAGTGTACACGGTGGGAGAGGTGAAGGGGAACAAAAGAAGCCAGAGAAAGACTAGAGAACTGACCAAATCAATGCCGGCTCAGTGAAGAGTTATTTCTGGAGAAAAGTTTTTGCTGCTCCGAAAGAGTCACCTAAGATGGATGCAGGAAGTTGGCTGGTCACAGAAGGAGAGGCGGTGTGGAGCTGGTCACCCAGGGTGACAGACAACGTACTAATACATTTGCAGAAGTCTACATGCCACATCTGGGGGCTGGGAGGGAAGGCGGTGGCTGAGATCACACAGGGAGTGGCAGAACCTAGACTCCTTCTCAGACCCCAACTCTCAAGTCAGGGCTATCCTGGTCCCTACAAGTGGCTTCACTTTATCCTTCTCCCCTTATCCAGTCTTCCCAGACCTCCCTGCGGCACTTCATTGTTACCAGATTTCACCTGAAAAGCTCAGACACAATGACTCAGGCACGTCCTAGGACAGATGTGTTAGAAAGGATCAAAAGGAAGGAGGTGGCAGTTTAATCTGCTGTGCAATTTTCCCTTCCATTGGTGCCGGAGAAGTGATTCCTGGCTTGTGGGGAGGTAGGAGGTATCAGATATGAGCATGCCCATCTATCCACCTGCACATCGGTCAACTGGCAAGTCATGTTCAAACTCTGGCCCTGCCACTTACTCGATGTACAACCCTGCCCAGAAAACCTCTTTGCTCAATTTCCGAATCTTGAGGAGAGTGACCCCATAGGCCTAAGATGCTGCTAGCAGCCCACCCGCAGCCCCCTCTGAGGACACAGCTGACAAATCCATGAATACCTGAGCTGAGCGTGTAGTGAAGGAATGTCTGCCTCCCTTCTCATCCCAAACCTATCCTCTCCCGCTCAGTTTCCCCACCTTTTCCACATCCCGATGCATGCAGTAATGTCCTGTTGGTAGCACATGCTCAGGCGGACTGGAGAGGTAGCCCAGAGCCAGGCAGATGGTACCTGGAGCGCTGGGTGCCCAGGCCTCTCCTGATGACTTCCAGGGTCCTGGGATCAGTATCTGGGTGTGCCACAACCATGAGAGTGTAAAGCAAGCCCTGCCCAAAATGTGGGGTGTGGGGGTGGAGGTGGGCTGGGGGAGGTCTCAACCCTTGGTGCCAGGGAAATTCTGGACACTTACTGGTTTAGAATTATCTGAACCAGACGCTGTGAGATAAGGAATATGGGATTACCCTGATGAGCTCAGGCTGATGGGAGCTCTGGGGTGTACTGCACTATGGTCACTGTACTATGGGAAGAAGGTGGAATGGTTGTGCGGAAGCTCCCATCATGCCCAAGCACGGACAGATCCAGCAGGATGATGACTGGGAGAGCATCCCAGCTCAGAGATGGTCCCTCTGTGGCCCTGAGGATATGCCTTCCCACCATGCATTTGGGTTTGCATGCACACCTGAAAGGCAGGAGTAGCTAGTCAAGTGCTCAAATCCCCAAGGATCTGATAAGAACATTAATGGCCGCAGTGAGGCATCCTATTAAAAGACCAAACATTTTAGCTTCTTTTTTTTTTTAAAGATTTAAAAATAAAAGGTTATTTAGCTCTTTTTTCCTCCCCCTCGCTTAACAGCACCTTTCAACCCAACAGCTGCCAAGGAAGTTATAAGCTGGGGTTATGTATAGAAACCACATCACTCCCTACTGAAGTACAGAGCAGCGGCTCCCCCACACCGTTTAGGGTACGAAGAGAGAGCAAAGGGACTCAGCCAAAAAAGGGGTTGGGTGTCTGTGGCTGGCAGAATGAGAGGATGAGGTAGGGTGGAGAGGACCCTGCAACACTACCTGGGTGGCTAGGGGTTCTTCAGGGAGGGCTGCCCAGGATGGGGGGCACTGCCAGGAATCACAGCGCGTTTGTGATGGAAGGAACTGCCTCAGGGCATCTCATTCATGCTCCCAGATGCAGTTTATCATATGTGGAAAGGCCTTCAGGGACAGGAAATTTGATAAATTCCCATTCCAATGTTTCACGACCCTGACTGCGAAGGAGCTCTTCTTAATAACTAAGCCACAGGCTGCTTCCCACAGTTGAAATGCATTTTCCTTCTGATGTCCTTAGTGGATCTGGGCAACAGCTGGTCACCATCCTCCACATAATAACCCCTCTCAGATTGAAGATGGTTATTATGTCACTCTTCACCCCTGGCTTCTAGTTAAAGAAACTCCAATTTCTTTATCTTGGCATCAAACGCCCTTTTCCTTTGTCCCAACTCAATCCATCATCACCGTCCTTTTCTCTTTTAAATTATATTCTGTCTCTCAACCTTGCTGTAAAATTGTCGGAGCACGTATAAATATCATTCCCATTGTAACAGCATAAAAATGGAGGTGCAACTATCAGGCTTGGGGGGAGGGGAGGAAATGTACAGTGTGCTGATCCCTTGTAAGCCACTTGCTTCCCCCTATGTTCTCTCAGTGGAGAACATATCTCAACCTGAAAGTCACAGATCTACAAACTGACATTCACAGAAATTAAGTTACCTGCTTAAGACTATGTGGGTAATAATCGCCATAGCAGAGGTTAGTAAACTCACTGTTTATTAACTCACAGCCCAGTTTAGATCAAGAGTTCATTCAAGCCATTCAGGAAAATGCAAATGAAACCACAATGAGATACCAGTTGACACCTACTGGGATGGTTATGCTAAAATGAAGACAATAACCTGTATTGGTGAGGATGTAGAGAAATTGGGACTGTCACACATTGCTAGTGAGAATGTAAATGATGCAGCCACTTTGGAAATCAGCCTGACAACTCCTCGGTGGGTTAGCATCGATTTTACTGTATTATCCTGATATTCCACTTTTGGGTATATATCCAAGTGAAAACATAGGTCCATGCAAAAACCTGTACACAAATGTTCACAGCAGAATTATTCATAATAGCCCCAAAGTGGAAACCACTCAAATGTTCATCAAATGAGGAATGGATAAATAAAACGTGCTATATTCATATAACGGAACATTATTCAGTGATAAAAATGGATGAAGTACTGATTTGTGCTACAACATGGATGAACCTTGAAAACACTGTGCTAAGTGAAAAAATCCAGACACAGAGGACCACATAATGTATGCTTTCATTCATATGAATTCTAGACTAGGCAAATCTGTAGAGATGAACAGGAAATTATTGGTTTCCTAGGGATGGAAGGCATGGGTTTTAGGGCGGGTGATGGCCAGCAGTTGTGGAGTTTCTTTTCAGAGTAATGAAAATGTGCCAAAATTGATTGTGCTAATAGCTGCACAACTCTGTAATTATACTAAAATTAATTGAATTGTCCTCCTTAAATGGGTGAATTGTATGGAATATGAATTATATCTCAATACAACTATTTTTAAAAAGTTTACTAAATCCCCAAATTCTACTATTTATTTATTTATTTATTTATTTATTTAAAATATATTTTTATTGCTTTCGGAGACTAAGGGAGAGGGAGAGATAAAAACATCATTGATGAGAAAGAATCATTGATTGGCTGCCTCCTACACGCCCCCTACTGGGGATAAATCCTACAACTCAGGCATACCCCCTCACTGGGAACTGAACCAGTGACCTTTTAGTAAATTGGACCATGCTCAACGACTGAGCCACACCAGCCAGGGTGAAAATTCTGCTTTTTAAATGTTTGGGAATTCCTTGATCTCCCAAGAACTGAACCAAGAATCCATAAAACAGGGTCTTGAATCAATTTCTGGACTGCGTTCATGAGACCTGCCCATCATTATCCGCCTCACCAACTCCAGTGGTGGATGTGTGAGCATGGCCAGTGGCTCCACTGTTCTGGGAGGGAAGACACCGGGCCCGGGAAGAAGGGACTGATGAGGCTCCTCTCATCCAAAGATGTATATCTGAGGCACATGCCCGGAGGACTCCCACACCCATCTCCCCACTGCCAATGGAAGGCAGCAAAGCAAAGCACAGGCACCTGTCCAGGCAGAAGTGAGTCAAGTAGAGGACCCAGGGCGGGGAGTCCCTGCCCCATGCCTGAACCAGGTCCCCGAGAAGCAGGAGCCAGGAGCCTCTCCGCGGGATGCTCTCAGGGAAAAGAAGTGCCCACCTGCCCCTCACTCTTGCCTCGCTCTGCCACTCGACAGGGCTCCCAAGTAAAAGAAAGAGGAGGTAAAGAAAGAAGGGAAGAAAAGAGCATGCAGAGACCAGTTGGAAAATAGAAGGGGGCCAATTCCCTCTTATTAAGACTGTTATTAGGCTGTGAATCAAATTAAACCACAGGGCTTTCCACTTACAGAGTGCTATTTTAAGGCTTATTAGACTATATTAGGATTGGCATACATTTCCACTGACATAATATCGGTCTTTAATTGGATTTAAGGGTGAGGAGGCTGCTTTCAGCTGGAATAGGCCCTGCAAGGAGAAACTTGGTATTCTCCTCACAGCTTTCCCACTTCCCCTGTTGGCGGCCATCCGAGGGCCGAGCGGGCCTGTAACCCATTCAGATCCAGCGCACAGCTGTTCCCCTCCTACCCCGCCTCCTCTTCCTCCTGTCTCTCCTGCTCCTTTGATCAACTACTGGGAGGCCCAGCAGCTCTTCTGGTGCGTACGTGTGCCCATCACAGGCTGCTGGGTTTGGGTTCTCACAGCTGTGGGTGCCCCCAGGCTGGGCAGCACACTTCAGGTGCTGGCTGTGCGCACAGTGCCAGGGAGAGAAGTGGCCTTGTCTTACTGATTCTAGGCAGCTGTGGACACCAGGCTGCCCGACAGTGGGAGGATTGGGGGTTCCTCACATGGGGTGCTGATGAAGAAGAGATTTGGGGGCTGAAAGCAGTACTGGCCTGGGCCTTTGACTCTCCTGCCCCAACTGCAACTCCTTGACTCTGGGAACTCCCCCTGGTGGATCCTGGAGCGCCCCCCATGGGCAGGTGGTAGAGTCTGATTGGGACAGAAGTGTGGGAGGCTCCCACACACTGGCTGGGAGATGAACACCACCCAGCAGGCAGTGGGTCTCAGACACTCCGAACGAATGGTGCTCTATAGCAGGCCCCTCATTTTATCCCCTGCAGGCTCTGATGAGGAGTAGGAATATGATGTAGCAAGTGCTATGGTCAAGGCCATGGCTTCTGGTGTCAGACAGACCCACCTGGCAGCGTGATAAACCCCTTCCTTCCACTCAGCCTTGTTCTGAGAATTAATTGAGGCAATGCAGGTACCTGATGAGTACAAGGCATACTAACACTAGTGTCTTCTCCCCTTTCCCTTTGCTTTAAAAAATGTCAAATATTTCTACTAAAAGGCATCATAACAGTAACAGACCTCACCAGACAAGTACTTTACAAAATAACATTGGGAAGAGAGATAACTTGGTACAGAGACAAGTATGTATGAAATGCCACTTCCCAAAATATTGCTCAAACATGAAAAAAAAAAACCTCCCCAATTCCTTAAGATTTCCCACTAATATATGTGAACATCGCCTGCTCCCCTTGCCAAGACGATCTTGGCTTTCCTTCCGTGTCTTCCATTTCAGCTCCTCTGCTAAGCCATGTGCTTGTTTATTTTTACTACACTTTTATGACGTTTCCGCTATAGCAATACGTTTGCATTATTAGTTTTACCAAATAACAGAACGTCTGGTAGCTGGCAGAGATTTATTGGCCTGCTTTTCATGGCTCCATCCCAGAATACTTTTCGTGATTACTTTCTAAGTTGTTTTTAGATCCATTCTTAACTATGTGTTTATGCTCTTCTTAATTCACATTTGAAGGCTGATTGTTATGTATAAGCTTAGCATCAGTAGGACACTAATTGCTATTATCTCATCGTTATTTCTTAATCACAGGTTTGTGTACTTAATCCTATGCAATGGATGTATGCTGGAAAACTTGCATTTGTAAAGGTAGCATTTACAAACTGAATCTCTTTGTATATTCATTAGGAAGCTGTCTCCTACTAATACTTATTAATACACCTTAAAATATCTATATTTTTTACACAATAAAATATCTATCAGTTCAGCGTAGTTGGGACATATTGAATTTCCAGAAACTGGAGGGAAATCTTATTATAAAACAAAGAAAAACAAACATGATCCTATCTCTGCAATTAGCAACTTCCTCTACTGTTCTTATTTGACTGAATAAGTCTATGGCTCCATCTCTTAGAGGTAGAGAAAGGAGATACTCCCCATTGATCAAGGTAGGAAACTGAGGCAGAAGGACAGGGAGCATCAGCTGGGGCCTGCAAGGGGGACCAGCTGTCCTGATCTCTGCAGGGAAGGCCCCCTTAGTCTGCTGTACTCGAGGGCTTTGCGTCTCCTGCACGTCTGTGCTCTTTCATGTCAGATCTGTTTCCCTCATGGCGCCTGAGCCCAAGGTTTCTTCTTTTTTCTTTTTTTTCCTTCTCTTCTCTACCCTAACACATGTCTTCATTGCTCACTGACCCCCAGAGAGTTCCACATCAGTAAGAGTGGGGACCTCCTGGAATGTTCCCCAAGGGAACATCAAAGGAGCAACTGTCCTGGTGGGATTGGATTAATGGCATCTGAATCATTAGAGCCAGAACTGTGCATGCCTGTGAGGATGTGGGGTGTGTGTGTGTGTGTGTGTGTGTGTGTGTGTGTGTGTGTGTCTGCTCATGGGCACTGATGAGCACTTGCATAGTAAAGGTTTAACCAGCAGTGAGCTCAAACATGCATTGTATTCTGTAGACTCATGGTCCTCAAAATTAAGGCAAGAAGAGTTACTTGAAATCCACTGGGGTCTACAATCTTTTCAGGGCTTGCTTATCTGGCCTCTGTGTTCACATTTCTACTGCTCTGCCACTATAGCCATTCTTTTCCCAACAGATCCAGTTGGTGCAGAGTGGTAGGCAAGGATGTCTCGTCATCAGCAGCAGCACTATTTAGCACTAATGTGCAGGTTAACTACATAGGAGCAGGCTGCTCAGTGCCTGGCTCCGTGGGCATGTTTGTTTGCACACGTACGTGTGTGTCCCTAATGCACCCCTGCTCTGCAGATGGTTCCAAATTAATCTGGGCAAGAGAAGCTCTTGGAGAGAGATTCTTTTCCTTCAAAAAGGAAGATATTCTAGCTCCTCCCTCTGCTTAGCAACCAGCATGTGCAGAGGCAAAGGCAGAGAGGAGAGAACTGGTCTGAAGTTTCACAAAGGCCTCCTGGAAGCAACTTGCTGACAGACCCAGAAAAAATGTAGAGAAAGTGCCCAATCCTTTTTCTCAGCAGTGGCATGGTTCTAGGGTGAATGAGTCTTTGAGTGGCTGTGAAACAATGACCGGTAAAAGATCAAGCAAACACATGCCTTCCTCTATGGGACTTACTTTGGGAGATGTCCAGATTTAAGCACTCGTGGTTTGGGTAAACCCCCTATTAAAGGAGG
Organism: Vespertilio murinus; assembly: GCA_963924515.1. Lineage (NCBI taxonomy): Eukaryota > Metazoa > Chordata > Mammalia > Chiroptera > Vespertilionidae > Vespertilio > Vespertilio murinus. The sequence goes on along the minus strand of OZ004712.1, from coordinate 54,387,300 downwards.
TATTAGTGGCAGGCAAGACCCAATGCCAACACTTTGGAAGCAGAAAGAGCCCTCTTATTTCCTTTGTCATTTAGGGCCATGTGCTGGTCCACAGGGTCTTACTCCCGAGATTGTGGATCTCCAGCAGGCAATGTGCATGGCTCGAAATTATGCAGATGACAGTGCGAATAACAGCAAGGACAGCACATCATGCAGACTGTTCCTGTTAAAAGATGGCTGTCATGCTTCCAGCTGACAGGGCGCCTCCATGCCTGCACTTTGTCTGAGCCTGCTCCTCCAGCTACCCATCAATCTGGGAGGCCCTGATAGCCTTCTCCATAAATTCTCTTTTTGATTAAGATAACCCAAGTCAGTCTCTGTTAGTTGCAATGGAAACATGCTAACTGATAAATCCCCAAGACAGCTGGCATCAGATTTCATTAGCTGAAGGGGAGAGTCCCACTGGCTATGAGCAAGAAATACAGCCAATGGCAGTCTCCATTTCCCTATAATATCCAGACAAATAAGACCAACAAGTACTCAACACATTCATTCAATTACCATTTATCCAGCACTAACCAGGTATCTGGCACTGTTTTAGGCATAAGGGATACAGCAACAAAAATGAGAAAAGCTACGTTCTCATGTGGTTTATATCCTGGTGACAAAAGAAGAAAAACAGTCATATAGAGGCATATAAATACCTCCTCTGTCAGGTGTTTAAACTAATAAGGGGTGTTCAGGAGGCAGCTGATCGATGTTTCTAGCTCTCTATCCCTCTCCCTTCCTCTCTGTAAAAAATCAATAAAATAAATAAATAAATAAATAAAATAAAAGATCTCCTCTAGTTGCTGTACTGAGAATGGACTCTGGAGTGGGGAGGGAGAGAAGCAAAAAGACCAATGGGGAGGTTATTGCAACAGTCCAGGCAAGAAACACCTGTGGCTTGGACTAAAGTGACAGCAGAAGAAATGGTGAGAGTGGTAAGCATCTGCATGTATTTCATAGTCAGATCCAGTAGACTTCTGTAACACATTAAATGTAGAATGTGAGAGAAAGAGGGGAATCAAGGGCAACTCCAAAGTATGGTCTAAGCAACAAGAATGGAATTGCCATTAACTTACAGGATTTTACAGAGAAATCAAGAGTTTGATGGTAAGCATGTTGAGTCTGAAATCTTTATTAAATTGCTCAATAGAGATGTTGAGAAGGCATATGGCTATAGGAGTGTGGAATTCAATGAAAATATATGAGACTGGAGATGTGATTTTGGAAATCACCAATGTCTAAATGGTGTTTGAAGACAAGGAACTAAATGATACTCCCTAGGTAGTGGGTTAGAAAAAAGAAAAGGTCAAGGATAAGGAGCACTGGCAAGGGGGTCTTAGAAGGAGCAACCAATGAACTAGAGAGAGCAAGAGACCAGGGGAGGGAGAGGGAAGAAGAGAAAAAGATAGAAGGGCAATGGGGAAGGGGAGAAAGGAAATACAGACAGACACACGGAAACAGACAGAAATCCTTGAGGCCAAGGGAATTACATTTGAAGAAGGAGATAAAATCTCAGAAAAATAACCAAAAAAAAGAACAAACAAGCCCAAAGTTATCAGAGGGAAGTAAAAAAAAGGATTAAAATAGAAATGAACAAAATAGAGAATTAAAAAATAGATAAAAATAAAACTAAGAGTTACTTGTTTTTTTAAAAAAATATATCATCAAAATTGGCAAACCATTAGCTAGACAAAGAAAAAAAAAAGAGAGGAGACAGACTCAAAGAAAATTAGAAGTCAAGGAGGAGAGATTACAACTGATTCCACATAAATAAAAAGGATTATAAGACTACACTATAAACAATTATATGCTAACAAATTGGATAAAGAGAGGAAATGGATAAATTCCTAGAAACATAAAATCTACCATGACTAAATCATGAAGAAACAGAAAATCTGAACAGACCCATAACTAGTGAGGAGATTGAATCAATAATCAAAAACCTCTCAACAATGACAACCCATAGCAGATGGCTTCACTGGAGAATTCTACCAAACATTTAAAGAAGAATTAATGCCAATCCCCTCAAACCCTTCCAAAAAAAATGAAGAGGATGAAACATTTCCAAACTCTTCTTATGAGGCCAGCTTTCCTCTGATACTAAAGCCAGAAAGACATTACAAGAAAACTAGACCAATATCCCTGGATGACTATAGATGCAAAAAATTCTCAATAAAATATGAGCAAACCAAATTCAACAGCATGATAAAAATATTATATACCATGAGCAAGTGGAAGCTAAGCCCTGAGATGCAAGGATGATTTAATATACAAAAATCAAAAGAACAACATATAAACACCTCATGATCATCTTAATAGATGAAGGAAAAGTATTTGAAAAATTCAACACCCTATCATGATAAAAACACCCAACAAACTATGAACAGAAGGAAATTGCCTGAATATAAGAGCCAATATATGACAAATTCATAGCTGACATCACATTCAACAGTAAAAAAACTTAAAGTTTGTTGTTGTTGTTTTTTGCTAAGATTAGAAATAATGCCCACTGTCACAACTTCTACTGAACACGGTACTAGAAGTGTTAGCTAGAGAAATTAGGCAAAATAAATAAATAAAATAAAAGGGCATCCAAATTAGAAAGAAAGAGGACTAGCTGTTCACAGATGACTGACCTTATATGTAGAAAACCCTGAAAATTCCACAAAAATCATTTAGAACTAACAAATTTAGCAAAGTTGCAGGATACAAATCAACATATAAAAATAACTTGTGTTTTTTATACAATAACAATGAACTGCCTGAAAAGGAATTTAAGAAAACAATCCCACTTATAATGGCATTGGAAAGGATAAAATACTTAAGAATAAACTTAACCAAGAAGGTGAAAGACTTGAAAACTACAAAAAATGTTGAAAGTTTTAAAGACACAAGTAAATAGGAAAACATTCATGCTCATGGATGGAAAGACTTAATATTGTTAAAATGTCCATGCTACCCAAAGTGATTTACAGATTCAGTGCAATCTATACTGAAATCCCAATGGCATTTTTTTTGCAGAAGTAGAAAAATACCCTAAAATTTATATGCAAACACAAAGGACCTTTAATAGCCAAAACCATATTGAGAAAGAAGAACAAATCTGGAGGCATTATACTTTCTGATTTTTTTTTCACTTTTTAAAAAATAAAGCTTTATTACTCAGATTATTACAATTGTTTCTCCTTTTTCTCCCCCAAAGCTCCCTACCACCCAGTTCCCTTCCCACCCTCTGCCCTTACCCCCTTTTCCCCCAATTGTCTTCATCCATTGGTTATACGATTTCAATCCAGTCTCTCACTGCTTCCCCACCCCCTTATCCTCCTGATAATTATTAGTCCACTCCCCTTCTTTGCCCCTGTTTCTACTATATTCACCACTTTATTCTGTTCCTCAGATTTTTTTTCCTTCTCTTTTCCTTTTTTCCGTATATGAATTTCAAGTGGGACATTCTCTCTCATTTGTGTTTGTAGGTAAATACAACAGAGTGTTCTGTAGCTAATGGCTTAAGACTGTCCAAATGTCTCAGGACCACAGGAATAGAATCCGCTCTTCCTCCGGTTCACACCGCCCACTCCCCCGGGTCCCACTGCTTCCCCAGGGCACACTGCTCTCCTGGTGTACACAGCTCCCCGGGTCCCACCGCCCCCCCTTGGGCACATGGTTCCCCCAGGGCACATGGCCCCCTGGGGCACACGGCTCTCCAGGGGCAGTAATCAAAACAGTATGGTACTGACATAAAGATAGATAGACAGACCAGTCAACAGAATAGAGAGCCCAGAAATAACCTTTGCATATATATCAAATAAACTTCAACAAGGGTGCCAGGACAATTCAATGGGAAAAGGATAGTCTCTTCAACAAATGATGTTGGAAACAATGTATGTCCACATGAAAAAAATAAAATTGGGCTTATGTCTCACACCATACCCAAAATCATCTAAAAATGAACTAAAGACTTAAATGTAAGACCTAAAACTATAAAACTCCTAGAAGCAAACATATGGGAAAAGCTTCATAACATTAATCTTGGCAATAATTTCCTGGATATGACACCAAAGCACAGTAAACAAAAGCAAAAATAGACAAGTAGGAGTACATGAAACTAAAGGCATCTGTGCCACAAAGGAAACAATCCACAGACTGAAAAGGTAATCTAAGTTTTGGTAAAAAAAAAAAATTCTTGCAAACTATATATTTGATAAGGTGCTAATATATAAGGAACTAATCCAAAATATAAGGAACTCCTATAACTCAATAACAAAAAACACACACCAATAATTCCATTTTAAATGGGCAAAGGACATGACCAGACATTGCTCTAAGAAAGACATAGAAATAGCCAACAGATATGTGAAAAAATGCTCAACATCACTAACCATCAGGGAAAGGCAAATTAAAATTACAGTGAAACAATCCCACCATAGCTGTTAGGATGGCTGTTATTAAAACCCAAACAAACAGGTTCCTAACCCCCAGACCCAGAACATAACCAATTTTGGAGGAGAGATGGAGAAACGGAACCCTTGTGTTGTTGGGAATGCAATGTGATGCAGCCACAATGAAAAACAGTATGCAGGTCAAAAATTAAAATAGAACTACCATATGCTTCTGTAATCCCTCTTCTGGGTGTTTATCTAAAATAACTAAACACAATATCTTAGGAGATATTTGCACACCCATGTTCATTGTAGCACTGCTTCACAATTTAGGTAAAAACAAAACACTATATGTCCAGCAATGAATAAGCAAATAAAGGAAATGTGCTCTAAACATACAATGAAGTAAATATTCAGCTTTTAAAAAGAAGAAAATCTTGTCATATCTACAAGAAGGGTGAACCTTAAGGTTATTATATTAAATGAAATAAAGCAATCACAGGGCAAATAATGCATGGATCCACTTACATGAGGCATCTAAAGTAGCTAAAGTCATAGAAGCAGAAAGTAGGGTAGTGGTTGCCAATGGATGGGAGGAGGGGAGGTGAGGAGTTGCTGTTCAATGGGTATAAACTTTTCAGTCCTGCAAGAGGACCAAGTCCTAGAGATCTGCTTTCAACATTGGACATGGAGTTACAATGCCGTGTGCTTAGACATGTGTTAATAGGATGGATATCATGTTATATGTTTTCTTACTACAATAATTCTTTAAAGGAGGAGGTAATCATTTAGTTAAGTGGTGGGTGGAGCATTTGACAGGGAGACTAGGGCAAGGGCTGAGAAATGGCCACAGCACAGCAGAAGACACTGTTGTAGGATTTGAAAGGAGGATGGAGGAGGGAGAAGGGCGGAGGGACTCAGGGTCAGGGAAAGTAAGAAGAGAGATATTTTCAGATCTCTTTTAAAGTGCACTAACAGAATCAGGACGTCCAGTTCTTGAAGAAAAAAAAAAACAGTGTTAGAAAGCGAAAACAGATCTTCTTAGATGACAGATGGGTGAGAAACCAGGGTCCCATTTTCCTTCCCAAGTGTGCCTCCCATTGGCCTGTTTTCCTACCCCAGAGCTCAGTGTGAACAGGGAAGCTCAGACGCTGCTGTTTGTATGAATAGCGAATTCTGGTTTGTAGCAATTTCATCAGCTGCATTAAAATGTCACCTAAGCTTAATGATGCCAATTAGAACCATGGCAAACATCTCCGAGCAGCTTATAAACAATGATATTAAAGATGAACTTCCTGTATTTGGTCAATGCTGTTTTTTAAGAAAGAAGAGTAGAAGGGTTCACGTTTTAAATGTTCCTGCATTCTCACTCCTATTTGGAACCTAGAACACCATATAAAGGCAAACCCTGGCAAGGGAGTAGCCCCATTCTTCTGTATCAACCGTGGCTGTTTCTGTCGTTTCTCAGGTCAAATCTAAGTCCACTGCTGTTGGCCACCGTGGCAGAAGTATGATCAAAATGGGAATATTACAGAAGTAATCACAAGGACACAGCTGGGTAATTAATCTGGCCCAAAAAATATTAGTTCTGTATCTTCCCCAAGCCCTGAGAAATCCAGAGGCAAGCAAATGGGATATTTTAAAGGTCAAACGGAGAACCTACCAAAGTTCTAACACCCCCACCCCCGACCACCAAAAAAAAAAAATGGAGGCAGAACTGAATTACAGTAGAACTGTTTCTCTCTCAGTGGGACTCTCATAGGAGTGACGGTAACCAATCTGCTCTTCCTTCTAACCCACGTTAAAGGGTCAAAAATGCTTCATGAGAGAGTCAGGTTAGAAATGAAGAAGACAGGGACACAGGGAAGGAAGGAATCCCAAGGCGAGGCTGTGAACCCACCTGTTTCAAGGGCTTTGACATGACGGTAGCATCCCTGCTCACGAGAGATGCAGTGTGCGAGTGGGACAGACTGATAGCAGGGGAGGGAGGTTTGTCAGTCAGAAGTCTCTTCCAGACACAAAAGCCTGGACATTTTACTTGTGTTCAGAGATGTTCCCATTTAGAAACAGCAGAACTCCCCAACCCTTTTTAATGCAGCCATAGGGAATGAGGATCTTTGCTGGGTACACAGGGGTGAAGAGAGGAGGCTGCTGGCTGAGCCAGCCCTGCTCAGCCAAGAGCACTGTGGGCGTGGCTGTGCCCACCTGATACACTCAGTGCAAAGCTCTGTGCCCTGCGTCTTCCTGCCCTCCCTCTTTTCTTCACATCCTCTCACCTTGCAATCCCCCTCAGCAAAGGGCTTCTTTCACTTTCTTCTGGTGCTCAAAGAGTGTCTGTAAAGTTGCTGTTATCCAGAACCCCAGGCAAAGGAGAGTAACCTCAAGCCACTGGGTTGCCTAGCTCTTGGGGACACGATTCATACATTTTTGTAAACCATGCCCCCTAGAGTTGTGCAATAGGTTGGCCCTGAATCCATGTCTAGTTTGGAATCTTAAGATACCAAGACACCAAATTACCCTCCCCCCTACCTCCCCAGATGTTGTCTCCCACCCAGGTTTCCATGAAGAGGTGATTAAGAGGTTAAAGCCATGGACATTTCACCTCAGGCTCGTGGCCGGTGCTGAGTATTTCCATGAAAGAATGAAGGGCCTCCCATCCCCCTCTTCATTCAGTTCCTAGAAAGCTGGCCTCCTCCTCGCCTCCAACACAAACCTACTTTTCAGTCTAAGATTCCCGATGAGCAGACTCTTCAGGGGGAGTTTACTGCAGTGTTTGCAAATTGCTTTCGTGTTGTTATAGATTTCTGCATAGGCTCGGTGGTCTCAGAACTCTGCGGGCAGCTCTAATAAATAAATAACAGTGCTGGGTTGAGCCCGAGATAAAGTAAAGATTTTGTTATGCCAAAGTGAAAGAAAGGAATTACAGGGGAATCCATGCCAGAAGCAGGAGGTGGCTGGACAGAGAGCACTCCATTCAGAGGGAAGGACAGTCATTCATATATATGTGTATATAAATATATATATATTCCCCCAGGCATAAGCATGCCTCAGTGGAGATGAAGATTTGTGAACAACATCCAAATTACACTGCCAATACTAACTTGTTTACCTTAGACTCCAAAACAAAGTCTTTCTGTGGCTGCATCTATGTGGCATCAAACATCTGGAGAGGAATTGAGAAGTTTATTTCATTATCCAGATATTTTGAAATATAGGACTCCTTTTCTTTTTCCACTTCCAATTTAACCCAGATGCCTGTCATCTGTACAGAGTGTGTGCGCCTCAGGTTTCTCATCTGAAAACCAGGGGGCATTCAAGCTCTGTCTCAGGGATGCCTTTTATATTAACAAGTGATCCGGAGGCAGTAACCACGCACATACTGGGAAAACGCATGGGTATAACCAGGTAGCAGCAGGATGGCAAGGTGTAACAGCAACTGGCCAAAGAATGTGGATGAGCATGACGGTGTTGTATTAAGTTCTCTTGGAGGGAAGTGCAGCATCTTTAGGGCTGGTGATGGCAGAGGTTCCAGGGCATTGTTATTCACCATAGAATCTTTAACACATGCTTTCATTCAGCAAATAGTAATTTCATACCTACTATGTGACGGGAACTCCAGTAGGTGCTAGAGATAAAGGGTAAGAACATGCCACCAAAACATGCCCTTTTTATTTTTTAAAACACATGTACAATGAATAATTACAATTGTGGCAAGTTCTGTGAAGAAAAGGCAAAAGGAGCTAAGGCAGGGAGCATCAGTGGGCACATTCTCATCGGCGTGGTGAGGGTGAGGTTCCTCCAGGACAGAGCAGGAAGGCTAGACCTTGAAGGGCCAGAGGAGGAGGACCCAACAACCTCACCCAACAAGATAGGGCCTGGGGGGTGGGGGGGCAGGGTCTCAGAGGCCACATAAGCGCTGTTTGGTTGTATCATGCATACAGTAAGCAAGCCCGGAGGCGAACACAGGGATGGGCAAACTTTTTGACTCGAGAGTCACAATGGGTTCTTAAACTGGACCAGAGGGCCGAAACATAAGCAACCTGACCATGCTGGCACTCTGATCTTGGGCTGCTGGTGAAGGAGTGGAGGGGAGAGCAAGAGAACCCTCTGCTCTTTCAGTTCCGCGGGCCAGATAGAACAGCCGAACGGGCCAGATCCGGCCCATGGGCCATAGTTTGCCCATAGCTGGTTAGGTTCATAAGGAGGAAAACACACTGGAATCTTGAGGCTTGAGCTCCAGACCTAACTCAGCATCTTAACCAGCCAGGTGGCCCTGAGAAAGCCATTTAACCTTCCCAGACTCAGTCTTCTTTGCTACAAAAGGGTAATGTGAATAGATTCATATCAGAGCTAGAAGACACCAGAGAGGTGGGTGTTGTTTTTTTCCCCCTTGGTTTTTTTTTTTTTTCTTTTCTCTTCTTTTTTAATCCAACTCCTTCCTAGATCAGAAGGGGGAAAAGCAAGGCTTCTAATACTGTCTGTTTGCATCATGTGACTGTGGCGAATACACTTTGTAAAACAAAGGATAATATAAAGGCATTATTATTATTATTATTATTATTGTTTCTGACCTACTCTACGCTGGCCACAGGCTCACACATGTTAGTGTCCCTAAGTGTGAAAACAAGAGAGAGGAAAATGGAGCTAAGCCTGCCCATGGCTGTGTGCATCTACTAGTATATCTTTACCTCATCACCTTGACTCAGAGAAAGGGGGAAGGAGTGACTGCAGTTCTATGGCATTATTTCCAGGGAGGGGCAATCCTGGAACATACCATACCCTCTTGGGAGCAGTGACCTAATCACTGCCTTATCTGAATGAAAGCATCATTTGAGAAACAGTAATGGGCCTTGGGGTGGCTTCAATTGATACATAGTTCTCAATTGCTATTGAGTTCTCGCTTACCATGAAGTTCAGGGGCTGAAGGGTAATTATAACGCCTAACAAATATATTTCCTTTAGGGATCTGATGTTAAAAACACAACATCCCTTTACTCATCCTACCAAATGACCCGGCCCTGAGGACCACTGCTAGGGCCACAAATGCCTCCTCCTTAGCTCACCTTCTGCTAGGTCAGCTGCTCAAGGTTTCCAAAGGCCAGAGGGAAATCCGGGTCAGGACCTCCAGGTGGGTCTGCCCCTCATCCATAATGAGGTGAGAGGTCCCGATGCTCCTCAGACCTTCCTAATGGACTCTGAGAAGGCTTGAGAGAATATGCTCTGTTAATTATTTCTCCACCCCCGCCTCCCTACCCCCTCCAAACCTACTAGGTCCCACACATCGTCCGTTTGAGACAGGTACGACTGTGAAGACCAGGCTCTCCCTAAATATGCGAATTGAAGATACTTACTTGCCAGAACCATGGGGCTAAAAAACAATAAGGGTACTGAATTTTCTTTTCTTTAGCAACATATTGAATATTCTTGACAGGCTTAGCAATAGCCTTCAGAACAAAAGGATGCATCCCTCAACCAAAAATAAAAAATAAATAAAAATGAGTCGATTTGTAAGGGAAAGCCCAAACACACTGTAGAATTGTTGTGTAGGGGCCAGTGCCTCTGAACACACTGGAGCTTAGAATATGGCCCAGTGGTCTACTGGGCGAGGTGGAGAGTGGCGCTGTCCTCAGTGTTTGACTGGTTTTAGCATGCACAGTCCTAGACACCCACCTTTCAATCAGTCCAGCCCCTGCCCCTCTAAATCAATCTACAGAGTACATATGGTTTGAGAAGGGGCCACACCTGCCATTTTCGCCTTTCACCCCTGGTGGCTGGCCCTGTTCTTAACCCTGCATAGTTGCGCGTTAAATGTTTGCAGAATGAATGCTAAATAAATCAGAGAGCTAGTGAAATCTATTGTATTATTGCAAGCTGCCTGATAGCCTAGTCCATGTATTGACCTGAGTGTGGATGGTCCTCAATGCCATCCCATTTCCCCAAGGAGTCAGCCCAAATGATCCCCACAGGGCGGGCTGCTGCTACACTCTGGATGTGCATTCCCAGGGTACCTTCCAAGGAAAACTGGGAGGATGTGGGAGACACATAGGCAGAGATGACAACCATGGGGGCTGTTCACTGTCATCTGGCAACACAAGCCAGCAGGCCAAACATGCCTGGTGTGAGCACTCACTGCTGTGACAACAGAAACCCACTTGTGTGACCACTGTAGGTGCCCTGTGAGCTCATAGAAAATGATGGATGGGTTGATTTGTTCATTGGGCCTTTTATTTATTTTGCCCAGAGTGATGGATGAATTTAGCAAAGAGGGAAGGAAAGAAGGGACAATTGGGTTTGGAGAACATTCTGTCAGCTGCAGAGTGGCTGAGTCAACATCCAGCTATTAGGTCAGAAAATAGAAAAGTCTCTCCATTCCTCACTTACTCCTTTGTTGGGAGAATTCTTTTGCAACCCACATTAATAAAATACAATAGCAAAAAATGTGGAGAGTGGGGCCAAAGGAGGAAGAGTGAGTGAGGCAAGGAATTTGTTTAACGACATTATTTCTCTGCCCCCTTGAACAATCTGATTAAAGCCATAGGACCTAAATCAAAGCCACTGAAAGGGGAAATAAAAAGATGTCTGAGAACAATTTTGTTTGCTGGAATTTTCTTTCCTGTATTCTATTATGATGGGGGGGGGTGGTAAAAAAAAGTTCTCTTTTGCCCTTTTTGATCTTTCAAAGTAAAGAAGAACATTAGAAAAGGAAAAAGAAGAAGAGAAACTGACATCAATCTTGCTTCCTTTTTTTCTTCACTTGCATCAATAACTCAACTGGATCTGAAGTGAGGTATGAACAGCTTTGAGCCCAGGTCCCACAAATAAAAACCAGAAGCATGTAATAAGAGGGAGTTCAAAAGGCCACTAGGTCATCAATGACTGTCTCTCAATCCCAGGCCTTCTCCCCTCCTCGGGTACCCACAGAAGGCATGAGACAATGAAGAGGTCTTGGCAGCATGATGAAGTCAGACCAAAATGGGAGATGCAAGTGATTGAGAGGCCTTCAGTTCATATGTTCCATCTTAAATGTTTTCTGCAGTCACCTACAGGAAAGGGTACCCTCTGCAAGGTAGATCTGCTACACTGATCTTGAAAAGGTGACCGAATGCAGAAATCCTATATAATAAAAGACTACTATGCAAATACACCGAACAATAGAATGACTGGTTGCTATGACATACACTGACCACCAGAGGGAAGATGCTCAATGCAAGGGCTCATGGCTGGCAAGCACAGCTGGCGTGGTGGGAGCCTCTCCCACTCCACCGGCAGCACTAAGCTGTCAGTCAGATATCTCCCAAGGATTCCTGGACTGTACTGAGCGAAGGCACCCCCCCTACCACCCCAGTATATGAATTTCATGCACCAGGCCTCTCATTAAAAATAATACTAATGGCTGGAAAATCTATCTTTGCATGGAGACTGTGTAATTTGCATGTGTTCACATATGCTATTTCTTTTTTTATTGTGGTAAATATATATAACACAAAATTGATCATTTTAACAACATTTTAAGTTCAGTGATATTAAGTACATTTACACTGCTGTGAAGCCATAACACCATCCATCTTCAGAACTTTTTCATCTTCTCCAATTGAAACTCTGTACCTATTAAAAAATAACTTCCCATTCCTCCTTCCCTTCAGCCCCTGGCAACCACCATTCTACTTTCTGTCTCTAGGAACTTGACTGCTCTAGGTAACTTACAACAGTGGAGTCATACAGCATTCGTGTTTGTCCGTCTGGCTTAATTCACTTAGCATAATATCATCATGATTAATCCATGTTGTGTCATGTGTCAGAATTTTCTTCATTTTTAAATGCTGTATAATATTCCATTGTCTGTATATGCCACATTTTATGCATTCACCTGTTGATTGACATTGAATTATTTCCACTTTCTGTTTATTGTGACTAATGCTCCTGTGTACAGATATCTGTTTGAGTTCCTGCTTTTAATTCTTTGGGGTGTGTACCCAGAAGAGGAATTGCTGGATCTCCTGGTGATTATACTTTAATATTTTGAAGAACTGCCATGCTGTCACTATCTCTTTTTAAACTTCAATTAGAGATGCCTATTTGGAAGACTTCATGGAGAAGATGAAAGATCACAAAGAAATAAAGGTGGATCCAACTCAAGTCAAAGTCGGCCACGTATGGCCTGGGTCCAGCCAAGAGTATGGAGCAAATCCCCCACCACGCCCCGCCCCCCTTTGTTGCTTCCTGGCTGCAGTTGACACCATCTTGGTCCCCGAAGCACTAGGACAGAGGAGCAGTATCTCCTTGTGTGCAAGACAAGAGACCTGGGGTGGGAAAGAAGGTTCCACTCTTCAGCATAAAGTTTCCCTTGGGGAGCTGATGAGTGCTGGACTAGAAGCCAGGAAACTGGATCCCAGACTCACCTCTGTCTTGAGGAAGCCACGCCCCCTTTGGGTGTGTCCTCATCTCTTAAATAACAGTTAGCACAGATTCATTTCTAGACTCTTTGTCAGCTATTGGATCCCTGATTCTGGAGCTGTGACTGATGGACAGGAACACAAGGGAAGGAAAGGGGGGGCCATTGACATGAGGCAGAGGGTGAAGGCAGCGCTGATTCCCTGGCTGTGGAGAAGAGGATTCAGAGAGAGAGAGGACAGGTGATAGCGAGGAACTGTTTCCTCTGCCAGATGCTCTTGGATCCTAAGGCAACTGTTCAAACCCAGTTCCTGTGAGAACTTAAGAAAGGAGTTCGCAGAGCACATGGCAGGGAGGGAAGCTGGTAGGCCTGGCTTCTCTCCTTCATATTCCCCAGCAACGAGGTGGGCCCCTGTACCCCCAGCCCCTGGGAGCCTCTCCTCCTCTCTGGGGGGCCTGGCCACTCCTGAGGAAACAGTGAGATGAGCAGAAACTGTGAACCCGGCTCCATATGCCTGTCTGGCTACAGGGAGCTTCATGCTGAGAGAGCGGAAGAAATCTGCAGTCAGGGATTAACATGGAGGGGATGGCTAGTGTGATCCCTTGCTCACAGACCAAGACAGCACTGTTCAGTACCTGAAGAAGGAAGCCTTGGTTCTCTTCCCACTGCCAGGACCAAGTACCTCTGTCTTTTAGGAAAACAGACCCCGTGCTTTCTGTGTCTCCGTTTTCCTACCTTAAGAAAAAGAGAGAATGAAATCAGAAGTATCTCTTTCTCCAGCCAACTCCAAAGATGGGGGCTTTTTCCAGGAAATCAAGAATCGGGGTCTGGGAAGAAGATGAATGGCCAGGATTCCAGAAAAGGGAGTCCAGCAAAGGGCCACTTAGAACTGAAAAATTCATTGTAATAATAATCAAGAAACCTTGACAGGAATGGTGGTGAGGGTTTTAAATAAGGCAAGAAAGAGAAATATAAATCACCTAGGAATGAGACCCTGGCAAGCTATGGCACTCTACCTGTGGCTATAGAGAAAGAGAGTTGGGGGAACTCAATAACCAAGCTGGCTGTGTGCAGGGGATGGAAGTCTATGGGGAGAGGGGACATGGCTAGGTTCTGGGGACCACGGAGCCTCCATTGCTGGGGACCAGAGACTGCTAGAGAGGGTGGGCTGGGGGCTCTGGTACAGACAAGGAGGTGTTTCTGAAGACCCCCACACATGCCTGCTTCAGGTGTGAACCCTACTACCTTCAAGAAAGACGCACATCCACATGGGCAGGGGACAGGGAGCAGGGAAGAAAGGATATGCAGAAGGAAGAGGAAAAAAGATGGAGGTCTCAGGAAAAAATGATGGAGGAGGAACTGGCAAGAAGTGGGCCCTGCTGGGGTTATATAGGGAGGGATGAAGATGGAGAAATAGGCAAGAATAAGGAGATGGGGGAGGGGGAGCCAATCATGAGCCCCATCTGCAGGGAACATTGCAGATGGCTCGGCCAGAGGAAGGAGCCCTCTGACGGGGACCTAGGCCCACAAATGGAGGCAGCATGTCCATGGACAGTAGCTGCCCACAGGAACCTGTAGAGAGAGGGAAGGAAGGGATGAGCACAGGGCATTAGCAGGCCCTGAACAGCCACCAGAAGCCAAGCTTGTTAATGGGATTGACTTGAGTCCAGTCCTGAGGACAGCCTCGCAGTGCAGGTTGTATTATTAGGTGAGAAAGCTGAGGACCACAGAATGAAGAGCTGATCTGGACCCCAGCGGGGAGCAGCAGGACTGACTTTCCCCCCCGGCCTGGGGCCAGAGCCTCCTCTCTTTCCACTGTGACACTCCCCCCTTGATGCTCCAGGCTCCACAGAAGATGGAGATCGTAAAAGAGGAATAGCAAGGAGACTTTTATAATAACACAGAAAACAGGCACGCATAATAAGGAGGCGGGGCCAGAGAGGAAGATGTCTTGGAAATGGGCTGTATAGCAGGGGGACTGAGCCAAAGAATGCACTGATAGCACCATCAATGGGGGTGGGGACCGGCCACCTTCATCAAAAAAGAGTGCCAAGGAAACAAGGGAGGGAGTGAAATAGAAGCATTTTTGAGGATTCTATGCTAGTTGCTTTTTTGTTTTTAAGTTAGCATGCAAAAAACTAACTGATCAATTGTTAGGTCTGAGAGAAAAGAAAAGCAGCAGGAGATACAGCCTTGTGAGAAAAGAACAGAGGGGAGGAGGGGTGGGAGGGGGGGAAGGGAGGAGTAAGGTGGAGCAAGGTGGAGCGGAGGGGAGGAGGAAGGGGAGAATGGCCACATCCACACAAGCCAGTTCCCTGCCATTCTCCTTCCTGCCAGCAGCTCCGGCCCTGTCAGGAGTCCAGGGGAGCAGCTGTGTGAGCCCAAGTCCAGCTGGCGGGGCACCCCACTAATCCGGGGACCAGAGAAGGAGCCAGGCCCTGCTCTTTCCTGTCACCCTGCCCCTGCTCCAGGCTAAGTGCTCAGCAGCTCCTGCCCTGTCACGTGGGCTCAGGTGTGGCTCATCCTGCCTCACCAAGGACAACTCACTCTGCTCTGGGCGCGGTGCCCACCTCAGCAAGCAGTTGCTGACAAGGCCTAGGCTGAGGGGAACTGACGTGCGCGCATCTGCTGAGGAGCCCAACACAGCCTTGAAGGAGCACAGCCCAGGCCCCCAAACAGCGCGGCTGCCAGAGTGAAACTTGCATCGCCAGCCTCCAGCCACGTGTGACATTGCATGTCCAGCACCGACCTTGGGCCCAGCATCCTGTCGGTAGAATGCATCTGCATGCGCCTCACATTCCGTTCTGAGTGTTTGCAGGGAGCTCTCAGCACCACCTGAGGGGGCTTCCCCCACCATCCTCCTTCCTATCCTCCCCCACCCCCTGCCTGCCCAAAATGCCCTAATCAGATCATTCCACCTGCATCCCAAGCATCCCCATCCCGCTTCTCATTGGTTACCTGCCCGGATCTTCCTGCCTGAGGAGCCTGGCTGCTCGGAGGGGCCCAGGGCCTCCCCCAGCCCTTTAGCAGGAGATGAGAGGATCCCTGGTGCCTCTGCCACTTGACCAAGACAGCTCCTTTCAACTTCTGTCTTCCCCTCGGGCAAAATCAGCAGCCAAGACAGCACTAAGCCGAGTGGCCTAAGCCCTTCCTTTGATTCTCAGGCCCCCAGAGCCACCCAGGCGCCAGCAACCTGCTAAGATGCAGCACCAGACCCCTTGCTGATATCATACGAATGTTTTTTCGCTTCTCAGCAAAACTGACAAGACGTGGCTTCCTGAAGCAGAGCTGAGCAGAGAGCTCCGGGCCTGGTGAGGACAGAGGGGCAAGCGCCTCTTTCTCAGCCACCGTCCCCAGGAAACTTCTAGGGGGACAGGCTAGTCACCCCACTGGCTCTGCTACTGGAGAAGCCCTGGGTGGGTGCAACATTGGCCAGAAAGAGCACCTACCCTGGTGTTGACAGAGAAAAAGATTTCACCATGGACTCAGCCGAGAAGTAGCACCTCATGTTTGCCCTGAAACCATCCCTTCGAACAATGAGCTCATCAAAGACAGGAATGTTTATAGACTGTGGGGGAATGACCCTGATACCTCATCTGGGAAGTAGGTATGAAGAGGTGGATGTTGGAGGCATGGCACTTGGCAGAAAAGCCCGGGAGTTAGATGCTGAAGTGGTAAGAGTCGACTTGGGTGTCTTAACCCTGTGTGGGAACTAGAGTGTAGAAAACGCAGGCACATCCTGCCCAAAGTGTGCTTCTGTGGGCGGATGCAGAGACTGCACATCACGCTGTATTCACAGACTCTGCCCCGGCACGGCTCCAGGGGAGCCAAGGCAGCCCCCCGGGAGCGGGGTTACTGCTGCACCCAGGCCTCCACAAGTCTCCGTGCCCAAGTGCATACAGCCTCTCAAATGCCCCGCCTCCTCCTGCCTTTTCCAGAATTCTTAACCTTTGCAGATAACTTTTATAAAACTGTCCATTTGTTTAAAAATTGCCTGTATTTAACAAAATTTGCCTTGCTTTGCCATATTCTGCAGTGCCAACTCTCCTGGAATGTATGTGTGTGTGTGTGTGTGTGTGTGTGTGTGTGTGTGTGTCTGCATCTGTGCACGCGCACATGTGTGTGTTGCCTATTTCCATTCCTCTCCTCTCATTGATATAAGAGAATATAAATAAATGCCTGTAGGTAGCAAATTCACTCAGTGGAGCCATGAGAAGATTCTTCACCTGGGTTCTGTGAGCTCATTCTTAGAGCCTTTGCTCCCTGCCCCGCTCCAGCCACAGGTGCTATGACTGAACCAGGCCATCCCCTGCCTGTAGACTCACCTATATTCCCAAAGGAGCTACAGTGTCCCAGGCACTGGTGGCCCATTTTCACCCCGAGGGACCCTATGCCCCAGGCAGGTAGTGAGAGCTGGTGTCTGGTTGTAAGGGCACCTGAATGAGCTCCGCTGGCCACGGTCACGCTGGTAGGTAGAGGACCAGGAGGTGGAAAGGAAGCCCCAGGGGAAAGGACATGGGTTAGGGTTAGGTTGCAAATGAATGTGCCCTTGCAGTTGGGGGTGGGGAGACAGCTTGGGAGAGAGAGAAAGGATGTTCCTTGCCTCTGTGTCATGTATACAGAAGGCACAAAGATGAGAGAAGAAAGTGGTAAGACGAGGGCCATTTGAGTGGATGAGAAAATAGTTTACCCAGAACTGCCCCATGAGCCCCTTGGGGTGAGCCCTGTGAGCCTCAAAGGAAAAGTGGCCCCGCCACGGCCAGCTGCCTGCTCTGTAACCTTCGGGGTCCTGAACCACTCCTGGTGGAAATTTATCTCGCAGACCTCAGATGGGAGAGCCTATTTCTGGACACGGCTCTGTGTGGGAAGCATGGGGAGGGGAGGCACTGACAGGGTGACGGCAACACCAAAGTGGCAGTGACCCTGGAGGGAGCAGACCCTCGTAGGGAGCCTCCAGCTGGGGTCAGGTAGAGGTGAGAGGTTGTCACAGCAGGTCTTGAAATGAAAACATCAACCAGTGACACCCTGATCACAGCCCATGATTAGGGCTTCCCTGGTGTGTTGGTGTGCCCCTTCCCCTCCCCCCTCATACAAAGTCTGGGGCACACCCAGCCACTGAAGAGTGCTTTAGTCCCCATAAATGAGCGGAGGAGTCACCCTGGGAAACTGGACCGGGAGGGCAAGTTTAACCTGGTGCGAAAACCTGCTCCTGTGCATTCCAGAGCCAAAGACAACTTCTTCATGATTTCTGTCAGCACTCTGTTTAATTACTGCTGATTGCTGCCTCTAGATCGATGCCCACATTGTTTTTGCCCCGGCCTGGCTCTTACAGCTCACGGGATCCAGTGTGAACAGGCTCACTGGAATGGATTGGGAAAACTTATATCCATGTGACATGCCACATGGCACCACATTAGTGGCCACGGGGCCAGGTGTTGAGCAAAGGTATGTTTGCTGCCAGCAAAGAGCTTACAATTTCCAAACCAAAAGAAACAGACATGAACGGTGAAGTCAGAGAAGCTAACCTTGAGTGGTTCTGCTGTTTTGACTTTCAAACTTTCCCAGAACAGACTGCGTGGCATTCAGTCTCACCACACGGAACGCACGCATGGTGTGGTCTGTGCTTATTTCCTCAAGCTCCTTCTTCTTCTGGAAGGTGTGTTTGACACCTGTGTGGCTTTTCCGGTGGGATTTGTGGATGCTGGACTCCTAAATTGGGTGAGAAAGGCTCATGGCAGATCCCTCCTCCAATAACCTCAGCTCAGCTACTGCATCCCTGCCTTCAGATGGGACCAGAGACTCTGAGCCAACTCAGGCTCTTCTCTGCCTTATTACCTCCCAGGTCGGGGGACATTACCCATCTTCTTTCTTTTCTGACAGACTAGAAACCAGCATGATGCATAGAAAGGATGAGGCTTTTATAACCAGACCACAAAGGCTCAAATCCCCAGAGCCTAGAACGTGTGTAACACAAGGTAGCACTTGGTAAATACCTGATGAATGAACCTCTGGCTCTGCCACTCACTAATTGTATGATTTTGTGTAAGGTCTCAAAGCTCAACTTGCTCACCTAAGAGCAGGGAAGGTTGAGGGCTTAAAGAAGATACTCTATGTAGACAGGTTGGCATGGGAGCAAGGAGGACCTAAAAGAGGGTAGCATTTCTTAGATGTGTACTAGTGAAATCATAAACTACTCTAATGCAATGCTATCTAATAAAGCGGGAATATGCAAATTGACCATCACACCATCACAAATATTGTGGCACCCACAGCCACAAGATGGTGGCACCCAGTCCCCTCAGCCCTGCCAGAGTCCCACAGTCTTTTTATCCCAGTTGTGGGAAATGGCAGGTGCATGGTGTAGCCAGACCCCACCCTCAGCCACCCAGGGCCAGCCTGAGGTGCAGGCAAGCCTCGGATGGCAGCTACCCAGCTGATGCCAGAGGCACCAGCAAGCCTCGGGTGTTGGCTGTCCAGCCGCCCAGGGTCATTCCAGGTTCAGGTAACCAGGGCCGGCTGAGGCTTGCACTGCTGGCAGTGACAGCAGCAGAGGTGTGATGGGGCATCGTCACCTTCCCCTGATTGCCAGGTCACCTTAGCCACTGAGGGCTCCCAGACTGTAAGAGGGGGTAGGCCAGACTAAAGGACTGCCCCACCTCCAGTGCATGAATTTTCATGCACCAGGCCTCTAGTGCCATTATAAAAGACAAAACACTTATTGAGTACTTACCATGGCCAGGCACTTTCCTAAGGGCTGAGCATCCATTATCCCTTTACATCTTCAAAATTCTATATGGCTGGTAAATAGTATTAACCCTCGTTTCATATGGACAAGAATCCTAAGTACTGAAAGTGGCCAGGGCATGATGTGGCCAGACATTGCAGGTAATGAGAAAGCCTATGGGGTGGGCGGACTTCACTGCTGAGTTAATCCCTGGCCCCAGCAACAGGTGGCCCAGTCACTGGCCAAGCTCAGACCAATGTCCTTCCCGAGACCTGCAGGAGAAGTCCAGGGGAAGGGAAAGAAAGAGCCCCCATTCCGCACACACTAGGCGTCTCTGATTGGGCCCGGGGCTGCCGAGTTCTAGAAGCACTCCGAGTGAGCTGCCGAGGCCACGGTGGCAGCTGCGGCCTGCCTGGGTCGCAAGAGACACAGATATGCACACACCTTCCTGGCTTGTCTTATTTCCCCCCAGAAATCCAGACCACATTATTGCTCTGAAACTCAGGAGCCTTTTGAAGTCATTGTATTCAGACTATAAAACGCACACGCACGAAACCGCTGGCCTTCATTAGGGGGCGAGAAAAGCTGTTGGATGATTTGGCTACTCGCTGCTTTTTGGTGTTTTCGCAGGGGTTTTAAATAACGAGGCACCCATGGAAATGAGGGGGAGGGGGCGGGGCCCTCCCGCGGCAACAAAAGAGAGGAATCTGGGAAAATGAAAAACTTTCATATGAGATAAGAAACCCTCACGGCTGTTATTAGGCTTTCTACTCCGTCAGGGAGGTCCCCTGGCTTTAATAAAATCTCATTTTCCCCTTAAACTCTTCCATGTGGCAGGGGCCCAGAGCTTAATGGGGATATAAGAGATGATTCCAACCTGAGGCTCAGGTGGCGGGGGGCCCCCCCAACCCGCCAGCCCGGCAGCTGGAACTGATTGCCGGTCCAGCAACACACCGCACATCAGAGAATAATCATGATCATCTGAAGCCGGCCTGGGCCGGGCCGGGGTGGCAGCCTGGCTCCCGTGCGTCCCCGCTTTGAGGAAGGAGAATCCCGTCCTGGTCCTTATTAAGTAAGCGTGGACCCCACGAGTGAGGGGCCCGGTTCCAGCCTGCGATTTATCACGGGCATCTGCATCTGAGAGGCTCCAAGGCTTTAATCTACGCCTGATTCCCAAGGCCCCTAAGCATTGGCGAGGGTGTGCAGTGGGACCAGTGGACGGTGATGCGTTCATCTATTTGGGGGTCTCGCTCTCAGTACGGAGGGGCTCATCCATAGCCCCTAGGACCCTAAGACAGACTCCTTCACAAGGGGAGCAGGATGTCCAGGGCGACGCTGCCTGGTGATGCCAGGCCTGAGCTAGCAGCGGCCGGAGGGGAGGCAAGCGTGAGCCGTTCATAACTGGAAGTCACCGGTGAGTAGCATTCTGCATCCGTCAGAAATCTGAAGGTATGAATACTCCCAGAGTGGGCGACGGGGCTGGTGTGGGTTCTGGGCTTTTCTTCCGTGATTGCAGATGGAGTATCACTTGTGAAGCACCTGAATCTGAACCCCAACACAAATAGAACTGCCATGATGGGCCACGTGGTTTTCACTTCTGAACAAACTGTGTGAGGGGCTTAAAACCAACAGAGAGCAATCATTTTCATCCAGGAACTGGACTAGCAATTCAAGCAGGCATGCTTACTTTTAAATCCACAGGAAGGTTCCAGCTTTCTCCAGGAAAGAAACACACAAAGGGGAGAGGGGACACGAAGGGTCAGTTATGGCCATTGACTGACAAGTTCATTTCCGCCCTGAGGTGGGCTCTCTGCCCTTTTCCTGGCATCAAGCGATACTCTGACGAACAGTGTGCCGAGGTGTGCAGGGGGGAGGACCATCCCCGCCCTGGGTATCCTGCGGGCATTTTAGTGAGGCCTGGGTGCTGATGCCCTTGCCCGTGGGGAGGCCTGGGCGGGACTGGCAGGAGAGGCATGGGGCCAGGCTGTGTAGCTCAGCTTTTCCAGACGCATGTTGACTGGTGCTACCCATCCTCCCTGTCCGCTTGGTCCTCGCCTCTGAGCATTCTCCAGAAATTCAAATCCCTCCCAGCTCCTCCTGACCCAGTCCTGGGAAGGATTTAGGACACGTCACTAAACACAGAGACCTCCTTCTGAGCTCCCAAGTCTGATTGTCCCCCTGAGAAGTGGAGACTCTCCATAGGGTCAAGGAATGGTTCAAAGTTTGCTGAAAAGTCTTTGGAGTTTTCAACCAACCACGGTGTGGGGGGCGGAGGAAGGAGGTCCACTCTCCATGGCTCCACACAGGGGCCTGATGTGGGAGCTCTGTGCCCCCATAGCCCCCCTTTACACTCGACCCTGCTCTCTCCAAATGCCTTCCTTTAAAGGCTGTTGTTGTTTCTAAGGCCCTTGAAACTCCGTGACTATAAACGATGGTGTTAGGTAAGGCGCTTTTGGCAAGAAGCAGCCATAAGGAAACAAAATTGCTGCTGTTAAGTCTCCACCAGTGAAGCAATTTGCTCGGTGATCACCATTTCTCAGGAGCCCCGATCCATCACGGCCGGGGCAGGAGAGCCTTCCTGCTTCCTAACACCTCAGCCTACGGTGCAGGCAGCACTCACCGCCTCTGATCTCATCCAGCAGGCCCCGCCGTGAGTTTGGTCTGGTTTGAGATCCCAAGAAATGGTCCATGTGACTGTCCTGAAAGGACACAGGCTGACTGTCACCGACCCGCCCACCTGCATCCGCGTCCTTGAGCCTTCCTCTGTCCCTCCAGGTCAACCTTGGGCTCTTGGTGCAAAACAGGGTTAATCGTGCCCCTGCCTTCAGTGGGAAGTGCCGAAGGCAATGTTTGCTCACCGAGAAGCTCATCTTGCCTGCATTGCTCTCTCTTCATCAAACATAAATGTCAGCAAAAACTCCTCTCCCAGCCTCATGAATTTTGTAAAAAACAAAACACAGGGAAAAAATTCTACATAGTATTCCCCAGATGTTCTCTATGAGACAATGGAAGATCTCTCTCTCTCTCTCTCTCTCTCTCTCTCTCTCTCTCTCTCTCTCTCGGATGGGAAAGGCTATTCCAGAAAAAATGGTGAATTTGAGTTGCTTATGTTATGAAACAGCAGTCCAGCTGCTTTGTTTACTGGGACCCAGTTGGAAAAGGGCCAGGTCCCAAAATAAATAAATAAGTTCTCTCCTCTTGTTATGATTTCCGTCCTAAAGATCACTTTTCCCAGCAGAATGCCCCCAATCTCCTGGTTAGAGACCCTCCTAGGACGGCACCCACAGAATGTGTTTCTCTGCTGAGCACAGAGCTTTCTGAGACACGGGCTGCTTCAAGCTCAAAATTTAAAAAAGGGAATGAGAGAGCTGGATGACCATTTCTATGAAGGGAGAAAAACTGAGATGCAAGATAGGACTTCTTCCCACTGTGGTACCCACACAGCTGGTTGGTGTGCAGGGTGATCCGCAGGGGGCCCCACTGTGTCCTTGTGGTATCCAGCACTCTCCCTCCTGGCCACCATTGCGCCCCTCCCACCTCAGCACTTCACTGCTGCATGAAACCATCTGGCTTCCCGAGCCCTCAGTAGCCACCTGTTCAGAACCAGCAGAGGAGGTTCCATCCCTCCTTGAACATCACTTTGCTTCCCAGAGGCCTCTGTGAGCCGGTGGCCGGTACCGATTAGAGTGAGAGAGACCTGGGCCAGGAGGGGAGCAGCTGAGACAGCTGGCACGAAAGCACTGTGCCTAGCACTGTCCTGGAAGACAGGGAAGAAAAGGAACCCGGGCCGGGCTTCAGGGCCATCCGGAGGGTGCTGAGAGGGGGAGCCACGACTGAGAAGGGCCCATGGGGCCTTCAGAGCAACCCATCAACTTCTGCCAACACAGCCCCGCTGCCCTGAGGAGTGGAAGAGAAGGCGGGAACAACACCTGGTGAGTCCATCCTAGCGCCCCCTCCCCCCACCACCACCCCAACCATCCATGCTGTCACTAAAGTTCTCCAATTACCTTATTTCTGCCAGGGCACCCAAGTTATTCTCAAGAGTCACCAGGCTACCTGCCAGGGGCACTAATTGTTCCGCTCAGCATCTCACACTGAAGAAGTGGTTCCTCTCATGCGCCAGAGTGTTCTCAAGCCACGGAAATAGTCATCCTTCCCACTTAGCATTGGAGATGTGCTTTGGAGCCAAAAGGAGGAGTAGTTAAGTCGGAGTTCCGGCTTCTTGCCGCCTATGGCACCTGGCTGGCACACAGTGTGTTCTGGGTGATTATATTTCTTGAGTTACTTTATTTTTTCTATCACCTTTTATCACTTTCACCTACCCCCTAACCCTTGCAATCGCCACTTTATTGTCCATGTCCATAAGTTCTCTCTCTTTTCCTTTTCCTCAATCCTTCTAGCCTCCACCCCTAGCACCCATCCCCCACCAGAGCTGTCTGCCTGCTCTCTATCTATGCCTCTATCTCTATTTTGTTAGGTAAATTCATTAAATTTCCAAAATAAGAAAACCTTTTTACCTTTTGTGACAGTATGGATGGGCCTGGGGAACATTGTGCTAAGTGACATAAACCAGTCAGAGAAAGACAAGTACTATATGATTTCACTCCATGACATGGTTTTTGGTTAATGTCAGTCCTCTCTAATACGGGGCCGTTGCTGGAGACTGGGATGGTGTGAAGGGGAAGCGTGCCGCATGCTGCACCACGGGCTGCCTCTACTCCAGTACAGTGACGTACTTCCGCAGACTTCACCCATCACTGACTGCAAGAGGCCAGAGCAGGACCTTCGCAAGCTCCCCATTCTCTAGAAAACGACCACACGTTCTAAGAAGCATCATGGACAGCAGCCAAGGTTAAGTAGAGAACCTGAGCCAGTCATTTCCCTTCTCTTAGTCTCAGCTCTCTCATTTGTAACATGGGGTTTGGTTTCAGGGGAGGATGAGAATGATTTGGAATATTCAAAACCCCCTCCCACTCCCAATTTTCTTTGAGACATTGAACTTTAGAATTCCACTCCAGTGTATGAGGATACACCTCTGGCTGAAACTTATTCCACTTTACTCCAAGATGGCAGCCAAACCAATTCTGAAATGGGTAGCTCTTGTTAAAAAGTTCTTAAATGGCCATTAGTTCTCTTGTAACAGATGTCCATAAAATTTAGTGCAGAAGTTCCCCATGGCTTGATGTTTATGTGAAGTCTGGACAGACACCCGGCTGTGTGTCGTGTGTGGGCAAAGGTGAGTGTGTTGTGCAGGAGGGAGTATGTGAGCACCACAAAGTGGTTAAACCAGACAACTTTCTATCTTTCTTCTCACTCTGGGAGCTGCTGATGGGAAGGAGAGAACTGGGACTATTGAAAAGACCTGGCTTCTGCAAAATCACTGACAGAAGGAAGAAATGGAGGCAACATCTCAAGCTTCAAGATGCATTTCTCTCTTCACAGCATCCGTGTCTGTCTTCTGGGTGTCACTGGGCTTTGCCAATACCTGCTCGGAAGCCCTTGCTCTCTGTATCGTGAGGCATGTACAAATATCTGAGACTGTGGCTACTCCAGAATAGAGGTTGTGCTCTACTCTTCAATGTGACCAGGTGACCAGCAGAGGGCCAAGGGCATAATCAGCACTAACCTAGTGCAAAAGGAAAGAGTAAAAGAATACATGGAGAAATGATCTTGCCCAAGGCTATAAACTGTCAGTGATGAAGTCAATATTAAAACCCAGGCTTCCTGAAACACAGGGTATAGCTTCTCATATTAATTCTTCAAATTTCACAAGAAACGCAAGATAGCACCTAATAGATTGCCCATTTTAGTCTATACACTACACAAGATTTTTGAAATAGGAGACAGTTATGTAATTCTTACCTGACCTTTACTACTTGTGCACATGATCTTGGAACCAGCCACTGTCATCTCCCTTACACACACACACACACACACACACACACACACACACACACACATACACTGAGATATATGGCTCACCATATAATACAAAGATGTTGACCTACCTCTGTGTTGGGAATTGGCTGAGAGCTGCTGAAACTGGCCCATATGGGATTCCAGGAGAAGAAACAGCCCCACCCCCTGGGCCTTCTGGGAACCACAGACAACTTTTTTAATGAACTAAAATACCAAAGAACCCTCTGGGCAGTTGTTATCTGTTGCCCAACTCCCCGCAGAGAGCAGCCTGTGGAATCTGCAGTGTTATGGTCAGGTCAGCATAAAGGGTGGTGCCAGGCACACGGTAACACCCGGAGGCATATTTATCCAACACTTCTCCCACGGGGAGGGCTTCGCTGCCACCCTGCAGCCCTCTTGGCTCAACCCCCTGGGCACTGAAAACAGATGGGTGGATCTGAGGACCTGCCCAGAGATGTGGGGTGAGGCGTGCAGGGAGCAGAGGAGGGGATGTGGCCCTGCAGCAGGAGCCTAAGCACGAAGAATTGCCAGCCTTGACAATTTCATGGCCCTGACTTTAAGAAACCCGCCCCATGCTGAGGACCCAGGAAATAGATAGCAGTCCTCCACAGGGAGGCTGAGAAGGAGTTAGGACAGATGTAACTTGCAGGAGAAGGCATGTGGGAGTGAGTGCTGACGGTCCTTGGCAAAGTCAAGGAAGACAATGTTTTAGGGCAGCAGTTTGCAAACCTGTGAGCATCAGTATCACATGGGCAACTTGCTAAAACCCTGATGGCTGGTCTCCCACTCCAGAGAACCTGATTCTGTAATCTGGGGCTGGAAAGTGTGTGTTTAACAAATTCCCAGGTGATGTTGACACCACTAGCCCACAGCCACTGCCTTGAGGGGAAATGGCATTAATTCCAAATGCAGTGAAATTGGTGGGGTACCAGGAAGGCCTTCCTATGGCCAAGGTTAGGAAGAAGGCAGGGGATCAGGTTACCCAGGCCAGTGCGGAAGTCTCCTGAGCTGGATACTCACGTTTCCGCAGTGGATCTGAATCAGTTCTGCTTAGCTTCAAGGTAATTTTATCTGCTGTGGGTTATATTTATATTCAGTTTCAATATGAGATCAGAGAGAGTCTCCCAGGTTCCAAGCACTGTGATAGGCGTCCTTACACACGATAGCACTTGCAGCTGGGGGTTGGTTTCAATCCTGGTTGTAGATGAGGAAACAAGCTCAGAGACCCCTGCAAAGTCTCTCAGCTGGCAGGAAACAGAAACAGCATTCAGACCTACATCTCCAGTCTCATTGTGTCTGCCTTTATGTATTGGGGTTGCTGTAATATGTGTGTGTTTTAAAAAACAACAACAGCAAAGGTTATCCAGAATGTGCTTCCATGGCCAAATAAGTTTGGATCAAATAAATGCAAAATACAAACGAAGTTTGCTTGCAAGATGTCTCAGGCATTTTCATATACCTAGGCACACAGCAAATCTCAAAGAGGAGGCTGGATTAGATAGCATTTCCCAGTTTGACCAGAGGATCTTTTATATGAAAATAGGCAATGATATTTCAAGCGGCATTACAGCTGTGTTGAACACAGTCTGCTAACATCTGGCATCGATATTAATAAGGCAAAGGATTTACACCACTAGCCCTGATGCTTCTGCGTGCTCACACCTTTGGGGTGAACATGTAGACACTAGCTGGTGTGAACTAAATCAGATGAGAACAGAGAAGAACTTTCCAGGATTGTGCACCGTTCTCCCACGGCTCTGGCCTCTAGTGGAAGACCCCAACATGGCCAGGTGGTCATGGCACTCTGTGGGCCCCCGGTAGTCTGCAGCCCCTCCAGGGAAAGAGCCAGAGGGGCCTGGCTGCCACTCGGATCACCTCCCCTCAGGACCTCCCAAGGCTTCCTTGGATGAGAGAGATTCCAACCAGAACTGTTAGTTATTGCAGCTTCTCTCGATCAATTACTCACACTTCTATTTGCTTGCTTGCTTTGAGGAAGAAAAAGCAAAATAAATCCCAGAGTGAGGCAATACGAGGGAGAAGGGGGAAAGGAAGTCGGGGGGGGGGTCTCTTTTCTGTATAGGATGTAAGGGTGGACCCTAGTTGTGCGCTCTAAGGAGACGCCTGCATTTGTCCTCTTGGACTAAGCAAATAGGGTGAAGTTCCCTTCGTTCCCTGAAGCCCCGAGACAGCCCAGAAGAGGAAGCAGGAAGAGAGTTAAGACCACAGCTGATCTCTGGGGACAGAACACGTCCCAGACTCCAGCGAGCGCCTTTCACGGTTGTTTGTCTTGCTGCCCAGGCAATATTTGACCAGCTGAGCAGTGCAGCACAGAAGCCAGAACACGCTGCTGCTGGCTCCCGTCTGTTATGCAGCCTGCTCTGTGCCCAGCGAAGCGGGAGGGAGGAGGAGGGCTGTGCAAACTCACCTGGAGGGACCCCGGTGAGAACCAAACACAAGATCCCTGCGGCAGGGTCTCCCAGGCCTCCAGGAGCTATTCGCCCTTATGCTTGCTGACTCCATTTTGGCAAAGGAATCAAGATTTTAAAATTGCTATGTGTGACATTTTTGCAAATGGAAATTGCTGGAACATCAGCTCATTAATGACAGAGAGTGCATCGGTATGGCCTGCAATCATTGTTATTGCCGTGGGAATTATCTGCAATGATATGCTGTCCTTTGTATTCAAAGACAATGCTACTAACACACCACCTAAGTGCTCATTTCCCATTGCACAATTATCACATATTAGTCAGAGCTATCAATATATTTGATAGAATGTTTGCAGTATGTATGTGAATGTGCATATATGTGTGTCTATTTATATACTGTGTGTATATATGTGCAGTTATGCTCATGAACTGTTTTTGTGTCTTAGTGGTATTTTGCAAGTACTTTTGGGCTAACCTGTTCCTTTGCACTTCTGTATCATCTTTAATTCAAAACAGGATGCATTCTTCGTATGAAACCCTTTATTCTAATTGGCTGTTGGGTTTATCCCAGCTGTGGGAGAGCCTCATGCCGACCCTCTACCCACACGCCACCTCTCTGAGGCCCAGGCATGCATGACATGTGCGATGAGATGGTCCAGCCACCATGCAAATCACTTGACCCACTCAGAACAGACCCCTCCCCACTGCATTCATTGGCTGGCTGGCAGCAGACCTTTGGTCTAACACTGATATTTTGAATTCTCTCTGCTCTCAGACCTAGATGCTATCTTAAAACACCCTTTGGGATTCTCCCTATTTAAAAATTTTTACTTTTCTATTACAAAAGCAATACAGTCTCCTTGGGAAAAAAAGTTTAGAAAAATGTTGATAAAGAGAAAAAAACAAATCACATCTAGTCCCACTTTCCAAGCATAACTATTGTTAGTATTTGGGGTGGATTCCTTTCCAGTTTTCGTTGTGCTCATTGTAAAGTTTCAATTGCATCATGGTTTTTCACTTAATGTTATCACACAAGAATCAGTGGCAATACTGGCCTTTATAAAATGCATTTTAAATGGCTACATGGTATGCCAAATTTACCTAACCATTCCCCTATGAATGGGTAGTTAGATCCATTCCAATTTAGCTAAACAATGCTGAAATACGTATCTTGGTGATTAGCACCGTTTTGTTTTGTTTTTAATTTACAGTTGTTTCCTTTAAAAAAATTATCACTAGTTCAAAGGCCTGAATCTTCTCAAGGCTCTTGCTAAATATTTACAAATTGTTTCCCAACAGTGTATACCAGTTAGAATTCCCAGCAGCCAAGCTTCAACACAAACAGAGCCAGTCTCACAGCGCACGCATGGGCTGGTTTCTGAAGGGCTGTTTACAATGCTTTCCGACTCCTTCTGAGTCCCTGTTTACCTGTAAATCCCTGTGCAGGCTCGGATGGGCTGTCACAAGCCTCAAACCCCAGATAGGGACAGTGTGGCCCAGAGAAGGTACCCCTTTCATGAAATCTCTAGTTTAGCCCCAATGCTGGAGCAACCATCCAGACAGAGGTTCTCAAGAAGTCCCTTGACCCATCACTTCCCACAAGCCAGGGACCCAGACAGCTGTATTCCGGTGGGGGAGTCGGACCATCCACTACCACACCACCGAGCATCCCACAGAAACCACTGGGGGCCAGTATAGGGTTCTTAACAAGAGAATGAATCTTCAGGGTTTTCACTGCTATTCCAGTAATCAGATTACTACATCCGTCTCTAGCTTTGCATTTTGCCTGCATGCATTTTTTACCACATTTTATTTCCCAGTGAACTAGTAGAAATTATGGGAGCCCACAACACCTAGTGTTCTCCCCTTCTTCCTCCCTCCCCCTCCTCCTAGCCTTCCTGATTGGGAATTATGGGATTGTGCTGGATACTGGTCATGCAGGAGATGCAGCCGTGCCCAGATGCAGAAAGGAGACTAAGTGACACTGACTAGCTTTTTTCATGCTTCCCTCCTACTCCTGATGTGAGCAGAGCTTTTAAGAATATATGATCAGCCTTAGCAGGATCTGGCGCCTACTTTCTCTCTTACTACAGAGACGGGTATAGTTCTGAGCACTGAGTTAATTATTCATGCTACAATAAGGTGGGCTTTACACACACACACACACACACACACACACACACACACACATACACAGTGTCCAGGTAATTTTGATGGTAGAAGTGGAGAGATAAACATGAACTTGTCCTCTTGTATCAGGAAAGAAAGATGTAAGCAAGGTCTAAGTCAGTGTTTCCCAAACTTCTCTCATGATGAGAATCACCTGGTAGAGTTGTTAAAATACAGATTCCTGAATCCCAAATTAAAAAGTGCTAAACTAGTTAAGTATACAATTTTGCCTATATGTTCTCAAAAATTCTAGTTTAGCACTTCTTAGTTGGGATTCAGGAATCTGTATTTTAATAACTCCACCAGGTGATTCTCATCATGAGAGAAGTTTGGGAAACACTGATAGCTGTATTCCGGCGGGGGACTCGATTCGTTTTGCTAAAGCTCACAAGTGATGCACAGGGAACGTTAACTACCCCTGACCTCCAGGGCAGCAAAGAGAGGCCAACCCCCCAACCAGCTCACTAGGCAGATGCTCTCAGAAGTCTGTTTCCCTGAGGACTTGGGTGGCAGGAGATGAGCTCTCATGTCCACCTGGGGTCACACTGAGAAGATGCTGGCTCCTCTCTTTCCATTTCCCAACACCCAATGCCGACAACGTGCTAAGGAAGCCCACACGCTCTCCGGTGTCCCTGCGTTTATTCCAGCTAGAGAGCAGGGCTTGCAGAATAATTGTTGCCATGGGCATTTACTTTGAGGAACTTGGGGCCCATCTGTGGCTGGGGATAGGGAAGCGGCTAGTACCCGGCAGCTAAACAAGGTGAATCAATCCACTTAGTGTCTTAACCGGCTTGGACCGCGCCTTAGGAGATATGGGCACACAGGCCCTTCTTCCTCTGTAAGTCCCTGTGCAGGCTCTTCCCCTTCCTGTGGACATGAGAGTTAAAGTTCACTCTCACAAAATATGCTCAGGGGCTCAGTGGCAAGGGGATGGGGCTAATGAGGCCACAGTCATGGGCCCAAAGTGTGGATCAACCAGATAGCTCTGCTTTGGTTCCCTGGCCCTGAACACCATCCCTGGCTCCGGGCACCTGTCTCAGAAAGGTGTGCAGTGGCATTTATCTTATACAGCAAGGGGGTGGGGGGGGGGCGCGACCAGGGGAGGTGAGCTCATTCCCCTCCTTGCAAGAATAGCTCAAAAGTCCCACCTTATCACATCCCCTCTTTTATACAAAGGTGAGTGTGCTGATAGAGCAAGGTCTAAGAGATAGCTGTACTCTGGTGGGGGAGTCGCTGAAATACAGCTCTCTCTCTCTCTCTCTCTCTCTCTCTCCTCTACCCCCCCCCCCCCAATGACAACTCCTCCTATAGCCAACCTAGCACCTCACTAACCAATTACACAAATTGAAAGCTAAGCAGCTTCAGGCCACCCCATAAGTCACAGGCACAAATCAAAATCTACCCACTCCATTAAATCCAGCTTAGCTGAAATCATACCCCTTTGAACACCAAAGTGGCTGATTTCCAAGGGATGTAAGAAGATCATTCGACACAGGGTTCCTCCATATCAACCCCTTTTCTCTGTGATCTTCAGACCTAATTAGCATTTAGTAAAGATGGTGAGGTGTTTCCCAGATCCTCTCTAGTTGAGGGATCACCACGCACTTCCACTACATATCAAAGCAACCCATGAAAAGGCACTGGTGGGGACTTGGGGACCCGTGAGCTTCCCCAACAGTGAACCAGGCACCAAGGGTGTGGGATGGGAGAAAGAAGGCGCGATGCGAACCGAGCCCTGCCTCTCCTGCCTCCCGGGGCCGTCCCCACAAGCCTTGTCCAGCATGTGTGACAGGCCGCGGTGGGCCAAGAACAACAGAGCCCGCCTCTGCAGGGAGAGAGCCAGACTGTGTTTTCATCTGTGACCACTCCTCCAGCAGCCCGGGTCCTGCCAGATGACCGCGGGTCAAGCATGGGCGGGCTCCGGCTGGCCCCGTTCCTGTTGTGACTGCGCTCGGGTTCATTAACACCCGGCCCTCCCCCCGTGGGCACGCGAGGCAGGAAGCCTTCTCACTGGCCCGTTTGCAGCCGGGCCTTTTGCTTTCTCAGAAGTGAGGCAGGTGATGGCCTCAGTGGAGTCAAATTCTGCTTAGGGACGAATGGAGTGCGCTGCCCAGGCCCGTGCCCTCAGAGGCCCCCCAGCTGCCAATCTCTCTTCTTAGCTGGCATTTCCTGGCATGATCAGAGGCTGAACCCCGCCCACACATTCAGCCTTTGTGTCAAATACCCAGAATCCTGCCTGGGAAAGAAAACACTGCGCTGAGCCTGGAAAACGGGCCAGGTGAGCAAACGCGGGGACATGGCTCGGGGGCCTCGGCAGGGACCTCTTGCCACCAGGGTCAGTCCCCACAGCAGGACGCTTTTGTGCGCGAGCTGCAGCGTGTCAGGCGTCGGCTAGTCCATTGCTTCTTACGCTCTCCGTGCTGAACAGCCATTCTGTAAAATTTCTAATACGTTGTAAACAGATGCTTTTTGTCATTTGCCACCATAAACACAAATTACTAGAAAAATAAAATTTTTAAAAAATGCAAAATGCAAATTCGTCCTGCAATGGCACAGCAATACTGATTGCTAAATAAACTTCTAAGTGCTCACACCCAGTGTCTGCATCTGTCTTGTTAGAGGCCACTAGCCAACCGTTCATGGCCCACACCACATGTTGAAGAGCACTGGCCTGTACCTGTGCTACACAAAGTGTGGTCCGAGGACCAAGCTCCTCAGCATCACCTGCAGCATCAGCATCCTTAGAAGCTCCGTGCCTACCCCCACCCCCCACCCCATCCCCAGTGCTACGGAATTGGAATCTGCATTGGCATATAATCTTCAGAAGATTTAAAATTAAATATCTGTACTCTATTAACACGTGAACTTGGCCTGTCTAGGTACATGTTAAAATTGAAGAAGCATTGGGACAGACCAGGCTCCCTCACACCTTAATGGATTACAAATGTTTTCTCCACAGCCAGCCCATACCACGTCTTTGGCTGCAGATGTTTAATGTGGAAGCATCCTGACTGAGTAATGTTAGGGCAGGCCGGGGAGCCCAGAGACATGCCCCTGCCCAGAATTTCCAAGCAATGCAAAGCCCAGACTCTAATTTTTTCTAAATATAATCAAAGAGTCTGGAATGAAAGGTTCTCCCCCTCCCAAACTGGTGGGCGGAGTTTAACACGGGCCAAGGTGCCCTTGGGCCCATCCCTTCCTGTTCCACCCTGGGCCCAACCCCTCCCTATCCGTCCTTTAAAAGGAACTCCAGGTAGGACACGTGCGCTCTTTGGAGGGGCACCTCCATAGGTCCGGTTGGGTTCTGATTTCCTGTCCCCTCTCCCTAATTCTGATCTTTACCTAGGTGATGGCTCCCGCCCATTACCGGGGAATAAACTCTCTTTAAAACTCCCTGTTGTTCTGTTTCCTGTTTCCTTTCAAACCTAACAAGTAGGAGATTGGACGGTGGGTGTAAAACTCAGTAGAGTCTTCAGGCTGAAGCTTTCCCGGGTGTTGGGTGACTTGGCAAGAGAGGAGAAATAAAGGCCGAGAAGCTGCAGAGCCCGTCTGTGGCTGGATTGCTGGGCCGCCGGAGAACATGGCCCCGCTCGCCGGCTGTACGGTGGCCCAGAGGCCCACAGACTGAGCACCAAGGGCACGAGGTGCTTTCGGATCTGATACCGGGAAACCTGGCACTTCACCGGGGTCGGGTAGAGAGTCCAAGGTCAGGATGTTGGAGGAGACAACCTGATTCGGCAGTGGAGGAGGGCGGGGGATGGGTAAGACTGGAGACGGCACCTATTTATGTAGATCTTGTCTGCCTAGCTGCTTGACTGGCTGTAAGGAGTTTGATTCTTTCCCCAGGGCTCTGCGCCCTCCGCCGGAACCATGTTTCTAATCTGCTTGGCCATTATGGGCTCTCCGCGGCCGGCTCTGTCTCCAGCAGAGTGCCAGAGAGGCTGGCAGCCCCCGAGCCGCTTTCTGTACCCCCTTCTCGGGCCCAGCGTGTCTGTGCCTCTGTCTGGGGCCGCAGACCCGCTTCAATCAATTCCTGCTGAGGAGCAGCATCAGCCCTTAATTAACACTTTGAACCTGCGTGGGAGGGGGACAGGAGTCACAGCCGCATTAGTCCAACCACCAGGGACGTCAGGAGAGATTTGCACTGGCTCACCGGAAACCCCATTTCAGTCCCTTTCTCCTTCCGTGCTTTAAATCTCCAAAAAAACGATGCCTATTTGTAAGAAGGAAAATTCTTTTCTGGTGCAGCTGTTCCGGGCTCCCCTTTCTGAGTCCTGCCCCCACCCCCCCTTCGCATCCCACCTGCACTGTTACTCTCATGCCAGTCTGATCCTCACAAGGTCCTCTCCTCTCCTACCTGAAGTCATCGATTCACAGAGTCGGGAGACCCTCAAAGCCGAGGGCCTAGGTGGCTGAGTGTCTTGCCCAAGGTTATCCAGCTTGTTTGTGTTGCTGCCCAACACAATGAAACGGAAATGGGTGATTTGTGAGTCAAGCACTCATCTAATCCCAGCTCCCAGATACTCCACCACGGAGACAATTTTGTTACTCCATATTACGTCCTAACAGTCCGTCCCAACTCTCAGTTTTGGTTCAGGAAAAGAAAAAATGGTCCCCTTGGTAACGCATTCCCTCTGGTCCTGACCATGTATTTTCATCTACCCAACAAAAGGCTCCAGCCACCCGACCCTTCGGAGGATAAGTCATGAGGAGTTTTGCCCTATTACTTCTCTAGGGGGTCTCAGAGGCCTCGGGCCCTGATTGGGGCCACACAGGCTTCTAGGGTGGCCAAAGCCGGACTGAGTTGAGCTGGATTGTGACTTCAGGACCCGCTCAAGCCCAGGGCTTCTCAGGTAAGCCACAGTAGCTTCTTCCTTTTCTGGGACATTCTAGGGAGGATCAGCCTTCATTATTCTGTGATTCAAAGTGGGGCTTCTTCATGTCAAAGGTTAAACATATGGGAGGAGCCTGAATTGCAGGCTCCGTGACAAGCAGCTGGAGCAGAGGTGATGCCACCCCAGAGCCCCAGCAGGAGGTGACAGCGACCTCAAACAGAAAGGCCCAGAGGCGCATACAGCAGCACTAACTTTTCCTCTGAGCAGAGAGAGCGCAAGTGAGCCACAGCATGACCCTTCATTGTCACCCCCTTTGTCACCAGCAGCACCCCACCGTCAGTGTCTCCTGAGACATGCCCGTCCACACCCAGCATTTCCCATGCTCGTGGGACTCTCCGAGAGTCCCGTTTATCCTTTAATTCCTTCGCATGGGCGGGCATGAGACGGACAAAGGCTTTCTCTTTCTCCTTCCCTGTTTTCATCTCCAAATACGATGCCTACAGTAAGAAGGGAAAGTCTTTCCTGGCAACTCCAAGGCCAATGGAAGAGGAGACTGAGGGGTGGGGACGAGCCTGGAGGGGGAGCTGGAGCCATTTCTCCCAAGAGCCGCCAGTCTGAGGACGCTTCCCTTTCGCCCTGCCCTTCTCCATCCGAGCAGAGCAAAGGGAGACAGACCTTGTTTCTGCTGTCCTCCCGCACACGGTTACCGTCCAGGGAAGGTGGTTATGTCCCAGCAGGAGCGCAGGGGAGCACCAGAGGCAGAGCCCCGTGCCTGCGCACAGAGGACACAATAATTATTCACCACAGAAACAAGGGAATGAATGCGTGAGAAGTGAAGGCATGAAGGAAGAAAGGAACCCACCAAGGGCGAAACAAAGCTAACTAGCCCTCCTATAGCACCTGACTGTGAACCTGGTGCTACCCAACGTATCGGGCAGTTAACTTGTCTTCTGGTTCATCCTCTCAGATGCAGATGAAGATGTTTCTCCCAGCCTGTCCTGACTCTTCCAGGAAACCATGCCCAGGGGTGCCCAGGTCTGTAAGATCTCGATTCTCAAAGCTGGAAAGAGCCTCACATGTCACCTGGGGAGCCAAAGCCCCCGAAGGCGCAGGTGCCCAGAGGAACCTGGCAGCTCTGGTCTGGCCTCAGGGCCCTCCCGTGGGGAGGTGGGGAGGCAGGCATCGCCTGTTGCCGCGTTCCCTCTCGGCAGTTACTGTGGCAACAGCCAGCATTCAGCCTCCTCCAGACTGTCCTGAGGAGCCCTGCGGTGGAGGCTGCGTGATCCTGCAAACCAGGGTTGTCCTGGTCACCGCACAGTTCCAGGTGCCTGGGACCAGGGCGTGGAAACAGACGCTGCCATCCTGCTGGGCCCGGGCTGGTCAATAGACACGATGTGATCGCTCCCAGGAAACCCTACAGCCCCAGGACACGCTGACCCTCTCACCTGCCTGGCGGTCGGGCCCACGGAAGGAGCTCTTCTTGGGTTAACAGGGAGGCCCTGCACAATGGCCTCTCCAGCCATTCCGTTCCCACCCTCCTCAGGCCACACTCCGGCCAAATAAAACTATAGCTGCTCCCCATCCAGGCTGTCCATTCACTCCTCCCTCTTGGCTTGTGCTGTGTTCTCCCTCCTTCCTCCTCCCTCCCCCCTTTTTGTCTGGAAAGTTCATCTTCACCTCCAGGTCTAGCTCCCTCTCCCCTTCTTCATCAGCACCACTTCCCAACCCAGCCCAGCCTCCCAAGGAGAGCCTCCCTCCCCCGCTGGCTCCCCCAGCGATTGGTGAACCCCTCTGCTGCAAGTCTATAACAGGTGGTTTCTGTGTTGGACCCCCACCAGGAAGTGATCCCCTCAAGGCCAGAGAAACCACTGCTTTCACTATATTATCAGCTCAGCACCCAAGGCTGCCTGGCACTTAGTAGTTGATCCAATGGGCTCTAGCCTCAGGGGCCCACAGGCCAGAGTCGGGGCACTGGACTCTGACCCAGATGTCAGACCACCATGTGGAGAGCAGGCAGTCCCACAGGTCAGTCCTGGGCAGGGCTGGTTATGGCCGGAAGAAGGCCCAGTCAGCTCATCTCTCAGGTCCTAATTTTGTTAGCTAAACACTCATGCACTTTTCATTCATTCATTCATTCATTCATGCATTCATTCACCTGAGAAATATTTATTGAGCACCTGCTCTGTGCAGCTGTGCTTGGCATGGGGAATTCAGAGGCAAACAAGACACAGCCCTGACCCTCTAGAAACACTCAGACTAGGAGGAGAGATCCAAACGTGGAAGCGGGGGGGGGGGGGGGGGGAGATGTCTCTGGTCCACAGAAGAGGCACATAACTGCACATGGAAGCAGAGGAGCCTGGAGCCATGAGAGGCTTATAACAAGCTAGGAGGGTGGGAGGTACCAGGACACTGACCCGTGCCAGCCTCAGTGTTAACGGGAACGGCAGGGCTGGATTCGGAAGGAGGGTTGTGCTATCCTCCAGAATCCTCAGCCAACTTATGGGGAGGCCCATTACAGATTCCGGGCACAGAGCTTTTGAGACACTGGCCACTAATTTACACGCATCCCCATTTCCCCCCTTCACGCTAACTGGCATCTCTGTCTGACCCTCCCCACTCCCCTGACAACCTGGGTGTCTGCCTGGCCAGCAGCCATCCAGAATGCATTTAGTTCCAAGCCCTGGCTGAGACCCAGGACACATGGGGCCGGGGGGGTGGGGGAGAGTGGGGAGCAGTGTGTGGCTGTGCAAAGCCTGCTCTCCCATTCAGCCCGTGTGCCGGGAGGGGCTGGCTTCCCTCTGAAGTGATGCCCAGCTTGTAGGGCTGCCTCCATGCTACCCCCTCGAGACACCCAGACCGCTTTCGGTGCAGATGGCACAAGCAGATGCCAGGCCCTAGGAGGACCCTCCTCCCTAGCTAATGAGGAGAGCAGGTGAAGAGACCAGCGAGAGTGATTAGGGGTGAGAGGTGGCACACACACAGACTCTGAGTTAGGAGACCTGGGTTCTAGTCCCAACTCTGCCACTAATGAGCTGTGTGACATTGGGCAAGTGGCTCCATCCCTCTGTGCCCGGGTATCCCTGTTGCCGGAGTTGGAGGGCCTCGCTATCAGGATAGTGTACAGGGCTTTGAAAGAAGAGAACCCCATCCTCATTTCTACGCCACCATTAAACTGCTGCGTGACGTTGGGTGAATCCCCTCACCTCTCTGTGCTAACGTTAGCCATGATTTACAAGGCACATTGCCTGTAGCATGGAAGTAAGACTGAGCTGGTATAAAGCAGGGCCACACTGAACCGAGGAAGTGATCCTGAGGATCCATGAAGTGCTGCCCCCACTTCCCACTGCCCCTGCCCTGGGATTTGCCCCCCACGAAGCAGCTGGTCCACCCACTGCATCTTCAGTCCTCCTCTGAACTCCCGCCCTTCCTCCGCTCCTACAATCTCCCTCGGCAGGAGCCGGAGTCCTCCCGGGCCATCTGTGGCTCACAGCCGCCAGCCCGGTGAGCTCCGGGTCCAGCTCTGGGAATTCTCAGCCTCCGGAGACCTGAGCCCACATCCCCTGCAAACAGGGCCCTGCCTTTCGGGGGGCTGGGGCGGGCTGCGCAGTCGGCCGAGGTGAAACTGTGCCTATCTGCGGCCCCACAGCTAATGGGAAAGCCACAGCTACTGACAAGCGACTGCAAGGGCTGTCGATCAGATAACCCCACTTTTCACTCCTGGAAATAGCGACACTCAGGCATTCGGGGCCAGGCTGGAGGCCAGGCCGCCACAGCAGCCCTCCAGCCTCCCAGCCAGTGCACAGATGTGTCTACGCAAAACGCAGGGCAGTGGGCTCACCGAGGCTCGTGGCAGCACCGAGGGCAGGACCAGGCTGGCTGGTGGCTGTCCACGCAGAGAGGGAGATGGAGGTGTGGGGAGAGGGATG
Source organism: Vespertilio murinus (assembly GCA_963924515.1). Classification (NCBI taxonomy): domain Eukaryota; kingdom Metazoa; phylum Chordata; class Mammalia; order Chiroptera; family Vespertilionidae; genus Vespertilio; species Vespertilio murinus. Next base: position 54,348,500 of record OZ004712.1, on the reverse strand, counting down.
GGACATTTCTTCAGATTCCGAGGCCCTGCGTGAAGAGGAAACCATAAAAACCTTGGGAGAGAAGAACCCGGGGAGGCTCTGAGGAATGCAGCAGTGAGCTAAGGGCACCAAGTTGTTTCCCAAGTATCGCTGGCAGCTGGGTGTTTCCAAGCATAGAGCCCATATCTGGTTGTGGGGCCCTGATGTGCCGCTGGGCAGCATGGGAGTGCTTTGCAATGCGGAGATCCCAGGAAATGAATGTGGAAACCCCAGGGTTTCCTAGACATCCATGGCCGTTTCTAGAAGAATAATAATAGCGAACGTTTATGTAGCACTCACACATATTAACTCCGGTTTTCACAACAGCGCTGTGAGATGAACACTATTATTTCCCACCCTTTACAGACAAGAAAAGAAAGTCAACAGCGGGGTCCAGTAACACACCCAAGGTCAAACAGGTGATTAGCCCCGAAAACAAACTGAACCCCAGTGTCCCCGTCCAAAGCCTGCATGCTTCACCGGGATGCAGCCCCGCCTCGCCGCCTCCACCGTCACCTGGGAGGCTGCCTCCTTCAGGGCAGGCCCTGCTTTTGTTTGTGGGGAGAGAACCTTCTAGAAGGACTGAAGATTCCCAGGCTAGCCTGGCCCATACCCACCTGGGACCTGGGGGATCCAGCCCCAAGACCCAGTCCCACGCACCTGCCACTGACAGCTGGCATGGGGGTTCCACAGGGACTTTCCCTTCTGCAGCCCAGTTTTCCCACATTTTTTTTTTACAAACATTGCAAGATAAAAGTGCAGGGACGGGCATGAATGGAGAGGGTTTTAAGGGATGGTGTTTAACATCAAAATCCCTCTGATGTGAGTAATTTGGATTCCGATGCATTTCTGGATTGTTTGTTGAATTATGCATCAGCCGCTTCTGGTGCCATAAAAAGCGCTACCTTCATGCGGCTGCTCTGAAACCTGCAGCAACGGAGGCAGTTGGGCTTACAGTTTGGATACCAAAATCTGTCTTTGATGAGCCTGAACCAGCAGAAAAAGGGGAGGGACAGAGGGAGGGAGGGAGGGAGAAATGGAAGAAGGGAGGAAAGGAGGGGGGGGAGAGAGAGACAGAGAGAGAAAGAGAGAGAGAGAGAATGGATAGGAAGACCTGGGGGACTGGGAGTGAGAGGAGCTCCCCACACTCATGGAAGCTCTGCCAGGAGGGAGGAAGGATGCCCCAGACCAGTGAGCGGACCTGCATGTCCCGAAAGTGCGTGCCACCCTCATTACGGGAAAGAAGAGGAAGAGACCTCAGCATTCACCCTGGCAAAGGATGAAACAGCCCCCAGCCCCCAGATGCCTACTGCCCCTCCACCGAAATGAGCCGCTGTCCTCCGGGTGGGAGCTCCTGACAGTGGGCCTTCCTGCGCTCATTATTCACTTTTCCTCCGTGTTCCCACACATGCTGCAGGCTGGTATTTTTGTTTTTCAAAAACAACTCATTATACTATGCCGCTTTGGCTGAGGGCACGGAGCAGGGAGGTTATATATTTAACATCACACGGCTGCTTGCTTCGGAGCTGGGATGACACTGGGATTCTTGACTCCCAATCACCTTCTCTTCCATCAGGCCTGACCTCCCGCCTCACTGCGGAGGCCCCCAGCACCTGACACCCGCCAGACCCAGCCTGGCCGGGCGCTGTGCCTGGCTTCCTGGCCCAAAGCTGAGCTCTGCCTCTATGCAGGTGTGTCCTTGAGCAGGCTACTCAACCTTCTGTGCCTCAGTTTCCTCATCTGCAAAATGGGCCTGATAACAGTTCTTACTTATTAAATGGCATAATCCACATGGAGCCTTCAGCTCAATGCCAAGGCAATAGCAAGCGATCAATCCTATCACCTGCTATTTTTATATTGCTATTCTCCTGCAAAACTGTGTGAGTTCAGAAGGCTGACTCCCAGTGTTGGCCAGGGAAGACCCTGATGAGTGTCCTGCCCTCCCTGGGCACCGTGCCCTCGCCAGGGCAGGTTCTGTCGAGTCTCCCAAACAAGGAAGCACACGCTAGGGTGGGGACAAGGGGGAGCCAGGCAGCCCCTGGGGTGTGCTGGAATCGGAGCTGCCACCAGCTGGCCTGGCAGGAACTCCTCCCTGCATCGCTCCTTTTCAGAAAGCCTGGGAGCCACAGCCACCCGCCCGGACTGGCCTAGTTTGGAGCCTGGACCCTAGGGACACAGGGATGCCCCTCAGCCCAATTATAAATCAATCTAGCAGCTCTCGCCAAGGCCATTGCCATAAATGGCTCTAAAAGCTCAGCCTCTTTCGGCCCACCAGGCTCGGGGCTCCAGGATTAATGAGCATCAGCTGCAGGCAGGCTGGTGGGGACAGATCTGAACCTAATGAGCAGGGTGGCCCAGCCCTAGCAGATGCCAGGTGGGCGGGGCTGATGAGCAGGTGTCATTGTCATGCTGCCCCCTTGCTTCCTGCCACTTTGAAAGGCAGGGCTGTTGTCATCAAGTGGCATCTCATTGCCCCACCCTGGGGTGCCACAAGAGACTCAAGAGACCATCCACAGGAACAGATACTCTGGGGCCATGCCCTCCGCTCCTGTGCCAGGCTTTTCTCCAGATCTCGAAAGTAAGGGGCTGGAGAAAGGTTTTAGGATGCCGGTGTGCCCTCCCTCCCCAAACCACCAGGTTGGTGCTGCATCTAAGTTCAGAAGTCTCTGCTAGAATGTCCCTCAGTCATGACTCTGATGTAGTCAGAGCCCCCAAATACATGGGCCTAGAGCAGCCGTGGGCAAACTACGGCCTGCGAGTCAGATCCTGCCCGTTCGGCTGTTCTATCCGGCCCGCAGAGCCGAAAGAATGGAGGGTTCTCTTGCTCTCCCCTCCGCTCCTTCACCAGCAGCCCAAGATGAGAGTGCCAGCATGGTCAGGTTGCTTTTGTTCTGGCCCCCCGGTCCAGTTTAAGAACCCATTGTGGCCCTCGAGTCAAAAAGTTTGCCCACCCCTGGCCTAGAGTTTGCCTGGAGTTCACACACCTGTAAAGATTTCAATGAGCACACGTGTCCAGCACCACGCTGGCCACCAAAGGGACACAGCCCAGCCCCCGCTGGACTTGTATATAAGTCAGAACACAGACCTTAGGGCGACTGATCAGAGGAATAAAAAATAACCACAATAATAGTGATCATTTATTGAGTACTTACTCTGTGCCTGCCTCTTTAAATATGGTAACTGATCTATATAATAAAAGCCTAAGTGACCATTATAGCGGATTGACCAGAATGACCAGTCGCTATGATGCACACTGACCACCAGGGTGCAGACATTCAACATAGGAGCTGGCCCCTGGTGGTCATGTGCTCCCACAGGGGGAATGCTGCTCAGGCAGAAGTCAGGCTCCTGGCTGGCCAGTGTTGGCAGGAGCCCCTCCCTCCTCTGTGGCAGCGCTAAGGAGCAGTGAGCCGAGCAGTAAGGAGCAGCGAGTAGGCAGGTGGTCAGGAATGAGGGGTCCTGGACTCCGAGAGGGCACAGGCCAGGGTGAGAGACACCCCCTCCTCCCCAGTGCATGAATTTTATGCTCTGGGCCTCTAGTTTAGTAAATAGAAATAAAAGACACTGGGTAATAAAGGGTCAAATTACAGTAAGACGGTCAATTCAGGTGAAGCAAAAAAGGGCAAAGCTTACTTACACTGACTGAAGAGATCCAGGAAGGCTTCCTGGGGAAGGCAGGACCACGCTGGCCTCATTGGAATGAGGGAGAACTGTTCCGGAAGCAAGCGCAGGCACACCCAGGCCAAGGGCGGGGGAGTCCCCCGAGGGGCACATACCTGCACTGCAGAGGGCAGGGGCCTCGGGCCACAATGTTTGCTGGGCACCTCCCCTCAAAATGTCGTTAGGGTAAATTTTCAAGTTTGAGATTTCTTCCTGATTAAAGCTGCCTTCTCCAAACTGTGGCCTCGCTGCTTCTTTTCCACTTGAAATGTGCTTTTCAAGGTAAAATTTACAAAGTGAAATGTACAGATCTTAAGTGTACACGTTGATGAGCTTTTAACAAATGTATTCTCCTGTGTAACCAGCACCCCAATCAAAACCTAGAACATTTCCATCCGGCATGAAGAACAAGGATGATGGCTTATAAAAATCTGATCGCTCTGCACTTAAACCTCGTGGGCATCTATGAAATGGATTACACCAGCACCATCAACTTCCCACCTTGCCCAGTTCCAGTCCCCTCTCATCCCAGGAGGAATTTCATAAATAAATAAGATGAAGCCACATCTAGAGAAACAAAGGCCTGGCGAGCATCTGATTTACTTGTCTCTGTGTCCCCAGAACCAAGCTCAGTATGCAGCACAAGGAGGAAGATTACATACCATATTTGCCGGCGTATAAGATGATTTTTTGGCCCTGAAAAATATGCCTTCAAGTGGGGGGTAGTCTTATATGGCGAGTATATAACAAACTCTGTATTTTTAGTGGAAATGTTAGGGGTCGTCTTATACACCCAGTCGTCTTATACACCGGCAAATACGGTATGTGTTTTCTTTTACATTTTTTCACTTTTCTATGATTTTTGACATTCAATCTTATTTTACGTTAGTTTTAGCTGTACAGTATAGCGGTAAGACAACTATAGAATTTAGGAAGCGATCTCATACATGTTTCTAAACAAGGGAAAGAATGAATGTTCTCAGAGTCAAGTCCCCCAGGAAATAATGGGCTCCACCCTCTCTCTAAGCTCCCATATGACACTGCTGACTATGAACCTTCCAATCCCAGCAGGATATAAAGGAGCATTTTCCTGTTACTTCCCAGCCTCAAAATCTACTGTGCTTTCTGCAGCCAGCCCATCTCACCCCTCAAATTCCAGGGTCTTGAGGAAAGCAAACCTGGGACCTAAGAATGCCTATCTTTCCCCTAGGCCAGTGGTCGGCAAACTCATTAGTCAACAGAGCCAAATATCAACAGTACAACGATTGAATTTTCTTTGTAGGGCCAAACTTTTTAAACTTGAACTTCTTCTAATGCCACTTCTTCAAAATAGACTCGCCCAGGCCATGGTATTTTGTGGAAGAGCCACACTCAAGGGGCCAAAGAGCTGCATGTGGCTGGAGAGCCGCAGTTTGCCGGCCACGGCCCTAAGCTATTCTGTAGACGACCTATGAGATGAAATGTGACTCAGCCTTGGACACCCTCACTCTTCCTTCCCAGCCCGCTCCCAGACGAGGGCCAGGCCACTCCTGAAAGCTTTCAGGCAAAAGGCGTCACAAAGCTTCTGGGGAAACAGAAGCTACGGGAAGGGCCTTCCATATGCATGTGGCCCATTTCCTTCCTAGCCTAACGAGCACCGGGATGTGGCCAGAGCCAGCTCTTCGCCAACACGGTCACCCTCCCAGGCCGAGGGAAGGCTCCGTGTGCTCAGCCTGCTGCAGGCTGCGGGCTCATAAACAGCACCAGCCAGCATTCCGGGCAGAGCACTCCTCTCTTGCAGTATTGCACAAAGAGGAAAAAAATAATGCTGAACATTCTGTTCATGCAAGAAAAAATAGCAGCCCAAAACTGTCACATTGTTTGGTCTATTTTCATTTTCATTCCTGAGCCCTGGAAATAGCTATCCGTGCAGGCAGGCCAGAGGAGGGCTCCAGCCACCTGACACAGGCTGGCCCATGGGAGGTCTCCGGCTGAGGGAAGGGGGAGAACTTTGGCTGGAGGGTGAGCACAGCCGGTGGGGGTGTGATGGGTTTGGGGGGGTTGTGTGTCTATGGGACTGACTGCATGTCTGGGGAAGAAACAGCGAGTAAGAAAGGAGATTGGGAGCATCACTTGCTAGGCACATCAAATGCAAACTCAATGTTGTTCACAGAGCATTGTTTTCAACCTTAGTCACACTGAGATCACCTGGGAGCTTTGAAAAATGATGCTATCAAAAAGGTAGTTATACAAATCTATGCATGTGATAAAACTGCATAGAGCTAAATACATGCACACACATGCATGCATGCACACAAAAAGCTGGTGAAATCTGAATGAGTGACTTTAATGGATTGTGTCAGGGTCAACTGTCCACATGTGACATTGAACTGCAGTTATATAAAAACATTATCATGGGGAGAAACTGAGTACAGGATATAAGGGACCTTGCTGTACAGTTACTTTCAATGACATGCAAATCCACAATTATTTCAAATAGGAGGTTAAGAAATGGTGCTGCCAGGGTCACATTTAATGATCTAGGGCGCAGCCTTTGCACCAGCGGTTCCCAAACCTCTCCCGGTCATCACATGTGCAGCCAAGGTTGGGAGCCTGCTTCCAGACATGGAGATGCTGGCTGAGTGAGACAAGCACGTGAAACTGGGAAATAATCTGAATAGCTTCTGTACCAAAGGCTCAATTAATACCTGATGAATAAACACATGAGCTGCTAGAGTTACAGGCATTCAGAGAAAGGGCAAGAGGTAGCATGTGGGGAGTGGGATTAAACCAGGGATTGATGGAGGTGAAGAACTCAGACAGAGGAGCAGGGGAAGGGCATTGCAGGCCAGCAGAGATGGGCTTAGAGACAGTGCGGCCACTCTGGGAAGGAGAAGAAGGGTTGAATTTGGTCACAGTTGAGGAGTAAGGGTGGATAAAACAGTCACGAATGAATTGGCCCTATGGCTGCCCTTGGGAAAATGGATTTCTCAACCACCTGAACCAGCTTATACGACCTTGAAAACTTCAAGAGTAATTGCCAATAAAAAGACAATTCTTTGGGAGACACCTGGCATCTCTCAGGGGGCCACAATGTGGAGAACTCGGAGCGACTTCAGAAGATAGTGTGAATGGGTATAAAAGTGAGCAGTTATCCTCATGCTCACAACCCCTTGCCTATCGGCACTTCTGCTGGTCTTAGATATCCCCAACCCAGCCAAGCACTAGAACACACTGAAAATGACCCGGGCTGGCATAGAAATCTCAGTGTAGACACACCAAAGCTAGGGTACGTAACTCAGAAAGTCCCTTCAGTGCTCTCATTGAACCCCTCAATGTCTCTTTATTCTTATTTTACACACAAGTAAAATAATCTAGACCATTCATTTTCAAATTTAGAGAAAATTAAAAAAGAAAACCTTGAACAGGTGAGGCATCAGACAGCATCCGCGACAACAGTGACAAGTAAAAGGTGGCAGACACCCCAGCAGCAGGGGGAAGACAGGAATCTATATAAAGGAGCCTGCACTCATCTGAGAGAAGAACGCCAGGGCTCCACTGTGAAGGTGGAGAAAGATGCATAAGATGCTCCAGCCCAAGGTCTCAGGGCCCTGCAGAGCCTCTCCTTGCCTTTTCGTGGGCCTGTTATGTCTGCCCAGTTGTATTTACAATGGGGAGTGGCTGTCTTCAGCTGCACTGTATCCACAGAATGCCCTCTTCCAAAAACTCCAGTGTCTCTCCTGTCGCATGCTCTGTCCCTTGTAGCACCCACCACTGCCTCCCAGGCATGCAGGGCCACGGGCAGGCTGCTCTCAAACAGCTCAGTCTGTTGAGTCAAGTGATGAACGGGAAGGCTGGGAGAAAGCGCCCCCCACGTCATGACTCAGTGCCACTGCTCGGCACACAGTAGGTTTGGCTCTGGACTCCAGCTCCACTTGGTCAGAGTGCTGTCTGTCCTTGACCCCACTGCTTCATTTCTTGGGCTGAGCACTCATACCACTGACCCCACCGTTCAGGTAGCTAGTGTCAAAGAGCTTGTTAATAAAACACACACACACACACACACACACACACACACACACACACACCCCTAGCTGACCCAGCGCATGATCCAGCATGCAATAACCAGAAACCTCCTCCCTGGGAGCTGACCCTGAGCATCTCCTCCACCAGCGGCACTGCCTTTGCTCTCCGTGCGGTCCAAAGCCAGAGAGGGCAGGCCTGCCCAGGATGGGGCCAGGCGGGCGGGCAGCCTCCCCTCCATGCCCACACCGCCAGGCTCAGAGTGGAGAAGACAGAAGAGCACTCTCTCCTGCTCACCAGCCCCCAGATCTCTGCCTTGAAACTCAGAGGCCTGGACATAGGCACGTGGCCCCGAGGGCTGCAGGGAAGGGCACGAAGGCTGCAGCCCAGGCATCCTGGTCGGTGGCCAGCCATGCCCTCCGCGTTCTCTCTCAGGAATGCAGTATCCTGTTTCCATCCCGGGTGAAAGTTGAGAAGTCAGGCAGGGGAGAGAGGCTTTGGATGCCCCCGTGCAAGTGGGAGTGGATAAAAGCATTCACCTAAAACCAGGCAGGCAGACGAGGGGCGGGGCCTCCGGGACAGCCTCCAGCGCTCACTGCTGCTATTGATCACTGGGCAGCGCAGGTGACACCTGGAAGTTTCTGTGGGTCCCCAGGCATAACACATAAATCATCTCCCTCTCACTTGTTACTAATCTGGCTTTCCTGCTGTGTCAGCTGTGTTCTCCCATCAGCCGGGGTTTAAATGGGGACTTCGGTTCCCTCCTAGCATTTCTCCTTCTTTCTCCCAGGCCTCCTCCCCCGCCCCTCAGAAAGTGATGACGGAGGAATGCAAACTCCAAAAGGTAAGCTTGCTGCTTCCCTCTGGGAAAGGGAGGGGGCTGCAGAGACAGAAGGAAGAGGGTGTTTGGGCACCTGTGTGGGTGGGGCAGAACCTGAGGGACCTGGGGGAGAAGGTGGCCATCTGGACCCACCCTGCAGACTTTTGGCTCCGGTGTCCCCTCCAGGCAAACTCTTTTAGTTCCCAGGGCAGCAGCTATTCGGGCTTCCCTGCGGGCTGGACTCACGGAGCCAGCTGGGTGGGTCCGAGCACTCAGCCGAGCAGCTTGAGGACTGTGCAGATGCCAGTAATTCCCTGTGATGCGATGTGGGTGACCTCCCCTTGAAGAATTCACCTGGAAAGTTCCATGGGAAGCCCGCACCCTATGTGCCCCTCCAGCAGGGGGACCTAAGGGTCCCGTCCTGTAAAAACTCACCCTAAAATCCTTTGGAAGACTCCCTCTCTTGAGCTATGGGAGACTAGCCCCGCTGACTTCACTGCTCATCCGGGGGGACAAGGCGCCGGCCCCCTTGGCCCTCAGCACTGGAGGGGGCTGATGGAGAGCAGTGGCCTGCACCCACCTTCTGTCTGTCTGTCTGTCTGTCATACCTGCTCTCACGGCCCAGCCAGGGAGGTGCCGGCAGGTGTCCTCGGACAAATGGGATGACAGAACCAGGACAGGGCAGGGCCAGCGTGGCTGGTGCTGCGGTTTCAGCAGAGGTTGCTCAGGCACCGTTATGCTGCCCTGGGCCATGCACCAGGTCCCAGCGGGGCCAGGTGTGGAGCAGTGGTTAGGAACGGGCTGCACGCCAGGCAGCATGGTTGGAATCCTAAGGAGTGTGTGACAATGAATTATTTAGCTTTCCTGCGCCTCATTGTGTCTGCTGTTAAAGCGGGCGATGGCAAAAGCACCACCTCATCGGGGTAAAGACTGAGAACATTCATGTACATGCCTGGGTAGGTGCTTGGAATGGGCCATGATTACTATTCTGATTACCCCCACTGTTGCTGTTTTGTTATTATTCTCTGTTATTATTCTCTCTTGGCTGAGGCCAGAGGTATGGAAGGGTGGAACGCTGTGGCTACAGGGTCTGTGTTAGGGAGCAACGCGGAGGGAGGGGTGCTGGCGGCTGTCCTGTCACCCCAACACCACCCTCCGGCCACCCTTGTCCTGGCCCTACTTGTTGGAATAGGACCTGACCCGGCCATTCTGCTCTGAGGGAACATCAGGGGATCGGTTGTTTCTAGGAAAGACAAGAGGGGGCAGCTGGAGGTGCGTGTGCGTGTGCAGGGGTATTACATGCATTCCCCTCTGAGGGGTGTATGTTTTCACCCTGAAGCTCTCAGGAGCCATTTGCTAAAGTATGGATTCTCCAGCCAGGATGAGGGCAGTACGTGAGGGTGGGGGTGGGGGTGGGGATGGGGATGGGGATCAGCATAGGGATGGGATGGGGATGGGGATAGGAGTGGGGGAGGAGGAGGGGGTGGGGATGCCGATAGAGGTGGGAGTGGGGATTCGGATAGAGGTGGGGGTGAGGTAGGGATAGAATAGGTGTGGGGTATGGGCTGGAACATGAACTCTGCTGATTGAAAACCCGGGTTTCACACTGGCTACTGTGCTTGTTTGCCCATAACTACACCACGTGTCTAGTTCTTTGCGAAGTGATGGGGCAGAACAGGCTGTTTCCAAGCTCCTCCTAGTTACTAAATTCTAGGCACATGGACCCATTCCTGCCACACAGGCCTCACCCTGAGGCTGAGCACTCGCCACTGCTTCTCTCTGACTTTACTCCTCCTTGGTTCAACTTCCTCAGTTTTGAAAGCAGCCGGAGGAACACGGACAGAGGGAAGTGGAGAGCTACCTGCCAGCCTCCAAAGGACCGGTGACAGGTATTTGTCCTCCCACAGGAGGAGGCATTAGTGTGGCAGGACTCCGGGGTCCCAGGTCTGGGCCACTCGGGCAGCCAGGAGCCCGTGGGCTGAGTGGACACAGCCCAGGCCCCTCGGCCCATCACTTGCACAGCCCCCTGGTATTTGTAGCTGTCATGACACATGTGCACAAAGCATGGAACATACACTCAGAGCCTCTGGATGCCTTCCCCTCAGATTCTCCATCTCACACAGAGCAGTTTTAACTGCTTTGAGACCCACCCCAGGAGATCTTACTCACAACGCAAACCAGGATAGAACAAAATGTTTCAGCAAAACATGCCTTCCCCTTGCTATCTGCAATGCACTCTGATGTTTCTTATTCTGTCCCATGTTTGACATTGTTGGTGGCAGCCCATGAAGTTGACGTAAAGGCAGACCAAGTGGTGGTGACGCTGCATTGGGAAAGCGCTGTCTAGTGGCGGGAAAGTGACAAGAACTCAACATGGCTGCACTGCAGGCAAAGACCCCAGTGTGCAGAGGGCAAACTGCCTGACAGATCCAGAGGCCAGAAATGCCCATGGCTAAAGTACAGGGGGACAGAACTTTCCAGATGCCTGAGTCACTGCAGGGGACGATTCCCACATCACTCCAACGACTGATTTGAAAGAGGTGGCACGCTCCTCCTGCCACGCAGGAGTCCACGAGTTTCTCTGTGCCACGTGACTGAAGCTGCAGTCCGTTATTCAACAATTCCCACTGAGGTTTCCCCGTCGCCCGTGGGATTTTAGGAATGCAGCAAGCCAGGCCCTTCCCAATTCACCTGTTGCTCACCTTGAACTCTCCCGCCTGCCCTTTGATGCTAAGGGACCCCGGGAGCCTCCTGAGCGCACAGCGGGAGGAAGGATGCTCCTCAGGCCTCGTGGACTCAGAGCGGCTGCCTCCTTCTTGCCAAAATGTCACCCGGTGAGGCTTACTTCATTTTTACCCTATTACCCATGTGTAAAACGTAAAAGAAAACCCAGACTTCACCTACTCCAGACTCCATTGTAAGGGTGAGAGGAGCAGGAACGGGGGGGGGTGGGGTGACTTGCCTGGAGTCACACAGATCACTGAGGTCGGGGTTGGAATTCGGGGATGTGTCCCCCAGGGCCCGGCATCCCACCAAAGCTCTCCATGAGTGCAAGTGAGAGAAGGGCATGTCCCCATTCCTCCTGGGTTCACCCGCCTCATTTGTGCCTTAGCAGAGAAGACTGAGCATGTGCCAAGATGAACAAGACAGAGAGGGTGATGATCTTGAGGGAAAAACCTAAAAATGATCCCTTTTCTAAAGGTAAGAAAAACCAGCCCCAGTGAGATATCACCTCCATCAAGGCCAATCGCCCCGGCGTCCTGGTGTTCCTTAGGGACCAGCGGTGGGCAGAGGGCTCCAGAAACACTAGTTACTGGGCGGGTGGACGGGTGGATGTGGAGAGGCAGATACTGGCAAGCTCGTTTGTTCTGTGTGGCCCCCGCCCGCCGGACCTCCCGGTGAGGAGCAGGCGTTCATTATCGCAGCTGACCTTCCCCCCCCAACCCCTCCCCCCGGCCTGGCTGACACGGCCTGACCCTACTGGAACGCCCCGGCCTGCCGCTGGGCCCCTGAATAGCAGTGCCGGGATGGACTGACACGGATCATCAGAGGAGCCAAAGGAGCCACCCAGTGATTTTCACGGGAGGGTGCATCGGTCCCCTTTTCTACCGTGAGATGTGTAGTCCATTGATCCAGCGCCCTGGTGTCCTCCAGGGACAAGATGCTACACACACACACGCACACACACACACACACACACACACACACACACCCCTCTGCAGGCACACACATGAGCATATGGACTGTGCAGGTTTCACATTCCAGTACACCCCACGCAGGGACCAATCTACTTTGTTTTCTTTTTATTCCTGGGGCTATATTGATACATCTCTCCTGGTCAGGGGTGGGGGTGGGGGATTATATTAATACATCTCTCCTGTTGGGGGGGGGGCAGCATCACTTGGGGGGGCCCAGTCAGTGGGCTAAGTGGGGCCAATTCTTTGCTTTTTAGGGTAGATCCATGGTTTTATTGAATTTTCAAAACTGTTCACTGAGCTGTTTATCACATCACCTCCTCTGCTGCCTCACAGCCACACTTGAACTTAGAAAGCTGAGATTTTTCACATCACAAATGAGGACTGTCTACCACATTAGCAACGATTTAATAAGGCATCATAGCTTTCTAGTGGGAACATAAATTGAAACAATACTTTTGGAAAACAATTTAGTAATAGATAGCCAATCTTTTAACATGTTTATACCCTCTGACCTAGAAACACCACTTCTGGGACGCCAGCCAAAGGAAATCATTGGAAATACAGGGATTGAGAAAAGAAGAAAAGCACAACTTTTATGCATATTTTTTTATATTAGCATTATTCCTAATTTGAAAATATGAGAACTTAAATATAAAACAGTACAACAGCGGGTAAGTAAATCATGGTGTGTTCATATGACAGAATATTAGGCATATGTTTAAAATTATGTTTATGAAGAGTTTACAACAAGTGGGGAAATTACTTGAATTACAAGGTTTCACTGAACAGGCCGGAAAGAAAGCCATAGATATATATGATCTTATGTGTATAAGTATATAATCACACACACGCATGCATGCACGCACGCACGCACGAACACACACATGAACACACACACACACAGACACACACGACTTTCTCATATATGTATTTTCATGTGATATGTATATATTTAAATGTATATGCATAGTTCATATATATAATCATATATATGTATATGGTATACTTTTCAGCCTACTCAGTGAATTTGCACATATGGTATCACTGTAACTAGGAAAAATAATTCACAAAGAATCGAATGAAAAGATGAACAATGGCTGTGGGTAGCACTCTGGGTATATATTTTCTCTTTCATTTGGAAAATACAGAAATGGAGTTCTTCATTTCTGTATTTTCCAAATGAAAACAATACTTTTCTTTAATTTTTTTGTAACTTTGAACAGAAAGGTACGTTATAGAGATGAAGCTGCAGTGCCATCTCTGCAGGTGAGTATGGGAAGTCCAGAGACCTTGCTGCTTGCCTGCCTCCCTCCCCACCCCTGGCCAACTCCCCTCTCCCCACCCCCCCACCTTGTCCTCATCTCTGTGTAAGGGTCGGATCACACAATTTCTAAAGCCCATTCTCCTCTAACAGTCTTTGTCTCAAAATATCATCCTCGCCCTGTGCTGGAGAATGGGATCTCAAAAAGGGCCCCAGAGGCGTAACCATCTCATGAGCAAAACACTATAATCATCCTAACAAGCGATGGACTTGGAAGGGCCTCCTAGAAGACGCAGCTGTGCTTTTGCAGTCGGTGGGGAAACATGCTGACACGATGTCCTTGGGTTTGGACATCTGGAGCCACACATCCCAATAGAGGGGGTCGCCGGCAGCTGGGCTGTGAAGCCAGGAGCAAGGCTGGGGGAGGTGGGTCCCCAGCACTGAGTCTCCATCCAGGAGCCCGCCTGGAGCTGATCCCCATCGCCTGGGCTGGAGGCCAGGACCCTCTCTGGGACAGCAGAACCAATCTCATCCTACAACTTTCCCAGGGAGTTTTAGCCCCCAGATATCACCCCTTGACTAAACTCCAGAAATGTCTTATTTTGAACACAAATTGTGGGATTGTCCCGTGTTTCTGTGTCGCATTTCCTCAGCGGTGTTATCTGTCACCCCTTGAAGTCTGTCCCTCTCTTCCTAAGGTCACAGCGCCTGACCGGCTCACAGGGGAGAGTAAAGGAAAAGCCACCGGCTGCTTCCCACCGGGATGGCAGGGGCAAGGATCTCTCAGGTCTCTTCCAAGGAGGAACTCCACAACAGGATAATTACGGTTGATCATTTCTCTCCTCTCAATCTTGGTCATCCTTCCCTCAGTCCAGGGGAAACACAGCTTGCTCTTAGATGGGATATAGAGTCAGTGTGCACCAGGTAAGATGGATGTTAAAACAGTAAAAACATTTCCGAGCTTGTTGGTAAGTAGCCACTGCCTTCGCCATTTCCCCCGCAGCCATCACTCTTCCCCTAGGGCAGCGGTTCTCAACCTTTCCAATGCCGTGACCCTTTAATACAGTTCCTCATGTTGTGGTGACCCCAAAACCATAAAATTATTTTCGTTGCTATTTCATAACTGTACTTTTGCTACTGTTATAAATCATAATGTAAATATCTGTGTTTTCTGATGGTCTTAGGTGACCCTGCTAGTGGTTCTCAAAAACAAAAAAATAGCTGCTGTAGAGCTTAAGGCCTTCGGGGGGCCTCCAGGATTTTGACCCCGCATTAGGCTTCATGCCCTTAGTGATGAAATGTTTTCAGTCTCATATCTCCTGCTCCCCCTTCCTGCATTGAGCCCATTGGGTTGAAAGAAGCTAAGACTGTAAACCCATGAGGGGAGAGTTGCATGAGATAACCAGGGTGGTTGAAGAGTAATAAGGACATGTTTTGGGTTGGATCACCAAGCTGTCCCTACCGGGTGGGGAAGGGGGGGTGACATGGAAGTAGTGATGGGCAAGCAAGTGGGGAAAGGTGGGCTATGTCCCTCTGCCTGGCTCCCCTAGTGTATTTGCTGGGCTCCCATTTCATCCTTAGAGAGTGGGTTTCAAGCCCTGAGCAGCCAACACCATGTGTCACATATGCATCACAGTTCCATTCTTGGAGTTCTTCAAGCAGCTGCTGAGCAGTAATCACATTTCCCACATGGCATCTTCAGAGGCTGAAGGAAGTGGAGATACTTCCCCTGACTCTGTCTAAGGAGGGGAAGCACAGAGATGCTGAGCCGGTCACCCCATCCACCACACCCACGGCTGAGAACAGACCCCCAGCTAAGCCTTCTTCCCTCCAGAGGAGAATCATAAGATTGCCACCTCTATTCCAATCGGTGGAGAAGTGCTTCAACAGGATTGCCTTTTCTTGTCTGTAAGTCTTTCCCTTTCCTACTGTCCATCCACCTGAGTGTCCATCCCCTCCTTGCAGGCTAGCATCCTTGCCAAACAGAGACTCCACTGAGAGCCAAAACCCTCAGACATGAGCCCCAGGAGATAGCTTCCCAGGAGGCAAAGCCCAGGCCTCAGCAGCATTGGACAGGAAAAGTCCTGGTGCCTTGGCCAGTATCCCAATGGTGTTTGCCCACAATCTGATCTCCCTGTCGTGGATTAAAGGGATGCAGGGGGGTGGTAAATGGAAGGAAACATTTAGAAACAGAGAGAATGAAGGAAGCAGGCTTGTGCTCAGATGCTTGTGCTTGCAAGTATTCTGATCTTACAGAGAAAAGGGACATTGAACTTCTAATGAAGGAATTGCTCCACTTGTCCAAACAACTCTCCCGCCTCGCCCCTCTCTGACATGAAGGCCTAGCTCCCTGGGAATCAGGCGATCCTCTGCACGGGGTACACTGCCCTGGGCTCTGGGAGGCAACTCCCATCCATCAGACTGGGCCTCACCTTCCTTCCTGGACTTCAACCCTGAAATCCCTCATCAAAATCTAGTTCTGATGCTCATTTTAACAAGCCCATAACTGATGAAGGATCTTATCTCTGGCCACCAAATCTAACTCAAATGAAAACTGCTTTCAATGTATTGACTCCAAAGGGCCTAAAGGTAAGAAGGGCTACTGCTGTCGTTGTTATAATGGTGGTTCATTTTGAAACCTGGGCCTTGTCAGTTTATCACAGGCTTTAGCTAAGCCCTGACTTCAAGTTCTGTGGCAATCTGAGCAAGAGCCACAGGAGTACAGACGCCCTGTTTATGGTCCTCTCATTCTTATACACAGAGCAACAAAAGACACAAGGAAATGATGTGTCAAGGAGCAGAAAAGGAGACCCAGAAATTCTGGTATCCAACCCACTGCCTAGCATCCCTTGTTCAAATTTCATTCCTTACCACCTTCATTTCTCATTTCCACACCACAGACCTCCCAGCCACTCCTCTCTGATCATACATTTCTTCATGCCTAGAGATAATGAATCCCACATTTTCCCCAATGCTCACATCCCCGAGTGCCTTGACCACCCCAGAAATCTGCAATCTTCACCCCTTCCCTGTCTCTCCACATCCAACAAGTGTCCCCTTTCACAAACTTTTCTCCATAGGGAGCTTTCTCCAAGCTCTCAAAGGTGCTCAGGTCTTCCCCCCACTCACAACCCCAGAGTTTATCCCAGCTGCGTTCATGGCTCCTTATAATCCTTTAGCTCTCAGAGAGGATACTACCGCCTTCCAGTTGAAGCAGACCTCCCTCAACCTGATTACCCTCTATTTCAACACCCCATTTCTTTCAGAGCCTTTATAATTATTGGCCATTATTTTATTGTTTGTTTTTGGTCCTGTCTCCCCTTCTAGAGCTTGGTTCCATTTGTGGAAAGAAGGAAGGGAGAGAGGGAGGGAGGGAGGGAGGGAAGGAGAGAGGAAGGAAGAGAGGGAGGGAAGAATTGAACAGATAGATGAAATTGCATGCCTACTGCATACCATGCACTCTTCCTATACTGGCAGCACAACATTCAACATCCCCTCATGGAGCTTCTCATCTAGCAGACAGAGATCTTGCAGGAAACTGGAACTGCAGAATTGTGCAAACGAGAAGGTGCTTAGGGAGAGGCAGAAGGCAAAGACCGGCATGTCATGTGCTGAAAGCAAAGTCTGGTGTAAATATCACTCATAATCTATTAGTGTGACCAGCCTGGAGGGCAATCGCTTTTTAATATAATAAGATCTTCCTTGGAGGCGATTATGAGGCCCGATAAGGATCAGGTGACATGTTGAGGTTTTGCAGATGGATTCATTTCTGTTTACATCTGCTTGCGGCTCGGGGAGTTCTTGGTTTTCAGGGAGAAGGTGGGAGAGAGGTTCCTTGCAGAAAAGATCTGGGACAGAATTCTTTCAGGTTTACCTTAGAAGCCACCGCCTGCTGCTGAGCTCAGGTGATATGGAAAGAATACTGCGACACTGGGAGGGACCTCCACGTGGGGAGGACACCTGCTGAGATTTGGGTGGGGCTCTCTTTTCCTTCCCGCCTAACCTCAGGGTGGCAACTACTGCTGACATGGAGGAACTAAGGACTCCAGGGAACGGAGGTCCAGGTCTTTAGAGGCAAAGTCATCCAATAAATAAAAGAACTGCAGGGTTGATGGGTGGGAAGAAAAGGGGAGGGAAATAACATAAGGAGGTATGTTTTCTTTACATAGCTTGTCCCCAAGGCTGTTTCAAACAGTCATGTTCCTGTTAGGAGATACTATTCTTCTCTGACTCCCTTGTAGAGAGGTAAACTGAGGCCTGAGCCAAATCTAGGACTGACCCAACCACAACTGAACAGAGCCTGGCTCCTAGCTGACTGCACTATGACCCAGGGGACACACAGCACACCCCTAGACTGCGACCTGGAGGATTCCCTGGAAGAGCACGCCAGTCCTGCCCAGAGCATGAGGCTGTAGGCCACAGGTTTGCTGGCTGTGCTTTCCATCAGGAGTGGCTCAGGGTCGTAGAGTGGGTGCAAACGTCCCTGGTATCAAGACATGAGCACAGAACCAGGACGTCTCCAATACTGGCATTATAAGCCTGGGAAGGGTCCGTGGGGATGTTTTTCCTACCAGGGGGCAGGTTTGGGGTAGAGGCCAGCAATTATTATGCCACCAAAGAGCTTTGCCTCTTGTCAAAGCTCTGACAGACAGACTCACCTGCAAAGGAAGCTCAACTAGAAGCCAAACAAATGGAAAAATACAACCAAGCCATCCTTACAATGCAGTTACCACACATCTCTGGTTGCTTGAAACAGTCCTGGTTTATGTGAGTGGTCTAGGTAACATATTAATAACTAGAAGCCCAATGCATGAAATTCGTGCAAGGAGCTCAGCCCCCACCACCGTGGCGGCCGACCTCTGCTTTGGCCCCCGCCTCCTCGGCTTAGTCCAAAAGCTTGTCCAGAAAAACATCTGGTCTAAGTAGCATATTAGCTTTTATCATTATAGATGTTCCCTTTTACTGTTAAAACTCTTCTTTTTTGGACAATATATTCTAGGTTTTCTTGCTTGTAATCCACCGGGAACCTTAATGTATGGAATCCCTATAGAGATGATGCTATTTTGACTTACATACATCCACTACCATTAGCACGCCTCACTCCCACCTCATATTGACCAACACAAACAAAACTCTCGTGACCCCATGCACAGAATATAATCATTAATCAGGCACACAAAGCATGCACCCGGCCACAGCTATTTCTATTCTTACACTTCTGATCAGCACCTGAACCTCTCAGTCACCCTGATGTAGTTTTCTGCCTTCAGTGTTCAGACCTACATACAACTGCACACACACACCTCATCATTTTGGAAAGCCCGGGGACAAGTACACCCACTGAGACATCCATCCTAAGCCTTGGGGGATTTGAAATGCAAAGGCCCCGGTTGCTATAATGGCTGCAACCTTGTAAGGACATGAGTCCAAGTTCATTAAGAAGCTCCGTGCAGGTGAACCCTGTTGCCGTTGTGATTAATAATCATAATAGACAGTCAGCTGGAGGCCTTCCCAGCTGTGCCTCCCAGGGCCCAGTTCTGGAATCCCCTCTCCATCCACCAGTGAGTAATGGTTTGGTTTATTGGAAGCTCTCTTTTCATTTTTTATGGCTTCAATTAAGTGATGGGGAGAATCCATCATGTAACCTTCTTGCCGCACTGCTAAAGACTTCCGGAGGGGAAAATATTTATCAAACCCCAAACCACCAGAGGAGAGACTGTGGTAAACCAAACAGGAGGCTCAGGTAGCACAGAGGTGACCAAGGTGGTAGGGAAGGAAGAAATATCCACACAAATGTTTCCTGCCTTGACAACAGCCACAATGTTTATAACATAGCCGCTCAATTCACAACATCGGGCTGCTCTTCCCTCCTCGCCTCAAACCCCATGTCCCCAGGAAGCATTCCACCAGTGTCCCAGCCATGTGGTCTCCTGTAGCCCAACAGGTTCAAGGCAGCAACAAGAACAGAGACACCAGTGAGAGCGGTCCTCATCATGAGGGTGGCAGGATGCTCACTCGATGGGCAGCCCCTGGCACTACAATGTCCACGGAATCATGGTGCCCACCTAGAAAACTGCCCATATTTCTCATGAAACACACAGTCCCTTGTATTGATAAGAATGCAAAAGGACCCACTTTCACATTGTAACTACAAATTCTTCCCAATGCCAATGATAGCAAATCCTCTCCCTGATCAGTTCATTAGACTCCACAGCCTCCTCTCTTTGGCCCAGAGGTGGCCCTTACCCTCTCCCTGACCTCTGCCCACGCAGCCCCGTTGGTAAGCAGAGCTGGCTCTTATTCTGCCCTTTAAATTATTCACACCCCAATCGTGGCCACTGGCATTAATTTTTCATTTGCTATTTAGACATCTGATTCCTGGGGCAGGATTGAGAAATGTCACTTGGGAGATCGAGTTGGCCAGAGGGAAGGTCCAAAGGGAGCTGGAGACCTGGAGAGCAACAAGGGCCTGCCTGGAATTAATGGGGTCATCACCCTGTTCTCCATCGCCCAGAGGAGAGGGAGCCAGAGACAGCAGGCCCAGATGTGTCTGAAGGAATGAAATCCCAGGCCTGTCTGCTTTGTAAGAAGTGTGTGTGGGGGGGGGGGGAGGGGGGGAGAGGAGGCTGACAGTCACTCAACTCACATCAGGGTAGGCGCTCTTAAGAGGCTTGTATATGGTTTGGTGCAATGCACAAAAGTATCAAGAGGACTGGTAGCTGGGCAAAGAGAATGGGAGTCAAATAAAAAGGACACCTTAGCCCAGGGAGATAGTATTGCCTCCACATGTTAAGTAGTAATAACTAAAGGCTAGTCTTTAGTCTTTTAGACTTCACTTTAATAGACAAGGAAGATGAAAATATATTTCCACTCCTCCTCCTTCCCCTCCTCTTTCTCCTCCTCCTCCTCCTCCTCCTCCTCCTCCTCCTCATCTTCCTCCTCATTCTTAGATAACATTTACAAAGTGCCAGGCACTGTACTAAATGCTCTGCATTCATTATCTCGGTTTTAATACAACAATTTTAGCAGGTAGAACTATTAGCACTCTCATTTGACAGGGGACAAAACTGAATCTTGCAAAGGTTACTAAGTAAATTGCCCAAGGCCCCACAACTAGTGAATGGTCACAGAAAGATTGGCTACAGATACCAAGCTCTTAACCATGATTTAAGAAGAAATAGACAAGCTCAATAATGACCAAAGAGCATTGGGAAAGAAAGAGGTTAGAGCTGTGTTGCCCAATAAGGTAGTTAAAGTAAAATATGAGATCCTGTTCCTTGTCACATTAGCCACATTTCAAGTGCTCAAAAGCCAATGCAGCTTGTGGCTGCCACGATGACCAACCGGTGCCCATATGAATGTTGCCATGATCACTGAATGTTCTATTGGACCGCCCTTGGTTAGAAGATAATGCAAAACGCTGGCAAAATGGGATGTTCTGCAGGAAAAACAGCTGGAGGAAGGATTGCATTGACTTGTGAGCTGATCACAAAGATCAGAATGGAAAAGAAAAGGCACAGCAAGGAGAGAAGGCAGTGGAGAGCAGCAAAACCCAGATCAATCAGTTGATGTCATTAATGAGTGAGCCTTCTCCAAGTCACAGGATTAGAATGTCCAGCCCCTTCCTATTACAAATGAGGCCAATAACCAATGGGGAAGCCTCTTGCCCCAGGTCATATAGTCAGTTATGTCCAGAGCTCTTCCGGCCCCACTCAGTTATCTGTCTCCCCGAGTCCTTCCCATTGTGCTCATTCTGGATCCCTCTTGAGCTGTGTGCCCCGAGGCAATGACCACCATGATCTCACACGCAGTAACTGTCCCTACCCCTATTGCTGCAGCTTCCCTTCTTCTGATGGCACAAGGCTGTCCAAGGAGGAGAAGCTGGGCCTTTGTAAAAGAGCAGCCACTGAAAAGACAAATGGAAAACTGGAGCTAGGGAAGCAGCCACGTAAGACTCTGTTCCCAACTCTGTCCCTCGGCATGGATGAGGGCATACTGTGGGGCAGTCAGTAAATACTTCTCAGG
Organism: Vespertilio murinus; assembly: GCA_963924515.1. Lineage (NCBI taxonomy): Eukaryota > Metazoa > Chordata > Mammalia > Chiroptera > Vespertilionidae > Vespertilio > Vespertilio murinus. The sequence goes on along the minus strand of OZ004712.1, from coordinate 54,327,016 downwards.
TAAACCAAGGGATGTCAAGAGATGGATGGTTGATTGGTTGGTTGGATGGCTGGTTGGTAGGTTAACTGGCTGGCTGGATGAATGACACCTGTCTAAAAGTTCTTTGACCATTTTATGGGCTGGCACCACATTTCCCCCGCCCCCACGCTGCTATTCACACAAGCACAGGTGCTTCTCCACAAACCACTAAAAGGGGAAAATATCTCAGAGTGTAAAACCAGTTCAACTGCAATTCAGACCTAATATTAAAGCGTGAGTGTATCCTACTAATTCTACCAGGGCAAAGAAGAGCTTTAAGCTCCTCAGGAATGTTGCCAGATATCATTATGCCTGCACTAGAAATCCACAGACTCTCTCTTAGGCCAAGTTTATGATTACTCTCCAGAAATGCCTGCTTTCCTTCTGCCCTCAAAGATCATTACTATCTCATGTGAGAGGCCAATCCATCCTCCTGACATCTCACTCACTTGCTGACCAGGGCTGTGGGAGAGCCTTAAGGAATGAGTAATGCTTTAACTCACAAATAGCTTGAGGGTAGAAATTTTATATCTGTTTCTTTTAAATCTGAATTCCCAACGTACAGAAAAATGCCTGGCATATAATAAACAACCAATACAATAAATGAATGAATAAATGAGAGGGAGAAAGATGAATGAATCAACACTAAACCTGTTACACTGGCTCAGACGCAGTCTGCATTGCTTCATGTCCCGGAAGGCTGCTTGCTCCCCGGTCCTTGGTCCCTGTTCTCTTCCCTGCTGGGTCCCGGGTCTACCTCCTTCGGTCCTGTGGTGGCACTGGTTGCTCTGTAATTGCCTGATACTCACCCTCTAAAATCTCTCTCTCTCTCTCTCTCTCAGTTTATTATTTTGGTTTAATTTAACAAAATTCCCTTAACCCATTGATTCTCATGTTTAAGATTTTTTAAGGTGATTTAGAATGAGAGAGTCTGGCACTGAGAGAATCTGAGTGATCTTCCATAGCCAAATTCCCCAGCAACTCTGTCCTCTGGATGCCTGGTCCTCCTGGACTCCTCTGCAGCCCTATAACCAGCACCATCTTCCTGCTGCTTTCAGTTATTTTGTTTTAGTTAAGAAGGTTATGGCTCAGCTGTGGTGGCTCAGTGGATTGAGCATCGTCCCATGAACCAAAAGGTACTGAGTTCAATTCCCAATTGGGGCATATGCCTGGCTTGTGGGCTCGATCCCTCGTAGGGGTGTGCAGGAGGCAGCCAACCAGTGAGTCTCTCTCTCATCATTGATGTTTCTCTCTCTCTCCCCCTCGCCCTTCCCCTCTGAAATCAATAAAAATATTTTTTTTTTAAAAAAGGATTACATCCTTTCTCCTGAAGTGACCTGACTCTAAGAAGGGTTCTCCTCACTGTCCATCAAGGTTCATCATCCTGCTCCCAAGGTTCTCCATCCTATGCACCTACACAGGTTCCTTGGATTATTTGGCATCTGCACCTCAAATTCTCATAATTCTGACCTATCAATTGTTTCTGATTTATAGGATGGTGCAATCTGTTTTCCACCACGAAGGGAGGGTCAAAAGCCTCCTGTGAGCGTGCTTCCTGGGCCTTCCACGATGGACCCAATCCAACTTAGCTTTTAAGGCCTAGAATAGTCTGCTTCAAACAAAGCATATCCATCGTAATGACCTTTGTTATCAGGTTGCTTGAGGCCTTTATGGAGGATACCTATGATTAATGGCTTTGAGAATATGAAGCTTGGCTAAGCACTTGTTCGCAGACTCACTATTTGAAATTCAGTAGACACACGGCACAGCTGGGGGAAAGGAAGGGGAAAGCAGGTAGTTCTGCTCTAATTCTGCCTCGAAGACCAAGGCAAATGCTCTTGTACAAATCAATGGTTTTCCTTCTATTGTATAAAGAAAAATTGGCAGTGATGAGCCAGTAGAGTTGCAGAGGGAAAGGGAAAAGAACAAAGAGTAAGAAAGGGAAGGAGGGGGGGGGGGGAGGAAGGGAGGGAGAGGGTTGTAACGGTGTTTCCATCCTCTATTGAGTCTTCCCCTTTACTTCCTCTACGCCTGGGTGTCTGTTCTTTTTTAATGGCTGGGGCCAGTGATTTGTTCCCATTGATCGCTAGTGATGCTTTTCAATTATATCTGTGACACTTTTGGCAATATGTTTGTAAACACAAAACCTTCTCGGATCTTGCCTCATGTCACCTCGCTCATCACTAGGTATCGACTATCAATTGAAGGGGTCAGAAAGGGAATTCCTTGTCCTTGGCCTCAGGCCTTGCTTGTTTTTCACTTTCTGCCCAAGAGTGAACATTGCTCATTCATTGCCCTCTGGGAAAATGGAAATCGCCCTCTTCAAGCAGGAGAAAATTGGCAGGAAACAGCCATACCTGGGGTCAGTCATCAGCAATTGTGGGCTCTTGGGGACAGAAATGTAGCAGAGAATCCTGCACACACCAGCTTAGTTTGAGCCTGGGCTGCAGAAATAGATATGCTGAGAGGCATGCTTTCATATTTTATCCCAGTTATCTGGTGGGTGAACAACCCTGAATTTCCTAGTTTCACCAAGACCAGTAGCTTTTCAACATTTTCAACCAAGACCCAAGTAAGATATGTAGTTCACATGACTAAGAAAATATATACACACACACATGTTACATTGAAATAAAAGCTTCAGGAGAGAGAAATTTTAAGGAGGAAATGCTTCACAAGTGATGATTGATATTTTCTGTCCTTTTTCTTTTTTCATTTTTAATGCTGATCATGGTCCACTAAGTTGATTCATGACTGACCCATGGTTTGTGACCTACAGTTTAAAAAAATACTGGACTAGACTGGGGTGAGTAAACTTTTCTGTCAAGTCCAAATAGGAAATATTTTCAGCTTTGCCGACCATCATACCTAACTCAGCAATGCATACGGGTGTAGCTGTGTGCCAACAAAGCTTCACTGTGGACGCTGCAATCAGACTTCATGTCATTTTCTCGTGTCATTATATAGTATTTGTCTTTTTATTTTTTAAACCATTGCATAATGTTAAAACCATCCTTAGCCATGGGTTGGACAAAATCAGGGTGGTTCAGACTTGGCCTGTGAGCTGGAGCCCATACAATGTCAAACAATGTCTCTCCCAAAGGTTCGGCATCTAAGATAGGATGGAGTGTAGGGAGCCCCAACAACCCCTGTCACAGCTGCCCGGGAGTCAAGGTCAAACTCATGTTGCTTTGTGCCTTTGTGTTAGTGTCTTAGGTCTAACATGTTTAATTAATAGTCCCCCACAATGGTTTCCTCAGAAAGTATGTGTTTTCCGTGTCCTGGGTTTCTCACACTGTGTTGAAATATATCTGTGCTTGTCCAGGAGACTGTGAGACTTAGATTCCAGAGGCTGCTGGTCTAGGGAAGCATGAGGGAGCCTCTCCTCTTTCCAAACTTGCCCTTGGCTCATGTGCACAATCCACTCCCCGCCGATGCGCAGATGCTCCTCAGTATCTGCCCTAGGCCTCGGGTATGCACAGCCCCATCAGCTAACCTGACACCACCCCGGGGGCCCCAGTCCAACCAAAGGCTCTTCACTTCCAAGTAGCTGAATAGAAACAAGAATACTTATTTTTTTAAAAAAATGTGGTAAAACATACATAACATGAAATTTAGCATCTTAACCATTTTTTAAAAATTTGTCTTTATTGTTGAAAGTAACACAGATGTCCCCTTTTTTCCCCTTCCACCCCCCATCTTCACTGCACTATTAACTGTGTCCATGGGTTATACATATATGCATACAAGTGCAGCCAATCTCCAGAACTCTTTTCATCTTGCAGAACTGAAACTCTATGACCATTAAACAACAACTCCCCATTCCTACCTCCTTCTAGGCCCTGGTAACCACCATTCTATTTTCTGTCTCAATGAATTCACTCTAGGTATCATACAAGTGGAATCATGCAGACTTTTTTGTAACTGGCTTATTTTACTTAGCATGATGTCCTCAAGGTTCATCCATGTTGTAGCAAGGGTCAGAATTTCCTCTCTTCTTGGAGTTGATTAAGAGAACACTAAAATTAACAGGCAGGTCCTCAATGTTCCTAGGAGGTAAAAGTCTAAACGGGCTTTTCCCTGTTTTAACCCAGGACAAAATTTAAGCAAACAGTTATCATTTTCCCTCAAGCAATACTGCAGCTGGATTTCACTGCATCGCCTTGCCATTCCCTCTACTTAGAACATCCCCCAATCCTGTTCTCCCTCTCCCACTCACCCAGTGTAGTAGTATCAGGGAGAGGGAACAGGCTCTACTCCCTCTTCCTGACACCCTAAATTCAGGGCTGACATCCTGAATTTAAATCTTAGCTGCTTTGTCAGTTTATTAGCTAAAGGCTTTGGCTAAGGCTTCATCTGGAAATATCTATCTTATATATAATGACTGTAGTAAAAATGAAATGAAAGATACAAGGTATCGAAAACAAAGACAGAACTTAGTGCTCCAAATAATAATGTTATTATTAGCACAATTAACGATTTCCAGGGTCACAGGCTGGGTCCTGATATCTCAAAGGCAACCTGGAGGCCCTCCCAGAGAACCCCAGAACCTCTTTTTGTTGTTGTTAATCCTCACCGGAAGATATTTTTCAATTGATTTTTAGGGAGAGTAAAATAGAGAGAGAAAGACAGAGAGAAACATCGATGTGAGAGAAACATGTTGATTGGTTGCCTCTTGCACGAGTCCTGACCAGGCCCTGGCCAGAAAGCAGTCTGTAACCAAGTATGTGCCCTTGACCAGAATCGAACCCGGGACCCTTTGGTCCACAAGCTGACACTCTATCCACAGAGCCAAACCAGCTAGGGCCTAGACCCTCTTTTTGAGATACCAATTGAGCTATTATAAAAAGTACCACGGTCAGGGCCTGTGACTCAGATGTCAAATACACCTGCTCTCCTAACCTGGGCAGGCATTGTCTGTCTTTGTCCCTTGGCCTTCTCTGTGGAGCGGAACAAAGGTGCTTCCCCACAATGAGCCAAAGCCTTCAAAGGGCTCTGAGCCTCCCTGGGGGAGTCATTGTCAAATACACACCTCTGGCTACAGACAGCTGTAAATGCAGCCAGTCCTCACCCTATGCTGAGTCCCATTGAGGGGCTGGGAAACAAGGATGGACCAGGACCCCAGGACCTAGGGCCACGTATGGATGTGCACACCTGTGATTCAAAGATTTTCATTTACAATCATCTTTAGCCTTATCCAGACCGAACTGATCACCTCCCTCAGAGAGAATGACAGGGAGAAAAGTAACATATAGTGGGGGATCACCCACAGCGACATTTAAACCTTCCACAGGTGGACACACATTAAAAAGCACAGAGGGGACATGTGATTTACCCAAAGTCAAATTGCTGGTATATCATAAAGTTGAGATCAAAAGCAGGTTGAGGTTTGTCTGCCTCCAAAATCTGCGAGTCTGCATGCTCCCAAGCAGCCATTCTACTAAGGACGCATCTAATCGTCCATCAGAAACCCATTTGGAGGTGGATTCACATTGGTTCTATCTAATGGCCTGGCTCTCGCTCCCTTTCTGTCTCCTTTATGGCTCAAGGTAATTAGTGATGTGCTTAGTCCAACGTGCAGTTGCCAATTATTGGCCATGAGTTCACAAAGGGAAGGGAAGTAGCATTCATTGAATGCTTTCCAAGAAACCAGCCCTGGTCCCGGAGCTCCTGGCCACACACGTGCTGAGTCCCCATAGTAACCCTGTAGAGTGGGTGTTACACCCCATTGGGCAGAGGATCAGAAAGGTTAAGAACCCTGGGAACCCTGGAAGATGGACGAATGAGGTGGCTGAGCACCTGGGGAAACAGTCAAAGGTGAGAGCCTCGAGCAACCTTTCTTGTGGCCGGAAGCACCAGGTCTCTGAGACGTGGGGAGACTAAACTGGGCCAGGTAGTGGGTTCCCATGAAGTACATTCATCATCCTGCCCCTCCAGATCCTTGGGGTGGCTCAGAATTCATAGCCTCCTCCTGTGTGAGCACTGGAATTATCCAAGAAGGGGTAGTAATAAGATCAAAACGCTCCCAGCACCCTCTGCATCTATCATCTCCTTTCTCTTTTATAACAATTCTATCCAGCCTATATTTCCATTTTGCATAATATGCACATTATTTCATTTTATTTTTCTCAACAGACCAAAGATGAAAGAGTGAAAGGATCCTCCCAAGCTTACCCAGCCTGGAAACGTGGAGTCAGGACTGGGGCCCTGCTCTGCCCACGCCCACCCCTGCCAATCTGTCCCCTGCTGCAGAGATACCCTCCCTCCCCACATTGTACCAACAGGTAAATTGCAAGAGCAGAGAGGTGGCTGCAGAGATTCCGGGCTAGACTCCCAGTCACACTTCTATCTGATTTTCCTAGAGACAAGGATGGAGCCAAAGAGACGAGGTGAGCTGTGAGAAATCCTTGATAACACCTAATGCTGAAAAATAAAACTACACAATTCGTTTAACTGCTCATCACTCCTCCTTCTGTAATAGCACAGGGTTCTAAAGAATCCTGCTCCTCCCCGAAATGATAGATAACAAAATATCTGGTAGTGACACGTCTCCCCTCCCGTTCTCGCCGCTGCAGAATGTGCTCTGTTCATCTCCGTCCTGTGTCTCCATAATCGTGTTACTCGCATAGCAACGCCTGGGGATGGCAGCACGGAAGCCACCAGCGTCTGGGCTAAGGGGAAGATGTGACAGCGCTCCAGGGCAATGTACCACTCACCCCGGACACCCCGATGCCACGTGGGGCAACACCCTCCTCCCCAGAGCCATTGCCCCAGACTACCTCCTGAGCATGCCAGCCAGGGTCTGCCTGGGGCGCGTCCTCCATTTCAGCTGTTCTAAGGTGAGCAGCCAAGCAATAAGAGGGAAGGCAGCCGAGCCTCCTCTTCATCAGAGAACTCCCCAACCAGAGAGGAGGAGCCTGACCCTCCCGTGCGGCCTTGCCTGCCCACACCTCGGAAACGCAAGGCGGTGGATTCACACACGGCTGCTGCTGGGCTGCCCTGGTTTTCTGGGGCTGCGTTTGCCTCCTCTCAGTGCAAACCCACTGCCAACTCCCAAGTCCCAAGACAGGCTGTGGTTGAAGGGGCTGGAGAAGGAGCTCAGTGGGGAAGTTGCTGACTGCCCAACTAGGAGGGATGGGGCACCACCTCCCGAGGATGCTCAGTCAAGCTGAGGTCTTCTTCCGTCCCTCCACCCTCCCTCCATCCCCCCATAGGCCCAATCCTGTGTGGCTCCACCCTGCCCACCATCCCTCCATAGGCCCAATCCTGTGTGGCCCCACCCTGCCCCTCCCTCCATAGGCCCAATCCTGTGTGGCCCCACCCTGCCCCTCCCTCCATAGGCCCAATCCTGTGTGGCCCCACCCTGCCCCTCCCTCCATAGGCCCAATCCTGTGTGGCTCTACCCTGCCCCTCCCTCCATAGGCCCAATCCTGTGTGGCTCCACCCTGCCCTCCATCCCTCCATAGAAGGAGGTAGGTAGGTGGCACCCCAGGCCAGGGGGCTCTTTGCCTGTAGAGTTCCTGCCCCAGGGTTCCTTGTGACCTGCCCCTGCTCCAGCATGAGACTACCCTATGGACCCTGCCCCCGTAAGGTTCCATGTGGAATTAACCTCGGAATAGAAAGCCACCCCCAAATAGCACATTGTGCCAGGGTGAGGCTGGGTGGCTGCCAGGTTCTGTGCTAAGGCAGCGTCCAGGCTGAGTGATCCGGTCACACACTCCACCCCCCACCCCACCCCCTACCCACCCATCCTCCTTGGAAGCCACTGTGAAAGTTTCTCTCAGGCTCACCCCAGGGCACACTGCACCCTGGTGGGTGGCCCACCGCTGCTCATTCTGGCCCAGTCACCCATCCAGACCTGCTGTGCCACATCCCCATCCGTCTGAGGAAACTGTCTGGGACACAGAAAGCCATTCTCCCGCCTCCTCCTGGCTACTACGTCCATAAAAGGGCCGGCGCCTGGCCCCTGTCCTTGGAGGAGCCCCGTCTGCTCCGGCCTGTCCATCTCTTCGATGTCTCCCTCGAGCCAAGATAATAAAAGGGGAAAGTTTATTCTGCTCCTTCCAGAGTGCACACCAATTAGCATTTTCAAAATTACCATTGGAGAAATACACCTAATTAGCCACTTTAAAGGAAAGCTTTTTTTTTTTTTGAGAAAAAAAAAGTCATAAATTTCTAACTGGCCAGAGCTTGGAGACACTTTTAAAGCTAATTGTGTGTTTCTGCTACTAACAGGGGAATTGGGAAAAGTTAGAAATGGGTTTTATGACCTTGGTGGGAAGGGGAGGGAAGTGGCTGGCTGACCTCGCCGGGCCAGGGAAGGGTTAATTTCTACTTACTGGAAGTGCGGGGCCTGCCCCTCTCACTCTGCCTCTGCCCCCCTCCCTCCATCCCCACCTCTAGTCCAGCCTGGCTCCAGGACAACCTACCTGCCCTTAAGCTTAATGAGAGACAGGCCTGCAGGGGACACCCAATGCAAGACAAAGTGAGAAGAGCGAGAGGGAAGCTAGACAAGAAAGAAGCTCTGGAGGAAACAGAGTCAGGAGCCCCCGCCAGAGTCCAGAAGTCTGTTTCTCATTTGGGTTTCCCGTTAAATGACGCCCGATGCCTCGGTGTGACTGGCGTGGGGCCCTGGGCTGCACATGTGGCGCACTCAGCCTGTTCCAAACGGGAGGCCCCCGGGGCTTCTGCAGCCCTTCGGCTTCCTGCAGGCTCCCTGCTCCAAGGCCTCTGCCTCCCTGGTCCCAGAACTAAGAAGTCACTTCCCAAGGCGCAGGCACCAGGCTCTGAGGTACCACTTGCCCCCCCACCCCACCCGTGATGCTCCCACAATGACACAGCTGGAGGGAGAGCTTCCAAATGGGTCAGTGGGTTCCCCCATGAGGGGCATCCCCCTACCCCCGGGCTGGGTTGCAGTGCAGAGGCTAAGGGAAGAGCAGAGAGGTATTGTTGTCTTGCTGAACCCCTGATCCCACGTGAGGTACACATGTGGGGCCAGGGTCATGCTTGCCTGACACTAGGTGTGGCCTCCTGGTGCATGGAGGGAGTTGAAGCAGGTGTCTGAGTTTTAAAAAATGGAAAAAAGAGAGAACCAGAAATGGGAAGCCATTCGCTCCAGTAGATTTAGTACCAAATTTGTATGTCTGACTCAGTCCTTGTAAACATATTTTTCATTCATTAAAACTCGTGTTTCTGTATGTTGAAGGAGACTACTGGGAAATTACACACAGTTTGGAAACCTGCTCTGGAAAGCCCACAGCATGCATTCTCAATGGGGGCAACAGTGCCCCCAAAAGGGTGACACCTGGAAGGCAACAAATGTAACATTTCATAATACCCAATGCTCAGCCCTACCTGACAAATTCTCATACCTGTTGTTTCAGAAGAATTAAACTTTTTTTTTCCTAGAGAGGGAGGTAATAATGGAAAAAGGTTGAGCCGAACCGGTTTGGCTCAGTGGATAGAGCGTCAGCCTGCGGACTGAAGGGTCCCGGGTTCTATTCCGGTCAAGGGCATGTACCTTGGTTGCGGGCACATCCCCAGTAGGGGGTGTGCAGGAGGCAGCTGGTCGATGAATCTCTCTCATTGATGTTTCTAACTCTCTATCCCTCTCTCTCTTCCTCTCTGTAACAAGTCAATAAAATATATTTTTTTTAAAGAAAGAAAGAAAGAAAGAAAGAAAGGAAGGAAGGAAGGAAGGAAGGAAGGAAGGAAGGAAGGAAGGAAGGAAGGAAGGAAGAAAGAAAGAAGGAAGGTTGAGAAATGCTGGCTGAGGTCAATGGCCCCAGGGTCACACTCCAGAGCCACACAGGCCAGGGCTGGGCCAAGCATATTCACCTCCTGGGGATCGACCTCAGCCGACTACAGGAGAAATGGGGCAGAGGAGTGGAAACCAGTCAGCGAGCTCTAAGGCCTCATGGCAGGCAATGAGCAGCTTTCAGTGGTAGGCACTTCGCACAGTCCTGGAGGCAGAAGCAGCCAGAGTGTGAGATGCTGCTGCAGAGCCTCTTCCCACCGCTGACCCCACACCTAAGCCCTGGGAGAAATGGGGTGCCAGGTGGACATGCCCCTGCTGAGGCAGGAACAGAATGTGGGAATGAGAGGATTCGGGGCCTTAAAAACAACTGGTGAGCTGGGTGCTCTCAGTGGAGGGCCTGGAGGAACAAGAGGGAGCGAGGAAACGCTGGGTCCCCAGCACTCCACAGGCACCCCTCATACTGAATCCAGAGGCTGGGCAAGAAGGAGGAGAGAGATGCCCAGCAGAATGGATAGCATGGGCTCTCCCTTCACACTCACTAGTGATAGTTCCTGAGACCCATTCCCTAACTACACCCTCAGAGCTGAATCCTCCAAGCAAACAGTGGTCTGACCAGCCTCAGCCTCAATGGACAGCTCTGGGTCTGCCAGGAAGAACTTGGGGTCAAACGTATTTGACTTCAAGCATGGGGTGAACATCCTTGTGACCTTGGAAAGTCAAGGTCCTCGGGGAAGGGTTCTGACCCCACTGTCTGTACCCAGTGCCTTCTCCAGTACATCACACCCTGAGTGTGTCATACATCTTGTGGATGGCTCTTTATCATATGTTTCCTCTGAAGGAAAATGGGAATGATGGTGTCCCCTACCTCAGAGGGATTTTGTGAATGTGAATAGTTCATTAAGCCACAGGCAAGGTGGGCCTCCTCGCTACCCTCCACCCAGCCCCTCTCGTCTTCCCTTTCTAGGAAACATAGTGCTTTTATTAGAAGTCCTCTCATAACATTTCTGCAGAGTAGGTGAGAAGAGGAATGGGGGAGGGGAAGGCATTGTTGTCACAGACAGAGGAATTGAGGTGCACCTCAAGGAGGACCTGAGGTGACAGGGATGAATGACCCTGAGAGCTCCCCAAGGGCCTTGAGCATGGTATCCTCTGCCTGGTCCCACTGGGGACAAAAAAACTGTGCTGTCAGGGGACACATTCCTCTCAGCAGGGATGTGCCAAGAAATGCTTATTTGAGTCTCTTTTCTGGGTTCTGGCCCAAGTAAGGTAGTCCTCTTGCTACTTGCACCAGGATACACTACCAGGAGCCCCAGTTCACCTGCTCAGGCCCAAATCAGCAGGATGCCCCCTGTGCTCCCCACCACTTGTCCTCCCTGGCTTTCTGGGGGAGGGAGTGACAGATGGGTCAGATGTAGCAATTATTTTTTCTCTCACAAAAGCACAAACAATTCCACGCCAAGAGGGTAAAACCCTGCTCCCTGTTGCCACTGGCAGAATCCCCAGGGAGCCCTACCAACGTCACGGAGACAGCGGAGAAGGAAAACATAGCCAGGCCATTGGGGCCTGGGAGCAAGAGGGAGACTTATTTGTGCCTGATTAAACCAAAGCTCCCAACACCCCAATGAGTGCTTCTTCTTACCACCCCACCTCTCAAACACAAGAGCGGTGAGGGGTGGCCCTCTTCAAACTCTCCCTGTGCCCACCCAGTGCAGACACAGCCTCCAGCAGACAGCCCGACTCCGGCAGCCGCCGGGTCCTCATCTACCTCCCACTCCATTGCTTGCCTGCAATTGTTTCCAATCAGTTTAGGAAACAGCTCCTAGAACAATTAGAAAGCATAACAAGAAAGAATTACATAATTATAGTCCATCTAGATCTCAGGCGCTTTAAAAAAAAAAAAAAAGGCTGAACTGAGTCCAAACACGATCAATGTGAGGAAAGAGATGGCATTCCTGGTGAAGAGTTAGGGTACCCAGGAGCCCAGGGGTGGGAGGAGGAAAGTAGCTCCTGTGTTCAATGCTGGCCAAGCCAGGGCCCTCACTGCTGTCCAGGCCACAGTCTCAGAGGAAGAGTCAGAGAGGACATGAGCCATCCTAATGCAATGCAGACCATTCTGCAGGACAGGTAGACCAGAGAGCTGTGTCCACTTGGGAGGAGGATGTGGTCTTAGAGACTATACAGCCCACACTGATGAGGAACCGAGATACAGAGAGGCAAAGGTCTTATCCCAAACCACACAGAACTCAGGATTCTAAAACCCCAGCTGGTGCTTTGACCCTTTGCAGGCCCCATGACACAGGCCTTTGATTTGTAGGCTAGTAGCTAACTGGGCCTACAGACTGGGAGAGGTGGCAAATCCTTTATTCTTGACTGAAAAGGGGGGGGGGGTAGAGGAAGAACTTTGTCCTCTAGCTCAGGGTTCCAAAGTTTATCCTACAGAGGGCCAGAGAGTAAATATTTGGGCTTTGTGGCTATGTGGTCTCTGTTACAACTAGTCAAGGCTGCTGTTGTAGCAAGAAGGCAAACCTAGACAAGATGTAAACAAAAGAGCATGGCTGTGTTCCAGCAACATGTCATTTGTGGACACTAAAATTTGAATTTCATATCATTTTCACATGCCATGAAAGATTATTCTTCTTTTGATATTTTCCCCAACCATTAATACATGTAAGAACCATTCTTGGCTTGTATAAAAGTAGGAGGTGGGTCAGACATGGCCCGTGGATTGTGGCTGCTGACCCTGCTCCCTCCAGCATGTTGAAGAGATGCTGTGTTGTTCTGGTTGCTCCGAACCCAGAGTGTAAACAGGTCTGCGTGGACTCACATGGAACGTGGAACATCTGGGTGGTCTTTGCTGGGTCAAGTCGGCATGATAGGCCAGGCTATCACCAGTCCTCAGGAAAATCACACTATAATGCTTGCTCAAGACATCCTTGCTATCTGTGAGCACCGTGCCCCCAGAAGCACCTGGGCAAGAAGAGGAGACGTTTCCCCAGCCAGGCAAGTGACCCCTCCCAGGGAGAAAATGGAAGAGAGATTGTGCTCCAATGAGCCCCTCTTTAGACAAGACAGAGGGCCTTCTATCATATAAGGTAATAAAGGATCAGCCCCCTGGCTTTCTATGCAGCACAACCCAACTTACCAACATGCCCTTCTACTGCCTCTCCTTTCAGTATTAGGAAGTACATCTATCTTCATTCCTTTGAAACCAATGTATTATGTTGAATGCCTATTCTACAACTGGGCACAGGATATCACACACATTCTGAAACCAGGTCTCCATGCAGTTAATAATGAGTACCTTGAGGTTTTCGACTTACTCCTCTTTCATCCCCAGCACCCAAATAGGGTAAATAAATTCATGTGCAAGATGAAAATGTTTAGAGGCATAAGAAAGACAGATCTTTTCCTATGCAAGCTGAGAGGAGGGAGAATTGTGCCCAGCTGAGAAAAGTCAAGAAAGGTCCAATGATAGTGGAGGCAGTGGAGATAATGTGGACAAGATGGGTGAGATTGGGGTATGGACAGTTGGGGCAGAGAGAGAGGAAAGAAGAAATTCCAGCCAGAAGGAATAACAGCAAGGGCCTCAGGCATAATGGTGTCTGTAAGAACATGGGGAGTTTAGCTTGCTGACTCATGCGCCTGCCAGAGGAATAACAATGAGTGCCATGAGCCCAGAGTGAAGCTTTATGTAGATCAGGAGGACCCAGAGTGTCAGGCAAAGGAGTTAAAGCTTGTGTAGGTGGTAGGAGGTGTTGAGTCTTCTGAGCAGAGGTAGTTGAGTGGCAACGAGTTCAGGAAAATTAATATGTCAGCAGAGTACCTGAGGACTGGTGTGAGCAAGGAATCCATTTAAAGAAACCTTGAACTAGCACAGAAGCAGACATATCAGGCCAGTCCACTGGAGGAGCAGAAGAATGGTCTGAGATGACATGAGACTTACAAAGTGACTACAGGCTCGATGCATGAAATTTGTACATGGAGATGGGGGTGAGGGGAAAGGTGTCCCTCAGCCCAGCCTGCACCCTCTCCTAATCTGGGACCTCTGGCTCCTAACCACTTGCCCACCTGCCTGCCTGCCTGATTGCCCCTAACTGCCTCTGCCTAGGCCCTTACTGCTGCTGCTTAGTCCAGAAGGTTGTCTGGTCTAATTAGCATAGTATGCTTTTATTATTATAGATTAGTGGTTATGAGTGTAGACCCTGGGGGTCAAATAAGCTGGACTCAAAATCCAACATTAGCACTTAGTATTGTAGATGGTTAATCCTATCAAGGACTCAGTTTCCCCACCTGTGAAATGAAGTAATAATCTTATAGGGTCATTGTGAAGTTTAGATGAGGTTATAATGTTCAATAAACACTAGCTATTATTGTTACTTTTTACCAGAGTAACTTTACCATACTAGGTAAATTCATAACTAGTAAAAATGCTGTTTGCATGCTGTGATAAATACTACATGTTTCCATAAATGACCAGCAGGAAAATTATGTCCATGTCAGAAGTCACAATTGAGCCAGACAAGCTTCTTTGCATCAGCAGAGAGGTGGGTAGCTGACAGCATTCTACAATCCCCACCTGCCTCCCTCCTTTCTCACCTCTAAACCCTGGATGGTGGGGCCCCTGCCACATCTTTGGGGAGCTGACATACACCCTCGCAATCATTTCCCAGAGTCAGCTAGCAGCAGCCAGCAATCAGAGCTGTAGAGCTCTACAGGAGACCTTTGTCCAGAAAGTGAATATGCTCTACAGAAAACTCACAGCCCCAACACTGTGGGAGGGCAGGAGGCAGGGAGGAAGTCCTGACACAGAAGCCAATTTCTTTCTTAGAACACGGGATATCACAGGATTCAAGCTAAGGCCTCTGACAAGCAGGCAAGTCCATACTCAAGACTGGTGACCAGGTACTCCATTGGCCTCTGACCTGCTGGGAAATGACCAGCAGCAGGGCAAAAAGATCACAGGGCTTTGGATGTAAGCATCCATAAGCTCCAATCTTGAGGTCACCCTTCCCTGGCCATGAGACTCTGTAAACAAAGACAGCAGGTAAATGAGGATACATGCAATAATGTGTGGTGAACACAGACTGTGTAGCCCAGTGCCTGGGACCTCTGGTGTAAAGGCTGAGGAGTCTGGACTTCCGTGGTATGACTGAAGTTTTGTTCACCATCTGAGATGAAGATGGGGCCCCCTTTTTCTTAATCAATGCCTGCCTTGGGTGAGGAAGGAACAACTGGGGGGAGGAAGTACATCTAACCAAACCCAGAACCTCCCCACACTCTCCCCAGGGCCTCTGTGGTGGCTTTACCCCATACACTCTCAGCTGGCCCCTGGTTCTCCTTCAGGGATTCTCCACATAGTCCAGTTGCCACCCACCCCATTCCCTATCACCATCTGGATTTCCCATCCCTGCATCTGAAGGGGGAAATGTGACCCTGAAGGAAGACTCACCAGCCACTGGGTATTCCCAAGGAAGCCCTCAGTCAGTCCTCTTTGCAATTCCCTTCAGACCCCATTTGACAACTGACCATTGTCTCCCAAGAGCAGGGATGCCAGACTGAATGAGTAGAAATGGGGATTTAAAAATAAAAGAAGAAAGAAATATACTCTGTTCCCAGGAAACCCTCTCCACACTTCTGCATTTCCATCTGGTTGCTACTGGCAACCAGGCAATCATATTTTTCTAGTCCTAGATATAATCATCATAATCAATACAGGGTATTTATCCCACTCCTTGGTCTCAAGGAACTCAAAGATTTTCACATCTATTATCCCGTCTTCACTCATATGGGGGCAATCCAGGGAGGAAGGGTATATGTTGGGGTGTGGGGTGGGGAAGGACTGAAGTCCTGTCTCTATTTAACAGATGGAAAAACTGAGACAAGGGGTAAGCGAGGGAGGCTGTGATGAATGGATCATGAGGAGAGAGTATTGCCTGCAGACAGTCCTCTCTACATACATGTTCTCAATTAATTCTCAACATGCCTGGGGAGTAGCTTCATTTCACTCCTCTTACAGATAAGGATTAAGCAGTTTGTCCAAAGTCACACAGCAAGAAATGGCATTGCTGAAATGCAAATTGGATCTTTGGAGTGTCTTTTTCCCCCAATAGTGTCTCTGCAAAGAACTATAATACACTCTTACAATCCCCATGCATCTTCTATCAGTTGCTGTCATAGCACCGTTGATGCAGATCATTCCATTAGTTGCTCTTATGTCTGTAATTTTTCTCTTGAGTTCTGCTTGATACCAGTACCAAATGGGCAACAGGGACAAAAAGAAATGACAAGATTGAAGCATTTGACTGGGTTGGCAAAGTTAGAAGCTATATTTAATTTCCAAAATACTATGGATGTTCCCTCACCGGAGTAAAAAAAAAATCTTGAAAAAATAAATCAATCTTTTCCACTGTGAAAATCATTCATCACTTCCGACAACTCTGTGATGTTACCTGTGTTACTAAAGCAACTGTTTCGATGTCACCCTTTTATTATAGCAGCTGGAGTGATGCTTAGAAACATGCCTTGGGGGTCCCCGAAGTGGACATCCTAAACACCTTCCGTTCAAAAGGCTTTGGTGCCCGCCTTGCTAATTAGTGCTGAACACGCGACTGCCAGTGAAAGGACAACAAATAAAACACACCTGGAAGAGGAAATGTGACCACAGGCAGAACGGCTCTAACTAGGGTGTTTTTCTGAGCTTTATGTGCAGAGTTCATTTCCCTTTGGAGACGGCACGAACACCACTGAACAAGAGAGCTGTGGGCTGGCGTCAGAAGCTTCCTCTCTGTTCTCTGAACAGAGAATCACCTGGAACCACCCAGCCTTTTGCCATTTCCCTGACTCAGAGTGAGGCACATGTTACTGCTTGGAAGGAGAGGTACCCACCAGGGACACCTCCGATGTCTTGAGAAATTATGGAGAGGGCTCAGGCCATCCCTGCCTTACTGCTGTCTCATCTAGCATCTCTCTGAATTCTAGAAGAGCTACCATATTGGAAAGTTCCCTTTATAACCTCATTAAACTCTATTGAGTAGGCAGAGAAGGACAATTAGAAACATATGCCCAATATACCAGAGCCCAGGCTACAGATGCACAGAAAGTAAAATTGGGAACCCAAATCCCTATGGATGATGATCAATGTCAACCAATCAAAAAAGGCTTGTGAACACCTTCTAGTATACTTACTTGTAACTGCCCAATCTGGGCATATCCCCCCCCCCGGCTGCCTGCCCACCCCACACAGCCTCACCAGACCCCACAGACACTGCCCACCTTAGGGCTCCCTCCCCTTCTGTTCCCCTATCTCCTTGGCTCCTGACATTTTGCTCTCCTCTCTCCCTCTCCCTCCCCATCTCCATTGTTGGCATCAGATCTGACTCTCACCATCAGATTTCAATGCTCCCTTTGGCCGCAGTTTGCACCCAACCCCCAATTCCATGGTTTTCTGGCCGCAGTGGGTATCCACATAGTCTGTCCCTGGACCCAGCCCACGTTATCCAGCTGGTTGGCAGGGAGGGAGGGCAGGGGGGCGAACAGACTGTAGGCACTGTGCAGTGTCCCTCCTAGAAATGTAGCAAAACTCAAACTAGAAGTTCAGATTCTCCAAAACACAGATCCATTTGAGGCCCTTGTCAATTCCCACTGTTCCAATTCTAGCTGGCATGGCTTCCTAATCCCAGTGATGCCTTTCCTTTGTGTAAGACCTGCTCTTCCCAAAGAGCTTGCCATTTGTTGTCTCTTTTTAGCCTGATACCATCCTTGGGGCTAATGCTGTCAGATCAAAGAGCATGATCTCCATTGGGGACACTGAGGCACACAGCCCATGAATGGTCAGAACATCATGCTGTGCTTGGCTGGGGCCATCCTTGGCTATCTGAGCATGACCTTGACTAGTGCAGGTGTAGGGGAGTGACAGGATGAGACTATGCAGATGGAACATGTGAGCACACCTGCATGTCTTGCCCTGCAGGTGGTGAAAACCAAAGTCCCCCTTCTGACTTCTCACCTGGATGAGGAGACCAAGTCTACCTCCCCCCCCCCCCCCGTTGCTCTCCCCTCTCTGTGCATGGCAGGCACTGCTCAGGGCTGCAACTATGCTTCTTGCCTCTGGACACACCAGCCTGTATCTTTGAGATTGGAGCAGGAAGTGCGCATGCCTTGCTTCAGGCTTCCTGGCCACGCAGGGCCAGGTCTTCACTTAGAAGGGCAGCCGCATGGCAGAGACTGGCTGAGATCCGCAGTCCTCACTCAGTTGTGGGCCCACAAACTCCTGCCAAACGAGTAGCAGTAGCCTCGGGGGGGAAACAAGGAAGGCAGGAAAATAACCAAGGTGGGGAGAGGGGAGAGATTCTGAAATCTGGACAACATCAAGAGCCGGTTTCCATGGCAACTGCTCCTTATTACAGTTGCTCAAACTGCAGCCTGTTCTAATCAGCGCTGTGGATGGAGCCTTCAGCCCAGCTCCGTGATGCCTGGGTCCTCCCCAGACAGGAGGACCACTGACACCCCCCAAATACCACACTCTCCTCATGAAGGAAAGAGAGGTCAGAGCTTAAAGGGCGATGCTTGTTCAGGAGGAAAAGGAAGGTGAGGGGTGCTGACAAGAGTGGAAAGCGGGGGAAGACTCAGAGTCGTAGGTGCAGCCTTGCAGAAGTGCGGGAGTTGTCCGTGTATGTGTAAGAGGATGCTGAGCTTTGTGCTGGTGAGCCTTTAAGCACCCAGGTGACATGTGATGGCTGCAGCCACCATGCCAGTGAGGGCACCTCCGGGCACATCGACTGAGCCTGTACCCATCTCCCTTCCCTTTTCTAACACCTTGCAATGCTCTCTCCTTGCTCCTCTCTTGCAAAGCTCCAATCTGAGAGACAGAGGACAGGGTCAGTGCTCAGCTGGAAACAGGCCCGGGCAGCTGCCAGCCATTGCTCCAAGGGCTGGGGATGGAGAACAATGCCCCGAGGTCCTCTAGACTTATGCTGCAGTGAAGGGTTTATGGCTGAGGGGCTCTCCGCACAGATTCCAGACGCCTTAGTTCCCTGAAAATGATTGGTGACTTACAGGTTTTCCTGCAATCCACAGATGGGGCCTTAGAGGTGAACGACTTGTCAAAGTCACCCGCGGGGTCTGGTGTCAGGCTGGAGACTGTCCCCAGAAAACTGAACTCCCGTCTCTCTGCACGCTCGGAGCTGCCCCTCCCTCCTCCTGTGCCCATCTGGCAATCACCCAAACACGCTGCAAATCAGATGACATATGACACACCACACTCGGCCCCGCTCTGAAAGGAGCCCGTCTAGGGGGACCAGGGGTCTGGTTTATATTTTAAGCAGCTAGAGTGAAAAACGGGGGGCTGATGAGGTAAGGCCATGGCAATGAGCACCGTGCAGCTGTCCGGGATAATTACTTCGCCTGGCTACCCTAGACCCGGGAGCTGGACACGGGGGAAGGTTCGCCCCATAGATTGTGAGCAATGGGGACAGAGCCCTACGGCTTCAGGAACTTCAGCTCTCCACCTGCACCCAAACACAGAAGAGGGAGCCAGAGGGATGGAAAAATCTCAAAGCACAGCTATCGTCCCCCCCAATTTCCAATGCTCAGAAAGTACCAGAGAAAAAGTCCCAGTCAAACCTCCCCTAAGTTTTCACATAGAAAATCGGGCCCCTGAATTTTAGCTGATGACCCAAGAGACATTGGGAAACCTAAAATCAGCCTAGGACAGAAATCAGTAAAAAGGTTATTGGTTGATCTCTTACCCTCTCTCCGCGCACACACCCACCCCCCAACCCCCGCCCCCGCTGGCCTTCCCTCATAGGTTGTACAGTCTGTTCGATGCTCCTATGTCTCTGATTCTATTTTTGCTCATCAATTTATGTTGTTCATTATGTTCCACAAATGAGTGAGATCATATGATATTTATCTTTCTCTGACTGGCTTATTTCACTTAGCATAATGCTCTCTAGCATGCATATGAACAAAACCAATGGGCACAAACAATATGGGGGGTGAGGGCTTGTGCTTGGGGGAGGAGGTGGAAAGGGAGAGATCAATGAAGAGGGGAAAGGAAGACTCATGTAATACTTTAAACAATTAAGATTTTTTTAAAAAAACACAAAAAGGTCATTGAACAGGAGAAGTGGAGGAAGAGGCTAAGGAATGTCTGCCAGAAGCTAGGAATGACCTGAGAAAATCCCTGCCCACTCCCTCCAATGGGATGTGGTTCTGTGTGCTCAACTCACAGCCACCATGCCCCACAGATAGAGACGGGTATTTGGGGGCTGGGAAACTTGCACTGTTGGCCTCCTGACGCCATCACTCAGGAGCTGTGTGGAGCCACCTGGCTCGAGTTTTGCCAGGTTTCCTGGCTGCAGTGTCCCTGGGTGCTCCATTTCACAAAAGTGTGACTTGTTCAGGGATAGCACCCATCTTGGCTTTGGACTCCGCATTATGGGTGCACAAAGAATGTGCTCAGGTAATTTCCTTCAGGCTCCCCCTTCCTTGGCTCCCTGGGTCCTCAGATGCAAAAGTCTACTAGCTGACCCCGTGGAGAAGAGAATCCAATTCAGGTGGCCACCAACTCACATCAGGTGTTTGTTTTGCTCTTATAAGAGACTCTCCAGAAGCACAATGGTCATGACACACAGCGTAAAGGCCCAGGTCATTGCCAATAGCCAGAAAGCAGCTCACTGCCATTCCCTTCATGGTCCTGAGCTCTAATCATTAAAGGGCCTGATGAAATTGACTCCCCGGGGGCAGGAATCTAGCAGGGAGGGATGTGCACATAGAGTGTGCCTGTGTACACGCTCATAGACACACATTCTGACCAATTAGATTGCAATAATTGGTGGCGTATGGGGGGCTCCGTGTAACTGGGTGCACGAGATTACAAATGGAAGAAGGGCTGCATCTGAGTCCAAAAAGCTGCAGGAACTATGCCTCTGCACCCAAAAATCTGTCGCCAACTGTCCCAAATTGATTCTCCAAGCTCCTCTTCCTTTCACTCTTCCCCATGCAAAGGACGCAGAGACCACTAAGTGCTCACCATCTGAAAATACCGAAAACTGAGAGGTGGTGATGGCAGTGACATGGGCACTCACACAGAGACTCTCTAATCGCCCGGTGTAGTGCCAGCAGGCGAGAGGGCCCAGGCTTAGAGAGGACAGCCTGACTAAGCACGCGGCTCACTCACAGCCGGTGAAAACCACGGTCCCACTGAGAAAGGGAGTCAAGATGAGGAGGAGTGAAAGGTGGAGTTAGCAAGAGCCAAGAAGAAGCAAGGGTTCTACAGAGGGAGGGTTGTGGTGGTGGGAGCCACATTCACTGTGTGGCTGTGGGTAAATGACACTCAGGAGTCGGTTCTGACCTGGGGGCTTGGAGAAGCGGGTCTTTGGTTCACTCTCTGCTGGAAAGAAAGTCTCAGCACCACTTACAGATAGGAAAGCATGTGTGCGTGTGCGGGTTTGTAAGCAACATGCCAAAGGCACCTGTATGTAACGATGTCAAAGGGACACAGACTAGTGAAAACGTGACCACTCGGAGCGTTGATTTTCTCACCTGTGACATGTAGGTGATTTTAAGCAACTCTTTCAGAAGGTGATATGATCTATGGATAAAAACACTGGGCAGGTGCCTAGCATGCAGTAGGTGCTCAATAAACATCCATTTGTTTTATTATTTCCCAGCCCCTCATTAGCTAAGGTCTGAAACAGCAGAAGTAGGAGGGGCTGCATACATGTCAATATTATTTGCAACATGGCTAGTGCTCACATTACCCAGCTAAACCTGGAACTGCTAACTTCCGAACCACAGGATGAATGTTCGCAGAGGGTGGTAATTCTAGCCAGATAACCTCAATACCAGCCTCCTGCATATTGTGAAATGTCACATAATTATAATAGCAAGCCAAGGGCTCTGACAGCTGGCTGTGGCAATGGCCCTTTTTTGCCACTCACTAGCCTGTCTTAGCCCAGTGCTCAGCACCTACGAAAAACTCAATGGATGTGCGAGTTTTGTGGGGTTTTTTTTTTAATACAATTCGATATAGTTTTTATGGTCTAACCTGTTCTTTTCTTCAATCTTCCTTATGACTGATCGTCAGAACATCAAAACAACAGGCTTTGTTCCAAATGAACTGGCCACTTCTGTACAGCAAGTAGAAAACCTTCCACAGGATGATGTCTACAGTCTAATATGCCATGATGCTCTGAAACAAGCGGACGTATTAATTCTTCAACCAGCACTGAGCGGCACTGGCATGCCCATTTTAAGCCCTTTATCCCAGGCAGCAAGCATTAGCCCTCATTATTACCACGCATAGTGTTCTTCCTATCGGCAAGAGCTTTACCGCCCCTGGTTCGTTCAGCAGCCCTGGCATCACTCATGAACTGCAGTCCTCATTTTATCTCTGGCCTGGAGGGAATTGAGAAGCAGAAAACTGTTTCTGCCGGATCCAGCTGCCCTGACGCTTGAGGCTCAGCTGGCAGGTGCCAGAGCTCCAGACACGTGGCCCACAGATGTAACGGGCCCACCTCGCTCAGGCTCGGCAATCACGGAGGCCAGCCCTTCTGAGAGAACTCACCTCTGAGCCGCTGACGATGCTCCAGGCTGCCTGCGGACAGGTGTCTCTGAGTGTGTGACACCTTGCTTTAGAACACACGAATGTCATGCACTTAGTTATCTACATATTACACACATACACATATATCTACACACATATATGCATACATGCACATGCATATGCATAAACTCACGCATATGTGCATACCAATGCCTAACTACCATTCCTATTTACCTTAGGTGACACATCTGCTAGGGATGTTTGTGGGAGAAGAAGGGACATTTTCTGCTGCTTAAACAGTTTCTGGAACCTAAGCATTTGCAAAGCACCGGTTAAAGGGACAAGCCCTGAACTCAAAGGTGAATGCAAATGATGACCAACCCAAGTTCTGGGTAGTAATGCTTTCTACTCTCTCTTGTCTCTCCCTACAGTCACTGGCAGACGTCTTCACGCAGTTACCTGCTTTCCTGAGGCCCTCCAGGCCCTGCTGACGGAGGGATTCCAGGGTGAGAAGCATCCCATTCCTGACCCCAGAAAATGTCCCAACGCCAGTGAGCAGTGTGGTGCTTCTCTGAAGCTCGAGTGTTAAGATAATGCATTTCTGGCGAGCTAATCGGAAAACCTTACTTTGTGTGTGTGTGGGGGGGGGGGGGGAGCATTAATGCGTGTGTGGGGTGTGTGCATTGCTACCACAGAACGCACGTTTATCTTTATGGAAGTCAGTGACATCCTCCCGTGTCCCACGATGAAGCAGCTGCAAAAGTTTTGAGCTTCAACCTGCAGGAAAACGCCACAGACATATGCTGTGCAGACAAACACCTGGAAGGCAGTTCGCAATTCTTTGAGGTTGCTGCCTTTCGCAAGCAGCTGTCAAATCGCACCAGATCAACATGACACAGCAAATAACACCATGACACGCAACCGGCAACTTTGGAAAATACACTCTGCCCACCCCAAGCCCCGCCTGCCTTCCCCAGCACACGCTGCTGTCTTTAAACTAACGACCCTGAAACTGCTGAAAAGGCCTGGCGGGCCATCTACCCTGTGGCAGAAGATAGCAATTGCACTGCCCAGAGGCAAGAGGTCCCACTGCATCGACAAATTGCCCACTCCTGGAGCACAGGTTTAATACGACAACAATTCCTAGGGCGTGCGGTTGTAATTCTTTCTGCTCCTTCCTCCCTCCTCCTAAAGCTGCTAGCAAATGTTTTTCCAGTTTCCTTTTTTTAAAGGCCCTCCAATGAACCTCTTCGAGTAAATGGACTATTTCACCAGGATGGGTGATTATCGGGTACTTGTTTGTGCAAAGAGCCAACTATCCGGGAGGCAGGGTGTAGCCGCTGCGGTGGGGGTTTTGCCAGTAAGGAGTAAAATGTTTTTAAAAAATCGTATCTGACTGTCTTTGCGGCAACCCTGCTGGGCTCTGCAGGGTTTCGCTTGGGCATCTGGTACCGGAGGGAGCGAGAGCAGGGAAGGTTGATAAGCAGACGATACTGCTTTAGAGGCAGACAGCTATGCGCTTTTTACCTTTCCAAAACATTCTGACAGCTGCTCTCGCATTTTATTTCCTAAAACCCATGTCAGGTAAGGAAGGGGAGCGTCCCGTTTTTATGTCTGTTTCACACCTGGGGGAGATCTAAGACTTGGGGCACTGAAGCTCCACTTCCTCAGCTCCATCACAGGGACGGCGGACCCCGGTTCCTTCCAGGCTAAACCACAACGCTACAGCCCAAGTTCACAGGGTGAGCTCTCACCTGGGACAGAGCTAGAACTCGGCTGACGTCTGCCCCGGAGCCTGCCTCTCACCTGCATTGCAACAAAATGCAAATTCCAACAGTGCTTTCTAAACTTGGCTTTGTCGCTGAACTTGCTATGGTATTTTGGACAAGCTGTTTTCCTTTTATAGTATTTTGAAAGACTGAGCTGTAAGCGGGGCTGGGAGCTCCTCGGGCCACGGTTAATTCTTTCTAGGTTTGCACCACCCAGCACAGTGCTAGGAATAGAGTGTCTTCTCTGTACATGTTGTTCTCGTTGAACCCCGAACAACAGCAGAATTCTCTTACCTCCACGCACATCCCTGAGCTGGGAACACGGGATCAGGAGCCCAGGACACTGCCCGTGGACCCCAAGGCTGGAGAATTGTGCGTGTCCGTGTGCTCCTTCCCCTGAGCTCCGCCTTTTTAGGTAGTAATGATGCTTTTGGAGTTTATTTACGCCATTTCACATTAAACATATAAAGTATACATTATACATTTCACATTAAACATATAAAGTATTCATTATGAAATATAGATATCTATATCCATACATCTCTCTCTATTCTATTAATATGTATATGTATATGTATATGTGTATGTGTATGTGTATGTGTATGTGTATGTGTATGTATATGTATATGTATATGTATATGTATATGTATATGTATCCTGACTCTACCACATTTAGAAAAACCAATTCAGTCAAATAATGACCCCATTGCCCTTCCACCGGTTGGGAAACAAAGGTCTCACACAGAGGGATATGCCCGAGGCCAGCGGAGCCTGAATGTCAGAGCAGCATGACCCCCAAGGTTGACCTGGCGGAAGAGGCCGGAGGCTGGCCCAGGGTGGGCTTTGAGGAGGTTCTTCAGGGTCAGGAGTACCACGTGCCCCACCAAGGAGCGGGTCACCAGTGCTCTCGGTGGAAACGGCATGCAAGTGACATTCCTGGCCTTGAGTCACGTCAGCCATAGCTGGAGATAAAAGGAGGCCCCAAATGTTCCGATTTTGGGGGTCTATCTACTCATCCTGTCTGGGGAAGAGCTCCAGGCCCTAAATGATCATATTCGGCTTTGGGGGCTGGCCTGGGAGGTCAAGGGCAAAGAGAGGACAAGCCCCTGTCTGAAGGGGTAGAGAAAACCTGACCAGTGAGAGCAGAGCTGGAGAGTAAGCGAGCATGTTAGTGTCGCCTGCCTAGATTTCAGGGTCAGAGCCCCGAGGTCCCCGAGGACAGCAGCTGGGGAGCCCGCAGCTTGTGTGCGAAATTGAATGCTAGCAAGCAAGCAGGGAAGCCAAGGGAACCCAGGAAAGATGGGCGTGAAGCACCCGCAGCACCCAGCGCACTTTCAGAAGTTGGAACAGATGTCCCTTCCACCCTCTCCTCCTGGGAATGCCTGGAGATTTTTACTTTCTGGAATGGGCAGCTTGCCCCACCACCTACGTTTTCTTTCTGGACTCCAATCTGCTGCTTCTCCGCGGGAATCTTCCGTTCTTTTCCTTTTTGCTTTTAGATGCTGACTTTCATCCTGCCAAATGTTGTCACTCAGAGAAGTCCCCTTCCACAAACTCATTTCCAGGATGTGGTGAGTACTTATTAAGCGTGCACGTTGCCCAGGCCCTAGGCATGCCTGGGACATCGGCTAAGACACCCACAGCGCCAGGCCTCCCGGGGCTAACAATTTAGTGTGGAAGGCACCAGGTGGCCCCAGAAGCACTGCCTCTACCTCCTGACTGTCTGTGTGGCTTCTTCTGGGCGTCCCTTCGGTTACCTTGCCCAGACCTGACAGGCTTGTCCACAGGGCTGATATTTGGGTCAGTAGGGTGCTCTGGGTTGTTTATAAACAGCGTCAGCTCTGACTGGCTGCGCCTGTGCTGTCCCAGGTGTGTGTCTGGCCCCCAATCCAGACGTCTCCATTAAGGAGACTGGCCAAAGAGGCTGCAGTCCTGGGAACATTTCACAGCTCCGTATCTCCCCGAGCCCAGCGCCCTCACGTCCTGGCCAAGAGCAGGAAGTGTGCCTCACCTGGGAGAGTGCTCAGGGCCACTGCCTTTTTACGGCCACTTTCCTACAGCAAAGCAAATGCTATCCGCAGCAGCAGCAGCAGTGGCTTTTCCACGCCCCGTTCTCTTTTGGGGAGTTTGCCTGTCTCCTGGGCGGCTCTGGGTCACGCTCTAAAGTCCAAGCCTTCAGAAGAGGCGTCCCGCTGCCTGAAGGGAAAGGCAGCTGGGCAATTTCCTTCCCACAGCCCAACGCTATTATTTCTTCCCTCTGAACAGTAAGAGAAACTAACGGTTTCATGACCGCGACTTCTATGCCCTTTCAGCCTGGATGTTTCTACAGTCAATTTCCAGCCACCAGTGGGCTCGTGGTCGGCCTCCCTGTGTGGGCTCCGTCGATAGGAATCAAGGCTGCTGACGCCGATGCCGCTGGTGGGCATGGCCGAGTCCCCCGTGGATTGCTCTGTGCGCAGCCTTCCTTTAGATACGTCCCCCTAATTAACCTCCTGTCTGTATCCTTTCTCCGTTACATGGAAAGGAAAACATCGCCATTGAAGGATTCAGCAGAGAAAATTTCCGAAGACCAACATGTGGCATCTCCAGGGCTCCCCTTCATTTTCTAAATTGGCACTTGTCTCGAATTAAACGTCTCTGGCATAGCTTCTCTTTAAACACGTGTGGTTCCGTTCCAGGAAACACAATAACAGACTGACCCTATCAACAAGCAGAGGAGGACCTGTTGGATTCTTTCAATATTTTTTAAAAATATATGTTTTGTTGATTTCAGAGAGGAAGGGAGAGAGGGAGAGAGATAGATGAGAGAGATGATGATGAGAGAGAATCATTGACTGGCTGCCTCCTGCCCGTTCTCCACTGGGGATCAAGCCTATAACACGATCTCCTGGTTCAAGGTCGATGCTCAATCTCAGAGTCACACTAGCCAGGCTGACTCCTTCGATATTGTTCAGTGAATTAAAACAGGTGTCAACTGGGCCACACCCCCTCCGTGAACTCCAGGGGTTCCTTCTCCCCAAGCGCCCTGCTTACAAACTGAACAAGAGCTAGAACATGTAGGTAAACATCAGAGCGTTATCCTGCTAAACTTCAGGCTTCGTTGATGCCCTTTCCCAGAAACTGAAAATTTTGTTTCGAAATTCTCTCCCACACATACTTTTCTCCTTCGAATTTAGAAATCAAACCAAACACCCTTTCAGCCTCCTAGCAATGCCTTTCTCTGAAGTGTTATCAGGAATCAACTCCCTTCTTGACAAAGAGGACCATGTGAGCACCCTGGATGGCAGGTGGCACCGGGAAAGGAAAGTAGGTTCCGGGCACCCAGGCAGGTGGTGCACGTCTGAGTTAAGGTTTGCGTTGGTGAGAGTGGGAGGACTGTGGGGTTTGAGGGAGTCTGTCGATCACACTCATTCCCTGCCTTCCCCTCACTAAGGATTCTGCCGTCCAGCATCCACAGAGCATCCGTGTAAATCGTTTTTCTAGAAGTACAGGGGAACCTGACAGTTGCCAATCCCGCTCCCACGGAGTGAAAACCAACACCATTAAGAAACATTCCTTAAGTTTTGTTTCATTAACTTCCTGATCTGGCCACGAAACCACCTCACCACACCTACCCTTAGACTTCTAGTTTAGTCCCAAGCCCACTACCTGCTCCTCCTTCTATACTATTTCTGAAGCAGAGCAGAAGAATTTTATCTGAGATAACACATCCCATACCGTCTTGATGTTCTCTCTCAGGTCTTCAGAGCCCTCTCCTCACAGCAGCGGAGAGAGCGTGCCTGCCTGGATATCCACTCAGTCAGCCCTCGCCAATGCCTCTGTGGGCCACATCCACAAAGCACACATCACAGACTCACAATGCATGTACCGTAGCTGTCTGCTGCCACAGAGGATAGTAGCTATGAGACTTAACTCCATGGTGTGAATTAGCAATCAGTGCAATACCAGAAGCCAGGCGCACGAAATTCATGCCTGGGTACAGTCCCTAGGCCTGGCCTGTGATCAGGGCCATCCTCCCTGGCTGCCGACAGCCGGCCCCAACCCCATTCACCACCTAAGCCTGGTTCCCTGATATTGCCATTGGACAATCAGAGCCTGCTGGCTGGGGCAAGGACCAGGAGGTTGGTCATTCCCACCAACTCACCAACCCATTCCCCGATGCTGGTCACCCTCTGTGTATGGGGTGACCTGCGGGGAAGAGGCCTTTACCTGGCACTACCCATCCCTGGTTTCCCATTCCCCATTAGGCAATCAGAGCCTGCCAGCCTGGGGAAGGGACCAAGGGGTTGGTTTGCAGGCCCCAATCTGGTGATCAGGGCCTTCTGGCTGGGGGAAGCTCCTTCGTTGAGCATCTGCCCCCTAGTGGTCAGTTTGCATCATAGCAACTGGTCATTCTGCCATTCAGTTGATTTGCATATTACCCTTTTATTATATAGGGTCTTATTCCATTTGGGCTGCTATAACAAAATATTACAGAGTGACTTATAAACAAAAATTTATGTCTTGCCATTCTGAAAGCTGAGAAGTCTAAGGTCAAGGCCCCAGCAGGTTTACTTTGTGATAAGAACCCACTGCCTGGTTCACAGATGTCTACTCACCGTGTCCTCAGGTGACAGAGAGTAAGAGGTTGCTCTGGGATCTTTTGTATAAGGACAGGAATTCCATTCATGAGGGCTCCACCCTTATGACCCAATCACTCCCCTAAGACCCCTCCTGCAAATACCATCACATTGGGAAATAGCTGCTATGGTTGACACAGGCTCTCAGGCTCCCAGGATAACGTGGTAACATCAAGGCCAAGGCCACAATTAAAAGGCAAAAACTCACAAGTTCATTGGTCCAGCCCTGAACCCTAAGCCAATATCTCCCTGATGGGTCCCACTCAGCTCTGACTGAGCTAACAAGTGCTCGCCAGCTCAGACAGAGGAGGAGAAGTCGGTGGCAGGGTGCCCAGGGTCCAGGACAAGACAGACAGTGTGGTCTTGGGCACAATAGGTCCGACTTATTCCCCATTTCCCTGAGCCATACATGAACAGCATAACTCCTTACAGTTGTTTATGGTTTAATGAGACACGGCACGGGGCGCGCTCAGACCAGAGAGTACACTTCATCCATGTCAGCAAGGGGGAGGTAAAAACAACAAACATTCCTTGAATTCAACCCCACCACAGCCCAGTAAGCTAGGCGCTGTTACCATCACTGAACACGTGGAGAGCCCAGACCCCCAGGTCTCTAACTACCTGCCCCACATAGCACAGCTGGGAGACTTGAAAGCAGAATCAAAAAAGGGTGGGATTTGTTGATTTCATCTGAGGGGCTCCAAGAGAAAACATGGTGAAGGCCTTAAAATGTCCCGGATGGTGACAGCTGAGTCCAATTTCTCTTCCTCCCTTAGCCTTCAGTGTGCCCCAAGGGGAAAGGAAGTGGACTTTATGCACCAGGCCCTGTAAAGTGTATTTTGTATAAGAAAAGAAAATAATAGCTGTTTCTAAGGAGTAAGTATCAGCTATACAGATTACATCATTTTATCCTCACAGAAAACCCTACCTGGTCTGTATTCCTAATGGCTCCACTGTACAGAAAGGAAAAGGAGGAGCAAGAAGAAGCTGAGGTAACCGGTCTGAGACCACAAGAAAAATTAGGTGGTAGATTTTGGATTAAGTCCAGGCTAGCTCGTCCCAGCGCCCTGGCCCTTAGCATGAGGCTGCAGTGGACACAGATACCTTTAAATTCCTCAGCAGGCCCCGTGCCTGGACTTTCCATCCCTCCCTTCCTCCCTTCATCCGCCCACATCCATCACGTGCGTTTTCATTAGGCATCGTTGCCTGGTGATCTGTTGATACGTTACATTAGAATTGCAAACAAATGCTCTCATTTGGCCCTCTACCTCCCCACTTTCCTGTCCTCCTGGCGTCTGGAATTCAGCATTGATTTTTCTGGCCCCGCTCCACTGCCCAGCTGACATTTCTGGTTGATCTTCCCTTGGAGCGCTTCAGCTGGATTGCCAGCCTCCCACTGGGGTCCAGGGTGGAAGAGCACATCACAGGAGAAGCGGCACTGGGCCTCCTCCCCACCTACCCGCTTGCAGTGCCGGGACTCAGGGCCCCCTGGACTCTGTTCCTATTTTCCAGTTGCTGGGCGCACACTGCTCTCAATCCTGCAGGGCACTCAGTACGCAGGACAGGTGGTGGGAACTGTAGGAATGGATCTTCCTGTGAAGTGGGACCAGCCCTTGGACCTCCCAAGGACTGATGTTTTCACCCAGACCCAGGTCATTTGACTTGTTGTGGGTGAGGAAGGGGATTACCGTGGAGCAAAATGGATTGGAAGATAAGAAGAAAAATGGGCTCAGTGAAAGGGGTGGAAAGGTGACTGGGATACCATCTTATACACGGAGGGGCCCTAATCCTTAACCCATCAGAATACTTCACACAGCTAGAAGCTTTCTAAAAACTGATTTAATAATCCTCAGAGGTCAAATAAGCCCGTCTTCTGTTCAGGCCACCCAGCAAATGTCAAAAACACAGACCCCCTCTCAATGTTTCATTTCTAGTTCTGATGATTATGTTGAATTATCAGGAATCATATAAGCTACATTTTCTTCCTTGAACTTCCCATTCCCAATGGATGCCCCCCCCATGGGCGGAGCCACCATTTTGCCAATAAGACCAGGTGGTCAGTGATGACCAGTTGACAGGGAGGGCTCCAGGGGTGTGCTGGAGCTGGCTGTTGACAGCTCAGGATGGCTGATTGCTAAATTTTTAGGAATTTTGTAATCTGGTTAAACAAACTGGAGCTCACCATGGTGGTAATGCTGACACCAGAGAAATTGGCATACACTGTAAATCAGGGCTTTTTCTTCCCCCTGCAGAATTGGGGGTTTATGAAAGAGGTTTCCCAGTGGCATGGTCAGCTTATATAGAGCTTGAAAGCATAGCAAGGTGGAAGAGATGAAAGGCAACTCAAGAATCTACACTCTTTAATCTCCTGGAAAGAGCCCCCTCTAACCTAACAATCCTTTATCCAGGCACCGCCTCTTCCCTTATACATCTGTGCTGCTTCTTCCCCAAGGGACACAAATACAGGTCATGTCCTTGGACATAAAATCAGGAAAGTCAAAGAGACAGGTGGGACTCTGGATTCTATCATTTCCCAGAAGCTAAGAGCTGGTGGTATGAGAACCAGCAAAGAGCTCTTGACCAGAGACTGGTTTCTAGATGCACGTTTATACATAGCCCAGCCAAGCTTCTCTCTCTCCAGCTGCTCCTTATCAAATGTTTGCTCTCCCCACTTACCTGATGAGGTCATCAACAGCAGAGACGGTGCCTTGACCGTGCCAGGTAAAGTACTGAAGACACAACAGGCAGTTCAAAACTATTTGGTTAAATCACTGAATTGGTGGCAACCTTCTGGCTTGTTATCAGAGGTCAAAATTTTTAGATCCTCTTTGCCTAATGAGGTGAAAATTAGTGGTAGGCTAGACAGACAGACAGACAGACAGACAGGCATAAGCTGGACTTTGTAACTTCATTTGAGCTCATCTATGGTCTATCTCATTATTATCCAAATAAACTGTCTTCCTTCTCCATCACTGTCCAGGTCAAGTATAGTTTGAGATTGTGGTCCCATCACAATGTTCAATGATGCACCTGGAATGCCCCCAAATAAGGGCCACACAAAATTCAGGCCAAGACAACAAACTGGGTACCACTGAGGCCATATTCAAAATGGCTCAGAAGCTCAGAGGAGCCTCTCCCCCAAATCTCCTTCCTGAGCAGGGCTCTCCCCGCAGCTGCTCCTCCGCAGGGAGACCAGCACCCAGGGAGATGAGTGGACACATCTGGTCTCACAGTCCCAGCTCTGCTCCCACAAAGCTCAAGGAAATATGTCCTTCTCTGGAAGGACCACCTCTGCCTGCCATGCTTCTCCACCTTCCCTCATTGCTTCACCCAGAATAAGAAGCAAGGCTGCCACAGTCCCTGAATGAGTGGCCAAGACTTCAGACCAGGATGTGCTTGTAAGTGAAGACCCATCCTCTCTAATCTAATGGCTGACATCCAGGATGTTCCCACCCAAAGCTGCCAGTGGGTGTTTCCCCAGAAGGGGCAAGACCTCTCTGAGATGCTTCTCAAAGATTCTGGAAAATTCTCTCTCACCCATAGTTTTTATCGATGGTTTTACAGAGTTCATATGCCTCCAAAAGCTCAACTCGGGGCCCCAGACCAGTGAGTCCAGATTAAGGACACCGGATAAAAAGCCTTCCGTTACACTGTTCATTTCCTTCCTGGATACCAGCTCCTGTTTTTTATCTCTCGAATTCCTTCCCTCCTCCAGGAAGGAAGCTAACTGTTCCATGAGATCCGTCCATGTTATTGACCCATCTAGACTGTGGACGAGGCGAGGCTCACCCAGCGAGTGACTAAGAGAAATGAGGCTGGAATCAGGAGGCTATGAGCTCTCTGGTGCTCAAAGCAGCTACATAACACCAATCCGTAATGCAGCTCTTGTAGATCTTAGAAACACCCGTATCAAAACCCCGGCCTTATACTTTCCAGCTGTGAGTTCACACAGAGGTTCCATGAGGGAGCAGGTAGGTAGGTCTTCCCACAGACGGAGGCAGGACAAGTGAGCTGCTGGGTGTCTATCCCAGGCTGACATCTGGAGGACTGATCCAGTAAATGGGTCTGACACACCGACCCCGCCGTTAATGGGGGAGCTCTAAGAGCCCATTAATTTCATTACTGCTCTATCAGCGGCAGCTGATCATGTTCACTTCACCCCCCTCCCCAGCTCCTCCAATCATGCGGCTGCTGAGGAGAGTTGCTCCCCCAGGGGGCTGCAGGGAGAGTTGACGGGGGAGGCCTGAAAAGCCAAGACCTCTGCCCCTCCCCTCACTGCAGCATCCTCCGAGCCAGAGGTGCCTGTTCAAACTGCCATAGAGCCAATGGCCAAGGGGGCAGCCATGGGGCTCCCCATGAACTTAACTTGTAACCCTGTGGCAGGGCCTCTCAGCCCTCTCCCTGAAATTCCAGAACAATCTCTGCATGTCTATGTTCCACTCTGGCCTGGAGCCACTCTGGGCAAGCTGGAGGCTCAGGGTAAGTCCATTCCTAGACTCTTGCTTCATGGCCCAGGACACCAATAAGGGGTCAAATCTTTGAAAGCTCAACCAACCAAGGCTTAGAGGCCTCAGAAAATAGATGATGCAAGCCTGGGGAAAATGCCAAGGTCACACGCTCCTTGGTATCCACATACTCAAGGTATAGGTTATACAAACCCAATGATCTCAGCTGCTAACCCAGGATAGGCCTCTACTCACGAGCAACTCCTTTCCTCTTAAAGGGCAATCTATATCTACACCTACAGGAGACATGCAAGGAAGGAAAGGGAGGTCAGGGGGAGCCAGACCCACCGCCCAGAACCTGGGCACCCCCTCCAAAGCTGCGGCCTCCCCAGTGCCAGCCTGGAAGTCCTCACCTGGTGAGAGTCTACCTCCAAGGCCTTCTGGCTGAGGTCCTGCTTTGGGCTTCCTTTTCACTGCACCTGCCCTGAAGTTTCTGGGGTTGCCACAGGAAGGGAGTAAGAGGCAATGACCACTGCCTTCCTGCTCAGCGTCACCTCCACCAGCAAGAATGGTGTGCTGAGCAGCTTAGGAGGTGTTTGGCGAGGAGAGTCTAAAAGGGCAGACAGCCCTGGCCAGTGAGCTCAGTGGTTAGAGTGATGGCCTAAGCCAGGGAGGGTCAGGATTTGATTCCCCTTCATGGGTTTGATTCCCAGTCAAGGGCACATACCTGGGTTGCAGGTTTGAACCCCCACTTTGGTTGCCGGGGTGAGTGCAGTAAAGGCAGCCAGTCAGCACATCGATGTGTTTCACTCTCCCTTTCTCTTCCCCTCCCTCCCTTCCTTTCACTGTCTCTAAGACAATCCATGGAAACAATCTTCTCTGGTGAGGACTGACTAACTAAATAAATAAAAGCCAAAGGGAGCAGAGCCCTCAGCCTACAACCTAAAATTTTTAAATAATAAATAGATATATACATACATACATAAATACATAAATACATAAATAAATGGGCAGACAATTCTGGTGCTCAAAATTTCTTGGGGACATTTGCCAGCGCCTGGGAATAGACATAAAGACAAGTATTAGCCAGCACAGAAGCCTGCTCCCAAATCAAAAATTTAAAGCACGTTCTCTTGCACTTGACTCCAGCAAGAAGAGAACTTTCATTTCTGTCGGACTCTTGTATTTTGTCGTCAGCTGTTATGTCCGGTGGGGACAGGGTAGTACAGCTAGCGGTCAAGGACACATTCCTGCCTGTAGAGAGTTTCCTAGGAAGAGGAGACCAGAGCTTGGCTCCCGGACCCAGCGGGACCCCAGAAGGGGAGGCCGTGCCCGGTGCTCTAAAAGAGAGCAAGCTCCTCTCCTCACCTGCCTCAGTGGCCCAGAACTGACGGGCAGGCTGGGGTCAGCACAGGCACAGAGGTGGGATGTGGGCTGTGCAAGGTTAATGTGGCAATGACCTTCTTAGAGATGAGAGCTGATGAGCCGCCTTTTCTTAATCAAGAACACTTCTGTTTCCCCCAGGCTGAGCCCAGATGTAGTTGCAAAGTGAGGCTCCCTGCATCTCGCACTGAAACATCCCATCGCACTGCCTGCCCCGCCTTCCCCAGCGACCCCTTCCCATTCCACAGAGGCGTGCTGGAGGACACACAAACAATTTCTGACCTTTCCTCTTGGATCCTCACAGCTTTATTTTTGTCTTGCATCTGGCTTAGCTTTGGGAGTCAGAGTAAAGGCAAGAAGATGTTTCCTCCCCTGCTTTGGCCCGGGGAACATTTCCAAAAGAACTCAAAAGCTGTTATCTGTCATCATCCCTGCCAGCGCGGCGCCCCGGCACCAGGCGTTTACAGAGGAACATCAGTCCTGCATCCAGACATGAAAGAGGCAGGACTAGAAGGCGAGGCTTCGCCTCCCACATCAGCCACATTCCAAGTCACTCAGGCCTTCGCAGCCAATAACATGAGCGGGACTCAAAGGCGAGGAAGGAAAGGAAGTAAGGTGCTCTAACTCAGGAAGAGCAGTGGCGACCATGTGGTCACCAATAATACACAGCACAGAGCAAGGTTCTTATCTCACATCCCGCCCAGAAACAGGCATCAGAGGCTCGCACGCCCTACGTTGGCTGTAAGGGCTAAGAGGGCCGTGCTCCCCGGAAGAGGACTTTCTGTCCCCCATCTTTGTGGGGGAGACTCAAAGAAAGGCAGTGTAGGCATCTGCTCTTGAGCAACTGTTCTGCTCCAACCCAAGCTCTGGGGCTCAGAAGAAGAAGGAGGGTGCGGTGGAGGATAGGAGCATCAGCCAGAGGGATAGACTCAAGGATCAGCTGGAAGGCGGCTCCCAGGGTGGTGGGGAGTGAAGGCTCTAATTACATTCCTCCATTGGCCGTGACCTTGGGTCACCACACACCAGCAATTATTTACTCTGGCAGAGTGATTAGGGAGTTGGGGCCGGGGAATTGATATGATGGGGTAGAGGCACAGGGGGGTACAGACGATGAGGAGGCGATGGGAAAGACACTCCTTGTGCTTCTG
Source organism: Vespertilio murinus (assembly GCA_963924515.1). Taxonomy (NCBI): domain Eukaryota; kingdom Metazoa; phylum Chordata; class Mammalia; order Chiroptera; family Vespertilionidae; genus Vespertilio; species Vespertilio murinus. Next base: position 54,291,330 of record OZ004712.1, on the reverse strand, counting down.
CCTCCTCCTAATTGGGCTTCAGTGAGGGAGCTCGTAAGACCTGCTCCTCCATCGTGGTGAGAGGTATGAAGGCCCAAAAATGGAAAGGGGGAAGAAAAGAGAGAAGCAGAGAAGGATGAGGGCCGAAGAAATAGTTGCTCATTAACAGGTGAAAAGCATATGTAAATCAGATGAAGACATCTCAACACACCTGCCCTTCTCCAGGGATGAGAGCAGAAAACCAGACAAAGCAGACAAGACCACAGAAAACACAGGAAGGGCTGGGGTAAGGGCATGTAGACCCTGAACAGACCCTAAACAAATGCTGTGTCAGTGTGTCTCTAGGGATGGCCCCTGGGCCAGTGGCAGCAGCATCACCTGAGGACTTGCTAGAAATGCAACTTCTCAGGACCCGCCTGGGGTCTGTTCAATCTATTGAATCAGAAATTTTGGGGTGTGGCTCAGCCAGCTGTGTTTTGATTCAGATTCACACTCAAGTGTGAGAGCCACGTCTGCAGGGAAAAGAGACCCCAGTTTTTGGTTCCATCCTCTGCCCACAAGAAGTTTTTCAAATTTTGTGTTCAAAGTTCCCCTTGAATATATGAATATTTGTGCGCAGAGATTCTGCCTTTGACCCCCATCAGCAGAAGTGGCATCTGAATGTGGTTTATTCTGAAAAACAGCAGTAGATGTGCACCAAGCTCTCAGCAAGGTCCCCGCTGGTCCCGGCTCCCTGGAGTGGATAGACGGCAGCTGTGTGCCAAGTAGTCCACTGGATTCAGGGTGTCTGTCATCACCATACATTCCTGTCTGCATACATGGAAGCAGCATCAATACTGCAACGGCAGGAAAGGAAACAAGGAAGTCCTGAGCACCCACTCCGAGCTAGGTATTGCCTGGGCCTCTTATGCACACCTCACCTCATCCTCACAGCAGTCCTTACTGCAGATAAGAAAACGTTCTCAGAGATGAAGTCATTCGGCAAAGGCCACACAGCTATCAAGTCTCATCCCAAAGTTCTTGTTCATGCCACTGCTGCCATGTCTTCTCCTTATCTATAAATAGTAAAAGGATCACCCCCCCAAATAAAATAACCCTCTGTTTTCTTTGCAGTTAGTTTGCAACAACCAAGCCACAAGCTGCCTCGTCGCCCATGGAGGAGAGGAAGCCAGGCGCTCTGAGCGGCATCCCCAGCTCCTACCTGCAGCCGCTGGGGATGGCCCTACAGAGGAGGCAGCGGGGCCTGGCTACAGGCTGAACTGCTCCCTCTACAATTATATGTTGAAGTCCTAACCCCAGGACCTTGGGATGTGACCCCATTTGCAGATAGGGTCTTCGAAGAGGTGATTAAGTTAAAATAAGGTCCTTAGGATGGGCCCTTCTCCAATATGATGGGTGACCCTGTGAGAGGAAATGGGGACACAGACAGGGCCAAGGAAAGGTCGTGTGCAGACACAGGGAGGCGAGAGGCCTCGGGTGGAGCCAACATTGCCAACACAAGCTTCCAGTCTGCAGAACTGTGACAATACATTTCTGTTGTTTAAGCCACCGGTCTAGGGAACCTTGTTATGGTACTTTGTTATGTACTTCGTTCCCTCTGTGAGCTGTCCACCTTCTCACATCTCTTGCAGCGCCCCTGCTGGGGCTGATTCTGGCCAGCAGGGCAGGGGCTGGGCCCTGGGCGGGACGTGGAGGCTGCAGAGATGCCACCTCCTGACCACAGAGGCCACAGGACCTCAGGGAGACAGGCAGCTCCGACAGGCAGCACCAGTTGTCTGCCTTCCGGTTGTCTGCCTTCAGGCCTCCTGCCTGCCTGCCCACCTGCCTCCAGCCCCCCCTGGGCTCTGTCCTCACACGCATGGCAGGTACCTGGAGTGGCAGTGTTTGCCTCCTTCCTGGCAGGCGCCCAAAGAGAGAGCAGAAAGCCCTGATGGCTGAGGAAGGAGAAATATTGAGCTGAGACAGCATGAGGATTCACAGAGAGCAGCTTTACCTTCAGGAACTGGAGGGGCATCTGGCTCAGGAGGGTGCAGAGGAACGAGGGGGAGTGGGAGACAGAACAGCTGTGTGGCAAAAGCAGACCAGGAAGAGAAGGGCGGAAGGACCAGCTCGTGGAAGAACGTGCCCATGTATGCCACACACACAGCAGGGGCGAGAGGGGGAGGGGGCTGCTTACATTTATACCTGGAGATGCAACAAATCCAAATGTACCCACATGCACATGCACTCGCACACCCTAGGGTGACACTCCCTAGGGCACAGTCTACATGTCTGTTGGGAGCTCCGCAGTACATCTATTGAATGGATGTGCTCCTTAGAGAATTCCCCCTCATTCTCCACATACGCTCTTTCTGGGCTTCAACACTGTGCAGGAAGCATGCAGCTGTGAAGAGTTTCACAATCACAGAAGCCTGCCAGGATAGTCCACTGGGCCTGGGAAAGGGGAGGGCATGTGGCCAGAGACCACATCCAGTGTAGGGGTGGAATCCCAGTGAGCTGACTAAACGCCCCCAATTCCCAGCTCTGTCCATCACTCCCTCTCCCCATCTCAGGAGGCCAAGGAGGAATGTGGGGGCATGTGGCATTGTTATGAGAATGGACACAAGGCCAGTCTCTGAAGCCAACAGCGTGGACAAGAGAAGGCGTCCCCCTCTCCCTCTCTGTCCCCGATGAGCCTGAAACCAGAGGGCAGGAGGGAGACAAAGCCTTCTGTCTCTTGTTAAAAGTCATTGAGGGTCCTGGTTTGCTTCTTCTCTGATCTCTCTGTAGGGCCCAGAGCTCTCTCTGAGCTCCTATCTCTACCAATTTCCTCCAAAAGAAGCTGGAGGTACGAGCAAAGCCAAAACAACCAGAGGGGCTAATCAAGCGGGTCTGGACAGTGATGGGATTAAAGCCAGTGACAAATTTTATTAGGGAGCTCTAACTGTGCCCAGATAAGTGTGTGACGAGGAAGATAACAACTCAGCTGTGAGCTGGCTGGTCGCAGGGGAGCCCTTAACAGACTGAGCCCTGAACCAGGGCCAGGAGGAGGGGAGAGGAGAGGAGGATGGGCGGGAGTTGATGAATCAATCAGAGAGGCTGAGGACAGGATTCCCTCTTCATTCACACCCCGGGACCACCCTCAGCTCCAGCTCCCTTTGGGAGGTCTTGAGTAGAACTGAATAAAGTTGACCCATATGTTCCCACCGAGAAAACAAACACTATCTTATATGTCCCACAACTCACCAATCTCCATTCATACTTTAACGGTTATATATTTCTTCAACCTCATCATTACCTTTTGGGTCTTCTAAATTCATTTTGCCAACACTGGACCCTGCCTTCCATATACCACAAACAGATGGAATCTAGAGCTTTTCTTCCATGGGTACTTAATTGGGTGCCTTGCACTTTTTGCTAACTTACTATTTTGAAGTATGTTGAGGTTTATGGAGCAGTTGCAAAAATACTATAGAGTTCTTATACATCTTTATCCTAGCTTCCCCTAATGTAAATATTGTGCACATAACCATGGCATAACTCCTAAAATAAAATTTACTAAACCATCGTCTTACATCTGGATTTAGTCAGTTTCCTACTAATGTCCCTTTTCTGTTCTAGGATCCAATCCTAGATCCCACGTTGCATTTAGGGTGCTTTGTATTTTGATTTTGTGTGTGTGTATGTGTGTGTGTGTGTGTGTGTCTTCCAATACATTTAAGAGTCTTTGTTACCACTGAAAGTAAATTACAATATGAAGGAACAAATATTTTTTGATATCTTATTTTTATTATTTTTAAAATTAATTTCTTTATTAAGGTATCATATATTTGTCCTCAACCCCCCATTCTAATCCCATACACACACACACACACACACACACACACACACACACTCATGCCCCCACCCCCCTATTTCCTTGACCACTGGTTAGGCTCATATGTGTGCACGTAAGTCCTTTAGTTGATCTCTCCCTTTTATCCCCACCCTCCCTTTGAGGTCCAACAGTCTGACCTATGGCTCCTTATCTCTGGGTCTGTTCTTGTAATATTCTTTTATTAACTTTTGGTCGAGAATATGTTTGTATATTTTCAGAAAACAACTCCAAGACCATGTGAATTCTGGCAACAGAAAGGAATTGACAGGACTACTCCAACCATGAAGACAGAAGAGAAGCAGTCCAAAGATGGAAGTCGCTGATGACACCTTACCATAATAGCAGTCAGCAGTTATGCATCACTGCAAGTTGCCCAGGACCAAACCAGAGAGGATTGGACCTACATTACCACCATTTGCCCACCATCCAGAACTGAAATATCATTGCTGACATGTACACATATGGAACTGTTTGACATTGAAATTGGGTCTCAAAAGAACTGGTGGCCCAGAAAGAAGCTCACTACAGACTGATTCATATGCCTTTCAGCATAACAACTATTGTTTGTCTCATTTTTTTTATTCTTATAAGTATATTTCCAGTAGGACATGATCTCACTCATCTAGGGGAAATGGTGAACTAAACAGACTGGTGAAGGAACAAATATTGCCATCTATCTTTTAAATACACTTTTCTGACCTCATCCATTGACCTTTTCCCATAATGCATTGAGAATTACAGAGAGTACCAGAACTATTAGGCAACTTTGTGATGTAGAGCAATGATGCTTCATGAAGGAAGGTTCTGTGGATGACATGGTAAAAGGCTAGAGATGATGGTATCTCTCCATGTGGGAAGCTAACTAATGGTTCCCAAAGAGATCCAGCTCCCAATTCCTGGAGCCTGTGAATGACACCTAATATGGCAAAGCAGATTTTGCAGATGTGATTAAGAATCTTGAGAAGAGGGGACTGTCCTGAATTATCTGGGTGGATCCTAAATGCACTTGCAAGTCCCTGTAAGAGGGTGGCAGAGCAGCTTTGACTACATGTAAGAGAAGGCCATGAGAAAACACAGCAGAGAGGTTTAGAGAAGCTAACACTGCTGTCCTTGCAGAGGGAGAAAGGAGCCATGAGCCCAAAATGCAGCTTGAGAAGCTGGAAAAGACAAGGGCACAGACTCCCTTCTGGAGTCTGTGGAGGGACCACGGCCTTGCCCATACCTTGGTTTGGACCCATTTTGGATTTCTGACCTCCAGAACTGCAGGAGATTAAGTCCATGTTGTTCTAAGCCACCAAGTATGTGGTAATTTTAAAAAATATTTTATTGATTTTTCATAGAGAGAAAGGGAGAAGTAGAGAGAGTGAGAAACATCGATCAGCTGCCTCTTGCACACTCCCTACTGGAGATGTGCCCACAACCAAGGTACATGCCCTTGACTGGAATCGAACCTGGGACCTTTCAGTTCACAGGCCCATGCTCTATCCACTGAGCCTAACTGGCCAGGGCGAGTTTGTGGTAATTTGGTAGGGTATCCCTAGGAAACGAATCCACCTGTCACCTAAAACAATGGACACTCGGTAAATACTAGTTGGCCTCATATTCCCAGGGTATATCTTCCTCCAAAACCCACCTCACTGTGCTGCCTAAAGAGAAAAGGCTACCCCCTCTCTTCTGTTTTTGAGGGGAAAAGGTTAGCCAGCTTGCTACAACTAAAATGTCCTGTAGAAACATCTAGCCCATGTTTGGCAGTTTCTACTAAATCTGGTTACATGCAATGACCCTGGAATTTCACTCCTACATGTATTTGCCATAGGAATGTATATCTAAGGCCTCCAGAGGACAAACACAAGAGTATTAAGAGCAACACTGTTCATAAAAGGCAAAAATTGGCCACCATTCAAATGTTCATCAGCAATAAAACAGAAAAATAAATGTTAGTATAGTCACACAATGTAGGGTGGGGCAAAAGTATTGTTCACATGCAAAATAATACAATAATTCATAAATAAAAACATAGAATAAATGGCATTTCACCTACTCACAACTGTAAACCTACTTTTGCCCCACCCTATGCAACCACAAGAATAAACAAACTGTAACTACATGCAGTGATACGGACCAATCTCATAGCCAGGAAGTAGAATCACATGAATGAAACATGGGGGATGGGGGCGCTGGATGGCTCCATTTCTGTAAAGTACAAACAAGAGAACCTAATCCAGCTGTGAGAAGTCAGAGGGTGGCGGTCCTTGGGAGGGTGGGAGAAGGGACTCAAGGGGAAATGGGAATGTTCTAGTTGTTGGTTTGGGTGCAGATTCTGGAGGAACTCAGCCTGGGAACAGTGACCTAAGCATACACTTATACACACTTTCTTGTGTGCGTATGACAGTTCAGTAAAAAGTCACCCAAGATATCCAAGCTGGGAAATGATTCCTGTGCCAAGCCCACCCGCCCCGAGGCTGCCTGCGGGGGAGAGCTGGCTTAAATGCCGGGAGGGCCACGGTCCGCCTGGTACCATCATTACATCCTGGCAACCTGCAAAGCCCTCATTTTCCCTTCCAGCCTACAATGTTGTGGAGACACGAGCTGCAATTATAGCCCTGAAATGTGCAGCTTGGTAAAGTATAAACACATACATCCACACGGATCCAGGTGAAGCCGAACCATAGCACTCAGCCCAGCCGCACCTGCTCCTGCCGCCCTGATGCCTTATGACCCTTGGGGCTGCTGGTCTGACAGAGACAGCAACTCAGGGGACACATACCCCCGAGCAGGCAGTTTTCTGGGATGGACCCCTAATTTATAAATTGCATGAGAAACCTCAGGGCAAGCACTTAAAGAAGTTCTTGTTTTTAATACCAATAAATTATTTTGTTTAGAAAAAAGCTTTTTTTTTTTTTGGAAATTAACCTCTTTGGTCATTGATCACTCAAGAGAAACTGGGAGCAAAGGGAATGCAGCTGATGTGAAACAGAACGGTATTTCCTTGCAGTACAGAGAGGAATGCCAGGGATGGACTGGAGGGCAGTACGTGGGCTAGAGTTTGAGTTGGTAAGACAAGACTCTCTCAGGGGCAGCACAGAGGGTGTTGGTGATGCCCCAGAGAAAAGATGGATACGGATCTATCCCTAAGGTTTTGTGTGGCCATATTCCTTTCGGGCATTTGAAATTCATATTCCCACTACCCAGACATGCAGGCTGCCAGATGGCATGTCAGTGAATTGGGGCTGTTTTAACACCAGCCCATGTGAGCAAAGACCACAGAGACCACAGGTAAATGGGTGGGGGTGGTGGTGAGGACTGATGTAAATTGGGAGGCTTTTCTGCCCTTAATATTAGCTATCCAATCCAAAGTGGAAATAATTTTTAAATTATCTGCTGATTTCAATGATCTGCATCAAATCTCTTTCCAGAAGTGCAGGAAATTGGAGCTGCCTCAATTGCAAAAATGCTTGATTTTCAAATTCATGTTTGCACAAAGAAGTGTTCCCATACCTCGCTCCTTCTCTTCCCCCACCTCTGACAACCACATTTACACACACACACACACACACACACACACACACACACCACACACACACACCACGCAGTCATCCCACTGGCCTGTGAGAATACCTAGTGAAGGGCCCCCTTTCATACAACATGGATGTCCTCTGAGAAGGGCAGCTTTTGGCAGATAGTTGTTCTCACCTTCTGCTTTTGAAAGTCCAAGTGTGGGAATTACAAAATAGGCACCAATAGCAAGAAAATTTGTAGCCGTGAACAATTTAGATGCAACATGAACAGAACTTAAGTCATAAATTCTCCTGGCAATTTAAAAAAAAATAGCTACATGGAAAACACTTAGCTGCATAGCTAGCCCTCCCTTCCCGGGGTTCTAACGAGTTCTCAAATGACAGTCACAGCCTTCCCAGGGTGTCAGGTGCCAAAGGACGCGGGGTGAGGTTTCACCAAGGTGGGAACCAGGTCAGGTCAGGGCACCCGGAGGTGGGGCTGCGAAGTGAGAAATGGGAGGGGGGCTTCAAAGCAAGAAGCAGTGGTTAAACGCAAAGTGCTGTGTATGTTGTCCCAGCCTCTCTGCCCCAGTTTCTCCTTCCTTTCTTTACTGCATAAACTTGTGGGGTTTTTTAAAAAAATATATTCTTTATTGATCTTACACAGAGAGGAATTGAGAGAGATAGAGAGCTAGAAATGTCAATGAGAGAGAAACATCGACCAGATGCCTCCTGCACACCCCCTACCAGGGATGTGCCCCCAACCAATGTACATACCCTTGACTATAATCCAACCCGGGACCTTTCAGTCCGCAGACCGATGCTCTACCACTGAGCCAAACCGGTTTCGGCTACTGCATAAAGTTGTAAGACTGAATCCTACCCTCTGTTAATCTCACATATCACTCACCAGGAGGATATATTTTGTTTTTCATTTTTTTAAAATATATATTTTATTGATTTTACACAGAGAGGAATTGAGAGGGATAGAGAGTTAGAAACGTTGATGAGAGAGATACATCAACCAGCTGCCTCTTGCACACTCCCCACCGGGGATGTGCCCACAACCAAGGTACATGCCCTTGACCGGAATCGAACCCGGGACCCTTCAGTCCGCAGGCTGATGCTCTATCCACTGAGCCAAACCGGTCTCGGCATATTTTGTTTTTCAATGAAACACAAACATGTGCGCACACAGACTGAAAAAGAGAGAGGGAGGTAGTGGATATCTAGAAACATTTCAGAACGAAGCCTACACCATTTTCCCACAGATCCACCATACCTCCCCACATAATGCATTTGTGAGAATGTACAAACAGGAAAAATAGCAGAAAGGATATTAAAGGCCCCCAAATAAAAGCAATAACCATGAGGACTCACAAGACATATCCTCCCATGAGATAGATTTACTACAAAGCAATAAACAGAAACGAAATATTTGGGGAAATTTCTTATTTGTTTTTCAGTGAGATTCAAGAGGACTTCTGTCTAAAAATCAAAGTGAATAGTATCTTGAACAAGGATCCGAAAACTTTCACTTTAAAAGAGCAGAGAGTACATAGTCATGGCTTTGAGGACCACAGGCTCTCTGCAGCAACTACTCAGCTGGGCTTCCTGCAGCAGTCGACGAGAAAGGATGGATGGGACCAGATCCAGACTTCAGTCAGAGTTAGTCCCTCTCCATCTGATCTAGAAAAGAGGACCTGAAATTGGGACTCAAAAGAACTGTTGGCCCAGAAAGGAACTCACTACAGACTGATTCATCTGCCTCTCAGCATAACTATTATGGCTTGTCGCAGTTTAGGTTCTTACAAGGGTATTTATTGGATCACATGATCTCATACACCTAGAGGAAATAGTGAACAACATAAATGGATGAACAAAAACAGACCCAGAGAAAGAGAAGCAGCGATCAGACTCTCAAACCTCAGAGGGAAAGTAGAGGAGGGTGAGGGGAAGGGGAAGAGATCAACCAAAGGACTTGTGTGCATGCATATGGGCCTAGCCAGTGGCCATGGACAACAGTGGGGAGGGGGCATATGTAAGGAGGGGTTTGGGATGGGAATGGGGAGGGGTGAGGACAATTATGTGATACTATAATCAATAAAATAAATAAATGAATTGAAAAAAAAAGAGGACCTGGAGTCAGGAAAGTTTAATGAATGACAGATTAAAACCTCACTGAAAGTAGTAAGTGGCAGAAAGCATACTGTCCAAAAAAATCACTTTCTAAAATATACAATAGTCTAACCTGAAACTGAAACAAAACGGTATTAACTGTAAACTGTAATTGAAAAATAAAATAAAAGACGAAGTAAAGATACACTTCAAAAGCTTCCCCAGCACTTGGATGGTAATGAGAAAGCACATAAGAGACCTGGACAACAAAACCGGGCTCCAACATGTGTGCATACAAGGAATCCTCCAAGGAGAGAGCAGCACAGGCCGGAAACATGACCATCATAATAATAAGCCTTTTCTGAGGTGGGAACTTGAGGTTTCAGATTGAAACGCATATTTACATGCAATGCCAAAGAAATGAAATAAGCACGCACACCTATCCTGATAAACCTCTTTGATATCTAGAGAAAGTTCTATAAACCTGCAGACGGCTAAGAGGAAAAGATAACCTACAAAGGAATCAGAATCCAATCAGCCGAGGCCCTCTCTCCTATATTCATTGCTCGGAGAAAATGGAGTAATTTCAACAACTTGGAGGTAAGAAAAATACTCAGCCGAGTTGTCATTTACATGTGAGGGCAACACTGTCAGACATTCTAGGGCTTAAAAATTACATTACCAGCATTCCCTCCATGAAAAGAAAATTGTCTGGAAGATGAATGCTGATCTACCAAGAGACAGATCAGAATTAAGAACCCACAGGTGAGGAATTGCAATGTGACAGATCTGTGAGCAATGATGAGCTGTTACCAAGTGTAATTTCAATTATAAAACAGTAGAGATGTCAAAAACAAAGTGTGAAAGGAATAAATGAATGTTGAAATTATCATGATGTAAAAATATTAAATCCTAGGTCGTAGTAACAAATATTGGAAAATGGGCAAAGGGAAGGACATGAAACCTACTGTTTCATTCTTTTTTAAATATATTTTATTGATATTCCACAGTGAGGAAGGGAGAGAGATAGAGAGCTAGAAACGTCGATGAGAGAGAAACATCGACCAGCTGCCTCTTGTACACCCCCTACTGGGGATGTGCCCGCAACCAAGGTACATGCCCTTGACCGGAATCGAACCCGGGACCTTTCAGTCCGCAGACCGACACTCTACCACTGAGCCAAACCGGTTTCGGCTATTGTTTCATTCTTAACTTCAACATTTGTGAGTTTAAACGTGCTTCCAAAATTTTAAGGGTAACCACTATTATGTTAAAATAGATTAGTCCTTTCTATGTCACCAGAGGGAGGAAGAGAGACCCTATTTATGGAGCAAAAATTAACAGGAGCTAAAAAATAAATAAATAAAAGGGGAGAAGTAAAGTCATTTAAAAGAGAACCAGAAGCTTCAGGATGAAGGGGAAGAGTGAGGACCTAAGGGCTACATTATGAACTACTAGGCTGACATTAAAAATCACATTTGCTATTTCATCATATGGAGAAAGGTACACAATGAAAAGTGGGGGAAAGCATGATAAAAATATATACAATATGTATGTTACATTAATTCACCTTTGTATGTATTTAAAGTACATGTTAATAGCAAAAAGGACACAGGGATGCACTCATGTGTCAATAACAATTTTCTGAAGGTGATTTTTATTTTCTTGTTTATTCTTTCCTATATGTTCTATATTATATAAAACGATTTTTAAAAAAAAAGCAATATAAAAAATGAAAGTTGTAGGTGCCATGAAATCAACCTGATTATCCTCCCCACTGTAGAGAAGGGGGCTGGGAGGATTTAGAAGGTATCATGTGCCTTGGGCTGGGAGCCAGCAGTCAACTGGAACCTGGATTTTCCATCCAGCCCTGCTTGCTGCACCCTCTTAGCCCTCAGGCTTCTCAGGATACCTGAGAGAAAAATGCACCATAACAGCTTTCCTTCATAGAGTCCTTCCCACGGGCTTTGGGCAATGGGCTTTAATCCCCACAACAGCCCAGAGAGGTCAATACTATCCATCCCATTTTACAGGTGAAGCAACTGAGGCCAGAGAGGACGAGAAGCCCTCTGGGGTCACCCCGCAGAAAAGAAAAGCTGTCAGGGTTTGAACAGCCTGTTTGTTGAATCCCCTTTCTTTTCTTTTCTTTTTCTGGAAGTTTGGCAAAACTTGTCTGACTCCATTGCTATTATTTTCTAATCTGTTCTTTCTTCGCTCTGGCTTAGGAGGACACAACTGTGCGGCCGCTATCTCTTACTTTCAGCTGGACGCTGAACACAAATGCCCCAGATTCTCTCACAAAGGCCCTGCCAGCCACGCCCCACGAGAGCTTCCTGAGCAGACACACTATCCCTCCAATCTAGTTTCAGTGGACGAAACAGAACCAACTCCACCCACCCCCACCTCCTTCCCCGAGAAATGAACCGCAGAGTGGAGGCCAGCGGCCAGTCCCGTGTATGTCTGAATCTTGGATGCTTCTCCCCACAGGCCCAGCACCAGCCAAAGAAACCTGTGCTGGCTGCCAGCCAGATGAATAAAATCCCTGTCTCTGCCTAAAAGGTAGGGGAGGGGACGGGAGAGCTTACCTCTGAATTGCAATGTTACTAGGACACAGTTTGCTGTAATAATACCAATTAACATTTCTCCCCCACTTGATAGTTTCTAGTACAGGATAAAAATAGCAATACACGTGGTGCTGAGCTGCAAAAAAATAACAATGGGATATGCACTGGAAGAGCCCGGCTGGAGCTCACTAGGAGGGAGAGCGAGGCCAGCCAGAATATTATGGGAGATTTAGGAGGGCCCGCGGAGAACGCGCTGGAATTAAGGGCCTTTCTCCACCTGCTCCTCTTTCCACCTGAGCTGCCAGCTGTGTCCCCGGAAGGCACCTGGAATAGTGAACATGGCATAGGACTCGGAGCAGAGATTTGATTGTGGTGCTCCCTGCCATGAAACTAGTTGTGTCTCCTTGCTGGAGTCAGATAACCTGTCTGCTGATTCCTTGTCTGTAAAGTAAATACCTATTCTCAGCACCTACTTCGAGGGTAGGTGTGCCATTTAAGTGCGGTAATACATGAAAGGACTTTGCAAGTCGTAACGTGTGACTCAGATGTGAGAGGAGGTCCCTCAGTATCTGGTGGCAGTAATGATGCAGGTGGCATTTGCCAACACAACCTTTATTGATTACCAAAAGGGAAACAGCCACGAGTTAGCCCCACCTTCTCAGCAAGCTGAAGATGCACCAGTAGCATCAGCATACACCAGTATGCTCAGTATACACCAGGGGCCAGCACCTATCTCAAATTAAAGTGTCTTGTCCTAAAGACAAAAGTGGCCTGGCCAGAAGCCATTGGCTTCATAAACTCTGAGATATTTGGTAAAGGGAGAGGATGCCCAGTCACACTCAACTTCCTGAGGCTGGCTTCCATCTAAGGACCACCACTCAGGACCAGGTGACAGCTAGTGTGAAGTGTAATGGTGAACAGTGGGAGACCCCTTCTCTTGTATTCTCTTAAACACACGCTTGTCCCCACTCCCTAGACTTCGCCCTGACAACACAGGACACACATGATTCGGTCCAGACCCCCTACAGGACAATTGTGTTGTGTGGGAGCTTCCGGTTGAGCTCCATGGGGCTCCCTGGGGTGTCTAGGACTTTGGGGGAATTATTGGAGGACAGAGAGGGAGGCTCTGAAAACACTTCCGTCTTCACCTCCCCTACCCATCCATCCACTTCAATCTGACCCGAGTTTTATCAGTTTTGTTAGACTTCCATGTAAGATTTTATTTAAATAAAAATTTCCCTGACTTAAAAGCTTCAAAATCAGACCTTGGCAGAATCATGACTAAAGTCTGAAAGAAGAGGATTTGGTCTCCAGACTGAAGTGAAGTCACCTATGAGCCTCTTTGCCCACCCAGATAATGACAATGTGTTCTTAAAGGAAAATGTAGACCAATAGTAGTACCGGTAGCACCATCTGGAATTTCTCCAGGTGTGGATAAGGAATTGTCCCCTTCACTGAAAAAGTCCTTCCTCCTCTCTCATGGCCATGGGACTAGGGCCCTGGGACCAGGAGTGTCAGCTCAGCTGCATGAGCCCAAATGAGCAAAGTGCGATCAAAGATTTGAAAGGGTCACGGGCAGGTTTTGGGGAAGGAAAGAAAGCAAAAACAAACAAACAAACAAACAACCAAGAGGGGAGGAGAGGGGACTGGAATAAGACCTATAAGCCATCTGCTTACTCTGAAATGCACACTTTGGGGAAAAGAGAAGGTTCAGGAGGCAGAGCTGCTGATTTAAAAATAAAGAGCATGCTCTTCAAAGAATGTGGAGAGCACATGGGCACAAACAGTTGCTCACATGGGCCTGGGGGCCTGGTCTCAACCTGGGAAACCCCAGGAGGTCAGCGAGTAGGAACAGCTTGTCCCAGCTTCTCCCCCAGGGACATGGAGGAGCTTGAAGCCAGCAACCAGATAGGCAGGGCGGAGTCAGGATCTTAGGGCCAGGAGAAAGCAAGAGAGAGAGCCTACACATCAGCCCAAGGGACAGAGAAGAGGGTAATACCTGACATTTCTGGGAGGCTGCAGGCCTTCCACAGCCATTGCAATGGCCACACTCTGCTCAGCCTGAGACAATTTATACTGGGATCCTGTCTCCATGGCTTTCATCAGGCCATCTTCACCTATGTAACCTCTCACAACCCAATGATACTGGGTTTCCTCCAGTATCATTGGCAATCCCAAGTTTATCCATTTCGTAGGCAGTTCTGAGGACTGACTGAATGAATAGATGCACATCACCCAGATCAGTGCCCGCACTTAGCAAGCATGTGAGCCCCGCCGGGGTCAGCCCCACTGGCTGAGGAGCATGGGGCAAGTGAGTGAGGTACCCACGGTGCCAGCCAGTAAGATGTGATTGGCATCCAACAACAAGCTTCTCCAGGTGTCACTCCCACTTCCAACTCTTCCATCTTTTCTTTCCCTGAACCCTCCATTTTTCTCCTTTTTAAATTTTGTAAACATTTTCTATGATCTCCCTTTGTGCTCTTTTCATAGATTACAGTGAAACTGTCAAACCGGTTATCAAAAAGTCTAAACAAGTATGACCATGGAGGCAGGTACCTGTTCACAAATTCTTGGCTTTCTGAGCCATTCGCAGGAGGCCCCTGTGGCGGATGTCACCTGTCTGGAATGTGTGTCTGCCTCTCGGAGAAACTTGCACTGTCACTACCTCTTTGCTGGCCATCATCATCATCAGCAACTCCCTAAACAGCCCTGTCAGGTAAAACCACCCACTTTTTGGTTCACACATGCAAACGCTGCAAGGCAGGCTGAGAAGTTACCGGTGAAGAAGGGGTTGGGACCTCAGAGGCCCTGATTTTCCTGCCTGCCCACTTGTCTCCTGATTCATCAAGTAACCGAACAAGAGAAGGAGCTCCCGGCCCCCCTAGCTGGGCCCATCCCCACAGCTTTGCAGAAAGGCAGGTCTTGGGGCCAAAGGGCCAAAAGGGCCGTGAGGCTCCCTGACCTGCAATGGGGAGAACATGGGCTTGCATTATCCTTCATTATTCTTCCTGGGATGAACCCATCACACACACTTGTGGCCAAGGCGACCCATTAGGCAAGAGCTCAGGGTTCTGCCTCAGGTCACCAGCCATCCTTGCCTGCTGTCCCTCTGCAAGGGACAGGGCAAAGACCTTGGCCTTGTTCCCACCGCTTCGGCCAACTTGGCTCCCTGGTCCTAGGCTCTAAACACCGGCCCACTCATGGTCTTCTCTCCCCACGAACGCATTTGCATCATAAGCACACTTTCTGGTCTTCAATAGACAGTGGGGGAAATTAACTCTTGAGGGGAGGGGGGCAAGGAAATTGTCCAAAATCCCAATATGAAAAAACAATGAACCAGGGACCCATACTTTCCATCTCTTCCCAGGATGGCCTGAGAGAGCCTCCCTGCACGTGGCATGGGAGTGCATAGCTGCGGTCTCTCTAATGCTTTCAATGATCTCGTCATTCAGGAAGTGGTGTCCAGTGGGGAAATGCGCCAGCCCTGGATGACAGCGCCGCTGAGAAATACAGCTTCTTGCCAGTGGGATCCTTGCTAGCTCACTTTGGAATGCCAGCATCCCACCACGGCGTGGTGAAAACGTGCCAAATCTCTCAAAATTAATGAAACACCTGTCCCTCTAACGCCATCAGAGGTAATTACACGAGGCTCTCACACGCTCATCCGCACACGCACACACCCGGACGGCAGCCGGCTCGCTGGCTGATTCCCAGGTATCCGGGGTGTGCTCCCCCAGCCATCCTGGGGTGACTGAGCTGGAATATCCCCCTCCTAGTTCTTAATCCTCTGAAAAAGCAGCAGAAAACTCTGGTTTGGCTTCAACTGGGTATAAGATAATATTAAAGCAATTATGACAAAGGTAGAAAAACTTTACATTCAAACTATAATGCTCTACAAGACACGCATCCGATATTGCCAAAAACTTATCATTCAGATTTAGGAGAGTATCTAAAAACTGTCCCCATTTATCACTTTGTAAATTAATGTTTATTCATGTACACCACACATTATCTGACACAAATAATTTTTCCCAACAGTGTTATTGGTTTGCACACTCAATCCCAGTGACTCTGAAGGGGGAAAAAAATTCTCATCTCAACAATGGAAATGTCTGAGGTCAGACGGGGAAGTCCTGGCCTTCGGGTGAGAAATGGAAGAGGCTCTCAAAAGCCCGAACAAAGCTCCCAGTGTCCCTCTCCACGCCGCCGCCCGGGCCCTCTCTCCCTCTCCCTGCAGGAGGGAGAAGCGGGCAGGATGAGGAAAAAAGGCAGAGGGCTGTCTGAGAATAAGCCATCCAAAATGGCACACAGGTCCCCTCGGCTTTTCCAGGAACAACCCCTCCCCCACACTCCATTTGTGCTCACCCTGTTGCACACACGTTTGAAGAGAAAAGGAGGAATTACATAACACATCAGCTGTTCCTTTTCACAAGCCCGGTGGAGATCAATCCCGTACGCACAGACGCCTGTGGGCACGTTCGGGGATTTCTCCAGGCAGTGAGAAGAAAGGCCCGCTCTCTCTGCGGCTCGGAGCACAGGCCAGGCAAGGCTTAGACGTGTCCAGTGGGGGTTGGGGTGGGGAAACCTAAGATGTTATTACCAAGTGTTTCTTCTCTGGAGCCTCCAACTCCCAATATGCCCCAGCCTCACTCTGCACAGAGCTGGATATTTGGTGGAGATGCCAAATTGAGCACTAAAATGCACACAGGTAATCAATAAATCAATAAATAAAGTGTTTTATGGTAGCAAAGGGCCCAGCACCTAGTAGCTGCTGGCTTTTTCTCACCTCCCATCCTCCCATCCCCTTCCAAAGGAGCCCTGACTGATTAAGCAGTGATTTCCACCTTTGCAGGGAGCCAGCGTTTGCCTGTGAGTATACAGGTGAACCCTTTAGAAGCGGAGTCTTTAGAAGCGGAAGCCCTTCCCTAGCTGTGGTCAGCAAGTGAGCAGACTACAGAGGGAGGGTCAGAGAGATGCAAGGTTGCTGGCTTTGAAAATGGGAAAAGGGGCCATGACCCAGGAGTGTGGGCAGCCCCTTGGAAGCGAGAAAAGCAAGGAAACAGACTCTGCCCTGGAACCTGCAGGAAATGGAACCCTGCTGGGCCTGGATTTTAGCCCAGAGAGACCCCTGTGGGCGTCTGAACCACACCACTATCAGACCATACGTGTGTGCTGTTGCTCAGTTTGTGGTGATCTGCCACAGCAGCAATAGGAAACCAATACACAACTGACCCTCATGGGATGTCTGCTGCCCGCTCCCTGCCTCCCTCCAGTGCTGACCGCAGGCTGAGTCCTCTCGTGGTCTCACCTGTTGCTTCTCTGCAGCACCTGGCCCCGCCCCCGCCAGGACAGCAGCAGCCTGCCCTCTCCTCCAGTTTCAGATGGCCCTGGCTCATTCACGGGAACCCCAAGTCTGTTTCCAGTTCCTGGGACCCTGAGAGTTCCGGGTTTGTCAGAACAGCACACCACAGACAATGGGAGTGTGCTGAGGGTGGGGGCTCTTTCAGGCTCTGGTCCCCCACTTTGCTCATGTCCCCAGAGGTGGCTTGGAAAACCACTCCCATCAGTGCTTACGATGCAAGACAGCGGTCCACACAGGAGAACACACAAGGAAGCGGGTGCCATTTCTCACCCAGTGTGGGCACACACTCTAACCTGGTTTTTGTGCTGGCCCTTTAAGCCACCAGGACCAAGTTGGGGAAGTGGGGACAAAAGCAAATCTTTAGAGCAGGCAACCTGGGAAGCTGAACGGAGACAGGTAAGAACTATCAGGCGAGACAGAAGGCCCTCTCCACAGACAGCCGTGGTGGCGGTGGCAGGAGCCAGGCACATTCGGGACTGGCTCCCACCCGATTACCTCCCAAGCCTGCCAGGGGCCCTGGAACCCAGTTGTGGGCTGTCAGCAAAGACAAATTTAGTGCCGATGATCTCATCTTGCAGAACAGCCCCAGGGCCTCGGAGCGCTCTGGGCAACATCATTTTGACAAGGTGGAAAGTGGACGTCACTGCTGGTCCCGTAATGTAGGTGGAGGCACCGGGGTCCTCCCGCCCCCGTCAGCTCACCAGGTGCAGGTGACGGCAGGCTGATGAGACCTTGGGTGTTGCCACCAGCTCTCCTGGGTCCCCGATCCCCCAGGAATGGTGAGCGGGTATCTGAAGGCAAGTCTACAGATTCCAGCAGGCTCAGTTTGAAAGGCACGGCAGGCAGGAACCCACATTCTAAATGGGGCCGTGGTGCTCATGTCCCCGCGAACCCCTCCTGCTTACGCCAGGACATTACATGACGGTGTTTCTCAATGAGTCAGCAGGTGGAGGGTAGGGGATGGCGAAGCTCACTCACTGTGTTGTTTACTTCAAACAAGCCTGAAGCCCTGCAAAAGGGGTGGGGGGTGATTTTCTCTTGTCCTTTGAAGTGAGTCACAGGCAGGGATGGTTGAGAATGTGTCACCAAGTGCAAACCCACATTCCTGCCACTGGCTCAAGCCCCCTCTCTGAGGCCCTGCAGTTGGTTTGCTGGCTTGTCCAGCTGGAGGCTTTTGCTGGTCAGGTCCCCTGTGGCTTTTCAGTGTATTTCATGGTCAGATTTTTCTTTATGCTCTGGAGCAAATAGGTCACAGTGGCTTCTCCAGTGCCGCTCAGAAATCACACAAGGGCAGTGGTGAGCAGGTCCTTGGCTGGGGTGAGAAGCCCCGGCTCCTGCTTTTGTAGCTCGGACCTTCCTGATGGAGGAAGGTATGAAAATGCTAAGTAAATGGACTCGAGGCCTCTCAAACAGAAAGAAATATTTTTGCACATATCAGAGAAGCATCGGTACTTCTAGAAAGTAGAACCCACAGAGAAGAGAGGTCCATACCACACTGGTAAAGGAGACGGACAGTGACGGCACATGAGCGTTGTCACATAAGAAAGGCCAGGCTCACATCCCAGGACTGGGGTCAGCTCCATTGGATCCTGTCACATTAGAGGAGATCAACTCCTGAGAAGGAGGGCTGAGAGTCTGGTCCAGTCCGCCCTGGGAAGTGCCTTACGGGTGGAATGAGGGACAGTCAGAGAAATAAATCAAGATGTACTGGGAATTGAGGGTGACCACCAAAGACAGCCCCATTGGGTTGAAGAAAGAAAAGTTCTACAAGCAGAACTGAGAGGATCTCTCTAAGTCAAGATGTTAGGAAAATCTGCAAAGAGAAATTGCAATTCAGGCAAGAACCAACACCAAGACGCAGGAATTAGGGCTGCACAGCAGGACGCAGGGAGAGCGGCTGGGTCGGCCATGGCAGCAGAGTCCTTCGAGGGGTGGGACCCAGAGCACTGGGCCTACGTCCCGTCACACATGCACACACTCGTGCAGCTCAGGGGGGTTTGGAAAAGGAACACATGAGTTCACATTGTGAACCATTTATCCTGTAGAGGCGAAATGAGATTTTTTTTTTCTGCTGTTCTTTTAATTAAATGTTAGCTCATAAATCAAAGGCCTTGTTTCCAGGCTGCAGGAGGTGGCAGGAGAGAGCCCCAGCTTTTCAGAGCTGAGTGCGCCCTGCCTGTTCCCCCGTCCGCACCCCGCTTATTCTCCTCAGCACCTCACATGTAGTGGGAGCTCCGTGTGTAGGCAAGGATCTCACTGGGCTTCCTGGAGTTCTTCCAGGGAGATCTTGGGGGTGTGTGCACGCACACATACACACAGTTAAACCCCACAAGGACTGGTAAGCGTGTGTATTTGGAGCATCCAAGGTTTCCCTGGGAGACCCCTCCCCCCCGCACCTCTGGAGGCCTTCCAAGCTCCCCGGCCGGGGTCATGTGGCTGTTTACATCCATGGAGTCTGAACGCAATACCTAGGTGTTTACTGAGCAGAGAAAGTCACATGATCCTCCCCATCTTTTTAATTTCCATTAGTGTTCTTCCTCCTAGGAAACCAAGGAATGCTGCACAGATGCGAAGCCCTTTCATAAGAGAGATGAAGTGAGCATACATTCACATGCTTATTGCTGAAAAAGGTGAAATACGTGTGAATAAACAATTTGTCCAAAATCATAGGTGCAGCCAGCAACAAAGTCACGATTTCCTGGCTGTCAGTTCCAACTAACTCTTCCTGTAAATGCAGGTGTGATTCTTAACGGTTAAGAGACACAGGCAACCCAGGATAAGGACCTGGGCACGCACTTGGCTTGGAAGACTGCAAGGGTGCCTGGGTATAGAGAGGGAAGCAGCAGGGTGGCATTCAATGGCTCCTCACCTTCCTCTGGCTTGAGAGAATGGTTGCCATGACCACTGAGGAAGTATCTTGTTTTCCCACTTTCAAGCTGTTCCTCTCCTAAGCATCTTAAAGTGCTGTGTGCACCCACACTCACGTGCCTTCCCACTTTGGAGGAGAAATGGAGTCAAAGAAAGGGAACCCCCTTTAAGGAAGAGAATAGAGAGTTTTATTTCAGCTCCCTATCCAGAGTCTACCCATGATGCCATGGGCCTCTCTCTCCTTATATCCTCTCACCCAACCCATCGATTCCCGTCTGCTCCTTCCCTGGACAGAGAGAATCCAGTCAAAAACAAAGGCCAAGGAAGGTGCAAAGATCCCCTTCCCCCTGCCCCCAGACCCAAGTCCATCAAAACAAATGCAAAGCAGAAAGATTAAATTATCACTAAGCTAATTATGGGAATCACACTTAGGCCGCCGGCTGCTGGGAAGCAAGGTCAGCAGGCATGAGGCATTAAAATCAAAGGCAGATGCAAGAAGCACTTTAAAAAGCAACTGGGAGACTCATTACCCCCACACAGAGGAGAAAGGCACCACTCTGGTGTTTGAGGCGCTGTCCATCTGGGCAATAGTCAGAGCGTTTGACAGCTAAATAGCTCTACTCTGTCATCATCTCGAAGCCAAAGTGGGTGAGTCAGAGGTAAACTGATTAGATGGTGTGCTGCAAATTTCCCGGAGAGAACAGGAAGGAGGGAGGCTCAGTCCAACAGGGCAGAACACAGGAGGCACCAGCCCAGGGCTCGTGTGCAAAGAGAAGGGCCTGGCTCCTAAGTGGGCAGCATGGGCGTGTGACCACTTGCATGGAGGTGAGATACATACACATGGGTATGAGCTGAGTGTGTATGCATATGTATGTGCAGGTAATAGGAGGTGAACAGCTTGGAAAGGATTAGAAGGCCCCTTCCAGCATATTTCCTATAGGGCGGCTCCTTGTGAGCTTTCTAAGATTTCCAACGCCTTCGAAATCGCTGCAGCCATAAAAAATTCATATCATTTTCTCCGTTTATGAATGCTCAATGACTCCTCCTGTGTCATCAATATGGTGGGGGTTTAAGACATAGGGGCCTAAAAACTGATAGCCTACAAAAGGAGTTTGAAGGTTCAAAACCAGTGTTTCTCTAACCAATCTGCACGATCACACTATCCCTTAAGTCACCAAATATATAAAGAAATTGTGGAGCCAGAGCTGCCTCAGACTTACAATCATCCTGGGTAAATTGGTCAAGATGATGTTTGTGATTGGGTTACCATAAATTAAGAATGCAATGCTACATAATGGCAGGAAGTAAAAGGCAAGAGCTGAGAGGGTAAATGTGGAGAGAGGAGGTGCAGGCCAAGCAGCTTGGGTTAAGGAGGTGGGTGTTCAGGAAAAAGAAGAAATTTAGGTAGACTGGGTGGGGATGGAGGCTAAAAAGGACCCAGGGCTCAAAAGGAGATGGTGCCATCAGGTCCCTGCTCCAGGGGGGCTTGCAAAGCAGTTATGGGTTATGCCTAAGTAGAAGCAGCCATTTTCCAAATGAGTAAAGACAGGGACCCTGGATGACCTGCAACAGGAAAAATAATCAGGATCCGCTACACACACATGGGAGAGAGCATTCTAGTGAGAACCTCAAAGACAAGGAAACACCCTGAGTGTGTCCCAGGAGGCAGGTCAGTGGTAAGTAGAAAAGCACAGCTTGTCTGTTTCCCAGAAAACCTCCCACCCTCCCGTGGAGGGAGGTTGGTGATGCAAGAACTTCCATGTGGTGGGAATCCCATTGTTTCTCAGGTGGGACCCTCTTCCCCATGATTATTCAGCCAGGGCCCTAAAGATTCAAAATTTACAAGACCCTGGCGGAAGGCAGAGCTGGAGAACCTGTGTCCTCAGTGTGGCTGGGCCGTCTACATGCAGAGCTACAGGAACAGGAGCCAGGTGACCACGCCCTCACAGGGCTGTGGAGCCAAGATTTACCCACAACCCGAAAGCAAATCCTCCAGCAGAGTCCCTGACCCTCTATCTAACAATGAGGGAATATGCTAATTGACCCTCATGCCATCGCAAAGATGGCAGCGCCCATGGCCAATAGGGAATAAAGAGGGAATGTGCTAATTGGTGCCATGCCCTCAAAGATGCCCTCAAAGATGCCATGCCCCCACAAGATGGCGGCACCCAGTCCCCTGAACCCTGCCAGGGTGGCAGGCATGTGTCAAGGCACAGCCTTGCTATGTGCGTGCCTCCAGAGTTCCCCAGTCCCCTCAGCCCCCCAGCGGCCCAGGGTTGGTCCAAGGCACAGGCAAGCCTCAGATGTCAGCTTCCCAGCCACTCAGGGCTGGCCTGAGGAGCAGGCAAGCCTCAGATGGAGCCAGCTGCCCAGGGTGCCTGCCCAACTGCCGAGGGCGCCAGAGGCTCAGGTAACCAGAGCCAGCTGAGGCTTGGGCTGCCGGCATTGGGCATTGCTTTTCCCTGACCGCTGGGTTGCCTCCCATCCCTGAGGGCTCCTGGACTGTGAGAGAGGGCAGGCTAGGTTGAGGGACCACCTTCCACTCGAGTACAGGAATTTTCATGCACTGGGCCTCTAGTTATTATATAAGTGAGGCAAAGGACAGACCTTAGATCAAATCCTATGACCTCTGGTGAGTTACTCAATCCCTTTCCTTATGTGTAAAATAGAGATGGTGGTATATACCCAGAAAGGCAATGTGAGGATTACATGAGATAATCAATGTGCAGAGCACACATAAAACACCTGGAACAGTGCCTGCTCCCTACCAGGTGTGGAAAGCAGAGAGTTTCCCTATCATTTATTCTTTCCTGCCATCTCCAATTCCCAGGACCCCTTCCCAAAGAGCAAGGTGGTTCCCAATAGAGGCCAAAGTCAGGGGCATGGATACCCCATAGCCATGCAGAGCTCTTATCAGTCATTGACTTCAAACAAGTCGTAAGCCAGCCTTCCCCTATGATGAACAGAGGTCCTTGGCCTGCCGTCCAGTGCTCCAGGCCTCCTGTTTAGGATAGTTCCTTATCTGCTGACCCTGTGGGGATGGCACACCTCTATTTATTCTCTGGATTCTCTGACGCACCTGCACAATCACAACCTCAGGGACCTGGAAGACAGGATTCAGTGGTGGGCCACTTTTTTCCCTTCCCACACCACTGAAGTTAACTTGACATTTCAGAGCATTGGCTCAGGTGCCCTCGATGGCCCATAAACAAATCCCTCATGTGACGGGCAGCCTCTAACATGACCTCCAAGACTCATGCCTCCTGGTCTTCTCAACCTAGTGGAAGCCCTTCCCTCAGAGTGCGGGCTGGACCATTTGCTGTATCATAACCAACAGAATAGAGCAAAAGGGACGGGGTGTCACTTCTGAAGTTAGGTTTCAAAAAGACTGTGGCTTCCCTTTTGCACTCCCTCTCTTATTGTCTGTCCCTCTCTGCTGCTGTGTTGTGTGAGTGGCTGTCACAGGGAGACCTGTTTGGCAAGAGACTTACCGTATTCGCCGGCGTATAAGACGACTTTTTGGCCCTGAAACATATGCCTCCAAGTGGGGGGCAGTCTTATACGGCGAGTATATAACAAACTCTGTATTTTTAGTGGAAATGTTAGGGGGTCGTCTTATACACCCAGTCTCTTATACGCCGGCAAATACGTATTTTTCAGGGCCAAAAAATCGTCTTATACGCCGGCAAATACGGTATGTCTCCATAAGAACCTGCTGTTCACCACAGCCTCGTGGATCACATTGGGAATAGATT
Organism: Vespertilio murinus; assembly: GCA_963924515.1. Taxonomy (NCBI): domain Eukaryota; kingdom Metazoa; phylum Chordata; class Mammalia; order Chiroptera; family Vespertilionidae; genus Vespertilio; species Vespertilio murinus. Next base: position 54,267,331 of record OZ004712.1, on the reverse strand, counting down.
CTTCCCCCCTTCTAGCCTTGATCCCATAGATGACTGCATTCCCAGGGATACCTTGACTGCAGTCTGTGAGCAAGCCGGAGCCAGAGGACCCAGCTAAGCCATGCCAGGATTCCTGACCCAAGAATCTACATTTGGGTTCATTTGTTACACAGCAATCCATAACTCATATACCTCTGTTACCTGGGTGGAATAGAAGGTGTGGAGTGAATGTGGAAGACTTGAGAGAGTGTGTTAGAAATCACTGTGAAGCCAAAACCGGTTTGGCTCAGTGGTAGAGCATCGGTCTGCGGACTGAAAGGTCCCAGGTTCGATTCCGGTCAAGGGCATGTACATTGGTTGCGGGCACATCCCCAGTAGGGGGTGTGCAGGAGGCAGCTGGTCAATGATTCTCTCTCATCGACGTTTCTAGCTCTCTATCTCTCTCCCTTCCTCTCTGTAAAATATCAATAAAATATATTTATTTAAAAAAAAAAGAAATCACTGTGAATGCCTCTATGAGAGGCCAAAGCTACTAGGGAAAAAAAACAGCACAACACCCCCAAGAGACAAGCGGCATGGTCACATCCACAGGTAGTCACTTGAGAACAAGTAGACCCCTAACTGGAGTTTCAACTGGTGGGCTCTGAGTCAGTCCCACTGCCACTTCCTTCCCCATCAAAGTAACTGTGGAGGAAGCCTCTGTGATTTCAGGGCATGAAGACCCTCCTGATCCTGTCCTCACTGAGAGCCTCTGCTGGTCTCAACGATAATTCTATCTTCCTCCGATCCAGATCCTACCAGAACTAGCCAGCAGTGTGTGTGGTGGTGGTGGGGGTAGGGGGAGGGGGACCACTGACAGCTGGGGGCCACTTCCTCTTCTTGCTTCTGCCTCCTCCCTCTTCCTCTGGTACATCATGTCTTTCATCCTTTCCCATCTTTGTTGTCTTGGTTACATGGCCAGACTCCTGATATGCTGCTAGTTTTCATTTTAATGATATGTTCTTGTAACGCACAATATTTTACTTCAATTGCATGTGTCACTGGATAAATTCCTCTGGCATGTCTGGCATTTCAGCATCAGCTGAGTGAGTGCATTATATGATCTGGAGTATTTCCTGAAACACTTTCTTCAATGTTAATGTCTTTGTATTTTAATTTATGATTCAGATCATTCTATACGAATGTATATATATACAGATACACACATGATTCAAAAAAAGTGGCTGAAATGTATCAGTAAATCTTGACTTGACAAAGCTCATTTAAAACAATCTCCTTAAATCATGTGTTCTCAGAGTGATAATTTAGAAAATAGGCTAAAATAATGTTTTCTGGGGATCACAAAATGTGTTTCAAGAGGGCCCATGAGGAGAATTAGTCTGTGCTCCAGTGACACTTCCAGCAGCATTGAGAGGGACGCCTCCCATGGCCGCTCAGGTCAGCTCGGAGTGACCACTTGTCCCCGCAAGACAAAGCAGGGACGATGTGCAGCCTAACAGTACCGTAGTAAAAAGAGTGCCAATGGGGATCCCTGACATAAAAAGGATGGTTGAGTGAAGGCTTAATATTGTCCAAGAATGTAAGATCTACTCAAGAGGACATGCACCAACTTAGCTCTTCTCCACATCTGCCCACAGGTAATCGTGCACAAAAAGGCTTAAAACGCAGCAGAGGGGACCAAAAGAAGGTGGAGGAGGACCATGAGAAGTGGGCAGGTCGACATAGGGGAGTTGCTCTGCAGGCCAGTCCTGGGCTCCCAGGAATGATGACATAATAGCCACTGCTGTCCCTGCTCAGATGTGACAGCACCCCTGGACCATCTACAGTGCCCTCTGTCCCGGCACCTCAACCTCAGCCTCCCCCTCACTTAATCCACAGGTTAAGGTCTAAACAGGCTTAATACTTGCAAAACCAGTGGTGGGAAATGCAAAAACGACATGGCAGAAATGACCAAGCAAAAAGTGCTGTATGGTCATTTCCCATAGTGAAAACTGTCCAACGTTGAGTGGCCTATATTCTTTTGCTTTCTTCTTGGCGTTGAACCACACCCAGACTGGCTGGCACTGTGGTTGGAGGAACTCGTAACAACAAGAGCTAACTGACCAATGCCTGCACCAAACACACTGGCCTCTGCTCTCATCCCAGGCTCCCGGCAGCTGGAGTCCGGCACTGTGTCTCCATATGATTGTGTGATGCCCCAGCCATGTGGAACACTTCCTGTGGCAGGAATTGCTTTTTAGTTAAAACTCATTCACATTTCCAAGTGAATATTCAGAAAAAATTTCAGATACATTAAGGAAGTTGCAAAGCAGGGGTTGCCCATTGCTCTGTGACTCAGGCATTACACACACACACATACACACACACACACACACACACACACACACACACACACACTCCATTCCTGAGAACATATGGTCAGAATGACACAGGCCCAGGTGGGTCTCCCCTGCCCCACTCACTTCTGTGCCTAGGGCCCATGGAATACAGGCAAATCAATTTCAAAACAACCTCAAGAAAAAATAAATTAGGATGATTAATACTAATCTGTAAGACAATTCCCAGTAGGAATGGCTTTTTTTTTTGAGTTATCTTCTTCTCTGGACTATCCATGCTGACACACACCCAATTTCTACCAAGAGAGGATGGTATACTGTGGTTTGCACACACACACACACACACACACACACACACACACACACACCTCCTACATATCCTCCCAGAAGCCAATAGCAGGGCAGGGCCAGCCCAACTTCTGCTTAACCAACATCCCCAGTGTGCTCCGCCCCTTGGCTGTGAACAGTTTACCTTGCAAAACTCTCAGGGAAGATGCAGTCACAAAATGAAAGGCGCAGTCACACCTCAAGTGGAAGTTTATGATGCTTTGGTCCACCATGAACATTAGTCTCTCCCACTAATGTCAGGCAGTAATTCACTGCTGAATAGCGGCCATAAAATATGATCACTTAGCGGTAGGAAAGCAAAAGGCGGAGGAAAAGGAAGGGGTGGGCTCCTGCCGAGATACTTAAGCGAAGAGATCTTGTCCTGCAGAGGCCAACACTGACCTCATTGCCCCAACGTAGGTCAAAGGTTTCCAGATTTATACAGACAACCTAAAGCACATTGGGATGGCCTTTGCCTTGCGATTTTTACCTGTCATTGGCATTTTAACAGTCTGTTGGTTATTTCCACGTTCCCAGGCACCTCCTGATGATGGTAGCATTTATATGCCTTTAACACACACCATGGGAAAGGCTTCCAATACCAGCCGTAACACATACACACACACACACACACACACACACACACACACACACACCAGAAAACATAAAAGACATCCAAATTAGCACTCTCCTCACCTCCTTTCCCCCTGCCTTATGTGATGTGTGCGCTAAAGGAGTGAAATTATGGTCCTCAGCGGCAAGGTTGCAAATGATGGGGACCCACAGCTTTCAAACAAAACAAAAAGTCAGTAGTAATTCTGAGGACAGCCCATGGCTAGCTACAGTCTAGCTCCTGGTCCCCGGAAACCCACAGCGAACTCCCTTCCTCTCAGCAAACCCCCAAGCGCCCTTCGCCTACCCTCCCTACCTTGAGTCCCTTGTCATATTGCAAAGAACTCTGCAAGGCCCTTGTACACGCAGGGGATTATTACGGGGCTCAGGGAAGCCAGCTCTGTAATCACAGCTCCAGTATGATTTCCATTCTTCTCCCTTTCAGCAGTGGCTCACAAACCTTCCTGCAAAATGCCGCAGCCCCACAGCTCTCCGCGGCTGGGCCTCTGCCCAGAGGTGACTGCGGTCCTGATAACCTCTGGGAAAAGCAAGGCAGGGCGATTATGAGGAAAGGGGAGTGGTGCGCAAGCGAGCAAGGGTGGTGGGAAATTCTATTGTTTAGGAAAAATAAATAAACTGGCCAGTTTTGCTTTTTTATTATTTCAAACAACAGACTCGGCGGGCCAGCCTTCCTTTCCCAACTCAGCCTGTCCCCCTGGCCGGGCTGCTGAGTCGGCGGCAGCAGGAGCTGGGCCACAGCAAAACTGTTAGAGAGGCTGCCCCTCTGAGCCCTTGGGGCAGAAAGGCTGGCTGTTCCGATGGCCAGGCCTCCCCCAGGAGGGCCGCTGGCTCATCCCCCGCCCCCCAACCCACCTCGCCCACCCCTCATGAACCTCTGCTCTTACCTCTCAAATGTTTATGCTTCACCAGTCCCAGTCCCACCACTGCTCTGGAAATTAAACATAATATCCCAGGTGGCTGAAATGGACCTGTTCTTACACAAACCCCTCCCCAAATAAAAAATGGGAAATGCCAGCCCGCAGTTTATAAAGCCCGCTGTCAGGTGTGGCCTGTCATTGCTGGTTTGGCTGATGTCTGGGGACACATCAAGGCCAGGCTCTCCCACAGCCTGCCCTCTGAGGGGTGGTCTCTGTGCACTTTGTTCCCCCAGGTTCCGGGCTGCTCTCAGCCCACGGTCATGAAGATGTGCCCCATGTTGACATCCCTACCAGGAGACAGGCTCCCACGAGAGAGAGAGAGAGAAAGAGTGTGAGAGAGAGAGAGAGAGAGCCAGCCCCCATCAACCCCAGCCCCCTCCGCACCCCCACCCCCACCCCGACCTACAGCACACACCTGCAAGCTGTCTGTGCTGGGTTTATGATGCAGCCATGGTCAGGAATCATAACCCTGCCCCTTCCCCCCAAGGGAATAGAACTGCCTGTTCTGGTATGTGCGCTGAACTTTCAATGTTTATTTCACTGACACCATATTCCAAGCTGCTCTGACAACAGCAAAAATAAATAAATAAATACATAAATACATAATAAAATCCTTCTACAAGGTCTGCTTGGTCTTGCCAGCAAGTCAGTGATCCTCTGGCACCTGGTAGGAAATTTGGGGTATGGGAATCTTTGGGTGTCTTGGAATAAGTTACTTCTCCATTGCCTGAGATCAGGCTCAGTAGAGAAAGGAGCCACAGCACCCCAGATTGCTTTGCTTCTTTGTTCTCGATACCACTTATTCACCCATTGAGGGGCAACGCAAGCCAAATGTATGAATTCACCATTTAAACTGTAAATTCACTTCTCCAGCAAACTGAACTCATTGAGTCATGGCGCAGAATGCAGTCATCGGAGCAGCCAAAGGAAATGTCCTCAAAGTCCAGTGGTCTGAAGGTCATGCACACACCTTCTTGGTTTATTCAGAGGCTTATGAGTTATGAGACACAATTTCAGCAAGTGTGGGATCTGCCTTCCTAGACCACTGAGAGCTGGAAGCTGCAGGCAGAAGAGGAGGAAACGCCCTGAAGTCGACCAGGACTCCTGACAGTGGGTGGAAGTGAGGAGTGACAGCGCGGAGGAGAGGGAAAACCCAGAAGGCTGCAACGGACACAGGAGCTGTGCAGCGACAACACACCTACGCCTTGCAGCATCTTCTCTGGGCGTCCATGGAATTCAGCTCAATACATGAGTAATCAACAACAAAAAGGCCAATGCAGCAAGAAAACATTCATTTGTGTTTAACATACTCTTTGCAGAAAGGCGAGGAACTACAAAATATAATTCTTTTTATTTTAAATATATTTTATTGATTTTTTTTTACAGACACGAAGGGAGAGGGATAGAGTCAGAAACATTGATGAGAGAAAAACATCAATCAGCTGCCTCCTGCACGACCCCCACCAGGGATGTGCCCACAACCAAGGCACATGTCCCTGACTGGAATCAAACCTGGGACCTTTCAGTCCGAATGCCGACACTCTATCCATTAAGCCAAACTGGTCAGGGTACAAAATATAATTCTTAAAGCTATACAGACAATGGTTAAATTATCTGTTAATTTGACCCTTGCTATGCGTTACCTCTTGAGAGGCAATGTGAGATGCGTGGTGCTATGTCTACATCCTCCATGCAGAGTGCATGGCATTTCACCAACAGTTTCCCTTCCAGATAAGACGCACAACTACTGTACACACACACACCCCAGCTATGCACACTCTGCTCCCCACCTCTCACCTCTGCACTCTCACATCCCAGACCCATTGCCTGTGCCACAGAGCTGTACCATTTAAAGAAAAAAGTAATTTCTGGAAAGGGCTGCAACACAGTAGGATGGAAGAGTGGGCACAGCCTTCTAGATGTGCATAGAACATCTCTCTTTGACCATCTAGAGCGAATGTCCAGAAATACAGCAACAAGAAGGTAGGGATCAAGACTCCCTCAGATCAGGTAGTGCTAGCTTTACAGTCTGAATCACACAATGTCCAGCAAATCCCAATGGAATCAATAAATAAAATAAAACCAGCAGGAGCCCCACATGGCGCCACCAATATTTCCCTGAGACAAGACTGAAGTGCGATTATCAACCAACACAAAACAGGACCCGCTGCCTACAGACTTAGAAAGCCTCTTAGCCCAAGCAAGGAGGGTACCGTATGGAGCCAGCTCCAACTCACTGAGTAAGAAGCCTGAGCAGAGCTGGATGAGGGGCTCGGGTGCCCCAACACTGCTGATGGGCCAGCATCACCAGGTGCCCCTGAAGCCAGCAGGTCTCTGAAGAATGAGGAGGAAAGTTCGGGTCCCCAGATCACAATATTCTACTCCACCTTAAGCAACTGCAATGTGCACCACAGCATCCTACATTTCCTTGTCCCACAATTTGGCTCTTAGCTCCAATAGCAACTCCAATAGTTCCTACACTTTCCTCTATTTCCCTGAATGGATTCCAGATGGATGTATAAGCCAGAGGGTTGAAGCAAGAGGAGCAGGTACCTCCCTTACCTCTGTGCACCTTCCCAACCAACCAGGCCTATTATGCTCTTGTCTTAGGCACAAACCCAAGTTAAAGAGAGCAGACACACCATTTAGGATGGCCTAGTGAGGCTGGGGTGGGAAGAGGTGAATGCATACTCCCCCACTGTGATTGATTCCCACAACAACCATAGTACAAAGGCAGAGAAGAGACGAGCTGATCATTCATAACCTCAATAGCAACATATCTCCATAATGCCAACCTGTACCACTCACCCACCAGGCCAAGGTGGCAAAAGAGCATGAGATAACATCTGCCCCAGCGGGGACAGACTGTCTTCGCAATAACTGAAATGAGTGCACCTTGTTCCTACCTTTTTCAGCTTGCCACTTTTGGTGCCCACGAAGGCCAGGGAGTGGTTCTTGTAGACATAGGCAATGACAGAAGTCATGCGGTCTCTGTCCTCCGTGAAGACAGGGATCCCACGGACCATCTCGGATACTCCCAGGGGTGCATTCATATCCAGGCCACAGAAGTTATCATCAATAGTTAAGAGCTGAAAATTTAAAAGGAGAAAAATTAGGAGGGAGCATCGGGGCGATTTGCAGAGGTATTGAGTCAGGGTACTATAGAGCTAGAAGAATCCTTAGATTGGTATAAACCCCTATTTTTTTTTTACATGGAACACTCAGTCCAGAGAAACTAGATGACGTGTCAACAGTTATCTAAGTAGGTGTCAGTACCGTGGCAAAAAAATAAAAATAAAAACCCACACACTAATTCTTAGAGTCTCTTTTCACCACACTCCCATGGTCTCTCCATCCCCCCTGCAATCACTCCAGGCACCCTCTCAGTAGCTTCCATTGCCTTTTGCCACCATCACATCAGAAAGCACTGGGCCAGCACCCATCAGCGTGGGCTCCAGACAGCTGGGCTCAGGCATCAGGAGGATGTGGTCTCCGCCCCTACACACCTGATGTTAAAGAGTCCCCACAGATGAGGCCTCACAAATGGAGAATGGAGAATTAGAAACATTAATACATGAATGGCAAGACTATGATGGAGACATGTACAGACTCAGTTCAGGAAAGGGTAAATGGGAGGAATGGAAAGTTTGTGAACGAACTCAACAAGCCACTGTAGAGCCTCACCCTGCCCAATCTTAGACCCCCAGCTTCTTTCAGAGCTCTGATCTTGTCATTCCTACACCACCATTTCCCAAAGTGACTTTGGTGGAACCCAAACCCCCAAGATGTTCTATCACAAAAGGGTTCCTTGGGCACATAATTTTGAAAAAGAGTACATTCTAATACCACAGAAGGCATTCACAATGATTAGCTATCGAAAAAGGTATGAAGTATTTTTAAGAAGAAATGTTTAATATTATCTAATCCTTTCCCAAACATTTTATTCCCTAAACCAGTGGTCGGCAAACCGCGGCTCATGAGCCACATGCGGCTCTTTGGCCCCTTCAGTGTGGCTCTTCCACAAAATACCAGGGCCTGGGCAAGTCTATTTTGAAGAAGTGGCATTAGAAGAAGTTTAAATTTTAAAAATTTGGCTCTCAAAAGCAATTTCAATCCTTGTACTGTTGATATTTGGTTCTGCTGACTAACGAGTCTGCCGACCACTGCCCTAAACCATGTTAGACCAGAACACCTATTGGCATTCTTTAAAGAGAATAGTCCCTGGATATCCCATGGCACACACTGACCCAACTCTTGCTCCTGCCTCCAGGGCAATCTCAGGACTCAGGGAGCCAACAGGAAAAGGCTTCGGGCTGATTTCCCTCACAGTGTTTCAGCTTCATTCTCCCTGTTTTATTCCAGGCCTCTGGGTCTCCACGCAAACAGAGGGTCCCAGCTGGGATCAGACTGTCTAGAGAGTGGTGAGGACTGACTATGGCTGGTGAGGAGGCCCCAGTGCCCCACCAAGTAGCTTCGGTTTGGCATAGACTGTCCTGGGCGCTAGGAACCAATGCTGGATTTTCCCCTTTCTCCAGAGAACTGTGTGGTCTTAGAAGAGTTTTTCCATATTCTGTTCTTTTATTTTTCCACTCTATAAAAGATGGGAGAAACAACCCCTGCTTTTTGATGGGCTTCCATAAAGCCTATAGAGCTCATGCCTGTAAACGTCTTTGGACTTTTCAGAAAAAGGAATAAAATGAAATACAAGGTGTCACAGTTTTACAGGCCTCAGTCCAGCCAAAGGAGAGGCATCTGGAGAACCAGCGGGCAGGCTCTTGCCAGGAGCTGTGTGACTGTGGCCAACTCTGAGCTGTGCAGGGCTGTGGGGCCCTTGGCTCCCTCCCAGAAGGAGGGGGATAGGCATTGCCCATCTCCGGGAAAACAACGTGCTGCATTTCAATCCTCTCTCTGCCATCTTCCCTCATTATCATGGTGGGGGGCAGTCAGACTGGGGAGGGAGAGCCTGGGCAGGCCCAGCAAGCTCTGTGCATTGCAGGCATCTGTCCTATGCCTCGGACCACCTGTGTCTCTCTTGCATGGCCTGGTCCAATACCCCCAGACCAAACACAACCTCCTTCTCCTCCAAAAATAACAATAATTATAGGAATCAAAATTAGGAGGTCTAGTCTGATCTTTATGGTTCTTCCCTGAAATGAGAAAATGGGGACCAAGAAAGTGGTGGAGAGTGAAAGGGATGGGCAGATAAGAGGAAGAAAATCCTGGGCCGAGGGAAGAAAATGTCCTCTCCCTGTTGGATCACCGCAGTGACCTGCCTGGCATTGCAAGGGCAGCAGAGTACATGCTAGGAACCCTCACGGCCTTGTGTGCTCCTGGTCCATAAAGAGGGCTCATTCCCAACTTTCTCAACCCTGAACTGGGCTGCAGGGACCACTGCCATCAGCACATGTGTCTTGCCCATCATGACCATCGTCTAACTAGATGAGGCTGGATGACTATTTCCTCTGCACAGGGGAAAACCGAGTCAGAGAGCAAAGCAGCCCATGTTTCAGTCTCCCACCACCCATGGCACAAACACGCACCTCATTGGCCCAGGATTACATTTCTGAGTGGTTGGTTACTAAAAACCATTCTTCCCTTTGGCTGGGCAGGACACAATCAAATAAATAAACAACCACCTACAGGACAGTATGCATCTGAACGCCTGCATCATTGAATCATTGGTTGCTCAGAATCAGGAAGTCAGGGACCTGTGAGCTCCTGCTGCTGTGGCACGGGCATGGCAAGGGGCCAGGAGAGGTATGTTTTCACCAGAAGGAAGTGAGGACAGCTCAGCCGGTCAGCCTGGCAGCCGGGCCCTGCCATCTTCAGTTCATAACACTTCCGGTCGAGGCCCGCCAGGAGCCAGGTCTCAGTCTCCTCATCGCAGCAGGCAGCCATCCCCTCCCAAATGTCTGCCCCCAGGTGCCACCACCAGGGTCTAAAGACTGCAGCTGGAGCTCCTAACGTGGGGACTGCATTCCAGGGAGAATGGTGGCTTTCTCCCCAGGCTCCCCTATGCCAGGCGGTAAAAAAGTGATTGGGGCCTTTGACAGGCACAGCCCAGATCTGCATGGCTGCTGAGGTCCCCCAGCTGTGGCATGAGGTGGTCTTACTGTTTCCTCAAAGCTGTGGCAGTGGGAGGGGTTTTGAGCACTGAAGTAGTGGAAGGCACACAGGTCTCGGGTTCCATAGCGGCTCAGCAGCTTCTCAACTGACCGGTGGGGCACAGGCCCCTCCTGTTCTCTGATTCTCATTTTCCTTGCCTATAAAATTGCAAGACAGGACCGTTGTGAGGTGTAGGTGTGATAACAGGTGTGAAGACACCTGATAAACAGGAAAGCGTGTCATCAATGCAAGCTGGTATTTCACATTCTTTCTTTTTTTTCCAATGGAAATGTGCCTGGAACAGGGGTCTCATGGCAGCTGGAAATGGCCCTCACGTGCCTCCTGACTAGAACACGGCTCTCCATGGACACAACCAGCCAGGTCTGAGCTACAGTTGCAGGAAAATGACAGCACTGGGAGGAGAAGGCAGAGGGTCCCATGGGCCCACAGACCCAAGGAGGCCAAGATATAGGGAGCAGAGGCCAGGAAGAGAAGGCCCTAGAAGAGAAGGCTAATTGGAGAAAGCTTCCACAGGTGAGGGCTGGCAGGCATTCCTGAGCACCCTGGGCAAGCAGAGAGGATAGTGTCTGCTCCAGGCCTGGCTGAGCCCTCCCCTGGGCCCCATTAACAGCAAGATTAGAGCAGCCGCTGAAGGAGCCAGGAAGGGACTCACCTTGGCTATAATAAGGAGCCCAGCCTCGCCTGCAGGCCCACATCGCACCTGTTCCTCCCAACACACCACAAATACCCATGAGTGAGCTGTGGCCACTGTTATAATGACTGTTTATTAGAGAGCAACTTCATTCTTACAAAGAAAAGGAATGGGGTATGTTTCATGGGAATATATATGGTCCCTACTTGGGCAACCCTGTGAACAGATAGTAGGGCCACACCCTCCAGGGCTCCTCTACCCCAATCAGGAGGATATCAAATCTGCTTTCCACAAATATCCTCATGGGATACATGGGTCGTAAATTAAGGCTGATGACCCACTGGATTCCAGGGTCCATATGCACAAGGATGGGGCCATGTTTTATGCATCTTTGTACCCTTAGCTTAGTTGCAAATTCATAGTAGGTTAAAACATGTGTTAAATGGATGGATGGGTGGGTTGATGCCTATATAAGAGTCTGACTTTCACAATGGCCAACACTTTGGAATTAGAACCAAAATGCTTAGATTTGAATCCCAGTTCTACCACTTAATGTTGTGTGACCTTGGGCAACTTTTTAAAGCTCTTTGTGCCTCCATTTCTCATGGGTAGAATGGGGATATTAATACCAGTATATACTGCGGTGAGGATTAAATAGTTTAGTACATGCAGGATAATGCCTGGCATTTCATAAGGACTATGGGAGTGTTCACACTTACTACTGTTTGTCATAGACAATTCAGACAACCTTGGCAAGTTGACATCTGGGGAAATTCATCACATCTACCTCAGAGAGGTGTTATTAAGATGAAAGGAGCTAATGTTATCAAAATGAAATAGCAAAGGTGGAACTTCCTAAAGATCTATCAGATCAATGAGTTTGAAGAGAAGAGCAGAGGAATGATCTAAGATCCAGAAGATTTAGCACTATTTATTAGAAATGAAATTCTCGGGCCCCACTCAGACTTACTAGATCAGAAACACTGGGTGGGAGGGCTGAGAGATCTGCATCTTAACACCCTCCCAAGTGATTCTGCTGCACACTAACATTGGAGAAGCACTGGTCTGGTTCACCATGGAGGTCTCTTCCTAGCTGAGGTCAGGAAGCCCATGCCAAGAAGAGAATGATGGGTGACAAGCATTCCCACTCTGGAGTAGGACCCACTGGACCAGGATGTGGACCCACTCGGCCCATGGCAGCTTCCCCCAGAGGCCCCCTTGAGGGGTAGGGGTGGAGGTGGCATGGGGAGCCAGAGCTGGCACTCTGAATTACAATCTAATAGTTCACCGTGCTTCCCTTGCACACAGCAGCAAAGGTTACTGTGCAATTACGTGTCGCCACATACAAATGACAGAGCAGTTACGGTTACTTTACCAATTACAGGGAAATTGCTCCCACTCTGCAGAGACTGGCACTCTGAAAAGCTCTATCATCTCCACGGAAAGGGGATTTTAAATGCTGTCAGCATCCTTTCTCCAGTAGTCACCCATGCTCCAGGGTGGAGCTACAAAGCAGCCACCTGAGAACCCCAGAAGTGTCTGATGGTCTCTGCAAAGACTCTTGGGGAAGGATGGAAGAAAGGGGAAGACCTGGGGGACCACAGAGACATCTCCTCTGGAGCCCTGTGCATCAGCTCCTAACCCTATCCCCCCCTGACTCATGCATAAAAACCACCATCAACCTGACACCATGCCACTCCATCCTGAAGGCCAAGGGTGATGAGGAAGCATGCAGACCTGATCCTGAAATCACGTCTCACCCCAGCTAGCATGACCTCTGGGCTGGTTCCTGATGGCCCCTCCCCTGCCAAGTGGAGCTGTTTTGGCCCAACCTTAGTTGTCCCACCTTTGCAGCAACCCATCATGAGTCCTTATTACGGAAAGGTCAGAAGTAGGCCAGAGCTCAGTGGTCCAAAGGTAGTGCTAATGAGTTAGGGGTCACCAGGTCCATCCCCCTGTGGACCAATTAGCTCAGTTCTGGGACACAGTCTCTTCCACCTCCAAAGGCTGCCCCTCATACCCCAGGCATCACTATTTACAAATATCCCAAACTAATCCACAGGAGACAACCGGGTGAGCCAGCGGGTATAGATCATGCAGTGACTCCTCCAACCAAGAGGCAGCTGCCGACTGCTCTGGGCCAGCAGCAGCAGTCTCTGAGCCCAGAACAGAAAATTCAAAGTTGGACCTGGTCCTCCCATTGCTCATGGTCCAGCAGAGAGGAGTCCTTCCATCGGGGAGCAAGCCAGCAATCCTGCCCTCCCTGAAGGCAAAAGCAGCATCAAGTCCCATGCACAGGAGTCCTGAGCTCCCCATAGCCACCCCCAAAGCTGGAAGGCCAGACCATTAGACAGGGGGAGAAGGCCTCAGAGATTGGCCCAAGCTCACCCACTGTGGGGCCTTCAGTTAGGCCTTTTCCATCAAACTGTTGGTCTATATGCTACTGGAACTCCTGTTTCTATTAGGGGTAACTAAAGCACTAAATGGAGTCAACACTATTTACCGATCCTCACTCATTAATTTGCTTAAAAACAATTAGGACAGACCTACCGTATTTGCTGGCGTATAAGACGATTTTTGGCCCTGAAAAATACATATTTGCCGGCGTATAAGACGACTGGGCGTATAAGACGACCCCCTAACATTTCCACTAAAAATACAGAGTTTGTTATATACTCGCCGTATAAGACTACCCCCCACTTGGAGGCATATTTTTCAGGGCCAAAAAATCGTCTTATACGCCGGCAAATACGGTACTAAGCACCAAGTAATAGGTGAGGACCCCCCCAAAAAAGAGATAAAATACGTCAGTTTCTCATTTTTCCTAGATTGGGAGAGGCACCTGGGCCAAGATCAGACACACATCAGTAACAGACCCGGTGCTGGGCTTACACAGGGCATGGCCCCCCACTGCCTGGGGAGCCGTGGGGTTCTGTGGGCACAGCAGGGCTCTGTGGGGGGCACTTCTGAGCTCTCTGCCCAGTACAGTGCATGGCCACTCTCTCACACATCTTGTTATTTCCCAGAAGGAAAATGACTCAGGATCTTAGAATCCAACAGCCCATTTACAGAAGAGGAAATTGAGGCCTAGAGAGTGAAATGATGTCCCCCTCACCTGCCCGGGAGCTATCAAGTTATGAGAAAATAAGTACCAGAACCCCAAATTCCCAGTCCAGGAGGAAAAACTGATCTTATCAAGGGGATTCCACTGGGGTTGTAGGAGGGAGGCCCCAAAGAGAAACCCATTCTCGGGATCAGAGGCTGCAGAGAGTCAGGCCTCCACTTCTTCCCCTGCAGTCCAGGGGGAGTGCTTGAACTCTGTGACCTCTGGAAGGCAGTAACGCTCCCCTGCCAAGGAGGCTCTCAGGGGCAATCGTGAGAGCTGGTCTTCCTTCCTCCCTTCCTGGAACTATCTGTCCCAAAGGAAAGTGAGAGATGAAGCTTTGAAAACAAATACAAGTTGGGAGAATAAAGTGGAAGGAAGCCCACAAGGCACCTGCTGACGTGGACAAGAGAAGGTCTTTAGATTCTTCATGCTCAGCAGCCCTCAATTTCTTCCTATTAATTAATTACATTTCACACACACACACACACACACACACACACACACACGCAGGAGCTGACCAAAGCAGACCTCCGCTGGAAATGGGAACTCAGTGGGATTTCCCTCTAAACAGAGATACTGATCAGATCAGCGGTGGGAGCTCATGTCTCTACGCAGACTCCAGTTGTAAGCTCGGCAGAACAGGGAGATACTGATCACCCACTTACTGGGGCCACATCTCAAACATGATTGCTGACCTCTAGGTGTTCATGAATGTAGGAGGCCTGATGCACACAGGTGACCCTCCAGGGGAAGAGGTCAGCAGAGAGAGGCCTCAAAGAAGCAGGAATATCTTGGGGAGGAGGCTCTCATCAGAAAGCTGCTTACTTCATAAAAGTCCCATGTGCTTGAGTGCTAGTTTCTGTAGCAAAGAAAGGAATAAAATCAAACTATATTATGGTCCCCTAATGTCTTTACTGCTCTGAATAAACCTCCCTTTCCCTTTTATGAGCCCCCACCCTCCCCAAATGTCTGCCCATGGCCCACACTGACCATACAGATTGAACTCTCATGAGAGCTGGGCGGGGGGTGGGGGAGGGGATCCTGAGGTTGGCCCTACACCCAGCTGTGAGCACAGCCACCGACGTGGGACACAGGAATGAGGCCTCCCCCACTTCGATACTATCACATTATCTCAAGAGGATTCTACATTGCTTCTTTTCAATGAGATTGTAGAAAAATAAATGTGTAGAGAGAAAGAGAGGGGAAGACAGCAAAGCTCAGCCATAGTAGCCTAGCCCCATGGTCGGCAAACTGTGGCTCTTTGACCCCTTGAATGTGGCTCTTCCACAAAATACCACGGCCTGGGCAAGTCTATTTTGAAGAAGTGGTGTTAGAAAAAGTTTAAGTTTAAAAATTTTGGCTCTCAAAAGAAATTTCAACCCTTGCACTGTTGATATTTGACTCTCTTGACTAATGAGTTTGCCGATCACTGGTAGACACACACTTCTGGAGGGGCTTCATGAAAAGTGTCTCAGGGACGGAAAGCAATCCAAAAAAATTACACCAATGTTCCCAAGAGCCACGAGCCTTGTTTCTAAGCATCACAAATATGACCCATACTTATATACAGAAGGTCATGGTGCTTTAAGATCTCCGTGTGTGTGTGTGTGTGTGTGTGTGTGTGTGTGTGTGTGTAGCAAACAGCCATTGAAGTCATGCATTCAACTACCCATTGAACAATGAAAGTGATTTGCTAAAAGCAACCCTTATTTTCATACTCATTTTGGCAAGTCTATGTGTTTTGAAACTGTTTGTGGCTCAATCCCAACAGATATCTAATGGCCTTTCACTCATCACAATAACAACCTATCCTTCTAACAGGAAACTAATGCCCTAAGTTGAGCTGTTTACCCAGGGGAGGGGCATTCACCAAGCACACTCTCTGTAGGCCTGTCTGTAACCAACAGTGAACTGAGGAGATATCATCCTCCAAAAAAACCTGCCCCTACAGGAGCTGCTGAGCACAATCATAAAGCAGCTCCAACTCCGGATCCCTGGGTTGATCTCATGACCTTCTCATCCTCATCAGCTCAGCTACTGAGAGCCCCATTCCCCACTCTGATGAGCAGAGAGGGCCATGCCACCATGACTGGCGCAGTAGGCTAGCCAAGCAAGAGCATCGGGACCCAACTCCACTAGCCCAGTTCTGCACATGGCCACCACACTGGAACTAGTCCAATGGCCAAGCCTGGACCACAGGCACTACCAGAGAAGGCATTGGGAATAGTACTAAGTAAATCCCACTTGGGTGATGCCCTTCTCCTTTGGTACCTGAGCTTCAGTGGTCCCCAGTGGCCACCTGTCAAGGGCAAAGAAATCCCACACAGCCCATCAGTCCCAAGTTCCCACTCCCCTCCCAGTCTCCTGCAGACAACCTCGGCCGCCACTAGGCCTGTAATTGGAGTGGGGCGTGCCAAGATGATTGAGTTTGTGTGTTTTCTGGCAGGCGCTGGGAAGCACTGGCCTGCTGGCCAGGCTGAATTATGGGGTAGGTCATTCCCTTGTTAGTGCGAATAAATTTTATTAGCCCCACTCTCTTCACAGAGCATCTTCCCCTCTTGCTCCTCAGGCCCGTGTGTGAGTCTGGATAATGCTGCCTGCTTGTGGGATAAATCAGCTGAACAAATCCCATTATATTTTGGAACACTGACAGAGAAACAGTAATGACACCCAGATCAGGGAAAGATGTGGCCATTCTTATGCGTAGATGGCATGTGAGGCCCATCCACTGGGGGGGGGGGGAGATGGGATTTAAATTTAGTGTCTGAAGGGACAACTCCCTATACTGTCTTTTTCCCCTCTCTACTAACTTTGTTAATGAAAAAAAGCAAGTGCCCTGAGCCCACGTCTGGTCATTCCCTTCTGTCTTGCAAAAACGAAGGGATGCTAAAGGCAACAGCAGGAAGAGTCTGGCCTGAAATGTGTCCTCTCCTTCAAATGCCTCAGTTTGGCACCCACCACATGTGCCTGATGGGAAGGGACGCAAACAGGCACTTTCCAGGCCTGAGATACTAAGCATGACATCTGGGTGAGGCACAGCCCAAATATCTCTAAATCAGCTACCAGTGGAGAAAAGATATAAGTCTGAAATCACAACAAAATGAGTAAGTCCCTTTCTATCCCATCCTGTGCCTATTATAACCAAAGGGGAATATGCAGATGGTGCTACGAAACTGTTTACGTGTCCTACAGATAGAAGGTGCTCAGTGTCTATCATTACTTATGAATGTCTATGTATTTGTCTTTCCATGGGAGTCTTGGCACTTTATTAAAGAGGATATTATTATATCACCTCCTTCTTGAAAATGATGTGTAATTCAAAGCAAAAGGGAAGTTGCTCCCAGCCCAGTGACATCTCAAGGGCTGGGACTGGCTCAGACCCAAAGTCCAAACTCTAGACCAGGATCTGGGCCAAGATGCCACCCTGTGAAGATGACTGGAATTGAAGGGAAGGTCCAGAAATGCAATTCTAGACTGTTGCTGATTGAATGAATGAGAGGCTCAACTGACAATTTGGAGAGAGATCGCACATTGTGTGGGGTATTTGCACATACATGTGTGCAAGTGGGAGAGAGATATCCTATATTAGCTGCTGCGTGTAATGTGGGGGTGTGAGGAAGAATAAATTACAGGCCGAGAGAGCTAGAGGGAGCCTACAAGATGAGAGTACACAGAGTGTGAGTGTAAGTGAGACACAGCAGACAGAAAGGAGACAGAAGACACCATGAGAAACTGAGTCAGTATCCAGACAGACAGAATGTGTGTACGAGCATGAGTATGTTGTAGGTGTGCACACTCCCATGTCAGTGTTGATGAAGTAGATATCTCAGCATTAGGACACAGCACTGCACGGCCCACCTCCTGACCCGCCACTCAGCAAACCCCACCCTGAGGTCTCTTGGCAGTTCTCTATGCTAGCATTCTGCATATGGGATTCCTGGGTTTTGACACTCTCCCTGATGACCCAATGGGCTCCATGGGAGGACACATCCAGCTGAGGAGGCCAACCTCAAGCCCCTTCCTCTCATTCGGCCCAGGATACCACCCAGGGTGCAGCCACCATCCTGTACCCCAAAGCACCATGCATACTTGACTGGCAGTTACTTTCACTGCAAATCCTGATGGCCAGACAGAAGGTGGGTGTGCTTTTTGCTTGGATACCTATGACAGAAGCCATATCCAGGGGAGAGGGGACAAACTTGATTCTCTAAAGCATCAGGCTGTGATAAGGTAGCCCCTCACATGCAATAGTCAGTGGGCTGTGAGGAGTAAGTGGCTGAGCTCATGTGAGAGGAGCTTGGTGATATGTGCTCTCACAGGGACTTGAGCATGAAACAGGGCATGCATGTTTAGTGTGCCACAGTGTGTGTGTATGTGTGTGCATGTGTGTGTGCACGTGCACACATGCAGGTGTGTGTGGCCAATGCAGTGGAGATAGAAAGGCCTGGGGCAGCAGGAGGGGGAGTTCCTGGTCGGTGACAGGCCTGTGGCTGAGCAGAAAGAGAAACCTTGCTCGGAGCCATTAACAACAGGATACACCCATCTACTCAGAGCTGCCCTTCCTGCTGACAGGGAAAGAAAACACCCCGAGCAGACTGGCAGAGTCCAGCACCCGGAGCCTGGGATGACCGCCTGCCCATTCCGGATGCTCACTCTCGTGGAGTTTCAGGATCCCAGGCGCCAGACGAACCTGAGTGACCGTCCAGGCTGGGCCGGGGGTCAGCCTGAGTCCAGGAGAATGACCTTGTCCCCTCCCAGGGCCACTGTGCCTGAGAAACAATAAATATAAGAGTCAGAGCACCCATGAATGGGGTTCTTCTCCTTCACTACTCCTCACTGTCGGGCATGGAGCTTGGGGATCAGCAAAAAGAGCTCAGCCCCAGTGCCTCTGTACACCCGGTGGGACAGGCTGGGCTGACAGGAAACCTCCAAGCTCAGACAGGCACTCGGCCTCACAGTGATTTCCCACCGTTAGAAAGGTGAGAGGCTCTTCTAGTTCTTGCAGTGTGGGGAGTCCCATAGGCACTCAATGATCTAGTGCCCAGGGGTGTCAATGACCTGTGATACCCAGTGAACTGTCCCACCCCGGGTGCCACCAGCACACCACTGACAAACACCGGTGGGAAAAGCAGAGGCTAAGAATTAGGATGGACAGCAGGGTCTACCAATTACATGACCGTGAGTGAAGGATGTGACTTCTCTGTTGCTGCATTTACTCAACTGGAGAGGAAGGCTACCCTTTCTATCATCCCGAGCACTGCTGAGAGGATGAAGGAGGCGATGAATCCCTTTGTAAACGTCAAGCACCATGCACACCCCTGCAGTGGGATTATCAGGCTGCCACTCTCTGCTCCCACTTGCGGGGCTTGGCAGGTGGGAGGCTAAGAATCTGGACAAGAGTTTCTGCCCCCGAAGTCTTACATTTTCGGTTGGAAGGTCACTCTTAAGTTCAAGTCTTGAGGGGAAGATTAAGAAGCTGATTACTGCATCATCCAGCCTCAACTGCATGACAATCACTCACTTCCAGGACCACAGTCATTGTTCCTGTCACATAGACCATAAGGTGCTTGGGTGCATCTCAGTCTTGGACTCTTGGGCTCCTGGACACCAATATCATTTCATGATTCTTGGCATCCACCGGCTATGAGTACATGGCCAAAGGCCTACTAAATGCTTCATCCCCTCATCCATCCATTCATCCATTTGGAGACTGAGGCCGGTTTTCTGTGAAGTTATCCCAGAAGGCTGGAAAAAGGTCGAGGAGGAAGATAGCCATGCCTGGGGACTTTGGGATGCCCAGCCACGTGGCCCATGTACTAATCAATAGCCTTGGCCCAGCCTGGCTGCCAATTCCAGGTCAGGGGTGTCAGAGGTCCCAAGAAAGCTCTGGGAGCTGTCACCTTGGCCTGTTTAGAATCCTGCACTTGACAGAAGCTACAGGCTATGCATGGGCTCCTTACTTCAATGGTCCCCTACAGGACCAAGAAACATGGGGATGCTTTCCCAGCCTCTACACCCAACGCCCACTCCGGGATTTGCTTTGGCAGCAGGCATTGACATTCAAAGAGAAGGTCCCACAAGGAGGCCCTGCCCTTAACTCTGTGGTGGGCTCAGCCAGCTTTCCTGATCACCTGCAATAAAAACAAGGAACTCTCTGGGCACCTGCAGAATGAGGTTCCAGCCTCACAGTCCATGGCTTCTCCCCAGCCTGGTCCCCAAGCTGTGGCCCACCACACAGCTCCAAGAATGCTCCATGGCAGGGCAGGCCAAGTCACACAGGCATTCTCTCCCAGCTCCACCCATCATCCCTGAACATAATCAAGGGGCAGTGGAGACCTAGTGAGGGGTTGAGGGGGCCCGGGGCTTACACTACTCCCTACTCTGAGTTTTGGAGGCATGATTTCAGGGGAAGGAGTGTGGGTCCCAGGAAATGGGAGAGATCAGAAGAGCTTGAAGGACATCCCAGGGTACACATTCTAGCTTAGGGATCGCTAACAACAGGAGCACGGGGGTGTGCGGGGAGGAAGCAGAGCAAACAAACCATTACTCACACCCCCTTTGCAAGCTCTGAGTTGTGACTATGATAAAACCCATAGGAGACCCCAACCCTGCAAAATACAGGTCCTAAAAGCCAACCTCCTGGGCCATTTTTCTATTGCTGACCCGCCACAGGAGGAAGCCATCTGAGATGGTTCCATTTTGCAAATCTCAAGGGAATCTTGGACTGGGAGACAAAGAAACTCCAGAGTCCACCTGATCCCTGCCTCCAACCAGGAGAGGAAGAGAGGAGGGACCTAACAGCAGCGGGGATGGGTGGAGGAAAGGCTGTGTTGGCCAACAGTGTGCCGACAAGGGTTCCTCAGTGGGGCACTGGGGAGCCTGGCCTGGCTGGTGGCATGGGAAACATGTGTGGTCTGAGCCAAGGCCAAATGAATTGCAGCTGAGAGCTCCAGAGCAAAGTAACCTGAGGATCGGCCGAATCAAAAGAAACTGATACTGCGCGTTAAAAGCCGGCGTGACCTTTCAGACTGGCTGGGGAGACAGCCCAGCCCTGTGCGCAGTTTCTGGCCTCCTCCTTTCTGCTCTCAGCCCTGAACTTGCCTCTAACTTGAAAGGGCTAATTAAAGCCAAAGAAAAATCAAAAGCCTGTTATCTGGCTCCATTACTCCAGTCCTGGCATTAGCCCATCTTGCAAAGCTGTTTCCCTGTGTTCTCTCCACGGCCACCACACGGCGTTGGGACCTGCAGCTCTGCAGACATCCATGATGAACCTGACTTTTTATATTGTGGCAGGGAGCAAGGGTGGGACGCACTCCTGCCCATGAGCAGCCAGGCTGACCCATGCAGCTGGTTTTACTCCCCAAATGACAGTGTAAGCAAGCTCTTTACAAAAGAACGTCTACAGAAAAAATAGCCAACCCCTCTGACCTCAAAAGAACTAGTTTAGTAAGCACACAGCATAAACGTACCATTTTCTAACCGAGGACATATGTGTGCACGCTCATGAGGGTATTTATTGTAGATGTGCACACACATGTTTGTACATATGTGTCCATGTGGATATGTGCAAATGTGGTGCTACGAGAGGAAAGAGGATTATCCTCAAGGGTCTGCCATTCCCCCCGCAAGGTGTGTGACCTTGGACAATTCATTCACTTGGTTGGGCCTTGGAATGAAAGTTTAGACTATAGGATCTCTAAGCACGTTGTCCATGCCAACATTTTGATGCAGCTCCTGGGAACTATGTTTGAGTGTGTAATAAACTTATACACAGCCTAGCATCTGGACTGTCATTCATTGCCTTCATTTAGGAGCAGTCCATGGCCCCCCAAGTTCATAAGCCTGTTTTATAGTCTCTCCTGAGTGGGTTAGCTACTGCCCCAAACCAGACACTCTAAAGGATATGTCACCTACTAGGGCTCAGCAGATACAGAAGGGTCCCCTTGATTATCTGGCCTGTCAATGACTGTCAATTGTTGCTGCCTTCTTTGTCCCATAGCACCTCTCCTATTTCCTTTATGACTCTAGGGGTGTCCTGAATTTCAGGGCCTCCAAGGAGGAATGGCATCTTTTAGTTTCAGTGCAGGCACGTGGAAAACTCACCACTAGAAAGCAGTCTAAGCCTAAATGTTAGGGCACCAAAGACCAAATTTTGCTGAGTTCTTCCTTTTTCCTCCCTCTCCTCTACCCCACCCCAAATTCCAATGACTAGAGAAGCATGCTGGGTAGAGTGGGTGCCAGTGCCCTCTGAGATCAGCTTGGCAAGTGGTATGAAGGGAAACTTAACTTTTACTTAAACCCAAATGCATTTCCTAATATGGAATTCCACCACGGTTTGACTAAACATCAGGATCACATGCATGCAAATGCACACTTCCACCTGATGGGTGAACTTTCCTTTTCTCATTAAGATTACAAGATAGATTTTCTCTAACTAGGTTCATAACTTTTTAATGGGATAAAAAAGAAAAATGGAAAGGAGAGTGATACGGGCCATAGCTGATGTCAATAGCTGAGCCATCCAACCCAGTTGAAGAATGATTTAGAAAAACATTGACCATTGGAAAGGTGAACAGAAGTCAAGCCACAGAAAGTCACAAGTGTTGGATCACAAGTGGGTGAGGCTGTGTCACCAGTTGCCCCTGTATCACCCAGCAAGGCCACAGCCTGAGGTACGGTCTGTCCCTCAGGCCCACAGGCCCCAGGACGGTCTCTACACCAACTCTCCCTTCCCCCTTCCTCCAGTCCCCCAGCACAACTGTCACTAGGAGCTCTTCCTGAGCTTCCCCCTGACTTAGCAGTCTCTTTTGTGGAGCTGTGGGCACTGAAGACGCTTAACAAATAACAGTTTTCTCAGCAAGTCCTGCTTTCCCTCTAGAATATGTTCACTGGACTCTCAACCCTACTCTGCTCTCATTGTTCATTTTCTAAAGATGTGCCAGGGGCTGAGACCATAGCTCCCCTGAAATTCCCCATCTATTTCAAATGCAGAATGAGTGACATCATTGCTCCCAGTAATAGTTTATTCTCAGCTCCCAGGAAAGAGATTCACAGGTGTGGTTGGGAAGAAAGTGGGCACACACCTTGTCCTACAGTACATGATAACTGGTCTTCAACCATGCCTGCTATATGTGACATGTAAGTAACATAATCCCCACCTATCCCTAGCACTCCCTCCAATAACCAGTAAGCCAATATGGTGTAGAGGAAAGTGCCCTGATAGGAAATCTACATCTTAACTCCAGCTCTGTCTTTTATAAGCTCAGCTACATAGTCACAGCATGTTTGAGCTGGTGAGGATCTGAGTCCAGTGAGACGCAGAGACGGGCTATATCTGTCCCATCTGCTGAATGGCATGGATTATTCAGACCCCTCAAAGGCCATAATCTAAGGTCCTCTCTCCACACCTCATCATCCCAGCCCACAGGCCTTCCCTTGACTCACCGCGCTGCTGCAGGGGATGTCCTTCACCTTGAGCCAGGCCAGGTCCAGCGTGCCCTCGCCCCGGTAGCAGGACTGAAGCCGCTCCTTAATGCGGTCATTGATCTGCTTCAAGATGAAGATGCAGAGGGCCGATTCATCCAGGGATTTCATTTTCCTCTTCTGGCCCTTGGAGAAGACAGTGAAGAGGAGGTCGTCCTCCGGATGGACTCCGAGGGTTTGGGCGAGCACGGCCCCGGCTTTGGACAGGTAGGCAGCCTGAAGCAAGCGGTACTCCACGCCGCTGCGCTCACAGCCAATGGGCACCTCCACATAGGAGTTGAAGGCGGTGTCCTCCTTGCAGAGCCTCACCAGCTTGGATGTATAAACCTGTTCCTTTGTGGTGGAGCCTGGGGGAGACACCATCTCAGGCTGAAGGGTCAAGAAGTAGACAAAGTTGCCACTGCTGAAGCCATAGACGTAGTAGATGTCAAAGTCGGGGATGACGGTGAAGGTGTCCGAAGGGATCTTAATCATCGAGGCCACAAACTCATCGTGGAAGACATAGGCAAACATGCCGTCTGCTTCTGAGTTCTTAGTCAACTTCCGGCTGGAGATGGTGGGGAAATACTCTGGCTTCCCGTCCACTGCCGTGGCAATGAAGAGCTTGTCGTCCAGGTTGCTGTAGGAGACGATCACTCCAAAGACAGAGCCACTCTCGTTGACCCCAGATAGGTAGTGCTCCTTCTTGTGGAAAGGCTCCCCCAGTTTGAAGAGGTCCTCCAGCCGCAGGAGCTTGCAGATGCCTTGATACAGGCTCCCGCATGCAATCAGCCTGTTCTCCTTATAGTCTATCAGGAGCATCTTGTTGACATTGTTGGTGGTGGTGAGCGGCTCATTGCACGTCTGGACGATACGGGGTGGGTAACAATTGGGGTTGTCCTCATCCGGCCCTGTCTGGTGGGTCACCAAGACCTTCAGGTCGCTGGAGAGCTTGTAGATCCGGTTGACGGCCCCCAGGTAAATGTGCCCTGTCCTCCTGTCCACCACCAGGTGGTTGAAGCCCTCCGCTGGCTCCCCGCGAAATGTGACAAAAGACCGCTTCTGGGATGGTGGGGGAGGCTGCCGGGGCAGCAGAGTGGAGGAGCCCATCCCCACCATCAGGAGATGGGACAGCAGGCAAGTCCAGTTCCAGGGCATGGCTCTCATTTCAGACGCGAGTCCTCGTGGCACAATAGCACTGGCGGAGCGTCCTCCTGGGCGGGCCAGGACTCAGGAGTGGAGGGTCCCTGTGAAGAAAAGGAGAAAGTGTGATGCTGGATGACAATGACAGCAACTCAGTTTCATCCCATAGCTTTCCAGGAGGATCCCCAAAGTACTCTGCTCAACCCAAAATAGAGAACTTTACTGGAGAAGCTAGAGGCCAAGGGACATGGTTGCCATGGCTGAGGGACAGCCAGAGCTAGTGACAACACCCACAGGAGGGCATTTCAGCAACAATAATAGTAAAAAATAATAGGGATGCTAACAAAGATAATAGTGATGATAATGATGAACACATTGACTGCCAAGTGTCTGACTGTACCGTAACTGTCCAGCACCTTCCAGAGATAAATCTTAATATTCAACTTAACAAAACTTTCAGTGCTGGGATATTCCATCTACCCTCCAGATCCCCTCCCCCTACTTCTCTGCACCCAGGAGGCTGATCTGCAAGGAGGTACATCCATGGTCTCCTTGCCCTTGGGCTGGTGAGGTGCAGCCAGCGGGGAGCAGGGCAGAAAGCTGGAAGAAAGGGGAGAAGACTGGAGGAACAGAGGTGGGCTGAATGCACTGGCTGTGACCCTGGTCCACAGGTCACACACAGTGCCCTGGTCAGCCTCTCCCCCTAGACTCTCTATCTCCAGGTTCAGAGAACCACCTGCTGCCCACCCCTGTTTGGTCCTACAGGCCTCACTATTTCCACCCCAAGCACTGCCCTGCCTCTTAAGAGCCACACTGTTGCCAAGAGCCCCTGTATTAATCTTTTTATGAGCGAGTGAGTTTGCATGTACTGTTTCTTGCCAGGACCCTGACTTGGAGACCTCTGAAGTTAGTAGTATTTTTTTAAATATATTTTATTGATATTTTACAGAAATAAAGGGAGAGAGATAGAGAGCTAGAAACGTCGATGAGAGAGAAACATCAACCAGCTGCCTCTTGCACACTCCCCACCGGGGATGTGCCCGCAACCAAGGTACATGCCCTTGACCAGAATCGAACCCGGGACCCCTCAGTCCACAGACCGACGCTCTACCACTGAGCCAAACCGGTTTCGGCTGAAGTTAGTAGTGTTGTTATTCCCACTTTATAGCCTGGGAAAGTTATGTAACTGGCAAAGCTAAAAGTGGTAGAGGTAGATTCAAATCTGGCTGTACAAGTCCATGGCAGATTCTCATCTCCACTACCAAACCATCTCAGGTTAGCCAGACACAGATGGGGATGTACCCTGGCTCCTGTGTATACACAGCACAATAGTTCAAACAACACTGTTCATTGCCACCTGGCCCTCCAGGTCTGCACCTGTTGCAGGGGAAGCTGCTCCTGTGCCCCTCCCCCACAACCTGCTGGATGGACAGTTCATAAGCCCGAATAAAAAGCCCTTCTCATTGTGGCAGCAACCAGGTCCTCTGGATACACTGCCCGGCTCTGAGCCTCAATGTCCTTTTAATGAGGCAAATCTTGGCCGCCTCCCACAGTGAGCTCTCCTTGAAAGGTTCTCACTAAAGAGGGTGAACAGATGCTTTAAGAAGTGGTCCGGTGGTATATAAATAAATAATTCCCCATGGGACAAAACAGCTGTCCATCCTACTGGTCTCATAGATGCCTACCGGAGTTGCTTTCTGCATGTGAGCGCAGAGGACAGCTTCATATTGCTTACAGTTGGGGAGAAATCAGGGCATGAATGGCCTACATCGTATGTGAGGGGTGTCTCAGCTTGCGGCCTTTGTGTTATTCACACCCAAACATGTCAAAAATAAGGTCACAGGAAGAGGTACCTGTTGAGCAACAGAAACCCCTCCAGCAAAAAAAGAGCATGAGGTTAGATGGAAACCGAGAGAAGAAAGAAGGCAGGCTTGACGTTGTTAGGTGAACTCCCAATGAAAACACAGGTCTTCCCAAGGAAGAATCAGAGGAGGACTCTAGCAGATGGTGTAGCCCACAACTGACAGCTGTCCTGCATGTCGAGGGCCTTCATTCATCCTCTCCGTGTGGGAAATGCTTGCGTGGGGCACCGTGAGACATGCCAGACACCATGGAATCCAAGGACGGCTGAGGCTGGACCGGGCATCCACCTCAGAACCGGAATTACTCAGATGGTGAAGAGCTCAGTGACAGACTAGAGTGTTTCAACTGTTTGCAAGAAGAAAGTGACTTCTAACATGGGGTGAGGGAGCATGGAGAAGGCTGTAGGAGGCTTTGGGGAGGGGGTGACATCTGGGCTGAGCCATGAACTTGGAAAGGATATGCAGAGCTGGAAGGGAAAGGCCTCCCTGGGGAGGGGCCAGCACAGCATATCGAACAGGATGTGTGCCAGGAAGGGTCTGTCTGGAGAACCCGGTTCCTGAGAATCAGATAGAAGCAGGGCTGGAAACAGAGGGCCGGGAGCTTTGTAGGGAATCCCTGCAAGGCTGAGGCTGAAGTGCATGGTGTTAAGTAAAGAACTTAAAGGGAAGAGCAGAGGCCCCCAGAAAGGAGACCCCACGCTCCTCTCCATGTAGTCTCTGCAGGAGGAACCGAGTCTGGAGCTGAGAGCCGTGGGCTCCCTGAGGCAGGGAGGGCCTGCCTTGCTCATGAGTGTGTCCACAGCCCCAGACCAGCGCCTGGCACACAGTGGAAGGTCAAGGACTGGCAGAACGAGAGGCTGGAAGCAAGGAAGGATGCCACTGCCTGGGGACCACTTGCCATGCCCCAGGCCCCATGCAAATGCTGGCACACCGACTACCTAACCTCCTTTAGCATCCCAGCTCTTCACTGGGGTCCATACCATTTTACCTGCTTTCAGGTGAGGAACCTTCAGCTCTGCCAAGGAATGTGGCTAATAAGCGACAGAGTTTGAATTCAAACCCAGGTTTGTATCACTGTGTCTTTCTGGCAACACGCAATTCCAGAGGCCAGCGTACAGAGTACATGGAAGCCCGTTTTTTTTTTTTCAGATAAATCCCCAAACACAGAATCCAGGACATCAGCCAGGAGTACCTCCCTGGCGGCTCTGTAGGTGAAAAGCAAAGCCCCGGGGACCCACAGGGCAGAACCTGGCAGGTAACGCCCATCAGGTGGCCCTGCTGTTTACCTCTAAAAGCACCAATGACGGGAAGCGCCTGGCATACATAAGTGCTGAATAAATGATCATTGTTGTTGATGAGATTTAAATAAAAGTAAAGGGATTAGGATTATGATCCCGAGATGGTACCTATGTACCATCTCAATTAGAGTGCTGAGGAGTCCGGATGGTTCCTATCAAATTGCCTGCACAGATCCAAGCATCAGAGGGAAAAATCTAGAAGTTTTCTATCTGAAAGAGCTAATCCAGTTTAATGATCCCCAATCCCTGATTTTAGAGACAAGGGAGTTGAGATCCAGAGAAACGAATGACTTGTCAGAGGTCGCACAGTGAGGTCAAGGTGGGGTGGGCTTCAGCTCAGGTCCCTGGACTCCCCGTCCAGTGCTCCTCCCATGACCCATGGCTTCTCTCCTGACTTTATCTGAGCCCACTTCGGCATCTGCTCCCTGGCCTTTGGAGGAGCCAGCCCTTTGGGTGCCATCTGCTCTGCTGGCTCTCAGAACCGTCACTGTCCATAACCAAACCTCAGCAGGTCCAGGAGCCCTCGTTCCAGAGCTGGAGCAGGTGCAGGTAAGGGCTCAACACCAGCCCTCAGGAAAGGACTTCCGCAGTCCCTGTATCAGAAACTGCCAAGCACCCTAGAAAGTGTGCCCGCCACGCCCCTCCTTACTGTACCCGCATGCAGACCCACAAGCCAATCTGCAGTTCTGGTTGGTGAGAGGCGAGACGAGGAAGCCTGTAATTATGAATTTACTGAGCAGAAAGGTGCCAGGGCTCATTCTCCATCTTCTATTAGGCACTGAAATGAGACACAGTTATGCATCTCAAACACTCTGATGCTGAAATCACTGCGCCTGAGAGGGTGGGGGACCCGCAGAAAACAATAACGTGTGCTAGGAATAAGCAGCCGCTCGTTTGATACAGCACGAAAGGGACTGATTAGGAAACAAATAGCAGAGAAATAGAAGAGAAGGAAACAGGCCAGAATGTGGGCTCCAGTCTGCCTCCCTGGAGTCCCCACTGGGGGTGACCCAGCCTACGAGTTGTCCTCCTGCCCCAGCTCCAGGCCCCCTAGCAGAGCGGCCAGGCCCAAGCCCCCAGCTGCCTGAGGCCGCTCCATCTCACCAAAGCTGGGGCTTCCAGGGTGGTTTCCACTCCAGGACACCAATCCTCATCAGAGGTGGCCCGCCCTAGGAAATCCTCAACCCTGCCCACCAGCTCTCTCTCTCTCCAGTTCCCAATTAGCTGGTTTTCAAACAAAGTCTTAGAGGTAGCATTCAGTCCAAACCTGGTTCTTAAAGATAAGCAATGGGATCGAGTCATCTCCAGATTGCCCCCAAAGGACTCACTGAATCAGGGAGCGTGGGAAAGTGGTGAGAAAGCAGCTCAATGGCTCTGAATCAAACCCAAACACACTCCAATTTTCCCTTCTTTGAAATCAGATTTTAATTCTGCATGATCTCAGGGAAGACGAACTCATTTATAGAAGCTGATCATCATTCTGATTAAAGAAATTGGAGCTGTCTTTGTTTTATGTGGCAGGTTTTGAAGAGCTCAAAACTAATTTTCATGAAATAGCACCATCCTCTCGGATTCCTGATGGTAGAGAAGAAAGTGATGACAGAGTATTTTAAACTGGCAATTACCTCACAAAATTACTTTGGAGTTTACAAGGAGTTTTCATAGACATAACGGTGTTCTGATTTTATTGTTCACGGCAGGTGTAGGTTGAAGAGGTATTCCTAAGTATACCTGCTTTACTGTTAAGGAAACTGAGGCATGAGCAGGTACAAGTTCTGGCTGAGGTCACACACTATCATGTTGGGACTTTGGAAGCTCTCCAAGTTTCCCTTACTTGCCTACAGTGCTTTCTCTGACCCAGTGGACAGAGTGCTAACCATCAGGACATTTACTGTGGAGCAATGGAATGCTGGAAAAGCATATTCTAAGATGTTTCGGGGGGAAAAGACATCTCTGCAACCCATGACAAATCCAGAAATCAATTGAGTGGCCACACATGCTTTTTAATTGAAATAAAATAGAAGAGAAAAATTAAGAGCATGTCCTTTACGACAAGCACAATTTAGTGAGACTTTTGTCTCGGCCATCTGTGTATATGTACATACTGAGTGTGACATAAATGTATTTCCTTCTGTGGGTCATTGTGTTGGTTAATTTTATATGTCAATTTGGCTAAGCCATGGTGTCCAGATATGTGGTCAAACATTATTCTGGATGTCTCTGAAAGGATGTTTTGAATGAGGTTAACATTTGAACAGGTGAGAATTGGTAAAGCGGACACCCCCTTGTAATGTGAGTGAGTGGCATCAAATCAGTTGAAGATTGAACAGAACAAAGGCTGGCCTTCCCTGAGCAAGAGGGGATTCTGCCTGCAGACAGCCTTGGACTTGAACTACAACATGAGCCCTCCTCTGAGTGTCCAGTCTACAGGCCCACCCTGCAGACTTTGGACTTGGACCCTCCATAATTGCATGAATCAATTCCTTAAAATCTCTCTCTCTTCCCTAGCCCCACTGTGTGTGTGTGTGTGTGTGTGTGTGTGTGCGTGTGTGTGTGTGTGTGTGTGTGTATCATTTCTGTTTCTCAGGAGAAACCTGACTAATACAGTTATGATTAAAAAAATAATTAAAAAGACACTGTTAGAGATAGTGAACATCTTTTGTTTTTTGCTACCATACATTTATCCACCCTTTCACACTCTCTCAACCTAAAAGCTCTCATTAACTCCACCCTTTCTCCATGTGTGTACACATGACCTGGGCCCACACCAATCAGCACAGAGCAGGAGTCGGGCTGGCAAACTGATTGGTTCAGGCATAGGTCCCTGGACAAATCAGAATCTCTGTGAGGCAATTAGACTTCGGATGGGAGTTCTAAGGAAAAGTCCCAGCTCTTCCATTGGATAAAACCTTGGAGAGGTTGGGTCTGAAAAATACAGGCTCCGTCTTGTAACCACAGAGGTGGCACGTGGAGCCTGAAAAAATGAAGCTAACACACTGAGGAGCACAAAGCTGAGCCAGAGGACAGAGCTTACTGGGTCCCAGTCCCAGTGATGTCATATAGATGTCTAGATCATGTGCACTGAAGCCAGCTCTATGCTTATACTTTCCAGTGACATGAGCCAAATTTCCCCCATTGCATAAACCCACGCGGATTCCGTTTTCTGACACCTGTTAATGAAAGAATCCTAACCCATAAAAATCCAGCCATCTAGCCAAAAGAGTAGTGTCTCTCACCACACCCTCTCTAATAGATCATTGTTTCACGGAAGAAGTAAGCATGCCAAGGAGATCTCCAAGTCCCACTGCTCACAGAGATAAATTAGAATTTTGCAAATAGTGAGGCTTTATTCCAGGTGAGCTTTTGGTGTGTGTTTTGGGTGCGTGTACTACCTTTCATAACCAAAACAATGTTCCCCTGTCTGCCCAGAATTTGCCTTGAGGGCTGTGCTGGCAGGTCTCCTGGGATGTTCTTCATCTGTTCACGCCTCTATGTCTTCCACACCGGTGGCTTACCCCCATAGCCCAGCCCCCTCATCTAGGGCCTCATCCTTCAAATGAGGACTCTGACCCTGGCAGAGGTCTAGGATGGCCTTACTATGTGCCAGTGCAGGAACCAGTGCCCACCAGTGTCTCACCTTTTACAAACTCCATTGCATTTGCACATTCATGCTGTCCCATAAGATCCTAGAGGTCAGAAATTGTGTATTTTTTACCACTATTCTCTTCATTCCCAAGCCAGAGCCTGATACACAGAAAGTATGTAATAGCTGTTTGGGAACACATAAATAAATGGATGAATAAATGTATAAATGAATGAGTAATGAGTGAATGAATGATGAATGACTAGTCCACAGCGGAGCATATGAGATGGCATCCGGAATCACCTAGCTGAAGTACAAATTAAATCTTGGTTCTGGGCCACTTAGCTCAAACCGGGATCAAACTGCAATGCTAGTTCTACCCTGTTCAAATCCAGGCCTTATAAGTACTTAACATACTCAATTTTGGTCCACGTAAAGCATATTTTCAAATGCTTCACAGAAACAACATATTTCATACATGATTTGCAATGAGAGCAGCGGTCCACCAGTTGGAATTTCATAACAAGTCACCTTGAATCCACACATTAGACTCCGGGAACCAGCGCCCAACCAGCACAGGGAACCGGTGCAGGCCTGCCGAGAAGGAGCGGGGCCTGAAGACAAAATTGCACCGAGGAAAACAGACAACGCAGAGGACAGCTGCTGCAAGTCGCCATGCATTTATTCATTCTGCCATTTTCTGAGGTGGGTGCAAAGGGTACAGACACTCCAACTCAGAGAAGAGTTTCCCGCCCTCTAGGTACTGAGGGATCAAGGGCCCTCCACTGTGCCCTCTGAGGTCACCTCCAGTCACGGAAAGCTCTGCTGAGCTCCACCTGCCAGTCCATGCAGCGGTGGGTGTGAAGTTGTCCGTAAGAGCTGGCCACTAGCTACAGCCTACATTTCCACACTCTCCACGTGTGACCATGTAAATAGTGTGAGAGCATCACAGTGACACTTCCTCACCTAAACAGGTACGAACTTGGGTTTGTCTTCTCTACAGATCCTTTCACCGGCTGGGTAGAGAGGATTCTGAAGCCCCACGAGGGGGTGAGGCCTCAAGATACAAGGGCCCACCCACCAACCAGGGACACCCACATCAGGCAAGAAGTAAGCCCCCACTGGGACAAGGCTCTGAACCAGCAGATTTGTGTGTGACAGACAGCAGTTGGCACCACCCTAACTGGCACAGATAGCAATGCAGCCAGCACGCTGCTGCTCAGAGCCAGGACCTGGTCCTGATGCTGGGCGCCTGGGGGCTGGATCCGGGTACATCAGGCTCCCCAGAGGGAAGGTCCCCTTTAGGCATCAACAGCCCCCCCTTGTTCCCGAAGCCAAACTGAAGGTCACCAAGTCCAGAGAGGTGGGAGACAACCATGCCAGGATGTACTGGGCAGAGAAACCTTCATATTCCTCAGGGGCCCTTCCCAAGGGTCAGACCTAGAGAGGCACGACCTGTGTACATCTGCGGACAGTGAGGGGTGGTGACACAGCACAGGCCACAGTTCTCTTTCATCCAAGAGATACTAGGCATTGCTTGATTTAAATGAGCAAAATGGACAAATGTCTTCTTTAGATGCACTCCAATGTGTAATTTATAAATTTAGAATATCATTAAATAACGGTATTTTTTCCTGTCTGCTTTTCTCATTTTAAACTCTTGCCTTCTAGCAGTGGGAGCCATAAATTGTCTTTTTGTTTCTTTTTCAGGAGAACTGCTATATTTACATGTAGCAGTTGTGCAACTGGCAGCAGTCTGAAGCCCACGATGGGCGTGTCACCCTGCCACATGTTTCACCTGCCACCCGACTTCCTGTCACTGTCTCAGAAACGAGTGCCACATAATTAAAGGAAAAGTGTCCGAGGGTGTGGGTGTCACAGCACAATCCACCATTACCGCTAGCGGGGGAAACCAAGTCACAGCAACCGTCCTCCCAAGAGGAGGTCACAGTGCTGTCGCTGGACAATCTCACGTGCAGGTGGGGGACTCAGGGGGTCAGCATGGCCATCACCCAGCAGAAAACCAGAATGCAACCACAACTGGGGCACCCTGGGCTGGAGACTCGATCCCCCCAGTCCACTCACTGTCCTTTTGCCTCTACTACTGTCTTTTGAGCACGAGAACAGTGGCACTAGTGGTTGAGGGTAGAGCTGGCAAAGGGCATTAAGGATGGGGAAGAGGGAGCCATGGGGGGCCAGACTGAGAGTCTCTGGGCACCACCAGGCAACCAGCCTAGTCCCTGGGAAACTCAGCACCAAGCTCAGCTACTCAGAGCTCTTAATGCTCTCTTCCCAGTTTATTAACCGGGGCTGGGGAAATGCTATTACCATGGACAGAGCCTTTGGAAGCAGCCTGCAGGAGGGTGAGTCTGTGAGTAGCCCCATTCAGAGATTAGGCCTTCACTGGACCCCTGAGGCCCCATCTGTGGTGTCCCCTCCCCCAGGCCTCCCTGTCCCTGGCCTTGAGGGCTACCCCCCAGGGTGCAGAGCCACCTTTCCCTCGCCAAGTCTGCTATTCCCAGCAGAGCTGAGCCTGGGCCTCAGAGAGCCCAGGCAGTCCACGATGGAACTCTATTCTTACATGACGGCGGCCCTTTATATTCCAGGCGCTGGGCTCTGGGTAGGGGTGTCGCTAAGCAATGACTCTCTTCACTCCAAGTCTGGCTGTGAGGCTTTAAAAACACAACGCTCTCAATAGCAGCCTGGGCTGAGAGGACAGGGTCATAATCTTCTCTCTCCAGCATCTCGTTTAAAGAAGCAGGCCAGCTCTGAATTTGGGGTCAGATGCCCCAGCTGGACTTGGAGTCAATGTGGTCACTCTCTCCTGCCCCAGCCCATGAGGAATGTCCTATCCAGGAGGAGGTGCTGGCTGTGAGGCTTCCAAGGAGCCCCACTGGTTTCTGGGTGTGCAGGAATGGAGGGTCAGCACCAAATGGGGCAAAGGGAACATTTGCTATTACTTTTGGTGCCCTGAGACCAGGGGGACAGAGAAGCGCTTGGTCCAGCACCCACTGGGACAGGCATGGCTCCATGCACCCCACCTCATGCAGGAGGCCTGGGGTGAAGTGCCTGAATAGAGGCCCTGCAGCTCCCCCAGACACCAGCTCCCACACTCCCTCATTTTGGCCTGGCATAAGTCATGTGGGCACCACCCAAAATGTCCTCTCCTCTCCTTTCACAGTCAGAGGAGGAGGTTGGAAGGTCTTAGCTCACAACTATTGACGTATCAACCAAAGGCATCCGTAAAAGCCTCCTCTCTCTGAGTCACTGTGGTGAGGACGCTACAGGTGTCAGGGATGATTACCTAAGACCACAGTCCTACAAAGAAGCTGCCCTTCTTTCCTGGTGCCTCGGTTTCCCCATCTGTAAAACAGTGTGACTAGAAATAGGGTGAGGAGGGAGGAGAGATGACTGAGTTTGTTTGGGCTTAACTCCAGGAGACGTGAGAGTGCAGTGTTCCAGGCTCCACGGAAAACAGGCCATCACTGATGTGGGGAGGGCTCCCAGGTAGCTTTGGCGGCAGAACCACGGAATGGTGATGAGTCTGACCCCCCAGAGTGGTTTTTACTGGAAAACGAAGGACTGATGTTGAGGTTTCTCTTGAGACTCTGCATCTCTGCTTAAAATGGCTTCTTAGTGGCCTGCAGCTATATTGTTGGGTGCGTTGGGAGAGGCACCCTCAGAGAACATGGCGCTCGTGCGGTGTGTGGGCTCAGTCAGACTCCTGACCCCACCTTCTCTCTCCCAATAAGGGCAGCTGGCATGGGGCCCACTTTGTCTGCTCAGGTGGTGGCCCAATTCACTGAGCCAGATCCTGGTAAGATCAGGAGGTGTCTTTGCCTCTTCCAGCCTCTGGGGACCACTACAAGTGGCAGGTGACTGAAGAGTCAGCAAGAGGTCTCCATGCCCTGAAGCTTCCTCACCCACAAAAAGGCTTCACTTGCACCCCATGATAAGGTGTTCTGGCCCATTTCATTTCCTATCCTTAGCAAAAGAAGAAATAGAAATCCCCTTCCATAGGCTGGTGTGAAATCTCTAAGGAGACTTTTCTAACTGGAAAAAACAAGGCAATAGGTTGGAAATGATGCTAAATGCAGGGTGCTGGGGAACCCAGCTGAGGGCCCGCTGCTCTCAGAGCCTGGGCCTCGGTATCCCTCCCAGTTAACCCTCGGCTGGAAATGCCTCCCGGCTCCACCCCTACCACTGCTTTCTGCATCAGGGTTGACCTGCTTCTCAAAGCCCAGCCACCCATCTCCCAACCCACAGTCTTCAAACAAAGAAGCCAGTAATCCCAGCACATATGAGGTAGCAGGTGATTTGGGGCACGTTTGGGCCAAATGGCAGCATTTCTGCTACCTAATGTCCCGTGGGAGACTCTCTGCCCTGCCCTCTCCTTTTCCTCTATCGCCTCTCTTTCCTTGTCAATTTCAGGGCAAATGAGGAAGTGAACAGCTTCTGTCCTCCTGCTCTATATTCAAGTAATTAGTGCTATTTAATTCCATGATGAGCCAAAGTCCATAAAATACAAAACATATTTCAGTTGCATGCTGCATAGCTTGGCAGCAATCTCCTCTGCAGCCGGAAGCAGAATATAGCTCCTTAAAAGAAAAAAAAAAATGCTCGGCATGACTAAAACAAAGTTTTGGGGGCCAGGCACTACTACCTGGAAATATGCATGGAGGGAGCACAAGAGGGAGTTCTCTATGTCAAAGTTTGGAAATAATCTCCATCACCATGACAACACTGACTTTTTAAAATATTTAGTAGTGATCACATAACGTTAGTATAATATGCATTCCTCCTAAGGAGGTTGTTCTTGGCCCTTCTTATTCCCATGTGCTTTAAGGGTCTGGGTCCCTGTAGTGGGGACCTGTGACACCAATTCATACTTCCTCACCCACCTGCTGGGCAAACAAAAATGAATCCAATGACGCAGGAGATAGGCAGTTTCTGGTAATCATTCTTACATTTCCATTTCCCAACTCCTTTGCCCCTATCTACCACTCCTTAGACTTCACCCTACTCCTGCATTTATGCCAACAACACACACAAAGCAAGGAGCAGGAAACCATCTCACAAGGGAGGCACAGAATAAAGACCCTCAGACGCCATTCTCCAAGGCGCCCATTACTGTACAGCAGCAACACAGCATGGTCCTCAGTGAGCCAACCTCTTCCCCCAGCATCAATGCCAGGCATTCTTACCAGCACTCTGGATGGGATTGGCTCCGTCCCACAACACCCCTATGCATTGGCTGTGCCCTCCTTCTCCGAGGGTGACAAGAACATAGAGGCTGGCATGTTACTGGAGGGCCCAGGGCAAGGCCAGGCAGAGAAAGAATTCATGTCGGATGCTAGCACCCCCTTTCAGGACCAGCTCAGAAGCTGTGTCATCGAGGACACAAGAAGCCAAGAGCTAGATAGATCCAAGGTGTAAGAGACCATCAAATCCACTGCAAACCTAGAGGCTTTTAACTAGACTGGGAAGTTCTCATACATCACTCCCTGGACAGAAACACAGAGTAGTCCATGCAAATAGACATCTACTAGCTCTAGCCACCTCCTCCTCTTCACAGCTTGAAATTTACCATCAGCACCACCCCTCATTTGTGTATAAACCTTGCCTTGGACAAACTCCTTCATATGCAATAAACACCCGTGACTCCAAAAATACTTGTCCATTGGTATCCAACCCATGATTATTGTCATCCAAATGGAGACACTGAGACTCAGAGCATTTCATTAACTTGCCCAAAGCCAAGTTTTTCATATGTCTACCACCCAGGTCTTCTGGCAAATCCAATACTTCCCTTGTAAATATTTCCTGAATAGCCACCCATCAAAGTCACCACTGAATAATGTGTATCCAACATGGGAGGGAGAAGTCTAGAAGGCCCAATGACCAAGGCACAGCTGTTAACTAAAAGGAGAGCAAGGCATTCCAGCCTACTAGAATATAAAAACTAAACCACTTTGAACTCTGATCACCTGATAAATCTCGATAACTTGCATGTGGTAGAAAGGTCCCTTGCCTTCATCCCAAGGAGGTGGCACAAGTGGACAAGATCTGAGTGGCCAAGGGATGGTTGGTACAAAGGACCAAGAAATAAGCAGGGAAGATGACCCAGGCCCATCCGTGCATTTGTTCAACAACTTTCAGCTCCTACTAACATGCCAGGAACCCATGTTCCAAGGATACACATAAATAACGTCTTTGATGTTATGAACTCACATTTAATGGGGGGAAGACAGACAATAAGGAAGAAAAGTAGTGGCTTACAGAGTGTTGAGATCTTTCAAAAAGAGGGCACAGTCTTTTGCTACAGCGTACCTGTGGGGACAGGGTGTTCCCAACTGGAGTGGCCAGTGGAGGTCTCCTTGAAGTGATGCTTATAGGAGGAATAAATGACCAGGAGGAGCCAGCCAAGCAAAAATTTGGGAAAAGAGCACCCTAGGCCAAAGGAAAAGTGAGTGAAAAACCCTGAAGATGGAGCAGACTTGGCTAGGTAAAGGCAAAAGGCTGAGGAGCTGGAGGAAATTAAGTAAGCATAGAAGTGTGAGCAATGAGTTCATAGAGGAAGGCAGGGGACAGATGGAGGGCATTTAAAGCCCTGGGAAGGAATTTTAACTTCTTTCCAAATGGCATGGGAAGCCACAAAAAGGTGTGTGTTTTTGTTTGTTGGTTTGTTTGTTTGTTTGCTATTGTTTTATTCAGAGAGAGGAAAGGAAGGGGGGATAGAAACATCAATAATGAGAGAAAATCATTGATCAGCTGCCTCCTGCATGCCCCCTACTGGGGATCGAGACCACAACCTTCGCATGTGCTCTGATTGGAATTGAACCATGACCTTCTGGTGCATGGGTCAACACTCAACCACTGAGCCACACAAACTGGCCACAAAAAGGTTTTAAGCAAAGGGGTGACATGGTCAATGTGGCTTCTGGGTGGAAAAGGGTTTGTGGAAGGAACAGGAGATAGGCAGGAGGTCACTGAAGGGTGGTGGTGACCTGGATCAGATAACAGTAGTAAAAACAGAGAAGACATTGCTCCACAAGGCTTGCTGGTGACTATGGAAATGAGAGGCAGCACAAGAGGGTAATCCACAGTCCCTCCTCACTTCTGGCTGGAGCCCCTGGGTGGATAGTTATGGGGAAGACTGGGGAGGAGCAGGGCAAGGGAGCAAAGAAGTCAAGAGTTCCATTTGAGACATCAAGGGCAAGGTTGTTGGCAGAGCCAGCCCCATCTAGATTGGCCCTAAAGGGAATCATGGAGGGAAGTGGTTTGCAGAGGACCCAGCTGTGCGGCCTGCATAGGGCATCTCATTTAAATGCTCCAAAGAGGGAGCTTTCCTTATTTTCTAGATGAGAAACTGATTCCAGCAACTAATCTGAAATGAAGCTAAGATCTGAGCCTCGGCCTGCAGAAAGTTCTGGAGCCATCAGGGTCTCTGCAGTGACAGCTCCTTCCTTGATGCAGAGGTTGCACCAGAGACTACAGCTAGAAGAAGGTGATACCAACGAAAATGTTCTACTTAGGGACCTAGCATTTTACACTTATTTTTTTGTGTGTGTGAAAGAGGAGCTATTCTACCAACACTTCAATTTTACTAAAGGGAAATTGCAAATGCTTATGAAAGACAGGATGAGCTATAAACTTCCGAAGTTTCCAACCAAAATTAATAATATTAAAGGAGTGAGCATGGCAAGGGCTCAGCTTTCGTCACATACTAACAAGGAGCCTCTCTTCACTCAGCTTTTGAAGAGCAGCCTGGGCACCCAGTTGCTCAGACTCTGCAGGCCAGAATCTGAAAGAAACTGGATTGAGACCAAGAGAACTCAGATGAAAGACAAGATCTTTGTTGTTACATTTTTTAAAAATTGTGGTAAAATGTATATAACATACAATTTACCATTTTAACAACTTTTAAGTGTACAGTTTGTTGGCATTAAGTGCAGTCACTATGTCGTACAACCATCATCACCACCCATCTCCAGAAGCTTTTCTTCTTCCCAACTGAAACCCTGTGTCTGTTAAACAATAACTCCCTGAACATCTCTCCCCTTGCCCCTGGCAACCACAGTTCTACTCTCTGTCCCTATGAATTTGACTATTTTAGGAATCCCACATAAGTGGAATCACACAGAACTTGTGCTTGTGTGTCTGGCTTATTTCACTTAGCATGTCTTCAAGGTTCACCCATGATGTAGCATGTGAAGTAAGACCATTTTTTTTAATAAAGAAAGATAGATTATCACCCCTGAAAGAAACTTCTGGATTTTAAACTCTTGCTCACAGGTGCCATTTTCAAGCACCCTGGTGAGAAGGGGAAGAAATGACAAAATGGGGTAATGAGGACAAATGACTGTCCAAGGGTACTGAATGCAAGCCAGCATCTCCAGGTCCACACAGTTATAATAATACTAGAGGCCTGGTGCATGAAATTTGTGCATGGGTGGGGTCCATAGGCCTGGCCAGTGATCAGGGCAGATCTGTGGGGTGACCAGTGGGACGGTCAGGGGCATCCACCTTGGCTAGACTGGCACTGCCCACTTGCTGGCCTTGCCCCCTTAACCTCCCCCCACCACAAGTGCCAGTCACCTCCCTCTGTGAGGCAACCAGCAGGGCAGTCAGAGGTGCCCCCGCTGGCATCCACCTTTGCTGACCTAGAGCCTGTGAGCTGGGGGCAGCTCCTGCATTGAGCATCTGACCCCTGGTAGTCAGTGCACATCATAGTGACCGGTTGTTCCTCTGGTATTCTGCCGTTGGCTTGATTTGCATATTAGGCTTTTATTATATAGGATGCCCCTGGGAAGAACTTTAATCCCTCCCAAAGCTCTGCCCTAAAGGGTTCCTGATTAAGCAAGTTTGGGAAACACCAAGTCCCCCTCCTCCAGAGCCATGAGGCACATTAGCTTGTTAAAGGTCCTGAGAGGTTGTTTATGAGATGCCTGGTGAAGGCTTATTAACCAGGGATTCTCAGATGTGTCTGACTAAGGAGCCTTTTTATTGCTTTTTGCTTAACACCAATGAGTATCCCCAGCACACACTCTGGGAGTTGTTGGTAGGCTGGCTTCCATTCCTCACAAAACTTTTGCATCTATGTTCTCACTGTTTCTTTTTTAAAGTGTTATCAAGTAGATGGAGAGATTTAAGGTAATGTGCTTTACGTATTGAAAGAAAGCTTTCAAGATTTAGGTCTAGAAGAAAAGTCTCTAGGTGAGGAGCAGCAGGGATTCTGACCAGTGACAGGGATTCTGACCCCCATGAGTTCCCCTTTCTGCTAAAGGCCCCCTCATGTAAAGCATGCTGTCCACCATCTCTATGGCCCACAGGACATCGCCTCTCAACCTTCTGACGGAAGGCTGCACGCCTGTTACAACTCCTTTCTCCCGGCTCCTCTTAGCACAGCTGAAAGAGGCCCGCAATTTTCTCTGTGATTTTCTGAAATCCGACAGCACAACAGAATAAATATAGGGAAAGGAAACACATGAAATAAGTCTATCTGAGAAAAGTATGGGTTTCTGTTTCACCCATTCCTAGCTCATTCCCAGGCTCAAAGTCCTCACCATCCTCACATGCAAAGAGTGGTTCCACTTCAAGGCATCTTGCCCCGTTACATCTCTGCCTCCCTACCTATCACACAGGTGCTGCTGGTACCCTGTGGGGACTGCTGTTTTATTCGAGGATAATGACTCTTCTGCCCTGGCTTATGGGGTAAGGCTATGCTGATAAAGGGGTGAACATTCATGGTGTCCGTCACGTCAGAGGTGGCACCCCAAACAGGTCCCTGGGACTAATGGCACACCTCACAGGTAGCTGAGGGCGCTCCCATCACTCTGTGGACCTCAGTCTTTATGCCAAAACTTTAAGGGGTCCAGAGGGTCTGGAATCAAAACTGAACATGTTGCATAGTGGCACAACAGGAGTTAAACCAGGACTTCATACTGAGGAAGCCAAATAAACCATAACTTGGAAGCCACAGTGGCTTGTTATAATAACTCTCTATTTATTTCCCTTTTATTGCCCCCATGATCCCAGCAAAGTCCTGTGGAAATGTCCAGCCTTGTCTCTGCTGCGCTATTAGATAGTAATGGACAGTTGTAAATCCAGACTTGGGCTGAGAGCACAAGGAAGATGCAGCCCATCCTTGGGAACCAGCATGGCTGAAGCCACGGAGACTGGCAGGAGAGATCCGGGGCTCTGGGCCAGAGCCGAGGCCGCAGGGCTCAGGGCTCCTCCTCAAGTCAGGGCGAGGCCAGAGTCCCCTCACTGAGAAAATCAGCCGCCACCTCCCAGCAGCTCTTCTCCCAAATGTCCCCCCAGCTTCCAGACACTTGAGGCAGGACTTCTCATCATGCTTTATCACAGTAGGAAACTGAGACTCAGAGGGGTTAAAAAAAAAAAAAAGGCTTTTCCCAAAGCCACAAAGATTGTTCTGGGAAAGAGGTGATCAGATCTATCGCAAGTAAAGGCAATACAATGTGGGGAAGTGTCAAATGGCACAGAAAAATGAATTGAAAAGAAATGAAGCAATCTCTAAGTGAACAGATGAGCAAGACTCAGTCAGCAGTGAAAAATCAATGAGGCACAGCGCTCAGCCTGTGAAGATCAATGAGGCAACCGACCAATGACCTGTATTCCCTCCTGAATCCTGAATCGACACCAGCCACACCACACC
Source organism: Vespertilio murinus (assembly GCA_963924515.1). Classification (NCBI taxonomy): domain Eukaryota; kingdom Metazoa; phylum Chordata; class Mammalia; order Chiroptera; family Vespertilionidae; genus Vespertilio; species Vespertilio murinus. Next base: position 54,225,250 of record OZ004712.1, on the reverse strand, counting down.
AAGCCCTCATTCCACCTGCAGCATATTGCCCGGGTCCGTATCCAGCCTCCTCCCAGGCGCTCACCTGCTCTGAGCTGCGCAGGGGCTCCCAGCAGCCCTGGGAGGCGGCTGATGGAGTCTGCACACAGAGGCTATGGGAAGGAGCCCTGGCACAAGGAGATAAGGTGACCTTCTGAGAGTTAATTTAGTGACGATCAAGACATCCCCACGGAAGCACCGGTTATCTGCAGGAGCCACCTTAGGGGGCACGGTGTTCCCACGTCACTGCTGAGAGAGCAGGGAACTGAAGCCCACTCAGGGCGACAGAGTTTCTTCCTCCAGATGAGGATGTAACTCAAGAAGGCTGTAATCTAAGCCGCCTGAATGAAGAGCTGTTAACCAGCTCAGGGTGGTCGGCCAGGAGTAGAGCGCAACTCAGTGAGAAGGACTGAGTCGCTGTGAATCGAGCTGCAGCTAGGGGAGAGTGCGAAAGCTGTGGTGGCTTCTGGAATGAGAATGTGGTTCCCGGGGAACGTCCTCTGAGGAGGGACAGCAGACCATCATGGGGCTTCTCCATGGCTTGGATGACAGGACTCTCAAAACACCAGCCTCCTGGTCCCGATCCCATGCTCCCCCATGAAGCTGCCTACCCTCCATTCATTCTTTCTTGCTGGTATGCCCCAACTTTATTCAGCAGTTTACCCTCCATACGGGGCCCCACCTCAGGAGGGGTTCTGTTGTGATTGGAATAAGCCGGTGATTTTGAGCCCCAGTGGTTAATTGCAATTGGATTAAACCAGTCGTGGTAGTTTCCTTCCCCTGCCAGTGATAAGTTTCAGAACTGTGTTGAAAGCCGCCCATTGCTTTCACTAGCAGAGAGGTGTGGACAAGGAACCCGGAAGACTGGTCAACCTTGAGGCTCTGAAAGGTCAGAGGCAAGCACCCACTGTCTAGTTGGGACAAAGGTAGCTAAAGCAATTTCCACCTTTTAGTTTTATATAAATCCTTGCTGATTGGCTATTATTGGAACTGCCTGCCTAAGGGCTATGGGTGTATCTCACAATTTGAATAAAAGGGATCGCAAGGCCAGAGAGGGGTGGAGTTCTTCCTCTTGAGCTGGGCTCCCACCTGGCCCCCAATATTTCCAAATTAATATTTTCTTATTTCTTTCATTTGTGTGCAGCCTCCTCCATAGCCCGAACCCTGAACCTGAACCCTAAACCACGTGGGACATGGGGGGCACACTCACAGAACTGCCCTGGGACTCAAACCTGGCCAGCTGGACCAAATGGGAGGCCTGCTGGGGACTTTGGGTGAAGAAACACCCTCTTCCTTACATGTCCACCACTCACTGTGCAAAGATTTCTCCTCACCACGAGGAAGAACATCAGCTATGCCCAAGACTGAGCAGAGAGAAGCAGGCGCCTGGGGCAGGCTGAAGCTGTTGAGTCACTGAAGGACCCAGTCCTGCAGCTGCCAGCCTGTGGTCCTCTTATGTGAGACAATCATTGACTGATGGTTCACATTGTTCTGGGTTCCACAGTATGTACCATAATACCCTGATACCAAGAAGGGGGTCTGGGAGAGTAACCACCATTCTTTCATTCACTAGATAGGAGCAGACTCCACTACAATGAGTAAGGTGTCATTTTACTTTAAACAGACCCCAGGTTCTCACTCACAGACATTCTCATTCAAAGGATATAGGTTAGACATTAATATCCTTTCAAAAGCAGTAATTATTCAAAACAAATCCTAGGGAACTAAAGTGAGTTAGTCCAGAGAGTCTGGACTAACCATGGTCCATATTAACCCCATCCCAGGAGACCCGACCTTGGAAACCACTGGTACCGTCTGTTGTGTGTTGGTATCACCTTGTTTAACAGCAACGACAGGGAATAATGGAAACATAAGCAAATTTCCAGTGCCCTCTCTGCCTCAGATCTATCTGCTCAAGTCCCTTATTCACTCCATACTTTTGTGTCCCTGTCTTTTAAAAAGCTATACTTTTCTTACCTACCTCCTAAGGTTTTTGAGAGAATAAACTGAAATCAATATGAAAACTACAAAGCGATAAACCATGGGACTTTGGATAAGGAGGTTATGTTGGAAATCATTGCATCTGCCTGTGCATCAGAATCACCAGGGGAGCTTTTTAAAAAGCGCAGACCTCAGGATCCCGCCCACAGAAAGTCTCTTTCGAAGGATGTGGGATAAACATTAGTATCCTTTAAAAAGCAATAATTATTCAGAACTAATTATAAAATAATTAACAAAATGTTGCTTTTTTTAAAAAAAAAGCAATAATCACTTCCTTCCTAAGTGGTTTATTCTAATATGCAGGCAGAGGGGGATGGGCACGGCTGATAGCCGAACCCTGCCATGTGTGCGTGAGAGAGCAAATCAGGGAGGTGGGAGGCTGAAGGAAATGAGGACCCACTGACCACAGAGCCGGGGTACCCAAAGTCTGGTCTTCTGATCCCCAGCTTGGTATCCTCCCATGATGCTTAGTGTCAACCACATGATATCTAGAGTGTTATTAGTAACAGACTAATAGAGAGAGAGGAAGGAGGAATTGCAAAAGATGGTGAGGAAGCTTTAGGGCTGATGGGTGTGCTCATTATCCTAATTATGATGGTTTCACAGGTGTTTACATATCTCAAAACTCATTTAATTCAATATGTACTTTAAATATGCAGATTCTGTATATCAATTAAACCTCAATAAAACTATTTTTTAAAATAAACTGAAAAATACAATCTATAAAATGGGGGAAAATATTTGCAAATCATAAATCCAGTAAAGGTCTAATACTCAAACTATATAAAGTCTTACAACTCAACAACAAAAAGACTAATATCCCAGTTTAAAAGAGGGCACTTTTTAATACTTTCAACAAAAAATATAATACTTTCAACAATAAATATATTTTTAATAGGCAAATGACTTGATGAGACATTTCTTCAAAGAAGATATACAAATAACCAATAACCACATGAAAAGATGTCAAGAAGGAAATGGAAATTAGAGCCACAATGAGATACCAGTTCACACGAACCAGGATGGCTGAAATCAGATAAAAAGTAACAAGCGTTGTCAAGGATGTGGAGAAACTTGAACACTCAAATATTGCTGATGAGAATGTAAAATGGTGCAGCTTCTGTGAAAACAGTTGGGTGGTTTCTCAAAAATCTATACGTAGAATTACCATACAAACTTGCAACTGCACTCCTAGCTATGTACCCAAAAGAACTGAAAGAGGGATTCAAACAGATATTGCCAACGTTCATTTTAGCAAATTTTCAAGAGCCAAAAAGTGACTATCAACAGATGAGTGGATAACAAGATATGGTAGATCCATACAATAGAATATTATTCAGTGATAAAAAGGAATGAAGTTTTGATATATGTTACAATTATGGATGAACCTTAAAAAAAATCATGCTAAGTGAAAGAAGACAGATACAAGAGAACAAATATTGTATGATTCCACTCATCTGAAATGTCTAGAAAAGGCAACTTAAGAGAGATAGAAAGCAGATTAGAGGTTACTAGGACCTAGTGGGAGGGAGGGTGGGGAGTTCTTCCTGATGGGACAGGAGAAGACAAAGTTCTGACAGGTGGATGGCGTTGATGGCTACACAACGCCGAATAGAATGAATGCCACTGAGTTGTACTCTTGAAATGGGAAACTTTGTTTTACGTATTTTACCACAATAAAAAAATATATATTTTTTAAATAGACCCCGGGCAGTCTTCTGCCATCAACTTTCACAATGACCTTCTGTATTCATAAAGCATGTTACAAACTCATTAACAAGAAGAATGTTGATTGTGGTGTAATGCGCTATGTATTCTAATGAACTACCTCATTTATTTTTCATATCAGTCCATAAGGTAGATATGATTATGATCCTCATTGTATAGATGAGGGAACTGAGTCACAGAGAGAGCTAGAACCTGCCTAAGGCCACAACCCTAGGGTATAACAAAGCAGGGGTTCTCACCTGGGAGCTTGCTAGAAATGCACATTCTTGGGCCCCACCCAGGACCTACAGAACCTGTGTGTAAACAAGGCCTCCAGGGAACTGGGCAGACACTGAGATTTGAGAACCGCTGTAACAGAATCTGAACTCAATAAGAACCTGAACACTTACATGCGATGATGAGCAGCAGTGATTCTCAAACCTGACCCTGCACCACAGAATCGCCTGGAGAGCCCAGCCCAGCTCCTGATTCAGTGGGTCTGGGGCAGGGCTCAGGAATGTGCATTCCTAGCCAGCGCCCAGGGGACACTGGTGCTGCTGGCCTGGGGAACCACACTGGGAGAACCACTGATATACAGACTCTCATATTTCTTAAAACCATCTCATTTTTCTCACTGGTGTAAGCAGCTTTATCCCCAACTTGCAGGTACAGAAACTCAAAATCAGAGATCACACAGCCTTGAACCACAAAGGGAATCACTGACCTGTGCTGGTGCTCTTTTCACTACAGCACGACCTCTGTACCCAGTGATCTAGATGTCTGTATACACCAACTCTGCACTCACCTACCACCTCCCCCAAGGTCAGTAACTGTCTGAAGACAGAAAAGATGTCTTATGCATGCCAATAAACTGGAGTCAGAGTAATCTAAAAAAATAACAGGCATTCATGTCAAAAAAAATCATAAGGAGACAGAAAAAGGAAGGAGCAGAAATAACTAGTCACAAGTGTGTGGATGGAGTTGGAAAGAGTTGGAATATGGACCACTTTTTCCTCATTCTTATGAAAGCAGTTGCCTCTTATCAAAATGAAAGGACATTATCTCTTGAAAAGAAATTTCCTCACCTGTGGTGCCCAGAGCAGAAAGACTCCACTGCATTATCTCTCACCTGCTCTGTTACAGTCACCTCTTAATGCTCCACACAACTCCTGATTCTCCTCCTTCCGAACCATTTATTTGTCTGCTCTAATCATGACACTCTGCTACTCAAGTCTCTTCAGTAGCTCCCTAGTACCTACAGAATGAAGGGCAGACTTAGCCTTACATTCAGACTCGGCCATCTGGCTTCCATGATTTCCTCACAGCTAGAACTACTCTCCATTGCCCATACACGTCCTGTCCTTTCCTGCTTTTATATGCATTCACCAAGTTGTTCCTTTTGCCTAAGAGTCCCTTCCCCTCCCTTCTCATTCATTCCTTAACTCTCCGCTTAAAATTTGACCTTGGACAAATTACTAATTCCCTGTAGTCCCCAGTTTCTTCAACCATAACATAGGGATGAGAGCAGGACCTGCCTTCTAGGTTGCGGTGAGAAATAACTGAGGCACTCCGTGTGAAGTGGGTACTGCCATCACAAACATCTCCTCTCCTTCAACCCAAAGGACTATCTCTGCTCCCCCTGGATTTCCAGAGCAAGGTGTGCAAACATCAGAGCTCCATTTCCCACGTTGCCTTTGCTATTGGGCTTATACCTGAGGCCATTTGCTGCTAAATAAGCCCCGCTGAGGTGAAGGTATGCTTCGTACTAATAGTCCCATGCACAGTACTGAGCACAGTGGCAGTGCCCAATAGGAGCTGGAAAAAGAAATGATCAGGTTCATATAACTTTAAATGGGCCCTAGAGCATCGCTTGCAATGCTCTCAGCCCCCATCAAAGGTGGCCAAAGCCTTGGGCAGGACATAAATTCAGGACTGAGACGGGTGCAAGGCCTCCAATGTGAAAAGATTTAACTTGTCCTGTGAAGCAACCACTGAGCTTTGGAGAAGGGTCTCCAGACACTCCCTGTTAAAAGAGTTCCCCCAAGTCCACAGAGGCATCAACCAAGTTTTCCATCCCAAAAGCATCTTCTAACAATTCAAAGATTCCTTCCACATTAGGCGTCCCGTGTGCTTACTTAAAACAAACAAACAAATTAAAAACAAAATCTTGGCTCCACAGAAAATCATTTTTTTCCTCATTTTATACTTCTGGGCCTCTGTTGTCCTTTTGATCTGATAGTCTAAGAAGCTGCAGCTGCCCTGCCCACCTCTGGGAATTGTGACTCAGTGGAATCCATGGGCTTCTCCAGAACACAGGCTGCAGGCCCAGCATGCTCCTCACTCCCTTCCCCACCTGCCATCACACCTCTCCTTTCCCCCAAGAGCTGCCTGCCTGGGTCACGTCACCCCATATAAGCCCATCTCCTTGAACAAGACCAAATTAACCCCTCACCTAGGGGCTCCAGAACTCTGGTTTTGGCCCACTGCCTGCAGATCCAGACCCATATGAGGTTGTTCCAAAGGACAGATTAAGGGAGTTTTGTTTGTCTTTTGGCAACTCACCAGGCCACAGAAGCAGTGAGACTGAGAGACATTCCTTTGATGGGGGAGGGAGAGGCTGAAGAAACAAAATGGCCATTCTGTGATGACACCCAGGGTTCACCCTACCTGGAGGAAAAGGCCAGCCAAAAGGAAGCTGCAGCTTGCTGTGTTTGTAGGGTGAAGAGGAGAGAGGAGCAAGAGCAATGGAAACCTGGTCAGCATAAACAAAGAAAGGGCACAATACTTCTCTCTGCTTCTTGTCTAGAACAGGGATACCCAATGAGATCCACCAGCAAGTCTAGCTCCTCCCAGACCCTAATCCACTGCTCCCTAACTAACATGCCACAGAACCACCTGTCCTACTAACTGCTCCAGCATGAGACCTGCTCCTTGCTCTGGGAGCCCCAGTCAAGCAGGAGCACTCATCTTCCAGTGAGAGGAGCATGGCCTGGGGCTCCTCCCGTCCCAGCCCTCATACCCTAGTGTCCACATGCTTCCACCTAGTGGAGAGGTCAGAGCCTGGCCTCAGGGACATGCCCATGGAAACACAGCAGTGTGTACATGAGTACAGATGCAGCAGTGTGTGTGGGAAGGGGGGGGGGGGGGGAGTAGAGAGCAAAGGGAGAAGAATTTAGTCTCCAGGGTGTGGACAGCCAGGAGTCAGCAAGTGGGGAAAATGCTGGCTTGACTGGCACAAAGGCCTTTAACTTTAGTGCTCTCCAAAATAGGGGAATTATAAGGGAAAATACTAGATATAATACTTAAATATGTTTTTATCTTGAAAGATAACAGATCTGCCAGTATTTGGTATACAGAAATGGCAAACTCGTGGGTTAGTACAGTGGTTGGCAAACTCATTAGTCAACAGAGCCAAGTATCAACAATACAATGATTGAAATTTCTTTTGAGAGCCAAATTTTTTAAACTTAAACTTCTTCTAACGCCACTTCTTCAAAATAGACTCACCCAGGCCATGGTATTATTGGAAGAGCCACACTCAAGGGACCAAAGAGCCACATGTGGCTCGAGAGCCGCAGTTTGCCCACAACTGGGTTAGTAGATCAACAGGGTACAGCAGGTGTCCGGAAGGCAGAGGAGGACTCCCATGATGCTGAGGAGCTGATGCAGTCCCCTCACACCTTGGTTTTCCATCAGTATTTACAAGCTACTGTCGCATATCTATGGCAATTAAGGCAAGTTATGATTTACTGCATTGTTTTGTTTTAACAATCCAGTGTTTTGAAAAGTGGGCAAGTGCCTTTAAAGGATTCCTATAAGGAGAGTATAAATAGAAAATAATATAAATAATGTAAAAAGCACTAGTAATTGATTTTTTTAAAGTGAAAATGTGATCCTTCTGCTCTTAGCAAACTCTTCATTCTCCACTTTATAAGCACAGGACCAAAAAACCAGATCAGAAATCACTCCCTCGTCAAACAAAAAATTCAAAATGATTAGGAAGACTAACACTTGGATGATAGTCATCATCATTAATGATGAAACTCCCACAAGTGCTGACTTCCTTTGAGATATTGCCTAATGGAGGCAAACACACGGCCAAAACATTGCAGACCATTCCCCCACCTGGCTGAGGGCTGCCCTGGGCTGGCCGGGGCCGGGAGGGACTGTAGTCTGGTGGTGGACCTCAGCAGGAGAACAAGGAGTGAGGTCACACTCTCAGAATGTCAAGATTCAATTCTTGGTAAAGACCATCTCATGGCCGAGACCAGCCAGCGGGCACGTATCACAGCCAAACTTGGAGGTGACCTCGCATCTGTCTTGTGACCTTGGACAAGTTCTCTACCTCTTGGCCCCCGTTGTGTAAAATGCACATGCTGCCTGGGGCTTTATTGAGGACTCAGCGAGCTAATAGTGCCCATGCTTGGATCAGCGAGGGGCTCTGGCAGCTGTGACATCAGTGTCCGCCACTTTTATTGCCATCGTTCTTGTGTCACATTGCTCTCCTCAGTAAGCTCTGCCTTTCCTCTTTTTGTTCCCTGGGAGAGGTGGATCCTTACCATTTCATCTCTCCTTTTTGTTCCCTGGGAGAGATGGATCCTTGGCTCTGTTGACTAATGAGTTTGCCAACCACGTACTAATCTATGAGTTTGTCCAGGCCTGGGAGCAGCTGCAGATTTCAAAAGGAAGGACTAAGCTATCCTCCACTCTTACTTTTCCTTCTGCACACACCTCAACAAGTGGAATCTGGTGTGATGGAGCGGAAGAGGAGAAGCTTTCTGGAAAAGGCCTCCTTAGCCCCCTCTCCCCCACCCTCACCACCACCACCACCCCTTCTCTCCCCAGCACATCCAGCCTCGTCCCCACAGTAAGCCTGCTCGATATAGGCCACTCCTCCGGGGCTCCAGACACCTGGAGACTAATTAGGCAGCCAAACTGTGGGCAAGTCAGCCCAGAGGACAAACCAAGAGGCAGCTGCAGAGAGAGGCTGGAGGGCTGGAACCCAGAGCCAGCCCCAGGAGCCGCCTCATCCAGCAGCCCCTCGTCAGCCATCCGTGAGGAGAAACCTTATAGTGATGGCTGACTTTAACTAGTCCCAAGGTCCTAAACCTGAGAGGGCAGGAGAGAAAGAGATACTCATGAGAAGAGTATTTTATGAAAAAGGAGTATTTGTTGAGGATGAACCGCTGAGCCTCAGACAACTCTTTTTGCATAGGAGGGATCCAAAGGTGACCTGACTCTGGGGCCTGAGGCTGATGAAAAGGATGGAAAGGAAACAGGCAGCTAGAGAGGACCGGGAAGTCCTGAGGGCAGGGAACGGGTGAGCGAACCTTGGGGGCTGCTACCTGGAGGAGAGAGTACGTTTTTGGGATTACTCCAAGGGCCAGAAATCGGGCCTGTAAGGAGAGGTCATAGGCAGAGATTTTGATCCTCAACATGAGAGCTCAGATGGTAATTATTAATCCAGGGACAAGACTGAGTGGTTCTTTGTGGTCAAAAATGATCAAGCCAGCCTTTTTGACCTCATTGCTCTGCATGAGGTCATTTTCAGCACCTGAAGTACTATTTCAAAAACATCACACTCCTTTTTAAGGGCTTTAGCTTGGATTCCCTTTTGCTGGGACAGACTTCCTAAAATCGGACTGCAGGGAATCCCAGGATGAGGGTCACGTGCCTCCGAGGAGGGCAGGGGGCCTTCGCTCCAACACCATCTATAGCTCGTGCTGCACAGAAAAAGGGGGCGGGGGAGGCACCGAGAGAGGCATGAGGCCAAAGGCCCCAGAGAGTGAGGTGTCAAACCCACAATGACAGGAAACCTCTGGTAAGAATGGGAGCTGGAAAAATAAAAAAGAGTCTTTATCTGGATCAAGCCCTTCTTCAAGCCAGTAGCTCCTGCTGTCAATTTCATGGGGAACTGCACGGGCAGAGGGGGCTGCAACCCACATGCTCGGCCTGGACACCAGCCCTGGGTCATTTATCGAACCAGCAGAGGGGAAAATCCCCCAGCACAGAAGCCATCCTCGGTGGGAGGCAGAACATCGCTGATCCCACCCTGACCTGGACCGGCATGCATTTCAATTCCTTCTACAGGAGACATCACATAGTTGTCCTCTCTAGCTCTCCCAGTGTGGCCACAGAGAAGGAGACACGTGTGCAAGGCTTGCACACACCAGGGTGGCAGCAGGAGCTGAGGCCCCTGTGACAGCCCCTGAGTAGCTATGGGTAGACGATACCACCTCTGCCTTTGCTCCAGAAGCCATCCCCACAGCAGCCCCACAAGAGACGAGAGGGGCCCTGCTGCTCCCAGAGGCAGACACTCAGCCTGTAAGTCCGTGTGACCAGCTCAGGTTCAAGGGCGAGGTCTGGGGCAGAGGCTGGCTTGAAGCAGCTCACACGCCTTAGGAAGTACCTTCTTCTGGGCAGGGTGAGTGGAACTGAAGTGTCCCTTCAATGAGTCAAGGCCCTTCCCTAACTCAGACAAAGCAAGCACCAAGTTCACCTGAGCACTGGTGTGAAAGGGTGGCAGGCATGAGCTTTGCCTCCTGCAGTCCTGGGCCCCAGGTCTGGCTCTGTCTTGCTCACTGCATGAGCCTGAACAAACTTCTGAATCTTCAAACTTAATAATTTTACCTATAAGATGGAGTTAAAAATAGGACCCATCCCCCACAAGTATTACAAAGAGCTCAGCATAAGCTCTGGCACACAGTGAGCAATCAATAACTGTGAGTGGTGGTTATGATGCTATTATTGGAAGGACCTCCTGGTGGGGAGGGGAGCTGGACCAAGCAAGCCCGGATTCTGTTGCAGCTGCCCTGCCCCATGTTTGCCTCTCGGCAGTTCCCTTGCTTTGGTCCCCGCTGCCACCATCAGGACCAGGCACAGGGAGATGACAGTCCGCTCCTAACACCCTGACCTACGTGCAGGAAATACAACCCAGTCTTTATTTCCTCTTTGCACAGGTTGACATTGTCAGGGGAGGAGAATAAAAATCTGATAGTCATAGAAAACACAAACACATTAGAAATAATTAGATTTCCTGAGGACAAGTCACTAACTCTATACTAACACACATCTTGTAGGATTTCCCAAGCTCCCAGCCCTTGCCTTATCTTCCTGTGGCCACAGACACTCCATCATCCATCCACCTTATCCTCCCCTCACCTACTACAAGGCTCAAAAACCTCATTAGTGCCTTCTTGGGACCTACTTCTCCATCCCAGGAGAAGAGTCTCAAAAGATTGACAGAGAAGATACAACTCAAGTGAAACTGTGCCCCTTGCCCCTGGGATTGCGCCTATCCAAGGCTACACAGAACATACAAAATCCTTTGATGTGTGTGCATGGGGTAGGGGAAGAGGGGTGCATACTCCCCACCTGCCTTCCTAGAGCTTACAATATGTTGCAAATTCTTGGATCTTTTATATTAGGAGACTCAAGTCTCTGCTTCTCAAAACGTGGCCCCAGAGCAACAGCACCAGGGATCCTGGGAAGCTGTTAAAATTGTAATCCTCGGGCCCATCCCGAACCTCCTGAATCAGAAAGTGAGGTGGGCCCCAGCTATCTAGATTTTTCCAAGCCCTCCAGGAGATTCTGAAGCATGCTAAAGTTTGAGAACCACTGGCCAAACTTATAATCCAGCTATCTGCATGACCTTGAGTCTTTGTGTCCATAAGGTGAGACTAACAACAATTTCACTATCTGTAAAATGGTTAATAAAAATGAAACCTACTTGTTTGGGTGGCTGGATGCAAAGATTAGATGAGATGTTGCATATAATGTGCTCAGCGAATTGCCTACCACATTGTAGACACTCAAATATGCTCTCATGTCGATCTTCCTACTAAACCTAAGAGATGGGTCCTACTTAATACTATAAACATTCAATTGGCGAGGACCCGAAGGGCTCAGAGAGTTCCTGACGTGACTTGTTCAAGGTCACTCAGCTGTCAAAGGTATCTTGATAGCCACTTCCTCAGGAAGAGGCACAGGTGTCAACATGTCCTCCCTCTCAGACGCGCATAAGTTCTCAGTCTGGGCAGTCCCCTTCTATCTCGGCCTTTAGAGATACATAGAGGTTTTTTGGGTTAACTGAGTGCTCCTGGCGTTTAGCACCCAGAGGGATGCTCATCCTGCACAGTGCACGGTGGTCCTGCGTAATGAAGAACTGTGTGCCAACAATGCCAGTGACTCCTCCATTGGGAAACATGGACCGCCCCAGAGGTTCAGAGCTATCCAGAGTAGGGCATCCTGACAGAGACATCCTGGACAATCCACCAATCAAGTCAGCATGATTGCAGTGAAGGGCTGGAACCAGCTGCCTACGACATAGTAGGCACTCAGATATCCACTGATATTAATCTTCCTACCAAGCCTACTGATATCAGCATTCAGTAGGCGATGACCCTAAAGCTCAGAGTTTCTGAAGTGACTTGTTCTTAAGAGATGTTTCCTGCCGCGCTCCCAAGAGCTCCTATTTTGGGAGTTGTGAGGCAAGCTTTTATTCTAGACATCTTGTTTTCTCACTTCAATATGCAATTGTCTAAAGCCTGTAGCTTAACCACCCCCACCCTCACCTAGACAAGCTCTCCCCCTCCATGACCCAGGCAAACATTTTCCAGGACTTGATTCTTCCATATTCTCCAAAAGCTCGTACAGGAAGCAGATGCCGGGTCCAGAGATAGAAAGTGAGGTGTGGCCGCCTTAAGGGCTTGGTGCTTATCTATTATTTGTTACTGAGAGCGGGGAAGGAGGAGAGAAAGAGTAGATTGTCACTGCTGTTCAGAAAGTAAAAAGTCCTCCTGTCAAAATGCAAGCATCGGATTTAATCAGGAAAATCAATATGTATTTCACAGGATGCCCAGTGGAAAGGTGCCCAGGCTGAGAGCTGAGGGGCACAGAGAGGCAGCGGCATCCATAAGTCCACACAAATCACAGTCTGCCTGAAGCAGGGTCAGTGTGTGGCTCTGAGGTAGTTGGCCATTTCTCCTAACTTAACCCGGCTTTTCCACGGCACCGCCCCCTTGCTCCGGGGACTTCACCCAGAGCTTTCACCATTTGGCCCCTCCCCACACGACACAGAGCCGGGCTGTTCTAAAATGTTCCTTCTCTCGCAAACCATTAAGCTGTCAAGCCGAGGTGGCGAGCAAATCCAGCGAGAGAGAGCCAGCGCTGGAATGCAATTATGCGTTCTGCTCTGGACTGCTCCTGCTTCAGCTTTCCTGGCCCCGGGTCATACGCTGTGATCTCCGAATGCTGATGGAAGAGACAGGGCTTGATGTAGAAACTATCCAGGGAGATGATATCTTGATAGAGATGGAGCTAACCAGTAGAGGAGGCTTGGGCTTGTTTGTTTTTTCTCGTTTTTCATTTGACATCCATGCAGGTATCACGTAATGCCTTCTGGTTTCAAAACCCCCCCTCCAATTCCAAAGGAAAAACAACCTTTCCATAAACACCTTGCCCACATCAGTGGAATAGCTGTGTTACACACACTTGAGTACCGTTTTCGAGGACACTTTAAATAGAGCATCGGTCACTGCTTTCAATTTAACGTGTGAGCGGGAGTCACTCAGGCAGGCAGAGATGATACAGTGCGGGGAGGGGCTCACAGCTTCCAACGGTGCATCTGCTCAGACTTCTAACAGAAACACAGGCACTTAAGGCATCTCGGGGACAAGTCACGTGGCAAGACTCGCTCAACAAGTGAACGAACTTGGGCACCTACTCACATGGGCAAAGCTAGGTGGTAAGCACAGTAAGAGACGCAAAGAGAAGAGAAGGTTCCTCCCCTAGGTGGGAGTTACATACACATTACAGTCGGAAAAAATGTTATAAATGATATGAGACAGGTAAAATGCTATAAAAGTTCAGAGGAGAGCTGGGTGGCCTCATTTTTTTCTTGGGTAAAAACCTCTACTGGGTTTTATGAGGATTAAATGAGATCATGTATGATGGGTGCCAAGAACAATGCCTGGAACTAAATAAGTGTTCCATGGTGGTAGTAGTCGTCATGGAAATAGTATTAATATTGTTGACATTGAAGTATTCTTGATCACTTTAATTCTAAACCTGGTTGAAGGTAAGAACAAGAGGATTATCCAATAAAGCTTGATAAATAATAGGTGACATTTGGACAAAGAAGGAGAGGGGGATAGTATACAGAGAGGTACAGATACAAGGAAACTGGGCGCTTTTTGGGGAAATAAACAGTATGATGTGTCTTCAATTTTCTGCATTTCTATTATGACATGTCTGGGTGTAGATTTCTTTTCACTTATCCTGCATGGAGTATGTAGGTCTCCTTGAATTTTGATATTTCTCCTCAGTTTCAAAAAAATTAACAGTCATTACTTCTTCAACTAACACTTCTTCTCCATTCTTTCTCTTTCTTTGTGGAAATCTAATTAAATAGATAAAACATCCTCACTGTATCCTCTCTTAACCACTTTTCTGTATTTTTTATCCTTCGTTTCAGAGTATTTTGCCTTGTCTCCCACTTCATTAATTATTTCTTAAACTGTGTCTAAATTATTTTATAACCCATCTATTGAATTCTTCATTTCAGTTGCTGTATTTTCAGTTCTAGAATTTCTTTTCAGTTCTTGTTTTAAATTTACTCTATCATTTTTATAGCTAGTTTGCTGCCTGGTCTTGTAATCTTGTCTTATTTCTACCTGAAAATAGTAAGCATAGCAAGTTAAAGCCAGTGCCTGATCATTGCATTGCAGCATCCAGAAAACCTACAAAGTCTATTGTTTCTGCTGGTTCTTATTCATGTGGACTGTTTCCTAGGTGCCAACTTAACTTTGATTGTATACTAGACATTGTGTTCAAAGATTGTTGGCAAGAATAATTTGATGACTAGAATACTGTGATCTACTCCAGAGGGCATTCTAATGCCTCTGCCAGGAGACTTCCTTGCAATACAATCTAACATTGATCCCATTTCAGGAATGGATATTACTCTCAGCTTCTCAAATGGTTCAAAGCTGGATTATAGAACTTGGAAGGGAGGGTGGGTTTACTTCTAGTCTTAACCCAAAATGCACCCACCTTGATTGGCCCTGAACTTCAGCTTTTGTCCCCTAACCTAATGCAGCTGTGAAATGCAATTCCCAGGCTTCAGTGGCCTCTGTAGAAACTAGAAAAGGGTCTCACCCCTTGGTAATTTACCTCTCAATCTCCATTCTCTTCCAAAATTTGGCCTTATAAATATTTACCACCTTGCTAGCTTTTATATGTCTTGAAGCACACTTTTGAAAATATCTTTCCCACTTTTCAAATTGTCCACAGGGGATGGGTCGGTCTGAATTACCTACTCTTCCATTACCAAAAGTCCCACAAACAGTACAGGCATTTCCCAGAGCTACTGGGTTCCAGACTGCAGCAGTAAAGAGAATGCTACAATAAACTGAGTCACACATTTTTTGGTTTCCCAGTGCATATAAAAGTTATGTTTAAACTGTATTGTAACCTATTAACCGTGCAATAGCATTATGCTGTTAAAAATGTACATACTTTCATTTAAAAATACTTTATTGCTAAAAAATGCTAACCATCATCTGAGCCTTCAGCTGGTGTTGGATCTTGCCTCAGTGTTGATGAAAACATCTGTGAAGTGTAAAAAGTGAAGCACAATAATACAGGTGTGCCTGCACATGATTTGACTAGAGCACTGGGTTTATGTGAGGGAGGAAGCAAAAGGTAAAGGGAGGTATTGGTTCATTCTAAAACATGGATAGCCTTGATGACCTAGAGTAAAGAAGACATACGTCCAATAATTTATGGGGAGCCATTTTAGATTCTTGAGGAAAAGAGTGGTAACCTGAGAGCTATGGGTGAGGAAGATGAATTTGGCACTTAAATGCTGAAGAGATTGGAGGAGGACAAGACCAAAAATCAAGAAGGAGAATTAACAGGCTTTATTAAACTTGTAGAGAGTAGGCAGACATAGCTGAACTAAGGTGTGGTGGTGAGACTAGGAAGATGGGGCAATGGTAATTCCTTAACCCACAACATCTTCCCCAGAGGAGAGATAATTTCATATGAGAATAAAAAACCTGCCACTGGAATATATCCACTCATTGCACATGATCATGTAGGTGGGACAACCTCAGGGAGAGGGAGGTCACCCTACTTTGTGTTATGGAGATTCTTTAAGTAACATATAGAGCACATTCTTGCTTGGGGCAAGGAGAAAACTCAAGCCCCTCTGTTAATAACCAGAGATTCTTGAGCATCCAGGACATAGGCTAGGGGGTTCCACAGAAAATAAAAGTACACAGAAATCGACTTAGGTGTGCAGAGGGTGAGAGGTGCACACCCCATCACCACGTGACAGGTGAGCCTTGGGGACTCCTAGGACTAGCTCTATTGGATCCACTGAGTGATGAAAGGTGCCCAGTAGGGTTAACGTCCCAGGTTTCTAGGTAGAGGCTGAATCCAGTGGAAATGCGAACCTTTAAACTATAACCATGGCTTTCCTGGCCTAGATCTCTGCTACGCACTAGATATTTTTCCCTATCCTCCCTTCCATTTATATGAATGAGTGTCACAAGGTAGCTGCCCGTGAGGAAATAACTTCTGCTTTCACTGTGGGGATCTGGGAGAGGAAATAAAATAAAAGTAAAATGTTACCTGAGGAAGGGCCATATAATTTCATAAATAAATTACCGAGTATGGCATCGATCTGAGCTGAAGTGGTGCTGCAGAGGAAGGGGAGCAGTAAGCCTCACCTGGCAAAGCTCACCACACATACACAACCGTTTGCTCCTGCCTTTTTTATTAATCATCTGCACCAAATCAATATTATCTGCAAAAAGCAAAAGTCATTTCCTCTTCCTGTCCTATCCCAGTACCTCTTGAGCTCTTCAGACTTGGAATTCAAGGATATGATGACCCCTCTCCCAGTATTTTCTGGGCTCATATTGTCCAGCCCAAAAAGTTCCTATTAATTCTCCCCCCTCCCACTATCCCTTATTAGGTTCCTGTGGGCAGCCCAAAGTAACCCAATGAAAGTCAGAATGTAGGAGTGGGTGTAGGATTTAGAAACTTATTGAGGCAAAGTGAGACCTGAGCAAAAAAAGACCTGTATGTGCTGATTCTCCAATGAACCCCAGTCGCTGGCACCGAACCTGGCTTATAGGAAGCGCTTGATAAGTACTTGATAAAGAGCTAGAAAAATATTGGGTCAACCCATTGCCCTGTGCTCAGGTGACACTCGATAAATACGTTGGAATGAAGGTGTTGAGAAGTGTACTAGGGTGGAGGAGGCCAAGCAAAGTCTGGACTTTTAGGGGAGTAAGGGGAGGTTTGGCTGGTTGGTTCACACCATCCACCACAAAGCCACTCAGCACCTGTGGAACAGAGCAGGAGTGGCTGGGATATTTCTGCTGACTGATGTCATGACTTCATATTCAGAGCTCAAGTTGGGGAGTGGGAAGGGGACTGTTGGTTACCATCAACCCTGGGAACTACACAGTGTTAAGTGACCAATTCCCTTTGATGAACCCAGCCATCTCTAGCTAGTCCCAACAGTGGCCTTAACAACTGTCCCAGATAGACAGGTGCACCTGCCTGAGACAGGTCTCTATCAGCTTTCCCTCTGTAATGCTCTAGCACCCTCAAAGGCCTGGAATCCTTTCCCTTAGCTACAACTTCAGGAATAACACCTTGCTTACTCCCAAAGCCAACCTTCAGAATAAAAACATGGCGACACTGCACAGAAAATATTTTTAAGGTGAATGTGTGGGAGAAGTCTACTGTGGTAAATCCTCTCTAATTTCACCCTAGCTGGTTTGGCTCAGTGGATAAGAGCACTGGCCTGTGGACTGAAGCATTCCAGATTCGATTCCAATCAAGGGCATGTGCCCAGGTTGTGGGCTAGATCCCCAGTAGGGGGTGTGCAGGAGGCAGCCAATCAATTAACCTCTCTCATCATTGGTATTTCTCTCTCCCTCCCCCTTTCTCTCTGAAATCAATAAAAATATATTTTTTAAATTATCTCTAATTTCACCCATCTCCCCAGATAGAGTTGAGGATTTCCTCCAGAAGTCCCTAGCCAATGAAGAAAGCAGCAAATCTACCTTTTGCTCCCTCCTCCCTTGCTGACTTCTGACCCCCAATGGGCTGCACTCCAGGACCCACCACCCTGAGTCTTCGGAAGTCACTCTCCAGCTCTCAGGCTGCTGGCTCCAGAGCCGGGCTTCCATTCTGAGCCACTGTGGGGAGTCGGTGACCGTTCTGCTTCTCCTACAGGTCCCAGAGAGGCGAGTTTTGTTCACTAAGCACAGCCACAAAGGCAGCAGCCTGAGCCCATATCTATGAGAGAGAAAACAGAACTCAGCTGTGTGTCATATCTTCTGTTGCCACTTGAGAACCCTGGGCTGCAGAGAAGGAAAAAGATTGCAACCCCTGCATCTGCTTCTTATCCTGAATTGGCCTGGACTTCTTTGTGGAGATCACACTCACCCTCCTTGGAAATTGTGCCTTGAGCTCTAAGCTGACTTCTCTTAAAGTGTAATTTACTGCTGCAGAATCACACCCATGAGATTTGAACCTTTGAGGGTGAGGGGGACCAGAAATCCAGCACTTTACTAGATCTTTACGTGGTTCCTATGGCACTGCAGGCTCCCAAACTCAGGAACGACTCAGGTCCAGCTAAGTGACGAAATGACACAAATGAACGAAGGGGCCAGGAGGGGGATGCAGCTCTGCCACCTGGAGAGTAGGTGACCCCTAAGAAGTAGCCTGAGCTCCTGCAATTGTTGCCATGTGGGAATATGGGCCCTATTTCCACAGACGTGCAAAAACCACATTTTAAGTGAAATCTCTTGATCTTTAAATGTTGGCCACGGCAAAACATTCCATCGCTTAAATGAAACACAAATGTGATCTGGCTCATAGTTTTCAGGTTAATAGTCATGTGTGAGAACCCCTGGGCTAGGACTGATTTGAGAGTCACTAATCTGTAGGGTGTTTCTCAGCCATACTTCCTATCTGCAGACAGCAACAGTCAACCTTCAGATGCTCAAGGAGCCAGTGGCCTCCTGGTTTGCTAGAGTACAGCTCTTGGGGTCCTTCCCAGTGGAAGAAGACCTCAATTTTCAAGGCTCTTCGCGGTGGTCCAGTCTCACATTCCCATTGTCAGGCCAGGGACAGACCCACAGGGAACACGCCCTCCTGGTTCAGAGCATTCACTGCTGAGAAGGGCAGAGGCGCCTCTCTGACATCCAACTGCTTAGCCAACCTTCTAGGTCCCTCCCTTGAATTCCCAAAATCAATAGGAGGAACAAAACTGTCATCCCTCCCAAAGAGGATCACTCACAACTTGAAAACCCATTCTTGAGAAGAGAAGAGAAGAGGAAATGGGGAAAGTAACCCTGTGTAGTTCCTCGAGTCTGTTCTCTCTGCAAGTGACTCATAGACATCAGTGAACCCTTCCAGAAGGAGTTTCCTGGTGGGGTCAGCAGAGAGCAATTGCTCCAGAGTTAGCAGGAGCTCCTGAGCTCGGTGGCCTGAGTGTTACTAGTTCCCACCCAAGCTGCAAAATGCATAGGAGACAATGAAGGAGCAGGGAGACAAGGAAGGAGGGGGTGGGGGCGCACCCACAGCCACACAGGACCTTGTGCTTTTCTTACTCCTCCCTGCACATCTCCCCAGGATCACCTTACAAGAAGGTTTGAAGACAAGAAAGAAAAAGGGAAGAGAAAACAGAAACCACCCCAACATGGATTTACTTGAGGGCTTCTTCACCATTTATGTCCCTTAGCCATTCCTAGTGGTTCCACATACATTACTGCTGCGGTGTAGGATCTAAAGAGAGAAATCCAATGCATATGTCAAATCTAATGTCCCAGGGAAAGTAGAATCCCAGGGGAATCTGTAAGAATATCTCCAGCCGAAGCCGGTTTGGCTCAGTGGTAGAGCGTCGGTCTGTGGACTGAAGGGTCCCAGGTTCGATTCCGGTCAAGGGCATGTACATTGGTTGCGGGCACAGCCCCGGTAGGGGGTGTGCAGGAGGCAGCTGGTCGATGTTTCTCTCTCATCGATGTTTCTGGCTCTCTATCTCTCTCCCTTCCTCTCTGTAAAATATCAATAAAATATATTAAAAAAAAAAAAGAATATCTCCAGAATGTATTACCATCATGGTCCAAAAGGGCCACTGCTAATTCAGGGCCAGATACTCACTTAGACTCAGGGACAGAAGTGGGTAATCACTGATAACCCCTTGAATGTTGAGGCTTGTCTTTTAATTTTTTCAGTTACAGTTTACTTTCAATAACACCGAGTTATTTTTAAAGATACACAGGCGACCTGAAGGGAAAGAAGACACTATCAGTGAGAATTCTGAAGCACAGTCCCCTCCAGGGTACTGGAACTCCAGTAACAGTGATCCTGCTCTAGGCTTCCTAGCTGGACTGACCATCAGATCCACCTTGAAACCCATTCCAAAAGCTTTTCTCTCCATCCGCCCCCCTCCCCGTCTCGCAACACTCTTAGAGATTCTGAGTCAATCAGCCTGGGATGAGGCTAGGGCATCTACAATTTTCCAAAGCCTCCATAGTGGAATCCTAGGATAAGCAGGGCTTAGGAACCCAGTGTTCTACCCATGAGACTCAAAAAATGAAAATATGCAAATTAAATGCCAAACTGGTCCATCTGGTTTCACTATTCAAGGAAAGGGAGCCCCAAAGTATGCCAATTTGTTACAAGTGGCCTGAAAATACATTTATTTCTCAAATACTTCCTCTCTGGAAACAGTAAACTGAATTACAGCAGGCAAGCTCCATGGTGACATTTCCCCGATTCCAGTTCTCAACGATAATTTAAAGCTGAAGTCCTTTCCAAAAGGAAGACATACCGGTAGTAGGCCACGTTTTTCACTGGTGCTTGCTCTGGGTCAGACTTTGGTGCTGAGCATGATAGATAGATGATAGATAGATAGATAGATAGATAGATAGATATCACTTAACCCTGTAGGAAGATATCACCATCCCATTTTACAGATGAAGAAGTTGCCTCTGGAAGGTTTAAGTAACTTGTCCAACTTGGGAAGTAGTGGGATGTGAACTGAACCTAAATCAGATCCAGAGCCTTAATTTTTAAGCCTATAGCATGCTGCTTCCTTCTACCTTTTCACATCTATACCTCTGCTTAAGTTTCTAGGTCTTTGAATGGCACTTAAAAATTTCCCCTTCATACCACCATACGTCTTTCAGTCCCTTTGACAGGGTCCTCCTGAATGGACACAGGTCTGGGTGAGGATGCAGTGGCTGGCAGAGATCAAGAGGAGAGGCTTGGGAGCTGTTATAGGAACAGCTTCCTTATTTGCCTAGCAAGAAGAAGAGCTCTCCTGGACATCCTGGCTCACCTGTATATCATGAAAAGAGCCAAAGGACAGGAATTCCAGAATGATAGAGAAAAGAGGGAAGGAGTAAAAGCCACTGGGACCCCACCAGGTGAATCAAATCAGCACTGAAGGTAACAGGAGAGTTTGTCGGTAGCCTGAATTTCTTTTCTTTGGGCTGTTCTGTATTTAGCCTTAAGCACCAGCTTGCAAATGAGCCCGGGAGATGACAAGAAACTAGAGAGTACCTCTCTTTGTAGCCACAACTACAGATCCCAAGATCACTATGACCAAATTAGGACAGAAACCTGTCACTGACGCACACAGGGGCCCCGGATAGTCTGAGCATGAGCACATCTGATGCTGATGAACAAAACGTGAAACCAAAGAAAACACCCAGCCAAACAGAGGCCTTTGAATGGGTGGCTCCACTCCCGGGCCACGGATGGGCAGAGCTTGAAGAGAGACAAAGCCTCGCTTTGGAAGGGCTCAAAAGAGTTTCTAGGAATGCCATGTCCCAAATCCGGTGGGGTTTGTGAGGGCTTTGGAAAGCCTGATGGTTAAACAGTACTTAGTGGTCATAGTAGAAAGTGGAGTTTTAGACTCTCTTGGCCCTCATCTTTTATCAAATTAAATGCTAATGCAACATTAATTCAGGGTAGACTTTAATTCTGACTTCCAGATGACTGAGAAAGGATTTTATGATAAGCTAAGAGCCTAGGGCAATTTTAAATACATGTAAAGTTATTTTGTTTTGTTTTGTTGTTTTTAATGCCCCATCATAGCTTTGGGGATTTTGCTTGGTGGGGAGAATCCGGGAGACCGGCACAGACCTAGAAATAGACAACACTGATGACAGTGAGAAAGACTGCAGATAGATAGATAGTTAGATAGATGGTCTGTCCCCATCACCCTTCCAAAAACACCAAATATAACTCAACTTTGGGCATGTTCTTGCCAAAGACCAAGACTAACTATCCCATTGTGCTTCCCAATAAGTACCCAACCTATCTTCTTCCAAAGCCAGCAATGCGGCACACACACTAATCTGTTTTTCACTAGTTTACATAAGTAAAATGAACCCTAACATCACCACACTTAAGAACACTGGACCCCCAAGGAACCTAATCTCCCCATTCACAAACTATTTATTAATGACCCTTTGAGGTGTCTGGAGCAGAGCTAAACTGCTTAGTTCAACCACTGAAAATGGCTTTGAACTTGGCTACACATGAGAATCACCTGGGAGAATTTTAAAACACACGATGCTTGGACTCTAACCCCAGTGACTTTAATAAATTTGGTCCATCCTATGATTTTTAAAACATGGACCCTCAGATGCTGGAAAAACCTTAAAAGTGACTGGACATTAAACTACTCATAAGGACAGGTTTTCTTGATTCTGGGAAGACCATTTTCATATACACCCCTTTGGTATTCTGAAGAACGATGAAATACATTGACTGTAAGAAGATGTCCTCAGCAGATTGCAAACTGCTATTTGGGTTAAGTTACTACGGTATCTTTAATATTCTGTTTGTTTGTTTGTTTGTTTGTTTGTTTGTAGAGCAGCATGGAGAATTAGGCTTTTACCCCCCTAAAATTATTTTCAAATGCTCAGCTCATATCCATAGAGAGACATGTGAGTTATGGTTGGAATATCAGGTAGAGACACAAGAGAAAAAAGAACAGATGGATAGGTCCTCATTTCACCAGGAGGGAGAGGCAGAGCTCAGATTCAAGTGCAAATTGGGGCACTGTCCCCGACTTTGAGAACCACACCAGTGCTGGACAACCGTGCTCTGCTCTTGTTGCCCCCTTGGTGCCTTACGGTGATAACCTACCCTTATACTCAAGGGGGAGGTGACCCCTGAAGAGAGGACACATTTTCTAAAGAGAAAATGAGGGCTGGAATGTGGGTCTTCAATTGGAGTCAGAGCACCCCACCCCACAGCATGCGGATGAGCCCTTCCTTTGAGGGCAGCATGTCCAGGAATGAGACATCTCGTAAGTAAGGAGTCCAGCCACCCATTGTGTGCTACTCTCCGGTTCCCTTCAGTGACCTTAACTCCTCAGAAGAGTTTTATTCGGAATTATAACCTTGCCTCTCTTTGGATTTAGTAGGAGTGGAACAATGGGGAGTCAGAGGGCATTTTTTGAGCTGCAGGAGGCAATTAACCTCTGACCTACTTCTGGACCCTTCCTCCCTTCACTCCGATTGACTCCAGAGCTCTTATCATCTCTCCTCTGGACTACAGTAATAGTCCCTAACCAATTCACTCCATCCCCTCCACACCATCCACCATACCCCTAAGACTGTGATCTTTCTAAATAAAATTAGGTTACTTCTCTGCCCAGCCCCTTTCACCACTACCCAGATCCTACAGCACAAACGAAGACTGAAGTCATATTTTATTTTGGTTTTCCTCTTCCTCCGATGCCCACCTCTCCCACCTCCCTCCTCCAGAAGCATGTTGACACCTGAGTATTCTTCCACGTGTTTCTCCACACTCAGAATCAAACACACATAGAGTCATCACGTTACACACACTCTCTCCCTCAACAATGCCTCACAGACACCCTCCAATTCACCTGTTTTAGCAGTGATTTCATTTTGGAATGGTTGTATAATATTCCATGGTGTATTTGTTCAGCCATTCCCCTATCAATAGACAACTACTTTAATCCACCTCTCTTTTTATTTCGGCACAAAGATGGATGCCATTTGAACATCTTTGTACTTGCATCCTTACGTATTAGTGCTGTCATTTCCATAAGCTACATCCTCAGGAGCAGGAACTGTCTCTGTTTTATCAGATGCTGCCGGACTGCTGTGTGCCTTTGTGCAGCCTTCTTCACAGAAGCCCAGTTAACTCCAAGCACAATTAGTGCCACCTTCCTAAGTTACCTTAATCCTTGCCAATGGTCCAATACTTAACCCCTCTTACTAAGGGAGACTATCACTGGGCAGCCAGGTATGACATAGGAGTGAGATGAAAAATACTGGAACTACACATTAAGCTGCCATGAACTTTGGGGCAGTGGGGAAGAAGCACAAGATCATTAGGGGGAAATGGAAATGGAGGTTCTAAACCCCATAATAATAGTGCCTTTGGCTAAGACTCACTCTTGTAACATTGGGGCATGAAAAATGGATAATGCTGAATCTTCTCAAAATTCCTCTTTCTAAATCAACCCATCCCATCAAAACATGGTTCCCCAGCAGCTCGAAGTATTCCATGTGCATCACTTTGCTTTTCTCCCTGTAACACAAATACATCTTTAGTCAATATCCAAGGAGCCCAACACCTGGCCAACCAAAGGGAAAATGTTCCCCCAGAAACTTCCAAAACACAAATCTACTCCCTTGGGGGTCTTACGAACTTTTTTTCTACTTGCTTTAATTTTGCTTTTCATTTTACAATTTACAACTCCTTTTTGATGTCCACCCAGTTTAGAAAATACCTGTTAGGAAATGTCTACCTTGATCTGAAATATGTAGTATTACACACACTCTCTTCTCCACTGGCAGTGCCCTGCAGGCCCGCTCAGCCCTGCCTTGTCCTGGGCTGGGCTGCAGCTACATTTGGCTCCATGTGGAAAGAGAGGCTCTCAGTGCCCAATCCCAGTACTGCTGGGTTTGGAGACGGTGAGAGTGGGTGCATCCATGTCCCCAAGCCAGCTCTGGAACTCCCTTCACA
This sequence comes from Vespertilio murinus, assembly GCA_963924515.1. Taxonomy (NCBI): domain Eukaryota; kingdom Metazoa; phylum Chordata; class Mammalia; order Chiroptera; family Vespertilionidae; genus Vespertilio; species Vespertilio murinus. The sequence goes on along the minus strand of OZ004712.1, from coordinate 54,200,476 downwards.
CATCTACTCTTTCCTCTTCTCCTACCCAGATACAGAAGTCATCCCAGAGGAGAACCAAGAAGCCCAAGGGACGGTGAAGCCATAAGATGAAAGGAACCTGGGCTCCTGAATGATGGCAGAGCGCAAACTCCGCCCACATACTAACCATTATTGGACTTTGATGTGTAAACCCACTGTCATTGGGGGGGGGGGGGGGGCGGTTTACTGAAGAGTTTGCCTACCTGGTTAAAATAGCACTTGTGAGCAACCCCAGAACAGAAGAAGCCTATGATAGAATAACACTGTTAATCCATTCATAGATCTTCAATATCAAAACTCCAGATAACCCTAAAGACAGCGCAGTGAGTGTGCCTTAACTGTTTTTCTCATGACGTCAGCCATCCTCATTCACAATCAGAGCTGTCCGCGGAAGACTGTGCAGCCTGTCCCGCATTCCTCTCGGTCCCCCTCTAGTTTCCCTGCCTGAATATCATGAAGGAAAATGCAACGTGATTCCAGGTGTCACCTTTCAAAGGGTGACTGTCAGTGAAAGTGATTTGAGGCCCAGAAAAACCCTTGTGTCCCTTTAACATCCAAAACTAATCCTCTTCACACCAGACATCAATGTTAAATAAACAGAAATTTCCATTAACCTGCACCTCTGTACATTTCTATTTAAAAGGCGGTGTCACTCTCCTTTACATGAACATACTAATTAGTGTATTAATAAATAGCTGAATGGAATCAATGAGACATGTAATCAAGGTCTGACCAGGAGTCGGGCCAGGTTGAAGGGGGTGGAGGGAAGGAGAGGGAAAGAATCCTATTAGCAGGTTCTAAGGAGGGACATGGAAAATCAATGCCCCACATGCAACTGAGATGCAGCCAGAGCTGACAGCCTCCTGAGGCTAAGTGCTTGCCCCGCCTCCTTCCCCTGGACAGGAAAGCTCCCAGTGAGAGTTAATGTGACCAGCAGGAAGGACCTTAATTGGGGCTGGAAGAGCGGTGCAGAGATCGCATCCAGATCAAGGCTGGCAAAGGTACCCAGAACCTTCATGCAGGAGGTCTGACTCCTAGACCTTTATTTACAACAAGCAAGGAGGGTTGACTTGAGTTCTCAGCAAACCTTGCTCTAAACAAGAACCCACGATGGGGTTATTTGCTGGAGGCTCTTTGTTAGTCTTCCTCCCCTTCAGAAATCCTGGTCCACGGAGTAGCTGGAAATACCTCTGCTGCAGGAGACAGGCACTGGGAGGCCGAGGGGCTAGAGCTCCAGACAGCCTGGGGCTGGGCACGGGGCAGGCCCTGCTCCTCATCAGCCCGTTTTCTGCAGCACACCTCATAGTAGGAGCCTCCGGAAAGTGAGACGGCATGAGGTTTCCAGCTGAAGTGGTGATCTGATTACTTGCAAACTCCCCCCACTCCTCACCTATCCCTGCATCCCCTACCCGCTGGAGCTCAGGTCAGCAAGGACATTTCCTCTATCTGGAGACACACCCCTCTAAGCCCCCCAAACTCTGAACCAAAGAAACCTGGGTTTCCATTTTCTTGGAGATTCATATCAGAAGTAACACCCTTCAGTACAAAATCAATTAGGCAGGTGCCTGAGCCCCTTCTCCAACACCTGCTAAGTGGTACTAGCTGAAGTGGAAGTTGTGTTGAGGCAAAAGAGACTAAAAAGGAAGAAATCTTGCCTTGGATCCAGCACTGCCCACAACAAACCCCCTTAGGAGGGTCCTGCCAGGGGTCAGGGGATTGGTTTGTTAGCCCTGGATAGAATTTGCCAATTGGGTTTCTGGGTGTTATGGGGCACCATGCTATGAAAATGAGGTTCTTCTTAATTCTGCTTCCTGGAGAAAACAATCCTCTGTGTGTACTGCGAGAGCAGAAAACCTGCTGCTCTGAATACCTATCTCTGGCCCCCACATCCACAGCCAGATGATATGGAAGCAGAGTCTGCAACCTGAGGTCTGTTTCTGCCAGCCCAGCTGAGGCCTGTGACAGCTGGCCCTGGGGTCAGGCCCGTTTCCTGGAATGACTGAGGAGACAGATTAAAGGAAGTGTGGGGACACGGGAGGCACTCTCCGCTGCTCTTGAGCTATTTTCCACATTACTACTAATGGTGTTTTGCCCCAGGAGGCTCATAACATCACTGAAGGATCTCCATGTTCCCCCAGACCTGCCCAGACCCATCAGAAAAGCCAAAGGGTTACAGCCATCAGCTGGGGGCAGAGCTGCCTGACAGGTCCACAAAATGAAATGCAGGAGGGGTCAGAGAAAACTGTCCCAGACCCAATCTGAAACACACAGAGCTGATAGTCAGGGACTTCCTTGTGTGGTTTGAGAGGTGCTAGAAAAGTCCCCTAGTGCCCATTAGCATCGTAACTGGAGGAGTTGGGCATGCTCTGACCACCAGGGTGCCTCAGCGCAAATGATTCCGATTGGATCGCTGGACACACACACACACTGAAAACCACACCGGGCCTGCCTATCTAGTTTAAGGCCATCTCCCCAGGAAACCAGGGCCTGGAACCGAGGATAGCTAATACGGCCATTTTTTATGATATCCTGTTGGATGCAGGTGAGCATCCAGGTATGTCAATGCCAGGTGCACTGGACCCACCCCTGTGATCACGGATGGACCACTCTAGCTTTATGACTTTGCCGCAGGCAAACATTAGCAGATGCCCCCTCCTGCAATGCCAGGCATAATTATCATGTAGGCTCCAGGCAATAATTACTCACTAATGGGTAGTCACTGCCTTGCATTAAAGCCAAGAGTCTCCCACTCGTTTCCCCATAAACCAAATCTAGAGTCCTGGGTGGTAGACCTGAGAAAACCGGCATCCATCGCCACCGCCTGGCAAGAAAAACACATTCTCTAGGATATCTGTGGAGGTCCTACGAGAACAATGTATGTTTACATGTGTGCACTGGCAAAGTGAATGGCGGAACTGAGTACAGGTTGGATCTATAAACATGTTTGTTAAATCTAAACTCCAGGCAAATTCTGGATCTTTCAAAAATTAAGGCATCTCTACATCCAATCTTAATTTTTTTTAAAAAAAGAAGTCTTACTTTGAGGGAGAATCAAGACTGATCCATGAGACCAGCCACCTGCCCTCCTTTTCTTCCCATTTGCTTGTAGAACCTCCAGGAGGTAGACCCGCTGAAGCCCCATGTGACAAACAGATGTGACTATTTGTAAAGCAAGAACACTGAAGTGCTTTAATGCAACACAGAGTGGCAGGAAGCATAATTCACATGCTTTAGGTATCTGAAGAGTGGCAATAATGTCCAACAATGCAACGCCTCCACTTAATGAGCATTTACTATGTGCCAAACTGTGTGTATTATGTTACTTCATTGTCGCAAGAGTCCTGTCATTCATTGTTTTACCTTTTTCATAATAAGGAGCATGAACACCAGAGAAGACAGGTAACATTCCCAATGTCACACAACTAAGGAGCCAGGGTTTGGTGATGTCCATAATTGACTTTAAAATACTTCTGCTTCAACAGCATGGCATAATGTATGTAAGTTAGTTTTAATCTGCACACAAGAATGATCAGTCAACAACTGAAGTGCTGTCATGAAAAATTCATACTCCAGGGTTGGTGAGTTAGCTTTTAAAAGACTTACATCAGAGTTCACCCTGAGTATTTCAACTACACTATCTCAGTTGGCACTCCAGGTTTTATTAGAGAGCATAAGAGTTATTAGAAATGGTTTTTCAATGGAACATTAAGCTATGTCAAAGACAGGTGGTTGGTTAGAAATACTGTCCAGGCGCAAGAATCTGGCAAGCCCAGAGCCCCCTGTGGCTCCGCTCTCAGCCTAGGGCTTCCATTAAGTCTGCATTTCATGTTTAAAAAGATTTTGTCCTCTGATTCCACTAGAAGGTGAGCTGAAACCTGCAACCAAAATATTGTTGTACCTGCTTCATGTAAATCTTTTTCCCCAAAAAAGTAAAAACTTTTTCAGTCACTGTTATAGAATAAATGTTTGTATCCCCCCCCAAAAAAATGCATATGTTGAAATTCTAACCCCCAATATGATAGTATTAGGTGTGGCCTTTGGAAGGTAAGTAGATCATGAGGGTGGAGCCCTCCTGAGTGGGATTAATGTCCTTATAAGAAGAAAAAGAGACTTTATCTAGCTAGCTAGCTAGCTATTTAGCTACCTATCATCTATCCGTCTCTTTCTCTCCCCCTTTTTGCCCCCCTTTTCTCTCCCATGTGAGGATACAATGAGAATATGGTCCTCTGTAGACCAGGAAAAGAGCCTTCAACAATAACCCAACTATGCTGACACCCTGATCTCAAACTTCTAGTCCCCAGAACTATGAGAAATAAATGTTTGTTGTTTAAGCCACCCATCTAAACTGACTAAGACAGTCACTAAGACAGTGCTTCCCAAACTTTCTCACTTTCCAGCATACACAGAAAATGATAATATTTGTACTATACCTTGGGGCCAGAGTAGGCTGGCCCGGGGCTCTGCCTGCTGCTGTCCCACGTGTACACGCTCAGGGTTGAGGGGACTTGCTATCTCAACAAATCTGCAAAGCCTTTCTCTGGCACTAGTAGGGATAGAAACCCGGGTCTGTGCTGAGCTTTAAGAACAGGTTGTGTGACTGCTTGTGCCTGCTTCCTAACAAAGATTGGTAGGTATGTGGAATCAAATATGACACTTGCTTTGTTTGGAAGACGGTGGAGGAGGAAATGCTCATCTACCTGTAATCATTGGAAACTGAGCTCCCAACCAATCTGATCATTGGGAATGGCCAGGTTGCAATGCTAGGTCTGTCTATCTCCAAAGTCTATACTGGGTCCTCAATGCTCCCTTGCTTCTGGCCCCAGAGAAGCTTAATCAATGGTTATTTGTCAAATCTACAAGGGAAGCTCTCCAGGAAATGCCATGCCAAAGGGTTCTGTCCTTGGTGCTATGCAGCTTTACATTTTGACCAGTAATCTAAATGAAGACCGAGAGTCACACTTACCAAATTTGCAGATGACAAATTCTAGAATTTATGAAGGTCAAATGAGATAATATGAGAGAAGTCATGTGGCATTACTGTAAGGCTTTTCCTATTGATGATAATGACACATAGTTCAAAACTATCTGAGCACGTTGGAACTGTGTCCAAACTGGACCCCAAATTGAATTTGATGTGAAAAATGTAAGTTTCAAAAAAAATGAATGGTAAAGTACCAGACGGCAAAAGTTCATGTAAAATATACACCAATTGAAGGTGGGAAGAGTTTAGAGACCCCAATGGTTATGAACCAGCAGTGGGGATGGGGCTGTCTCTAGAGCTTAGGGAAGCTTGTGACCAACAACCCTGATATAAGATGAACTCTGACACTGGGCTTTGCTCCCCCCACTTCCTGCACACTCTGACCTTCTGCACACGTCTGTCCCAATGTCAGATATGCATGAGTAGCAATGAGCTGTCAATCAATGTGGAAAGTAATTAAAAGAGAAAGAGGTCTCCATCATTTGCTACCAAAACTGGGTTGTCCCATCCCTGCAGACACCCCCTAACCAGCACAGCCCAGATGCATGGCTCAGCTAGAAGTGGAAGGAATGTTAATAAAAACCTGAAATTTAAGATTCTCTTCAAGCAAGATAGAAGGAGTTGGGGGAGAGGGGGCAGAAAGCAGGCAACTGTTTGTGTCTCTAAATAAAAATCTCCCTTTGTCCTTCAATTTCACTTTGATGTTATCATTTTTATTTTTTTCACCTTTGTGAAACCTTAGAACCTTCTGGCCAAAGACAACAGGAAGTCAGCCAAGTTTAATAGCATTTTCATTTTGGAAAGGAAGTAACAGCAGTTCCTACTGTTGATTTGTTATCTGCAAATTTGATTATCCTCACAGACAATATGGTAAGTCTGTGGTCAAGAATGAGTGAGGCCGAAACCGGTTTGGCTCAGTGGATAGAGCATCGGCCTGCAGACTGAAAGGTCCCAGGTTCGATTCTGGTCAAGGGCATGTACCTTGGTTGTGGGCACATGCCCAGTGGGGTGGAGGGAGGGTGCAAGAGGCAGCTGATTGATGATTCTCTCTCATAGATGTTTCTAACTCTCTATCCCTCTCTCTTCCTCTCTGTAAAAAAATCAATAAGATACATTAAATATATATATATAAAGAATAAGTGAGACTCAGTAGATGCTCTAGTCACAACCCATTGCTAAGCAATGACGACTAAAGAGAAGACTAATCACCTGCGCACATCCATCCCTACATACAGACTTTCTGATAAGGCTGCTTCCCTCTTTCTGTGGGTTTTCAGGTGATTCTGGGTGTATGATGCCTTCTACTGTCAGACCATTCTGGCACCCCTCTTTTTAATCTCAGGAAACCAAGTTTAAAGTGGGGAGAGAGAAAAGAATTTCAAGCAATCCTAATATTGGATCCTAAGGGAACACCAACTGTGTATAAGACAGTTGCCTGCTTTCAAGAAGCTTGCCAGTGGGAATATGAGATGTAAATGCTAAAAATGTAAGTCAATAAATTGTAGGTTACAAATAAATTCTTGGCAGCCTGACTTTGTGAGAGTCTCTAAGATACCCTACTATCCTGACACAAAAATACCCAGGTCTGGCGAACATCTGGAATGTGGACAAGGCTACTTGCAAAAGGTGTTAGCTGGTTAAAAAAAAAAAATTCAGGCCTAAAGATTTTTAAAAGTTAGAAATATAAATTGTGAAATAAAAATGCCATTCTTTTCAAACAATGTGTACTGTTGAAATATGAGCTGACGTTTTCAGAAGTTACTCTTTTCTGTTCGGCCAGGTGCTATTCCTCAAACTCTTTCCTGGAGCTCTCTGAACACTCCAAACAGCGGTTCTAACCTGTGTGGATGAGAATCTTTCTAACCAAATGAGAGCAAGAGAACTATTACATCCCCAATCCCAGATGCCAAGAAAATACCATTTCACTCAATAATGACAGCCATAAATATAAATACAGCCTTTTAAACATATTTAGTTCATTTACTTTCAAGTATTTGTCAAGAAGCATTTGGTCTTGCTAGAATCTGGCCCTGGAATAAGGAATGAAGGAGAATTGAATGAGCTGTAGCACCTTCTTCATGAAATCAGGCCTGGGTTTAGCAAAGCTTGCTCTCTCCTACCACCCAGCTCGGGGGCCATCAAGAGACAAGATTTCCTGTCCAATCTGACACCAGGCACACGGTCAGCACCTCTAGCATTTGCTCCTTCCTTGGATCATCTCATCTGAGCATAAAACCAGAATCTCCTTTGAGGACGTATGATAACCTGCCGGTCCATGAGAAGCCTCTACTAGAACACATAACACGGCAAGGTGGCAGAAAAGCAGAGGAAAAGGGGAGTCCCTACCTTTGTCCCAGACTCGGAGGCAGCTTTTGAGAGGATTCAGCTCTCTACCCCTAGCGGAGAGGGCCGTGACGCCCAAGCACCACCCAGGGCAGCGTGGACTGCTCTATTTTGGTTCTGACCACAGTTTATTGCGATTACGTTACTTCCTCTCTTAGGACCCCAGCCCTGCCCTTTGTCCCCTACTAAGGAAACAAGTTGCTACCAGATAAACTGGGGAAAACTGCTGAGTTCCCTGAGACCAAAAGAGTAGCTGCGTAAATATATTGGGCACTGAATGCAGTTGATAAAATGAACAAGGGCTGGGTAGAGAGGCATGAGGAGGGAAGAACAGAAACCCTGTCATCTCTGTGGGGCTCTTCAAAGGTTAGAGCTCAAAAATACCTTTCCTGCCCCTGGTCCCTCTCCACAAGGGAGCCCACACAGCATAGACCACTTTTATTAGCAGCTCTGAGATACCCAGAAGCAATCCAGAGAACAGAGTAGGTCCATTGTTTCCCTTGAAATTGCACTACAATTTTGCCATTAAAGACACTCTTTGGGGATGAATTCCCAGAGTTCCCTCATCCTAGAGGACTGATCTAAACTGTGCCCAGGCCTGTCAGACACCTCGCACTGTCTGAGGACCCACAACTCTGGGGTTGACAGGGTCTGGGTAAGCTTGAAGGAGTTGGGCATTCCTGTCCCCATACTCTGCTCAAACTAAATGGCCTGTGTGCTGAAGATTCCACACTACGAACACACTAAGAGAGCTCAGAGAGCCTACAAGTTTTGCTATCAGACACTTCCACATCTCCCGCCACTAACAGGGGCTAATAAGTTACAAAGCTTCCTGCAGAATGAAAAGCACTTGACACCAATCTATTTGTTCCCACATATTACAAAGATTGATTAGGCACTGTTTGAGTTCCTACTAGGTACTAGACTGCTGGCATTTTAATGCAAATGCCTTCACCATATATGTGTGAAGCAGAGGTTGGACAACCCAGAGTGGAACCAGGGACCTGGAGAGGCACCCTCACCTAATGGCATTCAAATAATACAAATGTTTCTCCAATGTTCTTCAGACCAAGCGAAGCTTATCTACTGGTGAGGTCCTACATGGAGGCCTTGATTGTAACAGGCTGGTTCCTATACCCAGACAATCAAGACTTTATATCTAAAGGGCAAGGTCAAAATTTCATTCACCTCATGGAGTTAGAGCTCTTTTCCACAGACCATGCTACTTTGAGTGTGTGCTTATTGAAAATGGGGTGCACTCACCAAGAAAGGGAATGAGCTAATACCCAGAACAAAGGCCTGGTCATTCTCCATGGCTGAGTTCTAAATCTGCTTTTATTCCCTAATCTTGCTCCATAATCATCTGTGCACAATTTAACCTTCCATTGGAAAATAGTGAGGATGTCCTAAGGCAAGGTGAATGCCTGGATATTTTCAGAACAATCTCAAGCAAAATGTTCAAGACAGTATGCTTAATTCACAATATGAGCCACATGAAAGATGTAAAAATCTATATGTGGGTCTTCTCACTACTTCACTAAGCTTCTGCCAAATCCCAAAATGAGTTTCCAAGACTACAAATGGGATCAGAAGTAAACAGCATAGTAGCATTGAGACGAAGCTGCCAGGAACACAAGAGCCAAATACCCGCTGGCCTCCTGGTCGTCTCTACCTGAAAATCCCATATGCACCTCAATTCCATGTCCAGGAAAGACCATATTCTCCCACCACTCCACCTCAACTGAGTCTTGGTCTAGAAATCTCTAACTAAGTGAGTGGTGTCACCTTCCACCAGGTGTCCAGCTTGGCAGTAACCCTTACCCCTACCACCTTCACTGCCCTATCTACCACCTATCAGCTCTAACTCGAGGTTCCTTTCAAATCAGTCCCTTTCTCTCCTTTGCCATTGCCTTTAATCAGCTTTCTCCCATGTTTCCTGTATTACTATAATGGCTTCCCTCTCACTCTTTCTCCGTGTGGCTCCCATAGTGCTTTTTCTGTGATGCAAATCTCATCTTGCTGATTCTCTTATTTGGAAATCCTTGACACCTGCCACATAAAGCCCTTCACTAGACACTTATTCTGGTCCTTGCCCAGCTACTGCATTTGCATCTAGCCCCACCTCCTACCTCTGCTTTGAACTACTGCAAGCTGGCCTTGAACTACTGCATGTTTAAATGATCTAGTCACATGTGCGCTGTGGCGACACCAAGCTGTAGCTCCCTAATAGCAGGAACTAGGTCTTTCATCTCACTACAACCAAACAGCTGCCTAGTGCATAGCACATAGTAGGCACTTAATAAGTATTGACTAAGTTTACTAATTGATTGATCAATTGATTAGTTGATTAAAATTTCATAACATGGCATCTACCTCTCTAACTATAATATGTAACTATATATGTACAGAGCAAAGTGAAAGATAGGCATCAAGGGAAATAATAGTCCCTTTTCTTCATCAGCAGTCCCTTCTTAACTTACTATTAGAATTTGGACTCCCCCTCCTACCCAGGCCTAGACCCTGAGCTAACCATCCTCTCCCACAATCCCCTGCTGCCCATGTGCAGTCTCCTTTCTGACCCTGGGCCAGCTGCTTTCATCACTTAGAGCTCCTTGCCACACCAGCAAGAGCAGTAGAGGCATAATGATCAGAGGCCTAAGTGTAGACTTCATCCTCTCTTTCTTGAATTTCTCTGACCTTGTGTGTAGATGGAACCTTCCTTCCGAGGCTCACCTGGCCCTTTAGCACGCATGCCACAGCTATCCTCTCTCCTGGGCTTCAGGTCTGGACAGCAAGGGCTTATTTCAGCTTTCAAGAAACATCGAGGCCCAGCCCAGAGAGGGAACAGGCTGGAAAGACATTCTGCAGACCTGCCTAGGATTCGCAGCTGGGTCTCCCTATCCCTGGCCCGCACATCCTTCTTCTTCAATTGCTCTGCAAAGGAAAACCTCGGGATTATTTTGCAGGAGGGAAAAAAATAGGCCTTGAGAAGCTGTGGCCACGCTTCCGACAAGCTCCCTCCAGCGGGCACCGTAACTTACATAAGTGATTTCCTATTACACCACCATTGTCCCTGCAACATGACAGTCCTGCGGCCTCCTTGCAGCAGTTCCCTTTGTTGTTTTTCTGTACAGATCTCCCAGAAGGAAGAATCAAATATGGTCCGAGCAGGAAAATAAGCCACATGACCCCCGCAGACCCAAATGCCTCTTCTTCACAGCTCCTCCTGAGATGAACCAAAGAGAAAGCGATGAATAGTGCCCCCTGGGCCTGAGCCCTCTCCCACCTGCCCTGTTCCCAGAGCTCTGCTGTGTCCCTGCAAATAGGATTCCTTTTTCTAAAAAAAAATGAAAGCCAACAGTTTACGAAGAAGAAATGAAGTGGCAATTTCCCAGCATGACTGGGAATCAATACAAGCTGTTGTCAGGGTTTTCCTTTCAAAGGGGTGACTGCTGCCCTTCTCCAAAGTCAAGAGTGACGGCGCTCCAGTGCTTGGCTTACAGCCGCTGCATCATAGCAAGATATTTTTAATTTAAAACTCACTGCAGTTGGGTTGGAACTCAGCTGGGACTTGATTTACTGCTAATTCATTTCTACGATTCCTATAATTCTAAACTCAGTCACCAAACAGTTTAATGCTGATAGAATCACCAGTGCAATGCTTTATGAATGGGCGCCAGGGGAATTTTGTTAGTAAGTGTGTGTTAGCAACTGTTATTCACTTTGGAAAGGAGCACGGTGCTTGGGCCACGCATGGCCACGGAGCTGTAGTTGGGTATGTGGGTTATCAGCCAATGTCCCAGGTGACCCAAACCCAAACCCCACCGCGGTGATACCCCACCTCCATCCAAACTCTCTCACGCACTCACATCATTGCCTATGTAAGAGGAACGCTGGTTGGTGAAATGCTTGCCATGGGAAATTCCTAACGTTGCTCTCTGGGTCACTAACCAGTGGTGGGTAACCATGTCTAATTAGAAACCTTCAGCCTCTCTAGGGTGGCAAAGCTTCTTTCCCCAGAGAAAATGTGTTTCAACCATCCACATTTTAGGGAGCTGTGTCTTAATTACTCAACTTGCTTTGTTCATTCAGAACATTTATCTTCGCCGGTTGTATTGAAGCCTCTTATTCCATAAGTGCAGCTGAAAATATGTTGAGATGGTGAGTGTCATTACTCACATATTTTGCAAATAGCCACCTTGACCTAGTATGTGCCACAAAAAAGTGCTACTTTTTGGAAACACTTCCAGGAACCTGTCAAAGCTCCCATCACACTCCTTAAAATGACCCTTTCAGACGCCCCAGAATTGCTAAAGTCTCACCACAATTCACAGCCATTTCTGAGATCCTCAAAAGCAAATGTCTAGGGAAAGAGGAAGTCATCCCCACCACCACCACCATCATCACCACCACCACCCCCGCCAGAAGCTGGGCCACTCAGGTCCCGGTTGTAACAGTACAGAAGACTCGTTCTGTTTCCCCTCCTCCAAACTAAACTCCAACCTGAAAGCTCCAAGTTGTAGGCTAGCATCTCCCAAAATGCTTTCTGTTGCACACCTGTTCCAGGTTTAAATGCACCCACATACAGGGATCCCATCACCAAATAACCTGAAAAATGATTGGCTACGAATGAACCGGTTCGTCTATAGCAGGACTCCTAAGCCTTTCATGTGCACCTTGCATCACCAAGAGGAGGAGCCAGCATAAGGTGTTTGTAAGACTTACTTGGTGGGGGAATGCTTTTTCCTGGGAGAGAGTAGGCTTCAGAATGCTCTGGGAAACGCAGTCTGGTCGTCTCTCCTAATCTATTGGCACCTAAACCTAGAGCGAGTCTTAGGTGAAAAGCAACAAATCAATTCCATGTGAATCAATGTGAATAGATCAGTGCACTCCACCAGCCCCCCAACCATTAGCACCCAGAACACGCTAGGGTGATTGGCAGGCTCAGTCAGTTCTAGCCCTGCTCCTGCTGGACAGCAGGCACCCACACAGCAGCTGGTTCACACGACCCCAGGCCCCAGTCTTGTCCTGTATAAGCCATTCATCTCACCTTTTTCCTACTCCACTCATTCAAACTATTTACTCAGCAAATACTTATTGATTGCTTCCAGCATGCGAGGCCCTAGGTTAGGCACCGAGCATATGAGAGAAGTAAGAAGTGGTCCCTCTCCTCTACAGAAAGAAAGAAATCATTTCCATGCTACCGTCGTCATTGCCACTGCCAGCAGCAGCTTCCTTACCATTATTTAAAAGCATGAATTAAGTTCCTGATTACACCGGAGACTGCTTTGAGCAAGGGCTGGTCCTGACCCTCGGGGAGCCGGAAATCTCAGGCAGACAGGCTAACGCAGACACATGTCTGTGAGTCAGAAAGTTGCTCACATCAATCAGCAGCTAACATTTAGGCAAGTGCACTTAGGAGAGGAAGACGGGGTCAGTAGCTAATGGCGAACAGAGCGGGGAAGGGGGTCACAAGCACAGTGCCGCCATCTGTCCTTTGCCCCCTTGACCCTAATGGGGCTTCAGAGCACAAGAGTTGTAAAAAAGGAAGAAGAGGAGGAGGAGAAGAAAGAGGAGGAGATTACTTATGGAAAATATTTTATGCAGAAATGTCCCCTGCTGCTTCATATTTCAATGCTTTTGCTTTAAAATAAGGAGAGAGGCAGAAGTCACTTGCACCTGCCACCTCAGCCATCACCAGCAGAAGAGCCTGCGATCCGGCGTTCACACAGCACCCTGTGGAAGGCATGCCTTTGGTTAAGAAGCCCTAAATGCTAGGAGAGGAAAGCCTCTTGAAAGCTGACTGGAACCCATTCTTAATGTGGTTTCTGTTCGGGGTCCCAGCTGGGTAACTGTTGGTGTGGCTGCTAGCGCAGCCAGAGTCAGAACTGAATGCCTTATTGGTACAGCTACCCCTGCTTTGTTATCTGACTCTGCTCTGAAAACCATGTATGGCCTGGCCAGTGTGGCTCAATGGTTGAGCATCAACCTATGAACCAGAGGTCACGGTTCGATTCCTGGTCAGGGAACATGCCCAGGCTGCAGGCTCGATTCCCAGTAGGGGGTGTACAGGAGACAGCCGATCAATTATTTTCTCTCATCATTAATGTTTCTATTTCTCTCTCCCTCTCCTTTCCTTTCTGAAATATATATATATATATATATATATATATATATATATATATATATATACTATAGCCCTAAATGGTTTGGCTCAGTGGATAGATTGTCAGCCTGCAGACTGAAGGGTCCCAGGTTTGATTCCAGTCAAGGGCATGTACCTTGGTTGTGGGCACATCTCCAGTAAGGGCTGTGCAGGAGGTAACTGATGGGTGATTCTCTCTCATTGGTGTTTCTAACTCTCTATCTCTCTCCCTTCGTCTCTGTAAAAAAAAAAATCAATTATATATATATATATATATAATTTTTTTAAAGAACTATGTTTGGAACCCCCTATCCCAGACCCCCAATTTGTGTAACCACTCAGATCTACCTGGCCCCACCTGACATCCACCCCGTCCCCAATTCTGGACTTCAGCCACTGCCCCACTTCCCGCCATAGTGGTCCCAGGGATGCCTCAAACTATTCCCCCGGTCCTAAAGTTCGTGAAGCCTTTCTTCCCTTGGGGCAAAGAATGGATCCTGCAGGTGTAGCACCATCAGGCCCTCAGTAGAGTCATGCCCCAGCCCAGCCCGTGGGCCTAATCACAGAGGCGCTAGTTTGACATAGCATCACCACCCCAAAGTGAGAAGTCCCACTTTATGGGGTGAGTGGTACCCAAGGCGCTGCAGTGCATAGGAAGGATCCGGCCTCAGATGCCGGCCACGCCTGTCCTCCAGGCTGAGCTACTGAGCCTCGGCCGCACTTCCTCAGGAAGATGTGGCTCACCTAGGCATACATTCTTTGTTTCTCTTCCTTCCCTACCTCTCCTCCCTTTTTCCTTCACTCTTGCTGTTCTGGGATCCCATCCTTTCCACTTCAGTTTTTGCCTCCGGCTCTGCTTTCTAGGGAACGCAGGCCAAGACTGGGGAGAGGGGCCCTCAGGTCAAAGGTTCAAGGCCCCAAGCTCCCCTGTAGCTTTGACCCAACAGTCCTTCTTGCGTCTGTTCTGTGCATTAGAATTCCAAATAAATGGTCATTTGAATAAAGAATTCTACCTGCCGACATAGCTTTAAAAAGTTTAAATTGGTGATCTGGACTAATCCTCCTCATTTTATTAGTGGTAATCCTGAAACATAAGGTGATTTTGTTCCTAAGATTCCTTAGCTGGTAGGTGGGAGATGGAATTACCTACAACTATTTGTCTCCAACACCTAGCTTTTCCCACACCACCAGTGCTTTTTAACCAGGAGAACCAACCAGAATGTCTAGAAACCTGAGGAAGCATGCACCTGGCTGGACCTCGCTCCTGTCTGAGCACCTCTCTGCTGCCTTGGAAGGTCAATGGCAAATGCTGAGCATAGACTTGGACTTTCTGCCCATTAACCAAAATTCTCTTTGAAACCCTGGTATCTACGTAATCACCAGAACCCAGTTCTTTGTTTGTGCAACATGTAAGTTCCGCTGAAAATTTTTTTCTTTTTTTTTTTTTGTTTCCTCTCCCTCTGAATTTTTAAATTGTAGAAGCCACCCCTTTATTCACAACCAAGAGCAGACAAACGAAAGTACTTGTCTTAGTCCAGCATTTTTCAGTGGATTCCCAGGGCCACTGCACAGATATCTCTACCTTTTGCGATTTCACAATCCATGTTAGTATGTTTAAAGGCTCTGAGAAGTCCTGTAATAAGGAACCCCTTTGTCTTTGCTTTATACTCAAGATAAACTTATTTGGCCATGGAAAAAGTGTGTGTGTGTGTGTGTGTGTGTGTGTGTGTGTGTGACACATCTACTCACTCCCACAGAATTTGCTTTGGGAAACCGGCTCTATTTTAGGTTCACCTTCAGGAAGCAGGTCTGCAATGAGAGAGGAAAAATGAGGTGCAGGCAGGTATGTATTTTCTCAGATTCCTAGATGACTCTGGTATGTTCCCCTGTTAAAAACCATCTCTGCAAGGTGAGCTGGCGTTCCATGCAGTCTGGTTCAATTACACAAGCCACTGGCTGCTGCCCTGACATGCCCTCGCCTCCCGGTCTACTCCCGCCACCAGGGGAGAAACAATCAGCCAACACTGCTCTGTATACTTTCCCTCCTCTTGACCTCTGGGCCAAAGCCAAGGAGTAGTGTGTTCGCCCTCCAGCCCTACATGCCGCAGTCCCAAGCGGGAAATCCAGCTGGGCTCCTACAAGACAAGTGCAAGGAGCATGCCAGATATGCAACAGACCCTGAGCAGAGACCCGGAAGCTCCGACTAGCTGTTTTCCTGCCCTGCAGTTCCGGTGACCTCTTCCTCGGCCGCTTCTTCCTACGGAAGGTTCTTTGCCCAGGAGGCCTCAGGAATTGATTCAGCCGGTCTGCGTTCAGCCCATCGACTGTGGAGATGCCATCCTCTTAGCTAGTGATCTGTTTTGTGTGGGAGTGACAACATTCCAAAATCCAATTTGCTGTTGCGAATCCTTTGAGCAGAGGTAGGAGGACAGCCAAGCCTCTCCCGAAACTCGGGGATACCCAAGGTCTCACACACACCTGTTGGGGTACCTCTTTGCAGGACCCCCCGCCTAGCAGTGTCAGCTGCTCCTGTCGCCCCAAAGGGCCCGGGATGAAATGCCAACTTCAAGTTTGGCAGAACCTTCCCTCACTTTAATGTAGAGGAGAAGCCAAATAATTAAGGTCTGAAATAGAAGAGTTTTTTCTTTCGGCAAACCACAGCTCACAGGCCACATGCGGCTCTTTGGCCCCTTGAGTGTGGCTCTTCCACAAAATACCACGGCCTGGGAGAGTCTATTTTGAAGAAGTGGCATTAGAAGAAGAAGTTTAAGTTTAAAAAATGTGGCTCTCAAAATAAATTTGAATTGTTGTACCGTTGATATTTGGCTCTGTTGACTAATGAGTTTGCCGACCACTGACCTAACCTCTAGGAGATCACCTGTGGGTCTTCCCCAAAATGTTGAGGCCAGAAAGGCAGAGTTCGTGAGTATAAGACTCAGCCCCCTTGATGAATTGGGAAGTTAGGTTTAAAGAGGACATGGGTTCACCTAGGGTCACAGAGGCGATCCAGAGGAAAAGCCAGGCATTCTGAAGTCCCCAGGCACACTCCCCTACACCTCCCAAGCCATAACCACCTGCCCACACAGCCTTGCTAAGGAGGCACGCAGCACAGTGATGAGGAGGGGGTCGGTTTGTCTGCTTAAGGTCGGAGTTGGCTCCATCACCACCAGCTGGGGGATCTCGGACAAGTTCTTACCTCTCAGCCTCCTGGTGGAGGAAGTGGGACAGTAAGAGGAACTACTTCTCTGGGTTGTTACGAAGAAGTGAGGGCTGACCTGTACAAAGTACTTAGATGATGCCTCATCTGAGTAACCACTCCATAAATATTAGCCACCACCACCACCACCATTCTTCTTCTTTTCCATTCTGTTCCTTTCACCAGGACAAATCGTCATTTCCACAAAGCCCCTTCCCTGGGGGGCCTGATGCCGCAGGACCAGAGGCCAGGGGTCAGGGGTTCCTACTGGGACTCAGGGAGCTCTTCTTCCAAACTACCTCACACCAAACAGGGAAGCCGCCTCCTCCTTCTGCCTCCAGGCTCTGCTCTGGGAACTAGGACCCCCCCATCCCCCCACCCACCCACCCCCCTGCCAGCCTTAGCTTTTCTGATCCGCCTCTTACCACTTAGCTGCAGAGCCCCCTCAGTCTCCCCGCTGACTCCACCTCCTGCCGGGACTGGCAGGCTACCGCCTGGGCAGTGAGGAGGGGGAGGAAGAGTGAGTAAGCCCGGAGGAAGGGAGGCGGTCCTGTCGGAGTTCCGGGTAGGAAGCAGCGGGCTGGAGGCTTGGCTTCGGGGAGAGGTGCGGTCCCCAGGGCTGGGCACGGACCAAGCGGTGCTCAATAGAGCCTACAGGGCGATTACCCTAATCACGCGCACCCCCCAAACAGCCTCTGATTTATTAGCACCACGTCCTTTTTAAAATGCCGCTCTTAAATATAAATAACACTCCATCATCCAGCTGTCGTTAAATTCGTGTTATATTGATTTCTTGGAGTGCCACAAATCTGAGGGCGAATGGGCTGGCGGATGTGCGCACAAAGCCAAGAGGTGGGTTAGCGAGGGGGGCGGGGGGCCGGGAGGAGGCAGGAAGGGGGTGTGGCCAGGGCAGAGACCGGAGCCCCGTTCACCCGCCCCGGGGTCCGAACCAGTTTCACATTGGTTAGTTAGCGCTGGACACAAATCAGAAGAGGGGAAGCGAGCCTGAAAATTAATGACATCTGTTGCACGGATGAATCCCGGCCGGAATCATGGGAGGTTTTCTGTATGGCTGCCGCCCTCCGCCGCCCGTCATAGAGCCACTCCAACAGGTCTCCGCGGCGGCACCACCGCGCAGTGCCTTCTCTGGGTGAGGATGGGGAGAAGCTGCCCAGCAATGCCCCTAAGCTGCTAAGGAGCTGGCTAGGAGCGAGATTGGATACAATGTCTTTGCATGGAAGCCTGGTGAGAACTAGGAGCGGAGGGCAGTTAATCACCCCGCCCCCTTAGCTCCCTCCCCACTTGGGGAGGGCTGCTTCCCTAGAAAGCACCCCCTGACTCCCCAGCAGCCCTCGTTGTGATGAAAAGGACCAGGAGGCCAAGTGTAGGCAGACTCTGCCAGGCAGATTTCCCTGTCTGCGGGGAGCAGCGGGGATGGAGAGGTGCCTGGGAGGAGAAAGGCGACCTCAGGTTCCTCCGGAAATGTTTGCAGAGCGACCGTGGGCATCCAGGATGAAGTCCTGGGAGGACAGAGGCCAGTCCCGGCGTGCACCGGAGCGGGCAAGAAGGAACAGTGTGTGGGCAACCCATGCCTCCCTCCGTGCTGACAGCAGAGTCGCCTAGAGCCCAGCTCACCAGCAGCCAAGCTCTGCAGAAGGGAAGCATCTAGGACTGGGGGGTTTTCTAGTGCAGCTCCTCCCCGAGTGAGAAGACCCCGGAGAATGTAAGAGGAGGACCACAGAGACACGGGGGGGGGGGGGAGGGGGGAGAGTGACAATGTGACCTGCTCCAAGGCTGGCTGGAGAGTCTGGGGGAAATTGGATGCTGTACACGCGGCTTTGCACAGATGTCAACTAATGCCTGCTTTGTCCTAGAAACCAAATTGGTACCTAACACCAAGTGCAGAAAGTGTGGGGATTTTTGAACCGTGTTTAAAAACCGTTAGCTTATAAGCAGCAGAATGACTGCTGGCTTTGCATCCTAATGATGTATCCTGAGGCTGCAAATATCTGAGGAGGGAAAGAGGGTAGGGAGGGCAGCGGAGAGAGGAGCAGGACGTGGGGAAGAGGCACAGACGTTTCAGGAAGCTCTGTGCCCCAGCTCTTTGCCCCTTCAATGCCCCGCGGGGGAATGTTTACCTGGGAGCCACCCGCAATGCTGGAGCTCGCTATGTCTGCCGAAAGCCATGTGCTGCTCTACACATACGTGGGACCTCCCCGACCACGCTCTCAAGGGGCGTGCGTGTGAAACTGCTCCGGTTCTCCCAAGGCCCAGAGGACAGAGGTGGGTCCCCTTGCCACCTATGGCTGGACGGGCTGACCACCTATAGCTAGGTCCTCTGCGAATGCGTGCGAATACACACGCACCCACCATTCTTAAAAGAAAAATAATGTTTCTTCCCCCTACTGGGTTCTCCCCATTGTGACAGCCTCGCTTTATTCCATCTACCCTTTTCAATCAATCAAAGGGCAGCTCACACAGCACACAGCCGGAATACAATCTCCCTCCCGGGGCGTCTGCTCTTCTCCTCCCCAGCCCGGCCAGAGACCTTTCCAGTAGCTTGAAAGAGTTTGAAAATAACAGAGATGGCGGTGTAGGGAGAGAGAGAGAGAGAGAGAGAGAGAGAGAGAGAGAGAGAGAGCCCTTAATTTCAGCACCCATCTTTGGGGTTTGCAGAATCAACCAAAGCCAGTGCCCAGCACCGAGTTACTCATTGAAAGAGTGTTGATTCTTTCCTCTAATGTTCTGGAAGACTCCCAACACAGTATTATTTTTTTTCCCGCTGGTGGGTTTGTGGGACCCTCTATAGGATCTTGTAGAGAGGCTGCGAGCTTATTCCATTTATTTGCAGGTTCACCCACAAGGTACCCCCAAACAAGAGGGAGCTATAGAAACCACGGGACCTTGCTATATTTGCGTTCTGTTCCAAAGTCATATTTTACTGGGGTCTCCCATTCTTCTTTCAACAACTAAGCCCTGAATGAATTGCTCTTTGACCCCAAATGGGACCCGTGGAAAAGCCCTTTTGGAGCTTGGCCAACCACCTCCTACCTCCTCCAGAAAAAGTTTGAAAATGAGCAGCCTATGGAACTCCAGCCGGGGAGAAAATGTACGGAAAGGCTTCCCGGAGCTAGAACCTGGAACCACAGGCTCCTGGAGAGTGAGTCTACAGAGTCAAGAGCAGCCCGGCTCTGGGGGACGCTGGCAGACCCAAGAACGCCTTGTCTCCTTATAGGGTGGGCACTGCTGAGGTCGTCATAAGAGGGAGACCCCTCCTCCCTTCCTTCCCGCACTGCACCCTCCTGGACCCTCACTCCTAGATCTTTCTCTCACACACACACCTTGAAAGGCATGTGACAGTTGTTAAGCCAGAGACACGAGTGATCTTCCCAGGACCCTGCAGAGAAAGGGGAGGGTGGTGAGGGGAGACCCAAGTCCTATGTCCTTAAACCCAGTCGCTTTGGTGCTGCCCAGGACTGAAGACATGAGGAGGTCATACCTTCTATGGAGGAGGTGACCCAACACCCTCCCTTGATAAGCAACGCACACACACACACACACACACACACACACACCCCAAGCGGCGCTGAAGCCCGAAATCCCGGCGCGGGCGCATGCATTCCCGGGGAAGCAGTGCCACGCTTCAGAAAAGCGATTGTGCTGCCTCTTACTGGGGAAACGCAGGCTGTTCCACACGCACCGCCCTACAGAACCGCAGCCCCATCCGCCTGCCTCTGTGGCCTCCTCCCCGCGCTCTCCAAATCTGGCTGGATACCTGGCGGCCCGTAGACCATTAACATCCCGAGGCGTTCCGGCGCCACGGAGCCGAAACCACACTGGGAGGGTCCCCAAGATCTCCCACTACTTATCCGTTATTTAAAAACCAGCTAGGGATGCAAGGGGCTGGGAACCGAAAAAAAAAAAAAATCTCCCTGCCCGGTGGGAGGGAGGCAGAGGCGGTCATACACAGAATTCCACCCTGCGAGTCCGGGGTAAGGGAAGTGTGGGTCCGGGGGCGTCCGAGAACGCACGGGGGAAGCACCTGCCCTGCCGGCGCGGCACCTCCGCGGGGGTCCAGGTGCGCGGTGCGCGCCGTGTGTGCCTGTGTGTATGTGTGTGCATGCGTGTGTGTGTGTGTGTGTGTGTGTGTGTGTGTGTGTGTGCATGCGTGCCGGGGACTGGCTCCGGAGCAGCGGAGGGCTCGGGGACCCAGCCCGGCCCCTCCGCGCCGTCCCGCCGCCCGCCCGCCCGCCCGCCCGCCGGCTCCTTACCTGGCAGCGCCCGCCGCGTCGCCTCCTTCAGCGGGCGCGCCGCATTGACACTGCGGATGGAGCCGGGGCCGCCGCTCTCGCCTCCGCCGAGCGTGTGCGTGTGCGCGCGTGCGGCTGCTCCTCCGGCCCCAGCGCGAGCGGCGACTACTCCACCGGGGCGCGGGGAGCCCGGGGGGAGCCCGGGGAAAAAACGGAGGGCGCAATCGGAGTCCGCGAGGCTTGACAGCTCCTCTTTCGGGGTCCAAGGTGGGCGGGATGTCCAACAAAAAGGTCGGGAAACGTGGATCGTTTTTTTTTTTCAAGCACTCCTTTCCTCCTCCTCCGCCGCCCAACCCCGGAGCCTGAGCAGCAGCAGCGGTCGTGGCTCTGGGGGGCGGGAGGGGGTGCTGCGGTGGCGACACGGGGCTGTCCCCCTTCTTCGTCCCCACCCCCGCAGGCTGAATGTCCTTGATGCCAAGCGGGCACGGCGGCGTCACTCCGCGCCGCCCATGCTCGCCGGGTCGGGCCGCTGCCCGGGCGCGGCGAGTGCGCGGGGGACCCGCCGGGGAGCGCTCTCCGAGCCTCTACGCGCCTCCCTGGGCAGCGGCGGCCGCCCCCCGGCAGCCCGCGGCCGGCCGCGCCGCCCCCGCCCCCGCAGGGGGATTGGCCGGGCCGCGCCGAGGGGCCGGGACTGGGGGGCCGCGGGAGCCGCCGGCTGCTCCCCGGGGAGGCTCGCTCGGGGCTGCGGCGGCGGCGGCTGACGCTGCGGCGGCGGCGGAGAGCGCGGCCCCGGGCCGAGCGGGGCCTCCCGAGCGCGCCCCCGGCCCCCCGGGCGGGCTGCTCGAAAAGTTTGCAGGGGGCAGGGAGCCGGGCCGCCGCTGGCTCGGCCGCTGCCGGAGCTCCCGGGCTGCTCGCTGCCGCCGCGGCTCGCCGCTGCTGTGCATGGAAGCCCGGCCAAGCCTGCAAAAAACTCCAGCTGCCAGGCGCTCTCTGGGTCCTCCTCTCCTCCCGCCCGCCCGCCCTCCCCGCTTCCCTGCCTCCCTCCCTCCCTCCCTCGCTCGCCTCGCCTTCTCCCCTCCCCGCAGCCCGCCGCTCCCTCTCTGGCTCGCTCAGGCTGGCTGGGAGCTCGCGGCTGACATCCAGACGGACCGAGAGCGGCCGGCAGAGGGGGCCGGGGGCGGCTCCCTGCACGCGGCGCCCGCCGCCGCCCGCCCGGCCTGCGCCCCGGGGCGCGGACGCTGGCGGACGCCGGTCTGGTCGCCTTAGCCCTCCCCGAGCGACCCTGCCGGTGGCGACGTGGGACCTAAAGGGGTGCACGCATGGTGACACAGGGACACAGGGCGCGCACTCGCAATGAGGCACACACACATTCGTGGCGCGGACGGTCCCAGGGACCCCCAGGCATTCAGAGCTGACACAGGTGTATGCACCTATTCCTGATCACACACAGCCCGGCTCCACCGCCCCACCAAGACACCCCCTGTTGGCACCCACTCCTCCCCCATGGAACCAAGGATCAAAGCTTGCCTGGTAGATTAACCTAACTTGCTAGTCTTGTTTATATTTAGAGGCTGATCTGGCTGCTCTCTTCTTGGGAACCCTGGATTCTACACCACAGCAAAAAAAAAACCACAATGTCAACATCAGGGCAGTTTGAAAAGTCCAAAGAAAGAAGTCAGGATGGGACGTGGGCGGCACGGCCTGTGAAACCCCTGCCAGGACCCTTCTAGGGTTGTGCCCCTCCCATCGGGAGAAGCCCAAGGGATTCCCACTGTTAGGTACCCAACACTATGCCCCCGTTATCCCCCACCCCACCACACCGGGGGAGTGGCACCATGGCTTGTGTCCACTTCCTACCTCCTGGGAAGGGCAGCAATGAAGGATGACCCTCCAGAGGAGCCACTGGTGTCTGACCTCCTGCCTCTCCTCTCTCTCCTTCCACTTCCCTTTCCCCCACACCCAGCAGCTTTCCCGCCCACTGCTGGTCCTCCCATCAAAACAGCTCAGAATCTTCCTGTAGATGGAAATGATTGACAAGAGCATAAATTCCTACTCCTTCCTGTAGTGGTTATGTTTTCACAGAAATCAGAGCGGTACACTGGGGGGACATTAAAGCGAGCTGTGAGCTGTGGGCGTTACCAGAGTGAGGTGGGCAGCACACAGGCCTTGGCTGGCGGGAGGCCGGCGGAGGGAAGCAGACACTGTCTGTCTGTCTGTCTGGTGAGAGGGTTTCCAGGAGACAGAGTGGAGCCCTTTTAGCTTCTGAGTCCTGCCTGGCCCAGAGAGCAGCCAGGAGTTATCTTATTAGCTTGTGTTAATACATTGATCTGGTTCCTCTTTCTCAGAAGCCCTGGATCCCAGACTCTAGATAAGGCACACAATATCAGGTTAGTTTCGGAAGCCCGGAGAAACACATAACAAAATAACTCAATGGGCTTGCTTCTTGGACGTACGCCGGGACGGAGGGAGCCCAGGGCAAATGTCTTTCTAGGCAGGACTGACACGGGTGGAGACAGGCGTGGTGTGCAGGATTCAGAGTGTAAGGTGGCCATACTCGGGCTCCTGTAAGGCTGTTGTGCCGATCCGGCTTTGAGGTATCTGTTCTACAACCGCTCAGGGGACCATCACAGGCCTTTCCCAGAGATGACAGCCCGGATCACACCATGAAACACCCTAATGGGTTACTTAAGGGATATGGTTCAATAAAAGCGGGGAGGAGGCGGTGGGGGGCGGACCTTTCAAATGTCTGCGTGCCACTTGGCTTTCAGAGCATGCCATAAAAATGCTGAAAGGGAGCGAGCAAACAGCTCTGCTCCCATTTCTAGCATGTATTTTTAATACAGCGTGACCCCTCCCCCCTGTAGCCTGTGTGTGCACATACATGCATGTGTGTGTATGGGTGAATAGAGCTGGTGAACCCTTTTCTGATGGATGGATGAGAAGCCGAAGACTTTTTTTTTAGAGGTGGCAAATAAAATATATTTATTGTTCTTTATCTCCTGCCTAGTGCGTGGTGTCATTTATTTTCATTCAGAGAAATGAATGCCACGTGGTGCCGGAAGAGTAGTAACAGAGCCCAATGGCAGAGAAGAAATGAGGCGAACAGCTGGCTCAACAATGCGCAGGTGAGGGGTCCCTTCTCCTGTCATTCGTGGGGCTATATGGCCAACTGCCTTTTCTTTTCTTTTCCTCCCCTCCCCTCCCCTCCCCTCCCCTCCCCTCTCTCCCCTTCCATGTAATAACCCGGTGAAAGGGGTGCTGCAGGGGCCGTTACAAAGTCACTGTAGGTAAGAACAGGCAGGGCCACATTAGCAATGTGGAGGGGCCTGATCTCCTTTAGTCGTTGTGAATCATCATTTTAAAAAAGCCGAGCCCCTTGGCACCTTCTCTCAAGGTGGAAGAGTGGGATGGATGAGGTGGGATGCGTCGGAGCTGGAAGTTAGATGATCCGGGTCCTCGTCCTGTCTCTAGCAGTTCTGTAATTTGGGGCACTCCCTCTTCTCACCTGACCCATTTACCCCCTAGAGATCTTGACAGTCAAGGCAGATGCTATCTAGTCATGCCCGTGGAAACGCTCACGTGGGTGCAAAACACACATAAGGAATTAGTACAGCTTTTCAGGACATCTTTTAAATGGCACCATACAGCGAGGGCGGGAAGGTCCTCTGGTGTCTTGACAATCGCTAAGAAAGGCATTGGGAAGGCAGCCTCTGTAGCAGTTCGCAGTGGGATCCGCTATTAGGTACAATCCTTCCGGCTCTCTCACCTCCCCCGCCCTCCCCCAGCTGGTTAGGGGCAAAGAGAGACACGGTGCTCCCTCCCTGACAGCGGGTACGTCACCCACCATACCCCTGGCCCCATGGGGGAGCTGGATAGGCCATTGCTGGCCCCATGGCCACACGAGGGAGAAGCTAACTGGCATATTGTCGTGGAAAGCCCAGTTCCCAAAGAGACTGTTTTTGTGGCAATTCGGTTGTGGTTTACGGAGGAGTTTGAAGGGGGGAAAATTGGCTCATCTCTCACGGCCATATAAAAGGGCCAGATTTTATGGGAGAGAGAAGAAATCCTTAAGCTTCCCTTCACTTAGCTACCACTGTTTTATTAGTCTCGCAACAGAACTGCTATTTATGTGGATAAAAGCCAGATTTGTTCATTAAATAAATCACCGGAGCCTGGTGGTGCTATAGAGAATTTTTCCCCCCAAGAGCTGGCCCCAGGGCTGGGTCTTACACAGAGCCCAGCTCCCTGGATGAAAACAGCACCAGCCAACAGCTTAAAAACCTAAATTGTGGCGCCACCTGCAGGAGAGCAGAAATATCAACTTTATCTATCCCAACAGCAGAGATTGGGAGGGAGGAGCCCTGGGCAGAGGGCTAGAGGCTGAGGCCAGGGTTGCAGTCAGAAAAAAGGGCCCCAAGTCCCCACGAACCCCTGCTCTCTGGCTGTGTCACCACGTGCCCACGGCACACTCCCGGAGCCTTCAATCTGCATCCTCCTTGAAAGCTGCCATTTCGAGATATAACAGCTGCTCTCAAGATGCTCAGTCCACTGAAACAGGGTCCTTTCTTCTGCTTCCTAAGGGGGTTAAGTAAGCCGCTAACCCAAGGGCTGGAGAAGGGACTGCCCTTGGAGGAGCGTGAGGGAGGAGCACCGCCGCAGTTCCTAATTGTACCTTGAACTTGGTGGCTGGGTGTTGTTAGTAGACCTAAACTGTCTGCGGGTTCTCTAGTCTGTGCATGCCAGCAGGGGCACGACAATATGAACCTCTACATTTCAGCTCCCAGCCTTCTCCCGCTCATGCAAGACTTTGCTACCGCTGACAACCCCCCTCCCCTAGGTCAGAGACCCCCCCCCCCCCCGGGGTGGCTGTGCCTAGGAACAAGCCTATCATGTTATTCTCCGTGGGTCTTGTCGTGGAAGTGCACAGCCCACAGCCGTTTGAGCAGCCAGCCTGCTGCTCACTGAGATGTCCCAGCCACACGGGGAGCTGGTGCCAAGCTGGGGAGGATGCCCCCAACTCACACACAGTGTGAATCTTGCTGCTTTGGGCCCTGAAGCAGCTCCCATGCTTCCCTGGGCCCTAGTCTCACTCCCAGTCCTCCCTAGACTCCGTATTTTTATATATATATTTTATTGATATTTTACAGAGAGGAAGGGAGAGAGATAGAGAGCTTGAAACGTTGATGAGAGAGAAACATCGACCAGCTGCCTCCTGCACACCCCCTACCGGGGATGTGCCCGCAACCAATGCACATGCCCTTGACCGGAATCGAACCCGGGACCCTTCAGTCCGCATACCGACGCTCTACGGCTGAGCCAAACCGGTTTTGGCTAGACCCTGTATTTCACACCCTGCTCCAGAAGCCTCCCTTCTCTTTCAGCGAACAAGCTTGTCTTTTCAAATGTAAGAATGAGACGTTTGTGGGGAGGCTGAGTCCCAGCTCTGGCCGGTTCCATATCAGCGACAAGAAAATGTAATCACTTCAGTGTGACACTTGCTGGGGGCTCAATCCCAGGAGATGTGCGGTCCCACAGGGTGCATTAATGTCAGGACTAGATGACATCTGGGGGCCCCTGCATGAAGGCTTCGTCTTGGTTTCACTTGCTGAGTAGCTTAGGGGGGTCCCCTGGCCCCTCTGATTGGTACAAAGAGCACAAGGGCCTCAAGTTGTTGCCTTGCATTGAGTTGGGCTTGTGCGGGTGGATTGAACGCTTGTCTGGTAATGAACATTCCTTTGCTGGTTGCCTGGAGGTCTGAGGATAACCTTCTAAGTGACCGCAATGGCGCTTCCAAAATGGCCTTAAAGATCCTCACCAATTGGCATGCATGCCATCCCCTCCCGCACTGAGCCAGAGCTGATGTGGGTGGCAGTGTGTGACTTCTGAAGCTAGGGCATCAAGGACACTGCAGCTCTGGCATGCGCTCTTGGATCGCTGTCTCGGGGAGAAGCAAGCCGTCATTGGGGAGGACCCTCAAGAGGCCTGAGGGGAGAGACCGAGGCTTCCCACCTACCCAACACCAACTTTCCATGCCATGAGGGAGCCACCTGAGGAGAGGGTCTTCCAGCCCCGGCCCAGTCTTCCAACTGAGGCCCCAGACATCATGGAACAGAGACAAGACGGTTTTTGACAGATATTGGGAGGTGACTTGTTAGGTAGCAATGAATACTGAGAGGGGCTCATTCCCCTGACCTTGCCCCATTAGCCTCTTCCTCTTATTATTTGAGCCCTCGTGGCTTCAGAATAAGAACTATGGAGGGGGACACGGTCAATGCACAGAGTGGGTCATACTGGGCAGGACGAGGCACCCGTACGTGCCCTGCCGGGAACTCTCTTCAGAGCTCCTGCGTCAAGCCTCTTAGCACACCTCAGTGGGTGAAGGGACATGAGAAAACCCTCCCAGGAGCTGGAATGCTCTAGTCCATCTCTCACGCTTAGTTGGGTGGGGCCCATTCCAGACTGTCAGCCTCAGGGACACCCAGCGACATCAGTGGAGGGACACTCAGGGACACCAGCTGGACCCTGGTCATCTTAACATGCTGTCCGGCCCCTCCCCTGCCTCTCACAGGGAGCCTCTGGGAGGGCAGACTGGGTGGACTCCAGTGAGCAGCAGTCCCTATGATGGTAAAAATGTTCTCTACACTGAGCCTGACCCTCATGTTTTCAGGACAGGAGGGAGGTCACGACCTCTTCTTGTTGATGGAAGGACCTGGAAATACAAGTGCTGGACGCTGATCACGCAGTCTCCCCTCTACACAGTGTCCCATGGAGACTTGCTCACATCACCGTGGGCTTCGGGGATCTCCTCAGCCCTCGGCCGCCTCTGGAGAAAGCGGTGTTCAAGGGCCACCAGCGGGGCCTGGGCAAATGCAGGGGTAGGAAGAAAGGGAGCGGGAGAAAGGAAGAACGAGGAAGAAGAGGACGGTAAGGACTGCCTATGCTAAGTGAGAGTGGAAGGAGAGCCATGGGCGGGCCTCGGGGATTTCCTGAGACAGTGCACAGGCCCACGGCGCCTCTTCCCTCCCTGGCATCCCCCCCAGGACTCTGTGCCTGACCCCCCTCTCCTTCTGGCCCCATTCTCTGCCCTCTGTTTGAAAGGACATCCTCCCAAAGCATCACTGCTGACTACAGGCTTTGCAGATGCTGGTGTCCCTTGTGGAGTCCCCTCGCAGCCCAAGGCCACAGCAATGTGTGGCAGCCTGAGGGCTGGAGAGAGCCAGTGTGCAGACATCCCCCCCGCCAATACACACACACACTCACACATACTCATCTGCACACAGTGATGCCAGGCTTACCACTGGAAACCGGCCATGGGGAGAGTGTGTACAGCATAGGAATCAGCACACACTACAAACCAGGGCTTTGGTTCTGTGGAGAGCCAGTTGTTAACCATTTAGCAGCACCCCACTGGGCAGGGCCAGCCAGGGGCCAGGGTAAGACGGGTCAGCCTGGACCAGGCCTGCTTAGCTGCTCTGCTGACTGTTCACAGGCGGCAGCAAGTACACCACCAAC
Source organism: Vespertilio murinus (assembly GCA_963924515.1). Lineage (NCBI taxonomy): Eukaryota > Metazoa > Chordata > Mammalia > Chiroptera > Vespertilionidae > Vespertilio > Vespertilio murinus. The sequence goes on along the minus strand of OZ004712.1, from coordinate 54,172,031 downwards.
ATCAGCCCAGGAGAAGGGCTCCTTTCCACCCACATCCCACCTCAGGGCGGTAAGAAAATGTTAGTGCAGCCGGTGTTCGCTGTTTTTCCCAAGACCCGCATTTAAGGAGCCTTGTCTCCTACTTTTGACACTGGAATCAAGAAGGAGAGTGATCTCCTGCTGGGAAACAGAGGCAAGGGGGGGTGGGTTCAAGGGACATATCTCAGGGAACCTAGGAATCTGAAACGTAAATCTTTTAACACCTGTTGTTTACTCCCTCCACTTTAAACTTAAGATTAGTACCCTGGCAACAACTCTATTTTAATTCTCTCAATGCACTGATGTTAAATTATGGTACACCTATATAATATAATATGGGGCAGATCTTACACAAATGAACTAAATCTATATAATCTATGCCGTGAAAAAAAAACCAACAATAACGAAGTGCATTGTGGTGCATTTGTGTATATATTTGCATATATTTGAATATAGAGAACAGTGTGCATATCTAGATAAGCTTATATATACATAGAACATAGTGGAAGGATACATAAAAAACTTCACACCAGCCACCTCAGTGTGGGAGCCAAGGTGATATATATCCCGTTGTGTTATTGTATATCCTTTGTTCCTTTCGACATTTCGCCATGTGCAAGTATTGCATGCTCCATTTTTTAAAAGGTAGTTAAAAGAGAAAAAAATGCTGCTGCTAAAAGCATCTTCATCATATCACTAGTGCTCCACTCTCTCTCTCCTCTCGAATCCAGCCAACCACTCCTCCGCCCCATCTGCATCACATTCAAGCTTGCCTTTGTTCTAGTTTCCAACTCTCCGCTCCATCCTGCTCCTCATTGTGAGCTGCCATGAAGGTCATACAGCAGCCTGTTTGCCAGCGTGATGGGGTAAGCATCCAGAGAATGAGTCCTCCTCTCTCACTTCCTGGACCGGCCAGCATCCTACTTGGCACTAACTGATTAGAGGGGGGTTCCAAGGATGACCCCAAAATACCCTTTCCACGCTAAAACTTTAAACCAAGTTAAAGGCAGTATTATTCTACACTGGGGTCATTAACACCTATAAATGGTACAGGCTAAAAATATGATGATGCCAAGAAACACTTAGATATTAACGGCGAAAGCTTCATTTTGAGTTATGAATATCATTAAGAACTCTGCAGGGAGAGGTGAAGAAAGACTAGAGACAGGTAAATGCCAAACCAGTTTTGCAGAAAAAAATGAAAATAATGTAAGTTCTGAAAAATACAAATGAGTTTGGCCCAGATATTCACCATTGGTTCAGTAAAAAAGTAGACATGTGATTATTTAGAAAGTGACATGGTAAACACTAGGAATAGGCCTCGGATCGCAAAGGACTAACCCTGCCAGGCTGTCCTGGTTCCATAACCCAAGGTGGGGAGGCTTTTAGATCAAGAAAACATAAAAGAATATCTGAATCACATCAAGGCTTTTGATAGACGCTTTAATAAAAACCCTTGTAGAACATGGAGCAATGTGGGCTGGATGGATTAGCTGACTTAATAGCTAAACCCCAGAGCTGTTTGTTAATGAATGAAAGACGACCTGGAGGGGAGTTTCCATGGAATAAGTATGAGAGCCCGTTCTCAAACAAATCCTGTGCAACAGATTTACTAATAACTTGGATAAAGATGAAGGAGGCATGGTCATCAAATTTGTTTATGATTATACTAAACAAAACAAAAAAATTAAACCTAAGCACTGACAATCCTCCTCCTTTCTAAGGAGAAAGAAACCTTTGCTTAGTATTGGGCATATCTGGTGTTGATAAGTCATCTGGTGTTGACTTGGAGCATCATGATGAGGGCTGAAAAATGTGAGAGAAGCTTAACTGACCTACACTTGAAAATATATGAGGCTCTCCAAAAAGAAAAGGATTCGTTGATGGGGAGAAGAATGGAACAGCAGCCTGGGAGGGGAGGGGAAGTGAGGAGAGCTGCCATGTAGAGGGAAGGCCGTGAGGATGGGGATCCTGGAGGGGCATGAGCATCAGTCACCAAAAGAGGTCTTCAGGAAGGCTTTATGCATGTATGATGCGATGCTTTCTTTTGATACCCCCCCACAAGAGACCATCAGTTACATGCCTTTGTAATTCTTAAGTGCTTTAAAAAGGTTGATTTTGCATTTCTCTGGGATATATCATCAAGTTGTGATGGATCTTAAGGCAGAAACAAGAAGCCCTGTTTAACTCAGGCTACAAGTGAATATACTATCTGTAGTCCAAAGTAATTTTGTGTGCTGAAATTAGGGGGAAATTATAACAGAATGAAGTGTAATGTGGATACAACCAAGGCCCTATATATTAGTATATAGAACATAGTATATAGAACAAATTTGCAACAGGATGAGGGAGAAGTAATCACATTTTCTTAAAAAGTACAAACTAAAGTTGACAATAAGCTACCAATGTGAGTCAATGTGAAGTATCCATCATATATAAAAACTGCTGTTTGAAATGTTAACCCTGCTATTTGGCTTCTGTAAATTCTTGCTTGCTTAGACTATTCCCACTTCAGAAAGGCCATTAAACCTTCCCCAGACAAGGTTATCAGTGCTGGCGCCAGGCCAGGCCTCTGGTTGAGGTCTCAAGGCCCCAGTACATATAGGCTCTTTAAGAACTTGCAAAAGGGGCCAGAAACACTCCATATTTGGGAGACAAATAAGGTAAAATCATGAAAATAGGGAGAATTCTTGCATGTTGGGGCCCAGAATTTGAGAGACATTTTCCTCTGGACCCTCACATAATAAATATAACTCCATCTCTCTGGTATTGCTTTGTTCTTCGGTTCTCTGTAACAAATGGAGAGATGCTGCCAAAGTCAGTGAAAGTGCAAGGTATGTTAATAGAGAATGGAGTCCCAAAGAAAGGGGTGATAGCTAAACCATACCCGGATTAAGGCCCCACACTTTAATATTAATTTGACTACATTCAAGAGAGAGTGGCCAACCTCAAAGGGGACTTAACCCTGTTATATTTGAAGCAATCAAAGGAACTGGTGATGCCCAGCTTAGATAAATTTATACTCAAGGGAATATGACAGCCTCTAATATCTGAAGAGCTATCAGGGGGAAGAGCTGTTGAGTTAGCTCCTATAACCTCAAGGGTCAATGAATAGGATTTATCTTATGTAGGGATATTTTGGCCCAGCATGGAGAATATTTTTCTAATAAGAGTTCTCTGAGGACAGAATAGGTTTTTTTTGTGGGGTGATAGTGAGTTTTCCGTCACTTGATGTGTTCTGGCAGGAACTAGGCAATTCTTAGGTGAAGATGGGAGTTTAGATGCAATTGAATTGGAATTTTCAGTCTGGAACCCTGATTCTTTGTCTACCAGAATCGAAGAATGAATCCACGGACAGAAAGTGGTATAGCAAAGGTGGAGGTTTACTGAAGAACAAGTGCAGACACGCACATGGGGAAGCGGGAAAGAGGCCCACAGAATGGACTTCTCCCGTTTAGGGAGAGGGAAAAGGTCTCACTGAGGTTTTTCCCCCCCTATGGCTTATAAAGGCTGCAGTTCCTGGTGCCTGATATCCCCTCTGATTGGTCACTCTTCCCTTGGACTGGTTACTATAGAAACTCCTGGGCTCAAAGGTTGAACCTCACAAAGAACATTGATGTTCTCCTCCCTCCTTCCTTATTGTTTTCCTATTCCATTTGGGCTTTCTTCTTCTCCCTCTGGATGAAGCGCTTCCTTCCCTTTACTTTGTAAATACAGACCTTTTGCTGTTCCCAGCTCCTTCATTCTATGGAAAGGTACCTGTTGCAACTTTTCAGCTCCCCTATTCTATGGAAATACACCTTCTGCTGCTCTGCAGCCCTGTGCTTCCACCATGGTCCCCTTAATTTCCAAAATTTCTCAAGTTTCCTAAAACCTGTCTTTTTCACCCCCCAAAATTCCTGTTTCACAATGACCTCTGCCAACTCTAAGGGTGTGAGGTTGTAGTTGTTTTGGGGTTTGCTTTGACTCAGTAAGTGTTGACTGAATTGAACTAACTGCTTTGGAGGATATATCTAGAGAAGATAAGTAATGTCTCACCTAACACCATTAGAAAGAAGAAAAGTCAGTGATGAAGTCAGAAATATCATCAAATCTGTTAACAAAAAACCATTGAAACCTATAAAGAATTTTGTTTTGAGTTTATTTGAGCCAAACTGTCGACAATTGCCGGGAAGCAGAACCTCAACGGATTGAGATACTGCTCCGGAGAATGGCGGGTTACATTTCTATATTTATACATTGCAATCAAAGGAAAGGGACGTAGGTGAGTTACATGAAATTCATTGGTGACAGATTAGGGAGGTGGGACAGAGCGAAGCGGGGAAACCTCTGGGATAGGGTAAAAAGTGAAATGATGGGCATGAGCTTCCTTTACAGAGACGGATACAGGATACTCTTAACATAATTAACACACTGCAATTAACTTGATAACAGTCACAATGAGAGAAAGTCTCGGGGCCATTTGTTGTGCCCTGAGGAGTCTGGGGTAAGAAGGAAGTTACACAAGTTACCCAGACATCTCACAGATAGGTTATCTCAGAGGCAGGAAGGCAGATGGGCTCAGTAAAGATCAAGCTGATCTTTGTCTGGGAAACATTGGCCTGGAAAATGACTGCCCACTATAACCTGTTTGTAGTTAGATATTTAATTTTCAAACCATCCTTTGTGGTTACTTCAGGTCTCTCAGTCTGTAAGACTGCCACGCAGGCCTTCCCTGAGCTCATCAGGTCAGGAAGTGGCCGTTTTCATTCACAAATCAAAGATTGAAGACAAGGGAATGAACAGACCCAAAGGCAAATTAAACTCTGCCTCTTCTCTGCTCAGCAGTTCGCACCTCATTCACCACATCTACCATCCTTGCCCAGTGCAGGCCTGTGTGGGCAATTTCTTTATCCTTTGCCCACTGGGTGCTCATAAAATCCAGGGCTCTGAATTTTTAAATTTCTTTGGACTTCAAGTTTTTCCTTGCTTCCCCAACTCCTCAGTCTTTCTTTTTGTGTGTCCTGCTTCCCCGACTCCTCAGTCTTTCTTTTTGTGTGTCCAGCTTGCTTTTGTCTTCCTTTCCCCTAGGCAGCCTCTCCCCATGCCAGCGGTGATCCTGCCATTCCTCTGTTCCTGGCTCCTTAGCCCCAGAAGCTTTCTATCACTGCTAAGGGCCTGAAAACCAGTCCAAAGATCCATCTCAGAGAGGTCACAGATAATGGGCTCCATTGTGTCATCTCAGCCTAGGGATTGAAACCTGGGGGCTGGACAGGCTTTTGTCCTTTATCTAACTACACTGCTGACGTTCCACAAACTCTAAGCAAACTGCTCTTTCATCCTCCAGTTTGTCTTAAATGACATGAACAATAGCATCCTCACCTCTCTGCTGGGGAAGTTCCCATCAAATGACCCTCTCTGTGAAGGAAGGAATGTGTGTGTGTGTGGGGGGGGAGTTCCAAACTTTCAGTCTAAACGTCCCTCTGCCATTCATAATTTTGCCTCCTTCCATATTACTGTCAGTATTATTGACACACATCAGTTTCTTCTACACATAAAACTAAAGCATCCTACCTCTTTCTTTCCAGCGATTTTTATCAGTGCCTTTCAGGCAAGGTCATAATTTCCCTTCTTGATTTTGCTGCTTATTCAGGCATAAAACTATAAGAGAGAATACATCTTAAGAAAGTAAGAAAGAATGAAATGATAATGATGGTAACACTGATAAAGATATCTTCCAAAGAACGAAGTCAGATATCACAGAATTTCATGCAATTATAAAAGTTTGTGGGTTTTTTTAAAATTATTATTAAGGTATTATATGTGTACATATCATAGGGTGTTATTTTTTAATGTCATTGTAATTATAGAGTGAACTATGCCAAGGGAATACTTGTGTAACGCACATTAAATTAGGATCATCATTCAAAAAACATTTATGAAGTACCTGCCATATGTCACTGTGCTTTGGATCGAAGCTGTTCCAGGCGTAGTCCCTTCCCTCAGGGGTTTTCAGGTGAATGGGAACAAAACAGTAAACAAATAAGGGCAGCAATATGTTCTCGAGGAGAGTATAGGTTTCTGCCAGAGAAGGGGTTTATAAGGGAGGGAGTGTCAATTCATAAAGCAATGCTTCCTGATTTAGATCCTAATACTATACTTAAGTGATAACTATTATTTTTTATTAATAGTGTTTGTTTTTAGAATGTTTTAAAAATAAATCTCATCACAATAATAATAATGATGATGATGATGATGATGATAATATGTGTTCTAAGTTAGAATATCAAATTATGGAAAGTTAATGATAGTACAATGTTCATCCAGCACTTGCTTAGAATTGCTGATCACTTTGCCGTTTAGTCCCCCATTTGATACACCACGAAATGTTCTGCTTGGGAACAGAACCAGGGACTCCCATTAGCAGGTCCTTCATCTCCATTCATGCATTCTTTTTTAGTAAAAAGTTTTAATGATCTTATCAGCTTTATTCAGTGATTTACAAATTGGGCAGCATCCCAAGATATAAGCATCCCAAGATACAAGAAAGTGTACACCTTCTTTTACCCATATGTTATATTAATATATTCTGAGCTCCTACTATGTGCCCCGTTCTAAGTGCAGTGTGCACTGTGGATGAGGCAAGAACGAACAAGTTACATGAACAAACAAGATAATTTCAGACAGAGGTTAGCTCTATGAAAATAAAATTAAAAATGGTGTTGCAGTGGTGGAGGTGCACAGGTTAGAAAAGACTTCCCTGAGATGGTAACATCTGGGCTGAGACTTGAGGACAAGAAGGAGCCAACCAGGCAACGATGTGGGGAGAAGAAGTAGCCAGTACATGGTCCCTGAGGTGGGACTTAGAGGAAGAATGACACTTGTTTCCAAAGAAGGTAAGCTTTGAGAACTGTGAAAGGGTTGGTGTGGGCAGAACCATGCAAGGGGAAGACACAAGCCCTTATCCAAACCCACACATAGTAATGCAATTGGGAGAGATAAAACAGATGAGAGTTGGGGAAATAATCCATAGTTCCAGAAAGATCTTTGGTTCAAACAATTTCTTATGCCATGTGGATCAAGCATGTTTCCATAAAAGTTATATAGACTGAGAAGCAGAGAGGAATTGACAGAGTGATGAAATAAGAATGGAAGATGCTGATTACAAGAGGAGAAATGGACAGTTAGAAAGCTTTGTCTGCAAATAAAAAGATACCCATCTTGCTGCTTAAGCAGGAACTACATTTAATAGCCTGCAGGCAGATGGTTCCTGGTCTAGGGCAGGGATTCGGTGAGGTTATCAAAGACCCAGTCTCTGTGCCTCATCCTTAGCAAGTTGCCTTTTGCTGTCACTCATTTCCTCATGGTCAAAATCAGCTCCCAGCTCTCCACATAATCATGCATAGCCCCACACCCCGTCCATGGGGAATACATGCACTCAAAGTTCCCCCAGTGTATGCCTGAAATCAAAGCAAACATCAAGCCCTATATGTACTCCATTTCTTCCTAGACAGGAAATTCTCACTCAATCATCATAGATGGGTCCCTGGAAATGGCAACTTTCAGCAAAACAAGGTATAATGAAACCACTTTTACCTGAGGCTAAGTGATAGAAACAAGAGTTAAGTTCCTATGGTACATTTCTGGTCACAAAAACATTACCAAACTTCTAAATAAAGACCCCCACATTTCTAATATTAAACATTAAAATCAATGTGAGCTGTACCACCACAGTCACCTGATAACTGAGCTGGCTACTGAGTGACTAGCAGGCAGGAGCATCTACTTCATGGAGATTCGGACAAAGGGATGAGTCATGTTGGGTCGAAATGGTGCGAGATTTTGTCACACATCTCAGAAGGGCCGAAGATTTAAAACGTATGAATTGTTTATTTCTGGATTTTTTCATTTAATATTTTTGGGCCATGGTTGACCACAGATAACTAAAACGAGGGGAAATGAAATGGTAGATCAGGGGAACCAATGTATGTAAAGCATCCACCTTATATGAAAACTGCTGTTTGAAATTGTAACCCTGCTATTTGGCTTCTGTAAATTCTTGCTTGCTAAGACTACTCCCTTCAGAGAGGCCATTAAACCTTCCCCAGACAAGGTTATCAGTGCTGGCACCAGGCTAGGCCTCTAGTTGAGGTCTCAAGGCCCAGCACATATGGGCTCTTTAAGAACTTGCAAAAGGGGCCGGAAACACTCCATATTTGGGAGACAAAGAAGGTAAAAACATATAAATAGGGAAAATTCCTGCATGTTGGGGCCCAGAATTTGAGATACATTTTCTTCTGGACCCGAGTGTAATAAATATAACTCCATCTCTCTGGTATTGCTTCGTTCTTCGGTTTTCTGTAACATATGTAAGACCAGAAGAGAGGAGTAGGGGTGGTGGGGAGCTCTCTGGAGGGCCCTACCTTCTGCCAGTGAAATCTTAGAGTGCTTCTGCATGCCAGGCTGGCCACATTGGCTCACGCTCGGTGGAAGTGATGATATCTACCTGTCAGGCAGGTTGTGAGGAGCAGAAACTGGCAGAATGGATTGTGAGCACCTGGCAAGACTCTCTGGGAATGCAGAGTGTACACATAACCTCTATGCCTTTTTATTTTTCCCACTCTTTTAAAACACATACATTATAATATGTACAATACCTTAAACAACAGTGTCTAGATAACTTACACATAGATACTTGTGCACGTGTTGGAAGTGCTCACAAAATTTACAGAGAAGGGTCCAGATTGAAAAAAAAAATTTGGAAGCATCTTTCAAGGAGCATACTGCATACAAAGCACTTAGCCCAGGACTGGGCGTAGATGGAGCCCTCAACAGAGTCTGGTCCCTGAGCTGCCTTTCAGATGTATTAGGGTTGCAATTCTTAATGGCAAGGTCAGGCATCTCACCGCCCCTCCCGAATCCATTCTCAAAATGCTGCATACCACGTGCTCTTTTCCCGCCTCAAATCCCTCTCCCAGAAAACAGGATTACAAGCACCGTGCAAAGCGCGAAGCTCCAGGAGCCCTTATCAGGCAGCCTCCCAACCCCTGGGTTTCCTTCTCTTTCCACCTGCTGTCTAACTTTTGAGTGTTTGGAGCTGGTGGTCATTTCCATGAGGGGGTGAACAAGGGCACGGAGGAGGGACAGCAAAGCCAGGGAGGGGCTGGCAGCCATTGAAATAAAGGCCCTCCTGGGAGGTGGATAAAACACAAATAAGATTCTGGGGTTTTTTTGTGCAATTCATTTCTCCCTATGCATCCCGTTAGCATCCCGAATGCCTGCATCTGTCTTTGCAGGTAGTCAAGGCTCTTTAAGAAGATTTGGTCCTCCTCCCAGCATCACCTCTGCGATGGGCAAGAGACAATGACCGAGTGGGGCGCAGGTAGAGAAATAGTCACAGGGTAACACAGTGGCTGGGCTAGAATCCACCCAGGAGTCCTGACACCTGATCGAAATCACTTTCCTCATTAAGAGCACAAAGGTAAAGACTCCTTTGTAGATATGAGGCCCTTGAATATTATCCATTCCCATCAGTTTTACTAACTGCGAAGGCGCTGTTCGCGTATTTAATTTAACCTTTCCCCACCCCCCCAAAGCTTTGGGCTTTGCTTTTGAAAACCCACGTTCAAGTCTCACTTTTAATGATTTGACCGCTCTCCTTTAGCTCCCTTTAAATGAGCTGCCGATAAAGGAAGAAGACTTGCCGAAGAAATAAGAAATAAGCCCCCTGCACACTGTAGGCCTTTATGCTCCTGGCTGGAGCCCCTCTCACAAGAATTGAGAGATAATGCTAATGGAATTACATTGTGACTGGATCTGCCGCAGGAAGATAAATACCAAAGCAAGGCTAAGGTACTTAATCAAAAATAACTCCCCCCCACCCCTCCACCCCCTCTTGTCCTGAAACACACACACACACACACACACACACACACACACACACACACACACAAAACCTGAGTCCTTGGTGTGCCCTGTATATCACTGCCTTGATGACATACTCCAAATCATTCTATTTAGAGGGGGTCCCGCATACACACATCTGAAAGCAAATTAAATTAGTAAGAGTGGCCCGCCCAACACATGTTTACAATGTCACAAATCGCCCCGTGGCAAACCTCTGAGAAGATAAACTGTCCCCGGATTCATTCGGAGAGATGATATGGAGCTTATCTGTTTTGTCTGGGCTCAATTTTAACAAGATAAAATAGTTGGGCCCTGTGGTCTGCCACTCGTGAAGCTGCTGAGTGCACAAGTGACGTGCAGTGTGGACTGCTGTGGAATAGAGAGAGGCATGTGATGGCTGGCTGGCGCCCCTCCCTCCCTGCGCGTCCTGCTCCACCCGGGTTGGGTTAGTGACACCTGCAGAGCTCAGGTCTGAAGTCCTAGCTCAGACCTGGGTCCAAAGACATCTGTAGAATGGCATTGCATCATCTCTTAGGCCGCATAATGGGTCCTGATTCCTTCTAAAATTAAAATAAATGCAGTGCTAACTCTTCAGGTCACACCCCAGTGCATCAGTAAGAGCTCATTTTATATGCAGCAGAACTGGGTTCTGCCTCTCTAACAAAAGTGGGACTTCGTGGAAGGACGTCAGGGACTCACAAGAGTGGGAGGTTCTGGGGCATGGACCAGGAGGAGGCCCAGGGAGCCACCTGCAGGAATGATGTTCTTGGGTGCTGCTTCATATACATGGCATCACTCACTCGGGGACAAGGCCCAGGAGGATGGTCCAACGGGCTGAGTCTACGTCTTGTGTCCACCCTGGCTCACTGGAGACAGGAGGAGGGTCTGCCCTTTCGGGTCCCAGAGTGGGAACAGTACTTTTTGCCAAGAAAGTGCTGCACGATAGGGGACACCCCAAGAGGAAAATGGGTGATAATGAATAGAGGTTGAATGATGGGCACCCCCAGACTGGCAAATGACTCTTACACTAGGACTAAGGAACGCCTGCTTGGGCTCCTGTTGTAGTCTGAGTGTCGGGGAGGAAACAGCTTGCAATAATGAGAAGATACCTTGACCGTGAATCAGCGACTCGGACCTGCGCTTGGGTGTCTGCACCAGGCAAGTTTGTTCCAGCTGAGGCAAACCCACTTCCCTCTGCCACTGGTCCAGGTTGACTTGTGTCCCCCTAAAATTCAGGTACCTGGTGTAACCTCCAGTATCTCAGAATGTGACTTTAATTGGAAATAGGACGTTGCAATGTAATTCGTTAACATGAGGTCGTACTGGAACAAGGGAAAACTTGAATCCAAGCACAGGGAAAATGCCATGGTCTCCATAATTGGAGTTATGCTGCCATAAATCAAGTAATCCCAAAAGCTAAGAGGGCGGGCTGCAATAGATCTTTCTGTGGAGTCTTCAGAGGGAGCACAGCTCTGCTGACCTTCCAGCCTCCAGAACTGTGAGACAAGACACTTCTGTTAAGCCATGCAATGTGTGACACTTTGTTTCGGTTATTCTCAGAAGCTAGTGCACTGGTCTTTTATAAGGGGAGTGCTGTTGGAGCAGATCTGTGACTTTCTGAGACTGAACTTGAACTTTCTCAGCATCCTAGAAGTTCTTGGCAGCACGCTTTCAAAACCACGAGGCCAGGTAATCTGCAAGGTCCTTCTAGCTGTCTCTAAATTAAAGCCCTTTTTAGTTTTAACAAAAGGAGTGCTCAAAATGTTAGAAAGGATGTTCCAGGGATATTTTTTTCTCTGGCCCTGTGGATAGGTTAGTCCTGTAATAGGCCCCATGCAGATCTCTATACCACACACATCCACCCTACTGACAGCCACCGAGCCCTGGGAGAATTAGGCTCCTCGTTCAGGACCTGGAAAGCTGGCAGGTGCTTGGTATAGTCCTGTGACATTTCTACTCTGACAAGTATATCTTCGATGGGCGTTGGTCCTGGAGGCTCAGTCCCCTTCTAGACCCTAGTCATCACCTCGAGTTCCACAGAGGACTCATCAGTCGAAGAGTTCTGTGACCTACAAGTCCCCTACCTTCCTCCATTGACCACCAGCACCCAGTGGCTTTGTGCAATGCCCCATAGAACAATAGACACCAGTGTGAGGTATACGTGATGTTCTTCTTTCTATTATTACACAGGGAAAGAAGGATCAAAATGTCCGAAATATTTGGGGTGCCAGGCACGGTACCAGGCCGATCATGTGCCTGCCAGCATCCTCTGTGTGAGGTCATTACACTGTGGACTGGTTCTTCATTGGTCTATCGGTCCCCTATGCCAGACTGACAGCTCCATGAGAGTAGGGGCTGCTGCGCTCTCAGGTTTGAGTCCTCGGATCCAGGTGGATGAACCATAGGTGCTGCAGAGTGGAGTCCAAAGAGCTACCTTGTTCCTAAAGCCCGCATTAGTATAAAACCAGGAAACATACTTCCCCAACATCCAGACTCCATGTCAGCACAGAGAGGAAGCCTTGTCCAGCTACACCTGATTTCCCTCCCATGCCAGTAGGTTTGTGACTTAGAGAGAAAGAGAGATCTTCAAGACAGGGAAAAGGAGGCTGACATTTTTCCTTTCCCCAAGTTTTATTATAAAATTGCCTCACACATATACAAACAGTTCAAAATTGTCTAAAGTAAACCCATGGATATCTTCTACCTATACCCAATGATTACTATCATTTTGGCACATTTGTAGACATTACAGAATTTCACTTCTAGATACTTTAGTATCCTCCCTGGAGAATCAAGTATTATCCTACTTACCTGCAACCATTAGCACATATAATAAAATTAATAATAATTCCATAATAGTATTTAATATCAAATTTATATTTGATTTTACATTCATCCTAAGGAATGCCTTGCACTGTTTGTTTCTAAGCAGGATCCAAGCAAAGTGTCCACACTGTGTTCGGTTGTTGTGTTTCTTAATCTCCTTTAACTCGGGATAGCCTTCCAACTCCTTTCCTTCATGACAAGGCCTTTTTGAGGAACTCAGGCTGACGTTTTACGGGATGTTTTGTTCCCCACCTGACCGTAGTGTAGTTTCACTTGTCCCTCTATAAGCTGGAGACAGCTGTCATCTTGATCTATCAAAGACTGCATGTGACCTGAGGTTAAGAGAGTAGCAGGCTGGATGTTCCTGCTCCAGGCTCATCTGGCCCCTCTCTGCACCCGGTGCCGGCTCCACGCCAGCGAACCCACCGTGGCCCTGCCTGGTCACTGGGCCAGGACCACCGAGAGCAGCGCTGGGCCTCTCTGGGCCCCGTTGCCTCTGAGCTCGAGTGAATACAGCTGGAAACACATGTGCAGTGCCTCAGAAGATTACAGAGATTTACAGGTTTCTCCGTGATTTATGTCCCCTTAATAAGGGCTTTTACGCTTTAATTAAAAAGTTACAGAAGTTGTCTTTACTTCTGAAAAATGTGTTTATGGTTGACTGCCTGGGTGAATTAAGCAGCGGCAGATCCCTGGCTTGGTTCCATGCTAGACTCCTAGACTCGCTTTCAGGGTATGGGGAAGGAGGTCAGTGAGAAATACCATTAAGAAGAGAGGCTGTGACAACTTTCATTACTTTTTGATGATCATGCAATAATTTTACATGATAAATCATCTCATTACAGTTGCAAATTCTGAGGCAGAATCTAAATACCACAGTCCTAAAACACACACACACACACACACACACACACACACACACACACACACATCAAAAACAGCACGGGGATCTGGTTTAAAGGAACTCACCTCTTACTTGAGAAAGCAAAATGAAATTTTATGTTTTGTTTGGTTGGTTCTCGGGTCTCACTATGTACGGTGTATGTTGTGCAGGGCTTTCACCTGGGCCCGTGGACAGCTCAGAGCCAACATCAGCATCTTCTGAACCTGGATGGGGCCAGACTGGCCGACTGTCTGGGTTGGCTGCCCAGCTCTATGAGTTCACCTTGGGTATCAGAACATCTTCTTCTATTCCCTATACAGGATTGCCATCCCTTGCCTTGTATTCTCATTGAATGTATTTTCAATATTCACTTTTATTTTTTCTATCAATATTTGAATTATATTATTTATGCCATGTCTATCTCCCTCACTGGTGTAGGGTTGTCTCCTATACAATATCTCTCTAGCTCCCACCCAGGGAGAAGTTACTACATCATGATTTGTGTCTCGCTCCTTTGCCATGAGCAGAATTGTTCTAAAATATCTAAATCACTTTATTCCACTTTTTAAATGAATATGTATATCTCCTTCTACTAAATTGTAAACTCTACTAACCATAATATAATCATTTCTTTTCTTCTATTATACTAGACCTTAGGTTAGAGAATTGAGTCAACCATACTCCCAGTTCATAACACATTCATTCATGCATGGTCTCTCTCCATTCACTCGTTCATTCATGCTTGCATTTATTCCCCACTCCCAAACTGGCTGCTACTTTAATGAAGTTAATGAGGTTCTTATGTTTATATGCAATTTATAAAGTACATATATTTTATGCACATGGAATTTTATTTACATAAATATATAATGTCATATGCTTCATTAAATATGCACACACATACATAAACATATATAGTAGAAATTTACTATTCCTTGTAAGTTTGGTAGAATGAAACTTTAAAACTATCTGAGCCTGGCCTGGCTGGTGTGGCTAGTTGGTGGGATGGTCATCCAGTACACCACACCAAAAGGTTGCAGGTTAGATCACCGATCTGGTCAGGGTGCATGTGGGAGGCAACCAACTGATGGATTTATAGGACAAAGAATCCAATGTCTGAGCTTAACTTTAACTTTGAGGATTGATAGGCAAGAGGAGTTCAAAGGAGTTAGGATGGCTTTATGCTCTCAAATGTAAATTGGATCCAGAGCAGCTCTGACCAGACATGTCACCAATAGGCAGAAAAAGGAAGATGATTTTACTGAGAGCTGTCAATGTTCCAGGCACTGTCTCTATCTCTTTCTCTCCATCTTTTTCTCTCTCTCCCTTCTCCTCTCTTTCTCTCTCTCTAAAAAAAAAATAATAAAATAATAAAATAAAACCCTATCTGAGCCTGAGATGATGTTCCAATTTTTTAAAAATACTTACAGGTATAACTATCTTTTCTAATTTTTTATTGTACCACTTTGGGCATTTTATTTTCTTTAAAATGTATCCATTACATCTATTATTATGTCTAGTATGATCCATAATGTGCTTATTATGATAGATCTCTGCTCTGTCTACAATTATTTCTATTTTCACTCTACACTTTATTTCATCTTCTCCTTATGTTTTGACCAGTGTTTTCAGAGGCCTGTTTTACAAGAAATCTTTACCATTTTACCAGATATTTTGGTTTTGTTAATCTTTTCCAATCTTTTAATTTCAGGTTTAATTTTTTTATTATACTTATTTCATTTATTCTTGTTTCTTTGGGTGAACACCATACATCTTTTTTTACTATATTTGATGCTGAGCACATACATAGTACATAGAACTTTATATAAAATGTTTATTGAGCTGAAACCAGTTTGGCTCAGTGGATAGAGCTTCAGTCTGTGAACTGAAGAGTCCCACGTTCGATTCCTGTCAAGGGCATGTACATTGGTTGCAGGTATATCCCCAGTAGGGGGTGTGCAGGAGGTAACTGGTCAATGTTTTCTAGCTTTCTATCCCTCTCCCTTCCTCTCTGTAAAAAGTCAATAAAATATATTTTTAAATGTTTATTGAATAAGTGAATTATATACATCTTGAGATTAGATAATGTCTCTTCAAATAATCTGCTATACCACCTAACACATGGGAGGCCTCAGTAAATACTAGTATATCCTTCCCTAAAGGAACTTCCTGAGGTCATTTATTTGAGCTTCTGATGAAAAATAAAAGACATTTCTGAAAGTGTGGTAGAAACCACTAGAGGCATTAATGACCCTCTAACCTTTTCTTCTTCCGTGGCAGAACCCCTCCTTTTAGCTAGGCACACACCATCCGGAACCAAGGCCAAGTGAGTATGTTCTGACTGACGGGATGTAAGTGAAAACAATGGATCCAAGCTGAGGAAGTGTACTTCTGGGAAGGAAATGTGTCTTTTCTCTCCCCCCCTTTCTTTGTCTCAAATTCTGGAATGTTGATACAAAGGTTGGAGTTCCAGATCAGGTGGTGACCTTCTGGGTGGAAGCCCTCAGGACAGAGGAATGAGATAAAGTGTCTGGGTTCCTCCCAGCAGGACCCATCCATGGAAGCCTTTGAGGAATGTTTAGGAACTTCTTTCTAGGAAAGAGACCTCCTCTCTTGTTTCCGACACTGTTTGGTGGGAAGGGGCTTCTGTCACATGTGACTGAACGTATTAACTGGTTATAGTAGCATTAGATTAGAAACTGACTCAATAGGTACATGTTGACACTTTTCTAAAGCATGTCCTTTCTCACACAATAAGACCTAAGAAAGGAGATGTTGAAATCCCCATTTCTCGCCTAGGAAAAGCAGTGAGGGAGCCCAGACCAAGCTCATCTCTCACTCTTACTCGGATTTCAATGCACTGCCCAAACTTACCTCTTCTAAACCTCTTCTAAATCAACCAGAAAAGGGCTCGTCTCAAGGGTTATTATATTAGAACACTAGTGTTTCTCAGGTGACTTCCCAGTAATTTTCAGCCCCCCTGATTGCCTGGGAAAATTCTAGGTAAACCTCTCTTTTTCAGACTCCGGTGTTTTACTTCTCAGGCTAGACTCTGTGGCTAGCTAGGCAACCAGGTTGGCAGTTCTCTTCAAGAAGCTCAAACACAAAATAAAAGTACGAAAGCCTTGTCCACTCTATGTGACTAATGACCGTGACCCTAAAGTACTGCTTTTCTTGGTCCTCCGTGAGTTGTGATTTGAGGTCCACACTCAGCATGACTTTGCATACTCCAGAGCAAACTTCATGGATGATACCTAGATGCCATGTAACCTATAAAATCAAATGGCCATGCCACCTCTGTCTCATTACCAGCTTCTTTATGTCCTTATGACCTCTTTGCTATTACCAGGGACTTCTTATAGTGTTCTCTCTTAAGCGGTATCATTATCAATGATCAACATCAACTTGGATGGGCCCCAAACATATACATAAAAGAGAGGGATTGTTCTAGGTCCACACAAGGATTATAACTCCAGGACACCAGGGTCTGGATATATAATCCAATGTCCAAGCTTAACTTTGACTTTGGGGATTGGCAGGCAAGAGAGGGGTTCAAAGGAGTTGGGATGGCTTTACCCTCTTAAGTGTAATCTAGGTTACGAACAGCCTCTGACCAGGCATCTCGCCAATAAGGAGAAAAAGAAAGAAGATGATTTTACTGAGAGCTGTCTATGTGCCAGGCACTGTGCCAGGTCCTATACCCAGCGCCTTCACATATATCTCTTGTTGAATCTCAGATTCAGTTGAAAGGCAGTACAATGCAATTACTAGCTATGTGCTCTTGGGTGAGTGACTTATGTCCATGAGATTCAAGTAAAAAGAGGTAAAAATCATTTTTATTTAATAAGGATGATATAATCAAGATATTCAACAGTGCCTATCACATAAGCTCTCAATAACTACTTGCTGGCTATTATCATTAACCATCACAGAGGACTTTAAAGATGGGCTTTATTATGCCCATTTTGAAGTTATGGAATATAAGAGTCAGAGATTTAAAATAACCTCACAAGGTCAACTGTTAATAAATAGAGGAACCAGCATTCAGTTCTGGGTTCATCTAACTCCAACCTCTTTGCCCCAGTCATCTTCCAGAAAGCCAGTCCTTCCCTAGCTGATGGCTTTAGACACCATTTAGCACTCCTTATGAAAAAAGCACTTGCTCTCAGGGTCACTAATATAGTTAGTAGTTATGTCACTCAATAGAAATGACTGTTGGCCTTTGAGGAGTTGACAACAGCTTATGGGACCTCTCCCCTCTGACTACAAAATCAACTAAGATATAGAATTGGACAGGAGTTAAACAGGAATAAAAATATCGTATGCTTTTTTTACTGGTAAAATAGAGGGCACAGTTTAGATCCAAGACCAGCAGAAGTTTCTTATTCTGTTTTCCAAGCCTCAACTCTGGTGTTCACACACAGGAAAAGTCCACACACATGTACCCTCCCCTGGATGGTTACCATGGACAACAAGGGCATATGAAAGAGCCCAGAGACATGGGAATAAGTCTTGATGCACATCCTGCCCATGGGGACACATGGACAAAGAATGTCACACTATCACCTGTCAGCAAGAGGTAGAAAGATTCTTCTTCCTGATACTATAATAAATTGTTGGTACAATTCTATGAATCAGAAGAAGCATGAAAAGAGAGAAAATCTCTCCCCTACCATAACCCCAAATTCCCAATACATGTACTCATCAACCACTTACAACCAATCAATCAATACAAAATAAAATAAATCCCACCAGTACCCAGAAAAGAGCTGTTAGCCTTGAAATGAAAGCATTAAAAATGTTTTCCTTTTTTCTATGCCATGTTTTTACTCTTCTCAGAGCTACTCGCCCCTCAAATAGCTCCCACACTAACACGATTGGTAGTTTAAATGTCTCAAAGAACCAGCACAGAACACTGGGATCTGTATTCTCTCTTGAAAAAAAAAATCAAATGGACTGTAGAGAGTTTGGTGAAATTAATTCCACTGTGGAAAGAGGAGCCAAGCTGCTTCAGTCTCTTGGTTGATAAGGTCACCGGAATCCCGTGTTGGGAATTACTCCCCTGTAAATCACTTCTGCCCAGCTACTCCGAGACCCTGAGTTGCAAATAATCCAGATAGTGATTGTGTCTGGTCTCCGAGCAGAAGCTTCACTGACCTCCCCTAAGAGTATTTTGATACCAGTTGTGGCTTTAGGAAGAGGCGCAAGAGTCTAGCCCCAAGACATGCCAGCTCTGTGACCACCTTGAGGCCAGGATTCAGCCTTGCAGATAAACAGCCTGGGTAGAGAGGTCCCTTTTGAAAGTATTGTCTCTGCCACAGAAGGGTTCCCATGCCCTTAGGCCAGTTCATACAGCACATGGGCAGGCAAGGCCTGTTTGAGGACTTGGCAGATGGGATAGCCGACTGCCACCAAGTGCACTAGGCTGCCAGCTAACAAGGCTGGCCGGAGTCTATTTATATTTTTCCTTGGGTCTGGTTTTGTACTTTTTAGAATATATCACGCCAAATAGTCCATCGTTGGCTACCAATTCATTCTGGTCATGGGAAAATCACTTAATTTTGAGCTTTAGTTTCACACAGACCTCAATTAAAACCCTGTATGAACTACATATTGATGAATAAATTTCATGATGACTCCAAGCCTCTGATTCTACACCAGTATATGGGGGATGCTAATGTGTATTTTGCAAGATTGTGGTGAGGATTTAAAAGGTAACATACATAAAATGCACAGCAGACTATCTGATTTTATTAGTTTCCGACGGGTGATCTGCCCAGCTGTGCCCATCACTGTGTCACATCCCTGCTGAGAAGTCCCAGTGTGTCTCCATCTGCATGGTCCAGGAGTGGTTGCCAGGATACCTGAATCTAGTATGACTCTGAGGTCCAGACGGGAGGCACCTAACTGAAGGCAGGTCAGTATGGGTCCTTTCCCCCAAGATTTGACATTTGGTGGGTACTGAGAGATGGGTCTCCCTCAGAATAAAGGACCCGGAACACCCTTGAGCTCTGATGGAGACCATGTGCTCTGCAAGCAGCTGGAGAAGCTGGTCTTCAAATGAGGAGAAGAGCAGCACATACTGTATACAGAAAGAAGAGCCAGAATTCAGCCAACTTTCCAGCCCCTGGCTCTAGTTCATCTCTGCCCTTGGCTCTATGAACTCACACCCCAATAGCCTCATCATTAAGTTTCTTTCTTGTTAAAGTTAGCTTGAGCTGGTTCTTGTTGCATGCAATTGATAACAATCTTAATAATCTGGTAAACTGTTGCTATTCAATAAACACCAAGCACTAACTTGTGTAAAATGAGATAGATGAATGAATAATGCCTGATTCTCTCCTATGCTCCTGCTCTCTGATTTGAAACAATTATTTATTGGGAATCCCATCTTATTTATATCTCCTTCTGTAACAACTTAGACCCATACTTATCATTATTCAATAATTCATTCATTTGATAAACTGTTTCTCTATACAAGGGCAGGACCGTGACGTGCCTCTATTTCTATGCGCAGATGGCCATTCTCTCATTCCTACCCCATGGCCAAGACCTTGTTCAGACCAAACTCTACTGCAGCCACTTCCTGGATCCCAGCCCACCACGTCCTGCACTTCCCTCCTGTCCCAGCCTTGGTGGCCCTTCTTTGGTTGACGCCAATCCAGGCAGTGCTCAGCAACGCAGCCACAGCCCCAACCAAGAAAGGGGCACTTTTAAAAGGCAAGTGCCCTGGGGACCACAATAAAAATAGCTGAAGTTTGGGTCCCACACTGAGCACTCCACAGGAATCATCTCATTTAATTCCCACTGCAACCTCTGAGATTGGCATTGTTATTATCCACGTTTTACTGACAAAGAAGCTGAGGCACTGAAAGGAGAAGTAATTTATTCACGGGCACACAGCTAGGAAGTGGCAGAGCTAAATCTCAGTCCATGCTGCGTCAGCCGAGGTCCATGTACTTTATTTCTTAACCAGACTAGACTGGAGCCTTTGAACTAGGCTTTGGCTAGGTTATGCGCTACACACAGGAAGCCATGTCTGAGTGGCGGCTGTGAGAGTTCAGGGAAGGGATCCAGGATGGGCTCATAGAGTAATAACCAGAGGCGACTGGGAGACAAGGAACAGCTGGACTTTGGCCCTGGAGAATGGGTGGGGGACATGATAGATAGTGGACAGTTTAAAGGCCCAAAGGTGTGACTGTGCACGGAGGGCTAGTTTTAAAGGCAGGTGACATCGGTAGCTTTAGCCAGTTCTGGGGACATAGGAAACCAAGCAAATAGTTGGGGTTTGGTTTGTTCAGTTGTAACAGGTTGGATCGTGTCGCCCCAACAGATATGTGCAAGTCCTGATACCCAGTACTTGCGAGTGTGACTTCATTTAGAAATACAGGCTTTGCGGATCAAGGTAAGGTGAGTCCATACTTCTATAGGGTGGGTGCTAATCAATAGGACTGTTGTCCTTACTGGAAGGAGGAAATTGAGACAAGGAGACACAGGAAGAATGGCACGTGAAGATGGAGCAGAGACTGGAGCGATGCCAGGGAGCATTAAGGACTGAGGGCCACCACCCGGAGCAGGAGAGCACCTCCTAGAGCTGAGACATTTAATTTATATAGTTTTAAACCACCTAGTTTGTGAAGCTTCCTTATGTGAAATAATGGAAATATACTAGTAGATACACATATATACACATACACATACACATACACATACACATACACATACACATACACATACATATACATACATCTCTGCCCCCAGTTCCTGGCACAGAGCTCCTAAAACTCTTGTAATTCCCTAGGTCAGTGATTGGTAAACCTCGGCCTTCGAGGTTTACCAATCACTGACCCCTTGAGTGTGGCTCTTCCACAAAATAACATGTACGGGCACTCATGTACAGTGAGTGGCCCCTTGAGTGTGGCTTTGGCCCCTTGAGTGTGGCTCTTCCACAAAATAACATGTACGGGCACTCATGTACAGTGCCATTGAAACTTTGTGGCTCATGCATAGAAGTTGGTTTTTGGCCCTCAAAAGAAATGTCAATCATTGTACTGTTGATATTTGGCTCCGTTGACTAATGAGTATGCCGACTACTGCCCTAGGTGATAGAAGGCTAGGAGCGTCTTTTGTCCTGTTCTTTAGCCTTTGACCCTGGTTGCTGACGCAGGACTCCTAAGTCCCCTGGAGTTTCCTGGGCGATAGGGGCATCTTTTGTTCTACAGAGGCGGCTCTCCGTGGGCTCCGGGTGGCTTCAGGGTGGGATCGGGGCACCAGGAAGACCAAGCCCTGATTGGAAGCTTGGAGCTTTCCATCCCGTCCCCTGGAAGAGGGGAGAACTCAAGACTGAGTTAACTATCAACCCTGCAACGTGATACAGCCTCTGTGAAATCCCAAAAGGGCTCCTGGGTCGCTGCAGGTGCTGGGAGGGTGGCTCACCCAGGGAGTACATGCAAGCTTCACACCTCTTCCCCACGCCTCCCTTTCTGTATCTCTCCGCCTGGCTGCTCAACCGCATCCTTTATTATGCCCTGTAGTCATTATACCTTTTAGTAATAAACTGCTAAACATAAGTAATGGTTCCCCGAGTTCTGGGAGCCATTCTAGCAAATTATCAAACCCAGGGAGGGGGCACAGGAACCCCAATATATAACAGCCAGTCAGGACAGTGACAATGGGGACTTGTGTCTGAAGTGAGGGCGGTCTCGCAGGACTGAGCCCTGCGCCTGTGGGATCTGACGCTCCCTTCAGGTACACAGAACCAGAGCTGAAGTGAGTTGTAGGACACCCCGTTGGTGCTGGAGAATCGCTTGATGTATAGAAAACCCACACCTCCGGCGTTAGAAGTGAAACTGTGGTGTGAGCCTAAAGGAAACCACACTGAGTTTTGCTTGAAGAATATGGGAACAGTGGGGAGTGAAGATTCAATGAGAAATGAACACCGTCATCATCAGAGGAACTTCCCAGAACTTGAGCAAGACTGGGGTAAAGAGGGGGAAGTTGTGTTTTAGTGAGCTCAAGCTTAAACGATGGAAACTGCTGATGCATCAAAAGAAAATGGGCTTTGAAGTAAAATTAGATTCAGTCCAGCCCTTGCTATGCTTTCTGCCTCTCCCTGCAGACCAGGGGACAAATTCTGTCCTCCCTTCCGTCTCTTCCCCTGCCCCTCAAATGGTCTGAAGGCTCTGAGCACTCGGCCTTTCTTCTCTACCTCTGTTTCCCCACCTGTAGAAATGGAGATGACAGTGCTGCCTGCTCCCTGCTCAGGGCCCCTCAGTCATTCCTTCTCCCCCCCCCCCCCCCCGCCTTCCCTTACACCACCTTTCTCCATATCACTTTCCACCCGGTGGCCGAGTGTGTGCTGATTTGCTGGTTTTGCTTCTTTCGCTTCACTAGCACCCAGCTCCCGGAGGGCAACAATGTGTTCTGTTCACTGATACAACCTCCAGACCCCCAGATTAGTCCTCAAAACATGGCAGGGGTCTGACAAATACTTGAAGAATATGGGAACAGTGGGGAGTGAAGATTAAATGAGATGACGTACGCAGTGCATCTATTCCATAGTAAGGACTTAGCATGTGCCAATCCTGTCCCTTATACATCCCTGAGCATGTCCTACATTTCACAGAGACATTTTATGCATATTGGATAGGGACATGTGTTCTGTGCTTTGGCTGACACATATGTAAAGTTGAAGTGATCCCACATCATCTGTCTATTTTAAAATTTTGTTCTGTTTTCCATTTATTTTAGCTGGAAGCTATTCCTCACCTTTTTAGAAATGTGCTTCATAAATGTGTCTTTGGTGAGGCATCAAAGTGGCTCGGGGCAAGGAGGTCAAATGTTACTCTCACATCTAGCAAGGCCCCTTCTCTCTGAAATGAACGCTATCTCCCTTCCTCATCTGGTGGGCATGCGGCTCGCAGCCCCCCAGGTACAGGCAGGCTTGCTGTCATGCAGTACAGGTGTTCTTAAGGATCACCAGGAAGCACAAATTTGCACAATGAAAACCATAGTGCTTGTGGGAAAGATGGGGTTAGAGGCATAAACCCCACACTTAAAAAAAAAAAAGACTCCCATAAAAATGGTAGCCCAATTTTACACATGAAAAATGGTTTTGAAAATTCATAAATACTACAAGAAATATGGTACTTTATCTGGAAATGTCCTGATGCTTGCTTGTGGAGATTGGCACCAAAAAGGTTGTGGCTTGTGAGTTATGGTGACCTTGTGCAGGAAGGTGATCTGGAATCCACAGAAAGTTGCAACAAAGGACATGGATGGGCGTGGCTCAAAGCATGGTGAGCGAACTTAGGTAACCAGAAGTGTTTAAGGAGTGTGGTGTGCATTCTGTACATTTCTATGCTGCTCTGTTAGCCTTGTACAGTTGTTAGTGTGTGTTTTAATTCTCAGTTGAGGATATGTTTATTTTCCTTTTTTTTTCTTTTTACTGATTTTAGAGAGAGGAAAGGAGGGGGAGAATGAAAGATAGAGAAACATCAATGAGAGAGAGAGAAACATGGATCAGTTACCTCCTGTATGTACACTGGGGACTGAACCTGCAACCTGGATATGTACCTGAATCGAACCTGCCACCTTTCGGTGCCAGGAAAATGCTCCAACCAGCTGAGCCACACTGGCCAGGACTAGCCGTGTACACTTTTCTGCATTCCCCCAGTGTTTCTCCCAGGCTAAATCACACATAAGTAAACGTGAAATTCGTGTCATGCTCAAATTGTTCCCTACGACACCAATTGCACTGGAACCAATTTGCATTTCTGAAACAATCACTATAGCAGAACTGACTGTCTACCCAAACTCACACAGGGGATTCTCAATGGAGCTGGGCGTAGATTATGCTCAACTCTCCTGATTCGCATGGCCGCGTCTCACTTTCAGCCTGAGAGAAGATGGGGAAGGGGCAGCATCTGAGATGTGGTAAAAGTTTCATTAACCAGGAAGCAATTCAAAACCTCGTATATTTAGAATTAGTGGTCTTCAACTTTTCGAAGGAGCCAATCACAAGAAACAAGCTGATATGTGGAAGTTAGCCAAGTAAAATCGAGAATGTGTCCTGGAATGAGATTTACCCGTCCCCTGAGCCTTCCGCACCTGTGGTCGTGTGTAATAAAAGTTGGCATTTGGAATGGGGACTCTGAATCGTGATCCTGAATGCTTTCTGCATCACGAATCAAGAGTAAACAGTGCTCAGTGCGCAAACAGCTTAAGGAAGGAAAGCAAACCAAAGCCTTTGAAAAGGAGGTTTAACAAGAATAACCAAAACAAGAATTTTTATAATCCACTTAACCAGAAAGCCCATTCCAGTTCCCAGAGGTTGGCCTGTGCAGGCCCACAGAAGTCGTGCCCTCCAAGCCTGTGAGAGGTACCACAGCTTAAAGTTCTGGAGAAATTGCCTGGGTGGTTTAAATTGTCCAGGACGATGCTGCCTCTCTGCTTCCTTCCACCAACCCTTGATCACTTCCTGCTTCACCAAGCAGGATCAGCACACAGTAAGCAAATAGTCAATGGCTACAAATCTATATTGAGCAGATGAGGAATCAAAGGAAAATGTTATAGATGGAAAGCTGGATAGATCTGAAGTGTAATAACCAGGCTCAGGGGATCGGAGTTTTATTTCCTTTTGATACAAGGACCTTAATGGGGCCCCTCGCCAGCTATAAGAGCCATTATCACAGTGTAATGGAAATGTTCCTTGAGCCTATGGCTTCTTCCAGCCAAGACTTCCACCCATACGTTGCTTACATTAGTTAATTAGTACTCCTTAGTTCCCAAGGGATGCTTGGAAGCACTGTGTTCTGGAAAGGGGAAGATGAACAGCAATACATCCACACCACCACCGCCATCATCATTATCATCATCACCATTATCACCACCAGCAGCATCAACATTATTATCATAGCCACCATCATTATCATCAACATCATCTCATGGATTTGACAGGCATCTATCAGACCCATCATCTATCAGACCCAACCTTAACAAACCAATTGGACACATACCTCCCTCAGAGGTATGCAGTACAAGGTAGAATGAAGAGTTCACTCATTTATTGATATATTAGAGGCCCAGTGCATGACATTCATGCACTGGGGCTGAGGGTGGTGGTCCCTCAGCCTTGCTTGTGCCCTCTCACAGTCCAGGACCCCTTAAAGGATGTCCACTTGCTGAGGAAGCCGGAGAGGCTCCTGCCACTGCTGCTGTGCTCGCCAGCCATGAACCCAGCTTCTGGCTGAGCAGTGTCCCCCCTGTGGGTGCACACTGACCACCAGGCGGCAGCTCCTGCATTGGGCGCCTGCCCTCTGGTGGTCAGTGCGCATCAGAGCGACCCCTTGTTCTGCCATTTGGTCAATTTGCATATTATCCTTTTATTATATAATATTAATTCCAAGGTTTTTGGAATCCTATTCTGTATTAGCCTGATAGGTACAGACAGAATGAAAAAGACATAGCACCTACACAAGGCACACCCAGTCCAATGGCAAAGGAGAAACAAAGGAGAAACAAAGGAGAAACAAAGGACAAGCATTATAATTTAAGTGCCATAAGAGAAAATTAGTTCCAGATTCTTTCTTTTTGTTGTTGTCAACATTTACAGGTTTATTTTAGTGCCTTCTTTTGTGTTGGGCATTGTTTCATATTTCCCCAACCCTTAAGAACCTCAGAATCATGTGCAAGAAGCTTACCTGTTAAATATACCAATTCTTGGGGCTTGCTCCCACAAATTCTGGTGCTCAAGGGCTCTGCTTGGATCTGTTTACAAGAGCTCCCAGCTGAGTCTCACACAGCTGGCCTGGCTCTGGCTCTGGCAAGGGCGTCCTGTTTGGGAACCCATCCTCGGTGCCACTTTTCTTAAACGTGAAGTTTGGCTCCTTCACTCCATCTGCTATTGTATTACTAGTGATGTAAGTCAGCTTCTTCCCCAGGAATGGAAGCTCCCTGACGGCAGGGTCCTCTCTCACTCATGTTTCATCAGTGAACCAAGCTTTACATGTGTGCTCCGTGGGACCGCAATGCTTGTTGAGAGAGGTCAGGCTCTAGGGAGGTGGGTGTGAATGCAGGTGTGTGTATGAGACGTGGACCTTTGTTAAAAGCAAATCTTTGCATTAGCTGTGTCAGTGTGATTTACTGTAATGGAAGCCAGTGCAGCTTGAGAAGAGGTCTTGCCTTGAAATGGAGCGAAGTTATGGATGGGCAGAGCTGCCCAACACTTTCCTGGGAAATACTTCAGTGTCATCCTCAGCTAATAGGACTCGTTTCACTTCTGTTAAACACCATGTAGAGGCCATTGTGATTTCTCCTGTGGAGTGGTACTAGCAGAGTACTTGTTGGTCCAAGGTTCTAATTGCCCAAGAAAGCAATAGGTAATCATCCCCAGCCCCCTGTCACTCACCCCCACATCCGGTACTCACCAAGACTGCCCAGCCTCTCTTCTCACTGTGACTTCAGTCTGTCCCTCTATCGCTGCTTCGGTAAAGGCCCTTCCAGCTCTTGTAATGGCCCCAAACTGGCCTCTCTGCCTCCACTCTGGCCTCTCGTGTTCCTGTTGCCCCAGTGCAGCCGAACTGACCTTCCCAAAGTGCAAACATGAGGGAGTCACTCCACTGACTCCCAGCCCTCCTTGTCTCCAGGCCCAGCTCAGGGTCAGACCAGGCCTCACAGCCAACACTCCTGGTGGGTCTGACACACACTCACTCTTCCTCCTCATGCCCAGTAGGATTCATCCCACTTTGATGTTACAATTTTTAAAGTTTTTTAGAAATTACTTGTTTAAGTAAATACCTATCTTTTCTTCTAGACTTTGAATCCTTGAGGGCAGGGCTGTCTCACAAAGTCAGGTCAGGGTCTGACACAGAGTAGGGGACTCAGCGACGGCTGGTGGAGGGGATGGGGAATGACAAACTGCCCATTTCGAGACTGCCAATGGCTCCCCTCGGGGAATGTGAGATGCTCTTGATGTGACTGTGAGGCCCGCAGTATAAAACCCCTATCCTTCCTTCAGGGAAGGCTTACAGAAATGTGTACTCATGGGGAGGCCTGCAGGGATGTACTCTATCAGATTAATAGGTATTATTATTATCATCCCTATTGTATATGTGGGCAAACAGAGCCCCTGGGGTTCAGTTGGCCAAGGCCACATTAGCTGTGGCAAGTACCAGAGCCAGGATTTGAACCTATGACTGTCTGACTCCACAGTCTGAGTTCTTGCCATCACTCTGGACCGCATCCCTCTGGCAGTGGGAAGGGAAGCCTATGGCGGATGGAGGGGCAGCTTGGATCACATTGTCGCTACATCCCGTAGGGCCTACGCTCGCTCGGTGAGCACTGGTTTTTACTTCCCTTATATGGTGAAAAGAGAGATGCCCGTTCCCCCCCATTCCTGCAGACGAACAGACGGGTGCTAATTTGGTAAGTGCAAATTGTCTGGCTCCGGTTCCATCCACCATCTGCCCGCTTGAACTAGTGAAACCAGGGTGACTTGTAATTATGCCCAGTTCTCTTCACAAGGTCCTTCCATCCCTTCGGATGAGTTTATCCTCTTTCTATTTTAAGAAAGAGCTTCACATAGCAAGGCATTCATGGAACATGTCCAAGAACCAGAGTAGAAAGTGATATTTGAAGCCAAATCAATCACACAGACAGAACCCTTAAACGAGATGCCGGGGACCCAGGCTGGTCCCACTCTTCCCAGTGGGAATTGCTGAGCCACAGGAGACAGTCACGGCGGCGTTCAGGGCCTCAGTTTCCCCTCCAGGGCACTGGCATTCGGAGCCCTCACGGCAGAGAAAGTGGCACACTTTGCTGTCTGTGTGGCAGGCCCGCTCCTGCTGCTTCGGTGGCGGTGTAGAGGGACCGTCCCCAACTTCCCATCCTCAGCCTCCAAAAGAAACTCCTCCAACCCTGCAGTAAGACTCCCCGCCTCCCCAGCCTGCTAAAAATCAGAAGCTGAATTTCATCTTATTCGCACCACAGCTAGGATAGAGCTGCTTGAAGATCCACTTCCCTGCTCTTTATAACAGCCTCTCCCTCCCCCCCAAGATTTTAAAAACTAAAACGTGCCGAAATGATGAGAGGGTCAGAAGGCTAACAGAAGCAATTTACCCAGCCCAAAGCCATCATTTAACCCGGCCTCCTCATTCTCATCCGAGAAGTACTTTCCATTCATTTACCTCGGGCTGTCTCCTGCCACTTCTCCCTCCTGGAGGCTGCTCATCCCAGGGACACCGCCCCTGGCAAGGAGGGGTTGCCCTTCGAGTGGGGGTGGTCCCCCTTGGAAGAGCAGAAGTGGGCCAGCTGGGAGGTGGGTGGGCACGAGTGTGCCTGGCCCCATCGAGCATCCTTGGGAGAAGGAGGCTTCCTGTGCTGGTAGGCGCTCCATCTTTGTCGCCTCCTCCTGTCACTCCTCTGCCAGCCCGTCACACCTCCACCCCATACTCCAATCCCTGAAACTGGCACATGCGCCCGTCCCACCGTCGGCAGCCAAGTTAATTTTTTTTAAGTCACTCTTTGACAAAACTAAGAGAGAAAGCTGGCTGTTTCACTGGGTGGTTTTCTTTAGCAACACTGAAATGTCTAACATGTAAATGTGTGGTGCTTGCGAACTTAAATATGTCGCCTCTGGACCCGCCTTCCTGGGGAACATCTGCTCTCAGAGGCCCAGAAGTGGAGACCGCAAAGTTGCATGACTTATCTTTCCCCGGAGAAATGGCAAGTGTGTTTCTCCCCCTCACAGTCACAGCTATTTCTCCGCATCAGAACCCCAGCCCGCGGCAAACGTCTTCACGCTTCCAAATCCAGGCTCCCACACAGAACTTGAGACTTCAAACGTGACAACATGGTGCCACCCGTGTGCAGTCCTCCGTTCCCGACTGGCTCACAGCTTCTGAATGTCTCACGTGGGGACATGGGGCAAGGAGACTAAGAACCCGCACCATGACGTTACGTACACCCAAATTCGGTAAAGAACCTGGGGTACGCTCCCGGAAGAAGGGCTACATGCAGATCTCCCCATAGGTAGAGTCTGGCCAAGAACTTGAACAATTGAGAACACTGCATCTGGGGCTGGCTGACAATTTGGTGTGCAAGGAGACGGCGCCACAGACAAGAGGAGATGCCTGTGGAGACCCTGAGGTATAGCAGAAAGAGCGATGGGCCTTCTGTCTCCTTGGTGACTGTGGCTCAGCTAGAAGTAGGCTCCGCCACATATCTCAGGCAACCCCGAGTCACCGACTTTCCACACAGGTGCATTCTTTCACGGAAAAGATGTTGGGAGGGAGGGAGTCCAGGGGCTCCATGGGGCTAGTGGAGCCAAGGCTCCTCTGTCTTTGTGTTCTGCCATCTTCAAGTCACCCAAAGGCCACTTCCTGGCATCCATCCTCAAGGTCACTGGGATGCCCAGATGGCTGTCTAACCTCCTGCTGTCACACCACGTTCCACGTACCAGGAAGGAAGAACAAGAGCACAGTGGCCACCCTGACACCACTGCAAGCCAAGCCAGCTCCATCTTCGCAACCATCCCCTGAGAATAAGACGTTTCTGCTGACATCTCTGTGGCCAGGACTTAGCCCTGTGGCCACACCTAAGTGGATGGGATACTGGGAAATAGCACCCTTTAGCCAGGTGCATTGTGACATTGAAAAAAATGCGCCTTTTCTACTAAGAAGAGAGGAAACACTGGATAGGAGGTGGCAACTGGCGGCCTCTGCTTTCCATTCATGGAAAGAAGTGTTGATCCTAACTATGTACACATCAAGTTATCCCAGCTTCAGCTCTACTGACATTTGGGGCCAATTGGTTCCTTGTTACGGTGGGCTATTCTATATATTATAAGATGCTTTGCAGCATCTCTGACTCTACCCATTAGATGCCGATAGCACCATCATCAGCCCCAGCACTTGTGGCAACCAACAATGTCTCCAGACAATGCCATATGTTCCCTGGGGCACAAAACCAGCCCTGGATGAGCACCACTGGTACACGTGAAAAGGGCATTAAATTAGATTGTATACATAATTTGCATACAGAAAGAGCATGGATTTTATGCCTGTTCACCTTGGGGTAACACTATAAGAAGCAATGGACTTAAACTAAATGCTTTGCTGAAAGGCAACGTGATAGACTTTAAGAGTCAAGTGTACTGGGTGATACTCTCAGGGTTCCAAAGAGTGAACTGAGAGCACAGGGAGGAAACTGACCTACTAGTGTTTCCTCTGGCCTGCCCAAAGCTTGGAACTGCGGAGACAATGTCCTTTGGCTCATGCAACTCTCCTCCTCCCTCCCTGGGTTTCCCCACACCAGATTCCCTCTGCCCGGGGCCCCTCCTCTGCTCTGTGCACAGCTGACCCTCTGTTTGAATGTCATGGACTCAAATTCACCACACATCTGAGTCCACCTGCCTCCCCACGGACTGGTTCCTCTTCTGAATTCTACTTATACAGTCCATATGTATATACTAGCCTATTCACTTTTGTTATCACTCTTCTGTTAAGGTAGGGGACGTGTCTTTTTATTCACCTGTATTAACCAGCACCTGGCACAGTAAAGTGCCATTAAAGATTTGATGAATGAGCCTAAACCAGTTTGGCTTAGTGGATAAAACATTGGTCTGCAGACTGAAAGGTCCCAGGTTCGATTCCGGTCAAGGGCATGTACATTGGTTGCAGGCACATCCCCGGTAGGGGGTGTGCAGGAGGCAGCTGGTCGATGTTTCTCTCTCATTGATGTATTTAGCTCTCTATCCCTCTCCCTTCCTCTCTGTGGAAAATCAATAAGATACGGTATATTTAAAAAAAGATTTGATGAATGAATGAATATAAAAGTGGAGGTGAAAGAGAGTGCATGCACAGCGTGTGAGGAAGTTGGTAAGGGGGTGAAGGAGAGAATTGGAACATAGACCAGGGCAAAGGCCACACCTGAGCTCACAAAAGCCAATAAGTAATGAGAATGGTTTACTTTCACAGACTTAATATTTTCAGTCAATTATACCCAGAATAAGGAAATCAATGAGATATAATCACAAGAACCTGCAATATAATATGGGAGATAAAACACACATCCTAATAATTACAATAAAGGTTAAAATGCCAAAAGTGTGCTTTTTAAAAAGAAAAAGAAAAAAAGGGTTAAACTGTTTTGAGAGTTATACAGGTTCTTGCTGTCTGTGGGCATGGAGCTTCAAAGGGCAGCATTGCAGGGAGGTTTTGCAGGATGGATAGGAGTTGGGTAGGTAGAAGACAGGATGTTCCTTAGTCTTAAATTCTTTTTTCCTCTCTCTTCTGCTCTAAAATGCTGGTTTCTTTTCCATGCAACTGAAGACTTAGAAGTCCTAAGAAATATAATCAGTACTGGGCTTTATATGCAATGTTTTTTTTCCTTCCTGACCTGGGGAGAAGGCACAGAGAGGATGTGAGAGGTGAAATTGCCAGAATTTAACAACTAACGGAGTGGGAAGCAGGTATTAGGAAGCAGACTGAGGGTCTGAGCCTAGATGTCTGGGAGACTGATGGTGTCCTTCACACAGATGGGAGGGAGATAGAAGGAGAGCAAGTATTAGGGAAGGTGCTGCTGCATTAGGCACTGACCCTGAGTTCCCACCTCTAAGCCTGGCTGGAGACATCAGGCAGCCCATGTCCCTTACTGAGTGGAGGACACGGGGCCGAGGGTGGCTTCTGCGCTGCAGGAGGCCAAGTGAACCCTAGTCTGAGCCGTCTTCGAAGGCCTCTGCATAGTCCTTCATCTCCTGGTCTGCTCATAGCTCAGACACAACAAATAATCAGTTCCGGTGTTTACTTTCAGACCTGTCTTCCAACACTTTCTCACCACACCTCTCCCCAAGGCATCTGTCCCTTAGTCCCTGTACCAATTTCCCCCTCTGTAGTCTTTCCTCCCTTATTTCCATGTCCCAAAGCTGGGAAACCCCATTTTAACTGAGGAAGGAAGAAAAATTTACAGACCCTGTTCACGTCAGCTTCCTCCTCCAATGTATGCACAAACACACACACATCTGTTCTCTCTCCCCCTCTCTCTCCATCAGACAGACTTACCTGGTCAGCAACATTCTTCCCCTAGACCAGGGGTGGGCAAACTTTTTGACTCGAGGGCCACAATGGGTTCTCAAACTGAACGGGAGGGCCGGAACAAAAGCAACCTTACCATGCTGACACTCTCATCTTGGGTTGCTGGTGAAGGAGCGGAGGGGAGAGCAAGAGAACCCTCTGCTCTTTCGGGTCCGCGGGCCGGATAGAACAGCCAAATGGGCCGGACCCGGCCTGCGGGCCGTAGTTTGCCCACAGCTGTCCTAGACCCTGGTCAGAAAACTGCGGGTCACGAGCCACATTTGGCTCTTTGGCCCCTTGAGTGTGGCTCTTCCACAAAATACCATGGCCTGAGCAAGTCTATTTTGAAGAAGAGGTGTTAGAAGAAGTTTAAGTTTAAAAAATTTGGCTTGCAAAAGAAATTTCAATAGTTGTACTGTTGATATTTGGCTCTGTTGACTAGTGAGTTTGCTGACCGCTGCCCTAGATTCTAGGGCAGGCGTGGGCAAACTACGGTCCACGGGCTGGATGGCTGTTCTAAACTATTGAAATAATTTTTTTTTAAAAGACCGTACCCTTTTATGTAATGATGTTTACTTTGAATTTATATTAGTTCACACAAACACTCCATCTATGCTTTTGTTCCAGCCCTCCGGTCCAGTTTAAGAACCCATTGGGGTCCTTGAGTCAAAAAAGTTTGCCTACCCCTGCTCTAGGGCCTAGAGTGAACCTTGAAGAAATTTTCAGCTACTCCAGGGAAAGCAAGCCAGGTCACATATGGATTCCCTTGCAATTTTCTCCATTGGCTCTCCATTAGCTCTACATGACACCGAGCACAGCCACACTCTACACCATTCACCAGGCTCAATCATGAATGCATATCACCTCTTTGCAGTCCTTCTGCAAAGCACTGCAGCTGCTGTTGCATTTTCTGGCTACAGGCAAGAGAGGGAAAGATGTAGTCACCCTAATTCTCCCCTGTCTCGGCCTCTGTTCTCTAAGGACCTACTGGGTATCCATCCTAGCTTCTAAGAAGGGAATTACAATTGGAATTTCACAACCAAGAAAACTGAGTCACCTTGGAGTTAAGGTCTCCAAGAACTGATTTTCAAAGAGCCTTCAGCACTCAAAGGGTCTTTGGGCCCTATTCTCTGGCTCAGTGGATGATTGCCTGTCCCATCCACAAAACTTCTTTTAGCAACTACTACCCCCGGTACATGCATATTTATTTACTTACAAATTATAGCCATGTACATCTACATAAGCATTATGCACCATATAAATAGATATAATCGTTATAACAGATATGATAGACATACTAAAAAAATAGACATTTAAAAAGGAGAAGATAAAGAATAAATATAACTGGAAGTTCCACTATGTTTTCCTACTCCCAATGGGTGATCTCATGCACCTCCTGGGGCACACATTTGTTTTGAAAACTCACTGTGCTCACCCATGAGGTAAGCATCACTGCCACTCACCAATATTTCCCACCCCCCTTCCCTTCCAGACATGGGGGAGGATTGTACTTCCAGCTCTTGAAAGTACAACTGGCTATGTGAGTTGCATGTCCAATAAAGCTCACTTTTGCTTGGAAGCCTCACAAGCCATAATTCTCCATGTCCTCTCTTCTCATGCCTAAAAAAATCCCGATGCCTCCTGTTGAAATGTAGTGTCATAGATGGCCATCTTGGAACCATCATGTGGTTAAATGAGCAGACACTGCTAAGCCATGCTGCATTTGAAATTTGGGAGTTGTTTGTTACTGCAGCAAAACATAACCTATTTTGCCTGATACTATTTGTGAAGAACCAGATGCCATCACAATCATGGGTTTGCTTCTGAGAGCTGAACTCTCCCAAATGGTATTTCTCCTTGGTAGTGACAGCCAGAGTGCCACAGAGGGAGGAAGAACAGGTAACTGGGCAAAGGATAGGGTCAAGACATAAGAAATGGCCGAGAGTCTAAAGAGCAAACCTGGAGTCCAAAAGGTACCATCTGCGCAGACTTGCCCAGGGATTGATGGGCAGTCTCCGTTCTAATCCAAAGTCTATCCCTGAACTGGGCTAAAGATCTCTTAGGTCAGAGAGTAAAAAATGACTCTGTATTTCTGGTTGCTTCATGCCCTGTGTCTTCCTAATAGAAAAAAAGTTCAAATATATAAATCCTTCTCCTTTCGGCTACTCTTTCAGCTCCTAAGGCAGTGGATCACTGTCTTTAAGAAAATTTCAGGGGAATTAAATTGTAAAAGTACATATATCACTGAAGCTACCTTTCCATTGAATCTAATACATTGGTAGCTGATTCTCAATCCCCCAGATTGGCTGACACAAGGACTGCTCTTAGTTACACCATGGGATCCCAAGTGGTTAAGAAGAGGAAATTGGGAATTCTCTTTTAAAGCTGATAGTTGGTTTTATGTATTGGTTCAGCTGTCCTAACAGAGACTAATAATAGTAACTCATACCAGATAGAACATTTTTTCCTTTCTTACACATCAGTTTGCAGGTCCTTGTCTGTGGCATCTCTGATGCACAGTATTGTTTCTGGTTCATTCCGCCTTTCTCCTCTGCCACCTTTACCATTGAGCTTCCATTTCACGGTCTAAGATGGCTGCCCCTGTTACCACCTCCAGGCCCACTTTCCAGACAACAGGAATAGGAGAAAAAAAGCACAGCCTTCGTCTTCTGGGCATGAACCAGAAGCGGTGTACATCACTTTTGCTCACATCTCATGACCAGGATTTAATCACATAGCTGAACTTAACTGCAAGGAAGGCCCGGAATATAGTCTCTAGTTAGGTGGCCACTGACTAGCTAAATTTTGGACATGCTATTATTAAAGAAAGAAGAGGAGAAGGTATATTGGTGGACTGCTAGCAGCCTCTAGCTCCTTGGTGAGCCACGTGGTCTTTATCAGGAAGCTTTTCCTCTTTACCTCTGCCCAAGCCCATGAGTTCCCACAGTTCCCTGCACTGCTGGTCAAACACGCACTCTGTGCACTGTAAGTGCCTTCCTGTTCTTCCCTATGTCCCACAGGGTGAAGCTTCATGAATTCAGAGGCTATATTCATTCTGGTTTCCCTTCTGTCCCCAAGCACCAGCACTTTGCAGGTGCTTAACCAATATTTTTGGCTAAGTGAATGGCTGGATGATATGAGAAAGGACAGTGATTATTAACCTATGACTCTTCTCCATCTTTCCCTTCCTACTGCCCTTTAGTTCAGCCTACCTTTGCTGCCTCTCAGTCTTTGCCGGCGGCTCTGTCTTTGCTTCCTTCCTCTAGGCCAAGCTCACTCCAAAGAGACCAGTGTCGAAGGGAAGAGGAGAGAGAAAAGGAGCAGAGGGCTAGTGTTGGGAAGACCTTTTGTGGTACCTTTTGCTCTGTGAGTTTTTTAGTAACCACACTGCATAAAAACGTGGCTGGGAAAGAAAAGTGCATTTAAGAAGCATCACTGTAGATGGCATTAAAAAAGGCAAGGAAAAGACAGATATTATTTGGAAATTTAAAAATTTATTAGATTTTCCATAACCTAAACACTGCCTTGTGACTAGACAAGTTGTGGCTCAGAGGAAATGACTCAAGACACTAGGAAAATGTCAGAGAAGCGTAAATCTCAGAAAAACTTCCTAACAATTCCTGCATGCTTTGAATCCTTAGGAAAAATGAACAACCCTATAAAAAAATTGAAGTATATGCCAGTGATTTTCAATTTTTTTTCAGGTTGTTTCCAAGCCTAGAAATCACGATATGCTCTGTGATATGTGGCCCCATGAGATATTCATATTTTTAATTTCCACTTTACAAATCAAAGACAAAGTGTTTACTAGGAGATGATCTGATTATATCGTGTGTAGGAAACATAATATCACAACCAGGCATACATGTCCAAAAGAATTCATTATCAAATGAAACATTTAAAAAAAAAACTATTTCTAATTTTCCCTGTTAATACCCACATGCTACTGGTCCATCTTCATTGCAGCTGTCTGGAATATAAGTAACACCAAAATCAAAGGAAAAGATTATGAGAGAAAAACTGAAAATGAGGAAGTTTTATGCATTCACTGAATGTTTTCTGTAAATTGGGAACTATCTCTAGGCTGTAAGCTCCACAGGGGAAGTGGTGAGGACTGTCTCATTTGTGGAGCTGTTTCAGTTCCAGGTACAGTTCTGAAATCTTCTAAAAACAAAAGGATATGTGTGGCCTTCTCTTTCATTTTTGTTAGGGAACCTCTCGCTCCAGCTGGAGCGTCATTTGAGAAGGAATGGACAACAGCAGTGCTCAGAGCTTTTCCTGTCTAAGCTCTTCTTTTGTTGGTGAACATGCGAAAGGTCGCAGGGCCACCTTAGCCCCTACTGGTCCTGAGAGACTGAATGACACACTCAGGAAGCATGAGGTCACAATCCCAAGCCCTCCTGTGATGTTTGGAGGTGACCCTGGATAAGTGACCTGCTTCTGAGTAAGGTTTGTGGGAGGGTTCTTGTTGTTTTGTGCAACATTTTTAAACATTAGAATAACAATAGAATAAAATAAAATAATGTTTTATTTGCAAAACCCAATATACTGGGCTTTTTTCCTTTTCTTCTTATTTCAGTTATTTATTATTTTCTTTTTTATTAATATATTTTTATTACATAGATAGTTCATTAATGATATTTTATAATAATTAAAGTCCAAACAGTAAAAATAAAAATCCCTTTGACTACCATCTCAAAACCAGTACACTCCTCAAAGGTGACAACTTTTCCCTGGTTTGTATCTTTCCAGATCTTTCTGTATATTTTGCATATAAACACATATGTATCTAAGTATCTATAGTTTTACCTTGCTCTTGTGTTTGCTTTTTTCTCTAAATGGTTATACTATGATACCTTTTGTTCTGTGAGTTGCTTTTATCATTTGGAATATGCCTTAAAGTCCTTATCATGTCTATCTGTATAAACCCACCTTACAGTTTTAACCACTTGTGGTATTCCACAATACTGGTGTGCCATAGCTCCCTTACCTGGGTGTCCTACTGCTGGACATTTCGATGGTTTTTAATCTTTAGTTTATGTACACTGCTGCCAATAGGCATCTTATTTGTGCCCCACTGTATACACTGAAGAATGTTGCTCTAAAAAAGATAGGAAGAAATGGAATTGCTAGGTCAAAGGGCATGAACCCTTTATGAAGTTTTCATAAACACTGACAAATAACTCTCAATGTGTTTGTACCATCTGCTCTTCCACAAGCACTGGAGGAGAAAACTGGTTTCCCTAAACTCCTGCCCTCACCATCAAACTTTAAAATGACTGCCAACCAGATGAGTGAGGACAGTTTCCCACTGTCATTTTATTCTGCCCCGTCGTATTTTGAATGTTGAAGGTCAACTATGTTGCTGCTATTTAAGACAGTTTTCCTCACTGCTTTATTCCTACCCTCCTATAAACAAGGAGACACAACCTAAACAGCTGGTAGGGGCAGATAATTAGACTACATTTCCCAGACTCCTTTGCAGTTATATAAGGCCTTGTTACTGGGCTCCAGCCATGGGAACATAAAGTGGAGTGATGTGTAATACTTCCTGATGGACCTATGAAAACCTTCCACTTGCTGTCTCCCTGCTCCGGTCCCCTGCACTGGCTTGATGCAAACAGACATGGTGATCCTGGAAACTACACCTTGAGAAAAGATGCCT
The DNA here is from genome assembly GCA_963924515.1 of Vespertilio murinus. Lineage (NCBI taxonomy): Eukaryota > Metazoa > Chordata > Mammalia > Chiroptera > Vespertilionidae > Vespertilio > Vespertilio murinus. The sequence continues at coordinate 54,133,684 of OZ004712.1, read as the reverse complement.
GGGTCCTTGAATAACCACTTGGGGAAGAGAAACCCTCCAATGCAGGACACCTGTTTCAGATTTAATGTGAGCAAGAAACAAACGTCTATCATGTTTGAGCTTTGGTGGTTTGGGATAGTAGCCATCAATATGCTAATACAATACAGTAAGGATGAAGTCATTAAAATGAGTGCTATGAAAAAGTGCAAAAAGAATCAGGGAAGTTCCCTGGGAATTTAGGGATATCTCCCAGGGCAGAATACTCCATCTTGAAAACACCAAATAATTAGGAGCTCTCAGAGGACAGAATATTCACAGCTTGGGTAGGAAAGGGATTTCATCCATTTCCTGGTCCCTGCTGTGACCTGAGAATCATCACTCACTGGGAAGACTGTGTTTTGGTCAGTGTTCAGGCCTTTGAGACTGCTCCCTCGGAAATGTTCTGTCAGCTCTCAAGGTCAATAACTGCAGAGTCAATGCTGAAGAATTGTTTCATCCAAGGTCAAAGAGGACCCAGAAGGCCATTTGCTAGTAGAATGCCCCCATGAGCATGGGGCCAAGGGTGAAGCTGCCACACAGCTACCAGGCTTCCTACTGAGGCTGACTGCAGAGAAGACAGATTGCCTTAGGAAGGCTCATGCTAGCGTTTCTTGTAAAGCAGTCCTGGCCAGGAGGCTGTCAAAGCTACTCGTGCAGCCTGTTGTCCAATGGTTACAAAAGGAAGCCAACCCACCCCTCCAGGTGACTTGTCACCCACGGAGCCCTTCCTCATTCTAGATAAGAAATGAGGTTAAAGTCTTCATGCCCTGATCACATCCAATAATGATGAAAAGTAGTCCCTGTCTCTAGCTACCACCGGGAAGGGCGGGAAGAAACTTTGAAAGAGGCTCACCCATGAGTCAGATGTAAAACTTAGAAAAGATCAAGGAGCAGGGCTGTTCAGCTTTTTCTACCAAAACAGCAGTTTTCAAACACTGAAATAAATCAGGAAAAGAGAAGCAAACCTGGCTGACAGCAGGGAGCAGGGCCCAGAGTCCCTCAGCTTGCTCGGCCCCTCACCCGTGTGGATTTCTTCCCTGAGACCCTGAAGTCCCAGAGCACAGTGTGAAAGCACCCCTCAAAAGGCCATTCCGATGACCCCCCAAAGATCTATCAGGAAGCACCCCTAGAGTGTGCAGCTTCACACCCAGAGGTGGTTGACCAGCAAACCTGAGGGCAGAGAGTTTTGTCTGCTATATTCCCACTGCCTGACTTAGAGTCAGGCACACAGTAGGCACTTAAAATTCAGGGAGTGACAGAAAGAAGGTAGCTTGGTCTTCACATTGCAATCAGCAGCAGTTATAGTATATTGTGTACAAAGCACTTCCTAGTTTACAAAGCATTTCCCCTTGTACTGTCTCATGTGATTCAGAACCCACTGTGATATAATCAAGACACTAATTATCATCCTTTTAATAGAAACTGAATTTCAGAGACATTAGTTGACATGTTCAAGGTCATACTGCTAATTAAGGGCAGTGGCAGGACTGGAACCACATGTTCAGGCTCCGAGTGCCAGTGCTGCTTCTACCACCCTCAGCACTGAGATTTTCAGGGACTCCCAACATAATGGCAGTAACCATTGGTGTGATGGTGGTGTAACATTCATGAAGACCACAGCAACATGCAAAGCACATAAAGACTCCAGGCCCTGACCATCTAAGTGAGTCCATGAGCAAGCATGAGCAAGAAGCAGGTAGACATAGGGATCTGTATGTGAGAGAGAACCAACAGCCCAAGTCAGGGAACTTTCTGCTACTTCTTGTTGCCCAATTTATTCTCCTTGTGTAAAATAGGGAAGATAACTCCTTCCCCTGAATGGCCAATGCTATGAATGCATTTTCATTTGCAGAAAACTGAGCCCTAACCATAAAATAGTATAGTCTGCCTTCAAGATTTTCCTTCATTTGTTCTTCCAATCCTTCCCCTGTTTACTCTATCTCAAAAGTGAGGATTAGTCTATTTGAAAGAACCTAACCCCCCCCCCCTGTTGGGAAGCAGGCCAATGACTGAAGCCTAGGAGAGGCACAGAGCATTGAATCAAGCGTGGGAAAGACGTGGTGTTTATCTCGATGCTTTACATCCATGAGGCATATACCTGGATTATGACCACATTGGGGATAGGGCTTCGATGTATGAATTGAGGGGGACAAATTCAGTCCACACCAGAGGACCTCAAGGGGAAACCACTCATTGCCTCAGATACCTGGTTCATTCTTCAAACCAGTTTGCTTCTTCTTGGCTTCTTCCCAATAACATTTCAGCTCTCTTTGCACTACATTATTTGTCACAGCCCATTGCATTCTAGCTCCCACAGTTTTGTGGACATCTTTTACCTTTTGTCTTCTCCTCTCTTGTCTTTTGTCCTTCTTTTTCTAACCCTTTATGGTCATTTTAGTGGGGTTTTGCAAGGAAGTAAAATAAATGCAGGTATTTTTCAGTGTACCTGGTATTCCTTGAAATTGACATTTCTACACTGAAATCTTCGCTATGACTCTTTCCTAAGTAAAACCCTTCCGTTTCTCCCCATGATACACAGGAAGGACTTTCAGCCTCTTCACCAGGGCACCCGCAGTGGCAGAGGAGCATTACCATGTGTACCCCTGAGTTTCTGGGATGGAGTCCAAAGAAGTCAACCACTTGCATGAAATTACTTTAAAATCTCAAGTTTTATTTTTTTAAATATGCAAATTTTGACCCTATTCCATAATGTATGTTTATTTTAATATAAGAATATTATTTTAAATTATTGGCATATAAATTGCTTTACTTTACTTTCCTTCCCCAAGCTTCAAGTAAAGCTGACGCTTGGGAAGACATCATGTTAATCTCACTGCTTTGTGCATCCAGGAGACACATACCTCAGTTTAAGAGGCCCAACCCTTATTCTTACTGTGTCCTCAACAGCAAGGACAGTATTTGGCTCTTAGAAGATACTCACCAAGTGGTTAATGAATGAACTGAATTGAATGATCCTCAAGGAAGAATATCATTTGGGTAGGGGGGGTACAGGGGGCATATGGCATAGCAAGTAGACCATTTTTCTAGAGGGAGGAATGACTGCAGCCTAGTGAGTATGCTGTGGTGGTACCCCCAGCCTACGAGTTTCTTTAAATGCTCTTACATCTGATCATTTTCCCTGAGATCCCAGGGTGACTGTGTCCCTGGATGAGCCTTGTCATTGAGGTGCCTTCACTCTGAACCTCTCCCTGCCCCATGCTCTCACCTGCTGCTCACCCACCCCTCCTCATGCCTCCTGGAAAGATTAAAACTATGCTGCTTGTCCAAGCCAATCCTAGAAGCTAAATTCTTGGATATTCCTGGGGCTAGTCTTATACTAGGGGCATGGACAGACACTTCAACTTTAAGTGATGCAGGGACAGTCTCCTAACACAAGCAATCTTCTACTAATCAGACTTATTTCCCTGAGTGACTGTCCTCTCACTATGCAAAGGGCCTTGGGAGAAATGTCATGGAGACTTCAACCTCCCAAGGTGAATACATGTAAACACAGCTACCTGCCTTCTATAGCAGGAGACATGAGAGGCTACTGCTGGGTAGGAATTCCCACTGGAATTAATACAGATTATTTTTGCAACTGCTAACTAGCTTCTAGGAAGAGAAGGCAGCTAACAACAGTCCTTTTGGTGCTCCTTTCTGAGTCTTATTTTGGCCCCATAAGTACATGCACCTAGCTTGAGAGCATCTTCTCACCTATTTCTCCTTCCCATCTCTTTCTTCCCCCTCCTTTCACCAAAGCCCCAAAAGGCACAGGAATGTGAGAGAGATTGGACTGATCAGCTGGGGGAAAGCATTCCAAGTCTCTTGAGTAAAATGTCTGAAATTAAAACTTTTGGAAGATAAGCAGATCCCACCATTAATGGAAACTTTAGAAGTAATAATAATAGGGAATACATGTTAACTCATTTATTCCTCACAGCCCTACAAAGGAGATTAGATAATTCCCATTTCACAGATGAGGATCCTGAAGCCCACCCAGAATTCACACAGCTGGAAAATGCTGGTGCTGAGTGTGAACCTAGACTGCCAGGTTCCAGAAGTAGGCCTGTAGGGAAGGGAAGATACCTTTCTACTACCTGCCTTAGGATTTCAGCTGGGTCTGTAGTCTCTGTAACGAGACAGATGAACGAGAGGAAAGCACAGAGTTATTTAATGCACCAGGGCCTACGTAAGGAAGTGAAGACCAAAGATGTGGTTAACTTGAATATTTTTATACTAGGTTTGATAGAGAGTGAAGAGCCCTGGGAAAATGTGATGAACAAAGGGGTATGAGCTAAGAGAGGCAAACACAGGGAGACTTAGCCAAGCCCATTTGTTAGGAATCCTCTGGGCATCCCTCCATCTTCGGCTATAAGGTCTCCCTTTTTCTCCAGATACAGAGAGAGCACCTTTCTCACATGAAGGTCTATGACCTGCCTCAGAGGCAAGTCTTTCCTGCACCTGCTACTTCCCAAATCCCTTCAGCTTGACGTGGTCACTGTGCCAAAGGGCCATGGCTAGGGTGGCGTGTCCTGGGCCCGCCAGGCTCTTACCTATGACAGTCCCTCGTGAAGTAGAAATGGAGCATCTCTCTCAACAGCTCCCAGACTCTGACTTTTTTTCACATGCCAGGAAAATTTCAAAAATAATTTGGGGGAGGGGAGATCAACACCGAACTGCCAACTTTATATTTTGCCAGATAAGTACATTAAAAATAAATCCTATTATCACTATCATTTCATTTTTAAATGACTTGTTAACACTGCAAAATGGGAAAAAGATGATCTCAGGAAAAAAAGCATACATCAAAACAAATAAATTTAGACTTGTGAAAAACGATACATTCCCCTTGCATTCTCCATTTTGCTAAAGACGAGTGAAAATATCGGGGCCCTCAGTGATCCATTTACATCATTTGAAGCCAGGGATCAGCTCACCTGATCCATTTCCCCAGGACCCAGAGCTGAGTCTCTAGGTCCATGTGGTATGGGGGGCTGAAGAGGGACAAAGACCCTCAGCTTCAATCCTGTGTCTGGTTCTATTTGAGGCTCCCTCCATCCTAACTAGACTTTACACGCTCCCTTCAACCCAATTACTCCTGGGCCAAGAGCAGTCAGTGTGTAGGGGGAGGTGGGCGAGAGATGGAGAGAGAGAGAAATAAAATCAATGAAGCCAGTGTTCTGAGTGGGCTGTGGAGATCAAAGGTCTAACAATGAAATGGGGTAGTTAATTGCCCAAGACCGAGGAGGCCAAGCACAATTTGCTCACGGTGACTGAGAAACCGGTGGGGCTTGATGTTCTCATTCCTGTGTTTATTATTTCTTCCTCCGTTTGGGACTGCCATCAACAAGTATTCACTTAATAACTGAATCATTAACGATGAGGTTCTGGTCCTGACCATTTTACCTCCTAAATATGTTTCATGTTTCCCCCAGCCAATTCCCTGGCTCAGGCCCTCGTCATCTCTTTGGTCAACCATGGCAAAGGTACGTCCAGTGTCCCCACAGCCCATCTGTCTTCCTCCAGCCCACGCTTTCCAATATGCATCCCTTGTCATTCACCTCCTCCCTTAACACCTCTTCATTTGTCACCAACAGAATGGAGTCAGGGCGTACAAACATGGCACACATGGCACCCATCTCCTGCCACCAACACACAGAAACAGTGCCCCAACACACACACACATAAGCACGCACATGCGCGCACATACACACAGACACACACACACACACACACACACACACACACACACACACAGCAACAGTACCTCAACATACACACAGCAACGATGTCTCAACATTCACACATAGCAACAGTACCTCAACCTTAATGCACAGACATGCTCACACACACACACACACACACACACACACACACACACACAGCAACAAGGCCCTAACACACAACCATGCATGCACACATACAATAATAGTACCTCACCCCCCACACACACAGCAATAAGGCCCTAACACACAACCATGCATGCACACAGACATGCACACACACACACACACACACACACACTCAGCAACAGTGCCTCAGCACACACACATACAGCAACAGTACCTCAACACATACACACACAGCAATAGTGCCTCAACACACACACACACACACACACATACACAAAGCAACAAGGCCCTAACACACAACCATGCTTGCACACATAAAATAATAGTACCTCACCCCCCCCACACACACAGCAATAAGGCCCTAACACACAACCATGCATGCACACATAAAATAATAGTACCTCACCCCCCCCCAACACACACACACACGCCATCCTAGGCTACTCCCTACCTCATGGTCAATACTCCAGGACTGTGGACCTCACTCTAGATGGCAGACAAGCAGCTCTGGACCTCTGCTCAGGCTGTTTTCTCCATCTGGCCTGCACTCCCCTTGTCCCACCTAATTCCCATGCACCTTTAAGACCTCACTGCAGACTCAGCTTCTCAAGGAAGCACTCTGGGATCCTCCCTGGCCACCACCTCACACCTCAGTGAGGTCCCATGGATGTGGGTCTGCGGCTCGATCATGGTGGTCACTGAGCTTCCTCTCTAGGAATAAAGGTCATATATTTATCTTTGCACTTCCTATGCCCACACAGTACATGGCACAGAACAGGCTCTTTGAACCGTACATTTGTACACAGAGACCCTGGTGAGACATGGCCCCTATCCCAAGAACCGGTAAGTTACCTGAGGAGGTGATACACCCCAGGCCTGAAGTATCATAAGACAAGAGAGTGCTGGATTCCAGATAACAAAGAGCTAGGACACATGGTGGTGTGTGTTCCCAGCAACCAACCCCGAGAGGTGAGGTTGCTAAGGAAGTCTTCATGGAGGACTGAGGGAGAAAGGATGCCTGGTTCTTCCTGACCCCTGTGCTGCTCCTCACCCCAGGCCTCCACAGGCCGGCCCCAAACCGTCCACTGCTCACGAGGATGTGAAACCAAACCACAGCAGCAGCGGGAGAAGTCTCCAGCCTTTCCATCTGACAGCACAGATTTTTCTGAGTGCCAGGTTATTGAGCTTGAAATAGGTAAATGAGTCTTGGAATGACTGTTTCTAGCTATTTTTAAAGAGAGGATGGCATGACTTTATCTGCAAGCTGCTGGGATGGGATGCAATGGTGCCAGGAGGCTGGGGTATGGAGAAGAGGGTGCCCAGCTTCCGCTAGGACAGTGTTTCCCAAAGTGTGGTTCACATACCCCCAGGGGCACAGGAAGAATTTGGTGGGGGTACAAGTTGCACCGGAGTTTGGTGGGGATATGCACTACACCGTGCTTAGCTGGGCCTAATTCTACGTTCTCATGAGTCAAATCAAGACAGTCTTGTGAGGCGTGAGATGGTACGGTGTGCAAATAAATGTTATTTATAATATAACTTTTATTTATATTTTATTATGAATAATTTTATTTTTCGTTTATTGTTATTTTGTGTATGTACCAAAAAAAGAAAAAATATATATTTTGATTGTTATTAAAATACATCATTTTTTTTGATGAGGGGTACTCAGTGTTACAAAAATTATAGAAGGGGTACACATGTGTCAATAGTTTGGGAAACACTGCGCTAGGAGAAGCTCTCCCACCAGAACTTGAGGGGGTGGGGGCAGAGCTTCAGGAGTGACCCGGTCACTCTGTAAACAGCTCTGACTTGCGGCGGGAGATGTGAAGAAGAAGCCACGTCTCTGCAATAGGGGTGGGAGAGGAGGGCAGCCTCAGTGTAAGAACAGGTTGGCGAGGCCCTGCAGGACAGCTCCAAGTGGACCAGGGCTTCAGAGCCAGGAAGCTGGGGCTCTTCGGTGACATTCCCTGAGCTGTGAGCAGAGCAGGGGATCCTGGAGACAGGGCCAGGGCAGAGGAGAGAAGGGCCTAATGAAGTTGGTGGGATTGCTGAGAAATTAACAACCTGGATCCCAGCTCCATGGGTTGGGAGAGATCCCCTTTGAGTCTGACGGTCGAGCTGTGGGGCCTCTGGGAAGTGGGTTATCCGTGTATTTTTGAGCTTTAGAGACGCACAAGGAATCGCACCCCAGGGGAGGTAGAACTTTGCAGCCGAAAGCTATTGCCCTATACCTCCCTCCAGCCATGGTTGCCTTGTAAATGCCCAAGCGCTCTGGGGCACCTGGCTTCACAGTCAGGCCGTTCCCAGCCCAGGGAGGTGGCAATGATAGCTCACCTGTGAAGATCCTGCTCCGGCTGCTGCCTTCCCGAATCCCCCCAAACCGGAGAAGGTCAGCTTTCACCTCAATGCCACTTGCAGTCTTTCCCCATCACACCCCAATAAGGCAGCCTTCTTTGGACAAAGATTTCCCAGCCTAGCAACTTCCTGTGACTTATTCCCTTCAAAAAATGCAACTGCCCTCAGGTATTGAATCATTCACATCTTTCTTGGGGTACCCACGCCACCCCTCACCTTCAGTATTTGAATAAGGTTACAAAGACCACAGCTGGATAAACCCAATGGATGCAGGGGGTGGGGAGGTGGGAAGAATTCTGCTTGTCTAGCGGCCCCAACACACACCTCCTCTCTCCCAGGAAGCAACTGCTTTTGCTTTCCTGGGATTGTGAGATGCAGAAACAGGCCTTTGTGAAAATGCCCAGAATGACAGGGGAGAGTGAGAGAGGATGCAGAGATAGATGGTTCTAGGAGTCCATTTCCAAAGAGCCTTTTGATCATTCTCTCAGCTCTTAGCTCCCCTTCCTCTCGCCCTTCTCCCCTCCTCACCCCAGCCTCTTTCTCTCGCTCTCTCCTCCCCTGCTCTCAGACCAAAGCCACAATCTGTATGCACAATCCTCTCTCCATCCCCATCCGTGGGTGTAAAAGGATGAATTACCTCCTTGATCTTGACGTGATGGCCCCTGTCCAAGCACCCTCACCTGCTGGGTACGTAATTGAAGTGCAGTCCCTGGGTCTGCGGCTGTCACGGAGGAATTGACAAAGAGACGAGAACAGAGCCCCACACCCAGGCTCTCCTCGGCCACCTTGAACACACGAGAATGCAATTTTCCACACTGTGCACAGGGGAAGGCCACGGGAGTCCCGAGACACGGCGTGCTCTCAAACTGGGAGGAGATGAGCACCGACGCCCCAGGCCTGCTTTCAGTGGCCCCTCGCCCTCTGCCCCCTTTTGTTCCAGAAGATTCGGAAAGCCTGACATGCCGAGGCCAGGCCGGTCTTCCAAGGCTGTTACAAAGCTTTGGCAGCAATAGCACTGCCCTGGCTTGTACCTCAGTCTACCCACTATGTTGCAGTTATGCTGGCACTACAAATACATAAAGAAGCAAATAAATATAAATAAAGAGAGGACTCCTCAAAGTCTTGAGGCTGGGCCTTCCCTCCTATCCCGGTCTCTGCCTCCTTTCTCCTGAAGGCTGAGGCCTGGGGCTCCCCTCCCATCCTCTGCCCACATCCTGGGACGTGACGCATAGAGGTGGCTCAGTCTCTTCCCCCACTATAAAGTTTTCACCTTGGTCTCTACTTCTAAATTCAAACACCACTACTAAGCAGGAGATCCCCTGGCCTCCTTCAGTCCTGGAGTCTGTCTGCAGCTCCCTGGTCGGTCCGCTCTGCTGTCACCCATAGCAGCTGTACCTGAGGAGCCCCCTGGCTATCGAAAGAGACTGCATCTCAGTCTCCCCAACCTCTGTCCCTCTGTTGAGGTTAGATCTCACACCAGACACAGGCATATCTTTCCCTGCTGCCATGTCCTGAGCAGCTCACACCCATCACAGCCAGTCTAGGTCTGGGGCAGTTGGAGACCGAGTAAGACAACCTGGATAAAACGCATGCAAAAGATGACACCGGGCATTAGTGCCCATGGTTACTGAGTATCACTCCTCTCTCCTTTACCCTTGTCACCCCAACAATGGGACAGGAAATAGACAAAAGGATGATGCTAGGGATGCATTTTGAGCTAAGAGGGAACAAGAGATGCTCTGGTGAGTGTAACTGCAGAGTCTCAGCCGCAGGGACAAACGCTCATTGACATTCAGTGCAGACAGCAATGCCTCGGAGCCCGCATGCCTGACATGCAGGACATCCCATCTTGTTCAAGTCGCCAAGTATCCCTAGGGTCCTAGGAGGCCGAGTCTATGTGTCCAGTACCTCCTGGTTCTGGTGGGCATCCTTCTGGGCGCTCCATGGTGTTGGTGTTGACATTGCCGGGCAGCAACCTGGCATCCTGGGCCTTGTCAAAGCTCACACTCTGGGGTGGTGATGCCAGAACTGAGTGCAGCATGGAACCCAATCTTGGGCACCCTGGTGCTGATATCCAACCTCTAATCCTAAGTGTTCAGGATGGGCTCCCCTTTTGAAGGGGCAGTGAGGGTTCCTCTGCTACTTAGGCCTTTGTGCTCATTTTCTATAGCAAAGTAGCCTGTGCCTCGGTTTCCATTTCCAGCCCAAGGTGAAGATCAAACTCTTGAGTCTTTGCTTCTCTTCTTCTATTTTCCTTAAAACAACTCCAAGCCTCCCTGACCTCCTCACCATCATGATGACATATACACTAACATCATTTACTTGTATGAGGAAAAGCAGGAACTCAGACAAAAGAAATGTTTGCCCTTCAGCCTCTCCCTCAAACACTACGGTCCCTGCCCCCCCCCCCATCCCCATCCTAGCCACCAAATGCCCTCCAGGTTCCCCAGTGTGAGGGCTGCTGCTCCACATAACCAAAGAGGCCACTTAGGTTATGTCATGCAGAACAAAGGACTTATCTTCCCAAAAATTATATTAAATTTTTTATCTCCAGCTAGAAAAACAAATAAATAAACTACGTGCATTTTTCAAATAACAAATTTCCTGACTTCCTCACATCAGATTGTGAGTCTCGGGGCCAGGGCACCGAGTTCCATGTGACTTGTGTGAGTGAATTCAGACCAATAAGCAGAGTTTGGGTGGAAAGGGCCTGCAGAGGAGACCTGAGCTCCAGCCCCAGCCTTGACTCTAATGAGCTTTGGGGAAGACTTTGCTCAGTTTCTTTGTCTGTGATTTGAGAGAATTTGACCACACCTCTAATGCTTGCCAAGCTTGCATGGCCTATATTGCACTGTCATTTGTGATTGGCAGTTAGGACTGACCAGAGTTGGTCCTGACACCAGCATACACAGGAGGTCCCTCACATTCCATCCCAGAGCAGAAACTGCTCAGCTCTTGGAGAGTACCTTGAACAGGTGTCAGTGGTGTGACATATACTCACGGAGCATCTTTTGTGTGGCAGACCATGTGCTGGGAACTGGGGAACAGTGGTGACCAAAGAAAACATGGCCATCATGGAGCTGACAATGGACCAAAGAAGCTATGGTGCTCAGATATCTTTCAATTGGCAGGACAGACTTATATCAAATAAATATGTATCACTGTATTATGGACTGAATTGCATCCACCCCCCCAACACCAAATTCATATTAGAGCTCTACCCTCAATGTGACTGTGTTCAGAAATGGGGCCTTTAAAGGGGTAAATATGATTAAATGAGGTCATAAGTGTGGGGCCCTAATTTGTGTTCTTATAAAAGGAAGAGAAAGAGTGTTCTCTCTCCATTCATGCACAGAGAAAAGGTCATGTAAAGACACAGCAAGAAGGTGACCATCTGCAAGCCAGAGAAAAGAGACTTCATCAGAAACTAAATTTTTCAGCACCCAGCCTCCAGAAACATGAATTTCTGTTGTTTAGGCCACCCAGTCTGTGATATAGTCTTATGGCAGCCTGAAAACACACGCGCACACACACACACACACACACACACACACACACACACACACTTATATAGCATTGTATTTAATCAAATCTCCCGGCAAGGTTAAAGGGTTAATTTCTCTGAGGCCTCTCTCATTGGTTTGCAGATAAGGATCTTCTTGCTGTGCCCTGCCATTGCCTTCCCTCTGTTCACACATCACTGGTGTCTCTTCCTCTTCTCAATATAAGGACACCACTTATATTGGATTAGGACCTCATCCTTATGACCTCTTTTAACCTTAGTTTTCTCTTTATAGGCTCCATCTTCAAATATACCCACATTGGTGGTTAGGGCTTCAACATATAAATTTTAGAAGGATGCAATTAGGTCTATAACAGTCTGTGAAGCATTTTATTGTCACGCTACAAGAACATATTGAATTAATATTACCTCTCCAATGATAAAAATTTGCTTTGCTAATATCAAATTGACAACCTGCTGTTCTGTTTCCTTGCCTTGCTGCATAAACTTTTTGTTTTAATGCCAAATCAGAGTATGATCTTTTTGAAGATATTTTCTATATAAATTAAACCCAAAACATGTAATGTCAATAATGTGTCTAACTCAGCTGAAGTGATGACGGTATGAACAACCATGATCACATCTGTGTTTGCTCAGTCAACACTAACAACACTGAGACTGCTGCACAAGCCACAGCACTGCAAGACAGTACTAATAGTGAGGCATAGCCAATTTCAGAAATGTTACATGTGGACAAAAGAGTGTATGTGTTAGATGAAATGTGGTAAAACAAATTTAATTAGGATATCCATAAAAGTTCCTGTGCAGCTTGAGTTTTTAATAATTCACTTCCATATGATGTATAAACAATTTGCAAAATGCAACAGAAAAGAAATTTACTCAGGATTTCAATGAAATTTTTAATGATTCATTTGTTCTCATTTCTTTCTTTAATTTTCTAGTAATAAACACTATGCCATCTGCAACAGTTATATCCAAATGTATCTAAAATGATGTTGGATATGTCAAAAGCCAACCTTCCTGTAATTAAATATGGTAAATTATGATTAAATCCCCTCTCGGTTTCATCTTGACAATTGTTTATATCATATATAGAAGTGAATTTATTAAAATGCCAAACTGTGTAGACTTTAGGGCCTGCCTGTGTAGTATCAAGTGATTGATTACAGTGTGTTTTGAGGCAGAGCTGCCTGGAGAAAATATTTCTCAAACTGACCCAAAAGGTGAGTTGGGTGTCATCAGGGGAGAAGGGGGTATTGCAAGGAGAAGGAGCAGCATTGAGAGGCTGAGAGGCTGAAGAAAGCAGTGAGGAGGGCTGACAGACTTGGATCTGAAGTGGCGAGGGAGAGAGAGCAGGGCAGGACACGAACGTGGAGATCCAGGCAGTGGCCCGGTGGGTCCTGCCTTTTGGATTGTGTCTACACACACAACAGAGTGTAAGGAGGTCCTTTATTGCTACGTTTTTAATAACAGCAAGAGATTAAAAATAATCTCCATGTGTCATTGGTAAGGTACTGGTTAAATAAATTATGCTTCACCCAAACAGAATTTCTCAGGAGTTGCAGAAAAAGAATGTGGAGAACTCTTTAATATGTAGTAATCGTCAAGGTGGATGGATTAAGTACTAGATGCAAAGCAGTGAGTATAATGCGATGTTTTTTTAAAAAAGAAAAATGGATTTTTACTTTTTTGTAGATGCTAGACTGTTTCTGGGAGGATCCAGGAGAAACTAGAAAAGTTGGGTACATCCGGAGAGGACACTGGGTGGATGAGGATAGGGATGGAGGGAGAATTATAATGGTCTACCCTTTGTAATATTTTATATTTGAATCTTGCAAATTCAGTGCCTATATTAAGAGAACGTCGGGGGAGGAATAAGATCAAGAAGAAGAAAGATGCTTTAGGGGTAAGGGCTGCTCATTTGGGACTGTGGCTGTTTTGGGTAAGTCTTGTATGCAAACAGATAATGGTAGAGGTCCTCCAGGCCCCTTCAAGATTCTGTCTAGTTTTGTCCTCCAGTCTTTTTGCGTGATGATGCTCCTTGAGAAATATTGCAAGCCCCGCCAGGGTGGGAACTCGAATGTGTTAGTTTGGAATCCTCACTGTGCCTCCAAACACCATAGTAGTCACAGCAAAGGGTGTCTCAATTCTAGCTGCCATATTTGCTACCTCATCTGCCCCCCATAAAACAGCCTATGGAGATGGACCGACCCAAATTCAGCACAAACGAGCCTAGAAACTTCTCTTCCAGTTATGGCAACCTGGTCTCAGGGTCAGAACAACATGCCCTTACTCTCACAGGCACCAAGAGGAAGGTCTCACAATCCATTAGTGAGCTCTGAGATCAATTTAGAAGGAAGCAATGGACCTTTATAAACAAATAAAAATTGTTTTTAAAAAGCATAAAAATTGTTTTTATAAAATAAAAATATATCACACAGGAGTGAAGGTTAAGTATTATTTTTTTTAAAAATTTCAAATATGTATAATATATGTCTTGCTGTGAGTTACAAAGTGTTCAAACCAGTGGTCTAGAGGAATCAGTGAACACAAGGACTTGAGTCAAGCAAAGGGTGGTTCAAACTCACCTCTGTGACTCTGGTGCCCTAGGAGTTCCCCCAACTTCCCCTACTGGATAAAATGTAGATGGTAACAATGCATCATGGGATCATTGAAAGATGCTTATCTCAATGGTCAACATTCAAAATTGCTATAACTCGCCGAAAATGGTTTGGCTCAGTGGATAGAGCATCGGTCTGTGGACTGAAAGGTCCCAGGTTCGATTCCAGTTAAGGGCATGTACATTGGTTGCAGGCACATCCCCAGTAGGGGGTATGTAGGAGGCAATTGGTCGATGTTTCTCTCTCATCGACGTTTCTAGCTCTCTATTTCTCTCCCTTCCTCTCTGTGGAAAATCAATAAAATATATTTAAAAAACAAATAAACAAACAAACAAAAATTGCTATAACTCAAGAATTTACTATCATCACCAAGAAATACTCCCTGCAGCTTGTTGAGCCTCCCTTGCCCACTGTCCACCTACTGACTTGGCCATGTTCTGGGCTGAGATGAGAGCATGTGGTGGCCTGTGTTCTGTGTTCCTGGCCACCTCGGAGCACTGGTGACTACCAGCTCCTCCTCAACTTCCCCCAGCAGCCACCTAGGCTGCACAACTTCCTGCCGCTGGAATACCAAGGGGGCTGGATGGCCGAAGGCACATCTCAGTTCAACAGAGAACATTTATTTGCTCTAATAGGACATTTGTTATCCTGGTCCCCTTTCAGCGTCCAGGCCAGGGAAGTAGATACATAATTCCTCCATGGTAGATTTAAAGAGGAAGACGATGAAGCGTAAGATGGCAGTTGATTTGTGGTTTTGAAAGAATATGTGATATACGTGTCCCCGTCCAAAATTAAAGGTGATGAATCAATGTCTGAGAATGAAAGGAACTGCTTTAGACTGGAGCTTTTGGTTATAAGGCTTCCTTTCTTCTGCCTCCCAGTTCTAGCCTTTGAACAATGGGGAGGGTTTTTGTTCTGAGTCACGTCTTCTGGTAAAAATCCCAAAGCTTGCCTCCCTCCCTGTTACCTCCCTCTCCCCTAATCAGCTGCCTACCTTGTGTGCCCATCAGGGCTCATGTAGGGAAAGGTTCATGCAGCAGCCAGGAACCTGAGGATGCAGGGAGATCACTAGATGTTTCCTGTTGAGTTAGGCCTGTACCTGGTACCTATGGGCCAGGGAAAACCAGAATGCCCTCTCACTTATGAGTGGCTCAGCTTGCAGAGTTGAACATGGGCCACAAAGGAGAGCTTCCTGTTGCAATGGGTGCTCCCAAGTGTCCACACCATGACTGGGTACCAGGTCTTACACTACTTGCTTCCTTGGTTCTCATTTCTTGGTCCTGTATCTGCAAAAATACTAGGGAAGCATAGGGGAACATAAAAAAAGAGATTTCCCCTGTGTCTTGGTCTCCTGAGGAGGACATACTCTGGATGGAGGAGGAGCTTGGTCAGGTTGGCCCAATAGTGATGTCTTCACATTGCTCAGCCCTAGGAGTTCATAGCTCTTCCAGGGGGCTGGCAGAGGGGGAATCACTGTGTTCTGTGGAGCTTGTTACCCTAATGGCCTGATGACAGGAGGTGACAGAGATAGATCAGGATAATACTGTAGATTACTTACTGGGCTGCCATTATCATTAACAGCCTTAATTGGTCTATAATATACTGTACCTCTGCAACAAGTGCCAGAAATGAAAGTCAGGCCAGCAGTCAGAAGACCAGCAGTCAGAAGACCAGCAGTCAGAAGACCAGCAGCAAGTCCACAGTCCTCAGATCTACATAGAATGCCTTCTGACCTTGGAAGCAAGGCACTGACTCAAGTACAAAATTCAGTCTCTCGTTGCTAACTGAGCCTGTGTTTCTGGAGCCTCCCACTCTTTCCAGTCCTTTCTCTCCCCAACCTCTCTGACCAATACCTGATGGCTCTCCTCCTTCTGCTTTCCTTGATGGAAATACCTTCCTGTGTCATTGCTTTACAGTTTCCCCAGACATGTTTGCACTTGGCTTTCTTGCAGAGACTCTGTGTGGTTAGTAGGGGCAGATATACTTATCCTTGTCTTATGGATAGAGGAAACTGAGACATCGAGTTATTGGATGTAAAGAAATTGGGATCAGAACCCTTGCTAGGACTAAGTTCCAATCCTAATTGCTAACTCATTTCCAGTTCCACAATCAAACACACACACAATTACACACATTCAAACATACATGTAGCCACATAGTCACATATATATACTCACACACACTCTCACTTACACACCGTGACTGTCCTTCTGATCAGACTTGCTATCTGTTTCCAATAGTATTAAGTCTTTCCTCATTCTTGAGATAAGTGATTCACAAACCCTTTCCCCTTATATAATGCTCACCAGTTTTTCGGTGACATAAAATACAGAATTTGGCCACTTCCCATGGGGCCTCGGCCAAGGTCACAGGGGAATGCCTAAGCTGTTTCTCCAGTTTCCTTCTGCCTTCACACACCCAGCAGTCACACCGCTCAGCACTCCCAATAGTTCTTAATGAGGGGCCTCCTCCGTCCAATTCTTCCCCTATCTCTCTGGGGAATTAAAGCAGAATCACTAGAGCTTTCAGCCTCTGTGTTCCTCCTCCTCCTCCTCAGTCCTGCTCAAGAAGAGGAAACATGATCTGTCTACTAGTGGACAAGAGCCTGTGCATGAAAATGGTTACCCATGGTATCTACTTCCCAAAACCCACAACATCAGTCTAATCACCAGCAAACCTCAGACCCAAACTGAGGCAGACTACTTTTTCTAAGCTCCATGCAACAGGAGTTAGCCTAGCAAACTCTTCTAAAGTGTCAAGATCATGAAAAACAAGGCAAGAATAAAAAGTTGTCACACAGTGGAGGAGACAACCAAATGTGACCTGGAATCCTGGGTTGGCTCCTGGCACAGCACGGGATGATAGTGAAAGAACTGGAGAAGTCTGAAGAAAGTCTGAGTTGTTAATAGTATTACACCAAAGCTCATTTCCCCATTCTGACCATGGCACTATGGGATGTAGGAGGTTAATGTCAGGGGAAACTGAGTGAAGGGTAAGTGGGAACTCTCTATACTATCTTGGTAACTTTTCTGAAACCTCAAGTTACTTCACAATAAAATGTTTATTACATAAAAGGCAGGCCCAGCTTATATGACCACAAAGCAGCATGTTACATTCTACTCTGTCTTGTGCACCTGATGTTACATACAACAAGGGCATTATGCCTGGCAGTGAATTGCTTATGGAGGGGTAGGGGTAGGGGGGTGATGTGCAGTAATGTCTCACTGGTACTATTTATTGGGTGCAGACAGGCCAAGGCCTGAATTTGAAACAAATCAGTGCAGAATTACAGCCTTCTAAATCAATGACATGTTAATAAATAATATGTACAGTGTACATACTAGTGAAATGTGTATGTATACGCACACAAATGGCAGAAAAAGTTTTATTCTAAGATCTGGGCAATATGAGTTAGCTTAGCAAAACAAATTAACATGTTTGCTTTTAATCCGTTGATACTTAGCATATAACCCAATGGAATTGGGTTTTTCTATTACAGCCATAAAAATAATTTTTGAATAAAGTTCAAGTTGCTTCTATAGATGGAGACCTGGGGTCCCACAGACCAGCTTAAGAAACTCTGGGGCAATCCTTGCATAGTATAGATGTATATATAATCCTTACCCAAGGTCACTCAGCAAGTGGCAAGGAGAATCCAACTCTCCTGGCTTCCTGTCCTGGGCTTTTGGTACCACAGACAACTCAAGGACAGGCCCAGTGATGGAGGCCTGCATCCCCTGGACAGCTTAGAGCATGAGTCTGCAAGAGTCCATTGTGCATTTCTGAACAGGAAATGTTGGTAGACAGCTTCCTAAAGTCATCGCAGTCAGTGGGAGGACAGAGGCTGGTGGAAGGGGCAGGTTATGAGAATTCTCGTGAGTGAAATCCCACCTGTGAGAACATAGAAGACAACCTCAGCCCTCCCAGGACAGGGAGCAGAGGTGCTGACAATTGAGCCCATCTGTTCCATCAACAAGTTCCTGTAGAAGGACCAAGTTATTGGCTGTCACATTGTTTCCACAAGAAGAAAGGGGAAAACATCGATGGCTAGATTTCAGGGAAAATCAGAGACTATGGGAGAATGACCCTGATGTTGTAAGAGAGTAATCAGAGACAAGCAAACTGGGGGGAAACCACACTCCAAATTCTATAGAAAAATGAATTATTCCTTGATAAATATTCCAATCAATCCAAGAGAACCCTCTATAAGAGATAGGCATGATATAATACACACAGGCATTTCAAATCCACATCCAGCAGGTGTGGCTGGTGTGGCTCAGTTGGTTGAGTGTCATCCCCTGCACCAAAAGGTTGCAGGTTCAATTCCCAGTCAGGACACATGCCTGTGTTGCGGGCTCAATCTCCAGTAGGGGGCATGCAGGAGGCAGATGATGTCTTGCTCTCACATTGATATTTCTCTCCCTCTCCTTTCCTCTCTTCTCTAAAAATCAGTAAATAAAATATATTTTTTAAATTCACAGCCAGCTATGCTTGAATTATTCCTCTCCTATGGTCCCAAATCCCTCCTGGCAAACAAATCAGCAATGTCTCTGAGCTTCCTGCTGTGAGCATCCAGTCAAACAAAGACACAGACCAATAGGCAGGGACTAATGGAGGCAGCATGTGGACACTTAAAAACCCCTGTGCCCAGGGAGCCGGTGCTGGTGCTTTGCTGCTTTTTAGATGAGTGGTCTGAGTGTCTGAGTTTTCTTCAGAGTCCCCAAATATCTATTTCCTCTCTCTCTCTCTCTCTCTCTCTCTCTCTCTTTTTTTAAAGAAAACTCAGACTGAAAGAAACTTGAATTTAATAGATTTTCTTTTATTTTGTTTTAATTGATTTTTAGAGAGAGAGAAAGAAGAGTTGCTTCTATAAAGAGAGAGAGAAAGAGAGGGAGAAAGAGAGAAACATTGATGTGGGAGCTGAACACCCATCGGCTGCTTCCTGCTGGATATTGAGCGCAACCCCAGCATGTGCCCTAACCAGGAATCAAACCAGCAACTTTTGGTAGTATACAGGATAATGCCCAACCAGCTGGGCCACACTGGCCAGGGCTGTTTCATCTTTTGAAGAGGTCATCCCTTCTCAATTCTAAGCCATAACACATCACCTCCTTATTTAAAACCCTCCAGTGGCTCCCTGTTCAATTAGCATAAAATTGAATAAAATCTTATTATAATAAAATCCAAATTCCTGACGATGGCCTGCAAGTCTCTCTAGGATCAGGCCACTCTCCATCTTTTTAACCTTATTTTATACGGCTCCGTCCCTCTCTTCATTCTCCAGCCTCATCAGTATTCTCCATGTCCCCCAAAATAACACCTCTCTCCAGGAGGTCCAGGATGACAAGTCAACCCCCAGCTCACTCCACCCCATATTCCCATGGTCACTCCTTCCTGTCACTCCTTTCTCCCCAGAGAAACCTTCCCTGAACACCGTGCAGCTTTCATTCCCAGTTAGCATGAGCCATATCTAATATTACCTTATGTGTGTGCTTATTCGCTTATAGTCTGTCTCCCCCGATTAGAATGTCAGCAATTTGTGTGTCTAACACAGGGCCCTATCAGTGCCTAGAACAGTGCCTGTCCTATACTAGGTGCTCAATTAAGTAAAAAGCTTTCCTCAGCCAAAGAGGCTCTGACCCTGGATTTTTCTATATCAGAGACATTCCCTAAATGTATCTTACAGTTTGTCTGCGAAGAAGCAGTGGCTTTGATGAAAAAGCACTTTGCACAGAGGATCCAGGCAGAGTTTTTCAGCCTCATTTTCTCCTCGTAATGCCTGATGGCACAACACGGTGGTCTGCAAGCCATCCTGAGACCGCACTGCTTCCCTCCTGGGACTTGCACTCCCAGTGCATCTGGTTTACAAGCCAGACGTGATATTTTTCCTGCCCTTGGGTACGTTCTGACATTCACCTCAGATGGTTCTTCTGTCTCAGGAATTTGGGGCTTAGAAGGTATTGAAAGTAAAGCCACGGCTAAAAGACAGATTTTTTTTTTCTACACTGAATAGGGGACCTCAGCCTCACAGGCATATGTTTTTTACTTACTCTACGCAGTGCAGCATTTATAAGCAAGCTTCACCCACAAACTGTCCAAGTTCAAGTCACTGGTATTGATGATCTGGGGCATTGGCACCACTATCTTTCCTCGGACTATTAAGAATGAGAGAAAGGCACTCCTTAAGAATAAGAATAAAGTACAGAGACATGCCTTGCCATATCTCAAGATTTATAATGCAGACCCATATCCCTGATAAAGAAAGGGCATTTCAGGTCGCTGGAGAAAGGATGAATGCACAATAAATGATGCCAAGACAAGGACCATCCAAGGCAAGGAGGGAAGGAGGGAAATATGTGAATTCCTACTCTCATTTCCCTTAAACATCAATTCCGGGTAGGTTGAAGAGCAATGCCAACTCTATTGTTGGAACCCTACATTAATACAATCATTTTGGAAAACATTATAGAAGCATCTCGAAAGTTAAAACTGCACCCACCACCAGCAAATGATTGTCCCTTGAATATACATCCTAGAGAAATTCTTGCACGTGTGTACCAGTTAAGAATACAAGATGTCCAAAATCACAATATTATGAACAAAAGCTTGAGAATACCCAAATGTCCAAACGAGTGACACAAGCAAGTCGACACTATGCCTGCCCTGGGAGTCTTCTCTGAGCAAGGCAAGCGTAGTCCTTGCCCTTGCTCTGGACCCGAGCCTGGCAGCTAATCTGAGATGGCTCCATTGCCTCCCCCACCAAGCTAATGCCTCCGAGAAGAGGCAGTGAGCAAGGGATGGGGGCCTGTCTTGGGAGGGGCTTTAAAACAATCTCCTCTGGGGTCTAAAATCTGCCTCCCAGGCACATATTGGTTTGTAATGAGGCTTTCATTGGCCACCAGGCTGTCCTTCAATGTAATTAAAGCCCGAGGGCCTTTCTGTACAGCTGGCTGATGTCATCTGCTTGGAAGGCAGCAGTTTGGAATTGGATGCTGGTGCTATGGCTGAAATGTGAATGTAAATGGCCTGGAGCTGTGTTTTTTTTACAAGCAGTGGTGTGTGTCTTACATCCCAGGCTCCAGCCTTCTCAATTACCTGGTGGGTCTAAGCTGCACTCTCCTAAACCCCTGGTTCCCTCCATGCATCAGCCTCCAGTCACTGCTTGCCTGCCACTCCCTGTAGGAGTCTGATGACAGCTAGATGGTCATCAGAGGGAGGCGATGGCCGACAGCCTCACTCTGCCCAAGCTGCTGCTGTCCACCTGCCTGGACACATGGTCAGAACTGTCCGTCCACTGTGTGAGGAGAGAGGGCCCAGCTGGCCAAAACCTGCAACCCCCTCTTCTGCTAGGGGTCTCACTTTTCTTCCTCACTGAGTCTCAGAATGTCCAGGGGCAGACTAAAGGAGCTTACTCGTGTTTTTATCATTCTGGTCTCTGGGTAAATTCCCACTCACCCAGAGCAAAAAGGAACTGCTCTAAGCGCAACCTTCGGAAGCAGAAATGAGTTATGAATCAGACTCAGAGCAGCTGAAGTCAGGGCCTGTGGGGAAGGATGTCGGAATCCAAACTTTGCTCTGGGGAGAGGGCTCAAAAGGTGGCAAGTCCTCCAAGGTGAGCCCAGGAGGAGTAAACCAGGTGTGAAGGGCCCAGAGTGCTGTCCCACAGACCTCCCAGCGACAATAGAAATGTCCCATATCTTTACTGTCCAATATGGGAGTACTTGAAATGCAGCTGGTGTGACCAAAATATTGAATGTCAAAATTTACTTGAATTGCAATTAACTTAAATTTGAAGAACTCCATATAGCCAGTGGCTATGTATTAATATATTAGATAGAAAAGCTCTAGGGGGAAAAAGGAACACTTAACTAAACAAAGCAAAAAGAAAATAAAAGATGAGGGCTGTGGGAGGGATTCACCCACCAGCACTGGAGGCTGCCCATTGGTTCTGAGCCAAGTTCAGAGACGCTGAGTGGGCGGAGCTTTGCGGACTCTAAGAACCGCAGTTCCTACCTGAATCCAGGAAAACACCCTTGTCCACCTCCAAAAAATAACCTTCTGGGACCAACGAGAGAGAAATTTAAAGAGAGATGAAAGAAAAGCATCACTGTGTTGTTTATAATAATCAAAGCATTGGAAATAACATCAGATTGGATGAATAAAGATTGGTGTAAACTTACAATGGAATCTTGTACTGACAAGAAAATCATGATTTTTAAAATGTTTAATAAAATAAGTGAAAAAGCAGAACAAAAACATAAAAAGCAGAACTATATATGCTTCACGGAAATGTATATATACATGCACAGAAAAAGCTTAAGACAAAATACACTAAAGTATCATGAGGAGGCATTTCTGGGAGCTAAAATGATGACTACTTTTACTTCCTTTTTATAATGTTTGTATTTTTCCAAATTTTCTGCAGTGGCCATTATTTTATGCCAAAAAAAAATGTCTTTCTCAAAGCGTGCTGTAAAGTGCTTTTAATAATGTGGAAAATGCACTTATGGATAAGCAAACAGTACATGAAGCTCTACTAAAGCTATATAAACCATGTAGTAGTAAAGAGAGAAAGAGATCGGACTGGTAGAAACTCTGGTGAAATTGTGCATTTTCCCTTTTTTCTTCTTCTTCTTCTTTTTTTTTTTTTTCTAAAATGGGGTTTGGGAGTTGGGGTGGGTCTAATAGTTCTAGGTGGAACTCAAACCCCAAACATTAAAATAAGTATTTCAGACCCTTCCAGCCAAACCCCTCCCACATCCTCTGGGGGACTCGCTGGGCAGGGTCCAGCCAGCGACCTCAGTGACCTCACAGTGGATGGCCACTCACTCACCCTTAGAGGGTGACCCTTTCTCCTCCAGCCCCTCCCACTCCATCACCATCATTGAAGGAGATCAATAACTATGAAAAGCAATTGATTTTCTTCTCCCCTCCCGTCTTCTGTCTGTCTGACAGAATGATTCTGTCTGACATATGGGAATCATACCAGAAAGTAAGTGGCTGGGATGCTTGGCTCTCTCCCTCTCCACCACCCCACCCCCTACACTTTCAGAGATTTTAAGATTAGCCGCAGTGCTGTTTATCACCTTGGCCCACGCTATGGCCTCTTCTGGCTTAGCTCCTGTGTGTGTCCCTTGCCAGGCTCGCCGTGTCTGCTGCTTCATCCCTGCTAAGATCCCAACACCAGCATCCCTCAGGCACCACCCTCTCCCGGGAGGACAGGAAACTGGGGCAGCTGGCTCCCTGGCCTCCACGGTGCACCCCAGAGCCTTGAGAAAGAATTCTCGGAGAGATTCACATCTCAGTGAGGAGCCTCCTTCCCTTCGTCCTGGAACAGAGCAGCTCAGAGCTCTACATGGGCCTGACCCCCGTGGGAGCCCACGGGAGCCTACTTCCACACAGCAGCCACAGCCCTGTCATTCACAGGTTTACCTTGCACTATTTTGACCCAGGAAATCCATCATCCAATCTGATTTGCAATTCTATTACGGCATGGATTTGAATTTGTTGGTGCTATATGGTTGCTATGGCCAGGCAAAATTGAAATTTAAACAAAAATTGAATACAACCAAGAAATACTCCTTTGGAAGGGAAACTGAGGCAGCAAGCAATGAAAGGACTGGTCTGACAGGCCCTTGAAGAGTCAGATTTCATTCACGGAGGAGCACTCAGTGTGGCTGAAACAGAAGCTGATCTGAATTTATAAACTGTCATAGCTCCTTTTTATATACTCCGATTTTTTATTAACTTCCTTAATGAACAGTAACATGCTGATATAGCAGGAAAGTAAGGAAAATCCTTAGAGGCCAAAATGACAAGAAAGCAGCAATGCATAGCAGGAGATGGAGTTTGAAGTTCACTGCTGCCTTTTGTCCAAGGGATCCTGGTGGCTCAGAGCAGAGGTCTGCACACTGCCTCGTGTGCTTCCAGGGGACACTATGCGCTTTCTGTGAATGTGAGCAAATCAGTCTCCACCTTAACTTCCACCTGTATGTGTCCCTAAAATTCATCTGCTTGAGCATGTTCCTGAGGTCGAAGTTCCCAGCAGCGTTGCCATTTCTAGTTTTCCCTCCTGCCCTTTCCTGATATAATTCTCCCATGTTTCAAAAAAAAAAAAGTTAAAAAGTCAAAATTTTACCAACCTGAATTTCATTGCATTGTATTTTTTCAAGGATGTACACAAAACTTCCACCCTTCTCCCTCTTCCTCCCCTCTTGCCTTCCTTTCCTCTTTCTTCATTATTTATCATGGACCTGTTCATGTGCTAGGCACTGGGAGAATAAAAATAAATACACACACTGGACTACCTTTCTCTTCTGATTCAAAATACACCCAGAAGCTAAGCCTCAGCATGGTTAGCGGCAGTTTTTATTCTGCTGCATCCCTTGACCCCTCTCCTCCTCCCCTCAGTGGACCCCCAGTAATTAATGAGCTCAATGCCTTGGTGTTTCTATTGATGAAAAGGGGACAGGAGTAAAACAGAAAGTTCTTATTTTTCCCACCTCACAACCTTGAAGAGAACCATCTTCATTTGTCTATAGTGCGATGGTTTGCATCCTTCTAGGAACTCACAGAAAACAAAGTGGTATTATTTAAACATGCCAATGAAAGGACATTTAAACATTCAGAGAATGGCATTCTATTTTGTATATTAATGCTTTGGTAAATCTACCCCAGAGGTTGTGTTACAATGTGATCTCATTTTAAAGAAAGAAGAACCCATTAGTCTCATTAAACATAATAGAGTATTCAGGTATATATGTGATTTTTGTTTTCTCTAAGTCATAATTTGAAAAAAGAACTTTCTACAAGGATTCAAAAGAAAGTTGCTTATTTTTCCTACAACTTCCCATTTAATAATTACTGTATTACACAAAGCACGAGTTATATCAAGGATGTATAGATTGTTTTTGAGTTACAGCATGCTTAACAAGAAAGAGTATTAGAACGGAAGTCCTGAGACCTGGTTCTAATGTCAGAATTGCTATTTACAACTCCTATGTCTCTTTCAATCAAGATTCTTTTGGTTGGCAGCATCAGAAATAAACTCTAAAAGATCTTTATTTTTAGGAAGAATCCATTGGAAGGACATTGGGAAAACTCGTCAAATTGAAGAAAGAGCTGAATAACAAGATGTATGAAGAGAAGGCACAAACGTGACTCCAGGCTCTCAGCATCCGGAGAATGTGAATTCCTTCCAATCTTGCTGCTCTTCACAGAATTGCCTCGACAACCCACCAGTCTTTGTTTCAAATACCAAATGCTTAAGGAAGAGACTGATTAGCTCAGCTTTAGACCCGGATTGAGAGCTAGCTGTCTCTGAGGTCTGTCTCAGGAGGGACCCACCAGAATAGGATGGGGGCCTCCTCCTTGTACTCCAGCCATTCCCAGAAAAGAGGGGCATCAATAGGGCTGGGACTGTGCCCAGAAGCCTCTGCCAGGGTCTTTGTGCAAGTGACTCAACCCATGAG
This sequence comes from Vespertilio murinus, assembly GCA_963924515.1. Taxonomy (NCBI): domain Eukaryota; kingdom Metazoa; phylum Chordata; class Mammalia; order Chiroptera; family Vespertilionidae; genus Vespertilio; species Vespertilio murinus. Next base: position 54,107,841 of record OZ004712.1, on the reverse strand, counting down.
CCTCAGTTTCTTCTATAAAGTAGAAGTTGGACTCTATTATTCTTAAGACCCCCTCTTCTTCTTCATTCTGTAGTTAATAGTGGTGGTTCCTAGCACTTCTAGAAAATAATGATGCGAATCTCTGAACTCCTTTCAAGACTTCTGAAAATGTAACAGAAATTGTTTGTTAAAGATAAGTCTGCCTAGGCACACTAAAAATAAATGAATAAATAAAATAATGCATTAAGAAGAAACATGCATGTTGCAATTTATGTCCTAGAATCATTTCAACACAGTGGTCATATGCAGATGGACAGCAATGGTCATATACATATGCAAAGCTCTGACTGACAGTTAATTTTGATTAACAGCAGATAGGAAAATAATCACTCTTTAATCAATGTACCTTGATTTTTTAAAAATGTCTTGTGTCCCTGGCCAGAGAGCTCAGCTGGTTACCGCGGCTCCAAAGGTTTCCTTAAACCATCAGTCACCAACCTTTCGCACCTCACAGATGGACCACCGGTTGGCGACCTCTGAGTATAGCCCTGATACACCAAGGTTGTAGGTTCATTCTCTGGTCAGGGCACATATAAGAAGGAGCAACCAATAAATGTACCAGAAGCATTAACAGCCTTCATTTATGTGGTAAGAGGAAACAATTTATTTGTGGAAGTTGGAATAAATTTTCTCACCCACATCTACAGACACTTCCAAGAGAATTCTGGAAAATGAGGAACTTGTGGCTTTCCTGCTCCGCCTCCAGTAGAAAAGCCCACACACATGTATCCATTGGTGTCAGTTTCCAAAGTGAGCGAAATTAAATTCACGGGGACATTTGAAAGAAGAACTTTGTTTCATCTCAGAAAAGCTGTCAGAAGTGCAGTCCCGCTCCCCTCCTCTTTTAAGGAACTCAGAAGAAGTTGAAACCTACGAGGTTTGTATCTACTTTTTCCTAGTGTGGCCATTAACAATTAAAACACATTCAAATAATAGGCAACCATAATATATGCTTATGCCTTAAAAATTCTGGGTTAATTTTGGCTTAGGAAATTACCTCTTTATTTGAAAAACAAAACCAACAGAAAAGAAGTTGATCTCTGCATAGCACCAAGTAGGATGTCAGGTGACCTGGCTCCTAGTTAGTCCTACCCCTCCCGTAACCAATTTCGTGTCCATGGATCCATCGCCTCTCCCTCTGAGCTTTAGTTTCCTCCTCTGTAGACTGAGCAGCACAATATGGGGCTAATTCTTTCTAGCTCTCATTTTCTGTGTTGCTAAAACAGCACATATTGCTCAAGCTCCTTCTATGTGGCAGGCATTCTCTGGGTGATTAATATGTATTATGTCCTTTCATTCCCAACAGCAACATACCAGTTTCCAGTTTTATAAGAGAGGAAGCTAATACTGAGAGGTCAAAGTAGGGAGAAAGAGCCAGACGTCTGTGTCCAGAAAGGCACTTTCAGCGTTACCCACTCAGGTACTGAAAGTTTCCCACTTCCCCTTCCTCCAATTGCTTCAACAAAATCTGAGCAGATGCTTTCATATGCAATTCTTTTCATCTTTCCCCTTGACATCACCTCTAATCACCTATGTTACTTGTCTCTAAATTTCCTGCAATTTGTCTTCATATTTCTAGAACTGAAGAGAGGATAGCAATCGTCTTCCAGGTGCAGTTTCCCTAGGCCCCTTAACAAGGAAGTAAAGTTCTTTCAGGAAGTTCTCTAAGGCAGAGCCTCAGGTCTTTCTGGGTGGTGCTGTGCTGGAGGGTTAAAAACCACAGAACTCAAAGATAGCCAGAGCCCCAGTTGGGGAATAGCTGACTAACAAATAAGGGGGTTAGGAGATTGAAATTAGACCAAAGGGTTAAGGAAACTGGAATTTGCTCACCTAAATAATAAAACTGATAATTATTGGGAGACTATTCTCCATGGACCCTCACATTTTTTTGCACATCTTGCAAGCAGGGTACAGACTGCCCTTTGTTCCAGACCACTTTTCAAGAATATTTGTACTGCAAATAGCCTTGGAAGATAGAGAGAGGGTCTCACTCCAGAGCAAAGTGCAGGCATGTTTACTGCCTATTATAAAAGTTCAGGGTTCCTCACTTATGATGGAACTCACTGTGTATTCAGGTGTCATCTGGCCATCTTCATTCCCATTTTGTAGGAATTGGGGCTCAGGGAACAAGACACAAATGTGTTGACAATGTGGCTACTATTTTGTTATGATAATAAAGTCTTTCATTCTGATCCAGAAATCTCCTGTCTTCTGCCAACTTGAAATAATAACAGGCTAACTTAATAGGTTACAAGTAGAGTAAAACTTCAAACCTCCACAATTCCTGACATTAATAGACTTGAGAACAAATTTCCATGAAAAGAATTGTGTATCTTCAAAGAGAGGTCAACAAACTTTACTTTCCCCTTTGTGAGAACCCAAGAGTATTCTCCTAAATTGTAGAGAAGAATGAACCCAGATTGTTATGTAAGTCATACAAATATTTGTTAATATTTGTATGGCTTACCTAGGGCAAATTTGGACTTCCCCAGAAGATCTTAAAGAACAGTCTAGATATATGTGATATATGTCAGACCTGAACACCCCTGAATGCAAAGACACAGGGAGGCACCATCATGGCCTTCGTCATGCTAGTAATGGCTTACAAAACAGCTCTGTCCATGTACAAACCCCAAGCCTGGTTCTTTTTCCATATGGAATATCTACAACATATAATGAAGATGATAATGATAGCATGGAGGCCTGAGCATCATGGAAGAATATGCTCACTTTCTTACTAAACACAGAACTTCCAATTACCAAAACCTTAAACACATCCTTTCTGATGAAAAAGAACTAAAAGTACTTCACATAAAATTTCCTACACATGTCCACACCATTAGCACTACTTTACCTGTGTATGGGACTTTTCCTCTTTTAAAGCACTGTTATCTCATTTGAGTCAAACAAACCCTATTGTCATGCCAAATATTATTAAACCCATCTTACAGGTGACACAATTGGAGCTTATAGAAGTTACAAGTGTTGCTTGACATCCCAAGGTGATTATGTGCAGAGTTGAAACTACCTGACTCCAGGTCCATGATCCTCTCTGCCACACAGAAAGGGGGTGCAAGCCACAGCCAAGAGGGGGGAGGAGGAGGGCAGGGAAGGAGAAGGGATATTGTTCCTGTTTTATAGAAAGATAAGAATCAAGCGACTTATCCAAGACCACACATTGTCTGAATTGCAGTAGAACCAGATCTAGATACTAGGTCTGTGAATCTGTGGGCCAGCTCTTTCCTCGAGCTTGTGGATGGGTGGCAACTCCTTTTAAACCAAAAATCATCTTTGCGAGACTGAGCTGGTCAGTGTGTATCCCAACTTTGGACACCAGAGAATTTGACTTTGAAATCAAGCATCCTGGATACAAACCTAGTATTCTTTCTATCATTGGCCTCAGCTGCTCTGGAAAGTCCTCCTTTCATGAAGCTTATATGGGAAACTCGTTTCTGAAAACCCATACTTCCCCTAGTCCCCTCTGCTCTCTCCTTAAGAAAAAAGAAAATTAGGTATGATGAAAGTTTGCCTATCCCTCAACTCCTAACAGAAAACTTGAGAAAACTGGGGGCTGAGCAAGATACTCTCTTTAAAGTATCCTGCTCAGCCCCCAAAACTGCATGGACCATTAGAAGTAGAAGCTGACAACCCACATTTTTAAGATCTTGCAGAGGCATTGGAGAGAATCTAGAGGAAATAATTCATATTCAAAATAAATAAAAGGCAATTAGTCTAGCTGAGGAGAGTTGAGTAAAGGAAATCCTTCTGGCTCTTAAGTAATATGATTCTATGATATTGGAATTGGGATAATTTGACCTGAAGAATGGAAGACCAAGGAAAGCAAAATAAGATATTCATAACTGACTTCAAGGTTAAAAAGTTGTAGACAGAGACAACCAGGTGAATTACAAATCAAAAAGAAATAGTCCTCTGTTATATGAGCAAGATTCAGATCAGACATCCTTGAAAACCTTCAGACAATAGGAACAATAAGACAAGAGGTAAAGAGAGAACAGGGCAGAAAATCAATTGCCTTGATCTAGGGCTTCCTTTCAGCCTAAGGTGGAGCTTGGTCCTATGAGAACAGTGGTGATGGTAAGAGAAAGAAAGTATTAATATTTTAGGGTCATCATGCAGTTGACTCGGCAGTCCTGTTGAAATGACCATTCTAGGACCATGTCTCCTCCTGACAAAGCTCCTCCAGCTCCTCCCTGGGAGAGATAAGATGATGGCCATTAGATTGTCTCCTCCTTTATTCCAACTTCCCCTTCTTTACTGGAGGGGAGCCCAGGTTTAGACATCTTTCCATCAAGGACCCATTAAGTCATATATTTATGAGGGTGAGGAGTCTGGATCAATAGGATCTCAGGTATCAGCAGAAGATTCTGGCACTTGGTTTGGCCTGTTCCTATATGAAGGGGGAAATTGTGTGCTGTGGAGCTGGAGCGTAAGACAAAGGGTAGGGAAAAGAGAAAACTGGCATCAGAGTCTCCTATTCTTTTCCTTTTTTCTCTACCTCTCCTCCTTCTTGGTGTCCACTCTAATGAAAATAAGCCTGCACAGCTTCTTCTGCAGCCGAAGAATTCGTTCAGAGCAATTTGGAGCCGATTGAATGAACAGGAATAAACGGGCAGATATTGCAGCTTATGGCTGGATGCTCCAAGACCCCAGGTAGTGATTAGAGGCCCATGGTTCTTTTTATGCCCACAGCAAGCAGACGGGTGAAATTTGGTCCAGTTAAGAACTCTAAACAGGAGGTGCAATGGTGAGGAATAGGATGGGCAATTATACTCAGGGTTACTACCTGGGCGGTGGCCATGCCACCAGGACCTGAGAAATAATTAAGTGATTGAGTAAAAGATTGAAACAGCGGGAGGCAGTGATTGCTTTGTTAGGCCCGTGGATGTACAGGGATGAAGTGTCCTCGTGGGAGGGAAAGCCGATTGCTGCCCATGGTAGACCTTGTCTGCTCTTGGACTCCGTCCCAACAGTGATTCACTCTCCCTGAGCAGCAGGGAAAACAAGAGTCACACACTCATGCTTCCCTGAAATGGCAGTCTCCCTCTGTCCCCCTTCCTCTGTCACATTTCTGGCAAGCAGACAGTGACACTGAGGGCCTGCCTAAGTGGTATGGATGTCCTCCCCCGTGGAAAGAATGGGATTCCTTAGTCTCTCCATGATCAGTCACCAGCTCTTGCTCTTGGTCAAGGATACAGATTCCCAAAATGACTGTTCAGTGCTGTGCAAACGTCTGTGGTTTTGGAATAGAGGCTTCCTCTAGGTCCTTAGGGGAATGAAGTCCATGACCTTGAACTCAGAACCAGAGAAACTGTTGAGCAGATAGGATTGACCTTGACTGACCATCTGCACCTCAGTGAAGAATTTAGAAAAAGACCCGCTGGATTACTTCAGAGAAGTGTGCCTTCTTAGGAGCACACCCTGCCTCCCTGGGCATTTTGTCCCCCCCTCACCCCCACTATTCTGAAAATGAAAATAAAGGTAGTGTTTTCTCTAAAATCCCCACCACACACATACTTTTTTCTTCTTTGTAGTAGCAGCAGCACTGAAGGTATTTAAATGAATATGATATGGCCCCTGCTCTCAAGAAATGGAGGCCTTACAGTGGAGATAGATAGGTGAACATCGTGCTAGAGGAAAAGTATGGGACAGTACTTGAAAAAAGAAGAGGGGCAACTAGTGCAGCCACAAGACCAGTAGGGGCATCCTTATGTCACGTGAGCTGAGCCTTAAAGGATAAGGGCCGGGAATTAGCCAAGAAGAGAACAGGACCACATTGGTTGTTCTAGGCAGAAAACAAAGCATAAGCAAAGCATGGAGGTGGAAACTTGTGTGGCTCATTTGGAGAATTACTCTGGATCCAGATTTATTAAAGCACTAGAGGCCCAGTGCACGAAATTAGTGCATGGGTACAGTCCCTAGGCCTGGCCAGAGATAGAAGTGCGAGTATCTGACATAGAAGGGCAGGTCCCAGCTGACCTCTGGGCTCTGGGCAGCACCTGGGCCCTTGGGCACATGCCCCCCTCCACCTGAGTCATAGCGCCCAAGTCCTCACATGGAGATGTGGTCAGCCCAGCCAGATGCCATGGGCTGAAGCACAGCACGGGCCTCTGGGCTATCCGGTGATGCCACACAGAATCCAGGTGGGAAGCATGCTCTCTCCTAGCTGGCCTTGCAGACTGGCTCCTGTGTGAATCCATGGGGAGCCTAACCGGCCTCTGTGGTCCCTGCAGCTGTGGCCTGGCTCACCCAAAAGAGGCCGTGCAGGTGTGGGATGGGCTCCTAATGGCCAACCAGCACTTGAGAACAGGGGCTTCCCCAGTGTGCAAGCCCTGGCATCCAGGGGAGGGTAGCAGGGGGAGTGAAAGCGAGCTTGGCAAACACCCCGCATTCTCACTGCCCCTCTGTCCCTTTCACCCGGTCCCCAGGTAGTTGGCAAGAGGTCACAGCACATTGCTGACGCCTGCCATGCTCTGTGCCTACCCCTGGTGGTCAGCACACATCATAGTAAGTGGTCGAATTCCCCGTTGAATTCCAGGTTGAATGACCAACCGCCTGAGGGGATAATTTGCATATTAGGCTTTTATTATATAGGACAGGTATGGTGCAGATAAATATACAAGATGAAGCCAGCAGTTCCCATTCATCATGTTGGAAAACATAGACTTTACCCAACCAAAACTGATGCCATGGAAGGATCTCAACTCTGCTTTAGGGGTCAGGGGATAGCCAGTTTTAAATTTTAGGAAAATGGACTTGAGGGAGGAAGCTGTGACAGAGTCCAGTTCCCCTGAGATAAGGTGGAGTTGACTGTAGGTTGGAGATACGGGAAAGGATTTGGGAAATCCTCAGGAGGGGAAGTCACTTGGGCTGCAAGTCACGACCAAGTCACATAAACACCGCTACCTGATTTCTGGCCTGGAGGATACTGGGTGGATGTGGCTGGAAGGAAAAAAAAAGACTTGAGAGAAAAGGGGGTGGTTCCATTTGACCATGTGGAGCTTGAAGGCTTGAGGGGTCTCTTAATGAAGGAATTTCCAGCTCTGGCCACTCAGGGAAGGCACTTGCCTGTCTGGGCTTCAGTTTCCCTCACTGTAAACTGGAGTACTCACTTCCCTCAACTCACCTTCTGGAAATAGACTGTGAAGGCCAAATGTGAAAATGTATTTCAGGGACTTTGGAAATAAAGCTGCTGCATAAATATACGGGATTTAAACAGCCTCTGCGTGGGGCGGTCTAAGATTTCCTAGAGCTGAAAAATGATTGCAAATGATAAACTCACTGGTGATAGGTTGCTCTTTGTAACTTTTAAAACATCAACACGTGCGATTTGCTTGCTTTTAACTCTTTACCCATTTGATGCCATGGAGAAGCAGGGAGGTGTGTGTACAAAAGGCCCTCAGAGGCCATATGGTACAGTGCCCTCACTTCACAGATGAGACAAGATGGCCAGAGAGAGGAGGACATTCACTGGAAGAGCACAGGTAGTTAGTAGCAAAGCTCTGATCAGCGTATAGATGATCTAACCTCCCCCAGTGTCCTCTGGAGCCACTGGCAGGGTCAATATTATCTGTAACTCTAGAGCCAAGGCCTCCCACCTCAGCCCACTGGGCTGTATGTTCTTGTAGATGAAGAAAGAGCCACTGGTTAATGGTTGCAAAGCCCTCTGAAGCTCTAAAGAGTTAGACAATCTACACAAGGCTCATATATTAATGAGTTGTCTAGATTTAAATAATGCATGGCCGAGTATGGATGGATCAGTAACTGACAGCAGCTGGGTGGAGACGTGGAACTGTGAATAAATTAGAGCACAGGGGCCAGAGTGGGGTCAAGGGAACAGGAAGCTCAGAGGATAAGATAAAAAAAAAACCTTCAGGTTTGAGGGGCAGGCAGTGTGGGGGTCAGGAAGATGAGACTGACCTAGGACTTGGCATAGCCCACAGCCCTACATAGTGGAAAGCAGAACAGGATGGGCAGAGGGTACCCAGGGACAGGTGTACCCAAGATCCTCAGTCCTTCTGGCCTAGACCCCAGAGTGATGGTGTGAATATGCACATAGGGGTTCCCGAAGACTGAGTAATGAAACCCAACTCCCGGGAGATGAGTCCCCTAAAGGTGACTGCAGGGTGACATCAGTATGGGAGGCAATATGTACCATAGGGACCTCCTGCAGGTCCACATGCACACTCATATTTTAAAGGAGCTGAGAAGTCCTGCTATAGACAAACCTGATTAACTTGGTTTACACTGTTTCCCAAAGTGACCTGACCTGAGAACCCCATCCTCACAAAGCTCCTCTCGGGAGACACAGCTGGGGATCACGCCCTGGCACATCCCCTCAGTCTTCAGATGGCTTCCCCTCCAAAATGACACCATGTTTGCCTCTGAGTATGGGGGCTCCTGAAGCCTTAATTGGGACTTAATTTGTTTCCACCTGTTTTGTCAAAAACATAGATCATCCCAATAGCCCAAAGTGAAAGTCTCTTCTTCTCATGAGGATTCTGACCAAAATTCAATTTAATTCAATGCAAGTACCTTCTGAAGGCTGACTCAACACTATAGTGGACATAAGAAAATTACTCAAGCAGTCCCTGACTTGACTGCAACCAGAGGGAGCAAAGCTCCAAACCAGAACTGGTAACTCCCATGGCAAGATGATATTCAAGTAGGTGCCTAAATTGGGGGTCAAAGCAATTCATTCTGGGGATGCTCCGAGGAGAGAGAAATCAGGAAGCCTTCTTATAGAGGGCCAGAGGCAAGGTTTGAAGAGGCAAAGGAGAAAGGATGACAATTTGGGTGGGGATGGGGAAGCTGAATGGCTCAATATGGGTTCCATGTGGGTGGTCAGGGGAGGTGGGGAGATGAACCCACAAGAGCGCTACTGTGCACAGGGCTGTGATGATTTCTACAAATCTTGGACCTGCTGATGACTGAGGAGGTGGTGAAGGCCCCTTGCCTCAGAGACTAATACATTCCTTTGGATTATGCCCCAAAGAAAGACCCAACTACATATGGACGAGCAACAGACCTCCCTTCTGATCCTGGTAGGTTCCAATTCTAAGGCAGGTCTGGAAGGGAAATTGCTCAGTTGGAAGCAATCATGACACATTTGTGGTAGACGATATAGTGATCCCGTATCCAGAATACTCCTGCACACCAAGTGGCTCTCAAAATCCACCCCTGAAGGTTTTATTAACAAGTAACACAACCCAGTTTCTTCCCCACAGAGCATTCTCCCAGTGAGGGCCTGGACTTTGTCCCATCACAGAGGGGACCAGCTGCTGCCACAATAAGGCATTTCAAATGCAACATGACCACAAGCCCTCCTGACCCCTCTCCACCTGTCCAGCCAGGTGCCCCCATGGATTTCTCCATCTTCCCCAGGGGATGGGGGACGGGGCACAGCTCCCGGACCCCAGGCTGTCACTCATCTCCCATGTCTCACCACTGAACAAGGGCTCTCTCATTAGTTGGCTCCTCCCTCTCCATAGGCCTTTATTTACAGTAACTATGGAGTCAGCTTTCTGACAAGAAGGAAGAGAGCAATTAGAGGCTTTTGTCTCTGCTGGGCAGCCTGGCTGACATCATCCTCCACTCCCAATCATGCTGGGCTCATGGTTAACTCCCTTCTTTCCCCACTGCCTGCTGGTCAGCAAGTTGAGCCAGGGAAACACAGAGGATCAGGGTAATTAATTGCAGCCCCCATGTCCACAGAGGTCAGGGCCCGGGGATATTGTGAGAAGGAGAAAGTGCACCCTTCTTCCCTAACTCAATCTACAAAGAGAACTGGACATCGCTGAGGTCACTGGGCAGCTCGCTACCCTTCCTCTGCCAGGCCTGGCTCCATGGTCATGACCTCCCTGGGATTCTAGCACAGTGGAGAAGACTATGGGGCTGGGGTCAGTGGTCAGGTCACTCTCTGCTGTCTCATTCCCACACTGAACACACAGAGCCCAGTCCCAGACCCAACTTAGTGCTGAGAAAACATAAGGCAATATGGAAAACCCAATGGACATTGGGTGTTCCCATGGCACCAAAATCATCACCAGATCTTAGAAGATGTCATGAATTCTCCAAGCTTTCATGGAGGATCTACTGTGTTTGAGGCACAGAGGACCCAGCAGGGTATAAGACAGAACTTGCCCCTGTCCTCATGGAGCCTCCAGTATTTCAAGGCAGGCTGACGCTAAACCAGCCCATGGGAGGAGTTCTCAGTGCTCCCATGAGGAGGGCAGGAAGCCAAGAGAGGATCTACTAGGGCACCTAACCCAGTGCCAGCTTCCTGCAGAAAGTGATGCTCTAGTTAAATCCAGGAAGATGGGCAGAAGTTAGTATGGCAGATGAGGCCAGAGACAAAGACAAAGGCTCACCAACCACCCTGCTTCCCCTATCCCTCCAACCTCACAGGGACCAGTGGAGAGGCTCCTTGTGGAGCATTCCAGGCTGTCATCCAACTCTTAAGACACTCTCAGTGAAGGAAGCACAATGGGGTCCACTTAGGCACAGCTGCAGTTGGCAGAACCTTCTTCCCTAAGTTACAGTGAAATCTGGGTCATGGTGGAGAACAGAAAAATGTAGGACTTTGAGTCAGACAGATGGGATTTAGATCCTATCATAGCCACTTGCAAGCATATGAGATCATTCAAAAATGTTACATTAACCTCTCTAAGCTTTGTTTCCGCATCAAACTGTGTCTCCTTCATAGATCTATTGAGAGGATTAAATGAGTGTACAGTACCTAGCTCAGAAATCAACAAACATCAGACATTTTTTCTTAGCCATTGGCACCCCCCTCTCTCTGAAATGTGTAGCATTTATTCAAACTCATTGTGTAGAACAATCCTCCATATTTTTAAAGCTTCTCTAAATCCCAGCATTCCTAGTTCGCTGCATTATTCCCCATATCACATGGTTTCTAAACTCTTTACCATCCAATTGCATATAGCAAGTGAAGGAAGAAGCTGTCGAAGCCACTAGCACAGAGCTCAGGATAATTATGTCCATAAATGTCAGCTGCACGAGGGCAGAGCTTGTCTATCTTGTTCACTGCTCTATGTCCAGCACCAGCACGATGGCCAGCATACACTACACACTCAGTATACACTTGCAGAAAGAATGACTAAAGTCTGGGCATGATGTGTCCATTAATGCAGCCTCGATGTTCTTCATTTTTAAAGAGTGCCATGTTCTTGACTCATCAGACTGACAACAAAAACTCTAGGACTTCAACAAGAGCTGCTGTTGCATTGAGCCTTCCTCATCCTGTCTTCAGTCAGTTTTTTTTTAACTAAAGGCACAACTTTGATTTATCCCTCCTATCTTTTATTTTATTAGTTTCAGTCCATTGTTCTGGCCTGCACAGACCTTTTTTGAATATTCACTCTGTCATCCAACATATTAGCTCCCCCTGTATCTTTGCTCCATCTATCAATTTGTTAGGCATGCCTGCTATGTCTCCATGTATCTGAAGAAAAAAATGTCAAAAGGACAGGCACGCTGTATGGTTCTCTAGGGAAAGGGACAAGTCTCCTGTGACCCAGCACTGGGGATTTCCTTGCTGACATTGGTTTATTAACCAACACATCTTAGAAGTCACTGTTCAACCACTGAGGAAGCCACCATTCAGCCTATATCACTATTTTGTCCACAATGACACTATGAGAGGCACTATCAAATCCCTGGCCCAAATAAAGCCCTTGCAATATAAAAACTATACTATATGGAGAGTCTATCATGTGCCAAGTCTACTGCATGTGATCTCACCCCTCACAACAATGCCATTAGGAAGCTGTTGTGAGGGTAGGATAGTGGTTAAGCAAGCTGGCCTTCCTGTCTCTTCCCCTGCTTGCCAGGCCATCTGGGATAGTGTATATTAGAGTAGATTATCTGGTACAATAAAAATCTCTGTGGCTTAACACCATAAAGGTTTATTTTTTTGCTCAAGTCACGGTCCAAATTCATGATGGTCTTCCACGGGATTGTTTGGGCTGAGACTTTTGCTGAGTCTTCTCCATTCAGCCAATCAAAGCACAAAGAGAGGGTGGAGAAGTCCAAGGCAGGTCCAGTTCTGACATATCACTGTGCCCACATTCTATTGGATAAAACTAGTCACATGACCAATTTCAATGTGCAGGCGGCTGGGAAATGTAGAGAAGTGTGTTGCAAGTAGCAAATACTCTGTCCCATCCACACATCTATGACATAATAATATTCCCTGCCTCATAATTTCTGTATTAGTCAGGGTTTTCCTGAGACACAGAACCAATAGGAGAGAAATTGATAGATATAGATATACAGATATAGATACATAGATACATAGATAATAGATATGTAGATATACATAGAGGGAGATACTTTAAGAAATTGCTAACATGATTGTGGTGGCTGGAAAGTCTGAAACCTGCAGGGTAGGCTGCAGACTGGAAATTCTGGCAGAAGTTGATATTGCAGATTTGAATTTAAGAGCAGTCTGAAGGAAGAATCCCTTCCTCTTTGGGCACCTCAGTCTTTTCTTTTAAGTCTTTCAACTGACTTGTTAAGGCCCACCCATATTATGAAGGGTAATCAGCTTTACTCACCATCTACAGATTTAAATGTCACTGTCACCTAAGCAATACCATCACAGTAACATCTACGCTGGGATTTGACAAAAACAGCTGAGCACCATAGCCAGGCCAAGTTGATACATAAAATTAACCACCATAACGTCATTGTGAGGATTAAATGAGCTATGCTTTAAAAGTTTGTATGACTTCAATTTGACCAGTTTCTGGCACATAATAAATAATTAGTAAATGCCCGTAATTGTCACTGTCCCAATTTACAGGTGAGAACATTAGGACTCAAACAAGTAAACTGCACAAGACCATTGCTGCCAGACCCCAGAGCCCACTCATCCCCGTGGCTCCTTGGGACAGTTAGTTACGAGTAGCTGCAGCCTCCAGGCAGAAGTGGGGGCAGAGGGTAAATCTGGGGTATGAGCTAGTTAGAGACAGGACGTATACAGCAGAGTGCCCAACACATGAGCATGCCATGTGCTCATAAATACCTGCAAACTCTAAGTGCAGCTGTAACACCAGGGTTAGAGCTGGGTCCCCATTCCAGGAGGAAATGCCTGGAGCAATGATTCTCTATGCTGTGGACACATTACCTCCATGCTCACCAGTATCCATCTAGGTCAGTGCCATCTAACCCAGAAGATCCTCAGGGCCAAGGCTACGCCTACTCACAAAGATCCACTCTGCCATGTGTGGGAAGCTGTCCTGGGAGCCATTGGTCAAGAGTCGGCTGGTCAGAAGAAGGTAAAGCTGAGCCTGAAACAGATTCAGTTCCCAGGCTTGTCACCATACAAGCCTGCAGAAGGGATCACCAATGGCCTGCAAAAGCATGTGGGCGATCACACATGCAGGACCCAGTGAGGGAGTGTGACTGGTGCTACATAAACCTTATCTACAAGGAAGCAAACAAGCTCCGTCTTGGGCCAGCAAGTCAGAAGCCCAGAAAACAGAGTCTGTGATGGGAGTCTGAGGCTGCTGCTGTCCCCTGCTTCCTGCTATTCCATGTGGTCCTCTGGCTGCCCTGCTGAGCTCTTATCCAAGCCGAGCCATTCTCACCATCTCTGTATGACGGAACAGAGCCCTGGCCTACAGATGAAAAAAAGTGCTGGATGCTGGTCATGGTGCAATCAGTGACCCTGGGGAAATCCCCGGCCCATCTTGAGCTCCAGTTTTTCCCTCTGAAAGATGGGCCAAATTTTCATTTGTCCAACCAGATGCATACCCACTTTCACTATGTCTTTGAAAGCACACTGAAAACAATAAAATACTATACAAATGTTCAGCACTGTCATCGGCATTACTAGTTGCAGGAAAGAGACTCAAGAGGGCCCTCACACCTGATAGGCCTCTCTCCCCACCCATCCCAGCTGGAATAGACCTTGGCAAAGATGCTCAAAGACACAGGTTCCACAGCAATCATGAACTAGTCCACAGGCACAGAAGAGGAGGGAAGAAGCAGCTCATGTGACTGGAGGAAAGGTAGAGGAGAGCATAGAAAACAATAGGCCCAAATGCCTAGCAGACTCAGCTATCCCCCTCCTTTCTAAATCATTATTTTTTAAACATATTTTTATTGATTTCGGAGAGGAAATAAGAGATAAAAACATCAATGATGGAGAGAATAATTGACTCACTCACTGTATCCTGCACACGCCCCCACTGGGGATCAAGCCCACAACCCAGGCATGTGCCCTGACCGGCAATGGAACTGTGACCTCCTGGTTCAGAGGTTGACATTCAACCAGTGAACCATGCCCATTGGGGGTCCCCTCCTATCCGTAAGTGATCACTATTGAGGAGGTGTTGGGGGCAGGGAATGATGGGAAAGTTGGCTTCCAGATCAGAATTAGAATTTATATACATGTGGGCTGGACCTCCCTTTGTGATCTCAGTGTGTCTCTGGGTTCTCCTGTGTAAAATAAAAAGGAGACTATGAATGCCTTTTCCTACAAGCATCCTTGTTCTAGGAATAGAGGACACTCTCTTTACCTCCTCCTCTCTTCCTCCAGCCAGCATCCACCCAGGGACTGTCCCCAGCGCCCCCTTCCCACCCAGCCAGAACCAGCAGCCATGGTTCTCAGCTCTTAGTCATCTTGCAGTGATGAACGATGAACGCCATCATTAAGAGCCTTTCATTATCAGCGGCTTGCACGCAGCTGATGTTGATTTGATAGAATCCAATTTAGCATCTCACTCTGGGCTCTGCTCCATAAGCATTTGGGTTGAGCATGTACAGGCAGTTTGATGCTGGCTTGATGGCCTTTTAAGCGGCTGAGAGAATTGCTGGCGTGGCAGTTTGGTGGCAGGCAGGCCCCTGATGGGTGCAGCTGGAGGGATGGGGGAAGGAGCAGGAAGGGACTCTTCAGCCCGTGACTGGACAAGGCAGCTAAGTGCTTGGGAATCAGACATGTAAAGTGAAGAAAGAAGAAACAAATCCACCAGGGTGCCCCAGGGGCTCCGCCCAGTGAGATTTCACCAAGGGCCGCCTTCTGATGGACACAGCGCTGCTCTCAAAGTCAGTCAAAATACTTGTCACCATGCTGTACACCTGAAACTAATGCAAAATCAGATTAAGTGTAAACTGTAATTTAAAAAATGTGTCTTCTAAATACTTGTCACCTTGCACTGGTGAAGGCAGGTCACCATTCACAAAATGCTTCCTACGTTATCCCAGTCTTATGTTGAGCCCCCAACAAATGGTCAGGCTAACTCTTGAGGATGTGATTATCCCTGTTTGCAGATGTAAAGCCAGGGCTCAGCGGCAGGTGCCTGGGGTGGGAGCAGAGGTGCAGGCTCAAGGTGCAGCCATAATTATTGAAAAAGTATGAGTGGGTGTCTGCTTCCTTCACTCCATTTCCTGGCCCCCCAGTGACTCACTGCACCCCACCTCTGCCTTTGAACACAAAGGGGAGTGTTGGCCCATTTCCTCCCTTAGGGGCGACCAGGGAGGAATGGGGGTCAGATGCTGCCAGTTCCTTGCAGAATGGGAAGAGTTCCTGGAGTGCAGTGTGTGCTGGCGAATGCTTAACGCTGGCTTTCCAAGTAAAGGAGTCCTGTTTGTAGCGTTTGCCCATTTACCTGTTGTCTATATTCCCCTCACACTGATTTAAGCTGCCGATGAGATGTCACCAAAACAGACATGGGCAGGGGTGTCCTTGATGGGCTCTGCCAGTGTGAATAGGCTCAGCCTCATCAGTGCTAACTGGTCAGATGCTATTCTGAACTTGTGCCCATTTCACAACTGAACAAACTGAGGCCCAGAGTAGGTTTGCCCCAACAATGGGCCCCGGACGTCAAAGATGCTCAGCCACTTTCACGGGGAAAGACATGCTGACTCCAGCTGAGGACTCCAGCTGAGGCCAGTCAGGACAAGGCGGACAGGCAACCCAGCCCCTTCCCTGCCCACAGCCCACATGCCGCATTTAATGCGCACCTTCTCCTGGGAAGAATGAGTAGAGGGGGGTCTGATGAGGTCAGGGCCAGGAGCTCCTGAGGGAGTGGGGTAGGGGCAAGGGGTGGGAGAGGGAGGAAAGGAGGAGGGGAGCTCCTTCCAGTGCAATCCAATTTCAGTCCAGGAGGCTGAAGGGCCTGGGAAGTGTTCCCTTTCCCCTCCCACCTGTCTCTTCTCCCTCCTGCATCAGAGGCCTCTAAGATCACTGCCTGCAATCTCCCTCCTGGTGCTTGGTGTGCGTGTAGCAGAGCCAGTCTCCTTCTCCACTGATGGTGAGCTGGGCTCTTCAGCCTGAAGCCACAAGTGGCCTTGAGGGGATACAGCAGAAGCCCCAAGTCCTTAGTCACCTGCATGGCCCACCTCTGATTTCAGCCACAGCTACACTGGAGAGTTTGGGTGAGTTCAGACTTACACCGCAAGGAAGTCCTACTGCAGGGCCTCCTCCTGTCCCAGGCCCTTCTCTGTCTCCATGGTTTGTCTTGCAAGCAAGCAGTAGCCCGCAGCACAGGGGAGTTTTGAACCTGGGTCAACTCCCAGCCAATGGGAACAAGAGCTGGCGGGAAGTGCCCCAGCCTCCCAGACAATTGTGGGTTTTCTCTAAGCTGGCCGCCTTCCTTCTCTCTGACTCCTCCTGCCTCCTGGGAGCATCTCCCAGAGAAACTCCCTGCACCCAGCTCCTTGTCTCCGGCACTGTTTTCAGATA
The DNA here is from genome assembly GCA_963924515.1 of Vespertilio murinus. Taxonomy (NCBI): domain Eukaryota; kingdom Metazoa; phylum Chordata; class Mammalia; order Chiroptera; family Vespertilionidae; genus Vespertilio; species Vespertilio murinus. Next base: position 54,091,073 of record OZ004712.1, on the reverse strand, counting down.
TACACACAAACCCTCGGAGGCGGGGACCACTATTATCCCCACTGCACAGGGAAGGAAACTGAGGCCGCATCTGCCTGGCTTGGGCTAGACAGGTCAGCCCTCAGCCTGCCCCGGAGGATGTGGTTCTTGGGGATGCAGCCGCCGCCCACCTGCACTGAGATGGCCAGGTCGGGGCTGTCCTGCTGAGAGCTGGAGTATCATTTGGCTGAAGGAGAGGTACCTCAGTCATGGCGACCCCAAGGGCAGTGGTCCCCTGTACATTCTTGAACCACTCTCTTTGAAAAGAAAATGTCTCAACATTTGACCTCATTTTTGTTTTGCTTGGGTTAATATATAATAGTACATTATATGTATACACATATATATATGCACACATATATGTATATACTATAAATGTAAATATATGTATATATATCAATATCGTTAACAAACATATAGATGTATATATGTATGTGTGTGGATACATATGCAAAAGATTGGAAAGAAATTCACCAAAATGTTAACATAGTTATTCTTGGAGAGTGGCAGATGATTTTTCCCATTTTGTGTGTGCTTTTCTGTCTTTTCTAATTTTTCCCACGAAGAAATATTATTGTGGAAAGAGGCAAAAGCATTACTTTTTTGAAAAGAGAAATCAAGCCTCTTTGGAGGAAATCATTGTTAGCTTAAAACACTATGGCTAGAAGGCAGGACCCGAGGAAGCATGAGAACCCCACTGGGGCAGTGCTCGGTCACCTGCTGGGAAAACCAGTGCAGGGAGGAGGGCAGGGAAGACAGAGGGGGAAGTGGAGCAAAGGAAGCCTTACCAGAGAGATGAGGTGTTCTTCTGTGGGACACACTGTGCACTGGGGTGGGACGGGAGCCTGGAGACGAGTGGGGACTCGCTGACTGCCCACAGCAGGAGCAGTGTACACCTGTTGTGTGACAAAATGAGTTGAGGACACAAAGGCCTCAGATTTGAATGAGATGCCAATGAAGAGGCTCTGGTGGGAGGGGCAACATCTCAGCCTCCATACATCAGCAAACATAGTACACGTCTTTCATCCCTGGCCCATTTGGGGAAGGGGAGTTGCCATTCACCTTGGGGTATTGAGAAAAGTGTTTGTCCTAAGTCGATCAATTCTCCCTTGTTCGTTAATTCCACAAGTATGAACTGAGCACTCCGGTCCCATTCTGTAAGCTCCATGAGATCAGGGACCATGGCAGCGTGACTGATCACTGCCCCACCAGCTGCTAGCACAATGACCGGCAGGCTTCCAATAGATGGACTGAATGATTGAGCAAATCCAACCACCACCCCTCCTTGGAGGGACAGAAAGAAAGTCAGTAGATCTGAGTTTTGTCTGTGATGTTCCAGCAACCTACCTCATGACCTTTGGGAAGTCAGTTATTTACCTTGCGATTTAATTTCCCAAAAATCAGACAGAAGAGCTTAACCTAAAGGAAAATCCACAGATGAAATAACACATAATCTATTAGAAACTTTGGGTTCCTTAGGATAAAGAGCTGGCATAAATGGAGGGCATAAATCATCCTGTCTTCAAAGCCTATGCAGCACAGGAAGTCCAAAGGAGTCAGCCCTGGGGCCCGTGGGGCTCTCCTAAGGCTGCTGGGACTACGGCGGGACGAGGCTTGCGCTGGGTGTGGATCTTTCGGCTTCTCTTCAATGACCGCTCCTCTGGGATCTTACAGTCTTAATGGAGGCTACATTAGCTAATCTAGTGATTCAATTAGTTCTAAATGCTCCTGGCCTGAGCAGGATGGATGGCAAGGTGGGGATTTGCTGACTTCTCTTTGCCGGAAAGGGTTTCCCAAGACAATGGAGCTGCAATTTGAATTCCCAAGTCTCCCACTTCCCTCTCCTTTCAAGAGCCCAGGGTCATCAACCCAAGTGAGATCATGCATGTGAAAGCACTTTGTAAACTATTTTTATCCTCCATTCCTGGGAAGGGGGGGGGGAGGGGGAAGGGGAATGGTCCTCTATGGCCTCCCCAGCTACCCTCTGTCCCAGAGGTAAGGGGGCTGCCCTAGGACGGAAGGACCAGGAGTCATCAAGGGCAGGCAGGCAAGCCCCAGGGTTAACCCTGAAGAATTCCATGCTGGTGGTTTTCCTGACTTATGGAAATGATATTTAGATCCCCTGCAGCAAAGGTCCATTCCTTCCCTAGTGGCAGCCCCACTCAATTCTGGGCAACTGTTCAGATGGAAAACCCCACCCCTATCTCATTCAAACGCAATCACAGACTGTCCTCCCACCTTCTACTTGCCCCGGTGGCCTCATCTCCCTAGAGACCTGACTTTGAGTGCAAAGACCATATCTTAGGTGTCAGTCCCTAGGAAGACAAGCTTAGTCCCTGGCAAGAAGGGACAGGAATGAGGAAATGTGGGGAGAAGGGAGGACAGCAAACAAGAGGACAAAAGGACACACTGATGAGTCTCTACCATTTGGAGGTCCTTTTATCTCTGGAGGAAGATAAGCTTTTTCTAAATTCCAGGAACTGATACTTACTCACTTCCCAGAAACTGCTGGAATTGGGAGAAATCACTTTACCTCAATTCTTCCTTTGTGAAATGGGAGTGTTAGGTGGGAATAGTGATTTCAACTTTGGCTGAATCACCTGGAAAACTTTAAAAAGCTTCATATCTTATCTCCATACATAATGATTCTAGTCTAATTGATCTGGGTCAGTGGTCAGCAAACTCATTAGTCAACAGAGCCAAATCAACAGTACAACGATTAAAATTTCTTTGAGAGCCAAATTTTTTAAACTTAAACTATATAGGTTCATTGTTATTAAATTAATTAGGGTGCTCCTAAGCTGGCATTTGCTAAAAACTCAAGGGACCAAAGAGCTGCATGTGGCACATGAGCTGCAGTTAGCTGACCACTGATCTGGATGTGCAGTCTAATCAATTATTTTCATTTCTCTAAGCAGTAGTGTTCTAGTTTGCCAGTTCTCAAAGTAAAAAGAGCTCTGATTTGCAGCATTTGCCAATTTCCATGGTGTAAATATTCTCACTGTGATCTGTTTTAGACTACCAACAGTGTTACACAGCTCCCAGTGAGTCCAAGTTGTAGCGAAAGTGGGAAACCCCCTGCAGTTGTATCATGCGTCACCTTAGGAAGAGGCATTGCCTGGAACCAGGAGCTCCAAGTCCCCAAAGCAGAGGTGAGAAGGAAGGGTCTGCTCATAACTGATACTGAGAGATCCCCACCTACCCCACCTTTCTCTACCAGCTCTCGCCTCATTCTCACACTGAATGCAGCCCACAGTGGTTTGTGAAACTAAAGGGCAACGAAGGAAGGGAAGTCCCAGTGGTTCCCAAATGCTGTCAGGGCCCCTTCCAAGAAGAAAGCTTTCTGTTGCTCACTTCCCTTCTTTTCCATCAGGAAAATGTTTTCAAGACTGACATAAGAGGTCAATTTTTTAGCACATTATCTACTACTAGTAGCCCTGTGCACGAATCCCTGCACCAATAACTCACCAGTCGCTTACTGCTGCCCTCCTGTAGCTCCCCACCCACTGCCCCACCCTCTTGTAGCTCTCTACCCACTGCCCCGCCCTCCTGTAGCTCCCTCCTCCTCTCCCCCATAGCTTGTTGCCCTGCCCCCTCCTGTAGCTCTCCACTGCCCTATAGCTCGCTGCCCCACCCTCCTGTTGATCTGTGATCTGGTCCTTACTTGGTCGGTCATTACGCTTCATAGCATAATGAACATTTGCATATTACATCTTTATTATATAGGATCACTGACAGTAAAACCAAGCACTGTTGGGGTAGAAAGAGGCAGGGTGGAGGGAGGAGGGGGAGGGAAAGGGACCCCAGGAAGGAGGAAGACATCTCCTGGCAGCGGTGGGTCTTGGGTGTTTTAGTTAAAGGCCAAGTCTAAGCCACCCTTCTTCCTTTCCTCTGAGGACGATGCATCTTATAGTCAATAAAATTTAACAGCATTTGTTAAACATTCAGTAATTCAGCTCAAGGCCAATAATTTTGAGAAATTTTTTTAAGTAGACAATACTGTCCTTTGAGGAACTTAACTAATAGCATGGTCAAGACTCATGGAAGAAGCAAGCTTGGGAACTCTAAGTCATATGTAAACTAGTATGACAGCTGGGTACAGGTTCTGTTTTGAGTGTTGGTAGAGTTCAGAGTATGTTTCATTAATGTATTCCAAAAGGGTGTATAAGAGGCTGAGATCCAGAAAAGGATAAAGTCCAGCACAGGCTCAAACTGGAAGTCCTCATGGTGGGGAGACTTGACATGATCCAGCAGCCCCATGGGTAACGGCAAGCCCAGGTCTGTTGGACCTTTGGGGAGTAAGAGAACTCTGTTATCTCAGGCAAACAAATGGCACATGGTCTTGGTTTGCCCATCATGGAGACTCCTCAAGCCTACATCCACTTAGAAAAAGGAGTCTTCTTTTAATTGGTTCAAAGTACCCAATTGTCCAGCAAGAACCTCAGGATGAATTCAATCTGCCAACACGATAGGTCCAAGCTTTGCCTCACCAAAGTGCAGTGACATCTTAGGACTGAGTTTCAGTCCCTGCTCTGTAATGAACAAAATGAGTGAGCTTGGGCAAGATGCTGTACTGCTAAGACTTAAGGATGCTCTAAAGGGGGTGTTGGGGGGAGAAGCACACACTTGGATCATAAATCAGAGAATCAATAAGTACTCAGCCCTTGGGTCTTGGTCATTGCTGCATTGGTCTTCTCTTAGGTTTAAGTCAATATTTTACATCCCCTTAGGCCACATGACCTGGTGGTGATTAGATGCCTGAGGGAGTCAGCATGACATAAGGAGACTCTCTGTGTATGTAGTTAGGAGTTGACTATTTTCCCATGGATTAAAATAGAGTGAAATTTTGACATCAGTCTACTCCCCTGAACCATAGAATCTACTAATGATATTAAAGCTACAAGGGAGCTTAGACATAATCATCTCATCTAATTTTACAGATGACAAAACCAAGACTAAAGAAATAAAATGGTCACACCTCTTCCTAGAGGTGGACCTTCCACCTTAGTGAGTCAGGGCGCGACACGGGCAGTCGCCACCATTCACAAGTCCAGGCACCGTGCCTGAAATGATATGACAGGAAAGAAAAGGCTGAAATACAGAAGAAATATAGAAATAGATAGTAATGCTGATCCAAGTCAGTGGTAGGTTTGGGGTAGGGAGAGGAAAACAGATTTTAGAATTAGGAGAGGGCTAGATCAGTCAAGGGTGAAAAAGAGAATTGTGAACAAAAGACACGTGAGGCACAAAACCATGAAATAAGTGAGGTGTGACACCAGCCTTCCTTGGGCTGCACTTTGCGAGGCAGCCTAAAAGCCGCCTGTCGCTGTGGGGTGCAGAGGGGAGACTGGTCCTGAGCTGGCGGCAGTGTGGCCAGCACACAGGTGGTGCCTGAGCCAGTCTTCCCCAGCAGCCAGGATGGGACAGTGCCTGCCCTTCTTCATCCTCTGCTGAACCTCTTTCAGCCACACCCCGTTTCCTTCTGTGGACATAGTTCTACCTCCTCAAGTCCTGGATTCCAGGGCCAGATCAAGAACGTAGTGCAAAATCTGCCTCTTCCCCAAGTGTGTTCTATTCCCACACAGGGATGTGTACTCAATATCCAGGCTTGAGGTCCATATTGCCTTGGAAGGAAAAAAGAAGCAGGGGGAGGGGGAGCCTCAGAGGCCATAACCAATGTCACCTCTGACACCCCACGGGCATGGCCCAGAGTGCTAGTGGGGTGCTGCTGCCCTCCCGGCAGCCTAAGTTGCCCCTGCCCTATGGCTTCTGCGAGCTGCCCTGCTCAACCCTTCTGGAGGGACCACATCAACGTCAGAGTCACCAACAGCCCTGAAATGAGGGAAAGAGCATCTATAAAAAAGTACCTAATGAACACCCTCTACTCTGCAGTTTAATCTCTGGGATTTAACCTCCTCTAGCCTCACTTTCTCCATCAGTTCAACAAGGATTACAACATAGACCTCTTAGATTTATTCTGAAGGTTTCTATATTCTTAATACATAGAGCTTAGTGTTATGTCCCTTCCCTCCTCCTTCCAAAGGAATGCAATGGAGGATGCCCTGATGTTTCTCTAAAATATGGAATCTTGCCCTGGCTGGTGTCAGTAGGCTGGATGTCATCTGGTGCACCAAAAGGTGGCTGGTTTGATTCTTAGTCAGGGCACATGCCTGGGTGGCAGGCTTGATCCCCAGGGGGTGATGTGCAGGAGGCAGCCAATGGATGTCTCTCTGTCTCTCTATCTCTGTGTGTCTGTCTGTCTGTCTCTCTCCCTCTCTCTACAAAAATAAGTCAATAAAAAATTCTTTAAAAAATAAAATAGGGAACCTCCATGCTGGACCACGCTGATTCACAGAGGGGCTTCTTACTTAGAAAAGCTTTCTCCCATTTACCCCATCACTCCTGCCCTCCCTCCCATCCTCCACCACCACCACAAAGTGGGATAATTGGGGATCCGTACAGCAAGATGCTGGCTCAGCAGAGGCCCATATATAAAAATTATTCTTAATGGTGTCAATGGAATTTTCGGTGTCCAAGTCAAAATGAAATATGAAGATTGGGCGATAGAGGATGACTGGGTGATACCGGCAGCTGTGATTGAATACAGCCCATGAGCTACATGCGATACTTATTGAAGTATAAAGATGAGGTTAGGTGCTGACGGGTTATTTCTCCTCGGGCCTTCCAGATATTGTCTCCAGTGTCACATTATGCCGTGCCCTCTTCTCTGCCTACTCCCTTCCCCTCCAGGACTAAAACAAGTTTGATGCTTCCCAAGGAAAAAGAATCTCCTTATAGCTCTTGGTCCTGGTCTGATGGACCTGGTCTGATTCACCTGTATGATGGCACATTGAAAGGGTAGAGGGCAGGGTTTAAGTTGGGAGAAGGGAGACCTGGGCCCCCTTGCCTCTTCCCTGCTTGGCTCAGGGACCCAAGACAGGCCACCCACCATTCCTGGGCCTCAGTTTCCTCATTTACAAAATAGAAATACTGCCCCTCATTCCATTGAAGTCCTAGGAATTATCAGGTAAAAGTTTTTGATTCAGCTGATGGAGCACAAGCTTATTGAGACACCTGGAATAAACTAGTTAGTCTCCCAATGATTAATTTGGCGACTCTGAAAAGAGAAACCATAAAGGCAGAGGCAAGGGCCTAGGAGTATTTTTGGAGAGCAAGGCTCTTTCCCGGGGGACTGTGGGAATGTTCACAATAAATGGGACTGCTTGCCTGGCCCAGCGACAGAGCAGAGGTGAAGACCATTAATTTTGGAGGTTTTGCTCAAAAACAAGAAGCCTTTGGCTTAATGAAGAACTCTTAATAGGTGTTGTTTTTCCTAAATTATCATATTAACCACAGATAATTAACAAGCGTATCCTTAATGCCGCAGGATACTGACAAGCCCACTGCATGCATCTCGCTGCCTATAAATCACCCAGCCATCCTCAAGGCAGCTGCTTAATTACTCCTGCATTTGGGAGGAACAATATTGAGGCTTTCTCTAAATTTGGTTGCCAATGAAAATAAAGTCAGCAACATTTCAGCTCTTTATCATCATCGTTTCGTCTTAAGATGCTGCAGCCGGTTCTATTTATATTGGTGAAAAGTGGAAACAGCCCAGGTGTCCAGCCATAGGGGACCAGCTTGGCCAAACAAAAGGATGGGTATCAATTTAATGGGCTGTCACACAGCTACCTCAATGGCAAAGCTGAAACTATGTCAATAGATGTAAAACACGCATCCTGAATTACGTGTAGTGGGGAAGCAGCATAAAGTGCAATGTACTCACTGATTACAACTATATACAGAGGTATATAGTTATTGATAAGTAATAAACGAGAATTTAGAGGAATGTGAAGTACGGTTAATGCTTGTTTTCTATTCTAAGGTGGATTAACTTCATGTTTTAAAGCAAAATAAAACACTGCTAGCTGCAGTTGGCCCAGGCTGTTTGGACGGACTCTAGCCAGTACTTCTCAGATTCCTGTAATCTAGGAAAAAAGCAGCTCAGTCTCATTCATCCTCCCTCCCCACCCCCCGATTTAGGCCCCCATCTCTAAAATATGCTGGGTCTGTGCCGCATCCAGCATCCCTGATGTCTGGATGGTGTTCTGAGGGTGGAAATCAGACGAATGTGTGTTTCATGCGTGCTATTCATGGAAGCGAGCAGGAAGAAACCTGATTCTCAGCAGCTACATCGACCCTCTCTTGCCAGAAACCTTACTATGAGCTCAGCTGCGAGTGTGAAATGCCTGGCTCTTAAGCCCAGCAGAGAGGGTCTGGCTGTGGTGGCACAGAGAAATAGGGAGCAAGCAGGAAGAAGGGGTATCCTGTGCCCTCACCCCACATACCAGAAAGGTCAAGCTGGGACTGGGCCGTGGTGGAGTAATTCCTTCTCAGAGCTCATAGGCCCTGACTCTGCCCTTTGAAACTACCATTCACTGGGACTTGCTATATATATATATATATATATATATATATATATATATATATATATATATATAAAGTTTTTCTCTCCCCCCCCCCAAGGATATGAAAGAGGGGCTGATGAAAGAAGGCAGCTGGGGGCAAAATGAACATCCTGGTGGGTGGGGTCCCAGAAGCCACCCTTGGGTTAAATCTGGCTGCTGATGCAGAGGGCCAGCTAGTCACCAGCTGACTCTCTTTCTCCAATCCCAGCGCGATCACTTTGGCTCTCTGGGCCAGAGCACCCCAATGGGCAAGGGGAAGAGTAAGAGATGTAGGACTCAAAGTCTGGGCCAGCCCAGGAGTCTTAAGCTGTGGTCTCCTCCCTGCAGCCCTTCTCTTAAAAGGAGGAAGCATCGTCTCGCTCATATGTGGAACCTAATGGACAAAATTAACTGAGGAACTAAAGAGATCCAGTGACATGGAAGCGTTTGGAGGGAAGGGGAAGAGAGTAACTAAAGAACTCACATGCATATATGTATAACCTATGGACACAGACAATAGTGCAGTGGGCCTGGCGGTGGGCAGGTGCAGGCTGGAAGGGGTCAATGGGGGGAAAAGATGGACTGCTTACAGTTCATCTGCTGTAATACTTTCAGCAATAAAGATAATTAAGAAGAAAAAAGGAAGAAGCCACCAACCTGGCAAGGCTGGAAATGGCCTTATCAGCCGGAACTGCTGCTTGGTGTGCCTCAGAAACACGTGGCCCTCTGCAGGGCAGATGGAGATTCCCCCTCTCCCCACCCCTGTGCTCCAGAGAGGTCCCCATCTCTCTCCCACTCACATCTGCTTGCAGTCCATTATCTCATTGGCCGGAACCATTGCTGGCCGCCTCCCACTTTCTAGTTTTGAAATTTTATTTCTGGTTCTCATTAACATATTTAACCAGAGCTGGGGATGAGTCCTGAAGCGACCTGAATCGCTGTGTGTTCACTGTGTCCCTCACAGGGCCTGCGGGAAGGATTCAGACCCACCACGCTCTGGGATGAGCGCCTCCAACCAGCAGTGGCCGTGGTGCAGTTCCACGGAGGAAGGCTCAGCCAGAAGGGCCCGAGTCAGAAGAGCGATGCTGATGGAGGAGATGGCGGGAAAGCAGGCCAGCAGCATGAGTAGGAACTGAGTGTGAACTGAGGCCATGCACATAAAGGCACACGCAAAGCGCCTGTGTGATATGGAACATTTTACAGGTGAAGAAACAGCGGCCAGAGAAGTCAAATAACATTCCCAAGGTCACAAAGAAAAGATTAAAGGGAATGAAGGATTCACAGTATAAAACAGTGAGCCTCCCCTCCACTTGGAGTCTCGGAAATGAATTTCTAGTACCTTCTGATCCGGTTCTACATCCAGGAAACGAGCTTCTGAGCTCCTATTCGGTTTTCTGAAGGACCTATTTACTAGGGAAGATGTGCCTGGAGAACATCACGTGGCCGGCTCTGCGGCCAGGACCTTGTATCCACTCCACTTCCCGGTTGGCAATGCAGCCTCCTGGGCTTCTCAGGGGCATGGAGCCTGTGCCCACTTCTGACTACCTCGGGCAGGACCAGGTAACCATCAGGGCATCTGCCCACCAGAACGAACACCAGAGACAGTCCCGAGGTGCAGGTAGACATGCAGCCACGAGTGGTCCATTGCGCAGCTCATGGAGGGAGAGATGGGATGAGTCCATACTGGGCTTGGGAAAAGGGTCAGGAGGAGGTGGAAACTCTGATTCAGTTCCTCACAGGAGCACCTACTTTGGCCTTTTCCTTACCTGCCTCCTTGTCTCCAACTTAACATACATCTTCCCTCAAACCTCCATCAAAAGTGCATTCTACAGCACTCGAGGCTTCATCTCCAGCCAGAGAGCCGCCATGTCTCTCCTTCCCACCTTCCAAATAGCTCCCCACCCCCACCCCAGGGAGCCATGCAAAGAAAGCTTATGTGGACAATATGAAGGATGACGCATGTCTGTGGTTACAACATGAAAAACTCCACAAATAAAAAATAAGTTGTGCGCCAGAGAGAGTGAAAGAGCAGAGAAGATAAAAAAAAATAAACCATGTTCAGCATAACGGGATCCCATTTGTGTAAAATTTCTAATTACACATGTATAGTAGTATATGCCCAGAGGGGGGCCTGGAAGCTTGGTTGCAGGGTGAGGGGTAGGAGATTTCAGATTGATTTTCCTTTCTCTTTATAATTCTCTGTATCATTTGAATACTCTGTAATGAACATATATTACTTCTCTAAACAGAAAATATATAACAAGCCATAAATTTAACTCAACTTCCCTTTCTTGACAAAGCCTTCTCAGATTAACCTAAGGAAAACAACTTGCAAAGACTGCTGGGAAATGGTTATTTCCCATCTCATTGAGGCCGTTTCTCTTACACTCCCCTCCCACAAGCCATGGCACTACACGCTCTTGCAGACCCAAGGGGCTCAAGGCCAGTTCAGGAGAGAATTGCCTCTCTCTGGACGAGCCTCTACTTCTCCGGGTGCCTCCTGGGTTGTCCTTAGTCAGAGCTGTCAGATCAGACTGCAGACTGTCTTCAGACTGCTCACTTATCTAAGGAGGAATATAACATATGTATGTTTTCTAGAATTTTGTACGTTTTAATTAGGAGAATAGTATATATTTTAATTAGCATGTTTTCCCTCTTAGCAGCCTTAGGAATTCTCACAGGCCCTGCTCCCCCGATCAGCTCTGCGGAGAAAAATCTTAATCTTAATCTGTCCCGGTCATGACATTCCAAGGTTGAGCTTGACCAGGCTCCAAGCTCCTGTCTCTCTTCTGCGGATCCTGTGTCTCTGAACTGGACTTCTCGGAAGGTACGTCTTTGTATCCCTCTATCTATTGGTCACTTCAGATTTTCTCACTCAGAAGCCCCTCCTTCTGGCACGTGGTTCCTCTTTGTTCCACTCAACTTCCAAAAGGACATAACAACCAGAAATGTCTTCAATGAAAAGTAATAGGCAACCTGACTTAAAATGGTTTAAACAAACAGGGTTTTATTTTTCTCAAACAATAAAAAGTCTGAAAATAGGTAGCTGAAGACATTGACTCAGCAACTTAAAAAAAAATTTATTGATCTTTTAACAGAGAGGAAGGGAGAGGAATAGAGAGTTAGAAACATCGATGAGAGAGAAACATCGATCAGCGGCCTTCTGCACACCCCCTACCGGGGATGTGCCCACAACCAAGGTACATGCCCTTGATAGGAATCGAACCCGGGACCTCTCAGTCCGCAGGCTGAAGCTTTATCCACTGAACCAAATGGTTAGGGCTGACTCAGCAACTTAACAATCTCAGAGCAAGTGGTCTAACTCTATTGACCACAGTTTCCTTGGCCCAAAGTGGCTTCCCCAGCTCCTGACATCACATCTAGAGCCAAGGCAGGAAGACAGAAAACTGGCGATGTTCACCCATGCCACCCCTTTTATTAGGAAATCAAAATCTTTCCCAGAACACTCAGAGAAAACTTCCATTTATGTTGCCCAGATTACACCATATGACCATTCCTAGATGCAAAGGAGCCTGAGAAATCAAATAATTACCTTTCCCAGACTCTAAAGTAGCATATTAGCTGGGTCCTCCATCTCAGAGCCAAACCCTTTGCCTTGAGAAGCTGTACAAATGGAGTAACTGCACTTATTCTGCACCAGGCTCTTTGCTTAGTATTTTCCTACATCCACTGTCTCAGGCAATCCTCCGCACAGCCCACGATGCAGGTGTGAATAGTATCTCCATTTATAGATGAAAAAACTGTGGCTTACAAAGGCTGGGGAACTAGCGCAAGGTCCCCAGTCTGTAAGCATTAGAGTTGGGATTTAAATCCCTCTTAGCCAGGGGTCAGCAAATGCTGCCAAGGGCTGGATAATAAATATAGTGGGGTCTGTGGGCCATACAGCCCATGTCGCCACTACTCAATTCTGCTGTTATATTGCTAAAGCAGCCACAGCCAGTAGGTAGACAAACCAATTGTGTCCCAACAAAACTTTATCTACGGACACTAACATTTGAACTTGGCATCATTTTCATCTACCACCAAGTGCTATTCTTCTTTTGATTTTTTCCTGACTATTTAAACATGAAAAACTATGCTTAGCTCAAGGGACTGTACAAAAACGGGCCTCGAGTCAGACTTGGCCCATGAGGCCTTAGCTTGCCAAGCCCTGCTGTTAGCCAGTTGTAAACATGTAGGATTCAAAACATAAGGAAGTTTTAATGCACATGTTCTCCCAGCCCCCCGCTTGCCTCACACTACTGCTTTGGCTTGAACGTTTCTATTCTGCTGTCTTCAGCTCCTGCAACCCTGAGCCTGGATTCATGAGGACTGCAACAGAGGTCACCCCACCACAGATCACTGGAGCCTCAGAAATGCCTGGGTTATGAGTGCTGCCGCCCAGGTGACTGTTATCACAAGAAAACTGGCATTGCCAGAAACCCAGGCCAGTCAAACTTTGGGCAAGCTCCATAGCAATGGCGGGTGGTGGGTTTTGTCTAGTTTTAGAACTGTGGGTGACATTTTCCACAGCAGACACTCCACAAGCTCTCAGCAAAGGAAAAAAGGGGGAATGAAAGCCTAGGTTGCTTTTCTTTGCTACTCCAAGTAGTGTTAGGTCTCTTCTTTAAGTGGGTATAGGAAAGAGGGGAACAGTGTGGCATGGCACCCAATCACTCTGTGCCCTCCTTCCTCTCGGATACCAACTCCCTCTGGGCACAGCTCCTCACAAAAGGCCCTGGGATTCTCTCTGGTCTTTCTAATTAAATCTCCAAAAGAGGTGCGTTGGTTCACAAACGCTGCAGCTGCTTTAAGCAGCTTAGCCAATGCTTCCCTTCCCTCTGTGGCACCTCTGCCAACGACAGCGATGGGCTGGATCTCCACAAGGTCCCCTGGCCAAGAACACGAGCTGGGAACAGTTTCCTAGCAGTGGGTGCCTCCTCCTTTCCCACCCTAGAGCTTGGCATGCAATTCCCTAGGGGCTGTTAACAAAGAATCCTCTGGACACCAGTTAAAGGGCAGAAGGCCCACTACAGTGACATGACGGGCACGGGGACCACTGCAATGGGGTTGTAGTGGGGGAGAGTGGCCTCAAGTCCCGATACCACGAGGAAAAGTGGAAACATATAGCCATGGAGCAAGGTGGGGGAAAATTATTGAGAGGAAGTCTCAGGGATAAGGGGGAATTCTAGCCAAAACCACCTAACAGGACTCTTGCTGAAGACAGGTGGGGGGCTGGGGGGGAAGGGAAGAGGACCAGACATTGCTTGTCATGGGTGGTGGAGGATGAGGAACCGGATGAGATTGTAGGATGATCAGATAGTGTGTGAAGGGGTGGAGGGGGAGCAATCTAGTTAAATGGATTTAATGTGATTCTTGGTAAAATTGGACAAGTCAGAGACCAACATAGTGTCCAGAGTCAGGGCCTAGTTGAGAGGAGATTTCAGAGCAGCCTGACCGAAGTTTGTTCAAGGAGAGAACCTTGGTCGGGTGATTCCCCAAACAGTGTGTGGGTTAATGCGATGCAGCCTGGCGGTCAGTGAACACTGTAAGCTCCCCTTGGTGATTCCAATGCCTTGTTAGGCCTCATCTGTGCAAATGCCGGTGATCTGGCCTGCGATGCAGGGTCGCAATGAGGAATCAGTGAGATTGTGTCTGTGACAACAGCTGACGTAGCACAGAGCAGGTGCACACCTATGGGACAGACCTCCTTCCCTTAAATCTGTGACATGCAATGGAGAGAATTCTGAGACTCTGTGTCTGAGAACCCTGTCCCTGGCTCCCTGTCCTCAGCCACAAGGTGGGCTAGGTGAGAATGCAGCATCACCAGCCTCTCAAGGACATAAGCAGCTCAGTGAGTGTGAGGGCCCCTGGACGGGCACATCAGCTTTGCACAGGGAAAATGGCGGCTTTGGCCAAGGCTCTGGGGTGCTGTTAACTGGTCCTCAGCTCATAATCACCTCCAACCTGCCTCACCCGAAAAGGCAGGTGTGCGCAGGCGAAGAGAACAGACTTGGTGGCCCCAGGCTCCCTTGAGGAAGGTGCTATTCTCGGGCTGTTCTGGTTCCTGGCTTGTTGGCACCACAGCTGTGAATGGGAAGCCAATGGCAACAGGAGGGTTGAAGAGGGCAAACCAAGAAATCTATCACTTCCTCTGGCAGACAGAACTTAGAGGATGAGGAAGAGCATTAACCACCAAGTGCCTGTCTGAGGTTTCAACCCATCCAGCAACCTCTCCCCACATTCTCAGAGGCTGAGCAGTCTCAAAACCTGGACAGAAGCACCCTTGTCCTTGAGGGGCCTGACCCAGCTCTGTGGCTCTGAAGAGCAGCTGTAGGAGGGAATTCCCATACAGGGCTTTCTTCCTCCCAGCCACACACACACACACACACACACACACACACACACACAGAAAAGAAAGAAGAAAGAAAGAAAGAAAGAAAGAAAGAAAGAAAGAAAGAAAGAAAGAAAGAAAGAAGAAAATAAAATAAAATAAGAGAAAAGAAAAGAAAAGAAAAGAAAAGAAAAGAAAAGAAAAGAAAAGAAAAGAAAAGAAAAGAAAAGAAAAGAAAAGAAAAGAAAAGAGCAGGAACAGACTCAGCTTGAAGCCTAGAAGCTTTGGTTTCATTGTTCATTCATCCCAGCAAGCGGCGGCGTGGGTGGGGCTGTCTGCACAGACAAGGTCCCTGGTTTCCCATTTCCCTGTGGTCTGTGGGACTTGCTCATTCTTCAGGGCAATCAGATTCCTTCTCTCCACAGACACAGACTCACAGCAAGCCAGGGCACAGGCAAAGAGGGCCAAGCTCTTGTCTCCATTCTCCCCAAAGACCTCAGGCTGTGGAGACTGGTCTTTGAAGGGAGTTTCCAGCCTCCGCATTTAACCCCTCAGCACCCAGCTCTGGCCTCCCATGGGCTTTCCAACACAGCTTTCTGCCATGTGATGGGGGGGAGGTGCTAAAGCCTCTTTAAAAGCGGCCAGGTATGTGCTTGTGTGACTGGGTGTATTTGGGTGCACACACGTGTGTGATGAGATGGATAAGAACAAGCTAGACTAGGTATTTCTCTCTGTCTTGAGGGTTAAAATAACTAGGTGTTTACCACTCCCAGAAAGCGACTTCTCCACAAGCATTCGCAGCAATCTAAAAGAAGCCTCCCAGGTTGCTATGGGTTGTGTCTTGTCCCCCTAATTCATATGTTAAAGTTGTCACCACTTGGGCCCTCAACATGACCTTATTTGGAATAGGGCTGTTGCAGAGGTAATTAGTTAAAATGATGTCATCCAACATGACTGATGTCCTCATAAAAAAGAAGGCTGTGTGGCATGACAGAGACATGCACGGAGGGAAGAGAGGCAGAGACAGAGACCACCACCACCTCCAAGCCAAGGCATGTCTGGTGCCACCAGAAGCTGGGAGACAGGCCTGGAAGCCACCTTCCCTGGTGCCTTCTGAGGACCTTGGCCCTGCCTACACCTGGGTTTGAACCTCTGGCCTCCAGAACCAAGACAGTATGGCCCAGGTGTTCTCTAAGTGATGCTGTTTATGATACTTGGTTATGGCAGCCCTAAGAAGCTCCTGCAGAGGTCAATAAATAATAAAACAACTGCAGGCAATATGAAAGGGTAGCATATCCTCATCTAGGCAGCACTGGGACAGAGGGTGATGTTTCTTAGCCTCGGGCTTGAGTATTAAAGTCATTTTCATGATATAAACCCAGGAGACCCTTGGCATTCAAGGCCTTCGCATTCATGGTTTTGACTATTCATGACAGACCCCATAATTTATGACACATGATGTGCAGCCATTAGTCATCTTGCCAGGGTGCAAACTTGAATCACGGCCTTTGAGCCTGGTGCACGAACAGGGCACGTGGCTGGTGGCTTTGGTCTCCATTTGTCATCCACAGGCAGGAACCCATGGGGGAGGTGAGAAAACCTGTGCTTCTTTGTGGGAACCTGGAGCTAAAAAGCCAGGCAGCCACTCATGTGGGAGAGGAAAGAGAAGAGGCCAAACCATGTGATGGTCATGGCCAGAAAGAAGCTTCACTGATGACCTGAGTCCCATTTTCATAGAATCACCATGGGTCTGAGAAGGAACTAGATTTTTCAAGCAAACTTGTCTTCCTGTGGGGGTAAGAATTACACAACTTAGTGTCCTTTGCAAATCTGGTAATTTACTAAGCTGAGAGGCCATATTCTTTAAGAATGTCAGCAGTCTATTATATAACAAGATTTGACTCTATTTTCCAAACCTCCTGTTTTCTTTGGGTCCCAGGATTTCTGCAGACTACAATTGCTGCTACATCCTTACACCACCAGCAGAGTAAAGGTCAGTGGTGTGGTATAATTTGGAGAAATTCTGAGAAAAGCCTTGACCTAACTCATCCATTTTTCAGAGCCCTTTCTCAGCCATAGCATACACCTGAGGCCAGAGATTCTGCCATGATAGACTCATTCCTTGGAAAAAGGCATTGCCTCAACTTAGAAAGCACTCGTAGTTGGGACAGGGAAACATTGAATTATTGACTATCATGTACTCCTCACTGTGAGTGGGCTTAGTAGAGTTTTTACAGCCTGATCACAGTTGTTAAGAGAGGAAGTGGGAAGAACACATGGGCCTGGACATTGGCGGGAGGATGCCAGAGTCTTCCAGACTTCGTTAAGGTCAGCCATGGCGGTACCTCATGCACAAGGATCCAGTGGATGAAGGCTTGGGTGCAGACTAAAAGTGTCTGATCCTCTATGAATTTTATATGGTACAAAGGACATCCATTAAAAAAGGACATCCATCTCTCCAATGGCATCCAATCTTTAAAGCTGTGAGTATGGTTTTCTTTAAAAAAAATTTTCAAATAAATACTCACAACCACATGAAATAGCTGTGAGGTAATCATCCATTGTGGAGAAAAATACTTAAGATTAGACAGTAGTATCTCCAAGTATTGACCTCCAAGATAATGCTTGTGTATAATGGGTCTCTAGAGCTCTTACTTTGATGCCCCTCAGTTTCCTCCTGGTTTTCCTTCCTTTAGAGTTCCATTCTTCCCTACCACGTCTCAAAAGCTTTTTAGGTAACTCTGAAAACAACAAAGCAATGTCATTAAGGACCACTGCCCTGTTCGGTTAACAGCTAACCTCGTCACTCTTTCCCATGATAGCTACAAACACCAGCTTTGAAACATGCTTCAGTTTGTAAAAATAAGATGGATTAAGCTCAACACATACAGACTGCAAGGGTGCACAGGAAGAGCAATGTCACTGTGCCGGTTGGTACAGCACAACCACTGAGCCAGGACAGCTTCAAAGTTCAGGTGTATTTTCAAAGAGGTTTTCCTTCATCACACATTTGTGGTTGACTGCAGAACCTGCACTGTTTTTCCAGAATCACCACAAAAATCCTTTAAACTCACCCTATGACTTGGAACTCATTACAGCAGCTGACATTGGCCAAGTGCCTAACTGTGGAGCAGATAGTAGGCTAAGGAGGTAGGTACCATTGTTATCTAACTTTACAGCAGAGAAAACAAGCTGGAAGAGGATAGGGACTGGTGGTAAGAGGTAGAACTTTGATAGAATGTGGTCCTAATTTTGGTACTGAATGCATCATCTATGGCAACCACTAAGGAGACCATTTCAAAGGAACAGAGCTGAAGTTTGAGGGGGACAGAGAGGCAAACATTATTGTGTGGTGAAGATGTGTGGAGGAGGTGTAAGACCTTGAAAGCTCAGTTCAGCTGTCTTATGGACCACGATTGGGTGTTAACATGGATTTTCTGGAACAAGAGAGAGATGACAATTCTGTTACTGAGGAGGATATGCACAGAGCTGGAGTTCTCTTTACCTCCTGGGGCTCGGGAGAAGACACCTTCCCATGCTCTTTAGAATTAGGTTGCTTAGTTCTTGAGTAAAGGGGTCTCTCCCCAAAGACTGCAATCAACGTGACAACCCTGCATACCACCACCCCATTCCATAGCCCCTTTCCCTGGCATGGCATATAGCGATGTCCCAAATTCCACATTATAGATTCTCTCTATTTTAAGGAAGACATATTGAGTCTGACGTACGTCCTTTAGTCTCACTCCTTAAGCGCTGAAGGCCTTGGCTACTACATCCTTTCCACTGCAGCCCTGAGGAAGTCCCGGGAGAGAGGCTTGATAGTGTACATGAGTGCTGCAACTCCATCATCTCTCTCTCTCTCTCTCTCTCTCTCTCTCTCTCTCTCTCTCTCTCTCACACACACACACACACACACACACACACACACACACATCTGTATACCCCATCCCAGAGGGAACATCCATTTTCCCTATAATGTCTCTCCCACTGCGAGTGGTGATGGGCAATAAAGATGATATAATAATAATTTTATCGAGTCAATATATCACTTAGAAAATAAAAGCTCTCCCCATGGTAGGGTGATGACCAAAAGGGGAAATGCCTGTGTCTGGTCAGTAATTTATGTATGCGGTGCAGAATGGAGACCTCCAGCTCAATGTCCTTGAGTCTCTGTCTGAGTAGCCCCTGTCTTCAGCAATGCCCATAAAGCACCCCTATGAAGGGCTCTCCCCTGAGCGGGAAGCAGCCTCCCACAGTGCTGAGAGCTCGGTCGGTCGCTCGGTTGGAGGGCAGCAGCTTGGCAAGGGCTCCGTCTGACCAGGATGATGAGGTCAGCCCCGCTAGGCCAGCATTTACCAGGACACTTTGGCCTTCACACCAAGTGAATATTAGGAATCCCACTTTACAGATGGGGAAACGAGGGGCACAGAGGGTAAATCTTTTCCTCCAGCCCATAAGGGCAAAAGAAGTCTTCACCTTCAACTTGAATAAACACGCCTATGCATCTCTACAGCTTCATGGGTGGGATCTGAACAGGAGAACATGAGCAGGGAAATATGTCACTTCATGGTGACAGCTGCAACCAAGTCAGGAGGGTGGAGCAGCTGGCCTCCCTGTCCCTTTCCAAAGCCCTCTCGGATCCTCCTGTCCCAGCCTGACCGGTGGCCTGCCCAGCCTCCATCTGTCTTCTCCATGACAACCTGAAACCAGGTCCCATCAGTGACAGGTACTTTGGGGCTGGCCACAAGGCACCTTTAAACACTTGTGCCCTATGCCCCGGGCTGAGTGTGTTTTTTGCTTTGGTTCAAGCCAGCTCCCTGCATAATAAAGCTAGACCGCTGTGGGGTGGGCAGGAGAGGAGTGAAGGGCATTTTGCAGTGAAACATTTGATCAATCAGTGGCAACTGGAAAAAAAAATACGGAAAGAATAAATGAGAGAAGGAAGAAAACCATTATTTAATGTGTGTTGAGTACTACATTAGACCATTAAAATAGAGAGGCAAAAACCCCAAAGGAAATTAATCTTGTTGAAGTGGTATTGACCATAAAATAGAGGCTGTGTTTCTTTTATACTCTATGTGGTATCGCCACTCTGTCCCTAAATGGGCCGGAGTAGCTTTCGCCACGGTGGGGAGAGGCTGTAACTAAAACTTCTGCCCTTGCAAGACAGGTTTTCCCTTCGGCACAGGAGCATCCATTCATCTGTCCATTCATTCACTCAGGTTTTTTGGGGGGAACCACATGTTATATGTATTCAACACCAAATCTGATAACAGAGAGAGAAACGTATCGTTGAATTATTTGGAGGCACCTTTTATTTTAGTACAGAGCACAAATTGACTTTTTTAACGACAATAATTTTTTGAGCATTTACTATGTGCTCGGCACTCTTAGAGCACAAAGGGTTCTAGGCTAAATAAACCGGAGTCCTTGCACCTCAGGGATCTGACTAATGTCCAGACCCAGAACACAGGCTTGAATTCATCACCTTGGCCCACTGACCCCAACTGACTCAACTCGCCCCAAACGAAAACGGTTGGGATTGTGTTTGGTGGGTTTGCTTTGGGTTTTATTTTGAAAGGGTGCTCGGGCTCAAAAGGCCAGCGAGCCACTCAGATAAAAATGGCAAACCCAGACTCTGCCTTTGCGTGTTGCAAACCCCTCCTGCAATACCAAATCCATGCACGTTCTCAACTTGCACCTCGGATTCCTCCAAGTCTCCGGCCATCATGGTCAGGACTTCCTCAAGGCTAGTGGGAGATGTACACAAACAGGAAGCTTGGCTGCTTTCAAAGCCCTCCCCCCAGGCCCTTAGCAAAGAACTCCCTCCACGGGAAAACAAAGGGTCCGAGGTGGGAACACGGGCAGACCGGCAGACGTTTGAGATGAATATTGAAGGTCTATGAACCACGGGCCCTTCATCGCCAATCATCCAAAATGTTTTTTAGCTCCAAGTATTTGTTTACTTTGCTATCCTCAGTACCCACCACCATGCCTGTCACACAGTAGAAACTCAATTGATGGTTGTTTTTACAACTTAACTTTTTTCCCCCAGTGCCGTGCACACGGTACCAAATCAAAGTTTGCAGGAGTGCTCTTTTGTAAGGAGGGCACGGAGACAGGAACAGCTAAGGTGGAAATATGACAGGGACTATTGAGGGACTGTTTACAACCCAAGCAGCAGCAGAACAGGGTCCCCTGGGCTCCCGGCATCCCCAAGGGGGTGGCTGAAGCCTGGCCTGGCGGGAGCAGAGTGTATGTGGTGGGGAGGGATGAGCCCCAGGGTCATTGTCATTAATTGCTCTTCAAGCTTCTGATGACCTGACCCTGCAATTACCCTCATCTGAAAGCGATTTCTAAAACCAATCCATTTTAGTGATTCGGGTGCTTATTACTTTTTTTTAATGCTATCAAACTTTAATAAGAGCATTTATAGCATCAATTAAATAATGGCCGTTAAACTAAAAAAGAGTTAAATCAGAAATTAACAGGGAAAACACAGGCAAATGTCTTGCTGTGGTCTGCTGCTGTGAAATTTGAATTGAACCTGCATTAGACCCCAGATTCCTGAGCCCCCACAGCTTGATCCTCCACTCTCCTGGGGGATAGGATAAACCCAGGAACCCTGATACTTTCAGGGCTGCATGGGGAAGAGCAAGGGCGAAAGGGCCCCTAGGTGAGCCGTGTGTCCCAGGGGAAGCAGTGGGACCCAGAGGAAAGCTCAATGAGAACCAGAGGAGGAGCGGACTCTATTCATGTGGTCCTGAGATAGTCACCATAGTACAAGCAGACTGCCAAATGAGGAGCAGATTCTATTCATGTGATCCTGAGATAGTCACCATAAAACAAGCAGATTGTCAAATGACAGCGGGGAGGGGAAGGAGACCTGGGGGGAGATAAGAGAACAACCGAAGGACTGGTATGTATGAATATAAGTACAACCAACCAACACAGAACTCTGGGGAGGGAGGGCATGAATGGGAGGTGGAGGGGGGGGGTAAGCTATGTACACATATAATACCTTAATAAAAAAAGAAGAAGAAGAAAAAAGAAAGGGCCCCTAGGAAAAGGCTGAAATTTAAATTCCATGTAACCAACTTTGGTCATCAACGTTTTCTTTTCTTCGATCTCGGAGATTTCTCTCTGGCCACTGAGCCACTGTCCAACCTCCGTGAGCATTTTTCTCAAAGAAGGGAATCTGATTTTGACAGAAGGAAGTGGTTCTTTCCAATTCTTGTCTTCGGTCACCTTCCCTTGGAGATTGTCCTTTTGTTTTGTGTAGTTCGTGTTTCTATGCACTGCAGAGCATTTCTTCTCTGTTCCTAAGCAGCACTGCTCCTTTGCAAGTGATTTCCTCTGAATTTGCATCGCACATTCCTGATTTAGCTGAAGCTTCTGAATCTCACTTTCAGGATGGAATTTTCAGGCTGCAAAGCTGCTTGCTCAGTTTGGAGATTTTCTTTGTCCTGGGAGCTCTTCCTTCATGTAATTTTCTTCATATAATTTTTGGATAATGTTTGTTTTTCTCCAAGTCTTTAATTTATTTTCTAAATATATTTTTTATTGGAGAGGGAGGGAGAAACATCAATGGTGAAAATCATTGATCAGCTGCCTTCTTCACTACCCCCACAAAGGATCGAACCTACAACATGGGCATGTGCCCTGAAACAGAAATTGAACTGTGACCTCTGGAGTCATGGGTTGCCTCCCAATCACTGAGCAACACCAGCTGGGCTCTCCACGTCTTTTAAAGGACACCTTTAAATGAAGAGATCATGATTTTCTTCAAATCCACCTCTGAGATCTGTATCTTCTGCTCACTCTTTTTCTCTCATTCCAAGTTGCAGCCCTCCTGTGTTCTCTGCGGAAAGCGGGGGAACCTGTGATCTTCAGCAGGGACTCTGCCAGAGATGTGACGGGCTCGCTTTCTCATCCCTGATCGGCTTCATTCGTGCCTGAGCCTTTTCAAGCATTTTTTTTTTTCTGATCCTTGAGTTCCCTCACTCTTCCCTTCCCTTCCTTGGTTTCTTGGCACACAGTTCCAGCCTTTCTATAAGATTCAAGTTTTCATTCAAATCATCCTTATTTTCTTCTGAAGGTGCTCTCCATTGTCCTGAGATGCATTCAACGTGCCCTTTTGTTTTGGTCCCTGGGGGTTGGGATTTCTTCAAGGGACCCTGTCCATTTGTATTTTGATTCTCCTACCCATCCCTGAAGTTTTATATATATATATATATATGAAAATAGTTTAAAGAGTTTTAGAGGGCTTGTTTTTTTTTGTTTTGTTTTGGTTTTTTTTTTCCTGTCTTTTTCCAAGAAAGTGAAGGCCTGTTCTGATTTTTTATTGGTTTTTAGAAAGAGAGGGGGCGGGGGGATGAGAGAGAAAGAGAAAGAAGGGAAAAAAAACATCAATTGGCTGCTTCCTACATGCCCCCTACTGGGGATCAAGCCCACATACTGGCACGTGCCCTGACTGGGAATAGAACAAGCAGCCTCTTGGTTTATGGGATGACATCCAGCTGAGCCACACCAGCCAGGGTTGTTCTAATTTGTATTAAGTGCTGCCAAACACAGCTTCTGTAATTGCAAAGCCTGACCACACCGCAGGTGACAGGGGGCTCCACAGGCTTGTGCCATTAGCCCAATCTTCACACCAGTTCTCCAGCTCACCTTGCAGCAAAGCTTCTGGCTAGCTCTTTTTCCCTCCGTGAAGTGTGCCTGCCTTTTACAATAAAAACCACCACTGCAGGGCATACCAGAATCTCCCCAGGAAGCCCACAGAGGCGTGGGTCCGTGTCACCAGCAGAATACTGCCCAGCGGTTCTAGGACTGGCTGGGAAGACATTTCTGTGCTGCTTAGCAGGCCCCGTGGCTCCAAAGAGCAACACAGCTATACCTCTGATGCCAGTACCTGTCAGCCACACTGGCTGCACAGAACCTGTGGAATGTTCTATCTCTATATAAACACCTGTTGGCAACTAGCACAGACCATCAGTTGAGCTGGAAAAGGCAGGTCCAGCCAGCTCTATAAAGTAACGCTGGGTGCATAAACGGAAAATGATATTGCTTATACAGTGGATTTGGGAGGTAGAAAGAGCTGATTGGCCAGAGGCCAGCCTAGAGCATGGTCATTCTAGGCCCCACCTGACCCAACAGCAAGCCCAGAGAATCCAAGCCGTGCCCTCCTCTAAGCAGTGTTCATCAGTCCACTTCTTAGGTTACCAACTCATTCAAACTGCCCTCCTAACTCAATGTTTGTGGTTTCATATTTTTATAGATATAGTTGGTTACTTTCATAACATGAAATAACATACAAAGCATGCCTCCATTAATGTTTCCATCAATTTCAGGCACTACTTTTTTTCTCCTACCCTTCTCCCTTCCTTCTTCAACCTACTGGAAGATAAATGTTCACATTAAAAATTGCAAACGTTTTACATTCTGCAACCACATACCCTTCTTCTAAGCTTAACAGGTTGACTCTAAATGTTTCTGTTAAAGTGTTTACACTAACATTACCACATACATATTGTCCCCTGCCCTAACAAGTAGGCTACTGTACTAATTCCTTCCCTACAAGTCAGAGGTTACGATCCCTAGACCACTAAAAGAAGAATGGTCTCAGCATAAAGTTCAACAAACTCCTTTTCATATATTATAGCAATTGCTTAAAAATTCATGATACATTTTTATTATTATTGGGATAATGACTTTCTGGTACAGCTTCTTGTTCTTGTAAAAGTTTCCAAGTACATTATTTTTGTCCTAGAACCATGGTTGGCAAACTGTGGCTCGCAAGCCATGTGCAGCTCTTTGGCCCCTTGAGTGTGGCTCTTCCACAAAATACCATGGTCTGGGTGAGTCTATTTTGAAGAAGTGGTGTTAGAAGAAGTTTAAGTTTAAAAACTTTGGCTCTCAAAAGAAATTTCAATTGTTGTACTTTTGATATTTGGCTCTGTTGACTAATGAGTTTGCTGACCACTGTCCTAGAATAATGTGCATTGTTCAGGGCTTTTCATCCTTTCAAGAATATGACCTAAAATAAGATGTTGTCTTTTCCCTCAGACCTTCTCCCTAGCACAGCGCTCTGTTCTGCTCCAATCTGGACTGAATGTCCTC
The DNA here is from genome assembly GCA_963924515.1 of Vespertilio murinus. Taxonomy (NCBI): domain Eukaryota; kingdom Metazoa; phylum Chordata; class Mammalia; order Chiroptera; family Vespertilionidae; genus Vespertilio; species Vespertilio murinus. Next base: position 54,066,155 of record OZ004712.1, on the reverse strand, counting down.
TAGCTTGGTTGTCCTGCAGACTTGCTGCCTGATTACTTGTCTGAGATCCTCGTATCTTTGCTCCTTGATTGGGCAGCTCTCCTGTCCCACGTTGTTCTCTTCCTTTGTTTATGTCCCATGCTGTTGGGATACATCCTCAAGTAACCTTCTAAAAAAGGGTACATGGAAACTAAATCTCCTTATTTTGCCTTGCTATTTAATTAACCATTGGGATAGGCAAAAACAAAAAAAAACAAAAAACAAAAAAAAATAAAAATAAAACAAAAAAAACCTAGGTTAGATCTTATTCCTTATTCTCTCAGGAACTTGAAGGCATTATTGTATTGTTTTCTAGTATGGAGGCTATAGTTGAAAAATCAGAAGCTGGTTTGAATTTAACTCCTCTGAATTGCTCATTTAATCTCTCTCGGAGATTTTGCAGAACAGTATCTCAGTGCTGGGTTGTTTTCAATTATTTTGTTGGACATTCTGAGCACTTTAAAATTAATGTCTTTATTCAGCCCTGAAATTTTTCATTCTATTTCTTTGTTAATTTTCATTTTCTCTATTCTCCCTTTCTGTGATTCTTTTTTTTTTTTATGTTTAACCTCAAGATGAGTTCTCATGTCTCTTACTTTTTCTCTAATATTTCTCTTTTCTTAATATTTCTGTTCTTCATTCTAAGAGATTTCCTTGACTTTATAGTTCAAGCTTGTTTTGATTTTTTTTATTTTGGCAATCAAAATTTTTTAAATCTTTATGAACTGTCACTTATTCTCCTTCTGTTCCTTTGTTATTACTTATTTTATGAGTGTAACATACTCTTGAATCTGCGTGTATAAATTGTAAGATCCTTTTCATAATTACTTTAATGTCCACTATTTATTAGTCTATTTATTATGTCTGTCTCTTTTGGGTCTGGCTCTTCTCTAATTCTTGTGATTCAACATTTAAAGGGACTGGCAGCTGATGTGGGATTTTTTTTTTTCTGTATTATGCTGATACTCAAGGAATCTATTTTTCACCAGGTCTCTACCCTAAAACTTGGTCCGGAGCTCACCGTGGGATATGAAAGTTTGCGGGGTGCATGCTGGCCAGCAGTCTGGCATTACAGTGAGTCCAGTTATGGGGTCTCAAATACCTAGATGTGGGTTCTCTTCTGGAACACCATAATCTATATTAGATGCCTTAGCCTTCTCCAGAGACTGGTTTAAATGAAAAGGCATGCCTTTTTTATTTTGTCTTACAGCAGACACCAGGTTAACTGCAACAAAGTATGGCAGGTGTGTCCCACCAGCTCAACCATCTTCCTTCATGAACCCCATTTCTTGTTCCTGCCTCTTACTGTACCTGTTAACTCTGAGCTCAGAGCCTTTTTGTTTGTTTGTTTCTAACAGGCATTGTTTCCCATGTTCATTGCAACCCTCTTATATTCCAGGTTATGCTTTTTGCAACTGATGCATGATCACAAATCCCATTCATTTGTCTTCCAAAACATGTAAAGCTCTTTTGCCTTTGGGCAATCTTCTTCCCCAAAGCCTTTGCCATGACAGATATCACTTATAGTTTTATTCCAGTGAAACCTAAGTGACAAAGATGAAAGCATGTGTTCATACCGCCATCTTGCACCAGAAGCTCTCATTAGAAATTTGCTTGAATTCTACTTTAGATTAGAACTATGATTGCTTTTGTACTATGTGCCAAACATTGTGTGTTTGACTTTAGTAGGCAGCTGGTATAAGAAATGTGTGACTAAAGATTACATTTGAGTTCATTTTGTTATTAAAAAGTTGCAAAAGGAAATTCAAGGTGGACTTGAGAAGAATGTTTCAAAAAGTTCAAGGGCTGAAAAGGCCAGGGTTGGCAGCTTCTGGCATCTGCCCTGACCACAGCTGCGGCAGCACATGAGGTTTGGAGGCCACTCCAGCTCCTGCCGGGAGGGTGCAGTGGCTGTCAGCCAAGAGCAAGAGGCCATGCACAGGGCTCTGATCCTGGGCTCCTCACCACCAACCTTTCTCTGCATCAGCTCAGCTGCCAACCTTCCTGCACACCTACTTCCCGGGGCAAGGCCAAGAGAGACTGGCCAGCTCAGAAGGAGTGTTGGAAGCAAGGTCGGATCTCTGGACTGCTTGATTTGCGGGTCCATGACTGATCTCTGAGTAGCGGGAGGCACGGAACTTTTCTAGAGCTTTCTTTGGGACTCTAGTTTCCAAAACCAGAAATCGGTGAAGCCAAGATGGCAGCATGGGTGGGCACCTGAACTGCTGCCTCACACAACAATTTCAAGGCTGCAACTGGAAGACAGGGCAGACATCATCCAGAACCACAGGGCGGCTAGCTGAATGGAAATTCTATAGCTGGAGGTGGGGAGAGAGGCATACTGAGACTCAGGGGAGCTGCGGGAGGCAGAGGTACTGAGATGCAGAGAAGGCAGGCAACTGAGTGTGCAGCTGGCTTTATCAAGTGGGAGGAAGACAGAGGCTCCCAACTACGCTGAACTCCAGTTCCAGGCGAGACTCTGGGGACCCAGACTTATTCAGGGAGATGCTGAACTGTCTGGCAGCAGGTGGATCTTGAGGGCAACTTTCACTCAGGGATGCTTGCTAGTGATTGCCACAGGACACTGAGACACAATGGCCTATTAGGGCAAGGCTGATGGGAAACCAATGCTGTCTGCTCTGCCCTGAGACTCTGCCCCATTCAAGATGAGCACAGAGGCTTTTGTAAGTCTTCTCCCATAAGGGTGTCTCCAGCACTGAAGTTCACCCAGCATAGACACCACTGATCCTCACAGCCAATTGGCCTGGAGGTCAATTCCTCCCAGTGATACCAACAACAATCAAGGCTTACCTACAACAAGACTGTACACAAAGCCCACAAAGAAGTTCACCAAGTGTCCACCTCAGGTAACTGGGGAGGCTGAGCCACTGGGCCCTATAGGATACCTAGCACACAAAGCCATTCTATAAACTCAGGGAAGCAGCCAAAATGTGGAGACAAGGAAACAGATCACAAGTGAAAGAAATGGAGGAAAGCAAATGACAGGATATAGAGTTCAAAACCAGTTATAAGGTTTTTCAAGAATTTCCTAGAAAAGGCCAATAAATTTAGCAAGACCCTTGAGGATGTGAAAAAGGACCAACTAGAAATTAAGCATACACTGTAATAAAAAAGATTGAGAGATCTAACAGCAGACTAGAGGATCACAAGAATCAAGTCAAATATTTGAAATACAAAGAAGCAAAAAACACTCAATTGGAAAGCAAAAATAAAAAAATAAAAATAAATAAAATCCAAAAATATGAGGATAGTGTAAGGAGCCTCTGGGACAACTTCAAGCATACTAGCATCAGAATTATGGGGGTGCCAGAAGAAGAGAGAGAGCAAAATACTGAAAACCTATTTGAAGAAATAATGACCAAAAACTTCCCCCACCTAGTGAAAGAAATAGACTTACAAGTCCAGAAAGTGCACAGAACCCCAAACAAAAGGAATCCAAAGAAGACCACACCAAGACACATCATAATTAAAATGTCAAGAGCAAAAGATTTATTAAATTTTAAAAAAACCAATCCTGACTATTAAAAAAAAACAAGCAGAAATCAGTTGAGACAGCTTAAGCAAAGAAGAAGAAGAAGAAGAAGAAGAAGAAGAAGAAGAAGAAGAAGAAGAAGAAGAAGGAGGAGGAGGAGGAGGAGGAGGAGGAGGAGGAGGAGGAGGAGGAGGAAGAAGGGAGGAGGAGGAGGAGGAAGAAGAAGGGAGGAGGAGGAGGAGGAAGAAGAAGAAGAAGGGAGGAGGAGGAAGAAGAAGAAGGGAAAAAAAGATGCTTTTATCACAAGGGTTTTAGGGGAACCAATGAAACCAGGAGTCTTAGAAAGGGCACAGAGCTGAGGGTTCAGAGGCCATTGCGGTTTGCCCTCCTCCTCATCTCCCATCTCCAGGCCTCTCTGCTTCCTCTTTCTCCCTGTCTACAGACTGCTTTCTCTTCTCCTCAGTCTACACGGCTACCTCACAGACTGGGAGTTCACGTACACTGGCCCAGCCGTTCACAGAGACGGCCTTTCTCTTAGACCACAGTTCTCTGTAAAGGCCAGAGAGAAACCATTTGCAGCTCTGTGGGCCATGGAGTTCCTGGTGAAACTACTCACCTCAACCATAGTCACATGGAAGCTGCCCAGCCTCCGGGTATGAATGAACGCATGGGCTGTGGTCCAGTAAGATGGCATTTACAAAAGCAGTGGACAGGATGTGGCCAGTTTGAGGATCTCTGCCTTTGGCACAACCCCAGATTTCTGCACAGATTGGAATGGTGCAGTGTGGGTCAGTAGCAGTTTGTTAGAAACCAGCCATGCAGAGAAACAAAGCAGAGGCATGGCTGCTGAGAGCCCAGCCTGGAGGTGGGGCTCACCGTTCCCAGAGAAGAGAGTCTGAGGGGACACCCCAATAAGGGCCCCCTGCGTCACAGCCATTTACTGGGAATATTAGTCCTTGCATCTTCTGACTTCAAGGAGCTGAGTAGCCAAATGGTCCTTGCAACCTCTGGAGATCCTCAGAAAACAAGTCCCTTCTAGAATGAGGCTTTTCAAAATTTTCCCATAATAAAGAAGGAAATGAAAAAAGGATGCGAGGCAATTAGCCCTATAAACAACCTAAAGCTCTACAACTCGAAAAGCTTACTCAAATCTTTTATTGTTTCTCAAATGGACATTTAGGGAAATATTTTTACATTTAAATCCAAGGCTCTTTAATTGAACAGGAGTCATTTTGAGCTGAGTTGGCCAAGAGATTCCGCTGCCTCCCTCTCCCACCCCCCCGGGCTGGAGAGTGCGCAGTGTGGCGTGGTTGAGGGTTGAATTATGTGCCCGGCATGGCTATAACTCAGTGTGTGTCTTCACCTCCTGTGGCGGCCCTGTGGCTTACAGGCATGTCATAAAAACTCTGTGGTTGGTGGCTGCAGGTGGGAATGTAAAGCGAAAGCGGTGTGGCCGCTGTGGAAAGCGGTATGGTTGTTCCTCAAAAAATTAAAGGTAGAATTACCATAGGACCCAGCAATTGCACTTGTGGGTGTACACCCAGGACTGAAAGCAGGTCCTGAGAGACATATGTGTACCCATGTTCACGGCAGCATTATTCACAGTAGCCAAAAGGTGGAAGCAACCCCAGTACCCACCAGACTATACACAGATAAACCCAATGTGGTGTACACTTAAAAGGAAATATTGTTTAGCCTTAAAAAAAAAAAAGGAAATCCCAATATATGCCACAACAAGGGATGAATCTTGAAGACACTATGCTAAGCAATAAACATAACATATTTATGGCATGTCTTGCAATTTATATCAGCATAACAACATAATATATTGATAGCATGTCTTGTCATGAGCAGGCCATACTGTGTGATTCCACCTACAAGTTAATGAGAGCCATGGGATCACAGAGGCAGAGGGCCGAGTGGTGGCTCCCAGGGACAGGAGGGGTGGGAGCTGTCATCTCATGAGTGTGAAGCCCCAGGTCTGCGAGGGGAAGAGTTCTGGGGACTGGCTGCCCGGCCGCAGGAATGGACCTAACGTGACCGCGCCTTGCACTTGCAAATGGTGAAGATGGCAAACTTGACGTCGTCTCTACTCTACTATAATATTTTAAAAAACCAGTCTGTGGTGGGACGGGCCTGGGCCTCCAGGAACCCCACCAGGTCAAGGCTGCGCACAGACGAGAGCCACTGTCCCCAGAGGCCTTCCTGGGCATGCGCTCAGCCTCCGAATTCTGTGTGTCTATTGAAATAAGAGTTCTGTCAACAGGAACCAGAGAGCAGGTGTTTGGAAGCACCCTGCTGCTTGCTCCTCTGTGCACTGTTCTGGGGGCTTCTCCCCTGAAGGGAACCTGGAAGCCACAGGGATTGTGGGATGACTGGAGTGCCCAGCGAGATGGGGGAGGAAGAGGCTGCCACACCGTGGCTGTGCTCAGGGTGGTGGTCTCACAGATGAGCAGACACCAGGGGACCCACTGAAGGAGCAGAGCACCCTTCCCGCCTCCACCATCTACACCAGAGGTGGGCAAACTTTTTGACTCAAGGGTCACAATGGGTTCTTAAACTGGACCGGAGGGTCAGAACAAAAGCAGCCTGACCATGCTGGCACTCTCATCTTGGGCTGCTGGTGAAGGAGCGGAGGGGAGAGCAAGAGAAGCCTCCACTCTTTTGGCTCCGAGGGCCGGATAGAACAGACAAATGGGCCTGATCCGGCCCATGGGCCGTAGTTTGCCCACAGCTGATTTACACCCTGGACCTCCTCTGAGGGAGGACGATGAGTGAGACGTCCTCTGGGAAAATCTGTCCCTGTGAAGTATAGGCCCTTTTACTGGGGCTCCCCAACCCTTTTTCTTTACTCTGATGGCTGGAGATAGGTTTGTCCTTTGTTTTGAGTCTCAGGGGTAAAATTCTTTATAAGTAACCATCTTTAATTCTGGCCAAATCCCTAGCCTACCAACGTCCAGGGGCTGATGGCCAGGACTGCCGTCCTTGCTGCCATGTGGCTGGTACCCACCAAGATGGGTCAGAAACCATAACAGAGGGAGGAAAGGATGGTGTTGCTAACCCTCCCCCGGAGCCTCCAAGGAAGCTGGGACGAACAGAGCCTCTCTGCCAGGGGCCAGCTTCAGCGGGTACGGGTTTGAGAAATGCAGCGGGATTACAATTTCCTACAAGGCTTTTCCCTGGTCACAGCACTTAACCTCTCTGACCTTCAGTCTCCTCTCCTGTGAAATGGAGCAGACACTACCAACCACATACATGAAAAGACTTTGCAAACTGCAAGACATGCTACAAATATGTTTATCCACCTCCTACACCAGATGAAACGTTTCTAGAATAAATGAGGTTGATACAAAGTTATGGCCTTGATTTCAAAGGAAGAAACAGCCCAAGGTAGACAGTGCAAGGGGTGAAGAAAGAAGTGAGTCACCCCAGATGGGCAGACAGCGGGAGACATGGGCTGAGTGACGGTGAAGAGCAGCTATCCATGTCCACTGCAGCATTATTCACAACAGCCACCACATGGAAACAACCCAAGTGTCCATCCACGTATGCAGAGAGAAACTGTGTTACACACACACACACACACACACACACACACACACACAGGGTGGCACAAAGGTAGGTTTAGAATGATTCATATTGAAAATAATGCAATAATTAATCAACAATAATACAAGATTAAGACCTGTTTTGTGTACTCACAGCTGGAAATCTATCTTTTCCTATATGTCTATAATAATAAAAGTGCAATATGCTAATTAGACCAGATAGCCAAACGACCTTCCAGACGTCCTTCTGGACGAAGCCGGGGCTGCAAGGGCTGAGGCAAGCCACCCTGGCTGCGAGGGCCGAGCCCCTTGCACGAATTTTGAGCACCGGGCCCCTAGTACATATAATAAAGAGGTAATATGCAAATGGTCATTAATAACCAGCAGAGAGCTACAGGAGAGCGGGGCGGTACAGGACAGGTGTGGGGAGGCCAGCTGAGGCAGTGAGCGACCCTTGCACTGACTCTTGCACGATTCGTGGGGCAGGGCTACTGGTATGTACATAGCCAGCTACCAAAATGACCCTCACCCAGGCGGCCCCGCCTCCCAGCGAGCATTTAGGGGCGCCCTAGGCAACGCGATAAGGTGCGAGTTTGATGGAGGGAAAGTCGGAGAAATAGAGGGGAAGGTCTGAAGAGCCTATGGTGGTCGACCGAAATAGGTGTGGAGTGTGCTGGGGAAGGAAGAGGAAGGTCCGATTGGAAAACCGCTCGGCACAGTACCTTGTCATTGCGACCCGGACAGCGCCAACCGTGGCCTGAACGGGCGGTTGTTTGGTGAGTGCGCTTGGGACCGACATGTTCACGGCTGCGGCAGTCCTCCCGAAACATCACTGACTCCAGATAGTAAACAGCTATCGGCGTCAAAAGACAACAACAACAAAAATCCCTCTCCAACGAGAGGCCCTGGACTTACAACATGACTGAAGGAAACGTCACTTCAGGAGGCTAGGAAAGCCTAAGGTGTGCACCCAGAGGACTGTGGGACTGTGGGATTGTGGAGGACGCCTGGGACACGGCCAGCACGCGAGCCTGTGATTGCACACGTACACAGTCAGCCCTGTAATCCTCAGCCTCGCAGTGTCTGGACGTGGCTTCTGGCGGGAAATTGTTTCTATTGAGGTTCGCTGCTCGCTTGCAGTGAGGAAGAACAGAGTTTTAAAGGTTTTGTTTGTTACCTGGGCTTGAAGCGAGGACAAGAGCTGTGAGTATGACCACGTATGAAGAGAGAAACTGTGTTATACATGCACACACACGCACACATACATACATACAGGGTGGCATAAAAGTAGGTTTAGAGTGATTCGTATGGAAAATAATGCAATAATTAATCAACAGTAATACAAGATTAAGTTCTGTTTTGTGTACTCACAGCTGGAAATCTATCTTTTCCTATATGTCTATAATAATAGAAGCGCACCGCCATCGAAGTCTTCAGTGAAACCATCAAGCTCTTCCAAGAGCAAGGCCAGACTCAAGAGAAGTGCAGCCAGGAGCATCTGGAGTGCTTCCGGCGTGAGGGCAATGCAAAGGAGATGCAGAGGGTCCTGCTGAACTCAGAACGGCTCTAGCCTCACACTGCAGAGATCCAGGAGAGCCACACCAAGCTGGAGCAGGAGCTGCGGACACAGGCCTTGGACAACTGGGAGACCAATGAGCGCATGCACAGCCTGAGGCCAGACCTCCTGCAGCTGCACAAGATCCGAGACCGGTGCCTGGTGTGGCTCACCCAGAAGGCGCCCAGCAGAAGAAAACCAACTAGTGGCTGGGAATCACAAATGAGCCTGAAGACCAGTATGCACTGACAGAGGATGAGGATAACCTCCCCCACCTTGAGAAATGAGCCTGGTATGTGGGTAAGATCAGCCGCACGCAGGCTGAGGAAATGCTGAGCGGCCAGCGGGATGTACCTTCCTCATCCGTGAGAGCAGCCAGCGGGGCTGCTGTGCCCGCTCTGTGGTGGTGGGCTGTGATACCACGCACTGTGTCACCTACCGCTCGACCACTGACTTGGGCTTTGCGGAGCCCTACAGCCTGTAAGGGTCCCTGAAGGAGCTGATGTTGCATTCGCAGCACACCTCCCTCGTGCAACACTATGATGCACTTACTGTCACACTGGCACATCCTGTATCAGACCTGGCCCCGTCCCATCCCCCATCCCCAACTGGCTGACTCTTACAGAGCAGGACTCCACCTTTCTGTCTATCTCTCTTCTTTGTGAGTCTTTATCTCTATTTCTCTCTTGTTTTCTCTGAGTTTCTCTTCCTCTCACTCTTCTATCCCCATTTCTATCCTCTCTGTCTCTTAGTCTCTGTACTTCTAGGTCTCTGTTAGAGAAGCATACGTCCTCCATCCTATGCCCTCTTTGCCCCTGGGCACTGCCCTCCCTGACTCTGGCTGCCCCCACCAGTTCCTACAGTTTCCCCAGACTCTCCCTGCCTGCACCTGCCATGTTTACCTAGGCCCCTGGGGCACTCAGTCCCAGCCTGGTGCCCTGATTTTTAAGCCATAGACCTGGGGTCAGGGCAGGAAGGAACTTCCCTGGGCCACTTCCAAGAACCTCAGCGGTGACATTTGGGGCCGGGTGGGTCACAGGTCCCACCCCACAGACCCAACTTCCCCTCCAAACCCTGACGTGAAACCAGCACCAGTTACCCCCACATGGAGCTGCTGCCCAGAAGCCTTCTTCTCCCAAAAGCAAAATTATTGAAAATAACCTCAAGAGCTGTATCCTTTCTGACCCCAGGCTTCCCGGGAACCGAGGCTGTTGCAGGTACTGCTGGGCCAGCCCAGACACACTGCTGCCCACAGCACCTCCGCTCAATGCAGTGTCAGGGCTGCTCCTTGATCATGTTGGGCTAAGATTTTGTTTCCTTGACTATAAACCCATTTCCTCCTCTTTTGGGACAAGAACCCTGGTTTTCCATGCTGCCATGGACTCCCTTCCTAGATGCCTAGCTAGGCTGGCACGTGGGTTTTGTATGGTATGTCGAAACTGATGTGGATATAAAACATTGAACTAAAAAAGAAAAAAGAAAAGGAAAGGAAAATGGGATAGTGACGAGTAAGAAACTTTGGAGACAGTGAAGGGCAATTTGTCCAGTCTGTTGAGAGGTAAGAATTGGAGTTTAATTGGGATAGAAATCCTGCTAATAGCACCTGATGCCTGAAATCTGAGCACTCTACTTTTAGGTTTTCCAGTTCAAGTTTTTGGAGACTGCCTATTAAAACATTCCTGGTTGGAAAGTGTTTGTATAGAAGCCCATAAGTATTAAGTATTCGCTGTGTTTACCATGCATAGCTCTCTGTAAGGAATATGGAATAATTTTAAATGCCTCATGTTCTCAAGAAGCTTGACTTTTAAAATAAAAAATAAAGAAGAGATATAAATATTAAAAATAAAAGAAGAAGAAGCTTGAGTTTTAGGGGCACAATCAGGCAGCCAGGAGAGCAGTTAGGGGTGATCAGGCAGGCAGGCAAGCAGTTAGGAGAAGTTAGCAGTCCTAGATTGCGAGAAGGATGTCGGAAAGGTCCTGGATTGTGAGAGGGTGCAGACCGCACTGAGGGACACCCCCCATGCACAAATTTTGTGCACCTGCCCCCCTCCCTTTCTCTCTCTCTCTCTCTCTCTCTCTCTATATATATATATATATATATATATATATATATATATATATATACACACACACACACACACACACACACACACACTGAGTGACCAGATTATTATGATCACCTGGCGTTTGTAGACAAATTAGCTGCACACTGTATTGTATGGGATATGGAAGGTGAAGGCCTATTTGAACACCTTTGCTGTCTGCAGTTACCAAGATAAAATGTCTCCAATTCGCACAGGAACACAAGGATTGGACAGTCGAGCATTAGAAAAAAAGTGATATGGTCTGATGAATCACGTTTCCAGTTGCATCATGTAGATGGCAGAGTGAGAATTTCACCTGAAACAGCATGAAAGCATGCACCCCACATGCATGAGTTCAATCCTTCAAGCTTGTGGGGGCAGTGTTATGGTTTGGGGCATGTTTTCTTGGCATGATTTGGGCCCTTTAATTAATGTGGAACAACGTTTGAATAGCAAAACATACCTAAGTATCATTGCTAATCAAGTTCATCCTATCATAGGCGTTGATGGCATATCCCAATGGAGATGGCTTCTTCCAACAGGACAATGTGCCATGCCATGGTGCTTGTGCAGGAGTAGTTTCAAGAACATGAGGTAGACTTTACCTTGCTTAGGTGCCCCCACAATCACCTGATCTCAATCCAAATGAGCATTTGTGGGATGAAGTAAAAAGAGCCATCAGGCAGCTGTTCCACAACCATCAGATCTCACAGAACTGAACAGTGCTATTCATCAGGCACGGTTTCAGATTCCTTGCATCACCTTTCAACATCTTGTGGAGTCAATGCCAAGAAGAATCACTGCAGTATGGAAGGCAAAAGGTGGCCCAACGAAGTACTGATGGGGTAGTCATAATAATCTGGCCACTCAGTGTGTGTGTGTGTGTGTGTGTGTGTGTGTGTGTGTGTGTGTGTGTATCTGATCTAATAGAACACTAATATGCAAATTGACCTAACAGCAGAACAACCGAGCTATGATGCTATCACCCACACTGACAACCAGGGGACAGTTGCTCAACACAGGGGGAACAGCTCAGCCAGAAGCCAGGCTCACAGCTGGCGAGCACAGCGGCAGTGGTGGGAGCCCCACGTTCGAGGCAAAGCTAAGGATGTCAACTGTCCACTGGAAGCCCCAGAGTGTGAGAGGGTGCAGGCCGGGCTGAGGGACCCCCCCCCCAGTGCACGAATCTCATGCACCGGGCCCCTAATATATATATTAGAGAGAGAGATTATTCAGCCATAAAAGGAGACCCTACCATTTGGCATGACCTGGATGGACCTGGAGGACATTACACTAAATGAAATAAGTCAAACACAGAAAGCAAAACCCTGCATGACCTCACTTCTCTGTGGATTCTGAACAAGTCAAATACACAGAAGCAGAGAGAACAGTGGTTGCCAAGGGCAGGGAGATGGGGGAGAAGGGAGATGTTGGTCGAAGGGTACAAAGCTGTAGGTATGTGAGATGAATGAGTCAAGAGATCTAATGCACAGCATGAGGACTAAGTTAGTAATACTGTACCGAATGCTGAACATTTGCCCAGAGAGTAGATTTCAGGTGCTGTCAACACACACAAGTAACTATGTGAGGTGAGTGATATATGTGTTAATTAGCTTGCCTGTACTCATCCTTTCACTATGAATATGTATACCAAAACATAATGTCTTACACCTTAATTATATGTAATTTTTATTAAAAATGAAGACATGCATATCAAACACACATGAGAAATGAACAGTGTTAGCTGGTTACGGGTCTCCAGGCCACTGGGCTCTTAGTCACCAAGTTGAAACCAACTCTTGTGCATTGTCACCAGCACAAGGCCTGGAGCCACCCCCACCCCAGGACCCCTGTTTCAATGGCCACCCCAAAGGTTGGGCCCCTCTTCGAGTGGCCAGTGGGGGACAGAAGTGACAGGGGCTCAGCTGTTCAGCCCTGGTGCATGGCCAGGGCCAGGATTGCTCCCCATTTACCACTGCAGGCAGCGCAGGGCTCCATGCTCAGGAGGACACACTGAACTGGGCTGTCAGTTCCCAGAGATGGTTTCCTTCCCCAGGGCTTTGGGGACTCAGGCAATTGCCAAACTCTATGGCCCCCGGTTCCCCTTAAGTGTGATAGATGGGCTGAGTTTTCCTGGCAGTTTAAACACTTTGCATTGATTTGTGTATTAGTTTGTATATTGTTTTGAGAGACCAATTTCAAGACAAGCTTTGTCTGTCGTCCATCAAAGCTCAGGGGTGCTTTATCTTCATTCTGAGTTGGCTGCTCATCAGATTCTCGCAGGCTGCAGCCCAAAGATCCTGCAGCCTGCGACCTCCATCCATCACAGCTCCGGATCATCCAGCCTCAGGTGTGTTAAGACCGATGCGGCCCGATATTCCACACTCACTCTCTGCTCCACGGAGAACTCTTCCCGTTTCAAGATATTGGAAATTCTTTTGATATAGGAACTCTCACAAGCATCTCACAGATGTGGAGGCTGAGGGGGTAGATAAGAAAGAGGGCATCGAGGGGATAGATGGTGATGGAAACATAAAGATAAATGTAATTTAAGTTAAAAAAAAATCATGCAATAGAGACAGATAGGAATCAAAGCTGCACCCCAACAGCATTTCCAAATGGACAGAAAGGGAATAGCCATTGAGAATGGAGCATTTTTTCTCTGACTTGTCAAGCCCCTACGCTGACACCCCTGATTGGGTACAGCTTTGGTGGCGGACCATGAAGATTGAGGGGAGGCCAATCACCCTTCCTGCAGCATCTTGCTCCCTCAAGGGGACCGGCTCTTGTTCTTCATCCATCCCTGGAACAGGCCAGTTCCTGGTCCTGCAGGGGTAGACATGTGGCACCCTGTGTGGCAGCTAGTCCCATCCCAGGGACAGCTCACTCTCCCAGCCCTGCCTTATTACACTCTGACAGGAAGAGACAAAACTCCAAGAGACACCCCGCCCATGCTTCTCAGCCCCGCATCCTGGACTGAGGAGCCCTAGGACATAAATGAATCTGAACCAACTGGGGCTGACAGTGAAATTAGTTTACAGCATTATAACCTCACAGTCTCTATCTCCCTCCTCTCCTCTCCCTTCCTCTCTTCTCCTCTCCTATTTTCTCCTCTCTTTTCTCTCCCTTTACTGTTTCAAGGGCAGGAGCCTTACTGATTATTTTTCCCCTTGGATATGCACAGGGTCCTGGCCCCCCACACCAATAATGTGGTGGAAACAGGAGCTGGGTGAGGCCAGGGTCCCTTCACCTGGAATTTAGATTATCCAAAGGCACCAGACAAAGCAGGCTCTGACAGCAGGGCGCTGGCAAAGTCACTCAGCTCACCAGGAAAGCTGATCCCACAGGACCGCCAGGGGCCTGAGATGTCCCAACAATGAGAGTATGAGGGTCACTAGGAGGATCACTGTGGACCTGGGGGCGGCAGTGTATGAGGAAAATGGAGTTAACGCTAATAAAAATGTGTAAGAAAAAAATCAGGGACCTTCCGTCTATTTCTGACTCTTTGCGTCCCCATTGTCAGAACCCGCATCCCCTCCTCTCGCCTTTCCTAAGGAGGACCAAGTTCCAGACCTTGCCATTCTCCTTCCTCCCATTTATTTGTTCAAAATAGGGATGGCTCTCCAATATATGAAGAGATGCTCAGCCTTATTCAGAATAAAACAAACACAAATGAAAACTGCTCTGAGATTCCATTGATCGCCATCAAGGTGGCAAAAGGCCAAAACTCAATGACACACTGTGTTGACAATGCTGTGGATCACGGGCACGCTTGCTCATTAGTGGTAGCATTGGGAGTGAAAATGGATGTATTAGGATAGTTTGGCTCTTTCTATAATATAATAAAAAATATATTTGGTCTTTGCCCCTGGTTCCTGGCACAGAGTTCCTAAAACCCTTATAATGTCTTAAGGGATAGGCGAATCCCTTATTCATAAGGAGGCCCTGTCAATCATACCTGAGTATATGCTGATGAGTGACTCTGGTGGGAGAGCCTGGAGAGCTTTAGGGTGCGCCTTTTGAGAGTAGCTGGAGTGGTGATTTGGTGGATTTCTTCATGTTCACCTTCCTTCTAGGTCAAACATTCATTAAACTCAAAACACTGGTGCAAGGTGGATGGCAGAGGTGCCTCTATTAAAAAACAAAAATTATGATAGCAGGCTGGTTAGCATCTTCCTCTAACTGACTACTACCCTGCTCCGACAGATGTGGCAGCCACGCCAGCCAGGGGCAAAAACTCCAGAACAGAACGGTCCTTCAGCCATAGTGTGGGATGAACTCAAGTTGTGTCTAAACAAGCTGAGAGGGTTCAGAGGGAGATCAGCTAAGTACTTTGATAAACACCTTGGGAAAGCAGATCGAGGAAGGCCATGGATGGTGATGGGTGTGTGGTGAGTCAACGAGATGTGGGGTTTATGAGGAGAGCCCCGTTAGGGAGCTTTGGGTCACAAATTAGAGGCATGTTTGGCTCCTTAGATTCTGCCGGGCAGACTGCTGCTGAGGGAGCAAGGCTATCAAAGCCGCCAGAAGGAGAATGGGTAAGTGAGATGAATGGAGATCAAATCCCATTATAACCAATTCCATTACAAAGAAAATTTCACCTTAACAGAAATATATCCAAGCCCCAGGCATTGGCCCATCATAACCGTATATTGTTCAAATGGCCCATTTGAGCATGCTGTTCTTTAGTCCTTCTAGGTAATAGTTTCCAGTTATAACAACACATTAGCACATCCCCACTTAGTACATGATAAATTATTTGGTGTACACGAGGATACCTGCATTCCTTTCCAACCCTCCGACTGTGGGAGGTGACTTTTAAGATGCCCTATCAGAAAGTGATATTCTAAAAAATTGCAAGGAATTGGTCTTAATAAGAATCTTTATCTCATCTTGCAGTTTCCCATAAAATCAGCCACCTGGGTCTAATATCATTAGGAAGGTTATTTAAAATGTTAGGTCATCACCTCTAAATATGCAGAATAAACATATTTGACAAAACTTTATGGTTTTAAAAAAATCATAAGAAATTAAGACTAGAAACTTCCTTCATATAATAAATAACACCCATTATGAACAGACCATAAACATCCTACTTTAATGTGGAAATGTTTGAATTGTTCCCTTAAAAATCTGGACCCAGCTCTAGCTGGTTTGACTCAATGGATAGTGTCAGCCTGTGGACTGAGAGGTCCCAGGTTCGATTCCAGCCAAGAGCTCGATCTTGGGTTGCGGGCTCAATCTCCAGTAGGAGGCGTGCAGGAGGCAGCCAATCAATGATTCTCTCTCATCATTGATGTTTCTATCTTTCTCTCCCTCTTCCTTCCTTTCTAAAATCAATAAAATATATTTTTAAATTAAAAAAATAAAATCTAGACCCAGATCAAATAGTCATTATGGCCAAAAAAAAAAAAAAATGGCAAAAGCAAAAAGATCTAGAATATACTGGCTGTGGACAAGGATTTGGAATAATGAGAACTCTCCTGAGGGGGGGAGGGGGTTAATGCACTATAATCCTGTAAGAGCATGTGGCAATAACAAGGAAAAATGGCGCTATACACATGTCTGACCTAGCAACTCCATGAGCCCCAGGAGATGTGCAGAAAAAATGTAGCTATGTTTTTAATTAAAAAAAAAAAGATTGGAAACAATACATCTATCCATAAAAAAAGAGAATACATGAATAGTGATATATTTTTACAATGGAAAAGTATGTAGTAGCTAAAGTGAATCAACTAGAATTACATGTCTCAACATGGATCCATATCAAGAAAGAAGAAAAGAAAAAAAGAAAAGAAAAGAGAAAAGGAAAGGAAAGGAAAGAACAAGAAAAAGAAAAAGGAAAAGAAAAAGAAAAGAGACAAGTTTCAGGAGGACACATGCAGGGTGATACCTTTACATAAAGTTTAGAATGTGCCAGGACTAGGGCTCAGCACCTGGAGCCCTGAGAGCAGGAAATGCAGTCTGAGCAGAGAGAATTCCCACAAGTATTTGTCTCTGAAACAGGGTGATCTGGGAGGCACTCCAGCCCTGCACTGGGGCTGAAGCAGGATAACACCCTGCATATTGAATGATGTAGTGCCTTAGCTCAGGCTGCCATAAGCACCTCCACTGACTGGGCAGCTTCAATTACAAACATGCCTCACATTCTGGAATCAAGATGGTCATCCTCTAACATTGTTTCCTCACAGGAAAGAGTAAAGGCAAGCTCTCTTCCTCATCTTATATAAAGACATGAATCCCATCATGGGGGCTTTATTCTCCTGGGCTAATCACCCCCCGAAAACCCTGCCTCAAATACCGTCACATAAGGTTTCAACATAAGAATGTGGGGAGAAGCATCGGGTCCACAGCAATCAGCAAGACCCTTGACCCCTTGGGAATGACCAGAAATCTGCAACTAGACCAGAACAATGGCAGTATGGCAGTATGGCGAGAAACACAAGATACCCTCTTTTCCACTGTCCTGTCCTCTTTTCAGAATTCCACCTTCCAGTTTCTGAGCCACTTTCACCACCTGTTACATATGTATCTGTTACACATACAGAAAACTACCCCAGAATAGTTCCTCTCTCCCCACCACTTCTCCAGATCAATAGAAACATTAGGAGACCAAGAAAGAATTGTGAGGTCTTTGTTGTCTGGGACATGTTATCTCATAACACTCTGTAGACCCTGGGAACGTTAAGGAAATTAAGCTGATCCATTTCAATCTGCTTCTTCTTTGGGGTTCAACATCCCCAACATCACCCAACTAGTTGGTGAAAGAACAAGACCCTGCTTCAGGCTCCTGTCTGTAAGAATTGTGTTGGTTTCACTCTACCACGAAAGTCCACAAGATACACTCATTATGCAAAATCCACAAAACATCAGCTTGAGTTCTCTCATCCCTGTTGGCATTCCAGAACTATCAGATCTTGGTTTATGTCACTTTCAACTCATGAAGGACCATTTTCAGGATGCCCTCCCCAGAGAGGTTAGAGTCATGCTTACCATCAGGACCTGGGATGGCACCCAAGCATGTACAGTGGTGCACGCAGAGACAGTCTCCACATTTAGACAATGACTTATCATTTCAAATGTCACTGGGCTTGGAACAACTTGAAAGAGAAGGAAGGCTGGTGAGTTCTCAGTGGAGTGTGCTGATGAAGGCATGCTTATGATAATGAAAGGCAAAAATAGATGTTTCCATTCCTTCCCTCACAGGTTGATACCCAATTATCATTAAGACTCTAGTAGCCAAGAATTGTTTTAACAACAGAAAGACTGGGCTATAAGTGCAGGAAAATGTCTACAGACACCCAAAACTTGACTGCTTTCTAGCTTATCTTGATTTGGGAAGATCAGTGAGAAATACACATCAGATGTAAAAAGTAGTGAGCAGCTCACATTAATGGATAAACTTTCATACTGATCATCAGTGCTGCAAAGGTGAGACCATCTCCAGTACCTAGCCCTCAAAAAATGTACAGTCTCGTGCAGATCCAAGAATGAACACTTAGGACAAATTAAACATGTCTAAGGAGGAACACACAAGTAAGTGGTACTTATTTGAAAGAGAACACCAGCTTCTTCTGGCTTTGGAGAGAGACAAAGAGATGATCCAGGTGACATGGGATTAATTAAGGAGGACTTCCTGAAGAAGTATGAGGTTTGTGTTGAGATTTTCAAGGAAGGAAAGGCCTAATGGTGAGAAAGCAAGAAATCAGGTGTCTAAGACAAATGAATGTCTTTTGCATTTGCCCAGACAAGGGGATATGGTGATGATGGTAAATCTTCACATCAGTAAGATAAAGCTGTTTGCATCACTCATTTCTCTATAGGCAATAACCCCAGGAAAGAGATAAGGTGGGGGAGGGGGGGTAAGGGGTTCCTCTCCATTTACAGAGGGAGGAAACAGCTTACCAGACTAAGTGGCTTACTCCAGGGCTCATAGGCAACAAGCAGTAGAGCTAAATCTTGGAGTGAGGACTGTGGATTCCCAACTACAGAGCATTTAGGATTCCTTTGATATCCTAATTGTCTGAAATAGAAAGTGATAGTTTTTAAATAAACATGAAGTGCAAATATAGAGTGAGGGGATATGCTGTGTATTTTCAAGAGACTCAATAGCCACAAATTTGGCCTGTTTGATTTGTTGGTCAAGAGTCATGAAAAATTATTTAATGAGATCAAGGCCACAGCATTAATGTCTCAAGAAGCAGGGTTGAGAACACGGCTGCAAGCCATTGTTATCTGCTCTCACAGGTACACCAGTCTGCAAAAATTAGAGATGACGAGTAACAAATGGAGATCTCTATTAAAAAATGGGTCTCTCAGTGTACAAATTCCCACAGATGGAAAAAAATACCTCCAAAACCTATTTAACAATGGCTTGCCCAAGGTCTTTGTGCATGCGAAGACCAACATGTTACTATTGTTCATGTGAAGTTAAACTGGGCTGGAGGCTTGCTCTTTTCCTCTTGCAGCTTGCCTTCAGGAGCTTCCAGCTGGAATGCAGCCACATCTCTGCACAGAATCCTCCACCCTTTAAAGAGTGTCAGGTTCAAATTTTCTTAACTTTTATCCCTAATTAAAAAGGCCAAGGGGATACTTGGTAAATACGTGGTGTCTAATTAAGTCCGACTGCATTACAAGCTGGATTCAGTGTACTCAACTTTTACATTTTGAAATTCCAAAGTGATCCTGTGCTCTCCTTTGGCCACAGATGATGCCCCTTTCCACATTCTCACCAGCTGGTCGACAGCTCAGCCACAAAGTCAACCAATTCTCAGGCACTGCAAAAGTATTTATTATTTTAAGTTGCTGAATTTGGGGATAATTAGTTACACAATAATAGGGACTTTTTCTCGTCCACATTTTGTATCCGATGGCCACAATACTACCTCCATTTCTTACCATGTGAAGAAGTTCAATTTCATCTTAAAGATGAAAGACCAAATGACCTGAGGAACCCAGTTGAGCCTTACCAATCCACCATTGGACTGCAGTCATAAGAGCCCAGAAAAATACAGCAGGGAAAAAAACACCCACTCAAACAACTGATAAATTTGTGAAAAATAATAAATTATTGTATCAAACTACTATATTTTAGGGTTGTTTGTTATTCATAAACTAGAGTCCCATTGCACAAAGATTCATGCAACAGGCCTTCCTTCCCCTGGCTGCTGGCACTGGTTTTCCTCTGGCACCCGGGACCCAGGCCTTCGCTCTGGCTGGAGCCTTCAGTGTTTGCTCCAGTTGGAGCCTTCAGCCTCCTCTGCTCTGACTGGAGCACCCCTCCCCCTCACAGCAGGCGTCCCACCCTGCCTGGCCACTCCATATCTGCATATGCAAATTAACCCACCATCTTTGTTGGATTAATCTGCATATTCATTCCTGGTTGGCTAGGGTTTCCTCTGACCTGAATGCCTTTAGTTTTTTCAACAGATTTCTACCACTGTGAAAATTTCTCTAAAGGCCCTCTGGCTTATTCTCTCTGTTACAAGTGTGGGTCTCAGTAAAGAAACACACTCCCACGTTCTGGCAGTGTACCTCTGAGAGAGACTGCAGTCCACTGGTACAGACACTCTGCTCCACCCATGTCAGTGTTCCTGTGCCTTTTTGAACATCCCCATCACATAGTGGTTCACATAACATCATCTCTGGGTCATAAACCACAGGCCCTTTCTCATGACCTGTTGTGAAGCCCCGTTTTCCAGTCTTGTATATGAAAACTTGACCATTTGAGCACATGTGTGGTTCCTACTAAATTGATCACAATAGTTTTGACCTGTGGGGGACTTTCTAAATCTAAATTCCCTGTAGCAACAGACCTCTATCTCATTAAATTCAATGACCAAGTCTCAGTCTTCATCTTATTTGATTTATCAGCAACATCTGACCCAGCTGAACTCTTTCTCCTTCTGGGAGTGCTTTCTTTCCTTGGCCTCATGGGAATCCCCTCTCTAGGTAGGTTATCATCCTGTTCCATTGGCTGCCTATTCTCAGTCTTTGCTGGGTCCTTGGACTTCTTCCCTTCATTATCTGCCCTTGTTCATTAAAGCCAGCTATAGGCTGAATGATTCCCAACACTATTTCTGCAGTACTCATTTCTCCCCTGAATTTCAGATTCCAATTGCTTACTGAATATCTCTAATTACAAAATTTAATCTATCCAAAATAGAACCCTGGGCTCTCCCTCACTACCTCTTTCCAAGCTTCTCCCCCTCTCCATAACAGTGACTTCATTCTCGATTTTCCCAATTGTTCAATCCAAAATCCTTAAAATCAGGGACTCCCCTCTCACATTCCAAATCTGATTTGTCAGCACATCCTTACAACACTACCTTCAAACTGTCTAAGGATCCCACCAACATGTTTTCATCACCTGCATCACTCACATCCTAAAACCATCACCGTGCCTGACCTGACCTGACTATTAGCGTTTGCTTCAAATTGGCTTCCCAGCTTCCACAGCCTATTCTGCATGTGGCAACCAGAGTAACCATTGAAGACATAAGTCAATTATACATGTCATCTACTCCAAACCTTCTAGTGGCTTCCCAAGTCACCCAAAGTAAAGTCCAAAGTCATTGCCATGGCCGGAATGCTCTACACCAGGGGTGGGGAATGTCAGGCCCTTGGGCCATATAAGGCCCCTGAAATCATTTGGTCTGGCCTTGCCAAGGCATGAAGGGTGAGTTAATTAAATGTTTGACCAAATATAGCGGGCTAATTTTTAAGTTGATAATTTTTATGGCCTGTGAATGATGCTATAAATAGCCAAGTGGCCCTATGACAGAAAAAAAAGGTTCCCCACCCCTGCTCTCACCTCTCCTATTCTCACCTCCACGCACTCCACCACAATGACAACTGGCCTTTTCTGCTGTTGCACAAACACACCCAGCGTACTCCTGCCTCGCAGCCTTTGCATTTGCTCTTTCCACGGCCTGAGAACACCATTCTCCTGAGTCTCATTGCTTTTCTTTATTTTACACAGGCACCTGCTCAGAGACCCCTATCAGAGGAGCGCCTTTCTGAGGCCAGCAATAACTCCCACCATAAAGCTGCGTGACAGCTCTTCTTCCTCTGACGCGGAGGTCTGTCTCCATCACCAGTGTACAAGGTCCGAAAGAACTGAGGCTTCTTTGTTCCTGCTGGATCCCCAGAGCTAGAGCCAAGCCCACATTGGGCTAGGTGTTCCATCTTAGGGAAATAAATGAATTCACTGGTCCTTCAGCTTCAGGCCATATGCAAGTTGGATGTTTGTGTCAATTATATATTTGTCCAAGAAAATGATTTCTTTACTCGGTCAAAGCAATACAACCCAAAATTACCTCTGTGGTATGTGCAATGGAGGTCATAATCTGAAAGGTGAATTATACTAGGCCTAGACTGTGGAAGGTCTTAAATGACCAGCCAGGATCCAAATTGTTTGCCATTGGCAATGGGGTGCCATTAAAGAGGTTTGAGTATGAGATGATAGAAATAATTTCCATTGGGTACATTTTTTAAAATTCTACTTAGATTAGTTCCGAAGCAACTTGACATTTTCCTTTTCTTCCCTGGCTTTCAGAACATGTTGACAAGTACAGTGTATTTTGCACATTCCTAAGTAATTTTCTGGTCTGGGGCAGGAACCAGCGGGTCATTTACAAGCAGATACGTGTGGCTGTGAGCAGACAGGCTTGTGCGTCTGAGTTCTACGACCACATCCTACACGCCCAGCACACAGACCTCTCCTGACACCTGGACCACTGTGTAGAGCACACACCAAGTCTGGTTTCCATTCCACACACAGAGGTTCTTGCCTGAGCTTTCTTCTGAGCCAGGGAGTCTGAGACAGAGGCTGAGGGGCCGGAGCAGAAGCTGTGCCCCACACACACACCGGAGTCCTGTGAGTCACGTGTGTGACCCACACACCGCTCAGGCCAGGAGCAGCCAGGACAACAGCAGTTCTCTCAGCACAGACAGGCTTGTGGTTGAGGAGGAGGGAATGCTTGAGCCCATTCCGGAGATTTGTTCAGTAATATCTTCCAAGTCAAGGGGAGACCAGCGATGGATGGAACAGAGGCCCCAAAGCACCGTCTTCAGTCCCTGCGGCCAGGACAAAGGGCACCCAGGGGCAGCGGGGTGGCAGCCCCGGCTCTGAAGGGGCCTCGGAGGACAATGCAGAACCGGGTCTTCCTCAGTGTCCCTCCCACAGCAGCCTCCGCCCTGGAGGCCCTGGTGCTCTGAACTGAAACCAGAGTGGTTCCCTGATGTTACCAGGCATGTTACTAGCCCAGGGGTGGGCAAACTTTTTGACTCGAGGGCCACAATGGGTTCTTAAACTGGACCGGAGGGCCAGAACAAAAGCAACCTGACCATGCTGGCACTCTCATCTTGGGCTGCTGGTGAAGGAGCGGAGGGGAGAGCAGGAGAACCCTCCACTCTTTCGGGTCCGCGGGCCGGATAGAACAACCGAACGGGCCGGATCCGGCCCGCGGGCCGTAGTTTGCCCACGGCTGTACTAGCCTTTAGGTTTTCCCTAATTATGCTTTGCCTCTGCTTTTCTTACCTTCCTTCCAGATCAGCACTGAACCCTCCACCCCTTAATACTCACCCCACCCTCCCCTGCTTCCCTCCCCTCTACTCTCCTTCAGCTACCTGGCTCTTCTGGTGAGTCCCTCTCTGACCTCCCCTTCCCTTGTTTCCTCATTCATTCATTCATCCCTTAGACCTGCGCACAGATCTCTGCCGTTCCAGCAGTTTCTTCCCGTGCTGCAGGTACATGGTTCCGTGATGCGGCACAGAAACCACTTACACCGAGGCTAACTACTCTGTTCTGTGTAGGCTAGAAAACAGCCGAGAAACCGAAGGAATACTTGCACATCAGAAGCGAGGTGCATGCTGGGGGAATTCAGAGAAGGGACGGTCACTGAGGGGTTCAGTGCAGCCGGGGGCCCCTGGGAGCAGGTGCGCTTGGGAGACAGCTCAAGAGGTCCAGGAAGCTGGTTCTTGGGCAGAGCCTGCGGGCCACTCCTCTGTGAATCAGGACCGGGGCTGCAGGGTGGTTTGTGGGAACTTGCTCGAATTCCCATGTCACTCCCCATATTTGTCATCTCCCATCGGAAAAGACAGGAGGCCAGAGAGGGAAAAATCAACAGGTTTGAAGCGCACACATTTCGAGGTTGCCATGACAACCCCCCTTTTCCACACACACCCCTGCCTCCTCACCAAATGTTTGTCTCAGAGACACTTCCCAGAGAGGGAATACACTTTTAGACCTCGCCTGGCCCCACGAACACTGCCTGCCTTCCCTGCACACACCGTCCAGGCGTGGCCGGGCCTGCGGCCACGGGACAGCACGGAGCTTCAGGTGATCGATCCCCTTTCCCTCACCTGAGCGGCCCAGCGGTAGTGGGAGCTCACAGTGGGGATTTTTAAGATAAATCCCTCTCTTTCTTTCCTCCCTTTCTTCCTTCCTTTCCTCCATTCTTTCCTCTCTCCCTCCCTTCCTCCCTTCCTCCCTCTTCCCTTTCCTTCCCTTTTCTTCCCTTCTTCCTTTCCCTTCCCTTTTCCCTTTTTCTCCCTCCTTCCCTTCCCACCCCTCTCTCTGTGCTATTTCTCAGGGCTGTGATTTCAGGAAGCAGAAAGAAACAGGAAACAGTAGAACATCCACATTTTAAAACCTAAACATTTTATAGATTAAAAAACAAAACTGAGGCCCAGAGGAAAGAAGAAAGGGCAAAACAGAAACAAACACCACGTTTATCCGTGTTTTCATTCTTAACTATGGGAATAATGTTTTAAAAAGCTCAGTGGAAGACTCTTTAGAGGGAAGAAGACAATTAGCTTTTTGGATAGTGTCAGGGGCGTGAGCACTGAAAGGACACCTGAGTAGAGTCTGTCCTTGACCTTCATATGACAGAACCTAAGCTTCTGGGGCCCCTCCAGGATCACTTATATTCCAGGTCACTTATATTGCAGAGCCTACATGGATAAGATAAAACTGTGATTTTCCTTCATCAGTGTCTCTTCAAAATCACTGGTCAAGAAATAGCACGACTTGTCAATGGTAAAATATGTATTCTACTTATTCACACATTCCAGGGAAAAACATTATTCTAGTTACAACCCTTGAGCTCCAGGGTGGCACTCCTCGGAACAATGACGCAGCTGTGACCTTGCAGGTGAAAGAGGACAATAGTTTGCACCCACTCCTCTCTAATCACAGGACAATGTACCTAGTTAGCGCATCTTCCTTAGGAAAAGGCATTTCCCCCAAAAAAACACAAGTCATTTAGGCATAAGAAGAGTCTTTCAGGCATGAGTAGTTCATCAATGTATCATTTCCTCCACTGTGTTCTTCTGCTTTAGTAAAAGTTTTATTATTAGTATCAGCATTTTTTTAAAAATGAACCCCACATTAAAAAAAAGCCTCATTTCTATTTATTCTTTTCTCTGTTGAGCTCCAGCTCAGATCTTTTATGAGCATTTCTTCTAAGGCTCCGGAGATTTTACAGGTGGTTAAGCAATTGGTAGGCTTCTTAAGCTTTTAAGCAAATAAATTCTCAGAATACGTGCAATGTTCAGTCCCTATCACACTGACAATAAGTCAACTGCGTCATTCTCGGAGAATCATGGGAAGGTGAACATTCAGCGGCTGCCATGACCATGTGCGTAAGAACGAGCATTTCAGAATACCAAAAGCAATTGCCAAACATTGGCCCATTTTATCCTAATCTCAAGACTGGCTAGACGGAGCCACTCACAAAGGTCTGTGTCTTAACCACAGGCCACCCCCAGTCCTCATCCTAAGGCCTGAACATTATCAATATTTAATAGACTTCGTGAATGGATGGAAGCATTCCCTGAAGCATTTGATGGATATTCAAACTTAGAGAGGTTAAGAGGTAGCTGGCAAAGTCTGGACACGAGGTCAAATCTTTGGCTACTGATAAGCTTTGCAGGCGCTCAGTAAATCATTACCTTGCTAGGAAAACAACAACAACAATAACAACAACAACAACAAGGAGTTAACATTAGCAGCTCTTTTGGGAAAGGGGACAGTAAGGAAACAGGAGACTGTTGGTTGGTTTACAAAGAGTTAAAAATGTCCCAGTAGGAAGATCTTAAGGATTATCTACAAGGTACAGGATGGTATCATGTGAAGACGGAGCCACAGACCCCTTAGACCCAGCCCCAATGCTGTTCTTTACTAACGCTGCCTGCTTCATGTTGTTGCTCTGAGCATTAAATGAAAAGGTCTGATGGTTAATGTTACAGGTTGACTTGGTTAGGCTATAGCACCAAGTTATTTGGCCAAACATCAGTCTAGATGTTGCCCTAAAGAGGGCACAGGCACCCAGGGCAGAGTCCAGGAAAGTTCCACCTGCACGGCTTCTGTGGCGTGTGGACGGACGGCGTGGCTCCTCCCAGCAACGAGGCGTGACATCAGCTCACCTGAGCCTCCTGCGTGGAGCTTTCACTGCGGCTCTGCGGTTGATTAGCAATGTGGCTGCCCCCCCCCCACATGGAGGGGATACCTCATGGTCCAAGGCCCCCATCAAGAAGGACATGGCAAGGGCCCACTCTCTGTGGCTGAGGACAAAGGCTTTCTGTGGTAAGCTTACCCTCTTCACTGCTCTGCCCCGATGGTGTCTTTCAAAGTGCAACTCAACCCTGTAGCATTTTACAACCATCTCCTCACTCCCACGTTCCTCCCCCGACCCCTCCTTCTGAAAATGAGAGCGTCTGATCTCAGAGGGACCAGGAGAGGGACTGGGGATGACTCCACGGTCACCATCCCCACTGCTGGCATTTAATGATGCAGAGGTCAAAGTGACAGGCACCAGGAGGTGCTGTGGTTGGTCCCTTAGCCTTCTTCCCTGGTACACTCTGGGGGGGGGGGGGATTAGCCCAATTCTGGGGTAAGCCTGGAATCCTTCTTGCCCCACGAACTAGCCAACTCCTTTCTTTATGCCCATCACACACAAGCTCCACTGGCATCTTCACTTGGTTAAGATCCTCTTATTTCAGCTGCCTCCATGACCACATGCGTTGTGTCAGAAGCAATTCACTGGCATCGTGAAATCACTTGGGTTGTACAAATGAAGACCCCAGGACTCTTTGGGGCTCACGACACCTGTCTCCTTTCACACGATGCAGGGCAGAGAACCCACACGAAGGAGAACAAGGCTGCAGGGAGGCACACTTCACTGGCATAAGAAAAGCCAGGCTGATGACTGACTGGGACAGGGCTGGTAAGGGAGCACCCGAGGGAGGCAGGTGGGTAGCGAGTGGGTGGGGTTCAGCCCGACAGGCCACAGATACGGGGTGAATAAGCAGGTACAAGCACTTTACACACATGATTACCTTCCCCACTGCTCTGATTAATCATTATAGCAAAGACGGGCCCACGTGGCTGGAGTTCCATTCCTAGGCCTTTATCCTGGGGCCATGAAGTCGGTCCTCCTCAGCTCCCTCCATGGCTAGACCCGGTCAGAGCTAAGACATGCAGTCCACACTTCCATCTCAGCTCCAGCACCGATCCTCTGTGACCCTGCGCCATGTGACCTCTCCCCTCTGGTTCATCCTCTCTAGAATGGGACTAAGCTAGCTCTTCAGAGATGTCCTGTAGAGGACCGAGGTAACAGTCGCCAAGAAGCAGCCGAACACCTGCAGGCGCAGCAAGCGCTATTTTCATGTCCTACCTGCGAGCAACAGTCTCAACACAGAGGGCTGTGTTGGTTTTCCTGCCTATAATATTTGTGCTCGGATCATGTCTGTATTTAAATTAAACATGCTATTTAAGACACCAGAAATAAGCAAACAAAAAGGAAAAAAATTACATCACATAGGTGTTTTTTTTTTAATTTTTTTTTTAGTCCATTCATCCAGATGGTGATCACTAGCAGTGGGATCGCCTGTCTGCACCTGCTACTGTTTATGCACACATTCCACCTATAGGGATGCGTGGGGAACCTCCTGGGTGAGTCTAGCAAGCGATGCTGTGCGACCAGATACAACCAATAGCTCGAGGAATCACCTTTAGTTCTTTGGTGGAGTTAAGAACAGAGCTCCTGGTGTTAGAAGGACATGCAAAGCCAGTGACAACCGGTCTGTGCACCTCAGGGACTCACCCCTGCCTGCAGCAATTCTGCCACACCCCTGAATTGGAAATGCCTGGCTATTGGAAAAGCAGCCTCAGCATTATTTGGTGCTTCTTTCAACCTCCTACCAGGGCCCCACCCTAGACCTACTGAGTTGTTTGGAGCAGTGGTTGAAAATACATCAATTTTAATCACCCAAGTACTCTGGTGTGGGGCCCGGTTGAGGTGTTCTATGGCAGCTGAGCTGAGACACCATCACACCACGACCATCTGCCCTGGACCGTGTCCTTGCCATGGTCAGCTGAGGCGGCCACGTGGCCGTGTGTGGAGGTCACATCCTGCCTCACGGCTGCTGCTTCATCATCAGAGTCATCTGCTCTTACTTAGAATGCGTGTCTGTCTCCCCCACAAAAATGCAAGCCCCTCGAGGGCTGGGAGTTGGACATCATCCTTGTCTGCAAAATCTTGTGAGGACCCCATAGACCCGGAGAAGAAATGGAGACTCCGAGGCCGGTGGTCTGTGCCCAGCCCCAGCACTGGGGGAGAGGACCCCTAGCAGGACGCAGCGCCTCCAAGGCCTAGCTCTGGGGGTTGCTCCTGTGCTATCTCCCTCAGGGCTGAGCTCGGGGAAGCCCTGTAGATGGGATTTAGTGGGAGGGAGGCACCTGGCACCCTGGCTGCGCCTAACCCTCTGGGACCATTGCAGCCTCGCAGCT
Organism: Vespertilio murinus; assembly: GCA_963924515.1. Classification (NCBI taxonomy): domain Eukaryota; kingdom Metazoa; phylum Chordata; class Mammalia; order Chiroptera; family Vespertilionidae; genus Vespertilio; species Vespertilio murinus. Next base: position 54,037,663 of record OZ004712.1, on the reverse strand, counting down.
GGGTGTCCGGGGGCAGTAGGACTCCTCCACGAATGGACAGGGTCCCACAGTAGCTGGCTAAGAGGGGTTGGGTGGGAGGCCCTGTGTTTCTCTCCAGAGACCCACAGCATGAGGATGCTGTTGGCCAGGGGAGGGAGGCCTGTGGGCTCTGGAGCCCCCCAAGGAGAGCCACATTGATAAAACATGATATTAACAAGGTTACAATTTTGAGGCCTGTTCCTATAACTAATAAACACCTTAAAATTACTTGTCTAGAGCATTTCTATTTAACTAAACACTTTCATAAACAACGTCTTTATTCTTTTTCAACAACCCTGGGAGGCAGCGCTTTTATCCCCAGTTCGGAGGCAAGGAAACAGCCTCAACTGTGACAAAGCAAATTCACAGTTTTGAGCGGCCATGGTAAGACCTGAGGCCCAGGTTCTATTCCACACCCACTGTTCTGTTTCACCCTGGGTTGCTTCACACAGAAATCAGGAAATAGCTGCAAAGTGCTCCTCAATCAGCCCCAGGCCTCATAATCCTATGCTATTTTTGGGCTAAGGAGTAGGAGGTGAACCAGATGGAAACTTGGATGGCTCCATAGAAAGCGGTGTTTCCCAAATGGGGTACCAGGGAACCCTAACTTCCAGCAAAATGTTAAAACATACTTTTTTTTTTTTTGCATGTGGGGTATTCTATGGTTAAGTGTGGGCAATATTACATACACTCCTTCCTTCCTAGGAAATTATGTTAATAATGAAAGGTTTTGAAAAGTCCTGCAATAAACAAACCGGTATAAATTTGCTTAACTCAGCATTTGACAACACAACTCATTTTTAAGGTGGGGTCTAGCTTGTACAACATAATACAAAGTTTTTAAAGCCATGTGCTAAAGAGTGATTTTTGTATGAGGCACTTCAGATATCCAAGTTATTATATCAGCCTCATGAGGGCCATATTCTTCTCCCCATTTTACAGATTAGTTGTAAATTCAGAAAGGAAAAATGGCTTAGATTTCTTTTTTGCTTATTTTTATTGAGATATAATTCACATATCATAAAATTCACCCATCTAAAGTGCACAAGTCAATGGTTTTTAGTATATTCAGAACTGTGCAATTAGTACCACTATCTAATGCTTTCTTCACACCAAAAAGAAACCCTAAATGTTTTAGCAGTCACCCTCTATTCATCCTAACACCCAGCCCTGGCAACCATTGACCCACTTCCTGTCTCTGTGGATTTGCCTATATGGACATTTCATATACATGGAATCACATGACAGTCTTTTTGTAACCAGCTTCTTTCACTTAGCATAATATTTTCAAGGCTAACCCATATTGTAGTGTGCATCAGAATCTCACTTCTTCTTATCAATTAACTAGAGGCCCAGTGCATGGATTCATGCACCTGTGGGGTTCCCTCAGCCTGACCTGTGAGGAATGGGATGAAACTGGTTGGATTGCGAGAGGATGCAGGCCAGGCCGAGGGTTCCCCACTGGTGCATGAATCTGTGCACTGAGCCTCTAGTATGCATATAAGATCTTTGGTTAATCTCTTCCTGTCCTCTCCCACCCCCTTCCCTCTGAGATTCACCAGTCTGTTCCATGTTTCCATGCCTGTGGTTTCCACTCCTGCATTAAGCATCTGCCCCCTGGTGGTCAGTGTGCGTCATAGCTACCAGTTGAATGGTCAGATGACCACTTAGGATTTTATATATATAGATGTTCCGTTGTATGGATAGGCCACTTTTTGTTTATTCATTCCATGGAAATTTGGGTTGTTTCATTTTTTGGCTATTATGAATAATGTTCCTACAATCATTCACATACAAGTGTTTGTGGGGCCTATGCCCTTATTTCTCTTGGGCATGTTCCCAGGGGTTGAAGTGCTGGGTCTTATAGTAAGCCTACATTTTACTTGTTGAGGAATTGCCACACTTTGCCAAAGCAGCTGCACTATTTCACATCCTCTCCAGGCGTGGGCAAGAGTTCCGTGTTTTGTCCGTGTTTGATCACAGCTGTCCTGGTGGGTGTGAGGTACCGTGTTTCCCCGAAAATAAGACATCCTCCAAAAATAAGACCTACTTCATGGAAACATAATACATCCCCTGAAAATAAGACCTAGAGCATCTTTGGGAGCAAAAATTAATATAAGACACTGTCTTATTTTCAGGGAAACAGGGTAGTATCTCATTGTGGTTTTGAGCTGCCTTTTTCTAACAATTGGTAATGTTGAACATTTTTTCATGTTCTTATTAGCCATTTGTATGTCTTCTTTGGAGGATTGTCCTCTGCCCATTTGCCATGATTCTGATGTACCTGGGAGGGAACTTCATTTCATACTGTCCTATTCTGTGACTAGAGATTAAACATCTAACCTTGACCAAGCATTTGATGAGAAAGATACTCAGTAAAAGGTCATGAGAATATCAGTAAAAACTCAAGCTCTGCTAAGAGAAATGCTAGCCTGGAGTTGGAGCTTGAAAGGAAGCAGGGAGTGGGCGAGGGCCATTACAACTTGTCAAAAGCAGACATATCAGTTAGGAAGTTTTCAGCTTCAAATAGCAGCAAGCCCAATTCCACCACATACGGAAAGCAGACACGTGTCCCCTCTCATCATGAGTCCAAATGGCAGAACAGCGTCAGCGGATGCACAGGCTCCTCCACCTTTTATCCCTGCCACCTCCACGTCTTGGCTTCTCTCCTCAGGGCCGTCACTTCGTGGTCACAGGCAGGCACCAAGATTCCAGGTCCTGAAACTCACATGCCAGCATCAAAGGCCACCGTGTGAGGGGGAAGGAGAGGAGGCATAGGATGCAGCCTCACTAATGTCCCTTTTTAACTTTCCCAGAAAGCTTCCTTATTATTGTATTGGCCAGAAGTATGTTACATGTCCATTCCTAAACCAATCCCTGAAAGTACAATGACTATGGCCAGTTGGCTTCTACGATTGGTTCCTGGGGCCGGAAGGAAAGGCTTGGTTTCCCCTGGGAGACTTGGCCTCCTGGCATTGGGCAGACTCCAGGTGTCATAAAGTCAGGAGGAGGAGCCAGTTTGGGGAGGTAAGGAGTAGGTGGGGGGTCAATTATACAAGTAATTGGAAATTTTGGATAAGTTAAAATTGTGGTAAAAAGTCGCCCAGGAAAGTATATGTAGAGTACTCAAACTTGGATTTCTTTTTTGCTGTTGTTTTTCATCTTCTAGCAACCGGAGAAGGGCACACAGTGAAGGCAGGTGGCGAGGGCTGAGCTGGTGATATCTCATGGAGCCCCAGGCAGCTGCTCTGTGCCCGCACTGTGGGAGCCGCTCCAGCTTCACCGCCAGTGACACATCACCCCGGAAAGAGGCCTGAGAGTCCAGACCAACAGGCCATTTCCTTCCCAAGTCTGTGCCTCAGAAGACCTTGGGAACCAGCGGAGACGTGGCCCTGGGAATTTTATTTAGTGTCTGGGCTGCACCCCACACTGCCTGGCCCACCTGGGGCTGTGACGTGCTTGCACCTGGACCATCTCTGGAGGCAGAAGCAGCTGGCACACAGCCTGGCTGCCTCCATCCACCGCTTCCTGGGTGGCAGGCCAAGGTGGGGACCAGAGGTGTCAGGCAGATGTCTTGGCGCTCAGGGGAAGTGAAAAAGGAAGCAGGGAATTTGTCTGATAGACCCCAGTAAGCAAGACTAGCATCGGCCACAGGCAGAAGACTTCCCTGTTATTTCTCCCTCTGCTTGAAGCCTTGGCAACTTTGCACAGGCAAGAAATCTCCAACTATGGCACCCAGGACCTGGGAGGGAGCAGACAAAAAGAATGTGACTCTTACTCATTATTCATGCAACTCAACATCTACTGAGGGCAGTACAATGCAGAGCAGGTGCCACAGGGGATTTGGAGGTTTACAATCAATAGGGGTTGTACTCAAAATCTAGGAGTTTGTGCAAAGAGGAGACCTCACAGCAAGTAAGAGCCAGACTCTGAAAAGGACAAAACTGGATTGCCATCTACTAGCTGTAGGACACATAGCAAGTTAATCCTTCTAAGCCTCAGTTTCCTCATCTGCAAAATGAGGGTTTAAAAAGTATGTAATTTATAGGATGGTTGCAATTAGAAGTTATATATATATATATATATATATATATATATATATATATATATATATAATGCTCAATATGATGCCTGGCTCAATGCTCCCTTCAACGAATGTTGATAGTAGGTATTATTAAGGGTACAAAAATTACTTTGTCACAGGGATAATCTATCTATCTATCTATCTATCTATCTATCATCTATATATCTATCTTTATCCAAGTTATGTTTACTGATTTTTAGAATACGAAAGGGAGACACACACACACACACACACACACACACACACACACAGAGAGAGAGAGAGAGAGAGAGAGAGAGAGAGAGAGAGAGAGAGAGAGAGAAACATGGATCCTTTGCTTCCCGTACATGCCCTGACTATGGATCGAAGTTGCAATCTTTGAGTATATTGGATGATGCTCCAACCAACTGAGCCACCTGGCTAGGGCAGGGATAATCTTGAACCTGTTTAAATTTATTCCCAGTCCTTTGAATTGTGATGTATTAGACACAGCGAAATGCCAACAAATGAACAGCTCATTGAATTACCATAAATTAAATAGATCCATTAACCACTGTGGCAAAGAGAATAGAATATTACCCAGATCCTAGAAGACCCATTTGTATTCCTTCTAATCAGTACCCCCTCCAAACCCCAGACAGGTAACTGCTATCCATTTATAATAACATTTCCTTATTATTCTTATAGTTTTACCACATGAGTATCCATGCATAAACTGTATCACTTATTTTGCCCTTTAAAGAAATTTACAAGAATGGAATTATACAATGGTCATTCTTTAATACTTTTGTTCAAGAATGTGTGAGAATCTTCCATTTTTATGTGCAGCCAGAATTCATTCATTTGCATTATTGTATAATATTCCACACGCCTCACTATATCTGTCCTTTTGACTCTGATGTATGTTTTGTTGTTCCCACCTTGTAGCTATGATGAACACCACTGAATTGTTCTCTAGCTATGCCCCTGGGAATGGCACTGTTGGTTATGGATCTGTCTAAAGACTAAATGCTTGTGTTACCTGGAAATTCATGTTGAAACTTAATCGCCAGTGTCATGGCATTAGGAGGTGGGGCCTTTGGGAGGTGATTAGCCCATGATGGTGGGGCCCTCCCAAATGGGATTAGTGCCCTGATAAAGGAGACCCTAGAGTGCTCCCTCACCCTTTCCACCAGGTGAGGAGGACACAGTGAGCAGATACCAGCTGTGAATGAGGAAGTGGGTTGCACCAGACACCGAATCTGCCAACACCTTGATCTTGGGTGTTCAGACTCCAGAACTGTGAGAAATAAATTTCTGTTGTTTATAAGCCAGCCAGTCGTCTATGGTAATTTTGTTATAACTAAGACAATGTGTTCGGCTTTAATAGATAAGGCCAAATAATTTCCCAAATCGGTTGTACCAATTTGCACTCTGACCAGCAGTATATTAGAAACCAGTTGCTTCACACCCTTGTTAACCCTCATTATTTTCCATCTTTCTAATTTTTGCCAGTCTGGTGGCATCTCATGGTGAATTTAATTTGCATTTCCCTAATTAGTAATGCTGTTCAGTGCATTTCATCCGCTTATTGGCCACTTAGAGATTTACTTTTTGTGAAGTGCTTATTTCAGTCTGTTGCTCATTTTTCTGTTCAGTTGTCCTTTTCTTACTGATTTGTATTTATTTCTATGGTTGGATATGAGCCCTTTGTTGGCTGTATGCTTCACAGATATCTTCCCTAAGGCTTGCCTTCTCACTGTCTTCATAGTGTTACAATGAACATGAATTCTTAATATCAAAGTATTCCAATTTATCAACATTTCCCCCTTATGGTTAGAGTTGTGTCCTGTTTTTTTAAAAAAATACTTCCTTATGCTGAGGTCATGGAGCTCTTCTTCCATACTGTCTTTTAGCAGCATCAGTGTTCACTCTCCACACTCACTCCCCACGTAAGTACACAGTAGTGCCAAGGTTCAAGACTATCTTGAGTGATGACTTAATCTTATATCTAGCTCCAGCATATACCTGGTGGCCTACTCAGCATTTCTACTAGGAATTATAATTTATGTATTAACCTTAACATGATCAAAATTGAACCCCCTCATTCCTGCCCATCCACACTCGAACCTTGCTCCATCACAGTAAATGGTACCACCATTCAGCTGGTTGCTCAGGCAAATCTTGGGATTCTTACACTTTTCCTTGCTTTCCCTCATACCCCACATCTAATGCAATAGTCTCATTAGGTATATGTATAGAAGCCCTAAATCTGAGGACTTCTCACTTTCTCCCCTGTTACCACCCTTGTCCAAGCCACCACCTTTTGCTTACATCATGAATGTAATAGCCTCCTACTATTCTGCTTCCACTTTATCACACCAGTCAGTTCTTCACACAGCAGCCAGAGTGGTCTTTTAAAAATTATAAGCGCTGAAACTGGTTTGGCTCAGTGGATAGAGCATCGGCTGTGGACTGAAAGGTCCCAGGTTCGATTCTGGTCAGGGGCATGTACATTGGTTGCAGGCACATCCCCAGTAGGGGATCTGCAGGAGGCAGCTGGTCGATGTTTCTCTCATCAATGTTTCTAGCTCTCTATCCCTCTCCCTTCCTCTCTGTAAAAAAAATCAATTATATATATATATATATATATATATATATATATATATATATAGCAGATCATTGCTAGCCCTGCACCAAACCTCCAATGGTTTTTCATCACACGCATAATGAATCATTAAGTTCTTACCAAAGACAAAATGGTTGTATGCATTTGGACCCTGCCTACCTCTCTGAACTCATCCCCTAACACTGTCATTCAGGGCACAAGGATCTCCTTGCTTTTCCACTAACAAAGCAAGTTTATTCCTGCCTCAGGAACTTTGTTTCTGCTGTTCCCCAGCCTGGAATGCACTCCCCCCATCTTCATATGGATGGTTCTAACTAGTCAAGAATCTGCTCAAATGTCACCTGCATGTAGTTCTTATAGCTGCCTTCACTGCCCAATATAACACAACGCGCACACACACACACACACACACACACACACACACACCGAAGCCCTATTCTCTCTCCCCAAACTCTGTACCTTTGCCCTGATTTTATATTTTTCACAGCATTTATTACTCCCTGACATTATTGTTCACAACCCACTCCCTCCCTAGAATGCAAACTCCGTGAGTTTAGGGACTTGGCTATGGCCGTTGATCACTCCTGGATCAGTGCCTGGGCACAGTGGTAGACTACGCTGATTTGGTGATTTAATGTATGAATGATTCAGGCAATACCAGTGTCACATGGTGCCATAGCTGAAAACCACCTCTCCCAGGTACACAGGTGTGGGAATGGGGAGTGAAGTGGTACATGTTGACCAGTAGGCGATGAACAAGCCACTCCTCTCCTGAGGAGGAAGTGGTAAGTGGTTATACTCAGGACTGTTAACGTCTGATGGTCCTGGAATATCATCACCTTAATGGTCCTGGATATTCCCTCTCCTGATTCTCTGCAGTAGTATCTACCTTCATTGATACAGCCACTTCCAATGCAGACATACCTCTGCCCACGTTACTGAGCTCTCCTGGCTCTGTGTAAGCACCTGAGGGTGAGGAGTGTGAGTTCTTTTATTGTGGGTTCACACTGAGCACTTGGCTGCTGCAAAAGTGCTTTAAGAACAGTGAGGTGACTCTAACCAAACTCCCACCAGCAGGTTAGCTGACATCCTATTCACCGTCTGCTCAAACCGAGTCCCCAGCTCTTGCTCTGCAGCCTGCCCTCCAAGCGGGAAATACAATGACGCCGCCATGTCAGCTCTGTGTTGAACACTCTCAATGACTTTGTGCTCGTGCTTCTGAGATCTGGGTGCACATTCCCTTAGGGCAGTGGTTCTCAACCTTTCCATAGCAGTGACCCTTTACTACAGTTCCTCATGTTGTGGTGACCCCCAACCATAAAATTATTTGCATTGCTACTTCATAACTGTAATTTTACTGTTATGAATCATAATGTAAACATCTGTGTTTTCCGATGGTCTTAGGCGACCCTGCTAGTGGTTCTCAACCTGTGGGTCTCGAGCCACATGCGACTCTTTGGCCCCTTGAGTGTGGCTCTTCCACAAAATACCATGGATTGGGTGAGTCTATTTTGAAGAAGTGGTGTTAGAAGAAGACTTTTTTTAAGTTTAAAAAAATTTGGCTCTCAAAAGAAATTTTAATCATTGTACTATTGATATTTGGCGCTGTTGACTAGAGTTTGCCCACCAATGCCTTAGGGAGTTCCAAAGCTAGAATCTGCAGCCTGATGCTGACTGAGGAACCTGGCCTGTGGCAATGAAATGGAAATGGCTCTACCCTTGCCTCTTGGACACACCGGCAGCAGATAATGAGCTGTTGGCCCCAGTTATCTGGTCCTCAGACCCCATTTTATATACCTGGCAGGGATGGGGAGAGAGTGAATGAGCACAGGCTTTCAGCCATGCTGTGGGCATCCATGAGGGCCCAGCAGAGGCCTCGCCAACAGACCGCCCCTCAGAGAAGGGCCCTGCAGAAGGCTCCCTCCAAAATGGGCCACCTTCCAGCCCAGGCGGCCACTACCTGGGCCTGAGGAAGTCCAGAAAGGAAAGGCGGCTGGAGCACAGTGGCAGTGTCCTGGCCAGTGACCTCTGGGGCCTCCACATTTGCACTTAAAAGCCATTATGAAAATGCCATTCAAAGCAGACTGGCCTCACAGCAAAGTGACAGTGACCATAGCTCAGTAAGGTCCTTCCCAGGGAGGCAGAGGGGACCAGAGATGACGGAAGCCCAGCTTTGCTGCCTGGGAAAATCTTTGAAGTGTATGGAGGCCTCACCTAATCAAACCCACTTCAAGGCTTGAAGCATTGCATTAAATTGAGGTGTAGTTGCGTTTCAGGTAGAGTTGACTTGGTTTGAGGGAGTTTCAGGGAATAGTTTCAGTTCTCAATTTTCTTAACTGAAAGGTAACCATGTTTTCTGAATCTAAACTGGGTTTAACACTGGACTGTCTCCTAAAACGTATGGCATATTATCACGGTCTGCAGAAGGCTGGGGGTCTATTTGGAAGGTTCGAGAAAACTCACAGGAAAAGGAGAAGACATTTTTTAGTTGGGTGGTGACTTTTCCGGTACCCGTAAAGCAATTCAACTCTTTTGTTTTAGGGGTCTGCCAGCAACATTGAGGCCAGAGGCATGAGGAGAGGGAAGGAGGGAGGGAGGGAGGGAGGGAGGGAGGGAGGGAGGGAGAGAGAGAGAGAGAGAGAGAGAGAGATGGCATGAAATATGAAATGTCATGATCTTCAAGCATCACCTGGATGTAGAATGAATTAGGTGGTTGGTGCCCATGACTCTGGGTTTTGGAATGTAATATAATTAATTGGAAGATCCTGAAGCTATCTGGTACTTGGGCCAAAATTCTTAGTGCAAGGGACCCTGTCAGATGAGCAAGGTGGCCCTCATGCTGGATGTGGGGAAACATGTCTGCTTTGCCTGTAGTGCTTATCCATTCAAGCCAGCATGTCCCTGGGAATGCCGGAGAGCGGCACAGCGGGGCTCCCGAGGAGGGCCGGGCAGGACTCAATCTCTTTGGGACACAAGGGAGGCCCTCAGTTTCCCACTTCACCGCCCGAAAAATCACTGACTACCCCACCTCCCTGGGTGGTGAGCAGGCTGGGATGATGATAAAATGATATAGCTCTAGATCATCTAAATTGGGATAATTAAAAAGCTCTCTCTTCTTCATGTTCCAGTGGATTCGAAATGACAGAGGATGGAAAATGAAAAGAAGTTTATGGGAATAATGCCCAGCCTCTCTCTCCACACAGCCTTGGTCTCCGAGAGCCAGCGTTCCACTCATGGATAGTAACCTATCTTGCTTCCCTTAAATCCCCTTTTTCTACCGATGTTGGCACCTCCGACATTAAGTGGGTCAAGGGAAGGAGGAGGTTAAAAAACTGGCACCTGCAACACTTTGCATTCTTTTAAGGGCCCAGTGGGAGAGGCTAAAACAAATGTCTATAATAAATTTAAAAATAAGCATGGGCGTAAGTTAACCAGCATATGCACTGTCCAGATGCCGCAGGTAACAGCAGCAGCACCGTGGGCTCCTGTTCGGGGTGGTTTGGATTGTAGTCCCATTGGCACCACCGGCTACATGTCCTAGGAAGACATTTTAGAATGGATCCAGCCCATCCCCTGGGGCAAGTGACAGGAAATCATCTTTCTAATGAAGATCACAAACTATAGGAAAACACACTCAAACTTATTTCCCCCAGAAAATTAAAAAAAAAAAAACACACACACACAAAAAAACCTTCATACATCTGGTTTGTAAGTTAGGATCTGCAAAATAAGAAATAAAGAAATACTCAATAGATGATTAGTTTACAACTTAGGAGGCTGGTAAGAAAAGAAAGCACCCAAAGTCATTTGTTATAATGGAGAACCAGGGCAGCCCCAGGCAATTAGGACCCTGTGGGGAAGTGACTCATCCCAAGGCAACAGCAGCAGAAACAGAACCAGAGCCCAGGACTGCACACCTAAGACAATGGTCTTTGCACTCCATGCTACCTCTCAGGAAGAAGCCATCAAAGGCAGAGAAAGGTCTCAACTCACTACAGAGAGGCCTGAGGAGATACAGATGGAGGTGAAGAAATATAAAAACTTAGGGGCCTACGGGAGCAGCGACAGGGAATGAACTAACACATATTAACTCATTCATTCAAAGCCTTTCAAGTATATTACCTCAAAATAGAATAATCCTAGTAAGCTACTGCTACCCTTTCAATTGTTCAACAGCTCTTAAGTCTTAAATCTGGGAAGAGTCAGCTCTTAATGGCTGAAATGGGGGAGAGAGAATTATCCTGTGGGTTTCTGGCAAAAGCAATTATACCTGTGGGCAGAAAGATATCACGCTAAGAACCACAGGTTCCCAACTCCTAAGGCAGACGTGATGAGGACATCTGGTCGCTTGTTCAGTTCTAAGCAAAATACCGCGTACAGCTGCTGTAGAGAGGTCTCATTGGTAGACCAGCAAGCCGCAGCATTTGGCGGTTAGCAGTCCACATCTGCTACTAATAAGGATTAGTCAGTAATTTTCTAAACCATCACATTGGTAAGTTTTCTGTAACAAGTTATTAGCTTTTCAAAGAGAGGACTTTGTGCTGGTTCCACCCAGCTCACTTCTTTCACCAGACGTTTGTTTAGTGTGATAACATCTGATCAGCTTTCAAGTTACTTGACTTTTCTTGGCTTTGTGAGCTATCCTGCTGTTCAAGGTGCGTTCTCCTTCATGGAGGAACTGTTTGGAACGTGTAACTCTCACAAGACTCAAGAGCACAACATTCCTCCCAAGCAGTTGTCCTGAAGTTAACAGTAACCGGGACAGAGTTGTGAGGCTATCGACAGCAAGGTGCCTAAAGGTGTAGAAAAAGGCATCGTCCCCCCCTTTTATTTCCTCCCGAGGGTGGTCTTTCTCCCTTGCACCCATCCTGTGTATCAGGATGATAAATTAACCACCTGTGCTGGGAGGGAGACATCCTGACCTTCCATTCTCATGGATTCACCAGCTTTAATGCCTGGCCCTTCAAGTGTTGCCTTTCTCTGCCAGTGACAAGACTGGCAGCCTGGCATGCGCCAAGTTCTTCGCTCTAAATTGCAAAACAAAGCAGGGAATCTGTCGGCGGATTTGCAAACACTGATTTGCGAGTCACCTTGTAAACACTTGTTTGTGTACCTGTTCTCTCCCCCAGGCAGTTACCTGGCTGCCCCTCCCCCCCCCCATGTGCAGCCAGTGCTCCTTCCTTCACTCTTAAACAAATCGGTTTATTTTGTACCATAAAAACACACAAAGCAAAAGCTTTCACTGAGCAGAAATCACAGAGCCTCGGGGTAGTTATAGCGGGAGAGTCAGTAGTCAGAATCAGCACCAGGTCCACAGAGATGTCTTCGAATGGAGCCAACAACTCAGGATTTAGATAAAAGAGGCCACACTTCCGTTTCTGGAGGATGGCTAAAATGTTCCCAACATAAGTTCATCTCGAAGGAAAAGGTATCTAGGCGTGTGGATCTTCCTCCCACATCACCAACTCAAAACTCCAGTTTACTGAATAATCACACAAACCAACATGTACCGGACCCAATAGAATGTATGTCTGCACAGGTTCTTCCGCCCCCACCCCCAGCAGCTGAGAAATCGGGCTCAGGATGGTGAGGGGTTTGATTAGGTCCCACTGGGAGGGGCAGAGTCACAATGTGAGCACAGATGCACCTCCTCCAGAGCCCGTATTCTTAGTTATTTTGCTGAAGTACTTCTCTCTGTAACAGAAATTCTACACAACAGAAGATATTTAGATGACATCACGGAGCCTTGGCATTTTCTCCTCCATCTATTCCTGGAAAGACCTTTCCATTTAGCTTCAGCGTGAATACTAATTTCCAGCTTATCAAAATCCAGGCTTGAAGTACCAACCCTCTGGTAAAAAAGGGAGATATAATTAGAAAGCTTTAATGACACTGGAAAGAGGGAAAACACTCAAGGTTGGTTGACTTTTTAAAAATAACATTTTCATGGATCTCAGGGTCAGAAGGTTTTTGTTTTTTGTTTTTTTAAAAAATATACTTTATTGATTTTTTACAGAGAGGAAGGGAGAGGGACAGAGAGCTAGAAACATCGATGAGAGAGAATCATCGATCAGCTGCTCTTGCACACCCCCTTCTGGGGATGTGCCGAAACCAAGGTACATGCCCTTGACTGGAATCGAACCCGGGACCTTTCAGTCCACAGGCTGACCATCTATCCACTGAGCAAAACCGTCTTCGGCATGGGGTCAGAAGTTTTGACCAAGGTTGGCTAAGCTCATTCTTACCACATGCAGGATGGCTTAGGTCATCCCACAGGGAGGAAGGTCCATGCAGGTTGGAAAGCTCTTACTGCAGCCATCCATCCTACCTACTACCTACTGTGTTTCCCGGAAAATAAGACCTACTTCATGGAAACATAATACATCCCCTGAAAATAAGACCTAGCGCATCTTTGGGAGCAAAAATTAATATAAGACACTGTCTTATTTTGGGGGAAACAGGGTACCTACTTACCTACTTACCTACCTATCTACCTACCTACTTATCTACCTACCTACCTACCTACCTACCCACCTGCCTACCAGGAGTCAAGTCCTGAGGAGCGCTGGGTAGCTGAGGCTCTGCAGCTTTCGGAAGAAAGGTACAGCACACATGGAAACTAATAACAATATAAATCAACTCAGTTCCCATAAGCATAACCATCCAACCCCTGGAAAGAAGCACACGAGGCCCGGGCTGCAATGCCAATCTTTGTCAGAAAATAAATTTATTATTGATAGTGAGTGAAGTCAGGTGTCAGTGATCACAATAGAGAAGCAGTTGTATAAGCCAAGGTTACCTTTATGTTGATAAAAAATGCCTTATTTCACTTTAATCATAAACATTATTCCAGTAGAAGAGGGACATTTTCTCTCCTTTTTGTCTTCTTTACATGATCGTCATAAGTTAAAATGAAACAGCTCTTAAATAGTTGAGGGGAAAAAGAAAGCAGAAGCCCAACATGTCGTCTGGATACTCCGCCAGCACAGAGGGCCTGGATGGAGGCATCCTGCCCTCTCCTCCCCACTCCCACCTCCTCATCCCTGGCCCCACCCCAAGCTTTGCTGGAGTGGGGGTTCACCAAGTGATGGAGCTTGGTTAGAGGAGAAAGTTGGACAGAAAGTACAAAAGGTAGAAAGGGTTGCCCTCTCGTTGTCATCACAGCCGGTGTTACTAACACTGCGGCGTGTCCTCTGCGGCTGATCCCTGGTCTAGCTAGGCCTCGGCTTTCTAGTCTTGTGGAGTAACTGTGATGTGCTTCTGTTCACTCTGCTCCCAGTGCTTCTCTTCATTGGCTTTTCTCTAAACAGGTTACTTTCTTAGAAGGAAAAAATGTGTCCCACCTCTGGAATCAACGTTGATGGGAGTTTTGCTTCTTCTGAAAGTGGCTTTTATCCTCCCTTCTCAATCATGCTCTGCAAGAGAAAGAGGAGATGTAAGTTTTACCCCTAGAAGGAGAGGCCAGAAAATGGTAGCAAGGACTCAGTACCATTTGTACTGTTCCCCAAGGAATGACTTCAAAAACACTCAAAGCAAGGCATACACCTCCTGGTCTCAAAATATGACTGCCTTTAATGGACACCACTGCTGAACCGTGTATAATCTCCAAATGACCGCTCCCTGCCCACATCCAGCTGAACCCTGAGGGGGGCAATGGCCTGGACCGTGAGGCAGGCAGGGAAGTGCATGTGCCTCAGCCCTTTGAAATGTATGGAAGCATCCCTGGTGGCCATAAGGGCTGGGGGAGGAGCAGAGATTAAACCCCAAGGGTTCTGAGAGGAAATCTCTCAGCTGAAGGCAAGATTCTCTCTCGACAGAGAACCCCTGCCCACTGCAGGCAGGGTGCACATGCTCTGGAGCTTGTGATGTTGGGCAAAGCTACCCTGGTATCTGTTTCTGAAATGTTGCAGAAACATCCCCTACCATTTATGAGTCGTTGGTGTACATCACTGCATAAGGTTTAAGGTGCACAGCACACTGGTTTGATTTATATACTCTGTGAAATGATCACCACAATAGGTTTAGCTAACATCCATCATTTCAGAGATACAATAAAAGGAAAACAACACCAATTCCTCCTTGTGATGAGAACTCTCTCAACAGCTTTCCTGCGTGCAGCTGTGTTCCCTCTTGGGTCCATGTTGTACGTTACGTCACTGGAAGTCTGAACCTTCTGACCACCTTTCTCCAGTCCCTGACTATAGTAAGCACATATCTGATCTCCTTTTCTATGAGTTTGGTCTGTTTTACTTAAAATTCGTCATGTGAGTGATATCATAGCATCTGTATTTCTCTGACTTATTTCACTTAGCCTAATGCCTTCAAGGTCCATCCTTGTTCTCACAAATGGTAGGATTTCCTAGGTGTGTGTGTGTTTATGGCTAAATGTTATTCTGTTGTACATTATCACATCTTCTCTATCTATTCTTCCATCAATGAACGCCAAGGTTGTGTCCATGCCTTGGCCACTGTGAATGATGCAGCTATGAGCGTGGAAGTGCAGACTTCTTCTCGAGTTAAGTGTTTTCATTTCCTTTGGATATATACCTAGAAGTGAAACTGTTGGATCATATGGTAGTTCTATTTTTAATTTTTTGAGAAATCTTCATACTGTTTTTCATAATGTCTGAGCCAATTTACATTCCCACCAACAGTGCAAAAGGGTTTCCTCTTCATATTTGTCAGCATTTGTTGTAATTCCCTATTGACTAGTGATATTGAGCATCTTTTCATATACCTGTTGACCATTCATACATCTTGTTTTTAGAAAACTGTCTATGCAGTCTTTTGCCCATTTATTAAGATTTTTTTTTTGCTATTGAGTAGTATGAGTTCTTTATTTACTTTGAATATTTACTTATCAGATATATCGTTCCCTATTTCATATGCTGTCTTTTTATTTTCTTGATGGTCTCTTTTGCTGTACAGAAGCTTTTCAGATTTATATAGTCCCTCTTAATATGTTTTTTATTGTGTTGCTTGTGTTTTAGGTGTGATTCCCAAAAAATCATTACTAAGACTCACGTCAAGGACCGTTTCCCTTATGCTTTCTTCTAGGAGTATCATGTTTTCAGGTCTTACATTTGATTCTTTAATCCACTTCAGTTAATTTTTGTAGGTAATGTAGAGAGGAGTTAAGTTTTACTCTTTTACCTGTGAATATCCAATTTCCCCAGCATCATTTATTGAAGAGACTGTCTTTTCCCCATTGAGTATTCTTGGCTCCCTTGTCAAATATTAGTTGACCATGCTAGTATTATTTCTGGGTTCTCAATTCTGTCCCACTGGTCTACTTGTCTGTTTTTATGCCACTACCACACTGTTTGCTTACTATAACTTTGTGGGAGAGCTTAAAATCAGACAGTGTAATGTCTCCTACCTTATTTTTCTTTCTCAGGATTGCTTGGACTATTGGGAGTCTTTTGTGGTTCTTTGCAAATTTTAGGATTTTTTTTTCCCTGTAAAAAAAAAAGTATACCATTGAAATTCAGATAGGGATTGCACTGAATCTACAGATGGCTTTTGGAAGTATTGGCATTTAACAAATTTAATTCTCCCAATCCATAAGACAGCTTTCCATTTATTTGTGTCTTCTTTGGTTTCCTTCATCAATGTCTTGTAGTTTTCAGAGTAGAGATCTTTCCCTTTATTGGTGAAAATAAATTTATTCCTAAGTATTTTATGATTTTGTTATTTTTTATTAATTTTTATTTAAAAATATTTTTATTGATTTCAGAGAGGAAGGGGGAGGTAGAGAGAACAAGAGAAAAACATCAACGATGAGAGAGAATAATCACTGATTGGCTGTCCCCTGCACACCCCACACTGGGGATCGAGTTGAAACCTGGGCGTGTGCCCTGACTGGGAATCAAACCGTAACTCTTGGTTCATAGGTCGATGTTCAATCACTGAGCCATGCCACCGGGCAGTATTTTATTTTTTGATACTATTATAAATGTGACCAATCTCTCTCTCTCTTTTTTAATTCAGACTATTCATTGTTAATATGTAGAAATCATTACTGATTTTTTTGTATGTTAATTTTGCTCCTACATCTTTATTGAATTTAGCTCTAGTATGTTTTTATGACTCTTTAGAATTGTCTATATATAAATCCTAGCCAGGAAGAATTCTTAATCATCAGATTAAAACTTTATAACCAGTTGGAGCCAGGTATACAGCCTCGATTCATAAGAATCTTAAAAAAAGGCAAGGGTGTTATTTTCCCTTTAGTTTTGAAATTACTCAGTAAGAAGAAGTTAGGTCAGGTTCAAGATTGCCTCTAATCAGTTCATGCCTTCTTCCCACATCTCTTCAATCCAGCCCTTCACTAAACTCCTACCAGGTGATAAGACTTAGGTGCTATGGGGAAATTAATATACATGCTCATGGAAAACTAAGGTGTGACACAGAATAATTACTTGTGATTTTTAAACATATTTGCTAACTATGTGCTAAAATTATTTTACTGAATAAGTAATACACACAAACAGTGTAAAATTCAAGAACAAAAGAATATACAATCAAATGCAATTTTTTCCTTCCTGTTTCCTGGTTTCCTGTGTATACTTCCAGGAAAGTGTTTTGCCAAGGAGAGGCCAGCTCTGTAGCTGAGCAATTCAATGATCCTGCAGTACAGACAGAATGTAGAGTAAAGAAAGAGGGGGAGGGCTAGGCCAGGCCAGGCTGGGAAGCAGTGCAAAGACTCAGAGGTGGGAACAAGCCTGTATGTACGGAGGCCGGAGGAGAGACACAGGCCTGGCTAGAGGAAAGGGTGGGTGCTCAGGATACAGCAGACATGTAAGAGGGGCCCAGAGTGAAGGTTATCCTGACACCCTGAGCATAATGAAGCCAACAGAGGAGAGTCTGGAGGAAGAAAGACCAGGGAGGAGGCAGATTAGAAACCAAACAATGGTGGGGACTAGAAATAGAGCCATAAAACACGGAACAAAAAGTGGTGGTGAGAACTAAGTTGTGGTGGATCTTCAGTGACAGGGAGATTGGTGGGGTCACCACGAGAAACAGGGAAATCAGTGAGCGGGGACACCTTGGAAATGGGGAACATGACTTAAGTTTGAGGTTTGTGAGTCTGGAATGACCTCATGGAAATGTCTAGAAGGAAGTGTAGGCTTGGGAAAAGAGGTCAAAGATCTTTAGAGATAAATATTTAAGGTCAAGAAAAAAAGATTAAAATAAAGGAGAGCAGAAAGAGTGGAAGGACAAATAAGTTGGTCGGGAAAGTACAGGATGGCTTCCCTGAAGCTCACACTGAAGTCTCAGTAATTACAGGTTTATAAGAAGCCCATGCTCACGGGGTACAAAAGAGGAATAGATATAAAAGCAGGCAAGCTAGTGTGGAGAGAACTCACATAGGAATGGTCAGGAAAGGCAGCAAGGGGAAAAAAGGAGACATATGTAGTACTTTCAACAATAAAGAATTAAAAAAAAACAACAACCCGAGACAATAACATGGTCAAGAAGGAAGTAAATCAAAAAAGCTAGCTGCATCTAGAGAAAACAGGAAGGACTAAGCAAACCAGGTCAAATAATGCTCAGCAGAGGTCGGTGCTATGGAACCACACGTGACTGAGAGGTTCCTCTCGAGCCCACCATTCAGAGAAGCTCTGTGTTTGTTGGGAAAATTAAAAACTGAGCACCTACCATGAAGAATCAGACCAGGCAATGTCACATATCATAGCATCTCATTTATCCTCACCTCTCAACCCTCCCTTCCTTGTGGCTTGATCTGTGTGCAACTCTCTCCAACTACATGGACTGGAAATTATAAATTCTAGATATAAATTATAAATTCTAGATACATAGATAGACACCCTGGCTACAACATTATTTATTAATACAAAACGGAAGTCAGTATAAAGCCGATCTATACAGAGCCCATCTATGGGTACTGAGTTATTAATGGAAACGATTACTCTATGAGTGATGCCACTTTACATTTTGGGGTTATACACTCACTGCTTTCTTCAACTTGCCAATGGGAACTTTACGCTGTTGTCTGCCTGGTCAAGATTACATGGCTGTGCCTCGCTCTACAGTTTACATCTTATGGTTAAAGTGGCGGCACTATGATAATTAAGAGAAAAATTCTGATTGGTTCTAAATTAAATCACAGCGGACTGCTCACATTCCTGCGCAGGATGGAGCTGCAAACTGACTTCTGTTGCCACCACCAGTCACCCCATCCTGCATGTGCGTGAACTCCCGGGACTGTGGCCCACAACCAACCACAAATAGCCAAGTATCTCTTCTTCTTCTTACAGACTGTGCACTGTTCCACTTCATCTTTTCCCCATCCGCCTTCTCGGTAGTCGATGTAAATGGTCTCAAAACAAATCACACCTTTCTCCCACAAGACACCACGCGTATATAAAAGCCCACCGACTCCAGGACGGCTGACTTGCTTTGTCTTCTCCATCCAGCCTGCTGCTGATGGTGAGGACCGTGTTACCCAGGACCCGGTCCTCTTCTGGCTAGCATCTGGCTCAATAACCCTTTCCTTTAATAAAGCCTCGGCCATGGAAGTTTTTTGTTTTTTTTAAATTTAACACAATGTACCCTCTTTCAATTGTTGCAAAATAATCAGCAGTGACCCCAATATAATTAAAACAACAGTTAGTGTTATTCTAGAATCTGGGGATCTTTTTACTGTTCTCCTCCCTGCAACCCCAACCAAACACAGAGGGCAATGTTTCAGCCAATTCAGGTGGTGATAAGAATGCCAGTCTCTCCTTGAGAGAGACAAGGTGAGCGCCAGCTGGTGTGGAGCTCAATGGGCCACCCTGACACAGACACCAGAAGAACACTTCTGAGCAAACAGCAGACACAGGAAAGTACTCGCATGCACAGGACACCATGACACACGCTTTCAAGTCCAGCCGCTTCTGTGAAGACACGAGGGGCAAACCTGTGCCTGCCAGGGCTGGTCTGCACACACGTTATATGGTCAGACTACCTTCAGTTGCCACCAAGGAGGGTAGAGGTGGTACTAAACACCTCCCTTCCGTCACAGACATTAACAAACACAACGTCAAGTAGAATTTCTAAAAAGATGAATAGGTAAAACACTCCGTGGTGCTACTACATCACCCTCTGCAGTGACACCTGCTAACATCCAGACCCAGGGCCTCTGGGGGAAGGAATCCTCTGCCTGGCAGGAACTGTCACATGGCGGCCACCTCTATGGACTCTCCTGTGATCACTGTAATGGGTTCTGTAAGCAGCTGCTATTGGGCTGAGTTTCAACACCGCATAAACTTAACACCGCATAAATTAACATGGGAAATCCCCCAAAGAAAGGGGAGCATATCTGCAAGTTATAAAAAAGTTGCTTCCTGCTGAAACCGGTTTGGCTCAGTGGTAGAGCATCCGTCTGCGGATTGAAAGGTCCCGGGTTCGATTCCGGTCAGGGGCATGTACATTGGTTGCAGGCACATCCCCGGTGGGGGGTGTGCAAGAGGCAGCTGGTCGATGTTTCTCTCTCATCGACATTTCTAGCTCTCTATCTCTCTCCTTTCCTCTATGTAAAAAAAAATCAATAAAATATATATTTTTTAAAAAGTTGCTTCCTTCTTTTAAGGAATGGTTAAGACTTAATCTTAATGCACAGAAAGAAACTCCTTGCGTTTGGTCATCATTCGCGTTTGGGGCTTGAGGAAACCCCTTTACAGATAGCTGGGGAAATCTCCAAAGGAGGCCCGGGTCCGCACCAACGCTGCTCCTTTCCTTCTGTGTCCTGCTGCCCAGGAAGGGACCCGGCAGCTCCCACGGGCAGACAGAGCAGGGCCCGGAGACCAGAGACTGTGTGCCAACTCCACTTACTAAAACGATCTTAGCCGTGTTCCTCCAATGGTCCTGTCACACAGTGATCTTGTCAACTGGCTTCTGAATGACAGCGGCACGTTGGCTGTTGGCTGTCGCTATACAGTTAGGAGGAACTGTGGCCACCCTGGATTGCTAAACAATCGCCACAAAGAGAATAAAAATAGTTTCCTTTTTCTATAAAGGATACCATTCAGCCTCTGGCTGAGCTTCCCCGGTGTCTCGCCAACACTTCAAAAGCCCTAGTACAGCGGGGGACGGAAGCAGGAAGGCTTCCAGGGAGAGGGTCATGGGGACTCCAAAAGGGGCAAGGTCCTGGGCGCACCCAAGTTTTACTCAGGAGGGACGGGAGAATGGAGAGAGGGGTGAAGAGAGAATGAGACGACTGTGAGATAGAAGCAAAAGTGATCGATAAATTCAATTCAGGAGAAGCACAAAGCGAGCTTTGCTGGGGCGCCAAGTACCTCTCCTGACCACCTGAAGATCTGATTAGCTAACTCATTTTGTTTCCAATATTGGGCTGATTCCCCCGCCCCAGCAAGGGCTGTTCTTTCTTCCTGCTTTGGAGGAAACAAACACAAGTTACCTTTTTTATGCCTGGACCTTGTTCCACATCTCCCATGAGAATGCTCTGCGCGATATTCACATTAAGTGACAGGTAACGAACTGAGTATGCAGTTGGCTGCCACAACAGACACAACACTCACTGCAGTCCTAACCTGAAGGGTGAGCGCTACAGAAGAAATGCCTACTAAGAAAGATCAACGTCTATTACCATGGTAGTATTTCTTCAATAAGATCCCGATTCTAACAAAGGAAAGGTCACAAAGCAACGGTTCCTCTCGGAAAGTGGTGTAGAAAGGGATTTCCATCACAGAAGGGGCTGGGCTAACAATTTAGTTTGGAATGTAGTTTGCTCTGATGTGGCTCCAAATCCAAAGGGCGGTGACCTTGAAGGACGTGAAATCTATTGGGACTAGCCCTGCGCCACCCTGAGCACGGCAGCCCGGCTGGACGTCTGGCGGATGCCGGGAGGTGGTGCTGATAACGAAGCCCTCGGACACAATAAAAGCCCGCTCCTGCGGTCTTCCCTGAAAGCCGACCGACCGTGCGGCTTTATCTCTGTGCTCCTCGCCGGTGGGCACCTGTGGCATCCAAAGCAAGGGCAGAGGACAGGGGTCCTGGGCGCAGAGGACAAGCAGGGCGACTGACGCAGCGGAGCCCAGTGAGCGTCCAGTCGCCATGTGGGCTGGCCAGGGCGCCGGGTTACCACAGCTGGGAGCCTCTTCCTCCCTCCTGCCCATCAAACCAGGCGTGGCTCCTCAGCCAGGGCTCCACAGTTTCAATGGCCAGGGGAGGGGAGAGAAGTTCTTTTCCAGGGGCTCCCACCTTCTGTCCAAGACAGCTTCTGATTTGTTCCTGAGGCTGAACCTGGGACCCAACTGATCGGACCTCTGCTCAGACCAGGTCAGCAGTGACAGGCAGGGGCAGCTCCTCCTCTCCCCAAAGGGAGAACGAAGACTAAGCACAGCCTCGGAAAGGGGGTCTCCAGCTCTGTGGACAGTCACCTGTGGCACCTGTTCAAAGTTCCACCGTCCAGGATCAGAATCAGGATCTCCAGGGCCAGGGCCAGACGTGGGAGTTTTAAATAAACTCCCCTGTGACTGAGATGCTCACCCGCATGTGAGACCCGATACTGCAGGGAAGAGCGCATGGGCCCGGCGACAGGAGTGAGCTATTCTGCTCTGAGCTCCGCCCCATCCACACAGCACTGCACTGGGACTCCGGGCGCTGGGTTTTCCAAGTGAAAAGAGACGCGATCAGGTTAAGCGATCTGAGGTCTGTCCAGTTCCACCAGCCTGCAGCCTATCAAATCATTTGCATGTAATTTATAGTTGGTCTGAAAATGACGATAAAGTGCAGCCTGCTCTGGCACCAGGCTTTTCTCCCAAGAATTCCGATTTCTAAAGAGATAACCGCCACTATGTTTTCAGGCCCTCTTCATACTCAAAGAATGGGGCAGTATTTGAGCCCTGGTCTGACACAATCCAAGCTGGAGAGAGAAAACACACTGTCTCTGAGAGAGCTGGCACGTTCTGCCGCAGGAACCACCTCCACGCGCACCGAGCCCCAGGGCTTCCGGACCGGAGTCCAACCCGGACTGGAGGCGCTGGCCTCGGATGAAGTGGCTTCCTGTTTGTATCTCACTTATCAGGGTCTTGACTGTTCGCACTACAGCTGGACGAGAGGTCAGCGGAGAACAGAACCAAGAGGGGCTTCCTTCTTCAGCCACATGCTTGCCGGCCTGCTGCCCACTTGTTGGATTCAACCTAGGCCTCCATCACCTGCCTCCGGGCTCCACCTGCCTCTGTCCTCCAGGCATCTCCTGGGTCTGGCCCTTGCTTCTCGTCCTGGACTTTCTTTGGCTCTTCTGCTCTGACCTCACAATCCCTCACCACCCACGGCACACATGATGCAAGCCATCGCAGTTCAGGGCAGCCGAGGGAGGCTAGGGCACTCGGCCTGCATTTCCGAATGCAAGTGATTAGCCTGTAGCCTACACTGCCAGGCAGCGCTGAGATTCCCGTTTTTCACTTCACTAACTTAGACCTGGAAACTGTTTTCACACCCTCACAACTTCATTCTGTCACCTTGCTTCCCCAGAGCTGACAGGTGTACAACTTCCCAGGAAAGGGTTCAGCTGTGGGAGGCCAGACGACAGGCAGACCCATGGGAAATGCAGCTGTGCTTCCCGAGTGGAAGCTCCCGGATGACAGCAGAATTGCACGGGCTGCAGGCCCCAGAGCAGGGGTGCTGCTGGTACCCAGGAGCCACGTGTCCTCACATCCAAGTGCTCACCAACAGGTGCGCCTGTGTGCACTGCCTCCTGCTCTCCCATGTGGATGGAGAATCGTCCCAGACACCAGAGGAAGGCCCTTGGGCATCACCTAGTTCAAACACTTCATTTCCCAAGGAAGCAACTGAAGCCCAGGTTGCCATGACCAGGCTGGGGTTGGCTACAGCACTTCCCACAAACTACCCTCCAGCAGACAGAGACTGCTCCCCGGAGTCTAGCTGGCTCTGTAGGGTTCTATCAATATCAGGAGGGCTGAGACCAGAGCTGGAATGCTTACAATCACCACCTCCCCCACCCCTAGGAGCTGGATTCTGCAAGTAAACTGAGGAACAGTGAATGCGGTGTCCCACGGAGCACAGGAATGCAGATCTGGGAGCAAGCACTTTCCACACACACACCTTTTTTATAAACAGAATCTGGGGACATTCGGGCCACCAGTGTGCAATTACTATTGGCTTCCCACCTCCTCCTCCCTTCCATTCTCCTGTAAGATAGGAGAATGAAGACTGAATGGGAATAGGGTTTTAAAAAAGGTAAAGAACAGGTAGTTCAATCTTGGGGAGTTTTTAGAAAGCCATGAGGCTAAGCAGATATGAGAAATGAAAGACTTAGAAGTCTACCATTTGATAGACTATATTTTTAAATGTTGGATCTCATCTAGTTGGCCAGTAGCTTTTAAGCCTTTGATATAATAATTATAGCAATTTAATATCTCTTTACCTCCGTGAAGACAAATACCTATTATATTGGAAGTAGCAGTCTAATGGTCTCCTGTCAACCCATGAGGTTCAAGAATAGCTGAAAAAAGACTGATGTGAATCCATGGATGACTAAGAAAGGAGAAAAGTAAGGCTAAGGAATATCCGGAAATCTTCCTATCATTAAAGTCTATTAGCCTCAGAACAATGCCCCAAGGACACCAGTGAAAGCCTCATCTTATGAGTCATTTAAAAGTGGAGTGGACTTGGCTGTTGGAATTATTCCAAGGGGAAAACTCATGCACTACACCGGAAATGGACAAGGCCACCTAATGGGCTGTTGTCATGGTCAGTGCTTTCTATGTTGGCACGCCCAGCTTGCTCTCTGGATGTAACAAGGAAACGTAAGAAGGGGAGGGGCCCGGGCAGGAACTGTAGTAGATGACCAAGACCAGATGTCCTGTCAGACTCTTCTAACAACAGGAGCGCTGGGGACAGCACTCAGACTAACCCGACAAAGAGAAAAAGGGAAAGGTGGTATCAGCGGAAGAGTACGCACCAAGTGCTGATAGAAATCCCTGTGGCCATTTTGGCGAAGACTTAAAATGGGACCGTGAGGAATTACACCTCTGCTTGCCCTTGGCAATCCCTCTCTCCCATTGTTACCCTCAGCCTTTAGTACAAACTAATTAATTTGATCTTCACGGAGTTCCCTTCAATTCATGATTACTGTACACATTTTCCCTCACTGCCTTCTATGTATTAGTGGGTGATGGATGCACCTTCATGCACCCAACTCAAAAGTCAAACACTACTTTTAAATTTTTTGTTTTGATGGCTAGGTATACTTTGGTCTAGTTGTTAAATTTACCATCATGACTTCCCTGGGTTTCAATTCTCTCAACTGTTAAAATGAAGAGAACAAAACCATCTCTCTTTACATCTCAGGCTGTCATCAAAAACAAGCAAGAGGCCCTGGCCGGGTGGTTCAGTTGGTTCAACACCATCCTGTGTACCGGTCAGGGCACGATCCTGGTGGGGGCTCGTGAAGGAGGCAACTGATTGATGTTTCTCTTGTACCTCCCCTCTTGCTCTCTCTCGGAAAACAGTAAAACATATCCTCGGGTAAGGATAAACAAACAAACAAAGAAACAAACAAAGACCAAAAAACAAGTGAAAAATGGATGTGAAATCACCTTGAAACCTACCGTATTTGCCGGCGTATAAGACGATTTTTTGGCCCTGAAAAATACGTATTTGCCGGCGTATAAGACGACCCCCTAACATTTCCACTAAAAATACAGAGTTTGTTATATACTCGCCGTATAAGACTACCCCCCACTTGGAGGCATATTTTTCAGGGCCAAAGGGTCGTCTTATACGCCGGCAAATACGGTAATAATCTGATGCTTTCATCTAATCTATTCAGTTGGTTTCAGCATGAAATATACAACCGAGGAAAAAATGAAAAAATAAGACTTATGAATGTAATCCTCACAACAATACTGGCCCAAATCACATACTAGAAAAATCAAGGCCCAAGGTCAGAGAGCTAGTAAGAGACACAGCTCCGATATAAACTTAGATCTGCCCACCTGAACTCTCAATTGCCCCACATGGCCTATCTGGTTGTATCACAGTTAACTTTGTTTTATGCTATAGATGTATGTCATCGATCTCATGGGGCTATGTGAGAGTGATTCAACACATCAGACAGGCAGGATGGAGTCAATATCCCAGACGCCCTTGCAGCTGCCACTACAGTGATGCTACAGATCACGCTGGGGAGACAGGCACCTGCGTTAAGACACCAGCCCCCAAACATCCACTTTATCATGGCCATTCCCAGCCTGACTGCCACCTCCACCTCCATACAGCACTGAGATCAGGTCAGAAAAACCCACGCGCCAACTTGCAGGTCCTAAATGCTCCAATGGTATTAATATTGAACGCCAGGTTGTTAAGTGCCTATCAGAAGCTGCTTTTGCAAATACAATCTACTAACAACAATATCAACATTATTTCTACTGAAGACCTTTAAAGAAAAATTCTCTGGCATACTATTAAGAGCTATACAAGTGTCACTAAAAGCAAGAAATAGAAAAAAGCCTCAAGGCATCAGGCTTTCAAAGACAACATAGGCTTTTAATCATCTTGGTAACAGCAGTCCTCCCTTATCTGCAGTATGTTCCAGTTCTTCCAGTGGATACACAGACCACAGGTATGCTATACTGTTTCTTCCTATAACACTACATACCTATGAGAAAATTTAATTTATAAATTAGAGACTAACAACAATAACTAATAAAATTGATCAATTACAGCGAACTGTAATAAAAGGTAAGTGAATGTAATATCCCTTCTCTCTTTCTCTCAAAATATCTTACTGTACTGTGTGTACAGTGAGAATGCACTGGACAAAGAGATGATTCCCATCCCAGGAAGAATGGAGTGGGATCGCCCAAAGTTTCATCACACTGCTAAGAACAGTGCAATTTAAAACTTAAGAATCGTTCTTTTCTGCCGAAACCGGTTTGGCTCAGTGGTAGAGCGTCGGTCTGCGGACTGAAAGGTCCCCGGTTCGATTCCGGTCAAGGGCATGTACGTTGGTTGCGGGCACATCCCCGGTAGGGGGTGTGCAAGAGGCAGTTGGTCAATGTTTCTCTCTCATTAATGTTTCTAGATCTCTATCTCTCTCCCTTCCTCACTGTAAAAAATCAATAAAATATATATTTTTTAAAAAAGAATCGTTCTTTTCTGGAATTTTCCATTTAATATTCTCAGGCCTCAGCTGACCTCGGGTGACTGAAACTGTGCAAAGCGAAACCGTGGCTAAGGAGGACCACTAGCATTCCTGTTATTGCCCAGCTGTGCAGGTAATACCGACCCTCCCATCAGATGCAATGTTAGAAATTTATGCTAAGTGGTATTATTATAACTACAGCAAATCAGACTGCGGAAAGGCATGCTGTGTAGCTCAAACACCAGATTTAGTTGGGCTGGAAGGTCAACTCCAGGGAGTTTAGCAGCAGAAAGAATCAAGATTTCCAACAATTTTTGTCTCAGAACAGCCTATATCCAACTGCTAAATCAGTTAAATAATAGGCAATTATGCAACCAGCTAGAATTGATAACTGGCTTCAGGGTTCATCATAAGCTTTCTAAAGTACATAAATGAGAGAAAACACATATCCTGTGAACATAATCTTATTCTGATAATGAAGGGTCCAGAGAAGAATACAGCTCTGGTATAAAAAGTGATGGAAATATTTCCTAAATCCTGCTTCTGGCCTCCCTTCCCCTGGCCAAGTGAGTGGACTCTACCAACTGGTAGAAGATTGAATGGTAGATTTTTGTTTGTTTTAAACCAGGCTCTCCACATGACTACTTGCTGCTGATAGACCCGAAGCTGCTGGCCTCTCAACTTGCATCTTTCCTCATTGCTGGCTCTGAGTATTGGCCCAGAAATAGGGAGCAATGACCTTGAAGACACAATTACTATAGAGGACAAAAGTTCAGGATGACTGGGAAAAGTATCAGTGCAGTAAGAATCTTTTTTTTTTCTTCTTTTTTTCTGAAAGTAAGAAGTTGAGCACAAGGCGAATACAGGCTCTTCTTACAACCATCTGGATGGAAGTTGATTACAGCCTAACCAACGTGTCACGGCAATTCTTGATGATGATGACTAGTTTGGTTTATAAAGCTTTTTCACACACATTAGCCCGTGGCATCCTTACCACTGTCCCATGACACTGGGCATGCTCTGACTGGTGCCCGGAGCGGCTGCACACTCACCTCTTTGGCCTGATTGACACAGCGCAGGTACTGGCTGGCCAGCGCAGAGCAGCTGAGGGTCTGCTGGGCGTTCTGGCGGTAGCACTGGAGAATCTTGGCCTGCAGCTCCGCACAGACCGGGTGAACCTCATACCGCCTGGAAACAAAAACAGGGATCACTGAGGTCTTCAGTCAGAGTAAAGGTAGAGGTCAAAGAATGTATAAAGCATTAAGTAAGATAAATGTTTCAAATGTAGAAAACAAAATTCAAGAGAAATAATTTTCTTCAACCTTGAAAGATATACAAAGCAAACAATTTCTCTGAAATTAGTTTCATTAGCTGACACCACCACAAGCCTCTCTAGACACTAAAACCATCCCGCCAGACCAAAGCCCCGGCCAGGCAAATGGCACACATACTCTTGGGCCCAGCCAGCCAGACCAGAAGCCTGAGAGCCATATCTTTTTTCTTCCACCCCAACACCCACCGGGTCACAAAATTCAAGACCCTACGTTCTGTGTCTCCCTACCCCCCCCAAAAAACATTGTCCTCACATTTCTATCCTGGATTTTATAACCTCCCAACTGCACTCTCTGATTCAGCTTTCACGTCCAGCTCCTGCCTTCTAGGAGAAGGGTCTTCCAGAAGGTTATAATACATAAATCTGAGAACGCCTCGCTCCCTCCTGCTTTGTAAATAAAATACAAGGTCAACCAGCAGGTCTTCATTGGGCTCCTGCCAACCCTTTAGCCTTCATTCCCCAGGCATCTGCAGCATTTCCGGGTTTGGTTCTCACGTGTTCCTTTACTTCTTAGCTCACGTGCCTGGCTCTTGATTTTGGGAATGCTCTGCACCCAAACTCCTATTCATACACGTAGAAAATTCCCATGCATCTTTTAAGTGGAACCTTCTCTATATAGCTTTCACTTCCTCTCCCAACATGGTAGACATGGTAGTCTATCCCTCTCTATGGTGACCCCACTGACCTTGTATTAACCTCTTTCAGTCCTTCACCGGGCACTTAATGCTGACTATAGTCTATGTACACTATGCACACTGCTAGTCTACATTTATTAGGATGCAAATCCCAAGAACTATCTCATTTTCTTTGTGACCTCCGCTACTGATAAGGATACCTCTTAGAGAAGTCATGCAATTAGTTGTTGAGAATACAAATGGGTGGAGAGAAAAAAATAATTTTTAATTCCTGGGCTCACATTTTTCTAATTATACTTACAAATCTCAAATTTTAGTTAGATTGCTTTCAGTGAATATGCAGTACCTAGCTTAAATGCTTCTAAGAAAGTTTCTCATATACACTTGAAAAATGATAATAACAAAATAAATCAAATGAATTATACAAGCCAACATAAAATAGCCTTAAGATGGTAGGGAATTTTGATTATAAGAATTAACACAGAGATAATACATACTATTATCATTTTTAATCTAGACATTCATATATATTTTTTTCAAATTAGGTTTGCTTAATACAAAAGGTTTCCAGTCTCTCATACTAGTTCCTTTTTTTTTGAAATTTAAACTTTGTCATTGCCACAGTAAACTTGAAATAGCATTATTTTAAATTTAATGGATTCTAAAAAAACCTCTAGAGAACACGGGACTGTATCTCATCAATAAGGAAACCCCTGGGTGACGATTTGTCTCCTCATTACTTTTATCCAACACACTAAGCCAATATATATTTTGCTACAATAGAAAACTGAAATGCAAACCATGTTACTGGTCCCTGAGGGAATTTACTTCTTACTACCCTCTAGAGAAAGCAGACATACAGGGGAAAAATAATCCCACAAATTTTACATAGCTTTGCTTTTTACTTTTTATTCATTCCCTCACCGCTCTGCCAAATATCTAAGAACAGAATTGAAATCCAATCCCAGGAGTTTCAATTCTCTTTAAGATTTCAAAGTTCAGATGTCTGTGGGTTTTTCTGGACATGGATTTCCTTAATCTCCTGCCGTGAGCATCAGCATCTAAAAGGAGCCAGCTGTGCTTCCAGGGGCAGAGGCCCAGACTTCAGCAAGATGCACATCTGGGTAAATGCTGAATAAAATATGACCTTGAAGAGGTCAGCCAAACCTCGCACGCACATGACTAATGCCCATACTAGTTCCTAGGAAAGCAGGAGTATAAACACATTTATACTCCTGGTGTTGAGGAGCATCCTCTGCCCAACATATCTTAGCTCTAAAAGGGGAATGGGAAGAGAGAGGAGATGAGAACAATCCTTCCCTGTTACCTAGAGGAAAAAATTGTGAGGAATTAACTTCTACATTCTGCACTTTTTGCCTTTAAAAAGATGATTCGCAATGGGATTCATCTAATGCTATGGGCTCCTTAGAAAGAGGTCATTTAAGTTGTATATAAGCATTTACCCTGAGTTGAGCTATTTATCATACAAGTTAAAGTCCCGAGTTACTTATCTTTTGAAATGTGTCAAAATATACTTTCACCACAAATCAATGCGACTCACTCCCAGGGCCCTTGACTTCTTATCCAGTGGTCTGGAGTATGAGAATGTCTGTGTGTGTGTGTGTGTGTGTGTGTGTGTGTGTGTGTGTGAAGTATTTCAAATATCTGAAATTCTTATTGCATACTTTTCAACCTGCATTGGTGGGTAGATGGCAGAAAGGGGGGAAGGAGTGGAGTTCAACATAACTGCTCCCCAGTTCCTGGAGGAGACTCAGGCATATTTTTCTTGGATTAATCTATAGAGCAGAGCTCTGCCTCGTATTGATCTGCAATGCTTGTCATGCTGCCCTAATGCAACATTTTCACTTTGGGAGAATGCTAAATGAGATTACGGTCTAACATTAGAAAGCCATAAAACACAAGCCATGGCACCTTCCATTCAGGAAAAGGATTTCAAAGACATTTCCAATACGCATTATGGTAAACCTCCATACAGTCATTGTGTCAGCAATTGATTTTTATTGACGGCTTTCATTCCTGCTGATGGAAAAAGCCTCTATGAGGCAAAAAATAACAAAAGGCAGAATTTTAAGATACCTAAGAAGATAAATTAAATCTTCACTGCAAGAGACATTGAAACAAATTAATTACTTTGCATATAAATAAGATTTAGAAAGAAATAGTGAAGGACAAATGTCAAGAGAAAAATAAAATATAAATTTGAGAATTCAGCATAATAATAAAGAAGTGAGAGACAGAATAGCTATCCCAAAACACATTTAGTAAAAAGAAATTGGTGAAATATAATCAACATTTTAAAATATATATTCATTGAAGACGATGAAGAGAAATATTCATCACATGATCTCACTCATATGTGGAAAGTCCACATAAAGAATCTGAAACGTGAGGGTGGGAGTGCAGGAGGAGTGGAAGAAGACTGACTGGTGGAAAACCCCAGGAGGCAGACAAGGCATCTGGCAGTATGGGAATTCTTGGTAAGAAAGGGAGCGGAGAATGGAAAAAGGATTCTCCTCTCAAAGGTATAGGCATTGGTGACAGGGAACAGACACAGCATGAAAATGGGGCGCACAGGGGTGTCTCAGAAGGCGCAGGGGACTCCTTCACAGGAGATGCTCAGGGGCGGCAAGGAACAGGCCAGAGACCCTCCTATACCCCCAAGTTGTACTTCCTGTTACGGCATATGGTCAAATATAAAGTAGACATACTTAAAGCAGGGGCATATCTGTGCACTGGCTGTAGGTCTTGTGCTCACACTTGCACTCACACCGGTGTTTGGAATGTGCAGTGTGAGCCTCCTTCTTGCTTTCCAAAATAGACATGTGCTAAAATTATTGGCTGGTTAATGATTAATGGAAAATGGGAAAAGCTTGATATAAAACGCACTTGAAAAGTAGGAGTTTATGGATATTGGTCAACTATAATTACTTACTCTGCAAATGCTCAAAGTTCAATTTAAAATCATTTAACATACATATGCTGACAATATGCATAAAATAAGGTAAAGCATTACACAACAATTGGTAACAGCAGTTGCTTCCAAGGGAGAGACTTGGATACAAGGTCACAGACTTAAGGAGGTTTACTTTGCATGTGATACTCAAATTTTCTATCATGGACATATGTTACTTATCAAGAAGTAATTCATTTTTACGATTACAATGAAGAGAGAGAGAGAGAAAGAGAGAGAGAGTATGTGTGTGTGTGTGTGTGTGTGTGTGTGTGTGTGCGCACACACGTGCATGCACGTGTGTGTCTTGTAGGCCCTGAGAAATTTCTATTAGGAAGTCTGCTTTCCGCCAAGATGCCTAACCACTAACATCCATTTCTATGGCACAAATAAGAAGATCAATTGAAAACTTAAGACAACACTGAGACACCAGACATGAAACACATGTAAGCTCTACAAAAAAGACAAAAATTTATACTGGGAAATAACTGAAATAATTCAATATACCTTCAAACATGTCAACCTTCAGCATAAGCTCTTCTGATTTACTATCTCAGCAACCTCGTGAGAAAATATACCCACATAAGTCACAGGGCAAACCACTGGGAGTGAAATGTAACATGAGGTTTGAATAGTCTGGAAACTCTCTATCCATAAAATTCTTCTCTATTGCTCTCTCTCGACCTCCCTTCCTCTCTTAATTGTGAGTAATCCCCAAAGCCCGGTCTTTGCCCTAATACTCTTCTATGGTTCTTGGTGAAGTTTTTCTCCCCTCTTCGGGGGGCTCTTCTGTTGCTCTGGGTGTGTCTGAATGGATTTTTCAGTTGCTTGCCATCAGAAAGTAGCTGTGTGATCTCAGATTTCTTTGGACTTCAGCTCTTCATAAAATACACAGATAGTAACCCTACCCACCTGACGCCAGGCCTAGATCTGATGGTCTTCTTATATCCTTCAAAACTCTAAGAGCTCTAGACTAAACATCACCTGAATACATTAAACTTATTTGATTTCCATTTTCTTATCCAAACAAGGTCCACCCCGCCCCACCACCACCACTGGCAATGTAGGTAGTTCATCGTCATGCATTAAACTTTGGCTCTTTTGCTCTTACTTAATACTCTATATTCAAAAAGTTATTGAGAAAGTAGCTCTTCCCTTGAAACGTCCTCCTTTCAGCTTTCTTCAGTTTCCCCATCATTACCCTAGGCTAAGCTGTCAATTCATCACAGACTATTATTATTAGCCTCCAACGATTCTCCTGCCCTCACCTCAGCTGCCTCCTTTGCAAGCTCATCAATAGGATCCCACTAAACACATGCCCTGTGAATGCCAACCTCAAGGAGTCAGTCGGAATTCTCCTCCTTCCACAACTAATGTTACTTTCAAAATACTCCCCCTATCCCTTGCCTCCTCACAAGCATCTACTTGTGTGCCAGGAGTAAAAGAACTCATGGAAATTTCTGCTAAACCACTCTTGACCTAGTCTGGCCTCCAAGTGGAGGACAGACAGCGACAGGTGCAAGGTTGTTTCCAAAGATAAACTAACAGGAACCCAGTAGAATAGCCGAAGGGCATAACTACACATATTCCTAATGTCCACTTCCCAAGCCATGTTATAAAATTATAGAATCATGCTTTGATTTTGTTACTTGTCACTTGTGTGCAAGGGCACCATCGACAACAGTGGTGAGTTTCCATAGGAAATAAATTCATTTCCAAGGGCTTGAACAAAAAAGAGGCGTATTTAAAAAAATGTTCAGATAATGTGACTTTGTACACAGTGCCCTGCATCTTTGAAACTCAGAGAGTATTATAAATATTAATCTCTTAATTCCCTAAAAGTCCCTGGAAATGAGAAGAAAGTCTCTTTGCATTTGGGAAATAGATATGTTTAAGCTAACTGGTAGGGGAAAAGCATAACTCAGAAGGTGAGTTGCTAACTTATATAATCTCCTCCATCTCTAGATTTTAAGCACAACTAATCACACACTAGCACCATTTGCCAATTTTGGGAAGACAAGTTCACTAGGAATTCAAGTAGCTAATGTTACCCTACTTAATACCCCATAAATAAGAGATGCACCTCCAAAGCATTATGTACCTAATAACAGTGGAAGCTGGGTGGAGTGTATGATCACATTAAACTATATGTGCGTTCTGGAACGCCCATGCAACTAGTTCTTCATTAAAAATTCCAGCATGCTCCTTTTTCGTTGTTGTTTCTGATTAAATTATTCAGTATGGATACCATCAGAAGGTATTAAATTCCAATACATCATATAATTGCAACCCCTTTTGGGGTTACTTATGGATTGAAGCATTTTTCAGAGGAGGCAAGATTTAGCAAATGGCCTTAACACTCTAGGCTGCTGCTAAGGCTTAAACTCACAAGGCCAGCCATGCACTATAGGAAGCAAACTACTACACATAGTCTCCAAACGATGGGCCTTCTCCAGGAGTGTATCGCCGGGGGGGGAATCGCAGTAATCCCCACATACAGGAAAAACCACGTATCTATCTCTCGGTTCGTGTCCTGGGCTGGATTCACCCTGCTGAGCTCCATTAGTTTCACATCTTCCGAAGCGCTCCGTTTCAGCAGTGTTCATGTAAGCCACTGCACACAGCACCAATCTAAAAGCGCCTGCCTGCCTTTCCGATGTCCCTTACTACAGCTCTCAGTTGAGTGTTTCTGGAGAAAAGCAATATAACCAGGGATACTCGGATTGTTATAAACTCGTAAGTGGACATTAAACTCCGCCAACCACGTATTTACATTTCTGTGGCAAATTCACGCTGGCCCTCTTTACGACGATTGCTTCATGCCATCTCCGACTCCTCAAAACTCTCACCCTTTTCACTCATGGCCATTTTCATTTTTCTATTTTTTCACTGAGCAAAACAGACATCAGGAGCCTGCTCCCTGGTCTTCCCATCATAAGATCTGAATCTGCACCGTTTCTGTTGCTACTTAGAGGAAGAGTGCCTCTCATAAAAAAGAAAGCCATCCCTACACGGATCCGGTTCTTACCTCCCGCCAGCCCGCTGTCAGTGGACTTTTCCCCTCCTTGGGTCTTCACCCCATTCTCTACTAGGTCACGTTCACTGGCACTGCAACATTCTCCAGAACAGGGCTGGCTGACAGACCTCCCAGCACCCTGGGCACCCTCTCAGTTCTCACTGCCACCCTGTCAGCCAGGGTGCTGTGTGGGAGGGGTGACGTGTGGGGAAGAGGAGCCAGACTCTGCTGGGAGACAGAGGCTCCTAACAGCCACACTGAAAGTGCTCCAACCTTCTCAGCCCAACACAGTGGTCACTGCCACATCCTGTGACTGAGCATCAGAAACATGACTAATGAAAAGGAATGCATTTAGATTTTACCCCATTTTATTTTTTAATTAACTTATTATTAAAAATATTTTTATTGATTTCAGAGAAGAACGGGGAGGGAGGGAGAGAGGGAGGGAGAAGAAGAAGAGAGGAAGAGAGAGAGAGAGAGAGAGAGAGAGAGAGAGAGAGAGAGAGCATTGATTGGCTGCCTCCTGCATGTCCCCCATTGGGGATCCAGCCTGCAACCTGGGCACGTGCCCTGACTGGGAATCGAACCATGACATCCCGATTCATAGGTCCACACTCACCCACTGAGCCACACCAGCCAGGCTAAATTTTACCCCATTTTAATAAATGTAAATCAAAACAGTCACACATGATTAGTGGCTAACATATTGTTGAAAGCACAGCTCTAACAAATATCTTTACAACTACTGCCCCCACCTCCTTACCCTCTATTTATTCTCGTCTATCCTCATCAAAGTGGCTTCCCCTCAACCATGCAATAAAATGGCTCCTTGCTAATGTCAGACACCTCCAGGTAGCCAAATCCAGTACTTTTTTAATTTTTATTTTTTTTTTGAGAGAGAGGAATCAAGAGATAGAAACATCAATGAGAGGGGAACATCAATTGGCCGGGACTGGGCCCACAACCTGGAGATGTGCCCTGACTGGGAACCGAACTGTGACCTCTTGATTCCTGGGTCAATGCTCAACCACTGGGCAACACTGGCCAGGCACCAAATCCAGCATTTTTTGTTGTTGTTGTTAATCCTCACCCAAGGATATTTTCCCATTGATTTTTAGAGAAAGTGGAAGGGAGAGGGGAGAGACAGAGAAACATTGATGTGTGAGAGAGATATCGATTGGCTGCCTCCCAGGTTGAGCCTGCAACCACGGTACATGACCTTGACTGGAATTGAGCCTGGGGCCCTTTAGTCTGCAGGCCGATGCTATATCCACTGAGCCAAATCCAGTACTTTTTTAGTAGATGTCTTATAGGATCAGTCAGCACCCACTTGTTCAAGTGAATGAGTCTTCTTTTCTGAAAGGAGATTTCAGCCTTCAGAGGGGCTGACTCTGACTCCCACAGGTGACTCCATGTGAATGCTCTCACAGCACCTGACAGCATGTGGCACAACTACACTTGTCGGGTTATTTGGGTGACTAGACATTTTCCCATTAGATCCTGAGGCCCAAGAGTGCAAAGCCAGTGTATGTCCAGTTTAGTGCAGTAGTCCCAATGCCTAATGCAATCTGCCAAAGTCCACAGGCCACTCAGACCTTTCTGTACGGAGCCCCTGGGCACCCTCTCAGTTCTCACTGCCACCGTGTCAGCCAGTGCGGCTGTGTGGGAGAGGGTGACATGTGGGGAAGAGGAGCCAAACTCTGCTGGGAGACAGATGCCAACATCCATACCGGAGTCAAGATCGGCGTTCCCAATAAAGCAGCATGACCAAAGTTAGCTGGGTACTAGAACAGTCACTGCTTTTCCGTTAGCCATTTGACAGAACGGTGAACAGGGGATCTGCCATCTAAAGCACACCTGTCCAAACCCAGGCTCCACTCTTTGCTTGCTATGGGAGCTGGAGCAACTTGCTTAGTCTCCCTAAGATGAAACGCCTCCATTGGTTCCCGCTGTTTCAGTCTGCCGTAAACATTAGTGAGGTAATGCTCATGCTCGCAGCACGATGCCTGGCCCATAGTAAGCTTTTAATAATTGCTATTATTATTATTATTATTATTATTATTATTTCAACTAAGAAACTCCAGTATGTTGCTCTGGAACCTGTTATCACCTTATTTCCAAAGGTAAATGGGTTTCCACTTTCTAACAGCCAGGTTGAAACCCATGTTTTAGAATACAAGCCACACGAGAGTTGTGACTGTTCACAGCTGGAAGGTGCCCCCAAAGTGTTCGGGTGGTGGCAAAGGGGGCCCCCGCCTATGTGCTGGGTAAGGCATGACAAGCTGCACTCTAGTTAAAAATCAAACCTCCCGCTTGGGGTGTGTAGGTAACATAATCCTATATGTCTTTTTCCCCCACAATTCAGTCCTCACGGGGAACAACACTCCTACCACGAACACGTGGACGTGGAGGTGCAGTAATGGCAGACTTGCCCACTGCTGGTGGCAGGGCTGCTACTTACAGTGAGGGGACTCAGTGGCATCGATGGCAATCTGCTTCAGTTCGCTTTAAAGTGACAACATCTTGTCACATGCAAGTTGGACATTTCAAGAATAATGAGCAGCACACGACGGAAGTTCTACCACCATGAAACCAGCACTCGGGCCAGGGCCTGGGCTCAGCTCTCTGTGTCCTCCATGTC
This sequence comes from Vespertilio murinus, assembly GCA_963924515.1. NCBI lineage: Eukaryota > Metazoa > Chordata > Mammalia > Chiroptera > Vespertilionidae > Vespertilio > Vespertilio murinus. The sequence continues at coordinate 54,000,241 of OZ004712.1, read as the reverse complement.
ATACATGCTCCTTCGTCATGTGTCAAAGATGGCACTTTCAAATGGTTTAAGACACACAGGCACTGGCTGGGAGAACCCCGCCACCCAGTCAACAAGAAGATCGGGGAGAGAACGGGATGGAAGGATTCCTTTTCTGTAAAGCCAGATGCAAAGGAAACCCAGATCAGAGATCAGAGGTGCCTGAACGTAGCCTTTATGGAGGACAAGTGCGACCTGGAATCCTGCACAGAATGGAACCACAACGGACACCGCGACTGAGTGCTGCTCACACGTTAGTCACAAGTGGCTAAACCAGGACGTAAAAAACTTGTGAAGTGTTGTTATTTCATTTCACATGTCACAGTAAGAGGCACAGAATGGTTGTGGCTATAGAGTACACTAAGTAGAAATTTTAAAAAAATATATATATTTTATTGATTTTTTACAGAGAGGAAGAGAGAGGGACAGAGAGAAACATCAATGTGAGAGAATCACCTATCAGCTGCCTCTTGTACACCCCCCCACTGGGGATGTGCCCGCAACCAAGGTACATGCCCTTGACCGGAATCGAACCTGGGACCTTTCAGTCTGCAGGCCGACGCTCTATCCACTGAGCCAAACCGGTTTCGGCTAACTAGAAATTTTAGATGCATCTGCCTAATGCAGTCAAGGTGGGCCACCAGGAACGGCAGCTACCCCAGCCCCTCCGACCTCAGGACTGAGCGTCCCCACGAGGCAGAGCGGGGTGCTGCTCAGGACGATGACTTCAGTTCAAGGTCTGAGTAACTGGTTTGTCATCTAAACTGGACACAGTAATGAGATAATTTTTTTTTATTTTTATTTATCACAACCACACATAATGAAATAAAGCACTGAGGGCTTTTAGTAAAACTTGCAACATGAGAGTAAGCCAACTGCCATATGAATTTCTAGCAGGTACTGTCGCCTCAGCTTAAGCTGTAAGCGCCGCTGTTTAGGCTGAAGGAGAACCGGTGGAGGGTGGAGGTCTGCTGCTCCCCGTCTCTCAGAAAGGGGTCATCTGACGGGAGTCTTTATTGCCCTGTTTGTAAACTAAGGCTTCCGCCCATAAGTCGCCATTTCTGAAATGTGCTGAAGGTTAATATCTTGCATGTATTACAAATGCTAATTAAAGCGGAATGTAAATGTTCTCTTACTCATTTCTAAGGAAATGGCAGATATGACTGCACGCTAAGGACATTTGCCAACAGCTGTGTCTACCCTGATATTTTTTTAGGTCCCTGCAAATGCCAGTCACAGTCTCACTGATGCTCAGGTAGTGTAAAGTAAGGGGTGGGAGGAGGAGAGAGAAAGAGGAGAGAGAGGGAGAGAGAAAAAGAGAGAGAGAGAGAGAGAGAGAGAGAGAGAGAGAGAGAGAGAGAGACTGACTCTCCTACTAGGAACCGGACAAGAGGTAACGAAGTAGAGTCCTCCAGTTTTGTGGTGCAGTGAGAACTCGCTTCTCATATGTCTCCTGTCTCCAACAATTCGCTTCTCAACCTGACAACCCTCTCATGCTGATAACCTGTATGATCAGTTGTGCATCTCTCAGGTGACAAAGGAGATAAGGCACAAATATGAGTCAGATTACCACTTGTTAAAACCCAGGATATTGGTGGTGATTCTTTTTTTTTTTTTTTTTGCTTCTGTTGCTGCTTATATTACTGTGAAATTTTTACTTTTTACTGTACATTTCCTTTCCTTTTTGTTAAATCTTCGTTTACATTTCATGGCCTTTTTGTTTTTAAAGTGTTTACCAGTAGGTTAAACTGTACATTAGACATGTACTGCATATAAGAAAGGTTAAAACAGGGACTCGTGTGGGGGTCTGGAACGGGTTCATTTAATTTACATTACTTCTAATGGGAAAAGTGACTCAGTTTTCAAACAGCCTTCCGGAACAAATTAAGTTCGAGAAATGAGGTTCCACTGTATTCCATTTCCCTAAACCTGCCGGTGGGCGGAAAGGTGAAAAGAGAAGAGATGCTAAATGGCAAATACAGCCTTAGAGAAAGAAGCCTTCTTCCATTCCTTTGTCCCCTCCTCTTCCTTAGGCATTGCCAACGATCAGCTAAACAGATTTTTACATATGCTCCTAACGCAGAGGTAGCGAATACAGAGGAGCAATGCCAGCCCCTCCGTGCCTATGCCAGTGACAGAGATCACTAATCAATCATGGCTCCAGGCCGAGCCTCGTCACAGCCCCCAGTCCTCAGCGAAGCGCTGCAGGGAGCCACTGCGTCGGGCAGAGCTGGCGCCTGGGACCAGACTCACTCGCCTCCCTGCACCGTTTCCCTGGAGAGAGGCAGCACTGGCGGCCTCTGGCCGTGCTCTGCTCGGGCCCTGCCGGGAAGGCTGAGCCTTTTGGGGGCTGAAATTCGCGAGAGGTCTGGCTTCCTTCCAAGGAGTACTTTGCCATACAAAACCCAAGGTTTCTGAAAGTAAGAAAGAGACCAGCTAACACCCCTCCCCGACTCATTCCACATCCCTCTAAAAGGCAAGCAAAGCCAGCAAAAGCCATCTGGGCTTAGCAGTCTGTTTCTTTACTTCCTGGGGAAAAGAACAGGGAGAAGATGCCCCGGGGGTAACTGACTGTTTTTTACTTATTTTTACTTATTTGACTCAAGCTGACTTGAGGTCCGACTGATACTGTCACCACGTTCCTTGGTAAAAGCATGTGGCCGGCACTGGATGCCTGCATGAGCCTTTTAGGAGTGCCTTCCCCATATATTTACATACTCGTTCATTTGGCTTCGAATTTCATTGTTCTCCTGCTCCAGAGAGCCCTTAAGGACACCATCTAGCATCCAACCTTCGTCATTTGGTCCCCACCTCAGAGCGGGACTTCCTGAGCATCTCACTGCCTTCGGGTACAGGTTACGGGCCAAATGGGATTCTCCTCAGAGGCCTGTGCTTTCTGCTTTCTGCTTACCACTGGGCTGCCTGGCCGCTCTGCGCCGTTCAGTTCCAGGAACAGGAGCGGAGCCTTCCAGGCAACGAGGAACTATTAGCCGCAACCTGCTCGGGCCAGGGCCGGGTTCTGTTCCCTAGGATCACTCGCACCCGCTGCCACCTCCGGTACGTTTAGTCTATCGCTCAAGACTGGCCTGCCTCCCACAGGTGCACACAGGACCCCCTGCTTAAAGAAAGTAGCAGAAGACCCAAGAATGGCAAAACCCTGCCGGGATTAATGACAGATGGCACAGAAAGGCCTCAAAATAATCTGGAAAATAAAAACGAAGGTTCATGGCTGGAAGTGTGGCTTTGCCTGGAAAACAAGACAAGCAGGAAAAGACACGCCGGGCTATCTGTCTGTACCTGGGAACCGAAAGGAAGGCGGGATTTCTCCCGTGCGTGTGCTCGGCTCCGGTCCCCACAGCTGCGGCTCTTGAGAAAATGCTAGTTGCAGGAGGCGGCCATAGAAAGGCCAGCACTTGTCTGCTTTACAGAGAGTTGAAAAGATGTACGTAATTTTTCTGGGGTCCCACGCTTTCACCCCCCTTCCTTTTTTTTGCCATTACCCATAATGTGTTTGTCCGCGGGGTAAACGGAGACGCCTTCCCCCACCCTCATATTTGCGTGAAGAAAAACACAGCTGCCTTTCTTGCATATTAAGACACAACTCAAACTAAGGAGATCGAACAAAGAATTCAAAGGGAAGGAAAGTTTTCACAGCATAAAAGACACTCCACCCAACCAAAGTGCATTGAAACGAAAAAAACCAAGGCGAAGTAATGACTATTCTCCTTGGGGACAAAAGTCCTATTGAGCAAGAAGCGATAGGTGCCATTTTCCAGAAGAGCCACCTGCTTCTACTACAGATCCTCGGGAGCCAGGAGGGTTTCAGAGCCCTTCCACCGGGGGGTGGTGTGGGAGAGTGTGCACGCATGTGCCCCCCAAGGCAAAACCAATAGGTAATTACTCAATGCTGTCCTCATGGACAGCTGACCCATCAAATCGACTACATAATGATCCCCCTTAAGCCAGCATCCCACTGCCAGCCGCCTTTAGAAGGCTTCGGAGAAGCGTCATAACCCCAGTGAGAGCAAGGGAGAGGCATTCTAAGGGACCCGCCCCGTCAGAAGTACAGAACGTAGCAAGAGTGGATACGGAACGTAATGAGGGTTCGTTACCATTTGCTGTACTTACGAGTGCATTAGATGGCTGCCAGCCGGGCTATTTTATGTGATGTCTTCTTCATGTGGCAACCTTTCCATAAATCAAAGCAAAAGCCAATACCCACAGTTTCTCGTTCAGCCTGCCTGACAACAAAAGTTAACAGTGAATCCGCCCTGTTATCCATCTTCACAACCGTGTCCACAACGTGGCAAGATGGTGCCACATTACGGTGGCACTGTCACTAATGCATGCAAGGGGTGACCGGGAGGTTAATGGGACTTGACAATCACTATCGCTTTAATCCAGCCAGCAAAAAGCAATGGCTCTCTCATACTTTTCTTAAAGTATGCACCCAAGAGTTTCCTCCTCTAGGCTTTGGCCCCATCGGTGCTTTGCTCAGAAAACGCTTATAACCAAGTCCAATGCAGGCTTGTATGGCAGACAATAGAGACCTCAGGGAAAAGCAGGTATGCCAGCTCTCCTAAGAAGACAACTTGTTATGAGGCATCTAACTGGCTTTCTTCGTGGAGAGCTACCTGACTTGAAGATGTCATGTTTCCAAGTTCAACTAGAAAATGTTAATGAGATGTACTTTCACTGTGGAAAAATATATAAATCTATCCACATTAACATAAGTAATAATATAGTCCTCAAAAATAGCAAAGATCATGAAGTATTCTAACGTATTCATAATCCTTCCTTTATAAAAAATCTGAACTGCAGGAATTCCCAATTAATGAGAACAATCTAATACACGATATTCCATTGTACTGTGACTTTTGCTATAGGCTTAACTACCCGATTGATACTGTCACGAGGAAAGCTCACCTTCGCACTGGCATGCATTGGAAATGCACTCTGGCAATTAGCTAATGTCCAACAAAAATCAGCCTGTATTAACAGCCTGTAATGAAGACCATCAGCCACTAGATAAATCAAACCATTAGGCAGGCAGACTGTCACCGGGCCACCATCCCCTCATTTGCTGCTGAATTTATTCCAGCACGGATTTCCTAAGTGCGGCACACAGGCCAGGTGCTGGGGGAGACCTACTAACCAGGACAGAATACAATCCTGCCCTCAAGAATATTTCCTTTCACCTGGGAATGAGAGTCACGCAAGGGAACTTGATATACAACCTTGGTAATGGGCCTTTCCGACTCCCAAGAGTCTGTAATTCTTACTTAGCTTTTTAGACAATGGTTTTTTTCTACTGCAAACTAACTCAAGGTCCCTTCTACAGTGAAAACATTCTGAGTAGGAGCTGAAAAGCAAAAAAATAAAAATAAATGTGAAAACAGATTAGTTCAATTTAGTAAACAGCAATATTGATATTAATGAACGCCTCGGGAGAGTACTACTGAAGGCAGGGTATACTGAGTTCATGCCATTAGGGGCTCTTGCTCTAGAAAGGAGATAGGTGTACGGGCAACTATAATGCAAACTGGATTGTAATTAGGGCTTGAGTTACATGAACACAGAGGGAGCAATTAATTCTGCCCTCTTTTTTGGTGGGGGAGTGGAAAGGGAGACATAAGGGAGACTTCAGCGGTCCTCGCATATAAGACTCTTGCTCACTGGATGAGCTTGCCAGGAGGAAATGGTGAAGGTATGCTGTGCTATGGAGGCAGCAGGAGCACAACTGCAGAAGCATGAAGATGTAAGGCATTGTCTCCCTCTTAAATGATGAACTTTGAGGTTTATGAGAGAGGATGGCGAGAGGTGAGGTTGAGGATGTGCCAGAGATTTTTTTCATACTAGAGGCCTTGTGCACGAATTAGTGCACAAGTGGGGTTCCTAGGGGTGGCTTGTGGGGATCAAGTTGAAACCTGCAGTCCAATGCTGCCTGCAGCTCCTACCTGCCACTCCCACTCATCCTGGCGCCACTGTGTCTGCCATGGGCCCGCGCCCCATCAGTCCCAGTCAGGCTAGGCTCACTTCACTGTGAGGCATGAGACCTGCACCTGGTGCCCTCCCAAGGGGAGTGGCCTGCAGGATAGGGCTGAAACCAGCTCTCCAACAACTCGGAGGGGACCTGGATTGCGAGAGGCACAGGCCAGGGTGAGGGACCCCACCAGTGCAAGATCAGGGCCAGGGAGGGACCACAAGGCCAGGGAGGTACCCAGAGCATGCCTGGCCCCATCTCCTCCAGATCGGGGCTGCCTGGCCAGAGGGGCATGGGAGGTTGCCCAGCTAAGGAGGGATCTCGGAGGGTTCCAGGGTATGTCTGGCCCATCTTGCTCAGTCCCAATTGGCTGGACCCTAGCAGTAAGCTAACCTACTGGTCATTGTGTCTGACCCCTGGTGGTCAGTGCATGCCATAGCAAACAGTTGAGCAGCCTTAGCATATCATTATCATATTAAGCTTTGATTGGTAGAACAGTCGACTGGTCACTGGACACTTACCATATTAGGCTTTTATTATATAGGATTGTGCTTTAATATTTTAAGTTTTGGGTGTTCATCCCAACTTCTATATAATGATTTATTAGATAATGTCAATTATTCTGCTTTGAGGCAGAAACTTATTTTGCTTTTAATCATATGGATCAAACTGATGGATGAGTAGATGTTCAGATTGCAAGGCAAGCTGTTACAAAAAACTATTATCAATTGCCACTACTTATCACTGCAAATCAGGATTATCACAACCCTGTGCAAACAAATGAAAAATTTTGGTGCTGAGGCTGATGTAAGACTGTAGCCACCATCCTTAGGCCCTGATTTTTAAAGGTTATATTCATGACAATAAGCTTCATTGTTTTCTTGATAATAGGTTTGTATATAAGCTGATGGAGTTATAATAATAAAATATCAGTTGTGTTAGGTTTCCGCACAAGATTTCATTTGAAAAGAAGATTTCACTCACTGTTAAACAAAAAATAAAGCTTGAAAGTGACTGGGGGAACTGGGAGATAAGGAGGGAGCTGTTCTTACCAAGGTTTCTTCATTTCCTTTCCACACTCTAGAGAGACCTACATTTCCCATAGAAACAAGGCCATACCTGTGACTAGGTTTGCCTTTAAAAACTAGAGTTTAGCCGAAACCGGTTTGGCTCAGTGGATAGAGCGTCGGCCTGCAGACTGAAGGGTCCCAGGTTCGATTCCAGTCAAGGGCATGTACCTTGGTTGAGGGCACGTCCCCAGTAGGGGGCGTGTAGGAGGCAGCTGATTGATGACTCTCTCTCATCGATGTTTCTCTCTCTCTCCCTTCCTCTCTGTAAAAAATCAATAAAATATATTTTTTTAAAAACCCCCTAGAGTTTAAATGACACACATGCAGACAAATGCAGCATTTTTTTTTCTTTTTGCTGCTCCTGCAACCCCCCCCCCCCCACACACACACACACCGGTCTTTCATTCTTAACACAAACAATCAGGGGTTAAAAGGGTTCTGAGGACTCACCTAGACAACTGCAAGTGTCATTTCCCCCCTACCCCCCCCCTGGGGAAAATTATGGTCCAAATGCCAAGTGACTGATTTCAGAACAAATGTTTAGGGAAACTTTGGTTTGTTCATTACAGACTGCCAACATGTAATTGCCTCTAATCCCAAATTAATATGAATATTCTAAAGGTTGTGATCTGTACCATAAGCTAACGACAACTGCATTCATGCACGCACAGCCTCCATATGCATTTCTAGCTAAATTATGTACTCCCTAGCATGTTCAAATAGAATTATTATTTTGAGTAGTGTTGCTTAAGTGTTGGTTAATGATTTGACAGAAAACATATGTCTTTAAACACATGTTTTTAGAGGCATGGTATAGGCTCCGTTGCAATTTTATATGTCTAGGAATTATCCCCTAGGGAAGTAAATATTGGATTATATGATGGGGCATCAATTTTAAACACACACACAGAATTCACTCAAGAGAAACTGGAACTATTGATGACTATAATAATTAACTAACTATCGACTGCTCGGAGTGTGCCAGGAGCATAAAGGAACCTCATTTAATTCCGATACAACATCTCTCTGATCACCACCTTTCCCAGATAGAAAAACTAAGGTGGGGCTGGGAAAGGAAGAGACATAATTTGCTGGAAAGACATCCATTGCACTGTGAAAGATACCTACAAAGATTATGCCCAGTAAAATTTTTGCTCACATGGATATTTACTATCTTATGATAGTTATGTTGACATTATAGAATGGAAAAATTAAGAGTTGTCCTAATTTTTAAAAAAAATCAGAAAGATCAAGGATCTCAAACAAGAAAATACACGTATTTTCTTGGTAGATGCTATAGCAAAATCTGTGGCCTAGTTAGTATTCCCTTTCTCTTAAATCTGCTCCCTAGATGCTACATCATACAAAGGGGGGGGGGGGATTTTGTGGTATGAAGTACAAATAGACGTATCATTAATAAGAATGGATCAGCTTTCTGAAGGACTTGGCCAGAAGCTTAGCACTCAAATCTTTTAAAGACCTAGCCTTAATGCACTCTCCGGAGCAACAACACGATTTTCTTTGCATCATCAAGTTCTGAGAGTATATTTTTCACTTGTCTTGCCACCAGTTAGAAAGGTGAAGATGTGTATACATTTTGGTTTTCGATTCTCCTATTAAATCGGCTCTCAGCTTCAGTTTCCAAACGCTCCACAGAGGTATGGATTGACATTTCTGTCAGGGGACAATTTTTTGCTCTGTAGTTTTCCCCGAGTTAATGGGAAAAAGTTCTACTACTAATCTTTTCAACTCACCTCTGGGGAATTACAAACTAGCAGCAAAAACTGCAAAAGGTTCGGCCAAAATGTAATGTTTTTAAATTACACAAGTCAAAAAGTTGAAATTTTTCACAAAAATGGGCTTTCCTTTTCTTTAGGGGGGAAAAAAAGCGTGAATGCAGCAGTGAATTTAAACCTGAGTGAGGCCAGATTTAAATTCACTGCTGTAATATAATTTCCAAAGTTAAGCAATCTGGGTTTTGCCAACTCTAACACCCCCACTAGATTGCTAAAGAAATTGACCCTGTATAGTCCTACTCCATGCCCGGAACTTTACCTACATTATTCATCACCCCTTCTAAAACCCCCATGAGTGAGTTAGTATAATACATTTCCTACATCAGCAAAAATAAGTCCAAGAGGTTAAGTAGCCCAATATGACATCGTCAGAAAAGCTGGTCACAATGCAAAACCCCATCCACGCAATGGAAACAAACACACCAGTTCCTAAGGTTTTGTGTGTACACTTGTTTCACTGGGGCCTTAAAGAAAAAACAAAACACACACACACACACACACACACACACACACACAAAACAAAAAACTTGGTAAAAAAAAAAATCATTTGAAATACAACCTGAGTACCTGTCAGAAGGGATAGGCGAACTACATTATGGTAGAACAATGCCATGCAATACTATGCAGCTATTTCAAAGAATAAGTAGAAGTTTTATGTGCGTGGACCAGGGGGAATTTATCCATAATCAATTTAATTTTCAGATTCTTTTCACTACAATAAGCTACAGGAAGAATATCAAAAGGCAAAAATTGACTACAAAATGCAATAGAAAGGAAAACAAATACTTAAAAGTTTCATTTAATAATCAACTAGCAATGTATGAGTTAATTTTCTATATCTTGGGCACATAAAATCAGTTATAGACAGAAACCAAAAATCAGACATCCAGATGAATGCTGTCTTAATAAAGCACATACAATTTGCCTCTAACACCCTTTCCCACACATGTAGAATGTTGTACCATGTGAATTCTTAGGATGCCATTTAAAGAGCCCTTGGCTAGGAATATTTTTAAAGTTCATATTATACGATTTCATTAAAAGAGGGTCCCATGACATGGACCGCAGGGAGGGGGCTAAAATGACCAACCAGCAAGGCCAGTTTTTCGTGCTCCTCCACACCCTAAGGCTCCTTCTCTGCTAACATACCCCAAGATTTCCTCAGACGGCATCCCATCAAACAAACCTTTCTTGAACTCGATCCTTCCCACCCTTTTATTAAAACTACTGTTTTCTCTATGTCCCATTCTCTTTGCCAGACAATTAATGGTCAACTAACATGAGCTCGTTTTTCAAATGGATATTAACAATGTTCACATAAGAATAGTAATTAACATGATATAGCGAATTGTGATGATTATTATAAACACAAACATATACACATGTGCCAAACATTATGCTCGTGTGTTTGACAGAAGACATCTAGGAACAATGACCAATTCAGGGGACAATTCTAATGGTGATGATGTAATAGGAAATTGGGGGGAAAAACATATTCCCAAGTAGGTAGAACTTGTGGTTGAATCTTCACAACTCTATTAACTCTGCCTTCCAAGACACAGCACTGAAAGTCTGACTGTAACCTTCCCGTATGGCCTCAGAGTCTGTCCCACCACTGCCCATGTCCATTCCAGCCATCACTAGCATGGAAACCATCCTTCTCCTTCTCACCTTAAGAAAACCTCCAGGTGAGAAGACAGTCTGCACCAGCCACCTCTTCCTGAAATCCAGATCCCCCTCCCTATTCCTGCAGCATCTTGTCTTCACCCTTACATTACCACTTGCCACATTTTAGTCACATCTGTCTCCCATGTATATGCATCATGCTTTCTTTACCTCTCTGCATTTCAGTTTCTGGAAACTAGTTGAACATATGTGAGATATTCAGCAATTTTTCTTGAACAAATGTTAAAGGTATAATTCTTGTATGAGGTTCTGACCCTCCACAGGAGAGTTAGTGATCTCCACAATACAAAGGCCACTGAGGATTGAGACTCGGACTCAGATTTCTGTTCCCAGTGTCCATAGAGCCACGGCTGGCAAACTGCAGCTGGCGAACCACATGCGGCTCTTTGGCTCCTTGAGGGTGGCTCTTCCACAAAATACCACAGCCTGGACGAGTCTATTTTGAAGAAGTGGAATTAGAAGAAGTTTAAGTTTAAAACTTTGGCTCTCAAAAGAAATTTCAATCATTGTACCGTGGATATTTGGCTCTGCTGACTAATGAATTTGCCGACCACTGCCATAGAGCATGAAGCATCAAAGACCTTTGATGGATAGTTGGGTTGATACTGACGATGGTTAAGTTCTCCAAAGCCAAGTTGTTGTTGCCTTAACACCTGAAATAAATGTCAAAGAGCTCTTCACTGGTGGAAGAAACCAACAAATGAGGATGCATCAGTCCATTAATTGCAAAGAACTCCCAGGGCCCTGGAGCTGATGAGACTGGTCTGCTGGCAAAATCCAATACTTCAAATTCCAAGACTTAAAAAATACCTCCAAACCAACACTCACACAACCAAACGAAAACCACCAATGACTTAAGTGGTGACAAGCATCTGAATCCTGCTTCTTGTCAACGAACCGGGATGCCTGCAAGATGCCTCCTACACCCAGCAAATGTGATACTCAGCTTTCCGTTCGCATCTGTGGTGTTGGAGAATCACCACCAGGAAAAGGAAAGAAGTGGTTAATTCTGAGTGGGACCAAATGAGCTGTAATGGAGGTGTTATGAATGTAAGCCAGTGAGGCCTGATGCGGAACAGCAGCATCTGGGCGTGCAGCTAGCAAAGTAATGAGACCGCGAGGATGCGCTGGCACCCGGCTTTGATCACTTCATCTTGTTCAAGAGCTCTGCTGGGAAACAGAGGTGAGAGGCAGTGACCTCCTTCCCACGCACTGCACAGAAAACAGGAACGGAGCGAGAATGGATCCCCTTCTTTCCTCTCCTCCTTGCCAACACACCCCCTTCTCAGAACTGATGGTTTCATAGTTGGGGGCCCAGCATAAAGCAGGCTGAGCAAGCTTCTGCCATATGAAGTGTCATGTCTGAACATGTCGGCAGTAATTGGCAACTCATTTTTCATCCTGAAAGTAGAAACAGGTGCATGCTACCTTCACAATCCCAATCAGAAACCCCTCGCACATGGGCAGCTTTGAGATCTATGCCTGTCCGGCATAGAGGGATCTGCCTCCCAAATAAATATTTGTGTAATCTCAGAAGCATAGAGAACAAAACAAAGAGCAAAGGCCAGCACGCCCGCATGCGCACTCACACACACACACACACACACACACACACACACACACGCTCCCAGCACACAACAGCAGCCCTTAGTCTTTCTTGTGTTAATACAGTAATTGATAAATAACTGACTTCTTTGTATGATAAGATCTCTCCAAAGCATGTTTAACACACTGGAAAAGGAGCACAAAGCCAGATGTGTCACTGCCCAGTGTTTCTTCCCAGAGAGGGAGGTGGGTGACTTTGAAAGGGGCCAGGAGCCAGGACTCCCCTTAAAGAGCACATCTATCCATTTTCAAGGGAGGCAGCTGACGCGCAGCATTTGGACATATGCACTCACGAAAGGAACATGGCAATCTAATTGCTGGCCACCGACGGGCAGCCATGTGAGCAAGCTGGGGGTGCTTGGCGGCACTCGAACATGGGAACATGTGTGCTTTCGTTTCAACATGTAGGGAAGGGCCAAGATGCGAGCTTTTACACGTTTTCAAGCATTTGGCCAGGATTCAATACATGGTATGTACAAACTGCTGCCTAAGATTACATTAAAAAGTACCAGAGTTGCTGTGCACATGTTTCATTTACAGATACTGCCTTTAAAATCCGTTTATCAAAAATAACTTTCACAACGTAACCAGGCCTATCTCCAAGACTTTAGGCTAATGAGAAGGAGAATATAAGAGGCAAGCCTAATTTAATAAGGCAGGGAAAAAGACTAATTCTTGAAAAAAAGAAATAAAGCAAGCATTAATCCTATTTCTGTAGCAATGAAACACACTTGAATGAACAGCCCTGACATTAAGATAAGGGATTCAAATTCTAATGAAAAATCTGATTGTGGATAGGATTAGAAGTCATATTTTTCTTAAGACTGTGATTACACTGAAGAAACTTATTTTACCTAGGACAGTTAGGAATTGGGTATTCCCAATATTTGGGGCATTTTCTTCTAGTCAAAATTCTAATAGTAAATTTAGGGTGTTTTGAGTATAATTAATATTTAAAAAAACACACAAACTTAAGTGTTCATGTTGTAGTACAATTATATATACCTGTGTAACTGTCACCCAGAAAACAGATACTCTCAATGCCATAGAGAGCTGCTGTGTCCCTTTCTAGTCAAGGCCCTTCTGTCCCCATCAACCACTTTCTGATTGCCATTAGGATAAACTAACTGTCCCTATTTTGAACTTCATATGAATGGAATCACACAATAGGCTTGTTTTCTGTCTGGCTTCTCTTTGCTTACCTCTGAGATGCACCCATGTTGTTACAAGCATCAGTAGTTTTTGGTGTGTGTTTTAATTGCTAAATAGGACTCTACTGACTGAATGTCCCACAATTTGTACATTCTCTTATTGATGGCCATCTGAGGTGTGCCTAATGTTTGAGTGCTATGAATAAAGCTGATATAAACATATGTGTACAAATCTTTTTTTTTTTTAGCACCTTAAGAACACACCCATTTATTATCTCAGAGTCTCCACAAGGCAGCTGGGCCCTCTGCCCAGCGTCTCTCTGGCTACAGGGTGCTGGCAGGAGCTGGGGTCTCATCTGGGCCCAGGGTTTCCTCCCAGGCTCACAGGGCAGAACTCATTTCCTTGAGGTGTTGATCTCCTGGCGCTTTGCTTCTTCAAGGCCAGCAACGGAGAGAGAGTCTGCTGCTCCTGTGTGCAAATCTTTTAGTGGATATATATTTTCTCTTCTCTTGGGCAAATACCAAGGACTGGAACTGCCAGGTCACAGAGCAAATGTGTGTTCACATTTATATGAAACTGACCACGTTTTCCCAAGGCATTTACACCCACAGAAAAACATGAGAAAGCTGGTTTCTCCACATCCTTTTGGACAATCATTATTGTCAGTTGTTTTGGATTTTCACAGTTCCAATTCCATTCACATTTCCCTGATAACTAATGATATTAATAGGATCTGTTCAAGTCTTTTGCTCATTTTAAAACTTTTCTTAAGAGTGTCTTAAGATGAGCAGAACGTTGAACATTATAATGATGATAAGGCCCAACTTATTAATTCTTATATTTTGTTTGCTTACACTTAAAAAAAATGAAGAGCCAGACCTAGGAATCCTTGATAGACTGAATCCATGACAGAGATTTGGTAACTGCACACTCAAATGAGCATTGGAAATAGATTTTAAATACAACTTTTCTGAAAGTTTGGTTTTACCACCCAGTTGCATGAATGGACAACCACATACATTTATCTCTAAGTTAATTACCTGGTTGGAAGCAGGGAGAAGCAATACATTAGGAATAGGCTTAATCCAACTGTGGAGTGATAAAACATAAAAAAGATATCACAGTACAGCTGAACCCATACAACTTCCTAGGAACTATCCTAAGAGCTACCATTCTCATGTGTAGATAACTTGACACGGTTTTTTAACCACGTTTAAGACGTCAGATGATACACTGTAAATTTGGTACACAGAGAGATAAAAAGCCTATCTCCTAGAAGTCTTCCTGGATATCTAAGAATGAGGCGGATCAGTCAGACAATAATTAAGTCTCCTTGGCCTTCCTACAAGCTTCACTGCTTTCTACCTGTAGCTGAATGGCATTTAAAAAGCCAAATAATTTTTTTCTCATCTTTGAAAACATCAAAGGAAAATCAAAGAAATTATTTCCAATTGGATCCTTTAAAAAGGAAATGAACTCTATCCAGAATCAGCAAGAGGAAAAAAACTCAGCAGTCCCAGTTAAAAATATCTTTTAGGAACTAGGAGTTGTGTAGTCAGTTACTCAAATAAGATTTAATAAATGAATTCCAAAATCTCATGCACCCTAGAACTCAAAATGTTCTCCTTTAAGATATTATAATACAAGAAAAGAAACAAGCTATCATTCTGACAGAGTCTTCATTTATCTAACTAGCAATGTGTAATTAATATTTCATATAACTATGTACGGTATGCTAGATTTTTAATGGATTGTATTGATTAAGGAAGAAAGTTCAATGCTAATGTTCCTGCAGGGGAAAACAGAATGATTTGTCATTGCACAGGGAACAAATCATGAATTCAGGTGCTTATGGCCACAAACCTGAGGGCTGCCACAAGACTGGCTTTGATAATTTACATGTAACTAACAAATAGATTATATTAGGTAAAGAAGATGCCCATGGCAACCCAAACAACGCCCTGGCTGGGACAGAGAATGGGATTCTGGGTCATGCATCTATGACAGGATGTGGTCACTCCAGCTATCCCTGGCAGCTTGAGGTTCCTTCACTGCTGAAGGAATGAGGACGTTTCCACGGGGATCCCCTTACCTTGTGACCAACTGCAGATGTTCACGAGATGTTCAAGTGTGTGTTCTTTTTGTGAAATGGACAATACTCTCTAGGGCTTACAACCCTGATCCTGCCCTCATGAGCCCTACATTCCAATCAAAGCTGACAACCTGCCCCACCCTTCCTACAGACACCCCTGGAAGACAGAGGGGAATGTTGTGAGGAACAGGTAGGAAGCAGAGAAACGATGCAGATGGAAACATGGCTCCTAAGAGCTGCTCGTGTTTCTTGGCCTTTACTTCTGCTACCTTAGAGAAAGAATAATAGGTAGACTATTAATTTGTTGATTCGATCCAAGGATTGAAAATGAAAAAAAATAACTAATCAGATCTGATTAGAAGGGCTTCTATTTTAAAGAGGAAAAAACACACTAACTGCCTAAAGTTTCTTTTCTTCACAGCACTAACCAGGTATACATGCCTATCGTACGCAATTCTGTCAAGTACTCGCGAGGCAGGTGGGACGTGGGCACCAGGAGGGTGGCAGCCTCCTCTCTACATACGCCCTGGTTTACTTGACAAGTGAAGTAGAGAAGGGGTTGCCATGCCGTCTAGAACATTCTTGAGATGGCAGCCAGTGTCTTAGAAGTGAATGAAACTACTACTTAAGATCAATTTTTACACGAGGATCAATGACAACTGATTTTTTTGTGCGTGTTTGTTTTGTAACTTTTAAACCTTCTCAGCTTGAATGCCCTGAAGAGAGTGGCAGTTACAATTTACATGTTACAGATGAAAGGGACAAGCCAGCGATGTAATAAATAACCTGCCAGGAATCGGCCTGTTCTACAGAACCAAGGCCATGTTCCAGCTGAAGGTGGCCTTGCCATTAGCTTCCTATACAAAGTAGAGTCTTAGCTCCTAAGCGCTGCCTCTCCGTTTCAGTATTGCAATCTTCCTCCAGCAACACAAAGGACAAACTCTAGAGGGGACCTGACACTGTAGCAGTTGACACCAGTGAGCTGATGTTTAAAAAACAAAATAACAACAGCAAAGAGCCTGACATTTCTCAATAGGCTACTGTAACCAACGTAAGCACAACTGGGTGTAGGTCTATTTACTTTACCCAGAATTCTGCCTCTCCAATAACCAAGTCTCTTACTAAATAATCGCGATGTTACCTGGCTCCAAGGACCACAGGGGATACAATGCCTGCACCGCAGCTGCTACAGTTCCTGCTCCCAGTCTTTCAAATTAAAAAAGGAGGAAGAAAGGCCCAGTACAAATGTAGAATTTAATTAGTAAAAGCCCCAATCCTTGCCCGAAGCCCTGTTCCTCCTGTAATATCACATTCTTTCCTCCTTGTGTAAACTTTTCATTATGAAGGAGACATCTTTATAATGCAATAACTCCCGTTATAATGTAACTGCTGGTAACATAACTCCTGCATTAGAAAAGGCAGCATGTTCAAGTAATGTTGTTTTAATACAATTTATGTTCGGCAGAAACCAAGTCAACTTGGTCATTTAGAATCTGATCAATGTGAATTAGTGTCTTACTGAGATAAACCATTTGATCATTTAGAAGCTGATCAATGAGAATCAGAGATAAAACATTTATCATGTGCATTTGGTATACCATAGCCATTCACGCAGCATAAAGTAGTTTATAAGTAGACATCAATAAGTGTTAGAGATGATGTTCAGGGTGCCTGTCAGCGACAGATACAAATACATGTACAACAGTATGTAATTTTTATCCTTTTGATAAGCCAAGATATCCAATAGAGTAGCTGGAGTCACTAAAAACTTGCAGGAGATCAACTTTTAGAAATTGGAGAGTGAGCCCGAAAAGCTCAAACTTTTGAAATAAGTCTTAATTAGAAGTTTAAGCATAAAGGTAAGTAACATAAATTTACTTGCCTAAACTTCTAGAAGAGTTCTGAGACTATTAATCAGAGCAAACTTTGTACTTGCAGTACAATTAGTTCTATTAATCTAATATTTTCAAACTGAAGTCACATTGACATGCAGGCACGCTGGCTTAAGCATCTAACAGAATTATAAATTTGCCAGTCAAAAACTTATTTAATTATTTTACAGCCAATTAAGCAGGATCTTTAAACACCGTTGCTAAAAATTGTCCATGATCCACACGTGCAATTATAGAGAACACGAGAAACACCTGCTGATACCATTGGCGTGTCACCCTCAGCTTCACTAATTCATTTGTAGAACAGTTAGCCCTTGAATAATGGCACTTTCTTCACAGACTTTTTGTTATAATAATGAGTAAGAAAAATCAATTCCTGGTCTGCTGTCTGTGTGGAGTTTGTACCTTCTCCCCATGTCCATGTGGGTTTCTCCGGGGACTCTGGTTTCCTCTCATACCATTAAGATGTGCATGTGAGGTTCACTGGGACCAGGGTGAGTCACTGGGGGTGGGGAAAGTGAGTACCCCCGCATGGAAGGGCATCCCATCCAGGGCTGGTCCCAATCTGCACCCTGAGCTGCCAGGATGGGCTCCCACAACCCTGAACTAGAATCAACACTTCAGAAAATCATTATCTTATGTGTGTTTATTCATTTTCCTTAAATGCACAAGTCCCATTTATTTGAAATGTTTAATATTAGAAGTGTTTTCGGTCTTTAGAATGTTAGTTTTGTTTTAATATATATATATATATATATATATATATATATATATATATATATATATATAATTGATATTTTACAGAGAGGAAGGGAGAGAGATAGAGAGCTAGAAATGTCAATGAGAGAGAAACATCGACCAGCTGCCTCTTGCACACCCACTTCCGGGGATGTGCCCGCAACCAAGGTACATGCCCTTGACTGGAATCGAACCTGGGACCTTTCAGTCCGCAGGCCGATGCTCTACCACTGAGCCAAACCGGTTTCGGCTAGTTTTGTTTTTAGTTTTAGAAGTTTGATGACCAGAAATATGCCAAAGGAACTTAACTCTCATTTTTATCAATTAGCCTATGGTAAGGTGATCAGATTTCTTGCTTTTGGCGGGACAGTCCCGATTTTTAACAATTTGTCTCGCGTCCTGCGGCGTTTTAAATCAGGACTGTTTTAAAACGCCATGGGATGTGGGACAAATTGTTAAAAATCGGGACTGTCCCGCCAAAAGCAGGATGTCTGGTCACCTTAGCCTATGGGAAAATCGGTTTTGTTATACAGTATTTCGCTTAAAGTCTGAGGACCTATCAGGGATGCCAAGTGAGAAGTTACTGCACAGCTATTACAATCACACACCCAAAGAGAAACAAAACAGTACTGCCAGATGAAACCCTAGTAACACCAAGGAATTTTACATTTTAAGGAAAACTTTTGAATGTATATAATACTTACACAATCCCTTTTATCTGTAGGAGTTTTGCATAGCATTCCTCAGATACTCTAAAATGCCTAAACTTCTTCCATAGGGTAATTAATCTTTTAAGACCTTACAAGGATAACCTAGAACGTACAATTTTAAGTCAGGTTTCGACCACTTTGTTCAAGGATGAACGTGAAAGCGCCTTCTATAATCTGGCACACAGGAGTGTCCCCAGCCTTCCGCCTACGATATCATCGAGCCACACTGCTTTCCAAGCACCTCATCCTTTGGAGAAACGGAAGCCACGTGGAAACATGTACCTCTAATGAAAGCACCCTGCCACTTCCCAAAATGTATCCCCCCCCCCCCTTTCTGAAAGGTAGAAACTGGCCCAAAGAACAGCATGGGAATTAATACAAATTGTCTTTAAAATGCTTTTCATTTGTTTGATACCACATTGTCTTCACAGGGTTTACACTGCCTTTAAAATATTTCACACTCCTGCCCTGACCTGTCTGGCTCAGTGGATAGAGTATCGGCCTACAACTCAAGGGTCCCAGGTTTGATTCCGGTCACGGGCAAGTACCTCGGTTGCGGGCACATCCCCAGTACAGGGTGGGCAGGAGGCAGCTGATCGATGTTTCTCTCTCATCGATTTTTCTAGCTCTCTATCCCTCTCCCTTCCTCTCTGTAAAAAAATCAATAAAATATGTTAAAGATATTCCACACTCCTTTGATATTGCCTTACATTTACTTAATATCGGTTTTATACATTTTTAATTTTACCAATTCTGTACAACTCTACATGAAAATTTTTTATATTCTGATTTCATTACTAAGTTTCAGTACTTGGCAGCCATAACTTAGAGAATGTTGTTTAATATTGTTTGCTTGCATGTTAACAACAAAACCTTTGGAGGACCCACAAAATCACGACATGGAACACATTTCTGAGGCACCTGAACATCAAAGCAAGTGCTTTGGCAACACTTATGCACCATACCGCCTGTGATGCCCTGGGCCTGTTTCAACCAGAAAACCTGTAAATATCAGTGCTACGTGCTCTAAATATATAAATTCCTGCCTTTCCCCAAGCCCTCTGGTCACCAAGGACGGCATTTGGTGCCTCAATGTGGCATGGCACACCTGCAAAGCACCTTACACTATTCAAGCAAGGTTTTTGCTCTGAGACAGAATAAAACTCTTCAATAAACATTTTTAAAATTGCATGTATGGAACACTGGTGACATCACTGCCTGTTGCAGGCGTGGTGCTGGCTCTGCTCCAACCGGAGATCGGGTTCTGAGCTGCCCAGGAAGCAGGCCGGGGCACCGTCCACCCTGCTGTGACACAGGCCTCACAGTGCCACCCTGCCGTGAGTGCTGCAGGTGTGTCACCCCTGGACTGTGAGCTCCCTGAGGATGAGGACTCTTTTGAATGCAGTGGTGTTGTTGGGGGGGAGGGAGGGGAGAGAGACACGCGGCGGGCCAACACCTTCTAGATTTTGTTTGGAAACAAACACAGAAATGTCTCCTAGGGTGCATAGTTGAGTTGGATATAATGAAATAATATTATAACTAAATATTATCCTATAATATGTAATTTAATAAAAATAATCAAATCTGATATTTGTTGGGCATTTACCTTGTACAAGACCTGAGCTAAGCACTATCAATGTAACATTATTATGACATTTTACTTATTAATCACCTATAAGGTAGAAAATAAGGATTAATACAGAATATAATTTTCTGTAGGCTGAGCTATAACCTGATACCATCACCATAACCAGTAACTAGCACGTAAGCTGCTCTAGTTAACAGATAATAACAAAGGGTGGTAAAGATGATGTGAAGAGCTAATGATGACTGTTCTGGTTGGATTGGGAAAGAAAAGGTTATCTGTTGAGTAAAAATTAGATGTAAAATATGCTGGATTTGCTCAGTGATTTGAGTCTTAGAAGCTAAAATTTTAAAGCTACCGTGGACAGAAAGTTCTTACAGGCAAATAAACAGTACAGATTCCTCATCTCCAAATTGTTTAATTCCCTCTGGGGGGGAAAAAGGTAAATATTAGGGATGTAATTAGCCCATCATAGCAGACCTAACTTTGTGTCTGTAAAAAGCTTTGTTAAACTCCTTGTTCCTGCTGGTGAACTCTATGCTCCCCGCTAGCAAGGCCGCCTGTCTCCTCGCAGCTGTCCAGTCAGAACTCGGCAGAGGATGAGCCACACAGGAGCTCTAAGGAGGAATGAGGTATCGATAAAGTAGGAAAAAAGTCCCCTTAAATCTACAGTGTCTCAATGGTTTACTGCCAAAACGATAAACTGAGGGCCTGAGTGTGAGTTAATATTTAAGCATCCCTAAAATAAGCCCATTAGCTGTCTGGGCAGGATGCATCAATGTGACAGGTTCACCACGCACAGCCTCAAATGCTCTCAGCTTTTTCTCATTACAGAGATTTTGTGTGACCCCCCTATCCGGTGTATAACATCACCCTTATAGTTGCAATTTAAAAAACTTCCAAGTCCTGTAACCGAGATGCACCCAAATGAATCCTTTCATCAGAAAAAAACTGAACTAAGTCCTCCTCAGAGTCCCTCCGAGCTCGCTTCTCAGAGGAACTGCGGCGTCATGCAGTGGACGAGCTCCAGCACACTGCCCTGCGAGAGACTGACCTTGTCGTGGTGCTCTGAGATGATTATCTGAGATGGCCAAGTTTCTGAGGAGAAACGAAGTTCCCTGAGCAAACTCTGTGCCTTCCAAGAGCATAGCTACATCTTTTGCAGCCAAGCACCACCACTTCCTAGGTGTGAGCTAATGAAATCACAGCAAATCAAAATACAATATTCTAGGAAGCTCAGTCTAGCAGGCAGAAGCTGGAAAAACAATTATATAATGAAAGCTACTCTGCAAAACTAGCTCTTAAAAGTCTTTCACAGTATATAAAACCTGAGTTTTTGTTTGTATTAGAGTTAGCCAACTACCAAGTCTGAGGGCACCGTCCCCCAACTGTTCTCACATTTAAAAAAAAATATTTTTTATTGATTCCAGAGAGGAAGGGAGGAGAGAGAGAAACATAAATGATGAAAGAGAAGGGATTGAGCCCACAACCTGGGCATGTGCCCTTAATCAGAATCGAATCTTGGACCCTTCAGTCCACAGGCTGACAACTCTATCCACTGAGCCAAACCAGCCAGGGCTGTTCTCACTTCTTACATTATCAGCAAGTTCAAGGGGTTCCCCAAACCACCCTAAACTTCTCACTGAGAGGATTCACATGTTGTCTTGGAGAAGGTAAGTCCTCATAACATTATTTTTGTGCACCGTGCAGCTTTTCCTTCTCCCGGCTAAATTACATGGGAGAAGTGTCTTCTCACCTAAAACCCATTTTATGTCTCTCTCTAGAAAAGCCATCTTCCACCAATCTTCACATAGACTCTCCTTTGCTCCTTCTCTCCAGGTGAATGAGCTCAACTGTGTCCCCTCCCTCTCAATTCATACATTGAAGTCCTGATGCATGGTATGCAGGTCATTAAGTTAAAATGAAGTCAACAGAATGAACCTTAATCAAATGGGATTTATAAAAAGAGAGGGCGATTAGGAGATGATTCAGAGAGGGAAGACCATGGGAAGACAGGGAGGAAACAGCCATCTACCTGCCAAGGAGAGAAGCCTCAGAACAAACCAACATGCTGGCATCTTGAAATTCTACCCAGAGAACTGTGAGGAAGTAAACCCATTGTTTAAGCTACTCAGTCTGTAGTGCTTGGCTATGGTAGCCCTAGCCAACTCACCAATCAATCACTGATTCTTGTCTAATCTTTCAATGAGTTCTTTGCATCAGTCTCTTTTCTTTCACTTATAGAGACCTCTCATCTAGCACTTCCGGTTCTTGTTTCTCATGCCTCCAATCAAAGCTCACATTCACTAATATTCTTAAAAAAGCACAGATATCAAGGTACTCACCTGGTCAGACTTCTTGCTACATGAAGATCCACTTCTTAGCCCAACAGCTAATGAATGACCCTATCAATCTTTCCAACTTTATTTTGTGAAGACCTTATCTAAGATACCCATCAACTGTAGAGCATGATTTTTCTTCTGAATACCTTTCCTTCCACCAAAACTCTTCTTCAAGCCTCATCTAAAACATCATCTCTATGATGACTTCTTCTATCATCCTAGTCAAAAGTGACTTCCTTTGATTTATCTCAAGTTTTTGTTATTTGTATACCTATTACCTTGTAATGAAGAAACAGCCAGGGCACCAAGTCAAAAATTCTCATAGTATTGAGACAAAAAAGGTTAAAAATGTAGCTTTATCATTGGGGGTGGGGTGGGGTGGGGGGTGGGGATAAAACCATAAAAATACCTGTATAGTGTACCTTCTAAAATCAAGTCTACATGCAAATCTATGTCTAAATTCTTAAGATAGCACATTAACCCTTTAAGAGTGAGATTTATCCACTATTCTTAGAAGGTCTTTTCCTTTGGCCCCTAAATAATTTACTAATGAAGAATGGAAAGGTTGATAGGGTCATTCATTAGCTGTTGGGCTAAGAAGTGGATCTTTCCATTTTATGTATTTAAATATACCACAAACCATCTTTAAAAAACATTTTAATCAATATTAAAATAATACTAATATCCATTATCACACCAATTACATGATAGCAAAAAGTAATAATGTTCTACCTTGGGGGTTTAATCATTTTATCAAATGCTCAAAAACATGCAAACATGCACAAGGAAGGAGGTCAGAACCCAATGCCATATTTTAACTAAACCTGGCACAACACCCCCCCCCCTTTTTTTTTTTTTTGCGTTGCTAACAACAGAGGTTACACAATAGCACTATTTATACACTTGGGAAAATTCGGGATGATGCCTTCTTACTTAATGTGAGACCTGGCAGCAAGGGAAAAGTACAGAGCTATGGGTCAAAGACACTTTGATCCATCAATTACAGAACCTTAACAAAGGTAGCAATTTAACATCACCTTCATAATCAAGGATAAGGAGAAGTCTGTGATTTAAATGCTTTCAAGGTACATGTGAATAAATGAAACAGCTTAAACATGAGAAAAGGGGATACCCCAATTTTGACATGTCCATCATTTTATTATGCAAAAGTGAGTACCATATTTGCCGGCGTATAAGACGATTTTTTGGCCCTGAAAATTACCATATTTGCCGGCGTATAAGAGACTGGGCGTATAAGATGACCCCCTAACATTTCCACTCAAAATACAGAGCTTGTTATATACTCACCATATAAGACTACCCCCCACCTTGGAGACATATTTTTCAGGGCCAAAAAATCGTCTTATACGCCGGCAAATATGGTAGATTCTATGTTTTTTATTAAAAGACGTGGCAATTTAATATCGCCTTCATTAACAAGGGTAGCCTATCATATATCTTTGCAAATGAAAATTCTATTACTATTGCTTTCTATTTCCCCTTAGTTCATAAAATCGAGTTGTGACAAGTTTTCATCAAATGCCTTGTCCTTGCGTTTGAATTCTACAATAGCAGACAACAGGGGTCCATCTCAACCCACCTACTCCCACTTTATCCAGAGGGCTACACTCCAAACAACCTCCTGTTCAAAAAGCAACAAAGTTGTTCTTTCATCTTGTCAATAGGAGTAATTATAATACTTTTAAAAACTTACTTGAACTTGGCTTCCACCTCCTCAGCAGCTTTCTGATATTGTTCAGTGGTGACTTTGTAGAACTCTGAGCTCTGTGGATAAAGATTGATAGCAGAGTTTTCACTTTCCAAGAGGACAAAACGTGTGCAAGATATACAATGGCAAAAAATACATGAGCTCTTGCTTCAGCCACTCAAGCCGTAGGAGAAAGACCTCTTGCACAAGTGGAATGGTTTCTTATAAAATTTCATGTACCAGTATCTAGTTGTGGGTATCTAGGTTGAAATTACAGAGTAAACCAGCATAATTATGATTCATCATTATTTGATTCCTCTGATAAAACTCCTAACATAGGTTTGAAGGATTATTTAGATCTCTCTTATATGGAATCGATCACGGTAAGATTAAAAGATGCTTGAGACTGAATAATGAAACTCACGCCTATCACATTGGCCTATTATTCCAGGGTTCCACCTGGGATATTAAATATCATTTCCTTTTACACTGTATTTGTGTCTCCAAGATGGATTCTCTATGGAGTAGAGTGTGTTCAATCACCTCCAGGTGACCACAAGAGCATCAACATCTATAACAAATTAATCAGTAGGAATGAAGGGATGGATTGACATAATTTTTATACCGAAAAATGTTTCCATTATTCCATGAATGAACACATAAGCAACATAAATCAAGTTGTAATAGCCAAGTAACGCCTTTCCTGGGGAAGCAAGATTAAAAATTATCCACTGGGGCTGGCTACTTTGCAGCCTGTCTGCAGGGGGTGGCCTCCATGACCCAGGAGCCTTCAGACTCAATGAAATAGCCTGCAAAAGGCACGGCAGCACAAACGAACATAATGCAGTGGTCTACTGTGCACCTCCATTCTCTAATCACTCAAGCTTCACGTGCACGACTTGGGGTAGTTTATTTTTTCATAAATCATTGTTGGTTGGTGAGAAAATGAAAATGAAATCCTCTTCACACCAGTGACCCCTTTGCATTTAACAATCTGGGTTGTCCAATGACAGTCACATCCAGGTTGGTTGGATGTAGATAAAATCAATAGCTATGTGATTAGACAGCCGACTCGGGGTGGCTGCAGAATGGACAGGTCACCATTTGAGATGATGAATGGCTCTCTATCAACCTCCAGTCCCCTCCGATGCTAACATTTACTATAATCTTATTTGGGCTGCGATTTATCTTTCTTGCACCTGATCAATAAAGATGAACAGAACAGTTGTAAGGATCGATTGTAATTTTTTATCATTTTCAAGCACGAAGGTGCATTTCTGACATGAAGACAATATTCTAAGTGTACTGCTTCTGCATTTTTTTTATTTTTAAATTGCAATTTGAGTGATCAGCCGCACTGGTCTATATACGGAGGGGTTTTAATTCATCTGTAGGTCTCAAGAGATCAAAAAGCCATTTGTCTTCTCAGGTATTTTAACTCTAGGCTGTGTCACACCTTCCTATCAGTTCCACTTACAAGATTTTGCTTTCCTTTAAAACACGCACCAGTCACAAAGGCTCTTTTGCTTGGTTTGGTTTAAGCTTTGCTTTGAACCCTTCTAACAAAGAGGGCAGTAAAAAGGCACTTACCAGTTGCTGCTGACCCTGATGAGAAACTCCCCACATGACTATGATGAACTGTCAAATGAGTGTTATGCTACTGAATTATCTATTAACATGCTGGCAAAGCAATGACATCTTGATTAACACTTCCAATTATTTTGAGCACTGAAACTGGAATGTCCGGACAGAGCCGGCACTAGGTTGCAAGATGTGCTTTCTGGTTCTGTTCTGTGACCTTATGAGGTCCTCCAACCCCTCCCCCCCTCCCCCGCCCCATTTCCTTTCCTGTGTTCATAACCTATAAAATGTGGGTGATACTATAGAGCTCTTATCTCAGCCATAGCTGTTGTAGGCATCCCATTTGAGAGGCCAAAAAGCTGTGATACCTGTCAAATGATTTTGCAGAGAAAGATCAACATCAAAATAAGATCATTTTAAAGAAAAAGAACTAATTTGGGCGATGCCATTCTGGGTACAAATTCGAAATGATCAGAAATATTAGGCTTTCTAACAAGAATGATGAACAAAGGCAAGAGGTCCCCTCTGGTATAAATTGTTGAGCTCCCCTCTGCTGTGTAAGGCCAAACACAGGTAAAATCATTACATTCTGCCAAACTTTCCTCGGGGATGGCACACTAATGCCTGCCCCTGCATTGCCTGCGAACTTAGCACATACTTTGTCAACTTGAACTTTTTGTTTTTATTGATGTTTCATATTTCCACCTCGGTGGCCTGTTGCCCTCAGTGCATAAATCTTCCTAACAAAGAAAAGTCTCCAGCAGGCAACGCCGCATAACTAAGGGAATAGACACAAATAAGCTAACAATCCGGACATGGACAAAGTGTAATTCATTTAAGCCTTTACTTATTCCTTCAACAAACCCAAATCCGTATTATCCGAATAATGTGCATCTTGGGGAGTTAGATCCTCAAGGAGCTTTCCATGTGATATACAATAAAAATAATTATAACAAAGGGCACAAATGCTAACTTAAAGGTTGTGTTACTGTAGTTCAGAAGGAATAAAGATCTGGTCTCAGATCTAGCTCATGAAAAGGAGAGACTACGCATTGTCCTGGGTGGGTGAGGCCAGTCTAGACACCTATACCTCGCCAACTCACCATGAGTGAGCCCTGCCGAGACCAGAAGTGCCCGCTGCTGGCGGTGACCTCAGAATCATGAGGTAAGGCAATGGTGGCTGTTCTAAGCCACTGGCAGTGTTTGGAGTAGCTTGCTAAACAGTAAAAGCTAACTGGCTCATCCCCTTTCTCCGCATTCTCACAGCACCACGGGCTTTTACCAAAGCACTCACCCACAGGGTGCATTTATGTGCGGTCTCCCCAATTCGCCCACAAGACCCCTAACAGCAAGGCTCTCATCCCACTCGCCATTATATTCAGAGCACCCAGCAAAGCACGTGACACACAAACATACTGAAATGATGTCAGAGTGACACCACTCATGCTAAGCTGCATTCCAACCTTTGCTTTTATTTAAAACAGGATGGGACAGAGACAAGACTAAAGGAGGTGAAATAACCCAGAGAAAATGGGACACTACATTTATTACATGCCTCCTACAAACTGACAAACAGGCCAGTCTGCCCTATCACGTACAAAGGAAACGGATATCACTCAAGACTGTGTTCAACGGCAGTAACAGTACAATAACATTTAAAGCTACAAATGGCCGCTTAAAGGAGAAAGTGGGTTATTTTTCTCACGTAATAAGAAGTCTGGGTGTTGGAAACCCAGCGCTGATGGAGGTGCCAAGGATATCATCAAATAAATAGGCCCCTTTCTGTATGCCTTCTCAGCCACCCTTAGCATTGGGCTTTTATCCTCACGGTCTCAAGATAGCTACTGCCCGTCCATTTATCATGCCCGCAGTCTCAGGGAGGAAGAGGGTGGTAAATAAGGGAAGAGAAGCCTCCCGGAGGTTTCACTCACATCTCTTTGGCCAGAATTATAGATCACACACAACCCTGGCTGCGAAGGAGGCTGGGAAATGCGGTATTTTTGTTTTCTCACTTCTAGAGTAAAGGAAGAGGAGGAAGAAGTGTGTAATTGGTGTTTATTGAGCCAATTTATCATACCTGCTAAGATCGTTGAAGTAACAGCACAGAGTCATGAACAAAAACAGTGCGGTTGGCTTTGGGTGCAAGTATTCTAATATTTCTTTCCCATCTCCCTTCAACTTCTAATCTGGGTGTAGGGGGTATACCCAATCTGGTATACCGATACCCACAACCAAAGTTTCTTGACAGTGCAGGGAGGAAAAGGGAATCAACAAGAGTGGGCATCCTTCCCACGTTTCTCTGGGCTGGCTAGGGCCCAAGCTTCTAAATGTGTGATGTGTTGCCATTTTCCACTTTCTGAAAAGTCTCCCTTTAGAAGCACATTTTAAAATGCACATGCACAGACGCACATTATTGTGAGATTGAAAAGTATCTGTTTTCATGGTTTAAATTAGATAAAGAGAAAACATGCACACGCAGTGTTCTTGCAATCTTTTCGAGTTCTGAGCCTTATTTCCTTCCTATTATAACTAATATGATCAGACCTGTGGCACAGAAGGAGAGAACAAATCCAAAGGTCACAAGAAAAACTTGTTAACTAGCTCTTGTCAGTTTTTACAAAATGCTTCCCATGCAGATCTGGGCACGACTGCCTCGCGCATCACACTGAGGAACAATTTAAATTCTGGTTCTCAGTGGGTAACACCAACTCACTGTCCATTCAAGGGCAGCGGCAGCTCTGCTTGTGCTTAGCAGGAGTGAAAGGGAGGAAACACAAGTCTGACAGTGGACGTGAGCAGGCTGGCTGAATAAGGGCTCTCCTCTCTCTAAGCGGATCTAGAATTACCACAACTCGCCATCCCTCCTGTAACCCACCCCAACACAGGTGTGACTCTACCTGCCTAGCTATTTCACACAAAGGTCTGGCGTTGACAACCACTCACAGTCTTCCTTTTGGAAATGTCTAAAAGAAGATCCCTATTGTTTAGTTAGGTTCAAAGCAAACTTCTTTTAACTTTTTGTTGTAATTCATCCAAGAACTGTTATAATTCAGGGTGAGGCAAAAGTAGGTTCACAGCTGTGAGAACATGAAATAGAGATTATTCTTGGATTATTATTTACTAACTAGAGGTCCGGTGCATGAAATTCGTGCACTGGGGGTGGGGGGTGGAAATCCCTCAGCCCAGCCTGCCCCCTCACAGTCTTAGAGCCCTCAGGAGATGTCCTACTGACAGCTTAGGCCTGCTCCCCACAGGGAGCTGCAGTCTGACCTCCCTCTGTGGGAGGCGAGCAGGCTGATCAGGGGAAGGCACCACCCCCATCACCCCACTGCTGCTACTGACACTGCTGGCTGCCACAGCTGCCAAGGTTTTTCATCAACGTGGACTCCAGTCCCTTTACCACAAAAAAAGTCAATGTTCTTTAGGCATTTTCAAGATTTCTCTTTCTTAGGATATGACATTTCTTTTCTTTTTTTTAAATCCTCACTTGATATTTTTCCATTGATTTTTAGAGAACATGGAAGAGAGAGGGAAAGACAGAGGGAAACATCTATGTGAGAGGCACACTTTGATTGGTTGCCTCCTGCATGAGCCCTGGCCTGGGACCCGGCCAGGGAGGAGCCTGCAACCTAGGTACATGCCCTTGATCAGAAGTGAATCTGGACCCTGTGGTCCACAGGCCGAGGCTCTATCCACTGAGCCAAACTGGCTAGGGCAGGATATGACATTTCTTATCCCCTCCAGCAGTGGACCTTCGTTTTTTCCTCCAGGAGTGAGGTGGAAAAACCTAGATCACTGTCTTGGATTCTTATGACCCAAGTTACCAAGAACACTGAGAGTGGGGAGCTTAGCCAATGAGCTGTAAGAAAAGGTCACATGCAGAGGTGGGACTGCTGGTGCACTGTCTCCCAGTGGGGGCGGGCCTCCCTGTGTGTTGTGTTTCCACTCCAGGCCAGCCCCCAGCCCCAGCTCCAGCCCCAGCCCCACTGTGGCAGGTGGGGCTGGGGCGGCACACAGGCCCCTCCCACCATCTGTACCTACAGTCTCCTCCTGAGCTGGTCATGACTGTTATGGTGTCCCAGCCTGGGACGCCATATATATATATATATATATATATATATATATATATATATATATAGTTGTTTTGCTTTACATACGAGCAACTATGAACCTACTTTTGCCAGAACTTGTATGTAACCTATTAGATGCAGGTAAGTACATTTCCCCCAAGGTGAGAGCTAAGCATTTGGGACCCAATTAAATGCTGCAAATGCAACATGGATACAATTCTTTTTATAGAATCAGAATCAAGAGACTCACTGCAATGTAGCCAAATTTTTAATGACTGGTAACAGCTATAGAATGTTTGAAAATCAGTAATGGTCTAAACTTAGTTGATCTAGTTGTTTCAGTATTTCTACAGAGAAAACGTCCATCAGAAACCTTGGCGGCTGAGTTGTGCTTACTGCCTCTGCGCTGGGGTGTACTCCGAAACCCGTTACAGGTGGTAGAGGAGTGGAGAATGAATCTGAGAAGCCTCAGCGAAAAAGTGGCCCTGCGACAGAGGAGCTGGCATCTCAGAGAACCTTTCATTATTGGCACTCCTTACACCCACGATCCCGATTCCAAGGTCTCCGGTCTCTCCTTTCATCTCCTTCCCTCCTGCTGTCTACGAGACGGGAAAATCAAAGCTAATATTTGAATAACTTGCAAACTGCCAATCGTGGTTCAGATTCATGGTATATCAGATTCCGTATTCTGTTTCTAAAAGGCTCACCAAGGAATGGTTGGGGTTATTTAAACCGAGTCTCACTTTTTCAATATAAAACAAGGACCTTATCTTTGAGGGTGACTCTGTCAATGGGACAATGTACGTTCAGCACTTGGCATGGAGCCTGGCTTCTCCTTGTGGAAGCCAGAGAGAGGTTCCTGCTCACAATGCCACTCCTGCCAACAACCCTCGGCTCCCTGGCAACCCATCATCCGAGCCTGGATCCCCACTAATGAGCTACACATCTATGCACAAACTGGATCAAGTGGACCGAATCAGACTGTATCACTTTTCTTAACACCGAGCAATGGGGTTGATTTTGTGGAAGCAATAAACTCAAAAGACTAGATATTTATCCTGAGTATTTCTCACTTTCTGTTAATGACCATTTGTGTACATCCACAGGTGTATCATGGTTTTTCTCTACCCTCTCTTTTTCAAATCTGCATTACTAGTGATCGGTAATAAATTATTAACTTAGCAGATTCTAACAAATAAAAAATGGTGACTATTAAGTTCTATAGCAAAGGCAAAAGGAAATTCTCCATGGAAAGGTTATCTATCAGTAGTTTATCCCAAGATCTCTCCTAACTCCATAGATAACCCCAGTTCTATGCTAACTATCTGGTCAATCAACCCAAAATTCCCACCTTGTTTCTAGTTAAGATGCAGTAAGCAGAATTGTTGTGTGGGATGTACCAGTAGGCTGCTAAAGGGAGCTGACTTCAGGTGGTAGGAAATCTTTTCTCTCTGTTCCAGGCTGCCATGCGGATGCCATGGTCCGGCTCCCGCAGCCAGCCTGCATCAGGAACCCCCCTCAGAGGAACCCTGGGCCAGGCTGCGGAGCCAAACAGCAGGTCACGGGGCTCTGCTGGCATGAGGCCACCACACAGTCCTGACTGACAATCTCTATGAGCCTTTTATTAAATAAGAAACAAAACCTTCTTTCTAATTTAAGCCATTCCATTTTTATGATATAGAGTCCAATTTATCAGAAATAACCTTCATTACGCCACACACGTTTGCTTTTTGTACACCTTACAGGTAACTTTAATCAAATCCAATGTGAGGACACACCAGACCATATTTCTACTCTGCAGGAATGCTTGACTTTCACTCATTTAGAAATCTGCTTCCTTCTGCCCCTCCCTCCTTTTCTGACAAAGAACAGGAAGGATTAAAACTGTAAAGCCATGTTCAACTGGAGCATCAAATCTTACCATCTCGAAGAAGCCACACTCATGAAAACCCCATTGTCTCCTGGGCACCTGGACAAAATTATTAAACTACTTTTGTAATTACCTTTTCATTACCCTTTTTACTCTTACCATTTTTTTCCCTTTCCCAGATTAAAAAAAAAAAAAAAAGGACACAGAGGTATTCAGGGCTTTTGCTGGCATTTCTAGTTTTCTTCCAGGAACTTTAGAAACTTGACTTAATTAGAGTTTTAGGCGTTTTTCTGGATTTAGCTTTGTAATTAGAATAGAAATCCTAGATTCATTGGCAGCCTTGCCACTGTGCAAGTTACAGTGCTTATACATTAGAGATACTGTCTCAGTCCTCAGTTTCTTCATCTGGGCAATTTAAACAAACTGAACTGCATGCTCAGGTGGCATTCTGTTTCCCCTTTGTGTTCACGTCATCACTTCACAAGCACTGCAGGTCTGCGCCAGACATCGGGCCGGCAACTTGGCCACAGTGATGAGCAGACAGGATGCATGGCCCTATGTTGATGAGCTTATGGTGTGGTAGAGACAGCCATACATTTCATTTTTATTTATTTTTAATATATTTTATTGATTTTTCACAGAGAGGAAGAGAGAGAGAGGGATAGAGAGTTAGAAACATCGATGAGAGAGATACATCGATCAGCTGCCTCCTGCACAGCCCCTTCTGGGGATGTGCCCGCAACCAACGTACATGCCTTTGACTGGAATCAAACCTGGGACCTTTCAGTCCACAGGCAGATGCTCTATCCACTGAGCCAAACCGGTCTTGGTGGCCATACGTCTTTTTAAATCACAGAAATAAATGTATAATTAATAAAAAATTACTGTGCCATTGGGCTGGATTTTTTTTATTTCTCAGAAGTGTTTTTTCTAATGAATCTCTAATCGCCCTTCATATCCAGTTATTAAGTTAGGTGTTTTTATTTCCCTTCTATAGTGGTGTGTTTGGTTTTTATTTCCTTTTTGGTCAGATCCAAGCTTTGTACAGAAATCTCTCCACTTGCGAAACATTATTCTAAACCCTTTAGAAATAAAGGAATTCTGCTTGTATAGATGTGGGTGAAAAGAGGTCAAAGTAGTATGAAAAGCAGAAATCTACAAAGTAATTTGAACAGTATATTTTGTAAACAATAAGTACACATATATGTACACATAAAACCAGGAATGTTCTACAAAAAAAAAAAAAATAGCTGTTTCCCCTGGAAAGGGATGTGAGGATGAGATACTTTTCCTTCTTATCAGACAGCTGTCTATAACAATTTAAGTTTTTACCATGGGCTTGTCTCATTTTAATTTAAACACACACACACACACACACACACACACACACACATTATATCTTACGTTTTAATAGGCATTATGACTAAATTCAGAACACATAAAAAAGAGAAATTATTTAGATATTACTGGGACAGTACTCTCTGACCCTTTCCGGCCCACAGTGACAATTAGCCATGTTTATAACGAGATCTACCCTAACTACAAGATTTTTTTCCCCTCACTAGTATCCATTTCTATATAACACCCATAAAAGGTCTTATCCTTTCTGTTGTTTGTAGCTCTTCTCCCCGAGATAAAGCATCTCTCCCTTCTACCTCACCTCTTCGACTCCTATATTACATACCTGAGACCTTTCTGCTCCACGTGACTGCGCGTCTCTCTGCTGCTTCTGCCACGGTGAGACAGGCAATTTCACAGCTATCAGAAGGGTTATCACGAGAATTTACCATGATGTCTTGCAAGACCTGGAGAGTAACTTAAAATTGCTACATGTTCCCAGCACAGGAACCTCTCAGTCTCCCGGGGGCTGTGTAATGTGACAGTCATTGTCAAGGTCGTAAGTCTTACTTGGGAAGTGGTCGATGAGGCGATGCCACAGTTAATGGCACAGCCACTGGATGGCTCTATACAGAAAGCGTCATATTCATATTGACAACACGGCCCAGGCCTGCTCTCCTAGCGTCTCCCATGGAAAGGAACTAAAGCTAACAAACTCACTGCCGGCACCTGTGTGCATCGTGTCCTCTTGAAAACTGGCCTAAAAAGAAAGCTGTAAACAGTACCTCCATCCCCAATTTTACACTAATCGCCTGAGAATTTACAGCACATGCTCCCTCTTTTCCAAATCCCTGACTGGGGAACTTAAAATCCATTAGTTCAAAAGCACTTATTCTTTTTTTTTTTTTTAGAAGAAATATATTTTTATTGATTTCAAAGAAGAGGGCAGAGAGAAATTGGAACATCAGTGATAGGAGAGAGAATCATTGATTGTTTGCCTCCAGCACGCCCCCTACTGGGGACCAAGCCTGCAACACAGGGCATGTGCTCCGACCAGTAATTGAACCATGACCTGGTCATAGGTAGATGCTCAACCACTGAGCAACACTTGCCAAGCCCAAAGCATTTATTCTTGAAAAGCTAACATGGAACCAGCCTAGGTGGGTCCTAGGTGGGATGAGGGTGAACAGATCTTTAAAGCCAGTGGAGAGAGAAATATGAACCCTTACCCATCACACTCACAAAGACCACCACTTTCAGTTTTGTAGTCCTTTTGCCTCCAAGAGTTCCACATTACAATGCAAACACTCCCTCCTCCCCAAGGTGGGGTGGTAGTAAGCTTTGACATCCAACTTGGTGTCCCTCAAACTTATAAGGCCCAACCTATTGACTGAAAATCTTATTATATTGATCATAGATATATTTGTAGAAATCAAAGGACAGGATCAAATATTAAAGGACGGGGATTAAAGGGGGGGTAGTTCTTCAGCCCAGCCTGCGCCCTTTCACAGTCCAGAACCCCTTGCTCCTTACTGCACTGCGCTCGCCAGCCATGGCTGAGTGGTCAGTGACCACCAGGGGCAACTCCTGCATTGAGCATCTGCCCCCTGGTGGTCATAGTGACTGGTTGTTCCACTGGTCACTCCGCCATTTGGTCAATTTGCACATTTGGGTTTTATGATATATGATGATTCTCACAGATGAGAAGACTTCTCAGATGGTTTCCTTGGAGTCCAGGGTGAGACACTCTAAACTAATAGTTGAGCTTATTATCAGTTAACTTTCTGGCAGGGACTCAAACCCACAAAGGCGGGGGAACCACGAGTGCTTCCGGGTGAAGGTGTGCCAGAAAAGAAAGGGGTCCTGACAGAGAGGCCGGAACCACGGCAGAGCCTGCCTTCGTCCCACCCCTTCCGGCCTAGCACCTGCATTTTTAAAATATAACCGAGGCCAGGACCAACATCTCATTCTGACCCAGAAAATCTACTTAAGAGTTTCCTGAAAACTGAGCGAACCTCTGAACTCTTCCCCAGACCCGATAGAGCTGATTTCTTTGCTCCGTGGCACCAGCTGAGCAGAAAGTGCAAACTGAATCAAATCTATTTGTTCAGAAGCAATACCTTCCCCACACTACAGAAAATAAGCAGCTCACAAAAAGGCAGAGTGCCACGGCCAGGCTCAGAACCCCAAATTGTGCCATCTCTCCAAGAGAGGGAGATTATGACACCTCTGCAGGCTCACCAGCTACAGCCTTAATGAGGGGCGCTCTGAAGCGATAGAAATGGCAAAACATTCCTGTGCTTCAGAAGATAATGTGATAACTATGCATAGGAAGCCACCTGTGCCACCTCTGAGACAGACTCATTAATGCAGACATTTAATGCCTACAGTCAACAGCCTTGGGCGTGGCATGGGTATGGGGTCTGGCACTAGCAGCCATGACAGTTTCTCACTGTGGATTTACTTTGGTCCTCACCACTGTGCACTCTCAGAGATCTGGGAGAAACACTGTGTAAAAATGCAACCAAAGCAAAAACATTTTAAATAATTTTCTAAGCAAAACTTTCACCTAAGAGAAGATGCCTTTCTTCCAAATCTCCTGATGGAAAACAAGGCCTCAAGTCCAATATTTGGAACATACATTGCCCTCAAAGTGGCAGTCGAAAGGCTATAGAAAATTGGTGAGACAAAATCATTTGGTAAAACCATTTATTTCACCCTTATCAAATTGGCTTTTTCTTTGTTTGCTTTTTGTTTATACATAGGTTGCCAAGTGTTGATGAGTATATGAAGAAATAGGTTCCCTCATAATTTGCTAGTAAGAATATACAATTTATGGCAACCCTCTTCAAATGCCTTTGACTCGGTTTCATTTGTAGAAATAGCTGAAATATTTCACAAGGAAACTTTCCATCACAGTGTTTATGGAAAAGCAACGTAAATATTTAACCACAAAGGACAGGTAACATATGTAATAAGAGCACCCAGCCAATGGAGGGATGAGCTATTTAGGCTGTTGTCTCTCCTGAAGAGAAAAAGAAATATTTAAATTCCTTTAAGTTTTAGTCCTCGCTCAATAGATTTAAGAAAAAGGACAGTTATACAACAGTTTCTTGTAATATTGCAAAATGTACCAGCTTTTCTCATAAACAAAAAAAATAAAAACAAAAACCTAGAATTTCCATAAACTACCAATGAATTCATCCACAAGGCCACTGAAGGTCAGATAGATTATTTTAAAACAGGGGGAACATCTTATTTTAAATTATGAAGGGGAAAGCCCAGCTTATTCCTCGTGGCTTTGAAATTCTTCTGCCATTTGCTAAGCAGGTCAATGTTCATTTTTTTATTCTCTCAAACATTTACTAACAACCTAAGAGCCAGGAATTAGGGGAGGGGAACACTTTTTTAAAAAGTGGTTACTCGATTCCAGTGTTCACAGCCCACAGAGATGGCTGCCCAGGTGACAGAGCGCCCAGACAACAGCTGAGGCTCTGGGCGCCCACCTTTCCTGTCAACACAGGCCCCTGAGGGCAGAGTTCCAACTGTTGGGAGACTGTGGAGACTTGGCCTTCCTAACAGCAAACATGGTCAGGTAACAACCATTTATTCTCAACTGATTTAAAAAGGAAAACAAACAAACAAACAAACAAACAAAACAGCCGAGGAGGAGGTAAAGTCAGAGGCCATGCCTTCACTTTGCCTACCAAGAATGGTTACCTGACCAAGGCTACACGTTTGCGTGGTGTCCCATCGGTAGCAAGTGTGCAAACCGAACAGCCCATGTCTTATGCTCCAAGTCCAGGCTGTAAGGCCTTAGGGTGTGACATTTTTAGGATTGTAGTTTCTTCCACACAAAGCAACAGAGACTCTATGCAGTAACTGACAAATTCACGATTTTCCTTGTTACTATAACGCCTCTATGGTCAGTCACATAAGAATGAGCCGCAATACCCAAGCAAAATAAGATCCAATGCAGATGAAACACCTATCTCAAGTTTTAATTTCCTTTCATCGATTTAGAGCCCTCACTCAGAGGTGAATAAATAACTGTGACATGGTTCGCTCAAGTGCTGGCAATGCATACAAAGCCACTGGGGTGAATAGGAAAGCCAGTCTTAATGTAAGGGTTAAAAAAAATCTCAGATATGAAAGGGAGACCGATTTCAAAAGTGGCAATGGGATCACCTATCCATTTCAAAGACATGTTTATCTTTTTTGTATTTCAAAGGCGAGGCCTCTCTGAAAGATCTGGCATGGAAATATGCATGTGAATAGGAGCACACAGAGGAGTCTTAGCTTTCAGGTATAATGGCTCTCCCTCAGAAAGCACTGAGCACTGCGCGGATTCCTGCATCCAGGCTCAGCACAGGCTGCCAGGGCACGAAGGCCCGCACTCCCTCCCCTGCCCGGCTTTTATCTGAGGACTCATTAACATTTTCCCGCGTGATGGCCCTGAACCCTACCTAGTACTGCTTAAAGGTTCCGTTGCTCTGCGGCAGAAATGCATTCATTCATGTGGTAGGACACCGAGCCAGACTGTGCCTTTCTTATAAAAAATATGGGAGTGGGGGTGGTGGGTAAGAGGTAGGATGGGGAAGAAAAGATAATTATGGAAGATGCACTGAGCCAATCTGATAGTCTTCTTCTAGAAATATTCATGAAAATCTGTCCCTGGAAATGGCTGGTGTTTGGTAGCCAATCTTGTCCACGTGACTTTGCTGAGAGAAACGTTCTTAGAAAGATCCCGCAGAGGGGTGATAATAAAATGCATCTCATCAAATGATCTTTCGTTCTGGCGTGGAGTCTCTCCCCCACGTCTTCAATGTGGGTTCTGACGGCCCTCCTTCCAAGGCCTATCTCATTTTCCCCATCTTGATCACGCTGTGCCTTCTGCTGGTGCAAGTCCTTCCAAACAAGACCCGGGAGCAAAAATGCAACCGTCTAAGAGGCCAAAGCAGCCTGATTTCTGTCACCTTCCACCCAGGCACACCTTGGAGACATAGAGCCTTGAGGTCCGGCAAGTGCTTTGAAGAACAGCATATTCATACCCAGAAGAAAGATGTTCACAATTGTGGAATCCTGCGATGTGAGCACATCTCAAGGAAAAGAGACTGGATCTTTATTTTTGAAAAGGGCCTTTATTAAAGAGACAAATGTGAAATGTAAATGTAATCTGGGGTTAGGAATGTGAATTAGGCCTTGAAATGATCCCTTTTCCTAGCGCACAGTCACAGAAATTACCGAGCCAGGGAGGTCTGCAATAAACAGGTAGCATCTCAATCGCGGCTTACTGCTCGGCGTGACCCAAACGTAACCAGACGAATCCATCAGCAGCTGGATGTAAATGGTCTTGTGCGAGGCTGAGTTTCAACAGGCATTCTCTGTGCCTGGTGAAAGCCCTTTCTCCAACCAGAGGCCAAGTTATTAAGAAATTGTTTGTCACCGTAGATCGAATGGATCATTTGTTTCCCCGAATTCCTTTTCTCATCATTTACTCATTACACGCCTCCTCCTGATGGGAGTAGACATTTATTAGCTTCTGCATTTATTGCATTGGCAAACGGAAACATTCTGCTGCATTTCCTGGGGGTTCATTCATTTATCTATTGGATAACAGACTGAAGTTTTCTACAGGGCAGAAAAATTAAAATATCAGTCAGGTTGACAGCCGGGAAAATGAGGGTCTCTCTGAGACAAGACGCTTTCCTGAGCTCCCGGTTTATCGAGCAGCTGCAGTTTACTAGTATTTCACCAAACTACGCTTCATACATAACTAAAAACGTGGGCTATTAGCCGGCGAGCTAATATTCCAAATAAATGATGCACATGGTGCGCTGTAAAGTATCTGAGATGCAAAGCTAACTGCTGTTTTAAAAAGAGAATGCTTTTAAAAAATCCATTTCTATAAGGAGCTAGGGGAGGGACACTGCCTGATTGAGCTGGAGCTGGAATCATAGCCTCTGAAGTTGTGAGAACCCAAGGAGTCGTCGAATCCTTTGCAAGCATCTACTTTACAGCACGCCTGGCAGGTGACACTCTCATTCTGCCTGAACCCAGGTGGTGACAGGGAAGCCGGCAGAGCGCACCAGGCAGCCTATTTCAGAGCTGGAGACCTCTGGTTGACAGGAGTCACTTCCCAAAAGTGGTCTGACTGCTTGTGACCTTGGACAAGCCATCCAATCTCTCTGGGTCTCGGGGTCTTTGTTTTAAAAACCGAACTGCCCTTTTGTTGAAAGAATCAGACTTAAAGGAGAAGAATGTCATTCAGAGGCTCACCCATCTCATTCCCGCCAAATGACTGGTCCAGAGGGTCACAGACGCCTGACTGGCCTCGGAGGCAGCCACTCCATCAGCACAGCGGCACGCTCGTCTGTAATTCTCCAGGCTGATTGGAGACTGGAGATGTAATTCTCCAGTCATCGCCATCAGGATGGGGAGCTCATTTAGAGGCAAGCTTCTTGTCTCAGAGAGACCTGCAGCTGTATTCAATCCCTTTGTATTTCTGTCTTCAATTCCTTTTACTCTTTCCTCTTTGCCTTCACTTCCCCGGAACCTTTGTTATACACCTTTCCTTCTTGACAAGAAGCAGATGCAATAATGCGATGGAAAGTGCCATTGTGGTTGTCAGCCACTAACACAACCCGTCAACAGCTGGCCTAGCCTAGCATTGCCTGGATCATCCTCATTCTGACAGCAACGAGCTGGGGTTTCGTCCTGAGCTCCACAAAGCATGGATCGTCTAGCACTGGGCCAGCACAAAGAAAAATCTATTGTGAGTCTTTTGCCCACGTAGAGTTTGTATGTTACAGAACGCCAGCTTTCTTGATATACTATTGCTTAAAATATTGCTCAATTCCCATGGAACCATTTTGAGGAGAAGAAAAGTATAAATGCAAGTAAGAATATTATCTTTAGGAATCAGTCACCTCTTCTAGCTAAGTGTTCATACAGACATGTGCTTTTCCTAAACTCACTGGAAATCTGAGCTGAGAGCACCCTGGGTAACCACGCTGATATTTAGACTGCAACATGGATCAGTGCATCTGCTACCTGGGAGCCTCGGATTACCACCAAGAAGAGATCCTGGTTCTCATGAAAGCCTTCGGTGCAGTGAGTGAACTCGGTGGAAGAAAGGGATGCAGCAATGCACTTGGTTAGCTCACTGAAAGCCCCTTAAATGTTCCACCACTGCACACAAGCCGGCGGAGCACACAGCACACCATTCTCCCAAGATTACTGTGTGCTCTCCCTCCCAATATAGGCGAGGTCAACACAAAGCAGAGGATACTTCCTTAAAAAGAGCATTACACTGAGCTAAGATGATGCCAGATACTAGAGTTGCCTTTATTTCTGTTACGTCTTATGTAACGAGCTTAGACAAAAAAGCAATGTAGGTTTTTAAGGGTTAACAATTCCTACAAATTCTATTACACAACACAGGATGATAAGATTTTTCAATTTAGGTTCATTGCTTATTTTATCCAAGTAAAAGACTTTCTGAAGATGCCCTTAAGAGATAAAGTAAACTCTTTATTTATCTTTTCTATATAAGGACGTATAGGTGAGGAACACAAAAATCTATACTATACAACCTCTGTCCTCCACTCATGTAGAATCTACTAGGGAGTTAAGATATGCTCACAATAATATTTAACATACCTATGTGCTTTCTATGGATTATCTAATTTAGATCTCCCAATAACACCACCAGGGTGGTACTATTACCTCCACCCTCCAGAGGTGGACACTGAGGCCCAAAGAAGTTGAGTAATCCTATATAATAAAGTGCTAATATGCTAATTAGACCAGAAGGCAGAATGACCTTCCAGAATGATTAGTGGGTGGGGCGGACAAAGAGGGCCTACTCTTGCATGAATTTCATGCATCAGGCCTCTAGTTAAAAGATAGTTTGAGCCTGTCCATGGTACTGCCAGGATTGAATATAAGCAGCCTGACATTCCAAACAGCAGTGTCACATGTGAACAGAATGATCAGAAGCCTTCATGTAGGAGGTCAGAAGGCAGCAGGGGCATTCTTAGCCTGAAGGTAGGGAGAGAAATTTCCTCAAAGGTGAGAGAGGGGAAAAGAACATCAACCCCCAAATTGAAAACCCAGTACACAGAAGGCAGGTACAAATAGTAGCTATTAGTCCTTTTCTGCTTCAGTAAGCTTAATTTAGAAAGCCAGAAAGTGAGCATGGAGGTGGTGGTAACAGCTCTGCCAACCTTGTGGGCAGGCTAACCCCTTTCAATTGATGGTTAGAGCGGGAATTTCAGCCCCACGACTATTCAACTATAGATGTGGTATAATCCACATATCGCTTAGCTTTAGTAGGGGCCTCCTTAACTCCTTTGCGTCTACTTCAATTCCATCCCAACTCTAACCTCCCATAAGTCTGGGCAGTGTAGAGATTGAGAATGTGAGCTTAGACTGCCAGGGTTCAAATCCTGACTCTACCCCTTCCTGTCAATGTGAACTTGCTCATTACTCAGCCTCACTCCACTGGGTAAAATGAGGA
This sequence comes from Vespertilio murinus, assembly GCA_963924515.1. Classification (NCBI taxonomy): domain Eukaryota; kingdom Metazoa; phylum Chordata; class Mammalia; order Chiroptera; family Vespertilionidae; genus Vespertilio; species Vespertilio murinus. Next base: position 53,958,484 of record OZ004712.1, on the reverse strand, counting down.
CAAAAGTCCCTGAACGGACGGAAAGATTAAATAAAATGATGACACAAAGTGCATTGCACAGTGCTGGCAAAATCAAACACAATCAATGTGGTTTCAAAAAGCTACGTAGGATTATTCCTGTGGACTTGGATTGGAGGTTGGGGACTTTGAGGAAGGGAGCACAAAGGCACAGGGAGACTCCAGCACATTTTCATTTGATAAGGAATTTTTAAAAAAACACTTCACTATTCGCCTGCCAGCTCCATAGTGCCTATTACACTATTCCTCCAGGAGAACGCAGATTAGAACCACTTCTGAAATCAGTGCCATTTGAACCCAGCATAGAACTGATGGGCTAACAAACTACCGACCAACATAAGCACTGCCTGCCAGGCTTGCCAAGACTGATACTCGACTTGAAAAGCAAACCTGGCACTTGCTGAAAAGATAGCGAAGAATGCGGTAGAGCAATACGTGGCATGGGAACAAGGAAGAGACCTGGGGAACTGGTGCTCAGCGCCACCTACCACAGGGCTCTTCCTCCACAGCCTGGGCTCACGCCTGGCACTCGGGATCCTTTCCAAGTGGCACCTACTCCACGGCCGCCTCCCTCTATAAAACAACATCGCTGTCCGTCACCACCCCACACACACTGGCATTTTCTCTCCCATTGTTATGTGACTTTTCTACATAAAACCTATCTCCACTTGACATAAAAGATATTTGGTACTGACTGTCCTATATGCACTGAGTGCTAACTCTATGAAAAGAAAGCTCTGTCCTCGCAGGCCCACCTCCGGAGTCCACAATGGAGCCTCCCACACACTACACTTGAGAGCCTTGCAACAGCTCACTGTGACAAAGCCTAAGAAAATTTAAAAAAAGTTCTAAATTATAACAAGGGTGAGAAATGGCTTGCTTTAAAACACACACACACACACACACACAAAACACGAAACAAAACAAAACAAAAAAAACACCACTATTAAAAATATTGTCACTTACGGCAATAATTACTTTTTTTTTCTTTTTTTTAAAATATATATTTTATTGATATTTTACAGAGAGGAAGGGAGATAGAGAGCTAGAAATGTCGATGAGAGAGGAACATCGACCAGCTGCCTCCTGCACACCCCCCACCAGGGATGTGCCCGCAACCAATGTACATGCCCTTGACCGGAATCGAACCTGGGACCTTTCAGTCCGCAGAGCCACGCTCTACCACTGAGCCAAACTGGTTTCCGCAATAATTACTTTTCAAAAGTTTACAAAAATCTAAGTAAATTGAAAGTGTTCTAAATCATATAGGATCAAGAAATTAGAGGATAGTCACTCTTGAAATCAACAAAACTGATGAGGGATGGGTAAGAGATCAATCAAAGGACTTATATGCATGCATCTAAGCATAACCAATAGACACAGACATGGGGGAGGGGAAGATTGAGGGCATGTTTTGGAGGGTGGGGTGGACAGAGGGATGTCAATGGGGGAAACAGGAGGCATATGTAATACTTAAAAAAAATAAAGTTAATGTAATTCTATAAATAAATAAATCTGACAGAGGAACATGCAAGGTATGTTTCTGAGCATACATATTTTAGAAATTTTATTTCACTTATTACATTTGCAAACATTTTGCTCTCCCTAAAAATGCCCACAAAGTTACCACTAGAAATATCTTAAATAAAAGTCAACATTTCAATTCCTTAATATACTTACCATAAGTATATGTATTTTATTACTATTACTGCTTTTAAGATAAGTAAATAATGAGAATTACGAAGCACAAAGAGTATCTCCCCATTCCCTGTTTTTCTACATAGATAAGCCTTAACAGCTGCAATTTTCTCAAAAGAAAAATGATTTTATTCAAATACTAGTAGGAAGATCCAGAGTACATTATATAAAATAGGCTATGGGAAATTTTTAAAATTGCAGTGTGGGTGTTTAAGGTGGCAAGTTGGCAGGTATTTAACCATACTTTATACCACAGAGAAAATGAGATAGAAAGAACTATTTACAATAGCTGTGTATGCCTTTATCTTTAAACTGTAGCATATTCAAATAAAAAAAGGCATTCACCCACAACTGAGGAACTTGGTTTAATCCTTATAATGCCCATAATTTATACAACTGAATGCATTAGTCATTATAATATACTTTAAGGGATTAAAAAAGAAAACACCTGCATAAAGAAACGATAATTTGGGGATCTAATCAACCTTAGTTGTTGTTGTTTTTGGGTTTGTTTGTTTTTTGAGGCAGAAGCTATAAAGATTTTGCTCTTAGGTGAGTACTTTGAATGTAAGACTTGCAAAAAGGTCTGATGTAGCACATTTTTCCATAGAAATGAAATCTACAATATCGATACAAATAACCCTTTGCCATTTTCCTGAAGCCATGACCCCACCAGAAATCTGCCTCTTAGGCAGATATTTATCCAAAATAAAAGCTTCATTTCTTTGTAAGAAAAGACCCCTTAACCAGGCACCTTCTTAACTGTAAAACTCCACCATCAGAAGAGCATTGTCTGTCCAGGAATCACCCCTGTGACTTTCTACCACATTTTCTTGTTTTTGCCCCCAAACTGCCTATGACCTGGCCTCCCCCATGCTTCTTCCTCCTCATCATCTATCCATTCAATTTCAATGGACAATGCAAAAGATGAAGGAGAAAAAAGACTCATTCGGTTCTTACTTGTTAAACAGACTGATCCAAATATCACAATGAGCAAATGAATCCATCCTACATGGATGTCCTAAGTCAGAGACTGGCCACAGAAGATTAAAACAAAAAAAAATAAACATAAAAACCAGACACGGACCTGAAGTACATTATTAAAGGGGTGTCTGCACTTCCTCAGGGCTCTATTGTGTCCTCTCTCCTGTGCTCCCCACACCCCACAACTTCAGTAAAGTTGGTAGCCACGCACCTGCACCTCACCATGGCTCAGTCCCTGGTCTCGAGGAGCTGGCCTCCAACCTTATAGTATCTCAAGGTTTATAAACAAACTGTTTTTAACTTGGAGAAGTAAAGGATCAACCAGTTCTGTTTGATTGTTGTTTAAAATTCCCTACCCATCAGCGAGGCTTATATTCCTTTAGCTAAATGGACAAAGAGGTCTACAGCCTCTGTTCCAAAGATGTAGGACGACAGAAAGATACATGTGAAGTACACTCAAGTGCTCAGGTTACCATCTCGGATGGTATCTGCCCAATTTGAAGCCAAATACGTGGAAGAAAAATCCCATTTTATCAAATAAAATGAGTACATTAAAGAGCTCTGAATATCTGTGATTATGTAAGCGTACTTATAGCAGTTTCCTTTTATTATTTCCATATTACAAAGTAGTTCTACAATTGAGCCAATGATTCTATTTCTTCTGGCAAAATTCAATATAACATTTCAACATAAAACAATGGATAAGTTTTTTCCCAGTCCCCCATCCCCAACAAGCATGTAATCATCAACCTCTTAGATGCTGGGGCTGATGAAGATAGCTAGTGCTGCCCTAATTCAGTAGCCATGAAAATCCACGCACAGGATTTTATTTCAGCTCCACGCCCTCGAGAAGTTTGTCATGGAAGCCACTTTATAGATGAGGGCTTGAGGGTGAAACAGGTTACCCGGTGTTTCTGGAAGACTAAGAGCCAAGAAGTAGGAGGTGTAACACTGGAATCCATATCCACTTGTCTTTGATGCCATTACATTTACCACGAGGGCCCTGGCCCGGCGGCTCAATTGGTTGGAGCATGTCCCGTACAACAAAAGGCTGCCGGCTCACTTCCCAGGCAGGGCACATAACTAGGTTGTATGTTGGATCCCCAGTCAGGGAGTGTGGGGGAGACAATCGATTGATGTTTCTCACATTGATGTTCCACTCTCTCACTCCTCCCCCCTCTCTAAAATAAATATAAAAACATATCCTTGGGTGAGGCTTAAGAACAATTTACCATGAGGTCCTTGGAGGGAGAGGTCCCAAATGGCTGATGCATTGCCGCAGAATGAGGTGTAACACTCTGGGGTCTGAGGTTATTGAGTATCTCAGGTAATCATGAAATGACCGAGACAAGCACTTGGGAATGACTGCTTTACGACACTGTGGGCATCTGAAAGTCGGGCATCTGAAAGTCAGCCACCGGAACAAACGAGCAAGTGAGCAGTGCTTTCCTCTGACAGGAGAATTGGGTGAGTTCTACGAAACCTTTCTCTCATTCCATACAGCAACTCATAGAAACAAACTAGGCGTGCCTGCTTTGACCATGATATCAACAAAGCTAGTAAAACTTTACTGTTCATCTGAGTTTCATAAAGCCTCAGAACGGTACCAAATAATTCATTGTACTTCAGCCACCTCTGCAATATTTGGATGGCAATGAAAATTAGTTCCAGGAAGCTAAACAATACGCATTCACCTTTTGGAACCTATTTGATGAGACAATGACATGGTAAACACTGCCCCCACTTCTCAACTACATAAAACAATCTGTTTTCTTACCTGGAAAAGTACGCTTCTCTACTAGATGAATGTTAAAGTTCCAAGGAACAATGAACTTTTATGTATCTATAAATATTTCATTTCTCTGACACAACATCCAGGTTCTTGGATTAATACTGTTTATATTTTAAAATATTTTTTAGAGAGAGTAGGGAGAGAGATAGAGTTAGAAACATTGATCAGCTGCCTCTTGCACGCCCCACACTGGGGACGTGCCAGCAACCAAGGCACGTGCCCTTGACCTGAATTGAACCTGGGACCCTTCACTCCACAGGCCGACACTCTATCCACTGAGCCAAAAGGGTTTCGGCAATACTGGTTTTAAATGTTAGTCAGCATACGCTTAAAACATCAGCCTTGTTTTGTTGTCTTGGCAAGCAAGGCTTGAAACCCAGAATCTCAACATAACCATAAAAATGTTTCTATTTGGCTACTTCCAAAGTAATAGTCATTCAAAAACTATCTTTTGCACAATTATTCTTAAATAGCTAGAGTATAAGTGATATGTCTGTGAATGTTACTTTATATAACTTTGTGCTTCTATTTAGACTAAAAATATTCACCCTTTTCTCTTTCTGGCATTATTCTTTTGGGAACCAACTTCAAGGTCAAAATCCAAATGATATATAATTTTTAATGTGCCCAAAAGTGAAATAGCAGTCTCTGCCTTTAATTACATGCTATTGAAATTTTACAAATCGTTCCACAAACTTCTGCCAACTTTCTGCAATTTAGAGCAACTACATCATGAGAGGAGAGTTCACAATTTAGTATATATTATTTTTCTACAAATACTACAGACACACTGTAGTTCCAGGTTACATTCTCATTTTAATGATAGAGAAACAGAAAAGCAAAAATGGACTGCCTACCCAAGGACGTAAACTAAGGGTCTCAGCCTCAAGGGACTCTCCTCTCACTTCTATTTTCACTCTAACTTGCATCTAGGTATATAGTCCATCTAGGCAAGGCAGAAGACACCCTGCAAGGTTCATTACAAGTAATTTCTAGAAATACTGATATTAAGAAGAGGTAGCAGGGGAGGGGGAGAAATGAGATATTAGAAGTACATGTGCCTGATTTAGCCCCTCTGTGTGCATCACAGGTACCAACAATGCACGATTCCTGGGCACCTATAAGTGCTCAACATCCCCCAATAAGGGACTATCCAACACAGGGCAAAGGACTGTATGGACAGTCGGCTAGTGTGGGGGTTTCCCAGTGAGCAACAGTGAGGAATGGATGAAAAGCAACCACGGGAGGTTAAATGCAGTTGTGGCTTAATCATAGTGGAGTGACTGGAGAATTTCTGAGACTAATTACTCAGGTTAATTCTGAGGCAAAGCCTAGGCAAGCCACTGAGTTGAAAGTTCAAGTAGCTTGGGATCAGAGGAATATCTCTGGCCTTAAACTAGAGAAAGGAAATGACAGTAAACTCATAATATATGTGGTTATAATTTAAATTTGCAGGAAGTTTATGCCCCCAAATTGCATATCTATACTACCTAAGCAGCAGGTTAATGAAGCCCCTGGGATGCTGTGGATATAGTGGTTCAAGGGCTACTTCCCAGATGCACTAGGAAGAAATGATTTTGCGGAGGAAGTGGGGTACAACAAAGGAGGATGGGGGAGGCACAAGTGTCCAAGTGGCAGTGGCGGCCAGAGGAAGAACATTCTCAGACACCATACCCTTCCTCTTGTTGTTGCTATATACTAGGTCTCGCCGTGACCTTGGGCGACCTAACATGGCTTGCAACTTTGATTTCTGCCCATAGTATTTCTTGGGCCACCTTCTTTTTCTCTCCATCCTCTTGGAGGAGTAAGGCCTAATCCACAGATCATTACTGTTTCCTTCCTTTCAGCATCTCTCCTATGAATTTAGCCCCGGTACTTCCACACCCTAAGTGCATCCATCATCTGACCACATCCTATCAGGGAACTGCTGTAATTTTTCTTTGCTGGGGAACACGATCCACTATTAAGACTCCTGGCACTTAGTTTGTAAAAAAACATACAAAAAACAAAAGTTGCTAAGGGAAACTCATGTGAGAATCTGCTACTTAACTCTAATGGTTCTAAACAAAAAAGGCCGTGCCCACTTCCATCAAAAATCTTTTGAAAACCGGGGAAGGAGAGTGAAACTGCATAACAAATGTTAAGGCCAGAAAGCTTCCTGGGAGTATCCTAGTCTCCCATTGGCCACAAAGGACAGGCTGCTAGGGAGGAGAAGGCATGATTCTGGGTCCTGGTGAAACCCCACTACCCATCGCTCCCAATTCTGGGGAGCCTGAAATAATGTGAGCTTGAACCGGGAATGTGATCAGAACTGAGATATTGTGGTGTATTTCCCAAAAGGCTCAAGAGAGTGGGCATGAGGAAGAGCAACAAGAGCATCAAGCCCAGCCCAAAGGTCCCTCAGAATCCCCAGGCCACTTTCTCATCGGCCTACCCTTTTGCAACACAGTGTGAAGGCAATTCTGGGATGGTTGCAGGTCCTCATATGCCCTCAAATTAGGAACTCTACCAATAAAGCGGATGGCTTCTTGACCTCTACATCCTAGAATACAAATCGGGAAGGACTCAAAAAACCAGGTACTGGCACTATGCAGGCACAGCAAATCTCAGGTGTGTGTATTTAAGTTTATGTCTCTTGAAAAAATATTCTGTGGTTTGAGTGTAATGCTGAAACATGGCATGCAGTCTCCTCAGCTTGCAAATGCCAGATGTACATAAACTCTGAGAAGGCCTACAGAAAAATATGTTCAGCTTAGTTAAACCTAACATTCCTCAATAGTATTTGGCATGGAACCCATCCCACTCCCAAACACATTCATTTAAAAAGTCATCGGATGCCTGCTGTGTGCCAGGTACTATCACAGTGACTGAGGGTCTTCAGGAAACTTACACACTTAATATTTACTTTCAAAGAGAACTGTTTGAGGCAACCAGTTAATTTATTGGGTCTCTACTGGAGCATTTAACCTGATGGATCTCTTCAACCCACTAAATTCCCTATAAATCTCAAGGATTTAGACCTTTATGGGACAAAAGTAGTGGCTACTCCTCACAGAACATTTCTTTTCTGGCCCTAGCCAGTTTTGCTCAGTGGATAGAGTGTCAGCCTGCAGACCAAAGGGTCCTGGGTTCAATTCCAGTCAAGGGCACGCCATCTTGGTTGCAAGCTCCTTCCCAGACCAGGCCCTGGTCAGGGATCATGCAGTAGGCAACCAATCAATGTATTTCTCTCACATAGATGTTTCTCTTTGTCTTTCTTTCCCTCTCTGTCTAAAAAAAAACAATCAATGGAAAAATATCCTTGGGTGAGGATTAACAAGAAAAAAAAAAATTCTGCTTTGGAAAAGACTAGTCAGACACAGCCTCTGTGGACCCACTATGGCAATTAAAAGCTCTGTACCAGATGCCAAAGGGCAGTTGTGCCATTTGCATTTATTTGTACCATATCTATGCCCAGTGCCTGTGTTTTTGAGTCAACAGTGAATGCCAAGGACTCTCTCTAGCCTCCAAAATTCTAAGAATGACCAAGGTCAAGATGGTTTTAGAGTCCCCTCATTAAATGATGACCTTATGATGCAAACCTACTTTATATGCCAAGTTCAGATGAGGGGGTCTTCGGATTTGATAATCTTAAGAACTAATATTATTTGCAAATGTGTGACTGGCCAAAAGTATCTTCCTTACTGAAGCTAATGTGTTGAAACATACTACCTTACAGAGACACAGCTAGCTCTTGGTCTGATCATAAAACTGCCATCAGGGGCATTTTCTTACACAATCCCTGCAATTTCCATTAAAAAAAAAAAAAAGAATAGTTATGTACTTTAATTTTTCACCAGTAAAATAGAGAAAGAAAAACCTTAGTTGGTCTGCCTAATGTAGTACATTTGAAATTTATAAATAAACAAAACATCAAGAAGCAAAACAATCACTAATTATAAAATTGGATGTAAAGAAAAATCAAGAGATTTAGCCCATTTGCAATGGCACACAAAGGAAACACAGAATGACTTACTGGCTGCAACACTGTCATCAATAGCAAGAAAAGATCCCAAAGAAAGGAAAGGGGGTGCTAATTGTGTTTTCAAATAAAACAGCCTGCTGAGCCTCCCTAGACAAAATGAACAGAATCTTTAAAAGCAGAATTAATTTTCCCCGGATTTCATAACACTTGGTTTCTTACCTTGTCTTTCTACATTCAAGTGGCATATCACTTTAAAGAACCGCCATGGTAAACAGACTCTATTTTATTGCATAGTCTTTCGCCAGGTAAAAGAAACATGCAGAGTAGAGGAAGCATGCAACCCATATGGTTGGCATCTTAGCACTTAGGATCATTACACGCACTCACAGAAAAGCAATGCCGGGCTTTAAAGCTGAACTGTACATTATCTCCTTCTCAGAGCCCTGGGGCTATCACTGCAAAGCACAGTGGTCCATTCTAAGCTCTGAATAGAGAAAAGGAAGAGATCATTAAATTATAATTTCCATGCACAATTGATACAAGTATTTCCTACCAACAGGATTAATATGAAAGCAAGATCCCAGAATAAAGCTGCTCAGCAGAGAGGATGGCAGTTTAGTGTCTTGTAAATTTGATTTCACTGAAAGCCCTGACACATCGTAATAGTGAAATCCTATTTACTGTAGCAAGAAGGGTGGATAATGCTATTTAATACCTGGTGTACTGTGTGCCATCATCTCACAGCTTTGTACCCCATGTTCTCATCTTACCTTAAGGTTAATACTTCTTGACAGCCTACATGGTCAAGAGAGCCCCAAATTAAGTGCTGATCCCATGATTTGCAAATCTTTCTTCTAAAGTTCGGGTGCAGAAAAACTGGCTCCAGTTAAGGGGATCATTTTAACAGGATGCACTTTCAACAGCTTATCTGGGGGAGGGGGCATAGGAATCCCTAAAGCCAGATTGAAAAAACCGTTCAAGGTTACCCGAACCACATTCCCCATTAGGAAATTCAGAGAGGTTAACAGAAAGCCAATGCATTTGGAGGACTTGTTGAATAATGAATTAAGGATAAGACCCCCATTTCTAACATACTGTATTGATTCTTCCCCCGCAGAGGATGAATTTTTTTTTTTAAAAGTGCATCTTGCTTGTTACTTCTGGAATATCTGCAATAATAAACGTCCTTTAGGGAAGCAGGTAAGAGTAGAAAAGGGTTCATACTTTGAACCTAAGTTATAAATAACTGTCAATTACATTAACAAAAGATATGGTGATACTGGGCATTATTCACTTCTCTACCTAACAATAAACATCTCAGGGCATTATTTGAACTATCATTATTTGTTAAAGATTAAAATAATTTTTTTGAGAACAACTCAAGGTATATGCCACCACTTACTTTATTGGCATCTCTGTTATTTGTAATGTTATTAAAATTAAAAAACGTGACATTGGCTTCAACAGTCTTCAATGTGCAAACTCCAAGAGAACCCTGGTCTGCTTCTGAAACTCTTGGTAACTACAGAAACTACAGAGAATCTTCCTTGATTTCAAGATGAATGAGGAAGCCAGCACAAAGTTTGTGGATGTCATTAAACAATACATTTCTCGAGGTTGACAAATGCAAACTAGCATGACCTACTAAGGCATATCTATCTGAATGTGATGCTTTTAACTATAGTGCTAAATTTGCTATTATCACATTGCATGACCAAAGCACACACAATAATTTAGTGTATATTAGCTACCTCACAACCTAGAACCACTGTCAACTATTTAGGAAGCAAATAGGGAGAAAATATTCAAGGAGTTTTTAATCCCATACATTGAGTTTAAGTTATCTCTCTACTCCAAAGAGGACTGTTTATGTTTTAATATCTCAGATGTCACTGGTCTGTGATTGTGTCCTTATTAATCCCTCGAAAAGGCTGACCCAGCTTCACTCACTGAAATATTTTTACAATGACAGATTTCATCTGGTGGTAGAAATGCATAATAATTTCTTTCTATAAGCAGCACACGGAGCTGACAATAATCTGTTCTGTTGTCATTTCTCTTTATTATCATCGTTGGTGTTATTATTCCCCCAAGCACTGCACAGAGGAATATAGAAATGAAGGTACTAATTGACAAGAAAGAAGTCAAGCAATCAAAAAAGCCAATTAATCACACAGAGGAGCCTGACACTTTATGATGCAATAGAAGTTATGCCACCTACATAAGGAAAAAGCTTTTAAAAATTGCTCACTTGATGTAAGCATGACCTTAGAATTTAATTAGCCACTCTCTCCACAGGTGACGAACTAGTAAAGTACATTTCTTCTTAATGATAATTTATTTTTCACCATCCCCTTTGCATTGCTCTCTTTTGCCCAGCTTGTACACATCCCTCTCCTTCTTAATTGTATGGGATTGACTGCAGAGTGTATGCAAATTGCTGCGGAAATCTACAGACGCCTGTAAACGGAAAGCAATACACATCCCATACCCTGTTGATCTGAATACTGTAACTATATCTGACTAAGCTCTCTGATCTCCCTCAGCTCCTCAAACCACCAGAGCTTTTAAAGCTCTCCTCACGCTGTGCCAAACCCCACCATTCTTATGAACGCCAAGAGCAAAGTGGATGCAGTAGAGCAAATCAATTCAAGTTCATAATTGAGAAGTTAGGCATGCAAGACACACTAATCATCAAAGAATTTGTGTCTCCAAGATGTCTGCGGAGAAAGGAGTCCTTCATCCTGAAGTTCCCTGGGGAATCTGGGCTCTTCTACTCACTTTCCTCCCATGGGGCAGACAGACTACAGGAAAACACACATTCTCTTGAAAAACATGCACGCAATCCAGACTAATGAAAAAAACCATCAAAATAATTTATCAAGAGGAACAGAAAGTTTGCTCTCTTTCTAGGGGAGCAAGGAGATGAACTATGAATGAATGAACAAATGAACACCTCAGAAATATTTTTAACTACACAAATGACTATAAATGTCTTACTTCAAAGGAAAAGAAGTACAACCAGGTATTAAAACAATCCTTAGGAGTATCATTCTGTGTTTGCTAGATAATAAGGACTTATTTATTTCCTTTCGGTCAAATTTTCCCAGGAAATGCCAAATCCTGGGGAGAAAATTACGCATTTTGAATGCTTACCACTTTCAGGTGATGAGGGAGCATTAATCAAATTATAAGATCAGGACATAAGAAGTTATTCTATAAGCTAAAAAGAGCTAACCTACCACCCAAAGAACGAATAAAACAATCAGCAGGACTTAGCTTCTTAAGTGAAGAACTGGCAAATATTAAAGACAGATAATGGCTAGAAGCTCAGGTGTAAAAGCTGGCCTAAGTCCAGATCATGCTTTGGCTGTACATTCTTGGGCTAATCATCTGAAACCCTGGGATCTTCATTAAACAATAGGGTTGGCGGTTGCATACCATGTTTGTGGGGATAAAATGACAAAATCAATGCCAAGTGCTTAGCACAAATGCAAATGCTCAATAAATGTTACTGTAAGCTACTAGGATGCTGCTGCTGCTATAAATAGCCAGATACTCAAAGTTAAACTTGATTTTCTCATGGATTTAAATTATTCATTTAAATCATTAGTGAAGGAGATCCTAAGCATTTTGTTATATTTAAAAACTGTACACTAGCTGCTCAGACATAACGTCATGGGACAAGCCTAGTAAACCTAGGATCCATTCACTGTGCTCTTAGAACGCGTGAGCTGTGGAAAATACAGAAATAAGAAAATGACCTTTGCCCTCAAGGAGTTGACAAGATAAACACAGATAACTAATTTCAGTTGTCATAAAATATGGCATCCTAGAGACAGGTCTATAGAGAACTCCCTGAGGGACATGGGAATTTAAGAGACTTCTCTTTGAAAGATTCCTCTCATCAGCTCACCAACGGGAACGAACACTCCAATCTCTCCGTTAGGTCACACACCCACATGCGATTCTCTAATGTGCTTAAAACATCAAAATTTACTTCACATCTTTGACGATGTTGCTAAATAACGCTGGCATCATTTACAATGAAATAAGGACCTGAAAAACTTTCAAATGGCTTTGACCTTTTTTCTCAGTAGAGAATATTGGAACACTGGTTCTAAGAGGTGTGAAATTGGTGTCCAGTTAAATTATAATTATTATGCCTCACAAGTTAGTGAAAGAGAAAATTATCTCAGACACCTGGTGAAGTAGCCAGTATAAACACCCGGGAGAGGAAGGCTCCATTCTCACAAGGGAATATCTAATTGATAAAAGAGTTTACTGAAACAGATCCAGCAGGCAAACCACCACGAACTGAATGGGCTTCTCATGCTCAGTGGGTCACATTCTTAAAAGAAGTCTGTATCAGGTCGATGGAAATTAGTAGTTCAAGTCGTAAGATTATGAACCATCGAAAAATGATAATATAATTACTGGGTCTGTTAATCCAGCTGTTGAGGAGATGGCACAGAGATCTTAAAAATCATTCTAGGAAGGATTCTGTGAAAGATTCATGTCCCTCTCTATTAATGGTATACCAGGTAGTACCTAGTTTATGGTTTTATCATCTTATTTGGTTAAGATAAATTCATCCTACTTATATATGTAATTTCCAATTCCCTGCTTCAAGTCCATACACATTTCTCTCTTCTTTCTTCACTATCCATTTTTTTCTCCCTATTTTTTTGTTTGTTGTAGGTTTTTTGGGAATTTGTTTTGTTTTATTTTAGTTTAGTTTTATGTTTTTTGTTTTTATTTTGTTTGGTTTTGCCCTTCTTTTTCTCTGTCCTATTGCTGTTGTTTGTTTGATTGCTGATTAGTCTCTCCCTCTCCCTCTCTCCCTCTCTCCTTCTGTTTTTCCTCACCTCACTTGCTATTAGTTGTTGTTTGTAGTTTGCATTCATCTCTGGGTGTTAGTTGTTTGCATTTTTCTTTGGAATAGTCGTTGTTCTATTGAGTTTTCTCCCAATATAAATAGTTTTTTCCCTTCTTTTTTATTCTCTTTCTTTTTCTCTATTACTTTTTTCCTTTCCTCAATATCATTTTTGCACTCTCTTGCTCTTTTTTATCCCCTAATTATCTTTTCTCTGGTGGTCACCTTCATTGGGGGTTATTAGTATTGTGAATACATTTGTGTTCAGTGCTCTGTGCACTGTGCCTTGTAACTATTGTATTTTGTGCCTTAAAGTCAATCCAGGAAAAAGAGAGCTACATAACCAGACATCCAGAGAGGAGAGATCATGGGAAGATAAAGAAACAGCCTGCATACAAAAGGAGCCAGCACCAGAAAAGGAAGTAAATGGAATGGAGGCAAGCTATATGTAGGAGAAAGAATTCAGAGAAATGGTCATAAGGTTGCTGAAAAGGTTGGGAGACAAATTCAACAATATGTGTAAGAACCAAGAGAATATGAAGAAGCACCAAAAAAATGACATCACTGCAATAAAGAACTCAATAGAAACCATCAACAGTAGACTAGAAGAAGCTGAGGATCGCATCAGTGAGCTAGAAGACAAGGTAGGTAAAAATACCCAAGCAGAGCAGCATCAAAATAAAAAAGCTTAAGAAAACAGGAGGAGAGCCTAAGGGAACTTTGGGATAACATGTAACAAAACAACATCAGCATAATAGGAATGCCAGAAGTAGAGGAAACTGAGCAAAGGATAGAAAACCTGTTTGAAGAAATAATGACAGAAAATTTCCCTGATATTAAGAAGAAAAAACACACAAATCCAAGAAGCTCACAGAGTCCCAAACAAAATGAACCCCAAAATACCAGTACCAAAGCACATTATAATTAAATTGGCAAACACCAATGACAAAGTAAGAATCTTAAAAGTGGCTAGAGAGAAACAGAAAGTTACCTAAAAAGGATCCCCTATCATACTAGTGACTGATTTCTCAACAGAAATACATCAGGCCAGAAGGGAATGGAATGATATATACAAAGTCATACATTCTGAATCCAAGAATACTATATCCAGCTAGGTTATCAATCAAAATTGAGGGTAAAATCAAGAGCTTCACAGACAAAAAAGAACTAAGGGAGTTTATTACCACCAAACCAGCAATGGAATCAATGCTAAAGGGTCTGCTGTGAAAAGAAGAAATAGGAATTGAAGGAGGGAAATTTGGTGAGATACATGCAAGAAAAGGAAACTAGAGCACCACATTACACCATACATAAAAACAAACTCAAAATGGCTAAAGGACTTGAACGTAAGATGGGAAACCATAAAATCCTACAAGACTCCATAGGCAGCAAAATTGTAGACATATGTTGTAGCAGTATCTCTACAGATACAGACCCTAGGGCAAGAGACACTAAGGAGAAAATAAACAGGACTACATCAAAATACAAAGCTTCTGCACAGCAAAAAAAAAAAAAAAAAAAAATCATGAACAAAACAACAAGAAAGCTCACTGCATGGGAGAACCTATTTTCCAATGTTATCTCCGATAAGGATGTAATATCCAGCATTTACAGGGAACTCATACAACGTAATAAAAGGAAGATAAACAATAAAACACAAATGGACAAAGAACCTAAATAGACTTTTTGAAAGAGAACATTCAGAAAATCAAGTGATATATGAAAACATGGTCAAAGTCACTAATCATCTGGGAGACGCAAATCAAAACAACAATGAGGTACCACCTCACACCTGTCAGAATGGCTATTATCAACAAATAACAAGTGCTGGCAAGGATGCGAAGAAAAAGGAATCCTCCTTCTCTGCTGGTGGAAATGCAGACTGGTACAGCCATTGTGTAAAACAGAATGGAGTTTCCTCAATAATTTAAAAATGGAACTGCCATTTCACTCAATAATACCACTTCCAGGACAATATTCCAAGAAACTAGAAACACCAATCAGAAAGGATATATGCACCCCTATGTTCATAGCAGCACAATTTACAATAGCTAAGATTTGGAAACAGCCTAAATGCCCATCAGCAAATGAGTGAATTAGAAAACTATGGTATATCTACAATGAAATACTATGCTGCTATAAAAAAGAAGGAATTCCCATCATTTGAAGCAGCATGGATGGAACTGGAGAGCATTATGCTAAGTGAAATAAGCCAGGCAGTGAAAGAAAAATACATGATCTTACTCATTTATGAATAATAAAAATTATAACCTCATGAACAAAAGATAGATACAGAGGCATATAAGCGTCGAACAGACTGTCAAATTACAGCATGAAGGCTGGGAGGTAAGAGATCAACTGAAGGACTCGTATACCTGCATATAAGCATAACCAATGGTCGCAAGACACTGGGGGTGGGGGAGGGGATGTGTCTAAGGGTAGGGAAGACTGGGGGAAGATCAATGGAGAAAAAAAGGAGACATATGCACTACTATTTATAATACTTTAAACAATAAAAAAAAAGGTTTTATATTTTCAGATGCTTGGGGGGCAAGGGGCTGTCAAAAGAAGAGTATCTCAAACTTCAATAAACAGAAACACTGTCACATTTGTTCACAGACATATTGGCTATGTTGCTCTTATGTTACAATGATAGAGCTGAGGACTATGACAGAAACCACACATAGCTGCAAAGCTGAAAATAGTTACTCTCTGGCCCTTTAGAGAAAAATGTGCTGACTTCTGCTCCAAGGCATTCCACTTTATGCTTACTTAACATCTCTAATTGGATGTCTTAAAAAATATCCCACGTTTAACATACCCAAATCAAACACCTGATTTCCTCCACCACACACACCCAGAATCATATTTTAAGCCTTCCCCTGTGGAAAATCCATCCTATGTAAAAACCCATCGTATGTAAATTTACATCCTATGTAAAAAGCAGAGACCTGGAGTACCTTTGATTTCTTTCTTTCAATCATGACCAAAGCCATCAGCAAATTTGGTCAATTCTGCTTCTGAAATACCCAAACACATTTCTTTCCTTCCACTGCCCAGAACCCTTGGCCCAAGCCTTCACCTTTTCTGAGTCGCTGTCATAACTTCTTCCTAGGACTTTTGCTTCATTTCTTGCTCAAGACAGCAGCCAGAATACTCTTCTGCTCACAACCCTTTGGCCTTTCTAAACATGCCAGCCACACTCCTGTTCCAGAGTCCTGGGGCTCCCTAATCTGTGCAGACCTCTTCCCAATGCCATTCTATTTTTACACAGGCTCTCCCCTCCATCCAACCTGAACCCATACTCCTAGGCCTTGAGTCACTCTTTCCCTTGCTTTATTGTTCGCTACATAATCTGTTTCCCATATGATATATATACACATATCGGGTTTTCATTGTATTTAGACTTCATGAGGGTAGAAGTTTAGTTCATTTTCTTCAATAATATATCTCTGGCACTAGACCAGGGCCTGACACATCAGGTACTTAAGTTTCTGCTGAATGAGAAATCGGTCCCTACATTCAGGAAGCACTGAGTTCAGTGACATACAGAGACGAGTGAACATCTTCAACATATAAATAATTGTACTGAATGGGGCTTAATAATACATTTCTTATTTTGCCTACTTATTAGTAAACACTATATTCTAAACAAATCGAATGCTGGGGTCTCAATCAAAGGGAGAGAAAGCTAACTCGGTAACATCATGGTCTCTGTATGAAATTATAAGCAAATCAACTTCAGTGCACAGGGGCACTGGTTACATGCTCAGAGTCCCATTCTTACCTTCTGGTTCAGCCTTAATTCCCTCCTTTGCAAACCTGTCAATTCAAAGTCCATTCTGATTACAGGTACCACCTCAACTCCTCCTCCTCCTAACTCTTCTACCTAAGTCCTACTATTCATCTCCTGTGAATATATTAATGCTCAAAATTACTCTTCAGTGGAGCTCCTGTCTACCATTCTTGAAGAGGACATTCGTTTCTTAGCCAAAAATGCAGTGAAACTGAGTTTCCACAGAGACAATATATGCATTAAAAACTATAATTTCTAAGAATGAACTCAAGTTTAGTCAATGTTTGAGAGCGTTCAGAGTAACGCTAACAGAATTATACACTTGAAATCTATATACCGTATTTGCCGGCGTATAAGACGACTTTTTGGCCCTGAAAAATATGCCTCCAAGTGGGGGATAGTCTTATACGGCAAGTATATAACAAACTCTGTATTTTTTAGTGGAAATGTTAGGGGGTCGTCTTATACGCCCAGTCTCTTGTACGCCGGCAAATACGTATTTTTCAGGGCCAAAAAATCGTCTTATACGCCGGCAAATATGGTAATTTTATTAACCAATGTCACCCCAATAAATTCACTAAAAAAATTTAATGGAAAAAAAGAAACTATGAATAATAAAACTAATGATGATGAGTAGCACTCTACTGTGTAACCTAGAGGCAGTGCACCTTCTAAGCATTTAAGGAAAAATATCGGAGGGAGGTCTATGAGTGGTAAAATGCATCAATGGACCAATAACAGCATCACACTCAAAAACCATCGCAGTAGAAATGACATTCCCTGCTTGGCTACTTCCCTTCCTGGTCTCTTTTTAACTAGGAAAAACAGTAACAGTTTTCATTTATTGATTTTTCAAATAAATAAACGGGAAAGCTGCAGATGTGGTAATAGAAGAATCAATGACCAGAAATAGTCATACCCTTTCCTCCAGTTTAGCCAGCTGCTCTTTGTAGAATGCATCTTGCCTCTTTATCACTCGATCTTTCTCTTCCAGCAGCCTCGCCTATAAAAAGAAATGAAGAATATACTATATTAGGAAAAAAGCAACAGCAAAGCAAGTCAAGTATAAATTACATTAGAAATAAGTATACAAAGTAGAAGATTTCTTCAAACTATTAGGTCTCTGCCATAGAAAAACATTAATAGGATGATGATTGCTGTATTTAAATGTAAAGAATGAGTCTGCATTGTTTTTTTCTTTTTCTTTTTACTGTAACAGCTGTGTCCTACTTTGTCCAAATACATCATAATACAGCAGAGACAGTTTTTATTTAACTCCTCTTTTGGAGAGTAATTTCAAGCATTAATATTTTTACATATAAAACTTTGATTTTAATCTGGGCATCAGACAGATGGTTATTAACCTTTCTTAAACAATAAAAAAATGCCCATGCGACACTGTATACATAAACTTTATAATTGGGAACCCTTAAATTACTCAGCGAAATCTGAATATAAATACATGTACTGGTCTAATTCCTTTTTTAGGAAGCAGCTATCTTTAGAGAGAGGACCAAAAACTACTATAAATGTTTATGTGAATAATTAAAAATCAATAATAATAAAAATAATGCAGTTAATTTAAAAGTCTATTCCCCCACATCTGTCTTTTTTTTAATATATTTTTTAAAATTGATATTTTACAGAGAGGAAGGGAGAGATATAGAAAGCTAGAAACATCGATGAGAGAGAAACATCGACCAGCTGCCTCTTGCGCACCCCCTACTTTGGTACATGCCCTTGACCGGAATCGAACCCGGGACCTTTCAGTCCACAGACCGATGCTCTACCACTGAGCCAAACCGGTTTCAGCCACATCTGTCTTTTTTACAAAATAAAACACAATAAGATATTTTTATTTTTGAAAATCATGACAAATATGGTTAATTATGTTTTTCGAGATTAGCAAAATATGTATTTCTCAAACAATTGTTTCTATCTCGATCATTATGTTTAAGCGACCTTTTTCCATATCACTTCCCTGTATCAAGTTAGGAAAGCTTTTAACATATTTTTAGTTCTGTGAATGCTGAATATACACTTGACCAGGAACTTTAAAAAATTATGGAAGGATATATTCTGGCATTCCCATTCTTGGGCCACACAACTTTCTCTCCCCCACCCCCACCCCCCACAAGGTGATCAAGTACCACCAGGCTCAACTCCTATAAAGGTGACTTCCACTCTGTTCAGTTTAAGAGAACCCATTTGCACATTTGTAGGTCATTGTTTTGCTACTTACTTTATCTTCAGTGTTCTGCAGCATGTTAAAAACAAATAAGTATTTAGCAATGTAAGTATGCTGTTTCCTAATGTCAGAAAGAAAGCTGATGCATAATATCTACCTAAATGCAAATCAAAGAAGGCAATAGTGGGAAAAGAGAGCTTTGCTTAAGTTGCTTAAATGTGACTAGGCTATTATTTTAAATAGAAGATTTCAATGAAAAGATCATGCTATGTGAAAGCACATGAATAAAAACCAAATACAATATTAAGATTTGATAAAAGTACATTAACATGTAAGTGCATAATCTACAGCTCATTGATACAACACAATAAAAGCCTGCTATCAGGCAGGAACATAAGAGGAAAAAATAAATGGAAAGCATTTAACAAAGCTAAATATGAAGAAAATGTGCACAATTATATATCTAATCTATAGAGAAAAAAGACCTTTCTAAATTCAACAGACTCTCCAAAAAAAAAAAAAAATAAAGCAAATGTAAACGAATGGACTTGCAATAAGATTCTCCATAAAATGTAGAAATCACTAAACCAAATAAAAAGCAAATGAGAAAAAGAGGAAAAGATATTCCAACATCTAGCTGTAAGAATTAATGTTACTAATATATAGAGCACTTAAAAAATAAGCCCTCTCCCCCACCCATAAATGACATAGACTGGTAAATCACACACAAAAGTATAAAAAATAAACACATGGAAAAAGAAAACTAAACCCCAGAGGAAGTCAAAGAATGAAAATTAAAATAATAAAATACCATTATTCATCTATAGAACTTACAAAAATGTAAAATAATATTAATAAGAATATAGAAAACTAGAGTTGGTCAGAATGTAAACTGGTATACCTACCTTTCAAATCAATTTGACAGTTTAATAAGACTTGAAATGTATACATTCATTGATATCTAAACACTATTTTTAGAACTCTTAAATAATTATAGCAATATTCAGAGATATAGATAACTGGGTTGTTTAGAATTGCAAAGAAACAAAAACAAAACACACTCTAATTATTAAATATAAATATACTCAAATATACTAAGTGAAAAACAAAAAACACCACAAACAGAAAAGATCGATCTCTCTCTCTCTCTCTCTCTCTCTCTCTCTCTCTCTCTCTCTCTCTCTGTGTGTGTGTGTGTGTGTGTGTCTCTCTCTCTCTCTGTGTCTTTCTCTGTCTCTGTCTCTCTCTGCCTCTCTCTAGGAAAGAGGGGAAAAAGACCAACAAAAATATCAACAGAAGTTATCGCAGTGTAGTTTCTAGTTCATTTTGCTTCTTTATATATTCTAAATAATAAACACACTTTGTAGTCAAGGGACTCAGGAGGCAATTTTTTAACATGAGAGAACAATTCTGTTTCTTGATTATGGTGGTGGAAAAATTGTAGAACTAATATTGCACGGAATGAATTTCACTACAGAGTGAATACAAATAAAGCATACTAAAATTTATGAAAATATCTACATAAAAATGTTGAATATATGTGTGTATGTATCTTTATTACTGTCAACCTGCTTATCACTTGGCCAATTTTACTTCTAGGCATTTAATCCTAGGAAACACTAAGAAAAACACACAAGGATTTACCTCTAAGAAAATGCAGCCAGCATTATTTTCAGCGGCAAAAAAGTGGGAATGACAGTGGTGTGAGTAAATAAGATTTGGTCAAACAACAGGATATTGATTATAAAGACCAGCCATAATGATTAAACATTGAAAACCATTAAAATAATGTTTTAATAGAATAATTCAATTTTTTTTACTCAAAATATTATATGCGGTAAAAACAGGTCATAAAATAGCATGTATAGTAAGTTCTTAATTTTGGCTAAGAAACAGGAGTTAGGATGCAAAAGGGAGGAACAGAGAGAGTTGTGTCTAGTTATATAGACATGGAAAAAATCTAAAGTATGCTATGATGTTAACAGTGGATATGGTATGCACAGTGGGATATTTTTCTTATTTGGACTATTTTCCAAATTTTCTATAATGAACAATCATTACTTCTATAATCAGAAAACTATTTTAAACATTAACATCACATACATTTATTCCTGAGATGAAAACATCTATGAAGCTGAGAGGGTGAGCTCTTAAGTAACCACACTGACAAAGAAAAAAAAAATGTTTCAATAGTTTGAAGAGTTATTTACAGCATGGAAATTATTTTACCTACTAAGTCCTTAATGCATTAACACTTGATTCTCCCGTTCAATGTATGCATTACCCACCATGGTTCTTAAAACACCTGCACTAAGTGTTTCTTTTGTTTGTGTACAGTTGCGCCGCAGTGAGATTATTTTAAAATTCAACACTTCAGTATTATTGGAGCCTACTGGGGGGCTATAACAACCTAGAAATTTAATTCTGAGGGGCTGATTGCAACCTAAATAAAGCACGCTCGTTTACGTTTCCAAATGTAATCCCTGAAACTTGAATGCAACACGCCAGAAGATCAGATATGTACACTAAAGAGGAACTTCTTCCAAAGACCTGAAATCACCCAACCACAGTCTAACATCATAAATCTTTCCCTAGATGGCCAGCAGAATCAATAGTCTGAAATCACTGCAGAGAACAACAAAGCAGAGAGATATGGCCACAACACTTCAATGGCACATTGCTTTGAAACAGTTAATGTGATGCTGGGAGCGAAAGTCACACAATATGAATCCTAAAACTTAAATAAGCCTGGAATACATTGACTAAGCTAATAGCTGCCAAGGATGGAGAGTCACAGTCAGCCCAAGGAAAAGCAGAGCAACCAGTGCGAGGACAGAAAACCTCTGTGTGCAAGTCTTACAGATACAGAATCACTGCGAGTGAACAAGCAGCATCACAACATCATTTACTGTTCTAGTCGAATCACTTCTTAGGAAAAATGAATACAAAAGTTTCCCCAACTCCTGTTTGCTATTCCTCCCACCACACAAAATGTGCCCTGACTTAGTTTTCAGATCCTGCAGATTTGGGGTGAAGCGACTGAGCTTGAAACCATGGCAGAAAGAGCTTACATGAATCATGATGGAAAACTAGAAAGTTCCATATGCCAGAGAAACAAAATAAAATAAAATAAAATAAAATAAAATAAAATAAAATAAAATAAAATAAAATAAAATAAAAAATGACGTTTTCTTTAAGAACACAGACTTGTTGGCAGCTAGATTAATAATGAAGTATGTGTGGATTTCCTTCCTTGAAGACTTGCCTCTTTTCAGAAAGGATTGACAAGTTTGTGTACCTCCCAACCTCCTCTCTTCATTCACTGTTGGTTTTAAATTTTTATTTTAAAACCCACTTATCTTTGCCAAGAAGCAGATATGCCTCAAAGTGGCAGAGGACATGTTTTGAAAATGTCCTTGAAAGTGCTTACAAGATATAGAAAAGTCAACAGGAAAAGAAAAGGAAAAAAAAACAACTTGGACTATGGATATGGCATAATGTGCTGGTAGAACTTTACCTTCTTCGGTACACTCCCAGTAAAATCTTCACAAACAAAATGTTTTGACATAGTGGCTCAGCTCTTTTAGGCCTGGCTGCTCCTGAGGACTGAGGTATCTCTCCCTCTGTGTCCATGGCATTTGGAACCCGGTGACATCACAATCTCTTAGTTCAGAAGTGGTACTGTTACTTCACACACCACTAAAGGTGTGTTAAGATTTTGTGCTATGGAAAAGCCTGTGCATTTTTAAATGGCAAAGTTCCTTGAAATGTCAGGGTTCAATTTTAATAGCTCCAGGTAGAAAATAATGCAGGAACCAGCTCAATTTTCTATGGCATATTATGAAACCAGAGATTACTGGGATTGAAAAAAGGCAAGAATTTTAAATCAATATAAATAGGAAATCCTTGTGACTCATTTCCTGTCATTCTAAATCTTGTAACAAATCTAAACACTAATATAATGGACTGGAAAAGATTTGATCTTTCACAATGATATGGATAATCTGTGGTAGACAAAATATCTATCTATCTATTTATCCATCCATCCATCCATCCATCCAACCATCCATCCATCAATCCATCTTACAATTCACATAGGCAAATGAGCTGGGGAAAGTGCTTTATTCCTTGTCAGAATTACATATTAGGGACAATATGTAGGAACCTAATAAAATTATATGCTGACATTAACCAGAGAACTGAAAATATCCAAGGGGGTTGAACCATAAACTTGTAAGGTGATATTACATTTAAAAGCTGCAGAACATGATGACTGTGAATACCAATTAGCCGTAACAAAATAATTAAAGTAGCCATGTACTCAATTAGCGACATACTAGACTTTGTTATAAATGAGAAGTCGCTTAGGGTTCACTGAGCCTTTATCAAGTTAATAAACAAAAAATTATACTTGGAACGCTGTTTTCCAATTCGTTCCAGAAGGTGACCCTCAAAAGGTAACTCATCTAGATGAACTTCAATGATACCCAACCAATTGTCAGATTTAGTGTACTTTTCAACAACAGCTTAAGAGGAAGAAGCATAAGCAATGAGGAAACCCCAGCTTTAATGTTAAACCACACTTAAATCCACCAACACAGCAATGCCTGATACAAGTTGAATACAGACCAGGGAGATGAAAAGACAAAGACCGTTCTTTCAATAGACTTCTTAATCCTAAATCTAGAGCTCATATCTAAGTTCTCAGGATGTGAACAAATCCATTTGTTTCTGTTTTGCTGTGTTTTTCTGTCTTCCCCAAAAGAGCTTCAAGAACCTGGTGGACATGTCCACTTTCTCACACTGGTAACACACAGCCACAGCCCACTGAGCATGCCCTCTGCCACGTCTGGACACACCTAGATAGCAGCCTGGCGGTGCTTTGCTTTCAATAGTCCAGTGGTTCTCACATAATATTTGTGCAGATCACGGTACTTGACAAAAACAGCAACATTAAGCAGCAGGTAAAATGATTTTACAAGCTTTCTTCCATAGCTTTAGAGAGGAAAGACTTTTAAACCAAACAGTTGTTCTCCTGTTTTCTGGTTTAATTCAGAAGTTATTAGCACAATAACTAGAAACCACTTGGTGAGGACTCAGGACACCGGAGGCCCATTCTTGCTCGGCTAAGTCACCATGTGACCATGCACTGGCCCACTGTGCCCCCATTCATGTTCCGCAAGTCCTCTCGAAGGCTACTTCCTGAACATAGCATTTGCAGTCCTGCCTCGGCTGCCTCTCGTATGGCAGCACCTTATAAACCTTCCAGCATCTATTATGGGCTTTAGTTGTTACTCACTGGCCCCCTTCTCCACTGTAAATTCCTATCTGCCTGTATCTTTGGCATGACCCAGGTCTGTGCCTTCTACATAGGAAGCACTCAGGACAGGGCAGCTGAAATGAAATAAGGGGCACTGAAGGGAAGAGTTTGTAGTCACAGTTTCTGGGAAACAAATCCGCCATAGCCCCCGTGATCTACTTCACATACGATAGCATGCGCAGGGTGGGACGAGGCGGCTATGCTATTTCCTGTCACTTCGGTGACGCTGTGAGCCAGGCGCTGCCAGTATGTTACTCAGGAACTCACACTCCACAAGCAGCAGCAAGTATTCTTGCTTGGAAGCTCAAAATGGGAAGCCCCCAAAGTAGAGGTGGCCTCTACAGGGCTTCAGGCACCCGTGTCCTGATCAGCAACGATGCTTTGATAGTTAGCACAATGACTGTTGGAAATGAGACTTCCTTAGCGAAAATGGTTCATTAACTAGCACGATAAGTACAAGCTCTTATTAGTAAAATGAAAACTGTAAAAAAGACATAAGGATTAGGCAACATATTACCAAGAGACCCCCCACATCTGCTGGTGACAGGCTACGGGAATGTGAGAGGCAGTGAGAACAATGCCTGCAGCTTTAGCTTGAGGAATAGAGCCTCAGCCAGACTCTGCACCCAGCCATTGATCTGAGACAGACGGTCCCACCTTCGGCACCGCTGATGTTTGGACCCGATCATTCTCACTGTGAAGGGGTGCCCTAAGCACTGTAGGATGCCTGGTAGCATACCTGGCCTCTCTGACACCAGGACCACCCCCCACTAAGAGCTGTGAAAACCACAAGTGTCTCCAGACTTTGCCAACTGTCCTCCCGGAAGCCAAACTGCCTCCTTGGAGAACCACTGCTTACACGCTTGCTCGCTGAGGCCGACTATCAACAGCCTCCACTGCCTCAGCAACTGTCCTGCAAAGAAAGCACTGAAGGGACAGAGAACTTCGCGGAGCTTTATAGAAGGGGCGGTGAGAGTCACCTTGGACCTGCTTGCCAATACACCTTTGCTCAGGAACTGCCTGTCTGTCCGGTGGAATTGGGCTGGAAAGGTGCTCGCATTATTACTTGGTTATACCTTGGCAGTAGGGCTGTGCTGGGGAGGCAAAATGAATAAAAGCAACAAGAGTTGCTCAGATGCATGTAAATCATATCCCGATGAGAGAAGAAACTGGAATGTTAATTCTTTTTTTTACCTACGTAGTAAACACATAAAACAGCTCTACCTGCCCTTTGGCCGCCTGTAAGAATAGACCCACATCCACTGAGCATACACGATTGCAAATCTATGCAGCTGGCCTTCAGTTCAGGCCGAACTGCTATCAATTTAACATTTCTCCTGCTCAGACAGGGACAATATGAACCTGTTGTTAAATAATGTATACATCTTTTCTGAAAACAGGCAGATTGTGATTCCATTGTAATTTGTGTTCCCTTTTCCAAAGCAACATGATTTTTCAACATGGAATTTCACCATGAAAGGTGCTGAAATGTATCACCTCATCAGTCCAGTGTCACACGTTCTATGCTTCTCTCTGATCATCCATGAAAAAAATAAAAAATAAATAAAAATCGCCCATCATGATACCCAGCACATAAACATTAAATAAATGCTGAATCAAACGTGAACCGAACAGTGAGGGTTTCAGAGTTCTCAAATGAGCAGCTTTATCTTCGGTAATGACATGAGCTGTAGCTACCACACGTTTATGAAAGACACAGTAATTGTAAACATGGATCAAGTCTCGGAGAAAAGGCCCAGTTGAATCAAATTCAGCAATTAAGAAAGTTCCAGAAAACTGAGTTCTGTAAATAAATAAAGACTCTGTCAGATACAGGTAAGAATTATAATTGCAAGAGGAAAAAGCAGTGAAAAGGGTCATCTATATCATAAAAGGCCTGTGGTTGTGCCGCCATAATGACCAAACAACCAGTCACCAGGAGGTGCGTGGAGCACCTCTCGTGGGCCGGGACTCGAGGCTTAGCGGGGCTCGCGTGGGCTGGTGGGGCTCACCCGGTGGAGGCAGGGCCGGTCTGGGGTCCCGCAGGCGTGGCGGGTTGGGGTCTCGTGCAATTTCACATGCTGGGCCTCTAGTATTTAATAAAACTACCATGTGTTTACATGAACTGAGGGCAGCAAGAGGCTTTTATCATCAAATTCAGCTGCAGAATGAATTGGGTGTTGCCATCACATGCAAAAGCAGAATGTTCTCAACTCTAGGCCACAACTGATAGGGTCCAGGGTTGGAAGGAGCACTCAGCATTTGAGATTATGTCACTCAAGGTGCAATTACACTAAAATTTCTCTCCCTTCTTATTTCATATTGTGGAGAATAATGCTTGCATTTCCAAGCATGTATATGT
The DNA here is from genome assembly GCA_963924515.1 of Vespertilio murinus. NCBI lineage: Eukaryota > Metazoa > Chordata > Mammalia > Chiroptera > Vespertilionidae > Vespertilio > Vespertilio murinus. The sequence goes on along the minus strand of OZ004712.1, from coordinate 53,931,486 downwards.
AATCTGTTTTACAATGGAGATTAAAAAGCACAGAGGCACTTTAACACAGCGATGCTAGTTGAACTGCACTATCTGTTGAAGATATTTGTACCACTGGTCTGACAAATAAATTGAACAACAACACGGAGACAATTACTGCACCACTTCTGAATTCCTTTTCTTTGTATTAGCTTGTATTTGTCCAATTTAGATTTAGATTTAATGTTCACACTACTGGGACCAATTGGCCAGTCAATCTCTTCTCTTGCAATCTATTCCACATTCAGAGCTCGGAAAAAAAAAAAAAATCGAGAGATCACCCAGTTCATTTTATAGGCAGTAAGCGAGGCCCCCGGTTCCCTGTTGAGTTAGGGAATTCTTTAAGGTCAGGAACACAGTTCGGTCTGGGCTCCTGACTCCTGATAGCAATGTACTTCCCATTGCTCCCTGACCTTGCTTCTTTTCACGTTGGCTTGACTTTAAGGAAAGAAAATGTAAAAATTATCACTCAACCATTTGTCATTATTTTCAACACTACTTAACATAAAGACAATTTTAAAGAGTTCCTGTAACAATTCATACTAAAAATGTCTCCAGAGCCAACTAGGTACCATGCCAGTTTAGGTCCTCTGGGATGCAGATGCTGAGAAGGAATCAGAATTACAAGAGATGTATTAGGGGTAAGGATATAGGGTAGAAGGAGTGGGAGCAGAGAGCCTCACCTTATGTTGTAGGTTTGGTATCTATGAGACACCTGTGCAGCTCAGAGAAAACCTTGGCCAGGCTGGTGGAGAGTCCTAGGCTAAGACTGCCGGTTGGAGGGATCCTGGGTGAAGCAGAATAGCCCAAAGACTGTTGGCATGGAGAGAGCGTGGCTGGGAGTGAGCACAGATGGACCCAAAGTTGAAGCAGCTGATGGCACCTTTCACAGCAAGTTCTCTCTTAGAGACAGGGCTGAAGGCACACACCCATGGCTCCACAGACTCTGATTTGCTAATTAACCCAAAACAAATGATAATGACGATGAACTTTAAGCAGGTCTTAAACTTCAGCTTCCAGTTTGGTCAGAAAGAAAACCAGCAAACCAAAATGGGGGTATATCTGTTTGTATACCTCAATTCCTGATAGATTTGCTTCACTTATGTAGGCTGGGCTGAGTAAGTCCTACTGAACCTATGAAATACAATTTGAATCAGAAATCCTATGTAGCAAAAAAAGCAACAGAAAATTGTAGCTAGAATTCTAGTTTGGCTGCAAACTCATGAAACTGGGCAAGCTACTTCCCCTTCGGGGATATGTTTTCTTTGTAACTTTAAGGAGATGGACTAAATAATACCTAAGTTCACACTAATATTCACGTTACACATTACATTTACCATTCCATTTCTTCTGCTGCTCCATTCAGAATGGACTCTATCGCTAGGCCAGAGGAAATTCAGTAAATTCAGAACCTGTTCTGCTGCCAAACCACTATGATGCTACAAGCACACATTAAACAGCACCTGGAAATACCCCGAGTAGGTGACACCTGGGTGCCAGGGGCAGGCGTTCATGGCAGCAGGGGCGCTCCCTCTCTGCCCGACTTGGCACCAGCGGTGGGCTTACAAGGGCCTGAGGATCCGTCGGGCTTAGCTCCCTCTGTTGCTTAGCAATATTCACTGGGCTGTTTCCTGAACCCACACCACCTGGCAGATTCAGAGGTAAGACTGAGGGTGAAAGGGGTCATTTCTAAAGCAAGTCCAACTCACTGCTGCTCACCAAATCCCAGTGGCTCTCATTTTCCGCCCAACATGACTAAGTTCAGAAAATAATTGGGCATCCTCATCCCATCTGTGGTGCTTTAGCGAGGAGAGTGCCATGCAATCGCATCATATGCACATACAGTTTCTGCGAACCCAACTACTGGGGTTCAAGTGGGGAGAGAGAAAAATGCAAGTAGAGTGCAGGATTTCACCTGCTCCCCGAGGAAGCCTGGGATGGCTCAGTCAGTTTCACGTCCCACAGGTCCTCCTAGTCTCACTCATCTCTTCCCAGTGAGTGGAATGCTATTGGTTCAAGATAGTTTTCATTCATGAATCCTCAAAAGAAAACCAACATCTCCTCTAGTGCTTGACTAAAGAAACCAAGAAACCAATAACAAAACTCCCAGTGCCGAACTCTTAAGAATAAACTTGAAAAGAAATCTTTGTCTCAAATATTCACCATATTTTTTCCAGCTTGATTGAGGTATAACTGACAAATAAAATTCACATAATTTAAAACTAAATCCTTAAGTAAGCCATGACTCCACTGTTCCAAGAAAAATTAAATTTAGAAAAGTGTTCGGACAATAACAATTATTTTTTAAAATCATTCTCAGCAATGGCTACTGGTAAGGGAGATATGAAGAAGTACGTGGCCCCCAAACCTGATGGCGAGACAATTGAAAAAATCTTTAGCCTCTGTATAAAGCCTCCAGGTTACCTGACCAAAGAAAAATTTTTAAGAGATGAGGCTGTGGGATTAAACAGAAGCCTGGACAAAGCAAGAAGGGGGAAAAGTCTCGGAAAGCAGGAATGGAAAGAGGAGAATGCACCCAAACCATGAATCATGGACTGGAAAGCAACAGAGCCCACAGACAGGCTGTAAATAAGCCGCTTCAGTTTCCGGGCCATGAGGGCTGAGAAGCCACCATTAACCCCCGACTGGAAGGGCCAGCCTGGCTGAGACACAGCTTTGTTCTCATCACTACTGTACACAGGTGCAAAAGGACCACAATGCAGCAGACCAACCCTGGGGAGTGCCTTTCACCAGAACTCTGCTACCAAGAAACTCAAGAATGGGTGTAATAAAAACGTTAATTGACAATTTTTAACATCCTTAATCACTTTTAGGGATCTGAAATTACATAATCACATGAGAAAGCCTCACCACGTAGCACTATGAAGCAGTACAGTTTTGAATCTACCTCTTTTGTTTTACTATTTTTTACAGTTAAAAAACAACAGCAAACAGTTGCAGACAAGAGACTTGCCTAAAATCCATAGCTGAAGTGCTGTCTCGTGAACACAGAGCGTCTCACCAGGTAGAAGAACAACTTCATGACTTTGCTTTGGTTTTGCCTGCTGGGCAGTCAGAGTATTATTAACTGTTTGATGTGATATCCTGTGTGCTTTATGGCTATGACTATCGTTTTAATTTTATAGTATCTTTTTGGCTTAAAAATCCTCCGCTTGTACGATTTCCATTCATACACCATTTGATCAGATGCTAGAATGCTCCCAGCAACTACTGTTCAGACTGAGGGGCTAAGTGATCGAATTCCAGCCCAGAAGAAAGTGACCCCCCACCCTCAAGCTTCTTAAACCAAGTGCAAGTACACTGCATGCAAAATGATGTTCTTAATGGCAAACCATTAATGACATTTGATGCCATACTTATAGGCTATCAAAAATACTCAGAAAAAAAAGAAGAACCATATACATTTGAAGGAGGCATACTAGTATACCTTAGAATCCAAGGTACTCAGATATTAAATATCTAATCATGAAATAACTCTATTCACATAAGATTAAAAAGCTAGTTAGCCATGAGCTAAGAATAGAATACAGGTTTCCTTGACTCACATTTCATGTTGGCATACTAAACAATATCTCAAATATTCTTTAAATCCTGTCTTCTGAGTAAGCAAAAAAGTCCAAAACCAAAAATTCTTATTATTCCAACACATCACCAACCTGAGCCCTCCTCACAGACTCCCCCCACCAAACACAGGAGCACAAGCATGCATTTGCATGGCTGATGGGGGCCCATCTACAGAGTTGCTGAGATGTGATTCCTTTCCAAACACATTTCTTATCTGACATGAGTACTGCAGAGGTGGACAAAGATATTACAGACCACAAATCAAAATAGCTGCAGGAAAACACATTCACTGAAAGTAATAGATATATATGTTAAGCATAAATGCCCAGATGTGAAACTCAATTATGTCTGGTAAAAGAAATATTTGCTCAAAGTCATGGCTTGATCCTTTAAAAATTCACTGTATTATCCAGCTATTTTCGAATACGCTGAATGCTTTGTGATCCTTGCCATTTGTCACCTTGCACAGAATATTTCAGATTACAGTAAAGAATTAGTGCTTTTTTTCTAACTGAACTAAAAAGACAGCCTGTTTGCTTTGAAAAATGGCTACCACCTGCTATTAATCTGCAACTGAAAACAAGTAGTGCAGTGACATTTAGCAAGTTTACACCCCTCCACCACTTTCCTGAGAGGAGAGTCTAACTGACATTTTATAATATTCTGAAAAAATTTTAAAAATTTCTAAGAAATAGGTTTATGTTTTAGTAATAACAAACTGCAAGTGACTTGTGAGATTACTAACTCCAGACACAGCGCCCCTGCAGTGTGACAAGCCTGGTTTAAGCGCAGAAGGAAATCCCTCCCAAGTCCCCCTATCTTTTCCCTTTATTCTCTTCGTCTGGTGTCAGACGAAAGCAAGCAGTAATAATGGCATGATCAAGGGAGATCTGACAACTGGCTGAATATTTATAAAAAGGCTGCTTATGGGCTTTGCAACAAGCTACCTTTTGTCCTTCTGAGCTTTCTGTCACCTGAGGTGGCCTGCATCCTTGAGATGCAACATAAAACTGTTGACTGATCTATCTTCCCCATAGTTCCTGGAACACTTTGGAGAACTTTTCCAATTTGGTCGGAAGAATGGCCTGGCCACCAACTTAGCTCTAACTAAGCCCTAACCATGATGTAAACAAACCACACAAGACATGACAGCCCAGAGTGACTCTGGGGCTTTCCGAATGTATTTCCTGTCCAAGAGAAGTAAGCCAATCCCTATATACGTGCTCACATGTTAAGTTAAATACTAAAATAACTTACCCATCTGAAGAACAAAATACACTTAATGTATCTATGTATTTACCCAACAAGCACCGGGGAAATTTATCTCATGAAGAGCTTCTGACACTGTGCTATTCATGGTAGAATACAATCAATAATAGCCCCTTGCACCTCACACGCTGACAGTAAACCCCAGTCCCAAAGCTCCAGTTTACAGAGAGAGCTGCACAGTGAGCAACAATCCATTCCTACTTACAAATGCTGTGTTTTTCCAGAAATTACAAACGGGGGGGTTGAGGGCGGTGCACGGGATGTATAAACAAACAAGCACAATAAAAGATAACATATAAGGACAGTAGTTTGCAGCTGGACTGGAACTCGAAGGCTGGATGAGCAGGATCTGGGGGAGACAAAGGCCACCGTAAGAAAAGGCACAATAAACAGAGGTACAGAGGAGAGCAGACAGGAGACCTGGGCAAGTGTCCAGTGGAAGAGAGAATCACAGGAAGAGGGCCAGGAGGAATGGAATAGGCTGCAGGAAGACTTGGCTGTCTGAGGTCTGGACTTTATCCTGTTGGGGGGGGGGGCGGGGGAGCACTCTAAAGGTTTTTGAGTGAGGAAAAAAAAACAGTACTTCAGTAACAGGATTAGTCTTGGGGTATAGGATGGATTAGAAAGAGGGGGAGAATGCCAGCAGGGAAACCATTAAGGGGGCTGTTGAAAGGATCCAGGTGAGAGGTAATCCGGGCCTACAGGTGCTGAATGGCAGTTGTGTTCCCGGGAGCATCTTCTAACGATCATTTCAAGTCAATGCGTGAATTCTAGCCAGAGGACAGTGAAGCACAAGCTGAAACACAGGGGAGATGTGCAAGAATGGGCACAATGCATACCATTAGACATGGCGTGGAAGAGTTCCAAACAGAAATACCACTGAAAGCGTGGAATCTGGAGATAGGCCACTGATGCATTTAAGATGTCAAACACTCTATTCTAAAACAAAATTACTTAATGAAGAAAACATATTCAATGGAAGAGGAGGGAATTTGGGATATGGCATGAGGTATTAGCAATTGTTTTTTAAATTGAGGCATAATTGACATATACCATTATATTAGTTTCAGGTATGCCACATAAGGACTCATTATCTGTATATACTGTAAATATAAGGATTCATTATCTGTATATACTGTTAAATGAGCACTACAATAAATCTAGCTAACTTCTTGTCACCATAGTTTCAAATTCTTTGTATTGTGATGAGAACTTGTAAGCTATACTCTCTTAGCAACTTTCCAATATTATAGTCACCATAGAAATTATTTTCTTTAACCTGCTGTTTAAGAAAAGTACATGAAAATCTGCTGTTTAAGAGAAGTCTGATGCCATAAGGAAAACATAACTGGAGTTTCCCAATGTCCAGCTCGACACAAGTACCAATGTTCACAGGTGTTAGAGCCTAACACTAAATTTTAAGTCCTTTATCCTATTTTTAAAAAAACAACAACAGACTACTACACAAAATCTTCAACCTTAGAAAAAATCATGGTGGCTCTAGAAACAAATGTTAAAACAATCTAATTTTAATATTTGCTCAGATATTTCACTGAGACACTGTTTATAGTAAACATGAGTCAAAGTAAACTGTATTCTCTTGTGATTAAACTAGCTTTCTGATTTTAAAAGCATCCTTTAAATCTAAGGGCTTTGGTTTGCAAGGTGTGGTGGAAAAAGTAAAAATCTAGGCTCTTTTCCAATGACAAGACCAACCTTTCCAATAGCTGTCTAGGATGTCCTAACAAGTAGGTTAGAAGCATAAGCCACCTCCCTGAGTGCCACACACACCCAGGCAGAACATGTTGGGGGTACAGCAGGATCTGCAGAAGGACACCCCAGTAGGCTAGGGCTAAGTGGCCAGCAGCACAGGGAAGGTGAGAAAGTCTTTAAAGATAGCCTGAAAGATCATTAAGAACAATGTGACATCATTGTGACCCATGTGGAAGCAACTACAAAGTGAGGTCTCACTGCTGAGCAGCCATCTAGGCCAAATGGGTGCTTTTGAACAAAGTACTTCTATGGTTATTTGGTTGAAACTTGGGGCTATCAGCAGCAAAAAGCTCTCTAACTTCTGATTAATCTAAGATGTAGCCTCCATCCACAGAGAGGGTTACGCATGTCCATTTACTGACCAGCGATCTCTACAGATGTCTCAAATATCCAGAAATATTACAACCTCAATCACCTAGGCCTTGGTGTACAATTATGCTCATCAAGGTGCTCCCAAAATTAGTACTATTATGTAAGTAATCAATAGGAAATATATTTCCCACATAATGGAAAAAACAATCATTAAACTTACTAAAAAGTATGATCTGATTTATTTGTTGTGATAGATATGTCCTAAATTTCAACAAAATATAAAACAATTTTCCTCTTCCGGACATCAGTTTTCAAATATTTTCAAATCCACTGAGAAAGAGAAAGGGTTGTAGCTATGCATCCTATTCTAACCCCAGTGCACCCTACTTGTCGTGTGTGTGTGTGTGTGTGTGTGTGTGTGTGTGTGTGTGTGTGTGTATGCAAGTGTACACGCAAGCATACTGGGGGAGAGGAGACCCTAAAATGATATAAACCAGAATATTTAAATATATCCCTTTGGGCCCAACCAGTGTGGCTCAGAGTTTGAGCAACAACCTATGAACCAGGAGGTCAAGGTTTAATTCCAGTCAGGGCACATGCTCAGGTTGCAGGCTTGATCCCAGTAGGGGGTATGCAGGAGGCAGCTGATCAATGATTCTCTGTCATCTTTGATGTTTCTCCCTTTCTTTCTGTCTCTCCCTTCCTCTCTGAAATCAATAAAAAAATATTTTAAATACATCAGTTTGGAAATGAGGAACTTCTCTGATGAAGCTAAAATAGAGAAGAGAAAGGTAAATTCAACAAGACACTCAAAAGTCCTCTATATCTCATAGCTTCTCGGGCATCCATTGGGCGAGAGTCAGGGAACAGTGGACTTCAGGTAAGAACAGAGGCTTCTTAACCTGAGCTCAGGAAAAGAGTAATCGCAATCATGACAAATCTTTAAACAGATTGGGCCATGTTAGAGGACAGAAACCTGGACCAGATAAAGAACGTGCTGGAACTGCATGTTGAGGGCAGCTCCCTTGATCTCTCTCCTCTGGTGTTTTCTTTGGACTTTGCATATTCTTTTTCTCCTTTATCTACCTTTCCAGGTATCAAGACTTTCATTCTTCTCTTCTCTCTTTGTCACTTTTTCTCTTTGCTCATTTTTTTTCCCTCACTTTTACTTCCTCGCTTTTGTTCTTATCCTTAGTGAGCTAAAATGTATGTGATGTATTAGAGGTTTTTCCTCTTGTTTTGAAGTACAAAAGAGGTCAAGTTGAGTATTTCTGACTAAAAATCCCTAAGCATTAATCCCACATTCACCACTTGACAGTGGTTTGATTTCTCTTTTTCCCCCCTCCAGATAATTAGTAGCACTTTAGATTTTTTTTTAAAAGTCTGATTTAGCAAATATATTCTTAGTTCTCTTCATTTCTGCTCATATTGCTGCCTCACCTATCTTTTCATTGCTTCTCTAATTTTTAATTTCCTAAGCATAAGTGTACTAAGGACACAGTATAAAAATAATAATATAAAATAACATAAAATTGTGAAGCTTTGTGGTGATTTATAAAAAAGTAATTTCTTCCAGAAAGCAAACTGGTTTTCTCTGGTAAGTGAAAATTAGCAGTCATTCTGGAATCTCACACTACAGAATTAACATGTGTGGGTGATAGTCCAGTGAACTCCCAAGCCTCCTCCTTAAAATAGATTTCTAAGAGTCTGTTATCTTCTTACTACTTTTCTAATTATTTTTCTGTAGCCTAGTTAAACAATGCTTCTTATTCCTGAATTTCACATACTTCTTACTTTTAACTCCATTATCTCTTCTTCCACTCTTCATCCTAACCAGTGTATTGCTGTCTGGTTCTACTTTTAAAGTGTTCTTTGGGAGAATTAGGAATAATAACTAAATCACTCAGTACCAAAGGATATAAATTGCTGTAAGTGAAACTGTTGAGAAGCCTCTTTCTACCTAAGTATATTGTTTCATGTCACCATTCTTTATTTTCCTAGAATGAAACGAACAATAAAAATCTAAGTACATAATTTATTTTGAGTGCATTCAAATATTACAGGCTGCATCCAAGTTTATGATTTTACTGTTGTTTTTTCAGGAGTAAAATAAATATATGTAACTGTAAAGGCTGTCCTTGGTTGGCTAGTTTATTTTTCTGAATCTGGACAGAATCTAAAACTGTTCTATACAATCCCACAGAGAAGATAACCAACATTTTCCTCTACCAGAGAGAGTTCCCATCTTTACACTGAATTGCTCCTCCTGAAATTGAATCCTTAAAAAAAATTAACCTCATGCTCAAATGTAGCCAGAAAAGAGCCCATTGTAAGCCTCCACATCATACTTCTCTACATCCTAGAAGGTAATCAATCACCTCAACTTTCTCCTCTTTTAACTAAATACCTGTTTGACACAGCAAATATTTCCTTATCCAACTTTTCATCTGCTATATGGATCTTTTATGTTATTCCAACTCTACATCCTTCTCAATTATCTTAGTTTCTTCATCTACAAAATGAAGTTAATTATACCTGCCCTATTACTTTTAAGAAACAAGTGAATTACAAGAATTTTTTTAAGAAATAGAAGCAATATTCTTGTCCCAAGTAGGTATGTGACCAAACAAAAGAGGGGGCAAAAGGACCAGAATGCAGTAAAAATAGCATAAACATAGCTAAGATTTAAGCTAAGCTTTGTCTATATTTCCAGCACTAACTAAAGCTAATCCACTCTTTGACAACCTCCAGTTTTGATTATAATACAGACTGGCTTACTGATTCATAACAAGATCTTACTAACTACTACATTAAAAAAGATTTATTGCATTCAAAAATCTTGCACTGGCTGCTGACGGGAGATGGTATAGTCACAGAATCTCAAACTTGTTAGCATTTACCAGTTTTAGGATCTGAGGAAAATTATACCGGGTTACCTAACTCCTAGATGCCATATTAGTAAAGTGAAGAAAATAGGAGACTCTTCAACTAGGCTGCTGTGACGATTAAATAAGAGACTTATATAAAGCTCTGCTGCAGTGTGTGGCACAATCAGGACCGCTAAAGGATACCTTTAGAATACAATGTGAAAAACAAAAGGTATCTATGTACTTAATATATCAAGCCACAATAAAATATCTAAATACAAATTCTTTGCCAATTGTTTTATACAAAAATGAGCCTGATACATGAATAGCTCTGCTAGTTCTCTGTCATCTTCATGATGGGTTACCTGTAAATTTCAACCAATTTCCTCAAAGGCGAGTGAGAACTAGATGGCATTCACAGAGCAATTGGGGCCCAAGACCCTTCTAGATTACCCCTCAGTTCTTTCCACAGTTCTCCTCCCCATACACATTCCTAATTCCATAGCAAGCTTTCAGTAAATCTCCTTAACAAGACTTTCCAAACCACTCACCTTAATTATTATACAAATAGCAACAGTTGATATGACATCTAATTAATCTATGTAATAACAAACACAACTGACATAAACATAGGTTACAAAGAAGCACAGCTGGCTCTTGGTAAGCATCCGGCCTAACTGATTAGGTAGGAAATGCACAGAAATGTCAGAAAGTCTATTGGTGGTGAGCATCAGTGGGCTGTGGACATCACAGAACAAGTTCCATAAGGGAATGAAAGTTATTTAACCTACTAAATGGATTCTGTGGAAGTCAAATATGAATTATACTATATCTGAATCACAATCATCATCATCACCATTACCACCACCACCATTATCATCACCACTTCATCACCACCATCAGTACCAGTACTATCAACATCATCACCACTACCACCATCACCATCTCCATTACCATCACCACCACTACCACCATCACCACTACCACCACCACCATCATTGCTACCACCACCACTATCATCACCACCAGCACCATACCATCAACATTATCACTACCGCCACCATTTCACGATAATTGCAATTATATGGGTTTGTCCCTTGAAATACCTACATAGATTGTTTACCCTTCTAAATCATAGCCTAAGTGACATAACCCCCTCCCACAGAGTTATAAAACAAAATTTCAAGTTGGCCAAATCCAGTCACATGTTTTCAAGATCAGTCTGTAGTAATTCTAACTCGCAGTAGACAGGAAAAGACCTAAGAATATTAGGCTCAAGGCATATTACTAGTGTTTGGCTCACTTTATTTTCATACCTCTATGAACAACAAATGAGAACATTTTGTGCTCTCAATTCTGTGTGGCCCTCTATTGGATGAGTACAGATGTCTCATTTCAGATTTGATAAATAGTGTTCTGTGCCACCTAAGAGTCAATTATTGCTCATCATCTGTTTTAGAATTAAAGTTTTATTGGAACCCAGCTCCATCTAGTCATTCATGTATGGTCCACGGCTCTTTTCACAATACAATGACAGAGTAAGTTGTTGCAAGAGATACAATATGGCACATAAAGCCTAAGATGTTTACCATCTGGCCCTTTACCAAAAAAGTTGGTTAACGCCTGTTCTAAAAGAAAGCATGGTGTCTTGACCAAAAGACCTAGAAATCCTAGTCATCTCAACACTTTGGATAAAAAAAGGAGTAGCTATAAAAAGAAGATACTTATCTGACATGCCAGGCCTCCTGAAAAACTGAGAAAATGATCATTTAAATGTAGTGCCAGTTTTCTAACTGATCAAACGCACCATGAACATCCACATGTTCTCTCAATTTATTACTCTTGTTAAGTATAAAAATATGAGTCATCATAGAGAGAATATTGCTTCCTAGCTTGTGTTTTATTTATGCATTGTTTATTGGTTTTCTTTTCTGTCTATTGTCCTGAAAAAGAGAAGCAAAGATAGTTATGGAGCTTAAGGATATTGATGAAATGCTCCTGTATGCTTGAGGACCAGTTTGTTTTGGGCTCCAACACAGGTTCACGTGGTTGGCACGTCAGTTGCACCGTAGACTTGCCATGTCCCCAAATAAAAATATAATCACTGTTCAGTCGTTTCACTATTTTATGCATCAACTTAAAAAAAAATATATATTCTTAGAATATTAAAAAAAAAAAAAAAAGCTATCCACAGATTATCTTTTTTAAAAACCTGGCCCTATAGTTCATCATGAAAACAGGTTTCATACCACATATCCCAGTACAGCTCAGCTTGTTTGCTGGGTGCTTATAAGAAAAATGATTTTAAACATCAGTTCTTTTATGCTCAGTTGCCCACATACACTGGCTGGGCAAAAAGTCCAGTAATGGGCACTGCTTGTGCAAAGACAAGTGCAGGTCCTCCCCACATCTGGCCTCCCTCAGAGAGCAGCTGTTTCCCAGTTTCTCATGACAAACCACCAGCACAAAGAAGCAAAATCCACGGAATGTCATTAAGTGCAGAACAAAGGAAGGGAAATACTCATATGTGTAACCTGAATGATATTTTGGCTTTAATATCATTATATCTGAGTAAATTATGACTCCAATTTTCAAAAGGCTTGAGAGTCTATACACAAACAAAAAGCTAAACTGTACTCATAATGATACTCTAATTTTATAAAATTCTTCTCTACCAAAGAATCAAACCAATTATATATTCCTGAAGTATACTTACACCACTACTTTCCTCCAGGCTCTGAAATTTCATTTAAGAAATGTAATAAAAGCAAGTAAATTCCAAGTACAGGGCAAGTTTCAGTACTTACCCCCCAAAAAACAGTTCTTTTCTGAACTAATGAGATTAATAATCTATAAATCTCTGCACAGTCGGCTCATCCCAAAAGTAAATAGTAAATAAACCCATTACTTCCTTAAAGAAGGTTTCAAAATCTTAATATTTTTTTAAAAAACTGAAATTAAGAAGTGCTTGAGTCTTTTACTAAATATGACACACAAAATGCACAAAAACAGTTTAAATAAATCATCTTCCAAAGACGAAATTCAAAGGCAACCGTTCGGAATTTTGAATGTAATTTTTTATTAGAAAATAAGGCAATGCCTAAGGGGGACTTCTTATCACCGCAGAAGTTGATGGCACTGGGGTAGCGCAATGCCTAATTTCCCTACAGAGCATAGGACTCTGATAGAGAATTTTATCTTTTCAGGGGACGTGAGAAAGCCTTCCCATCAAGCCACATCTCTGCTCAGAGGGGGAAACAAAGACCCACAAGAATAAATGACAGCCAGGGACCCATAGTCCTGGGCGTGGAAAGAGCAACAAGGGCTGCCCCACCTCGGCCTTGTTTCCTTGATGTGAATGACTGAGCGGACTTGATCCGCTTTCTTGGCTCCCAAAGAGGATGCAGAAAGTAAAGGGGGCACCTGTTAACTCGGTGGACAAGAGTTGGGGCACGGGAAGCTGCCTGAGGTGGTAGAGAACTGGCCTGGGCTTTAGAAAAGCAGACACTGGGCAAGTATGGCGTGGGCACTGTACCCTAAGAAGGAAGAAAGGGGTTGACCACTCTCTCCTGACTCAAGAATCGGTTCAGAGGCTTTTAAAGGGACCTCTCCTGAGCAAAACGACTATTACCACTAACCATCTGTGGTCATTAATCATCAGTACTCACTGCACCGCCTCCAAAGCCCAAACAGCAAAGAGAATGCCTCTGAGTGTAGGAAACTGCCCGTGGCCCATTGCAATGCCACTCAGCCATGGGAGCCATGCCAGGCCATGGCCTGTGCTCTGCTCTCTCATGCAGGGAGGGTTGGTGGGGTGTCTCAATACCAGAGCCCCACCTCTCTTCCTCTTAATACCACAGAGGAGAAACAGCAAACTTACTAGGAGGTACTACTGGTAAATTTGAAATGTGATCAAATGACCGTTATGGCTTTGAAAGGCATAAGTTATATTTGTCACTTGAGCATGAAATGATTCTGATTGAGTCTGCCATCCAATTAAATGCTTGCTCATTTTTTATTCACTTTAAAGGTTTTAGCCACAGGTGAAACTCTCAGCTTTATCTTGGGTCTACTTACAAATAGCTATCCTATATTTTAAGGAGGGGGGAACCTACCAACAAAGCAACTACTTCTTACTTTGCTAAGTCATTATCCCTTGGCCAATAATGAGGAAACTTAATTCCAAATAGTCTTGCTTTTACAAACCTACCCCATCCATGGTTGTGGAGATTGTTACTGGATACACATGCTAAGGTATTTTCACACAGAACTTACATTTGAAACTTATCAATTGCCCCACACAGCAGAATCTTAAAATGGTCAAGAAGGAAAACCAAATGAAAGAGCCATTAATTCAAGAAAATAAGAATAATGTGTTGCTCAAATGAGGACAAAATATACCGTTCAAACATATGTCATAACAGACATTGTCATAGCAGATATTCGCTCAAAGTTCAAATAAGAGAATCTTGTAATAAATTTGTTTAATTACAAAAATTACATTAATAACCCTTTCCAAAAATCCAGTTGATAAGTTTTATTTTAGAAGTCTGTGTTTCAATATAGTTGGAAAGTACAGCTTTTCATTTATAGACAGATTTATGTGTGACTGGACACTAAACTTGCTTTTTCCATATGGATATAATAGATAAGAGTAGACACATCGAAGTAAATATGTAAAATACACACAGAGAGAAGTATTTTTCAAATTATTCCATTTATGCAAGAGCCAGAGTTCTGATAAGTAAAACCAATAGAATATAGTATTGACCTCAAATAAAATTTTCTTTTTTAATTCTTAGCAACAGGGGTGTCGGGGTCTGTAAACCCAACTCTACACAAGGATTTTTTGTAACTTCAGATCCTTATCCATAAAACTGTATGTAAAATAAGACAAAAATCAGTACCCAAATTCTATATCCACATAAACACATTTCCTCAAATATGCCTTATCAATAGGCGCTAGACCCACTCAGCAACCAGAAACATTTTTGGCCTTTAGTCCTTAAAAAATCTATTTAAATGCTTTTGCCACCCAATGATAAAAAAAAAAGAAATGGATATATGGAAACTCAATTTGATTTAGAGAAGGAACAGATACAATTAAGCACAAAAATACATAGACAACTGTTTGAATATTCATTATTTCTATGCAATAAATGAATGGGTATTACATTTCTGAAGAATGTTGCAATCTTGTGCAGCCAGCACTGATAAACTATGTAATTAATCAGAACAGGAAGAATAACATCTGGCTTATAAATCTTGAAGCAGATATTCAATGCAACTGGAAGTAGAATGGACTTCAATGGCAATTGGAGAAATAAGGGATGGCAGCAAAAGACATTTTGGTATTTAGATGAGAGTTAAGGTCAGTGATAAGAGGGAGATTAGGTGACAAAGATAAGACTGGGGGAAAGAGGCTTGGTTTTAGAGAAATATAGAAATTTAAACACTGAGCCGAAAACCGGTTTGGCTCAATGGATAGAGCATCGGCCTGCAGACTGAAAGGTCCTGGGTTCGATTCCAATCGAGGACATGTACCTTGGTTTCGAGGGGCTGTGCAAGAGGCAGCTGATCGATGATTCTCTCTCATAGATGCTTCTAACTCTTTATCCCTCTCTCTTCCCTCTCTTAAAAAAATCAATAAAATATATTTTAAAAAAGAAAAGAAATTTAAACACTGAGAATGACCAAACTCTAAGTCTACTGAATGGTAAGGTTTTGATCTAACATTACCCAACACTGGTCTCACAATAACCTTATGATAGAAATGCCCGAATCACAGAGTGAAATACAAAGCAGGATATTCAATATGGTTCCACTGTTTTTAATTTATAAATCTGTCAGTGTCTCACAGCTATTTAAATGAAATTCATTGCTCCTGGTTTTCAGTATAGGTAATGCCTGACCTCACTTCCTCTCACACAACCAATACTCCTAACTGAGACAACAAGCTGAAGAGGTCATTGTTTAAAAGGGTCAAAGTAAAGAACTGAAATTCCTTTTTTTTTTTCTTTTTAGCCTCATTAAAAAAAGTAATAAAAGCCAAGCAAGTGTGGAATATTCCAAATTCAAATGATACTAAGGTTCAAACTGTGAAGTGGATATTGTTAAAGGGAGATCTTCAAAGAACTCCCAATTTGATTCAAACAGAAACAGGTAGTAGTCCAATAATATTTCAACCCATATACTTCCCTTTGAGATGTACATCTCTGGGATATGTATTGCAAAGCACATGAAATACCAAATATCCAGCTCTCTCTCTTTCCTCAAACACACACACACACACACACACACACACACACACACACACACTCACACAGCATGCAATAATACCAAACAGCTGAGTGCCACATGCCTTGAGAAAGATCTGAGGCGGCGACAAATTAAACTGGATCCCGTTTCTTTAAGGCCCGCACTGAAAGGCGCTGCTGAACACTCGTGGTGAACCTGGACCCCTTTGATCTCCATTGTAACAGAAAAGCAAGATGACACGCTCAAATGAAAAATCATTTATAATGGATGAAAGAAGGCCCATCCTTTCTTTGAATGTATCTGTTCGGAAGGGGAAGGGATGGGAAGTTGGGGGGGAGAGAAATAAATTCTCACAACACAAAACAATCTTTATGAGATAAAAATATCAATGATGGAGTGAAGAGAGGTGAGCCAAGTAAAAAGAACGGATGTGGGGAAAATCATTTTGATCCCCATTAGAAAGGGGAAAGATTCTAAAAAAAACAAGTGGGAGGCAGTGTCTCATTTAAGTAAGAATGATTTTGAAAGAACCCAATTATGTGCAAAGCTCCAGCTACAAACCACAGTACACCATGGATTAAGCCTCACTACAGCGATTCTAGAAGTCGTTTCAAAATGACTGAATTCCATTACTGCTTGCCAGCAACTTATAAGATAGAAATATGGGGAGTAATAAATTTGTCTAGTTGATGTCTTTAAACATTAAAATTGCACTTAATCAAATACATATTCACTAGCTACACCCTCAGGATAGTAAGAAGTTTTTACTGAGTTTGTTATCTATAGAAATTTCTGGGGGGGAAATCTTTGGCTAATATTTTTCACTTATGGCACAATCTACCAGCACCCAGCCATACTAATAAGCTGATTAACGTAAATAATCTAATAATAAATAAATAAATCAAAGGCTAATTCAACCAAGACAAAAGTTTTGGTCAGTTGAATCATGACTTATTTTTGTCAGATTTGAGAGTCAGTTGTAGTTCATTCTAGTCCTGTAATCCTGAAGAAGTCAGTTAGCTAATATTTGTGCCCTGCAAACATTCTTTGCACACTCAAGAGTACAGAGATGACACAAGGTGCTAGAGAAACATGATCACGACACTTCCTCGTCCTCTAAGAGCTCGCCACTCGCCTTCCACGGTGGAGGTGGAGCAGGAACAGGAAGGAAGGATAACAAACTCCATAGCGGATGGGGGTGGAAACGTTAACAAAAGTGTTAGAAAAGATGGGCTCAAGGAATGGGGGGGGGGGGGGGCGCAATGGCATTAAAGCAAGGCGAGATGGCAGCATGAAAGAGCCGAGCAGGTTCAGCAACCTACCCATGGGCAGTGGCGTCTGAGCTGCACTTAGAAATATGGCCAGAGGTGAGGCCCCCCAAACAAGCATGGGCGGCTTATGAAGATGGCCGGCACCACACTGAACCTGCAGCTTTACCGCAGGCCGCAGCGGCCACGGCAGGGTTCCTTGCATTGGACAGCACAGCAGTTCCAGGTGAGATGGACCTGCCATGGGCAACATAGGACAGAGAGGCGGGATGTGTTTAAAGTAAGAGAGGCAAGATGTCCGAAGGTGGGGACAGAGCGTGGCAGCAGGCTTGGACTCCAGAGTTATAAGGAACTGCCTTCAGCAGAGCTTGGAAAAGGTGACAGGGATGGCAAGGAGGACAGCCGGGTCTCTGGTAGGGATGGTGGTCTCACTCACTCAGAGAAAACACCGGTTTCTGATTAAGTTGGCAAGTGGGAAGAGAAAGCTGATTAGCTGTTACATGGTGAAATCTACGGCCTAAGACAATAGATTCTGCAGTTGTTGGTTTGCAGCAGAAGGCTAGAGCCATGGGTGTGTAAGAGACCGTATATGGAGACCAGAGAGATTGAAGAAGGACTCGGGAATCTGGGACAAGCAGAGGAGGTGACGTCTGTCACTGCATGCTGCAAGCTGTGCTTCTGACACACATGTATTTTTGTCTTAAGATATCAGTACCCATCATGTGTATCGACAATCTCTACTGATTATCTTTTTATAAACAGTCTATGTATTTTTGGAATATAGATTCAATGGTTAGAATCCTAAGTATGACACAACTTTAGGGAGACATTTACTGAAACATTATCTACACCTGGATAACGGATAGGCCCATGACCCCTAGATTAGAACCACATACAGAGAACAGGCCACTATAACCAATTCTATGAAAGAGAAGTCAGCCTATTCCCCCTGATTTTTCTGCAAACTGCCGATCCTTCTGGCCCCTTCAGTCGGCTGACTTTATGAACCAGAATGAAGTCTCTTTTGCTTTGAATGCGCACACCCAGTAGTCTCTGGAACCTCTCCGTGCATTCCTGACTTCCCACCAGCCACCAAACGACTATGTTCCCAATCCAGATAGGTAGGTGTGAAACAGTCTACTCAGAGCTATAAGGGCAGGAAAAGCTGGCATTTTGATAAAACACGCAACTTCACTCAACAACACTGACCCTCGCACAGGCCATGTAGATCAGTGTCTAACAGCTGTAGCCAAGTGGCATGGAAGCAATTGGTTTTAAAACAGCTTGAATTTCTAAAACACGTGTTATTTTTTTTTTTTAATGAAAGACACTGTTAAATAGAGCTATCACTCACATATCTATTAAACAGTTTAAAACTGGCAATCCTTAATTTAAGGCTATTCTTGGAACTGGATGTCCATTTCTGCTGTCAGAGCGTCAGGATAGATCTCAGGAGCACTGGAAGAGCTCAGCCTTAAGGAAGACTCAAAAGCATGCTTCAGCAAGAAAAAATGAATCTGATAGGAAACAAGATGTCAGACAACTTGAAGACTTCACTTACTTTTTTTTTAAAGGTCCCATATTCCCCAAGAAGTGTCTTAATCTATCCCTAAAGTCAAGGACACCCGTATCCTGAAGGGTCCTCTATGCATTCACCCATGTACTCACAAGACTGTATGCATTGATTACACAGTTGAGAGAAGGACCCATAAGGCAACCTCAGCTCCTTCCTTTCTTAGCAGCACAGAGCCTCCTCATGCTCTAGAAGAGGCTTAGCAAGTCCCCACCAGAGACTAGGCCAGGGTCTTTAGTTGGAGGCCTAACTAGGAAGGAATCCGGCTAAGACAGAAAGAAGACCTATAACTGAAATCAGACATACAGGGTAAAAACTAAAGAGTCTAGGAGGCCTGTATGAAAGCTGAAATTGGGTCAGATGTACCAGGAAGGGGGCAATTAAGTCAGGTAAGAGGTATCAACATCTGTAAGAGGTATCAACATCTGGCCAGCAATGAAGATGCACCTGCTCAGGATACGAGGATGAGAATTCCATCTCTTCCATCCTCACTCACTTTGGGGTGCCTCAGTCCCCTACTCTAAAGCATTTACACAGAAGAGTGTAGAATCTCAGTAAATCCTGTAACAGAGAAAACGGAGGCCATTAGGAAACTTCCCTCCATCACCCTTTCTCTCCATCTCTCACTCTGAATAGGAGGGCGTGCCCTTCCCTTTGCAAAGACAGACTTTCTACCAATGAACGTACCTCTCCCAAAATCCTGAGATTGTGCTCTATTTATTACCACCTTTTTCTTGCTATTTCAATTTTTCTCTTTCCACTGGCTCCTTCCCTTCAACTCTCAAACACATTAATTTCTTTAAAGAATGCTTTAAAATGCTTCTCACCTTTCTTTCAAAGATTAAAATTGTGATAGAATAATCGCTGCCTCGGCTTCTGGTTCTTCCCTTCTTTAACCATATGATATCTGGGCTCCCATTTTAATGTTCTCTGTGATTATGTACGTGTGTAAGGTAGCTAAGGCTAGTAATTGCCTGACTCAGTGGCCTCTCATTGGTGCTCAGCCCACTGGCCCTCTCCGGAACCTGCACCTGACAGACCTTTCCAGCTGCTGCCTGGCACTCCTTGTTAAAGGTGTGCCCTTGCCTTGTTAAAGGCTCCTATGCAGTCCCATATATACAATGCTTCCTCCACCACTTAAAGGTGGGTATTCATCAAAAGTCTGCCTTTGCCCTCTTTTTTTCTCCTCTCTTTACAGATCTCACCTATTACTAGATGTTTATCTCTTTGAGAATGATTCCCAGAAATCTCTCCAAATTCCAGACCCGTGTTTGCAATTTACTGAGTGGACAGAGCACATGGAAGTCTTAGACATACATAACAAGCCACCTGAAAGTAACTGGGCATTAACCCAATGAAAAGCCACCACCATTCTGCTAGTCACTGAGCTTCATAATGCATAACCTTTTACTCCGTGACTAGGCCACGGCCAGGTCCACGATGGGCCCAACAAGAGAGTAATAAACAGAATACAGAACGAGGCATGGAAGGCTTTCTTCTTGTGGCACCTGGCAGGCACTCGAGGGATTGAGAGGTGCCTTTCTCAGATTCATATGTGAAAGTCAAAAAATCTCTGATTCAGATTAGCACTAGTGTTACCTTTTCCATAATGGCTATAACGACCACAGACATTTAGGTTGCTATGTGAGGAATGAAGAAGGCAAGAGGAAGCCTTACCCAGTTACTTGGGTCCTTAACTCATTACAGACTCTAAAATCGCTTGTTTGCTGGTTCAGCAATAAACCAAAGTTTATTCAACTGAGATGTGACTCCCACCTTCAAAGCTGAAGTGATCTCTGTGGTTTGGAGTGATCTCTATGGTTTGGCCCAGCTCACTTCTGACCTCTCACTTCCAACATGACTTGAACCTCAGCAAAGTCTACCATCTATAACCTCCCAGTGGACTCCAATAAACAACCAACCCCCCCCCCACACACACACACAAACACACAATTTAAGACACATATACCATTGGGAAGGCAGCACCACATTCCTAACAGACCTCTCCCTCTTTCTTACCTCCCCTTTAATCCATCCTCAACGTGACCACAAAAGTGGCAACATGGCTGCTCTGCCAATCCTATTAGCCCTCCCTTGGCCAGCATTCTCAGTTGCAACCACACTTATTTAGTGAACATCCTGAAACAGAGCCTACCTGCTACCATCTTACACCTTGCCGTCCCAGCTGTCCTCTCATTTTGGATGCCAAATACCCTTCAACATCCCTCATCCCTCCCTTTGAAAAGTTCCAGCTCAGATGCTCACTCTCCTAAGACATTATGGCAGGGTCCCCCCTCAGCCCAACCCCACCTCCAGAGCCTGATTTATCCTTCAACCCTTTAGCACTCTGTGTTTCTGTCTCTGCATGTGACAATCTTCTAGGCTAGAATGTAAGACCAAGAGAGGCCGAGTCATCTTTGATACCCCAAAGCACTAACGTGACACTCAGCACACAGAGGGCAGCACATACTGTGGGGACACTGGACTTGGAATGGTAAGAACAGGTTCTCGTCATGACTCAGTCACATGTGGAAGTTCTGATTTCCATCAAGACTCTGGAGAGCATCATGCTAAGTGAAATAAGCCAGTCAGAGAAAGATAAATACCACATGATCTCACTCATTTATGGAATGAACATAAACTCATGAACAGGGACAGATCCAGAGACAGAGAAGCATCGATCAGACTGTCAAACCTTAGAGGGAAGGTAGGGGAGGGTGGAGGTAAGGAGGAGAGATCAACCAAAGGACTTGTATGCATGCATATAAGCCTAACCAAGACACGAACACCAGGGGGTGAGGGCATGAGGGGGAAGCAGAGATAATGGAGGGCTGAGGAGACACATGTAATACCTTAATCAATAAAGAAATTTTTTAAAAAGATTGATCTTTTGCTTCTCAGTCACCTTGTCAATAAAATGATTCTTTAACTTTAGGATATCCAAATGATCAAAAGAGATGATTTGTATGAAAGTTCTCTGGAAAACCAGTATAGCACAAAAAATGTGTAAGACAGTATTATTATTACTAGAATATTTTACTCAATGTGTTTTGATAATTATTAACTCAAACTTATTTTTGTACAAAAGAAATGCGGCTATAAATGATTAATTACTGGCTATAGAAATTAGATGAAACACAAACATCAAAGAGACTTGCTCACTGGTACTATTTCATCTTTTTTTAAGATCACTGCATTGTTTCATTATACTGGGATGTAACATGATAATCAAAGTATTAAAACTGGATTTTAAAATACAATTTTTGGAGTCTTCTGTAAATATGGGCATTAATTTGAATAAACAGCCATTCTATTACACTCATATGCCTAACTAAACGCTCAGTGATACTTTCAACATAAATGTCAATTACATACAATCCATTTTGAAAAAGAACTTTTGTATTATTTTTTTCTTATGATTCACCGATAACAATATACATTCTCATTGACCAATGTAAACGAGCTTATAAATTTCCAGTTCTGTAAGGAGAGAGTTTCAATAGAACCCCCACCCACCCCCCCTACACACACACACACAAATACACACACACACACACACTTAACATCCTGTCCGCATTGCTTCTGAAAAGAAGAGACCCACTGGGCAGCAGGCGGTGTGAAACAGAATGCAGCCTTACCCTGCACTATACAGGGAAGAAAACAGCCAACTGTGAGTTACAAAACAGAACACAATTATCAGCTGCACACTCAAGGGACCTTCGGGGAACACGGAAAGTGCTCCTTAATGACAAACTGCTCGTGTTATCTCAGACCCACTATGAGCACGGCAGGATATATTTAACATTTTAATTTTTTTGTTACCAAAGTAATAAACCTGTTGGCCAGCCGGAAGCCTGGCCATCACAGCGGCTGGTCCAGCAATCAATCCGCCGTGGCTGGGCTCCGCCACAGCCCCTGACACCAATTAGGAAACTGAAACAGGGAGCCCGTGCTACCAGGTTACAGTTTTGCCAATTACAGCGCATCCTGGGTGAGAGCGGCCAATGAACACTGGAGCCCGGGGTCAGGAAGGAGGTGAAAGGCACCTCATGGAACGTGACATAAAAAAGAAAGACTGCAGGAGGGAACGGAGAAAAGAAACAAGACAGGACAGAATCAAACAGACCATTTCATTGTTCACTTGTCAAAGACACGCAGACACTAAGACAAAGGCAAAGGCAACGCGCTTCCCTCGGCCTCCACCCTGGGAGGAACTGCTCATTGGCCCACGCAACTTGGGAGCCAATCATCGCGACACACGACCACAGGACCTGCCGCCTCCAACTGTTCCCCTTTTTTTTCCCGGGATTCGCACGTTGGGCCAGCTCACACAGGGTCTGAACGTCAAAGGCAGGCCATCAATAGACAATATCAAAGTGCTCGGAGGATTGTATTTCAAATCAGGCTCATTATTAGCACACAAACCTTTTCTATTAAAAATTTCCTTTTACATCCTACGAAATTTTAGGGACCACCTTTCAATTTTTTCCCACCTGAATTTCGCTGCCAAACTCTACATTATAGCCTGGCTTATCAAACTCCATAAAATCTATGGACCTCAAAATTTTTCCCGGATCCCTTCATCTAACCAATTTCCAGCCGCAAGGTACCTCCTCTTAATTCCTTTTCATCTCTGGCTTTGAGGGACTCCCAGCCAATCCTTTCTGCTTTGTGCCATCTGAAAATGCTAAAAGCAAAAAAGCATGGCCGACACAAAAAACCCTGCCGAGTATGGAAGTATTGGACTAGAGATGTCACCTTCAGAATCACATACGACCTCATGATCAGTTTCATAAATGTTAAGCCGATTCTGATTTGAGTCCGATGACAATGACAGGGACTCGTGTCCTAAACTTGAAAAGGAGCCCTCGTTTTTCAAAGGGAAAAATGCTATTATTCATTTATCAACTGAGTCCATTTGCTACAGCATATTGCTACAGCACAGGACCTGGCATCAACCTCATTGTGGTGACTCAAATTCAGCTCTGGTGGCGCTCTGTCAGCTCCGCCAGTTCTGAATGAGACCAAGCAATACTAATGCCTTACTCATGCTGTACACATACACATCAGCATGGGAACGATGTATTTCAACAATGAACATTTAAAACATCAGTCAGAACTTATCACAAGTCACTTCTGAAATGTTCTAGGGCCTAAACATAAAGGATATTTTTTTCTCTAGACTGGAGGTTTGGTCTTTGGAATCACCTGGGAGATTTGAAAATGCCGTGGTCCTGGCCACATAGCTCAGTTGGTTAGAGCATCATCCCAATATGCCAAGGCTCGATCTCCAGTCAGGGCACAAACAAGACACAACCAATGAATGCATAAAAAAGTGGAACAACAGATGGATATCTCTCCCCCACCACCACCACCCTCTCTTTTTCTCTGTGTTTCCCTCTCCCACAAATCAGTTTAAAAAAAAATGCTGTGGTCTATCCCCACCCTGCAGGGATGCTGATTTCATTGGTTTGGAGTGATGTCTAAGAACTAAGATTTCCTTTTATTTAATTTTTTAAGAGCCCTATTTTGACTCAGCCACAGATCCCTCCCTGGAAAGATAATGGAGGTCAAAACGCACGACAGTGGAGCCAGTGACCACAGTAATTCAAAGGTTTATTACACTCAGGCCCTGTATGGTGAGGGGAGTTCCTGGACAAGAGAGCCACAGGCAAAGAGCTCTCAGGTCCTTGTGGGGGGAGACAGAACAGTCTGGTGCTGGGATATGCATATAAGACTGGACCATAGCAGTGGGACTTCTGAATTAATGCTGGGAGAGGATGTGTCCAAAGGGCAGAATCGGTTGCTTTGCAGAACTGGCGGTAGCAGAAGTGAGTAAAATGGGGGCATCTGGTGATTTCGACACTTGGCAGATGCTTAAAGGTTTAGCCAAATGTCATTTTGCTGGGAGTGACCGATGGTGTCCAACACTGTATCTCTACAGTAGCCAAGTAGAAAGCCACCATTCTAAAAGTGCTTCTCAAACTCCAGGGTGTGTGAGGATTCCCCTGGAGGTCTTGTTAAAGTGCAGATCCAGCCTTGGGAGGTCCGGGCGGGTGAGAGTCTGCAAGAGGGATAACTGCAAAGAAAACATCCTCCTACTTCCGTTTCCTTCACTGCCACGGTGACCTCGCCTGGGCCAGAAGAACTTCAGAAAGAAAGAGAGGCAGCCTCTGGAAAGTCGAGTTCTGAGTATAACCCTGAATCTAAACTCCGCTGGTCCCGAGGGCCATGATGAAATGGCAAAGGAGAGGCGCTCCAAGCCTCAGGACAGGTATTACTCCGTCCCCAGAATTCAATCATTCACAAATGCCTATTGGCAAAACTATTCAAGGTCTCATGAAATTAGAAAGCTAACAAAATGAGAAGTGCAAGGACCCGAGGCAAGCAGCACATGAGCAAGAGTAAAACCAGTGGAACCAGCATAAACCCCACAAGGCCAGCACTGACTCGTGCAATGACTTGCAAACGTAGGCTGCCACCTCTTAGTGCACTGGGAAGTCATGTCAGTGGGTCACAACCGGCATTTGCAAATGAAAATAATAAAATAGAACACATCACAAGTAATATTATCTCCCATGTTTGCATTCACCTATGTGTGTGCATTGGGTCATCATGTAAAATTATTAAATTATGGGTCACAATTTTTAAAAATTGTAAGTATCTGCCTATACCAAAAAGAAACATATTTCACCTGAATAAGTAATGCTCACAATTAAACCAAGAGTGGACATTTATACCAAAGAGGCGGTATGGCCGTGTGGCCCAGAGCACAGGCCTGCTGCCAAACTTACCGCAATAACTCTGGGTAAACTGTTTAAGTTCTCTAAACCTGAGTTATTCCTATCACAGAGATATGACCACCTCATGCCGTGGCAATATAACATGTATGCAGAGTTCCTGGCATGGTGCCCGGCGTTGAGAACTTGCTCTAGTCTTTATTATCACTGCTGACTAGTCAATACAGGTCTGATGTGTTTCTTCTCCATTATTTCAACAGTAAAATACTCAAGAGAGGTTACGATCACTCATGTGTGAGCAAAGGACTGCGGCTACTACATAAGTAAAAACGGAGGAACTCGTCTAATTCTGGAAGAATCCATGTGAAGTAAAGAGCTTGCAAGATGGAAGGAAGAGCAGTGTACTCTCGGAAATGCCACAAACGCAGCCAGGAAAGGGAGTGCGGGTCAAGGGAGGCACAAATAGGGTTTTCCCACCAGGACGCCTGGATCTCTTCCCCCAGCTCTCCCGCTAGCTGCCCCAGCGGTTCCGGCTCTGGCCCACACAGTATGGAGGGCCTTCCCCTTCACTGTGCCCTGCTTCCCAGTCCCATTCAAACTGTGAGGAACCACATGCTGGGTTCTTAAGAACCAGTTATTAATTAGAAGCCCTAGATAGCTGGACAGCACTTGTTCAATGGAAAGGGGATGTGGATAAGCACTACATTTGCTTTCCCAATCGGTCTCCATGAAACCTGCTCAAGTTATCCTGGATACAACTGTCTCCCTGGAAGAGCGCTCAGTGTGCTGGCTTCTCATCGGTGGCATGACACTTCTAGTGCTAGCTGTGGGACTCACGGTTTCTATTAGGCTAACTAAACACAGTTTGGTGGCCATTGTCAAGAAAATTGGAATTGCTCAGGCATGGCAGCAGTTACTGATGTCATTTGTTTGGAAGCCTTGTGATTTAGTGAGTCACTAGCAATTGTTAAGCAAGTAATTAAACTATAAAGCCAAGACCTGTGATTTTCAGTCTTTTCAAGGCAATAATCATCAAAATTCCAAGTACCATTTAACTGATTCCCTTCTAAACATGTTGGCAACGTTTATGTTGATGTCATTCATCCAGTTGTGTGGTTTAAGAAAAGTAGATTATGGCCTTTACAGGTATTTAATGCTGCTCAACTACTTTGTTAAATAGGAGAGGTTAAAAGGAAACCCTCACAAAAATTATTTAATGACAAGTGGACACAAAAAGACTTGGGTTTGATCATGGATATGGCTATTTTAGGTTTAATAACAAAAGCCCTATTTTTAGGAATGAAATACTAAAATAACCGGACTATTGTTCATCTAACCTTTTCCAAACATAAGAATGCATTATATAAATTTCACAATTCCTTTAAGTGTCCTTAAAATTACTAGCAATTTAGTCTATGATTCATATACCACACTAACTGCATGCAAATTTTTACTCTGCATCTCAATTATACCTTAATATTATGGGGGCTGAAATACATTAAATAAATCATATTTCATGGACTCCTGGTAAAGTAATAATACTTATGTGCATTTCAGAAGAAATTGACTGCATTATAAATGTATTCATAATGTCATTACCTGCCTTTCCACACTGACTTAAACATTAGGCAGCAGTGCCAACTTACAAAAGCTTCCAGCAAATCTTAGGCTTATTCTGAGCTGGCAATTAGCTGTGTCAGTTAATCTAATCCAAAATTTACAAATAGCAACTCACCCAATACATGAATTGGCTCCTAAAGTTAGTGAACACTGTTACTGATTAAGACTGAATATGATGGCTATGTGGCTAGTATTTCTGCACTGTGCTACATAAAGAGACTGACTGCTCTTTCATTTGTCAAAGGACATCATCTTTTTGAAGTACCTTATTAGTGTAAGATGCTTTACTTACAAACATACCGCCATTAAAAAAATTATTTCATTAAAAATCTGTATGACTTCCAAGCAACAAGAGTGGTGTAATAAAATGACAGAAATTTAAAAAAAAACTCCTAGCAAATATCTAGCAACTAAAGAAAATTTGTAATATATTAGATACCTGCCAAACACAGCTATTTTCTATCTTTCTTATCCTTAAATATTACATAGTTGTAATTTTTAAAAATTAATTGGTTTTTTGAGAGAGATGAAGGGAGAGGTAGAGAGAAACAATGACATGAGAGAGAATCATCTTGCCTTCTCCCTACCAGGAATCAAGGCTGCAAACTGGGCATGTGCCCTAACTGGGAATTGAGCTGGCAACCTCTTAGTGCACTGGATAATGCCCAGCTATCTGATCCACACAGGCCAGGGCCATAATTGTATTTTTGTTAAATATCTCTTCCTAACAACTTACACAGTATCTGCAAGTATATTATCTATATATATAAAACCCTAATATGCAACAGACTGAATAGTGGAACAACAACGGTTGCTATGACATGTGCTGACCACAGGGGTGCGTGCAGAACATGGTGAGCATCAGCAGCAGGCAGCAGAGCATAGAACATGGAGAGTGTTAGCCACGGTGGAATGGTAAAGCAGGCAAGCAGGGGCGCCAGACCAAGGCGGGTCGCTGGTCACTATCAACCGGGTGAGCCTCTGGCAGTTACTGAAAATTCTTTGCTCCCACACACTGCAGTCTGGCTGGGCCCTTGCACCTGTTGCCTGCACCGGCCCCACTAGCACTGGCTACTGGCCCAGGCACCAGCCCCATAACTCAGCACTGTCAGTGGGTGTGAGCAGCGGCTGCTGGCCCCTCTCAAGGGGTGATCAGGCTGACAGCCACCTCTGGTACCCACTGGCGGTGCCAGCCCCACCCACACCTGCTGCTGGTACTGGAGCTTCAGCTCGCACCCGCTGCTTGCACCCAGCACCGGTCCACATCGCTCAGTGCTATCAGCAGGTGTGAGCAGTGGCTGCTGGCCCCAATGGCCCCTGAGGGCTTCTCCACCTCCCCCTGTTCCTGAGGAGCAATCAGGGCAGCAGCAGACACACACTGTTGACAGTGCCAACTCTGCCTGCACTGCTGCTGGCACCAGCCCCCATCACTCCATGCAGTCAGGGGTGTGAGCAGAGCCAGTACCATCAGCGCGTGGGAGCAGTGATGGTGGGAGCAGGCTGCCGGCAGACAGGTTAACGGAGGCCGCTGTGGAAGGGGCAAGGTGGGGAACGGAGGATGAGCCAAGACCTGCCTCCGTGCCCATGGCACCCTCACAGACCTCAGTTCCTTTCAAGGTGCACGAATTCATGCACGGGGCTCCTAGTCTCATATAATGTTCTTGATCATTCTGTGAAGTAGATAACATGGCTATTAATCATTTCCATTTGACAGATGGAAATACTAAATAAAGCTCTTGGGGGTTAAATGAGTTGTCCAAGGATATAAAGCTAGTAAGAGCCGAAACCGGTTTGGCTCAGTGGATAGAACTTTGGTCTGCGGACTGAAAGGACCCAGGTTCGATTCTGGTCAAGGGCATGTACATTGGTTGTGGGTCATTCCCAGTAGGGGGTGTGCAAGAGGCAGTTGGTCGATGTTTCTCTCTCATCCATGTTTCTAGCTCTCTATCCCTCTCCCTTCCTCTCTGTAAAAAAAAAATTAATAAAATATATTTAAAATTTTTTAAAAAGAAGCTAATAAGAGCAAGGATTCACACACTCCTTTTCTAATTCTGATGTAAACAATTTGAGTAACTCATAAAGAAATGACAAATATACACAATGCGTAACTTAGAAATAGGCTGTTCTAAAAGGTCATTTGGAAATTGGTTTTGAGAAACCAATATACTGACCAGTCAAGTTCTTATCTAATTCATAATACAGCTAAACTGTAGTACCATAAAAACTGCTTGATCCTAAATAACTTAACCATCTCGAGAACACTGTCTCTAAGCAAGCACACATGTTGGCTGGAAGCAGGAATCCATGAAGCTGGCTCCACGGGCCAGAGTGACCAGGCTTCCCCACTGTGTTCTCACACATTGTCTCCAACGAGGTCCCTCTGCAGATGGAAAGCTTAAATTGCTGAGCCCTGGGGAGAAAGGAAGTGTCCCAAAGAGGAGCTGCAACTGTGAGAACTACAACCACTGTTGCCCTGCGAATGTGTGAGGAGTTGGGGGAGTGTGTGTGTGTGTGTGTGTGTGTGTGTGTGTGTGTGTGTGTTGGGGGGGGGGGGGGCCTGAGGAAAGCTGGTAGACACCATCACCGCTCTCCCAATGTGTGTAAGAGTGTGTTCCACTGGGAGATCCAGAAAACTGGGCAGAATCCACTTTGCATCTCTCACAAAGAAAACAGAGTATTTGCTAATGTGGCAGAGAATATAATAACCAAACACACCAGAGCTTAATGAGATGAGGCTTGACAAAAAGCTTTAAATCCACATAGCTTTAAATAATAACTATTCAGTCACTCAAACATTGAGTTCTTTGAATAAACAGGGACATTTAGAGAAGAGGAATGAAGAGGTTGTATTGAAGCATCAAAGCCAAGAACATGGAGGAAAAAACCTTGAAATCGCCTAATAAATTAGAAAAAGAAAGCCTGAACCACATATAGGAAAAATGAGTGTGTGGTATTCCCATTTATATTAATTGTCATCATATTTTTTTCTATGATT
Source organism: Vespertilio murinus (assembly GCA_963924515.1). Taxonomy (NCBI): domain Eukaryota; kingdom Metazoa; phylum Chordata; class Mammalia; order Chiroptera; family Vespertilionidae; genus Vespertilio; species Vespertilio murinus. The sequence goes on along the minus strand of OZ004712.1, from coordinate 53,901,208 downwards.
CAAAGTGATTAATTCAAACTCTTTCCCCTGAGCCCATCAGGTAATAAACAGTCCCTATGGTCACATTCTCTTTTGAGGAAAACTATTAAGCACACAGCTGCATAAATGTATCACACTGAAAACTGCCTCCTCTAAGGAGCTAGCTATCTACAAGGTGTGAGTGATAGAAGGCAAAAACGTAATACATTTGTCACTCCCATTAGCAATATTAGTGCTAATGAGAAAGTACATGAATGAGAACATACACCTCTTAATTTCAATGTGTTACAAATAAAGACTAGATTAGTCACAGCTACTCAGATTAAATTTTAGCACTTAACACTGTAATACTACACGAGGCAATGCTTATGGTGGCTTTGCAGCACAATTTCAGCTATTTAATTACGGTTTTCAAACCATTTAACACCTCTCGGCACACAGAAGCTAGATGTATATGTATGTATGTATGTATGTAGTTGGTTCAATATTTGGGGTGTAACTCAATTAGCTGGCGTCCCTGGGAAATAAAGTGCATTTTCTATCTAACCCAGGCTTATCCCTTCATGCATCCTAAATCCCTGATTACACTGGTGGCCCTCTGTAAGGGAAACCTTTCCCCAGAGTATCTCATTTCCCTGTATCCTTACAGGCAAATGGACGGAAAGGCATGAAGTGATTCTGTGTTTTCTGTTTTATGGATGAATTGAGACCACCCGAGGGCACATTCACACTGAGGTACTGTAATACAGTTCCCACTTTTTAGATTTGGTCTCGTCCTTTAGCGCCAGGCTGCTGCTAGCAGCCATTTCCCCTGGTTACCGTGACAGCTTCTAATAGACACAGACCCCATTATTTATGTCTTTCAAAGAGTTTGTTGCATTTTCCATGGACTGTCTGGGGCAGAGGGAGAATAACCAAATTTGTAAAGAAATATATTAAATGGGTATCATCTCTTCCACCACAACCTCATCTCCTCTCTCTCTCTCCTCCCTCAATGACCTACAACCTTCCGCCTTTACCCATCAATTGCCCACTTCCTGGTGATGTTGGGTTCCCTATGTGCCTAGAGCAACCATGGGCAAACTATGGCCCGTGGGCCGGATCCGGCCCATTCGGCTCTTCTATCTGGCCCTCGGAGCCAAAAGAGCGGAGGGCTCTCTTGCTCTCCCCTCCACTCCTTCACCAGCAGCCCAAGATGAGAGTGCCAGCATGGTCAGGTTGCTTTTGTTCCGGCCCTCCGGTCCAGTTTAAGAACCCATTGTGGCCCTCGAGTCAAAAGTTTGCCCACCCCTGGTCTAGAGACACCAAAAATTAGAAACTCATTACTGTTCTTTTCAATTACACCATCTCCCCTGCTTTTCCAACTGTTCTTTGGCCAACTCTCTGGTGGTGGGCAGAGATGGGGGTGGGAGAGGGTGATCAGACAGGGCAGGGATCTGGTCAAGGAGGCATGAGATACTTATAAAAAGAACAGGACAAGGAGGGAGATGGTCAAGAACAGCTCTGGGCTCCCCATCTCCACCTATGAAATGTTTGCGGAGATCTGCCAATCCTTCCTAATATTGCCAAAAATAAGTACAGGAATAGTTAACTATAGAAATTTAATGAGCATAGAAATCACTGTTTACAAAGCACTTTCACATATCTCTTTGAATTCTCAAAATAGCCCTCTAAAGTACCTATGCTCATTTGAATGAGGAGAAAATAGACTAAGAAAGACTGACTCGTGGCCAAAGCAACGTGTTTGAAGAGCAGGAGAACTAGGGAGCAAATCACCCCAAGACATATGATTTCCTGAAGTGGCTCCTCTGGATCCCTATAACAACTCTAGGCCTGCATTTGTTGACTGGAACTGTTCACGAGGTGTACAGGTCTTTCTAGAAGAGAGACGGTGGGCAGGAGCAAAAGGCTTTTACATTTGTTAGAGGGCATCCTTACAGCGACTAGTTGATCATCCCAGATACAGATGAGAACAAGCATTGAAATAAATTATTTATGATGTGCAACAGTTTAATGGAGTATAAAATAGATTCCTCTTTTCACAGTTAGTAAAAGTTGTGGGGTTCTGGCTGTTGTAGCCTGTGTCCTGCTCATCCAGATTTTTGACAGAAGCATCAATTTCCTAAATTGTTCTCTAACTACGAGGTAAGAAAGAAAGAAAATTACTCACAGTGTTAATAACTGCAATTCTCAGAAGCTACTAAGAATCCACTATAATTTCACATCATTGAGTCCCATGGCTTTATACATCCAAAGAATTTTTAGATACTTTCTCCTGTGTGTTTCTGATATTTAAAAAAAGGATATCTCTATGAAATACAATAAAGAGCCAAAAATGGTACAATGGGATCTAGACTGGTGTTGTAGACTTGAAAATACTGTATAACAACAACCCTAAACAAGGAGAGAAAAATATAAGACACAAATGTCCAATGAAAAGGTAAACATTTTCATTATGAAGTAATCTTCCTCATAATGAAAACAGGAAGAGTTAGTTCAACAAAGTCTTGAGCTATTGGTGAACATCAATAATAACAAATTATTGTTATTTATTAATAGCAAAATCCAATACTAGGTATTTAATTGACTGCAAGGTTTGCAAAACACCCAACCATGCAAAAATAATAGAGTTTGGTAGCAAATAAGAGAAGGTAGTCAAGCAAACAATGAGAAAAGAAAAGAGAAAGAAAAAGGAATAAGCATAAATAGATCCTTTAAAGAATAAACTACGCAGTGTCTAAAGTAATACTCAAAGCATAAAAATCCTTATTTACACATACATTGCAAATACTGCATAAAGATATTTTAATGAACAAAGAATAACAAAGGGGCTTGACTATTAAATGAAGAGATTAATGTTCATTTTGATGAATCATACTAATAAAAAATCTTGAAAATTAATAAGTATAACTGGGAAATTGCCTTGACAAATATTTTGTCAAGTGTAAATCTACAATAATTTTACAAGTATGGCATTGGTTCAAAAATTTATTAATATAGCCCTGATTGGTATGGTTTAGTGCTTAGAGTGTTGGCCCGTGCACCGAAGGTCATAGGTCCAATTACCAGTCAAGGGCACATATCTGGGTTGTAGGTTCAATCTTTCTCTCTCCCTTCCTCTCCCTTCCTCCTATGCACTCTCTCTAAAAAATTAATGGGAAAAAATATTCTCTAGTGAGGACTAACAAAGAATTGGTAAATATACCTAAGTGAACAGAATTCAAAGATCAGAAATACTTTAAATTTGCATTAGAACTTGGTTTAAAATAACCAAGAGACTTCGATAATGATAAAACTGTCTAGAAAACCTAGGTGTGATAAAATATGTCAAATAAATATAACTGAATAAAAATTTACACGTACAAGCATCTATCTTTCTACACACACACACACACACACACACACACACACACACACACATCAATGGGGTTGCCAAGCACTAAAATGAATTCCTATTCTCTATTAAACTCCACACTTCTTTACTTCAAGAGTGATATATAAGAAGCAAGAGAAGGGAAAAGGTAAAAGAGCAAACTGGAAATATAACATTAATATGAAGAATAGGCACTCACTTATATAATACCAATTTAAGCATACTTAACAAATAAAATTTGGTTTTAAAAGAACTTTCAACAAGAAATATTAAGCCACTTTAGATAAATATTGAAGATCAATTAAATGTACTTGGCACACAAAAGGTGTTCATAGATTTTCTGAATTGTGTTTGAAAACAACAGCACAATCTACATCAAGAAACACCAACCCTAACCAGTTTGGCCCAGTGGATAGAGCCTCAGCCTGCGGACTGAAAGATCCCAGGTTCGATTCTGGTCAAGGGCATGTACCTTGGTTGCGGGCACATCCCCAGTAGGAGGTGTGCAGGAGGCAGCTGATTGATGTTTCTCTCTCATGGATGTTTCTAACTCTCTATCCCTCTCCCTTCTTCTCTGTAAAAAAATCAATAAAATATATACTTTTTTAAAAGAAAGAAACACCAGTTAGCAATTATACTAATAAACACTGCTGATTCTATGAAGCATATCTTCAGAGGGCAGATTCACAAAGGCCATATAAACATTTTTATGGAAAACAATAAACAAAACCATCTGTAGCCACAACTCTCCACACATCTACTTAATAATTATAAACTGGATAAAAACTAGACATATTATGTCCAACATTAAAAAATAATGCTGATGTTTACTATGTTTGGTCTTGATAAGATATCGTCATTAAACTATAGGGGAATAATTTAACTAAAAACTTTAGTGATTTGGTGAAAATAAGACCCTGGCACAGAGTAGGCACTAATTAAATACTTGTTGAGAAAATCAGTCCTTTTAGACAACAGGAATACCATGAGTAACTGGTCTTCAGAGATGTTGCATTTTTTTACAAATTGAAGGTAAGACCCTCCACAGCAAAAAAAATTATTACTTGCTTTATTGCAAGAGTTGCTCTACTGTGGTGGTCTGGAACCGACCCCCAATACCTCCACAGTCTGCCTGCACGAGGCCTTGAGTGCCAGTCTTCTTGTGACCTTGCTCAAAGGATTAAGCTCCATTGAAATTGAACCCTCATGTCACTTGGCACTTCACCCAGTTGGAAATGGCAAATTTTAAGTCTTTTATTGTTACAGGTCACTAAGAGTTAACTCCAAGAATTCCTATCCAAAAATTATTTGTCTCATATGCAAACTTATAAATATACAGAGAGAGTAAAAATTGGTATATATCAATCAGATTGAGATCCAAGAAATAGGATTTTATTTAATGCAAAGTTATATTTCTATCACTGCACTTAGAGTCTGTTATATTCATCAAATGAATAAATGAATGAGTGAACATTATGTGTTTAGGTAAAGTCTTTAATAAGAAATACCTAAATTTTATTATTTATTTTATTGTTTGTTTTTTAATGTTCAAATACACAGTAACTTTTATCCCATCCTGAAACTTTTGCCAAGCCACTACATTTTATCTGTTTTTTTATTGTTCCAAAGAGTATGTGAGTCAGCATTTTTTTTGCCAAAAAACCATAAACTTTTACTCATTCTCAAGAACTAGTGAGTATTCATTTATAAGACAGACGACTCTGTCAAAACACTAGAAAATCTAATGAAGGCTATTGCTATTTTAAAATAAATGATTTTTAAAGAAAATAGACTAAAGGATACCCTAATAAAATAACTTCCCTATAAGTATAGCTAATCACAACTAAAGACTTAATTATGTGTTATCAAAGTTGAAGGCATAACTTCATTAATCACAAATTAAATTAAATAAACCATGTAACACAATCAAAAACAAAAGGTATAATATCTCAGTGTGTAAGTACACCAATTTGGCTTTTATATCAATTTCTTTTTCTTCTTAATAAAGAAAATTCAATCACATATTTTTTTAATATATTTATTGATTTAAGAGAAACATCGAATTGTTGTTCCATTTATTGACACACTCATTGGTTGCTTCTTGTGCATGCCTTGACTAGAGATTAAATTTGTAACTTTAGTGTATTGGGATGATGCTCTAACTGAGGTATCTGGCCAGGGTCAGAAAAATTCAATCACATCTTGACTTTCTTTTAAAACTGTGTACAAAAAGTTTCGGGAAAGAAAACAAAAACTTAATGGCCACCAAGAATGAAAAATAAAAAAGAACCGCTGCTGTAGAGCCCATGATCACCAGAAAACACAGATATTTACATTATGATTCATAACAATAGCAAAATTACAGTTATGAAGTAGCAATCAAAATAATTTTATGGTTGGGAGTCACCACAACATGAGGAACTGCATTAAAGGGTCGAGGCATTAGAAAGGTTGCAAACCACTGCGTTAGAGGGAGACTTTGAAAAAGGGCAGTTCTAGTAGAATAAATATTACAGTTTCCACAGGAGTCTCCTTTAGAAGGAATAACTCAAAATGTGTGATTTTATTTTGTGTTTACATAATTCTCAATAAATTTAGTCACACTTCTGCAGGCAAAAATGGGTTAATAGCAGAGACTCTTTGGTGTTCATATGACCAATAATGATCCCATATTCAAAGAGGAAAATCAGCCACTGAAGCTCAAATAACATATGTGTATACTCAAAATAATGTATACAAAAATTTTTCCTCCATTACACAACTGACAATTGACTTTCTCACAGCTAAAACTTTAAAATGGCAAAAGAGATTTTGAAGACATTTTCTGTAATTAAAAATGGCTGTTTAGATGCAGAGAGATAATTTCTCAAGTATAATATTGCTTTTCACTTTTCAAAGATTCAAATGAAAGAGAAATGTGTTGAAATCAAGTAATTAGAATTCCATTTGGTCCATCACCCCTTTTCAAATGTATTTAAAGAGTCTAGATTTTACTGACAACTTTTTAATCACCGCAATATCTGGGAAAATATAGTACTCGGGTGCTTACAAATGAATATATATAATCAAACATCAATACATGCGGGCTCTCAGAATAGAGAACCCAGAAGTAAACCCATGCCTTTATGCTCAATTTATATTTTCCAAAGGAGGAAGAACAGACAATGAGATAAAGATAGTCTAGTCAATAAATGGTGCTGGGAAAATCGGATAGATACATGCAAAAAAACACAAAAACAGAAACTAGATGATCTTTTTATACCATAAAAAGATAATGCCAGTAAACCCAAAATGGATTAAAGACTTAAATGTTAGACTCAAAACCATGAAAATGCTAAAAGAAAACATGGGCAATAAAATCTGAGACATTACTCATAGCAATAATTTTTCTGATACACCTCCTCAGCAAGAAGACAAAAAACATAAACAAATGGGACTATATCAAACTAAAACCATCTTGCAGATCAAAGGAAACCATCAGCAAAATGAAAAGAGCAAAGAGAATCTACTGAATGGGAGAAGATATTTGGCAATGATACATCAGAAAAGGGTTAATATCCAAAATTTATAGAGAAATTATACAACTCAACATCAAAAGAACAAACAATCCTAATTAAAAAAATGGGCAGTGGACCTGAATAGACACTTCTCCAAAGAGACATACAGATGGCCAATAGACATAAAGTGTTAAACATCACTAATCTTCAGAGAAGTGCAAATTAAAACCACAATGAGATATCACCTAACATCTGTCAGAATGGCCATCAAAAAGGGAACCCCGGTGTACTGTTGGTGGGAACATAGACTGTGGAAAACAGTATGGAGTTACCTCAAAAAATTTAAAAATGGAATTGCTATTTGACCAGCAATCCCACTCCTGGGAATATATCCTAAGAAACCCAAAACACCAATCAGAAAGAATATATGCATCCTTGTGTTCACAGCAGCATTATTTACCATAGCCAAGATCTGTAAACAGCCTGTGTGCCCATCAGTAGATAAGTGGATAAAAAAGACTTGGTACATTTACACATTGGAATACTATGGGATATAAAAAAGAAGGAACTCTTGCCCTTTGGAACAGCATGAATGGACTTGGAGAGTATTACTCTAAGTGAAATAAGCCAGTCAGAGAAAGGCAAATATCACATAATCTCACTCACATGTGGAATCAAATGAACAAAATAAACTGAGGAACATAAAGAGACCAGGCAAAGATACATTGGACAGACTGACAAACCTCAGGTGGGCCAAAACCAGTTTGGCTCGGTGGATAGAGCGTCGGCCTGCGGACTGAAGGGTCCCGGGTTCGATTCCGGTCAAGGGCATGTACCTTGGTTGCGGGCACGTCCCCAGTGGGGGGTGTGCAAGAGGCAGCTGATCGATGATTCTCTCTCATCGATGTTTCTAACTCTCTATCCCTTTCTCTTCCTCTCTGTGAAAAATCAATAAAAATATATTAAAAAAAAAAAAAAAAAACCCTCAGGTGGGAAGTGGGGAGGGGCTGGAAGAGATTAACCAAAGAATATATATGCACAGATGCATAGCCCATAGACACAATAATGTGGCAAAGGCCTGGGAAGGGGGAGGGGGCAAAGTGGGGGGTAAATGGGAGTCATCCCTAACTGTCAACAATAAAAAACACAATGAGACAGCACTTCACACCTGTCTGATAGTGCTGGGAGGATGCAGAGAAAAGGGAACCCTGGCTTACTGCTGGTGGGAATGCAGACTGGTGCAGCCGCTGCGGAAAGCAGTATGGAGCTTCCTCAAATATTTAAAATGGAACTGCCTTAGGATCCAGTGATCTCACTTCCGGAAATATATCTGAACAAACCCAAAACACTAATTCAAAAGAATATATGCACCCTTATATTCACTGCAGTGTTATTTATAACAACCAAGGGCCTATCAGACAACATAATGACAGCTGCCAGAGGAGAGGGTGGTTATGGGAGCTAGGTGAAAAGGTGAAAGGATTGAGAAAACAAACAAACAAACAAACAAACAAACATAAACAGAAGAAAACAAAAAACTCAGAGACACACATAAAAGTACGGTAATTACTAAAGAGAACGCCCTGAGGGGAAGGTAGAAGAGGCAAAGCAGGGATAAATGGAGATGGAAGGAGACTTGACCTGGGGTGCTGGGCACACAATACAATATAAAGATGGTGTATTATGGAATTGTACACCTAAAGCCTATATAATTTTAATAACCAATGTCAGTCCAATTAAAAAATTTTAAAGAGGCCTCTCTCACCTATCTGACTACAGAAGAAAGAAAATTTGTGATTGCTCCTCCCCCACCAAGAATTGTAATTTCTAAGCTTTGAACCAGGAGTATCTAAGTTGCCTGTAAGTGAGATCAGGCCATCGACTTAGTTTCATGAGTTCACAGCACAGGCATCAGTGCGTGGTCTCACTTACCATCACAGCCACTCAAGGAAAACTCTCAGTGATGGTGTTCTTGGACTTGGGAATGTAAATTCTAATCGAGAAGCTCTGTCTGAGATAAAGATGGCATTTCCCACTATCTAGTAAGTTAGGAGTGTCACTAATATGAGAGAAGAATTTCAAGAATGTCTTTGCTTCTGATCTAAATACCAATTTCCAAACAAGTTCTGGAAGTAGCTATCTATCCATTTTTAAAGACTAGATATTTTTTGAATCCTGCTTTGGAAAAGATTGGGGAATTTTTTCTGTTATTCCCTTTCCCACTTTCTTTCCTTTCTTCCTCTACATGGTAACACATCATAATAAAGAATGACAGTGCGTTTGCCACCAATTAAAAAAAAAAGTCAATATGATTTTAATCACAAAGGAGTTGTCAAGAAATGTTAAATATCTAAACACTTCTTAAGCTGGCTTTACACTGAAAAGCTCAACTATCAGTTTTGAAGGCCATGTGACTTTCTCTGGCAGATTGAAAACTCCTCATAATATCCATGTCATCTTTACCTATAGCAAGGCCTCTTATGATTAGCAGGACTCATTATCATCCTAGCGGAAAAAGAAAATGTTTTTCTAGCTTCCCTTGATGGTGGTTGTGGACAGGTAGGTGAGTTCTGACCATCAGAATGTGAGGGGACGTGATATGTGCACCTTCCAAGATTCATCCTCAAAGGGGCTATACCCCAACTTCTCTCTTCACCCCACTCAGTCCTGTAGTCTGGAACTAGGAACTGAGATCTGAAAATATGCTTTCCTGGATCCTATGGATGAGCACTAACCACAAACACATAATAACATAAAGTTTAAAATTATGAGTTTCATCTTTTAAAGACTTATTTATTTGCCTAAGTAGTTTAACAGTAAATGTTAAGAACACAAAAAATGTGTCAGATGTCCTCTAGAAATTGAAAATATATTTCCCCAATTCAGTCAACCAGTTCAAAATGCTAAATAGTTCATTTTTAAAAAAATCTAGAATAATAAATAAATGACCTCATCTAGTGTCAATATTTCAAACAAATAATTAAAAAAAAAAAATACCCAGACCCTAGAGTTAATCAAATATGACTTAAGATCTTTGAAAATGAAATTATTTTATTCCAAAGTACTAAGAAAAGGATATAGGAAAAAAAGTATCTCCAAAATGATCTAAAAGCGTTGTGTGTAAGTATTGATATTGTGAGGCATAAAAGTCATTCTAGAGAATCACAGAATAGTTAAAACAACATTTTATTTTTTTAAAAAGATTAAAAGAAACAAGTCAAAAGCCCTGGCCCCCTCCAATCATCAGCTGTATAAACTTAATCATACTGGCTTTCCTCCTGGAAGTTCACAATTTGATTCAGGAGCAGTTAAGTTGCCAGCTACTCCTAATATGGGGTAATATGTGGTCCCACCTACTCCACGGTGCTATTGTAGACATAAAATATGGAAAACCCCCACACATAATAAGTAGATTTGAATAAATAAGATCCTTTACAAATACAAGGAACTATTATCAAGTAGCTATGTATACACATTCAAGTGTACTTTGGCTTTCATGTTTAAAGAGTAAAGAAAGTCACTTATTTTTTAAATATATGTCATTGTAAATATTCATATTTGAAAGTCTAATAAAGATTTCCTCTCACCTGCTGTTGACATTTCTCCCTCACAACTAAATAAACAAGCCTAATATTTACCCATGTAATACAAAAATGACATGTACCCAATAAAACATTTTTCATCTGATAGCCTGAGAATAACATCGATTCCATGATTGATCATAAAACAGCGTGAAAGACAGTCAGCCAATGGACAATGCAAGCACAGAGCAGAAGAAGGCCTATAGTGAGGTCAGGGGGGGCTAAGAACCCCCACAATTTTTTTAAATTAAAATTTTTACTAAATAATATGTTTTTTAATTAAACTATTTTAGAATAGGTCCCAGATAGTACATTAAATGCCGTCAATTGTGTTGTGCTCTATAGTATCTCAATTTTGTTAAAATTATATCCGAGAGAATGAAAACCATTTGTCTACATTTAAAATTCCTCATTTCTACAACTCAATATTTTTCCTGATGCATTTTAAATGCCCTAGTAAAAATTATTTTGAAAAGAAACCATTAAAGGTATGCTAATGACTCTGAATTGTGACAGATGCTGTGGAAACAGGCCTGTTGGCTGAGGCACAGCCCCATTAACTATCCATCATAAAGTGCTCTGAATTTGCTCATTTATTACTGCTGCATTGCTCAAGGGGGAGAGAAACAGCAAGAGTTTCTCTTTCTGAGGCAAAAAGTCATAAGCCACTCACTTATTCTAATGTCACGATCCCCACTGTTTATCTGCATGATAATTAGGAAAATCAGAAGTAGTAAGATATTGTTTTACCAATGTAATTGGATTTAAACCGCTGAAAAGGCCAAGGAGAAAGTTCCATGCGCTCGGGAGCTTGGTGGGTCTCCAACACCTGACACAAGTGCAAGCAGACCAAGTCCTAAATTTCCTAGGAATAAAGCAAGGGGTGGAAAAATAAAAATAAAAAGCAAAAGGTGGAAATCCTAGAGGTACAGGGGGAAGAAGAGGATGATTTGGAAAGAGGGAATGGAAACACACCATTTCTCCAAGATTCTTCTGTCTGTAGCCCATGTAGGGTGTTTGTTGATCATGCATTTTGAGGAGAAACAAAGAAAGAAATCCAGCCACTGTGAGAACTGAGCAATACAGCGTGACATTTTTCAAAGTGAGTGCACACATTAGCCCACTGGGTCCCACTGAGATGGAGGAAGATGCCATACTGATTTTGGAAAAGAGGAAACTGAAACTCAGACAATGGGAGGTGACTGGCTGCATCTCACAAGCTGGTGAGTTGAAGAGCCTAGAAGTCGGTTTCTGAGGCCGGAGCTTTTCTCAGACCAAGTAAGAATGAAGTGGCAGCAAGAGGGCAAAAAGCAGGAGAAAGGAGGGTGTGGATAGCTTCTTTAAATCCTAACAAAAAATATGAAGAATATGACTGGTGTATGACATGTTTAGTACAGATTTTATAATTGCACTAGAGGTCCAGTGCACAAAATTGGTGCACAGTTAGGATCCCTAGGCCTGGCCGGCTACCAGGGCTGATCTGCAGAGCGACCAGCGGAGCCATCATGGCCCCGCTCCCCCTCTCACTGGCACCCACCTTTGCCAGCCCGGCCCTCCACCACCACTGCTGCCTCTCTCTGCAAGGTGACCAATGGGGGATCTGGGGAGAAGGGGCCCGCTGGCAACCACTTTGGCTGGCCTTGCAGGCTAGTGGCTGCTCCTGCATTGAACGCCTGCCCCCTGATGGTCAGTGCACATCATAGCAACCAGTCATTCTACCATTTGGTCTATTTGCATATTAGGCTTTTATTATACAGGATAATGTGGTAGAAGTTTGAAAATCAATGCAGGCACTGAGGCCTTTGCACACTAACAAACAGCTTGCTAGGCTCACATCAAAGTCATCTAACCACAGACAGGGCTCCCAACACCAGTAAGAGAAGGATGCCTCCCTTCTCTCATGCATCTGCCATGCACAATGAGAGCTTAGAGAATCATGTTTTTTAAAAACAAAAAACTTGCCCAGGTCCCACCCTGTAAGCCTGAGTCCACTGAGGACTCTGGTGACCAGCTAGACTTGGGGACCTCCGCCCTAGAATCACAGCTTTTCCATATCTACCTGCACCCAAGGTGGACAGAGGAAAAGAGGCTGGGGCAAGATTCAGAGCTTTAAAATCAGCTATAGATTTCACAAGAGCAAGTGAAGGACAGGAAAGTGTAGCCAAGGATTAAACAATAAACAATCCTGTCCAGGAAAGTAATATCAAGCCTAGGGGATTTTTAACTACAGAAAAGAAAGCACTCAAGATAGCCCTAAATGGATAGATGGGAAGTTCACTTTCATAGGAAATACAATAAACTTGTGCCTTATAGACTTTGCTGAGCATAAGTGTCTGACAAAAAAGTGTTATAATACCCTAGGCTCAAAAGTCTGTATTAACAATTTGCCATTGAAGTCTAAAACCAAATGCTCATTACTCACAAAAAGATTCCAAGAGGCCACCTTTGCAACAGGAGTTGACCTCCGGGCACTAAAGAATAATGATAACAGGGGAGGTGACGGTAAAATACTGCACCTCTAGAAAGACCTTTGAAGTATTCAAAAGAGGTCTCTTATAGCCTTCTATAAAGTAGAAGTCAATGTACCCATTATTTACTTATTTTAGAGCCATGTGGTAATAAACTCAACCTTATATTCAGTACCTCCCTTCATTATACCAAATGGACAGCGAAAAGGACTATTTAAATGGCAAGTGCTTCCTTCAAAGGTCAAAGCCCATGAACTAATGTCAACTAGCCTCTTCATCAAGAAAATCTGTCAGAGACACCTAGTCTATTAAAGAACTTTATAGTCCTCTACCCAACTTTTTTAACAGCCTTGCTAGTGATTATCACCTTCTCAAGTGCTCTGAGTTTATAATATATTGCCAGGTGTTCAAGTTTAGTGAAGAAACTGACCAACCGCCACATGTAGGAACAGGGCCCTCCACATGCTTGCCTCACCCCCAGCGAGGGTCCTACATCCACTTAGATGGCTGCACCCAGGAACATCAACCATGGCCATGCTCCACCTTACAGAAGAGACATGTCATTGGTTGGCCACAGCAGCAAAGAATGTGCCCAAACAGCCATTGCCCCAAGAACCAGACTATTGGACAACCCAGGAGTGGCCTCGGCTGACTCTGCCTGGTCCCAACTTTGTCTATCAGCCCGATTTTCTTATAGCTATCCTGGAGATCCCAGCAGGCCTGCTCAACATCTGAGAACCATTGTGGACTGCCTAAATTTCATTTCAGTGAGCATCGTTTGGCTCCTACTGAGTGTGATTCCCTGTGTGGTACTGAAAACATCAACGGCCCAGTTCTTTTCTGCCTCTCCAACCCCTACCATGGAATTTACATTCTAAAACGGGAGATGAACACAAACTTGACCGGTCTACGTCACTCAAACAGGGGATAAAGGTCATAACTAGGGTGATGCAATGGGGGTCTATGATCATTGTTCGATGACCCTATTTCTGCTTGTTTATTTCAAGGTAAAAACAGAGAAAGCCAGGGACATTTACCTACTATCTCAGCTGTCAGAGCAGTGGACTGGCAGATAACTGACAAATGGCACATGGGCCTCTTCCCTAGCACTAGAGAGAGATGAAGGCCCCAGTTTCACTGTCTAGGGAGTGACAACACTAATCTTTGCTCAGCTGCTTCAGTCTCTTATGAGAGGAGGAAGGTAAATGGTAGAAAAGGGCCCTGAGAAACTGTAGCTTACAAAGGAACACCGAGGATAAGTGTACCTCCACATAGCTCCGCTGAAGAGTATTCTATCCCAAATGCCCGCTGTGTGTCTGGCTTACACAGAAGGAAGTTGCCCCATCCTCGGTGTGGTTTCTAACCCCAAGCCAGCCCAAACTTGTAGGAAGAGCCCTGGTCTGTGTGTTCTCTGGCCTGCACTCCCTGAGGCCTGTCTGATAATGACGACAGAAAGATGAAAAACATCCCAGACAGGGAAGCTAGAGATTTAGGTGCTAATCCTTCCTCTGTTGTCACGTTATCCCCGAGTCCTGGGACACTCTCTTCACAAATAGAAGGAGGAGGTGAGGTGGGGTGATCTCTATAGTCCCTAGCAGTAGGTTCTGGGCAAAGAGATGGAGTGGGCCGTGCACTCCGGCTTGGTGTGGCTCCCACCCTGGGGCATGCCCTCCGGAACACATCCTCTCAACTCCCTCTCCTCGATGAAGCTTAAAGAAGGGCGGCTGCTTGGCACAGGGCACAGGGGCCGTTCCTGGGAACAGCATCGGGCCACCTGTCAGAAGGCTCCAGGTAAGGAATTAATGACATTGGTGACATTAGTACCGCACACTTAGAAGCCTCATTTGTCAACAGCCTCAGAGGTTTGGAGAGACAAGCCAACTAAAAGGCCAGATTATCACTTTAAAATAAAAATTACATCTGCCAAGAAGACCAGGCCTATGGGACCTCCGGCCACGACAGGCCCTTTCTGCAGGCCGACTATGTGGAAACCAGAGGGTTATTTGATCAGCTGTATGACTGGGAAGAGTGCTGGCATGAGCTGCAGGAGCCTGCTGTAAGCACCTCCGTGAGAGGCAGGCGCCCACCAGGACCAGACAACTGCTAGACCAGCGCCCGGCTGGGGAAGGCACCAGCGTTCCTATCCTTTGAATCTTTCCTTTCCGTGTGTGGGCTCATGTGTGTGTGTGTGTGTTGTTTTAAAAACAGTAATTAATGACTGATTGTACCTATTTTTTTTTACTAATCAATTAAGAGAATCAGGTATACATGGTAAAGTATTTTAAAAAAAAAAAAAAATATATATATATATATATATATATATATATATATATATATATCTTTTAAAATCCTATACCAAGCTTTCTGTTTGTTCAAATATTAAAGAGCATGCTGATTTATATCCTATTAAACACCACATTATAAATATGTCCCCGGACATTAACAATTATTAAAACTTTAAAGATTGAAAAAGATGGGTACCTTCTTTGCGTAGACACATCAGTATATTTCATCAGTGACAGGCAATATAGCCCATCATCTGCAGTCACTTGGAGCACGTTTTGAACTATCCTGTATGACAACTGTTTATTTCTCCCTTATTTCCAAGCTCCTGCAAAGGAGACGGCACACTGCAGTCTACAAGCACAGAGCAGACCTCCCGAAGGAAAGTGCCCTGTCCAGTGAGAACCATGGGCCATATTAAATCCCCACGGTGACTAGAGAGCAGTCCGCCAGACTGAGTCCTCGTCGTGGTAAGTAGGAGAGGAGAGGGTGTGCTCTTCTTCCCAGATATTAAGCAGCATCCTTTTCGCCCAGACAACAGACATGTGATCTTGCCAGTCAAACCCTCAGCACGTTCCCCCTTAATTCTATTTTGAAAGAAAGGGGAAATAAGAATTTCCAGCCAAACTGAGACAAGGGTGAGGCCATGTCAAGTCAGTGAAAATGGTATTTCAGGGGAGGCATAACCTAGCAGAAACATCATGACTCCACCTACATGCAGGATGAGCGCTGAGTCCCCAATCTGGTGTATGTTCATATCCCAGAACCCTTCCCAGGCTCCCGCAGTGCACATACTACAGATCTGGACAAATTCCTCCCCCACTGCCTTGTAGCAAACTGTGGACACCGTAAGAATATCTCTTAATACCCAGCTGCCTGCTTGTGCCTCGCCTTCACTAATGGGGGAACAGAAATGTCTTCTGTACAGCTTCTCTAGGATGAGACATTAACAGAAATGCATGGATGGATTTACAACTGGCATGGATCAATTTCTAGTTACTTTACAATTATTGATTAGGAAACTCAAACAGGCTTTGCTACTTGCCAGGCAAAAACCTAAATCTTCCCACCCATAAATCTTGAGGAAAAGCCAGAAAAACATGAAAAGTGGTATTTTCTGGAAAAAGAGCATGCCAAGACAAGAGTATAATAAACTCAAAGCTGAGAGTCAAGTAACAAACATATCTGCAGACATGAGCTTGAGAAACCTGCAGTCCTGGCAAGGCGTTCCCACCCGCGGCAGCCACCTATGCTGCGATTGGAATCGACGAGAGGCTTTTCCACTTCAAGCAAAAGATTTCTATCAGGGTGAACATATGTTAATCCACTGCATGCATTGGTACTATGTCATTTACAAGGACAAAACCTGACTATTTCAAGAGTCTGCTTTTTTTGTGTCACTCTACAGGCCTAGTGCACATGTTCTCAACACACACACATACACACACACACACACACAAACAGAGTGGCCAGATTATTATGATCTCTGAAAGCATAATAATCTGGCGTCTCTCTCCCTCTCTCTCTCTCTCAACTGCCTCTGCCTTGGCCCCCACCACCATGGCTTTGTTCGGAAGGAGGTTGGACGTCTGGAAGATGGCCGGTCAACCCAGTCTAATTAGCATATTACCCTATTAGTATAGATAGATTATATAGGATAGGATTGCTTAAATGGGGGTGGGAGGGGAGTCTTTTTTCAGCAGGAGGAGATGCACTTGGCAGACAAAAACATATAATCCCTATATCTGGACTGATAGCCAGCCATATGCACTGTACTGCCAAATCGGTCATTAAAAAATGAATCACTTTCTTACA
The DNA here is from genome assembly GCA_963924515.1 of Vespertilio murinus. Lineage (NCBI taxonomy): Eukaryota > Metazoa > Chordata > Mammalia > Chiroptera > Vespertilionidae > Vespertilio > Vespertilio murinus. The sequence goes on along the minus strand of OZ004712.1, from coordinate 53,884,212 downwards.
CATTACACCAAACAGCTATTGCCCTTAAAATCCCTCCTCAGCCCCCACCTTAGGTTCTGCCTTCGCAGTCCACCCAGAATAGGTTCTGATTGGTCAGTTTCTATGCCAGTCAGCATCAAAAGCTCCACCTCTTAGGCAGCCATTGGCTCCTCGTACTTCACCCAGATTTGGTTCTGGTTGGTCGATTTCCATGCCAGTCAGTGTCAAAAGCCCTGCCTCCTAGACAGCCATGGCTCTTCGCAATTGACCCAGATTTGGTTCTGATTGGTTGGTTTCTATGCCAGTCAGAATCTCCGGGCCTAACTCTGGGCTGATCAGCAGCCGCCCCAGGCAGACCTGCTGACCTCTGGAAGGGAGAGAAAGAAGCTTGGCTGCTGGTGAGGCCCTGAGAGAAAAGCAGAGTGATGAGACCATCCTGCTTCTCTCTCCAAGCCTTGCCAACAGCCATTACTGCTGCTGATCAGCCTGCCTCGCTCTCTCTCCGAGAGGTCAGCAGTTCAGCCTGCTTGCCTGCTATGTGCACAGTCTGGCGTTCAGTAGAACCTTTGGTCACTGTGGATGTTATGACCCTGGCTCTTTATATATACAGAAATTTACATTTTAGAAAAGAAAAATTATGGCACAAATGAGCAGGGCACAGAATAATCATAAAATTTGAAAATTTAAATATTTTTAATGAGTTCAAGAAGTAAATAATAAATAGAAATAAGGCAAACATTTTAAGATATTAGTATTTGGATTTGGTAGTAGCACATGGGTTTAGTCCATTGTAATACAGAAATTTAGTTTAATTTAATAGTCATTTCTTAAAGGCATAAAGTACTATAGACCAACTATTCTTTATTTTAACTTGATTATATATATATATCAATTTATATATATATAAATTGACATCATTAAAAGTATATATACACACACACACACACACACACACACATATATATATATATATATATATATATATACTTTTAATAATGTCAATTTAAGTTCATGTTGCTATCAAAGGTCTGCATTTTCATTATAAGCCAAGGAACACATATTAACAGAAAGACCACACCCTCTTATTTGGACCCTTTCAATATAGTGACTGCTAGCATTATCTAAGACTCACTACTGTGCCTATGATTAAACTACTTCTACTAATCAGAATAAGTTTGCAATAAGAAAATTCAATTTATCCAAGAAAATAGAGCCTTTCAACTTTAAATATCTTTCTATTCTTAAATGGACTTTTTAAAAAAAATAATAGAGAAAATTAAAATAGATGTGACTCTTGGAATTGGTAACCTATTCATAAAGTAAAATTACTTCATGAAAAATCAATTTATAACCACACAGAACTCTGCATTCTAAGAACTCCTGTATTTATATATTTCTTCATCAAGGCAACAGACTTGAAAGGGAAGTACAATAGTGACCTTGTCCTCATTGTAAACAAATAGAAACAAAGAGTATAAGAGAGAAAAAGTAATTTGCCTAAAATTACATGGAGCAGAATGGAGGGGGGGTTAGAGAGGGTGCCAGAGAAAAGGCTACTTCAGATTAAATTACTGTTCAAAAACTCTGTATAAAAATAACAAAAGAGTTTACTCTTTGATAGTTTTTAATGATGCAACTTGGGTGCCTGCTATGCTTTTAATACACAGGATCTATATAGATGCTGATGAAAGCACTTAAGTGCTTTTAGTTTGGGTTCATGAAAGAAAATATTTTTTAAAAATTTGTTTCCTCACCCACAATATAAAATATTAATCTAAGTGTGGTAAGGCCTTCATTCTCTTTCTTTTGTCCATTCTACTTTCCTCTTTCTAAAACTCTACCAAGATAACAAGAATTCATAAAATGAAGTTAGCATGGCATTCATCTTGATACTATTGTTTGCAAATCTTGTTTAAAATGTTTTAAGACAAAATAAATGCAATATATGATCCTAGAATGTATCCTGTTTTAGCTGAGAGAAAAATAATACTGGAATCTGGATTAAAAATTTAAATAATGAATCAAGGCAAATTTCTTCATTTAAAAAACTATACTTCGTTATATAAGAAATATAGTCATTTTTAAGGCACAGGGACAATTTGGCATATCTACAAACCATGTATAAGTAGTTCACAGAATGAGTCTATGTGCGTAAAAAGGGAGAGAATGACAAAGCAAGGATGGTAAATGTTTCAAAACAGATAAATCTGCCCTGGCCAGTGTGGCTCTGTTGTTTGAGCATCATACCGTGCACCAAATGGCGGTGGGTTTGATCCTGGAGGCAACTGATCTATGTTTCTCTCTTACATGGATGTTTCTTTTACCCTCCCCCTGCCTCTTTACCCTCTTCTCTTTTTCTCGCTCTCTCTCCCCTCTCTTGTCCTCACTTCTGTTTCTCCCTCCTTCCTTCCCTCCCACTAAAATCAATGTTTAAGAAAACAGATAAATAAGTCAAGTTTTTTGATCTTACAACTTTTCTGCAAACTAAAAATTAATTAAATGTAAACAATTTAAGAAATAAATTTCAAAGTCCTATCTCTTAACGCATCTAAAAAATGTCTTTATGCCAAAACCGGTTTGGCTCAGTGGATAAAGCATCGGCCTGCGGACTGAAAGGTCTCGGGTTCGATTCAGGTCAAGGGCATGTACGTTGGTTGCGGGCACATCCCCAGTAGGGGGTGTGCAAGAGGCAGCTGGTCAATGATTCTCTCTCATTGATGTTCCTAACTCTCTATCCCTCTCTCTTCCTCTCTGTAAAAAGTCAATTAAAAAAATATATTTAAAAAATGTCTTTATTACATGCATACAAATAAAGTATACATATATGACCTAGCAATGTTTATACTCAGCTCTTAATTTTATAACAGTAGACTTAAAGAAAAATTAGTTACCAGTTCTTTCCTATCATTCTACAGACCTGTGAGGGAAAAGCTATAATTTTTTAAATAAACTAATTTTCCATTACATTAATTAACCTGATGTCAATAACAATTACTTTTGAAGTTATTAAGATACATTTATAGTTATATAATTATGTTACAAATTTGTTTCATTTTTTTTAATTTAACCAATCTCCAAAATGGTCAATGACATTGTTTTAAAATTATATTCAGAACATGACTTTACAAGAAAAACCTGCAAAATATCTTCACTTTAAATTTCTTTTAAAATTCAACAAAAATACAAAATACAAAGCAGAAAAATACTCAAAATATCTTTTATTTCCCCTGAAAAAAAGTTTACAATGCACATTAAAAAAAAGGAACTTTCTGCCTTTACAAATTGGTGTTCTTATAAGAACAGGTAATTGCTACAGATCAAGTCCTTTTGTATCTATATCAACAACCTCTCCCTAAAATCAGATCATAGTAAACTTTTTTTAAATAAAATACACTGGGAAGGGCTTTATAAGCGTGGGCAATAACACTTCATTTAGCCAGTATCCACTGCAATGCAGAGATTCACAGGTGAGAATGTTTTGGGGAATACTACATTTATAACTTGAAGTGCCAAAACCTTTTCTACTCAAAATGACTTAGGTGGAAAATTTAATACCAACATGAATTACTCAATCCCTTGTTCTTATATAGATTATTCTTAATCCCTGATAGTGGTATGATTATGAATATATTATTTTACTGAGCACGACACACAAGGCCTACTAGAGTGGCCAGGGCTGTCTGCCTCTGTGCTGAGCAGGCCCATCATGTTTGATGCTTTTATTTCACACATGTGTGTGCTTATCATATAAAAGAATTGCTATTGCCTTTTTAATATCTGTAGTAATATCAGCTTTGTCCCTAAGAGGCCCCTCATACCCTTGCTAACACAATGGGTCCAATGCACTATAGGTCAAAAACACAACAATAACTAAATTTACTCGATTGTGGCAGAATTAGATGGCCTAGGCAGGGAGACTCTGATCTGTGGCTCTCTCCCTATGCATCCTTTAGGCTCGCAGTCTCTGTATGTTTTATCATCCGTAACGGGAATGTTAGATGTTGTACCCCTTGCAAGCATTAATTAACAAGAGATAAGAAAATGGACTGGAAAGCTCTCACTCACATAAAAAGGACTAAAAACAAGTACTGGTTGTTTTTTTTTGTTGTTGTTGTGATGCTGGTTATTAATAAAGCTCATGAGCTTACGGCACCTGGAAACGCTTTGTTATTTTCTTTTGGGTTCAAAACTCTGGTTGTAGGTGATGAGCTAGCTCTGTTCCTGAGAATCAGAGAGGCTAAGGAAACTATGAAAGGATTAATGTTTAATGTCTAAGCAGAAAATGTATACGAGTAGGTTTATAATCTCCAATAAAACTGGCCTGTGACACTGACTGGTGTTCTTTCTTATCAAGAGAATATTAAACAGGAATCTGGAATTAAATTTACAGTCAGTGTTTTAAACAGAGTATTTAGATATACAGCTAAGTATGGAACTTTGTGATATTTATCACAAAAGATGGAAGAAAGGAGAGAAGTTCGCTCAAAAACTCCTCTAAACATTTAACCTAATCAACAAATTTCTGTGCCAATAAAAACATCCGATAAGTTTGCCACAAGTGATCATAAATTATTAGTGCTGATCATTCCATTATACTGTTTTGAAAAACAACTTGGCGCTGTCTGAGTAAATCATATTCTGCCTGGGGCTATGTAGCTCACCTCGGAATTATTTCAGAATCATCTAAAATGACTCATTTTTCTATTAAAATGATGAATGAGCTAAATGAGGTATGTAATAAATACTGCAGGTTTGTAAACAGATTCCTGCTCTCGAGAGAATGGAGGCCTTACTTCATTTAGTATTTCTGCCCCTCGTAATTTTCAGAAGAAGTCATCCTTATAATGTAGTTAGTAAAGAAAAGAGTAGAGAGAGGCGCGATGGAACAAAATGGTGAATGTCTTTATGGTTAAAGGAATAACCCAGGGTACATGAAAAAAAAAACACACACAAAAAAAAAAACACCTCACACCCACAAAGCAGGGCTCAGCTCCAAATATCAAGAAACACAGAAAGAGCATAACTCAGTTCCATTTAGGAATCATATCTTAGCAATAAACACAGAGATACTTAAAGGAAATAAACACAGAGCTGTTCGAGGATGTGTAGCACCATGAAGAATTCAATGTCCAATAAACAAAAAATGAAGCAAACTCACTGCACGTGGTATGTCATACATTCAACATTACTGCTATCACTGAAGTCCTTAAAGCCCAGGCCCAGGCACAATAGGCTGAAAGCAATTCTCAAGCCTGTGTCAGAAGTGACAGTGGAAGACTCGCCACTGAAGACAAAGTGGACAGATCGATGTCGAACACAAAGGAACACGTGCCTGACAGTCTCATTCAAAACATAATGTGCAACACTCCAATCCAAGGATTGATAGAATTCACTATGGTTATATAAAACTTTTAATTTGTCACAGGTGAAAGCAAACACTCAGGGCCATATTTCTTAGCCTCTTCAGCAGGGAAAAGAGATGATGATGTCAGTTCAATAAAATTCCAAAGCCCTAATGACAGTTCATTTAGGACCAGGCGGTGAAGCAAATAAGTTAACAAAACGCCAGGCCATTAGAAAGAGATGGAATTATAACTAGCTTTGTGCACCTTAGTTACCTATGGATTTTTACTCAGTGCTCCCCATACCTCACCCTGACACCCATAATGACCCAAGTGATGGGATGTCAATATGCTATTTATGGCAGCGCCACCGCACAGGACAGTGCTCAACAAAAGTTGCCCTGAGCCAATCAGTTTGCAAGACACGCGGTGCATTCTTTAAAGTATATTTCAAATGAGAATATGACAGCACGTTCTAAGCAGGGTTGCCCCTCATAGCGGTCTTTTAAATACAGCTTGTTGTTGGCAAGACCATCAACAGCATTATACTCAGCTGTGCTATTTTCTCCTCTCCTCACTTTGTCAACAAGGTCATACAGGCTGAGACAGTCCCTTGGAAAAAAGCAATACGAGCTACTTGCAGTCACCTTAACATTGGATTCACTGGACAATGGGAGTGCATCTCCTCTCCAGCCCCTCGGTACCCGCCAGCATGCCACCACGCTTCTCTGAGGCTCCTTGGTAGGGCTAAGTGCCTAGCTTAGTGGTCAGCAAACTCATTAGTCAACAGAGCCAAACATCAATAGTACAACGATTGAAATTTCTCTTGAGAGCCACATTTTTTAAACTTCAACTTCTTCTAACACCACTTCTTCAAAATAGACTGTGGTATTTTGTGGAAGAGCCACACTCAAGGGGCCAACGAGCCACATGTGGCTAGCGAGCCGCAGTTTGCCCATCACGGGCCTAGGTGGTTCTGCAGAGCTGGAGAGGGAGGGTGTGTGTGTGTGTGTGTGTGTGTGTGTGTGTGTGTGTGTATTTGAGAAAGATATATTCATCTGGTTCAGTTTTCTGTATACAAGCAGTACTGAAATCTGTAATAACAGTCCTATTCTTTCTCTGGGCCCTTCACAAAGGCTGGGCTGGCAAACTGAGACAAAACATGTTTCTCCTTTTCTGCAGCAGCAAGCAAGCAAACAAACCTGAACCTGCCCTGGCACTCTATGACTAGCCATCTTTGATTAACAGTCTCTTCACAGGGCAGTATGCCTTCCAGCTGGCAGTAATAACACTGCTTTAACATACACAGGAGGTAAGGACCACACATAATAACAAAGGACATAAAGGGAGAAGATGGCACACAGATGCTCTGTGCTGGAAATCATAATGGATCCAAACACACAGAAGGCACTGGATGCTGCTCGCTCTGCTGCCCCTTGCCCCTTTAAATTTCCCAATAAGAGAGTAACTGAGAAAGAGTTAGAAGGAATGGGACTTGCAGATGAAGCCCGGCCCCATTCGCACCAATAGCATGGAGGAAGATATATCCAAATGGTTCAGATCCCCAAACATAAAGTAGAAACTCTACATTTAAATAGTCTTCAAAAGCACAACTCAGAATCACCAACTTCATTTTTGGAATTGAAAGCAAATTAATACCCAATGCATATCAAAACAATTGGGGCTTAGGGTCTACAGCAAGAAAACCAGCACAAATCATATATACTAACCAGAGGGATCGCATGGATAGAAGTTAAAACCAAAGTACTAACTTGCGCCCAAAAAAATAGCAAAATATAAAATAAAATTTAACTCTCTTTAAGTGCCCAATAAAAAAACCCAGGATAACTGCTGCTACACTGTCACTCATTCCCCTGGATAATTAACAATACTAAAAGCCCCAATTGATCCCTCACTGTTTTTTCGCACAGAATTTTTGAGCATGAACCTTCTTTTTTAAAAAAAAAATTTTATATATATAATTGATTTTACATAGAGAGGAATTGAGAGGAATAGAGAGTTAGAAATGTCGATGAGAAACATCGACCACCTGCCTCTTGCACACCCCCGACTGGGGATGTGCCCACAACCAAGGTACGAGCCCTTGATCAGAATCGAACCTGGGACCTTTCAGTCCACAGGCCGATGCTCTATCCACTGAGCCAAACAGGTTTGGGCAATGAACCTTCTTGATCACAGCAAAATTACAACCCCAACTGTATCCTTTGCCCTTGGGCAGGGCCTCACTTATATTTGGGCAGCAGTGGTATTCATATCTACTTCCTCTGATTTAGTCATTTCCCTTCATATCCCAAATTCTAGACATTTTTCTCTTTTACCATGAAATTTCAACTGTCACAGTTGAAGCACAAACAAAACATTGAAAAGGACACAGCACAAAATTAATCAATTGTTGATTGCTTCACTGGCACATTGCAGACAAAAAGGAAACTGGGAAAGAAAAAGTGACATTTTGGTGAAACAGTTGCTTAAATTTGCAAAAACTAGACTTATGCATTCACCTGACTTAATTTTGTAGTGGTTTCTTTTTTTCTAAATACTATCAGGTTTTTACAAATTCAAAATTGTCACATAAATAGAAAAACCAAACCGAAGGTAAGACTGCTCTTCCCCCACAAACCCTACATTTGACTGGAGACTGTGAGGGAGAGCAACCAGATTGAATTCGTCTGTGCATCTTCACTAGCAAACAAAGGTGCCTAGCACACAGTAGGTGTTCAACAAATTTGTGATGGAGTGGAATGTTAGAAAGGACCAGAATATCTAATGATCTCTCTGCTTCCATTCATTTCTTTCTCTATTCCATCCTTCACATGTTGCTAGAATGAGCTATCAAAATGCCCATCTAGCCATTTCATTTGTCCCCTTCAAACCTTGGGTTCTATGAAACTTAGAACCTTGACTAACTTCTTCTGCCTCATCCCTCAGCACTCCTTGCACTGCCCTTCCCATTCGGCTGTCTCTTGTAGTGTCCCACTGTCCCGATGCTTTTGCCTGCAATGTCACAGGCTGGCCGGTCCCCACTCCTCCCCGCATTCCTACACTCACTGCAGGCCTCAGCTCAGGCACCACTTGCCTAGGAAATCTTTCTCCCCTTTTCTTCTCCTCCCACTTACAGGCTTAAGTATATCCAAGCCTTCATTTACTTCATCAGCATGCCTTCACTGACTGTGGACTCTTTGCTAGGCAATGGCACATACTAGGCACTTGAATGTGTGAAATAAATTCGAATGTGAATAAATGAAAAAAACAGTAATGAGTTTTTAAAAAAAAAGTCCCTGCTTTCACAAAAGTGAGAATTCTCACAAGAATATAAGTAGCATGGATCTATAACAGACTTAACACTTTTTAACATTATTTTAAGTATATCTCCCACATTTTACTGTGAATTTCTTAAGGACGGGATTTTGTCTTCTTCATTTCTGTATCTTCAGTATCTAGCATACAGTAAGGATTCAATAAAGCATCTGTCCTAAGAGGAAGAAAATTATTTCACATGTATGTCTGTATAAACTCCAGAATATTTCCGTAACTATCCCCTTAAGGAAGTAAAGCGGGGCTTCTTTTCAAGTTGAAATTTAAAAAGACAATCCCACATAATTCTGCGGTGATAAGAAACGACTAATGTTAAATCAGCCTAATGAGAGTAAAAGAAGTCAATAAAATTTTAATTGACATTTAAAAAAGAAATCAAATGTATTTGCAAAGTCAAAAAAGTACAGCTCCCTGCTCTGTGATTTAAAAAAAAAAAAAAAAATCTAACGACACAGCAAATATTAGATTGATCTGTACGAGGTCTTAAACATCACACAAAACGTCACGATGCGTTAACTTTACACATTTCCTCTTATTTAGTCTTCACTCTTAGGAGCAGGTGCATTCCTGCTCCCAAGCAGCACGGCTTTAATGTGGATTTAATTAACATTTCGTGTGCATAAAATTATCAGTGAACTGCCTCACCAAAAGTTTTGGGGTGAAATCAGCTGATTGAAATACTGGTACCGTTCCCTGAGAGGTAGAATGGGCGGCTGGGATACCCTTCTTGAATCGAGAACAGGACTTGACGGCTTCTCCAGCTAAAGCAATTCTCCTAACGGGGAAAATTTCGATCGGATCCTATTTTGAAACTTCAACAACAGGGCCACCATGACTCTGCCCTTCAAAGAGCTTTAGGAAAGCCAGCATCTACAACTGTGGGAAGAAAAGCCTGGATTCCCGTCTAAGAAGACAGAAATCCAAATGTCAACTGCTAGGGGGTGGAGGAAGAGGAGGGGGGAGGGAGGAGGGAGGAGCTCGTTTTATTTCACGGCACCAACACCACCACATCAGTGCTGTGTGTGTTTTTCTCTAGTTCTCCAGAAAGACAGCTTTCCAATTCCTTCAAATGTGTGAAACCTAACCTTTACTTTCTTACAGGCTGCAGCATTTGGGTTCTAAATAAAGAAGAACAAATCAATGTTTGGCCCCACGTATCACGGTTGGGATGCAGCAATGGAAGCCCAGCACTCACAGCAGAGCAGTGCTAATGCTCCCTGTGGCTCTTACAGGGATCACGGTTCTGAGGACGCCTGCTTCCCCAGCTCAGGATCGAGAAAGTAAGGGACAGTGGCAGGCTTGAAGTTCTACGCCACTCATTTTACAAGGTGGTGGGATACAGAATCTGGAAACCTGGATGGTACTCAGCGATTAAAAATAATCCAGTTAATAATAAGGAATGGAGTAATACATGTTAGAATTAAATTGTCCACCTAAACCATTCTGGATAGAAAAACATGTGCAATATTGCTTACATCTTTAGTAATTCTTTTCTAACTTTTAATTTGGTAAAATATACATAACAAGATTTACCATTTTAACCGTTTTTGAAATGTACAGTTCAAGAATATAAAGCACATTCTCGTTGTTGTGCAATCAATCTCCAGAATTCTCTGCATCATGCAAAACTGAAATGCCATACCCATTAAAAAGCTCTCCACCACTTCTCCCTCCCGCCAGCACCAGCAACCACCCTTCCACTTACTGTCTCTATAAATCTCATTACTCTAGACACTTCATGTAAGTAGAGTCACACTGTGTCATTTTGTGCTGGCTTATTTCACTTAGCACAATGACCTCAAGGTTCACCCATGTTGCACAATGTGTCCGAATTTCCTTCCTTTTTAAGGCTGAATCACATTCCACTGTCTGTAGACCATGGTTTTGTTTATCCATCTACAGTACACTCGGGTTGCTTCCACTTTGTAGCTATTGTGAATAACGCTGCCATGAACATGGGCATACAAATATCTCCTTGAGTCACTCTTTCAATTCTTTTGGATAAACAGCCATGAGTGGGATTTTGAAACACATGATAATTCTATTTTTAATATTTTGAAAAACTGCCATACTGTTTTCCATAGTGGCTGTGCCATTTTATATTGCCGCAACGTCCTTGCAAAACCTGTTGTCTGTCTTTTTTACAATGGCCGTCCTCGTGGATATGAGCTGGTCCTCAGTAATTTTTATATCCCCAAGTTTTCTAAAATATCCCTGTATTATTTTAATAACCAAAGAAAAATCCAGTTAAATACATTCAACCACTAAAAGTGATTACACACATATATACTTATTGGTATAGAAAGACCTTTACCATATAGTCTAATTTTTAATGAAATTTATTGTAAGAGTTATACAAGACTAAGTTTATTATCACCTATGTTTGTGTATATACATATACTCATATTAATATAAATGTTTTATACAGACTTAGTGGAATGTGAAAAGAAATATAAAAACAATAAACCAGAAACTTAACAGTAACTATCTCTGGATAGTGGTAATTTAAGTGGGTTCATATTTTTGTATTTATTTTCTGAACTTAACTCACTAAATATGAATGCCTTCTATAATAATGAGTAATAACAACAAAGGGGATAATTTGATAAAACAGTTAGGCAGCCACCTTGCTGTGGTCAGAACTGTCACTCAGATATCTGTCTGAGAACACTCAAGCCAGGACAGGATCCTCTGACTTAGTGATGATCCTACTGAATAAATTCTACTTTTATTCCCTAAGGGCTTTGAGGCTTTATTTGGCTAATATTATAATAGATGCTGAAATTCAGGAGTTGAGAGCGTGGCTATTTGCCATCTGTAGTCTACATCCCCAGAATCACAAAAACGAGACCTAACAAAACAGAACATACAAGACCAGTTTCTTATGCTTAACGTGCTAAAATATATGTGTGCAATACACAAGATTTGCAAGTTACAAAGAGAAAAATGGGGTGAAGACAGCTATTCCAACCAAGCTTACAATACATTAGATAGTATTTTAGTTACTGTTAAATAAGAAATTCTTATATTTTCACATTTTTTGGTGAAAACTTTTTATGCTTTGTCATATGCATGTGTGTATGTTTAATGTGTTCTTAAATCCCAATCCTGCTTATCTCCCTCAACTAAAAGAACATAACAATATGTCCAAATTTAGGCACAAAAAAAAAAGTAGAGAAAAGAGTGCTTCAAAGACAAAAGAAAAATATGGAGCCACAAAGAAAAATGAAAACCAAGGAATCTTCTATCTACTAGAAAGCTCCATCCCAGCCTTCCTTCCTCATTAGTACTATTAACCCTCTCCACTCCATTCCTGGCCCTCAAATTGGAAAGCTGTGACATTAGTGGAGATGGCTCTCAGGAGTACAGCAGATATAATCAATGATCAAATTACTCACCACTTACTGCCTTTAATTCTGAAATCATCCCCCTGGCTCACCTCCTGCATGTCTTGGCCTCAGTTCCAATCAACACGTGCGCCCTTCATGATGGCTACCAGCCAGACCCTTGACATTTATTTCTTAATCCATCACCTCTATTCCAGCTTCACGTCTACCCATTCAGCCTGGATCCTGGATGAGTCACTGAAGTAATGGATTCATTGCATACTAACTTCCTTGAATTGTTTCGACTGGTATACAGTCAAAGGTTAGCCTCCCAAAGAAAGGACTGAGAGAGCCAAAACTGGTCTGGCTCAGTGGATAGAGCGTCGGCCTGCGGACTGAAAGGTCCCAGGTTCAATTCCCGTCAAGGGCATGTACCTTGGTTGTGGGGACATCCCCAGTAGGGGGTGTGCAAGAGGCAGCTGTTCGGTGATTCTCTCTCATTGATGTTTCTAACTCTCTATCCCTCTCTCTTCCTCTCTATAAAAAATCAATAAAATATATATATTTTTTTTAAAAAAAGGACTGAGAGAAAGAGTAAGAGAACAGAAACTGGCCCTTTTCTTAAAATTTTCAACAATTTCCAATTATCTGCTAAACTAAGGACACCAGAGGTCACAAGTTCATTTCCTGGTCAGGGCACATGCCCTCTTGCACACCCCCTACTGGGGATGTCCCCACAACCAAGGTACATGCCCTTGACGGGAATCGAACCTTTCAGTCCGCAGGCCGACGCTCTATCCACTGAGCCAGACCAGTTTCGGCTCTCTCAGTCCTTTCTTTGGGAGGCTAACCTTTGACTGTATCCAGTAGGGGGCATGCAGGAGGCAGCCAATTGGTGTTTCTCTCTCACTCATCAATGTTTCTCTTTCTCTCTCCCTCTCCCATCCTCTCTAAAATCAATAAAAACATTTTTAAAACTGTTTTCAGGGACACACACCCAATGCAAGAAGTAGTTGCATTGTAATGACAAATTAATGAATGCCTTTTACATTTTCTCCTATTAATAATTATTTTTAGACATGTTTATATCATCTTTTCTTTAAATTTAAAAAAAAAAATGTTTTAATTATTTCTTTTGGTTTCTCAAAGCCCTTGCATGAAGTATCCTCCTTTCTAAAGCCCAGAAAGTGACTGATCCAACCTTCTTCACTTTTGCTGGAGAATTCCCAGACTAACATCTGGCAGTCGTCAGAAGCATAGAAACAAGTGAGGCTGCTTACCCCAGAGATTTCCTATACAATAAAATCAAAAGTGAGGAAGGAGGGACACACACACACACACACACACACACACACACACACATGCAAAATATCCCTTCAGGCAACCTATATCTCTGTGTTGACTTTATTTCAATAATTCTGAAGTTACCTGTCTTTTTAAGTCCTTCCTGGTTAATCTCGGCAAATTGTCAACTATTTGTAAAAGGCAAAAAAATCAAGGAAATCGAAGCAAAGAGAACATAAATTTTATCAACTCTAAAAGTTGATGTAGCTTTCCCCAAACATCAGAGGTTTCCTTGTAGACAAGACATTTCCACTATTTGTTTCTTGCTCACCATGTGTTTTGCCTTCGAGCGCTCCTCCTCACTCGATATCCTCTCTCGGAGAATAGCTCTGGTTAACTTCTCATTGGCGAAAGCCCTCTCTCGGTCCAGTTCTTTGCTTTGCTTTAGTCTGAAAAGACAAGAAAGGTCTAAATTAGAAAGAAAACATTCATTAGTTGACATTATTTTTTAATGAAATACTTAAATAAAAAGAGAAACAGCTGAATCATCTTGACAACAGTTTATCAAAAGCAGGTATATTTTCTAGTAAATCCCCATGAAGCCCTACCCTGAGCATTTAAAATAATAGAATTAAATACAAGACATTTACCAGTATGATTGCTAAGCTAGTTTTACCAAGTTCTTACGTAAATCTGAAATCTGGCCGCCTAAAAATTCCCTGATGTCACCATATGCCCTCCAGAAATAGTTGCGCGAATAAAAGAGAAAGATGCAAATTGACTGTGCCTTTGTGAAGCCCACCAGCCAATCAACAGTGAGTATACAAATTAAACCAACAAAGATGGTGGGTTAATTTGCATACACAGGCACTGAGGGATGGGGAGTGAAGGGGAGGGACTCAGGCTTTCCACACCGCCCCTGCAACTCCATGCCTCTAGGCAGCGTAGGAAGGTGAAAAGGCAGCTCCGAACTGGAGCGAAGGCCGAAAGGTGGCTCCAGGCCAGAGCAAAGGTGGTGCCAGCAGCCAGGGAAAGGAAGGCCCCTTCTTGCATGAATCTTTGTGCATTTGGGCATCTAGTAAATAATAAATCTAATTAACAAGCATATACAAGACCAATATTTGAAGGTGGCCATCTCTTCTCCTCAAATCTGACTGAAATCAACTGTGTTTTGAATACATAGCAGACACTGTAGGAGACACTGAAGACACAGTGCTGAACAAGGTGGACATGCCGCAGTCCTCATAGAACTTATAGTACAGCAGGGAACTAAAATCACAATTAAGATGTCTTCCCGGCCCAGCAGGAGTAACTCAGTGGTTGAGCATCTACCTACGAACCAGGAGGTCACGGTTCAAATCCCAGTCAGGGCACATGTCTGGGTTGTGGGCTTGATCCCCGTGGGGGTCACGCAGGAAGCAGCTGATCAATGATTCTCTTTCATCATTATTAATGTTTCTATCTTCCCACCCAGTGAATTACTCCCATTTTCCAACAAGCCTCCTATGCAAAGCTGGCCAGACGTTTTAAGAGCAGGGCTCCTCACCTCTGGAACCACTCCAGTTTGTCCCTGAGCACTACACCAAATGTAACACTGTAGACACGGTCTAGCAAAATAAAACAGCAGAACTGTAACTCCCAAATCCTGCACACAATGCTAATTGTATTAATAAAGCATCCTGTTGCATCAGGTTTATCAGAAACCTCATCACACAATTAGGTCATGCTAACTTACAATCCACTAAAACCCCTCATTGTGCACGAAAAAGATAAATTACCTTGGCACCGATCTTCACCACAGAGCCTGGCACTGAAAGGTATTCAGATAATTGAGTGTACATTTCAGTTTAATTTCATGGACAAAGATTTTCTGATTGCCTTTTCTTCTTGGAGAGAATAACCCCTCTATACCACCATATCCCCAAAGGTTTAAGCCATGCTTTGAAAAGAAAAGGTACGATTGTTATATGGGCATAAGTGAAATTCTCAGTGAAACCTACTTTTATAAGCAAAAATGATGAATAACAAATGGAACTCAGTACTGATCTATCGAATTTTAATTTTCAAAAATTCTTAAGCCCTGGTTGGTATGGCTCAGTAGGTTGGAGCATCCTCCTGTGAACCAAAAGGTCATGGTTTGATTCCCAGTCAGGACGCATGCCTGGGTTGTGAGTTCGATCCCCAGTCAGGGGGATGTAAGGAAGGCAGCCAGTCAATGTTTCTCTCCTTCCCTCTCTCTCTTTCTCTTTCTACACCCTCTTTCTCTATCTACAATCTCTATCTCCTCCCCTCTTTCTCTATCTACAATCAGTGAACATACCTAGAGTGAGGGCCAGAAAAGGAAGGAAGGGAGGGAGAGAGGGAGGGAGGGAGAGAAGAAGAGAGGGTGGGCAGGTGCAAGGAAAGAAAGAGCATTCTTGAAAAGAGCAAAAGAAAACAGTCTGTATTGCTATTTTTAAATTGCTATGTCATCCAGATACACTATAATTCTCAGGAATCAATTATAACGGATAAAATCACCCTGTAAAATATATTCCAAAGTTATAATGCTTCCCCCCCCCCCTAAAAATTAAACCTGCGTGCTTTCGTGTTCTTGAATAAAGATGAATGGAAACAAATTAAAACCAGCACTTTGAAATTGTCTAATGCAAAAGCAACTGCTTTTCTTAAGCAATAAAGAGCAATTATACTTATAACCAAATTTCTCTATATCATATCAAAATAAATTTCACAATAAGAACAGCAACATCATGATTGCACAGGTTAACTCCCTGGGCATGTCTGATTGTAAGGGAACGGCCATAATTAGAAGTCATGTCACTCCTGGAGGGGCAGTTCTAAAAGGACTGTCCACAAACCAGCACAGCAGCGCCCGGGAGAATACCACGCAAATCCTCAGACACGCCCCACACCTACTGGGATCAGAAACTCGGGTGGACAGAAAACTGTCTTGCAGGAAGCCTGCCGGGCGATTCTGATGCATACTCAAGTCCGTGGGCCTCAGCCTCCAATTACCAAAATGTACTTTTATCCAAATAAACCCTGGAGACACATACAAGGAGAGCGACCTCAAACATGAAGAGGTTCACGTGTGAATGCTGAGCTTTCTGAATCAGGTCACCATCCTGTGCTGTTAAAGTATTTTAAAAGCATATCACCTGAATGAAAAAATTATTACCTACTTTACGAGTGGAAACAAAAATACTAAAAATTACTATAATTTATGGATCACCCTACTATATGGCAAGCACTGTGCTCACAAGGCATTTTAAATACATATAGAAGACTTCGATAAACATTACATTATAAAATGAATTCTACACACTAGACCAGGCGTGGGCAAACTACAGCCCGCGGGCCGGATCGCTGTTCTAAACTATCGAAATTAAAAAATAAAAAAAAAAGACCGTACCCTTTTATGTAATGATGTTTACTTTGAATTTATATTAGTTCACACAAACACGCCATCCATGCTTTTGTTCCGGCCCTCCTGTCCAGTTTAAGAACCCATTTTGGCTCTCGAGTCAAAAAGTTTGCCCACCCCTGCACTAGACTTTTCTCATGTCTAGTATATTTCGTACATCACATTTTTTAAAAGTTTATTTTAATAATAAATACTTTTTCTGCATTTACTTGCATGTGGCATAAATTTTAATTACACAAGGAGTTAAAAGTGGCTGAGCTTTAAGAAGTATCATTAAGTTTTGACAAGTTAATGAAATAAAAGCAAAAAATTGAGCACAAAAGCCTTTACTGTAATAATAAAAAATATAGGTTATTAAGTTTGCAATACTTAATACTTGGCCCAGATGCACAAACTCTGGACACTGACTCCTGGGTCCAAATCAAGGCTCGGCCACTTACTAGCTGAGTAAGTACTTGGCGAACCTCCCTGGATCCTGTTATTCTCAAGAGTAAAATGGATGGTATAATCCCTACCTTACAGGGTTCCTTATTCTCAAAGTACTTAGCACAATGCCTGTGACAGAATAGGCAATCAACACGTGAGGTAAGTAGCAGCAATAATATCCACTATGGGGTCAGAAATACAGAGAAAGCAGTGATTTTCTGAAAAGCCGATTCACCACATATAGCTTTGTTTTCTCTATCTTTGTTTTCCAATTTTTCATCAATAAAAAGTTCTATTTTCTTTTTATTATCGTCAAGGGCTTCTAAAGCCAAAAATTGGCAATAATGACCTGGCAGTCCCATCCTTTCAGGTGCCTTTCTTTCTTTGCCCCAAGGGCAAGGACCTGGTCTGCTTTTGTGCACTGCTATATCCTGATGACACATTTCTTTAATGTTTGGGTTTTGGGTTGTTGTTGTTTTTTCAAAGAGAGGAAGGGAGGGGGACAGAGAAATAAAAACATCCACGATGAGAGAGAATCACCCATTGGCTCCTTCTGTTCGCTCCCACTCTCTACTGGGGATCCAGCCCACAACCTGGGCATATGGCCTGACTGGGAATCGAACCGTGACCTCCTTGTTCATATGTTGATGCTCAACCACTGGGCCACACAGAGCGAGCTATCCCCAATGCTTTTAACAGTAGCTGCCACATGGTAAGGTGTTCAAATACTTTTGAATGTACCCGTACATGAAGAAATGAATGGCATATTTCCAACCTCAGGGGGGAAAAACTGAAAACCAGCTATAGAAACCGAATTTTAGAAACAACTAGATGAGTTAAACCCTACAGGGCCAAGCCACCAAGTTTTAATTGTCACCAATGTGATTTAATCCCAGACTACACTAAGTCACTTAAAATAGCAGGATGTTATAATATTTTCAATATAAAAGATATTCAATATCCTATGCTATCATAGCCTCTGGAATACCATACCTAACTATGCTTGATTCTTGTCTGCAGAGACTGGGAGTGGCACAAATTGACCAGAAATAAAATTATTTTCCTTTCTTAATTCTTACATTTACCTTCATTTATCCTTATGAACAGGCCTACATCTTTAGGAATTTAGGAGCAGGTCCCAGACCAAATTCTCATTACTTACCAGCAACATAGCTGTACAATTTAATAAACTTCAGTTTTCCCAGCTTTAAAATTTGAAGATTGAACTACATATTATATATATCCTACCTAATAAAAGAGAAACATGCAAATTGACCGAACCTTTTCCATGCTCACAAGCCCCGCCCACCATCCAATCAGGGTAAGTATGCAAATTAACCCAACCAAGATGGTAGTTAATTTGCATATCCAGCCCAGAGCAAAGACTGAAGACAGAGTAGAAAGAAACCAAGCACTGCAGAAGGGAGCGAAGCTTCGGAGAAGCAAGCAAGCGGGGCAGGGAAGAAGGCAGGGAAGAAGGCGGGCTGGGGGAGAAGGGAGGGAAGCAGGCGGGCAAAGACCACAGCAGGAAGGAATCTTCCTGCAAAGGGCCTCTAGTATATATATATATATATATATATATATATATATATATATATATATGACTACATATAATCCTAAGGTCCCTTTCAGTTAAAAGTTTTACAAGCATCATACATTATATATATTATTCCCCATTCCATTAAGACTCTTGAGAAAAGTGATAGCAGGAAATAAATGGAACTATGGAGTGTATACTCCAAATTTTATCGTTTCCTCAGTGGGCACTTACATTTCTAGTCTCATTCTTTGAATTTCCTGCTACTTGATAAAAACTGTATGCTGTCATAATAAATGGGATTCACAAATTCATTCAATTTATAATTATTAGGTGACAGACACTATTCTGGTTACTGAGAATAAAATGATGAGCAAAAGAGACCGTCCTTACCCTCAAGAAGCTCAAACTCTGGGGGGGAAAAACCACATTATTTATACAAAATGTGGATACTGTGAAATTATGAGTGGGAGCTGATATTTGAATTGAAACTTAATTATTATTAACTTAGCAACACAGGAAGGACAGCGTCCTAGAGTTCTGTGACTGCTATTTCGGAGACCAAAGGCTGGCAGACCCAGGGACACGGAGGGAGCGCTCCTAAAACACAGGCACATCCACCACAGCACACTCACACACACACACACACACACACACACACACAGCACACACCATTTTCAGTAAAAATTAATGCAAGGCTTAAAGTTTCCACTAACGCTTAAAATCACCATCGCAATTTTAGGGGGAGGAAAAAACAAACACTTAGAAAGTTTTAGAAGATGGTTTTGCTTTCCTTCCAATTATCCTAAAGGGCCGAGATTCACATAAATGGTGTAACTAGCTGAGGTTTCTTTTTTCACTCTAGAGGTAAAAGCAACAGACGGGAGATTTCTAAGCTGCATTACTTACTCCTCATCTCCCTATCTCCCCCTCCAAGAAATTAATTTACAGCAACATTTTCTTCTAGTAAGTTCCCTCTCTCACTCATTCGTTTAGATCCTTGCACAACAATTTTGCAAGGAACAACTGCTTGTACTCTCAGAGGCTCACGGGTCTTTCCAGAGCTGCTCCTCAGTGCCTCTGGCTTTACGTTCCATCGAGCTGCCCTGACGCCGTGGTCACCTCTGAAAGGTAGATGCTCATATGCTCAACAACTTCCCTCTCCTTCTGAGCGGAATGAGAGGAATGAGAGGACCCTGCTTCCTGGGACTCTCTGAAGGCTCCCGCCCAACGCTGAGCTATAGTCGGAGCAGGCTGCTTTGTAAACTCCCTGAGAGAGAGAGAGAGAGAGAGAGAGAGAGAGAGAGAGAGAGGAAGCGGGAAGCGGCACTTCACTTTTAAGGTCCCTGTTAGGTGAAGAGAAGGCAAGAGATAAAAGTAAGTCTTTCATTATCAACTTGGGTTTCCAGAGATTTAAGAATCACCTCAAGATAAAACTAAGCGTGCCAAGGATCTTGGAGAACACATTCTCTTTATTTGTTGGCATTTCCCACTTACTATTTCAGATCGCCTGGCCTAAATATGATTCTACGTTAAGCCCCTGATAATAAGTTTTATTTAAATTTCCTTCCTTTAAATACATATCTCTCCTCGTTTAAATTATCTAGAGTTTTAAGCAAAGTAGTAGGAGTTTAGTGTAAACTTTCCCTATTTGCATTAAGTAATTGGATGGCTTGCCTAAGCTTAGAGAAACAAATAGCAGTCTGCTCTGCCCTTATACCACGGACCCTCGCCACTTATGATATCCTCAGTCAGGTCAGAGATTTAAGATACACCAGCAAAATCAATTTCTAAACACTGAGCAAATCTCTTTTTAACGAGTATTATTAGAACTTGTGCTTTAAAATGAAAAAAAGAAATGATAACAATAAGCTACTGATGTACATTCCACTCCCACTTATATACTTTTATATAAGTATATATAAAAATCTAGGTCTATATATTTTGGTTTCTACATAAAAGCTAGCCAATATTGTTTTGTTCCAAAGAACCAAAAGGGTTTACGAAGGTGGGAGGAGCATTTTAAAGATAACTTTAGCGAGGCATTCTTTATATATTCAACTTCATTACCTTCCATGGAAGTGGCATTATAATGTCCCCTTTTTACAGGAGAAAAACTGAGATGTGGACAAGGGCACAGGAGACACGAGATGATCTGATCTGGTTCCCCAAGCCACGCTCCTCAAACCTCTGAAAATAAACCCCTGTAGGAATTAGTTCCCATTACATTACTCACCTTCGTGGTCATATAAGGACAGTTCTAAAACCCTGTATTATTCATAATTACTATATTCTAAAACAAGATTTCTTATTTTCTATCATTATATTCAGCCAAAGTTTTCCAGAGCCAACGTTATTATCAGCTCTTTCCCAACGGGCTCCTAAATGTTTCTCTGAACTTATATACTGCTCACTTGGTCATTCACAAATACTCAAATTTATCTTCATGTAGGTTGACACAGAAGTAATTCTATCTAATTCTAGCTTAGAAAATTACTTTATAATTTCATATATAAGGTCATTATATTGCAGAGGAAAAGTTGATAAGAACCTCAGATAATGGGTGAGAATAAATGGGAAACTGACATTGTTAGAGAAAAAGTGATTTGATGAAATGATTTATTTAAAATTGAACTATGACCATTATACACAGATAATATCTGCAAAGTACTGCAATGTACTTGACTCAGAAAGACTGTTTCCAACACTGGAAAAGAAAAATGAAGGCCTACAACCTCAGAGGTCGTTTTTAATGCTAATGATGAATTTTATTTTAATGCATCATACTTTGTCAGAACATGCTGAACTAGCACTCAAAATACTGTTTACGGTTCATTTTTTTGTAACAGAAAAGCTGAACTGGTAATTCAGTGAACTAATTGTAAGACTCTTAAAATTAATGACAGAATAAATATACTGCTTTCTATTAGTAAGACCTTACAAAAATAAAAGTACATAGCAAGCTTAATACTTCTCAGTTAAAATTACTTAAAATCCTGGAAAGAATTTTTAACCATTGAGCTTTCAAAATAAATTCATAAGATGTACATTAATATAGTCACATTATATTAATACTAGAGGCCCGGTGCATGAAATTCATGAAAGGGGGGGGGGGAGAGGCTCAGCCCGGCCTACACACTCTCCAATCTGGGACCCCTCATGGGATGTCCAACTGCCAGTTTAGGGCTGATCCCTGCGGGATGGGGCCTAAACCGGCAGTTGGACATCCCTCTCGCAATCCGGACTGCTGGCTCCTAACAGATCACCTGCCTGCCTGCCTGATCGCCCTAACCACTCACCTGCTGGCCTGATCGCCCCTACCTTGCCCCTCCCGCCAGCCTGATCAACTCTGACCACCTCTGCCTTGGCCCCCAGCCTAAGCCGAAGTCTGGCCTCCCTCTGCAGGAGGCGAGCTGGCAGATCAGTGGAAGGTGCCACCCCCATTACCCTGCTGCTGCTGCTGCTGCTGCTGCTGCTGCTGCTGCTGCTGCCACTGCTGGCCTGAGCATGGGCCTTTCACAGCCTTCTGAGCCTGAGCCTGGCCCTTGCAGCAGCCACTGTGGTTTGCCAGAGCCTGGGCATGGCCCTGGCAGCAGACTCCGCAGCTTGCCTGAGCCTCAGCTAGGCCCTCGCAGTGGCTTTGTCCGGAAGGACGTCCAGAAGAAGACGTCTGCTGTAATTAGCATATTATCTTTTTATTAGTGTGTGTGTGTGTGTGTGTGTGTGAATATATATATATATATATATATAATTAATTTCAGAGAGGAAGGGCGAGGGGAAAATAGAAACATTACTTATTGGCTGTCTCCTACACACCCCCTAACTGGGGATCGAGCCCACAGCCCTGGGCATGTGCCCTTGACTGAAATCGAACGTGGGACCCTCCAGTCCGCAGGCCAATGCTCTATCCCCTGAGCCAAACCAGCTAGGGCCGGAACCATTTTCTTATCAAATACTCTCTAGCAGTGCACTGAAACATGCACTTATATTTTAAAAGAATTCTGATGTTAGTTCACAAGTTAGGTCTCCACACCTAGGGCCTACGCACCGCCTTCTCCCTTGGGAATCAGCAGCGAAACTCTCCAGGTTCCACCACACTGGATCACCCCATCTCCCTTCCACTACAGGGCCTGCGGCGGCTTCTTTATTTGGCGAGAGGCAGCTTAAGTCAAAATAATGAGCTTTTTTATCTTAAAAGGTACACCAACTGGCACAATATTCAAAATGCAACTTAGCAGGAGTGGGGAAGTGGAAACACACACCATTAAATTGTGCCACATCAGCAGGGCTTAAAAATGAACTGTTTTATAGAAATTATGGCCCTGCATGACCCGTTACCACCAGACTTGTCTAGGAAGTACCCACGCCCCTCCCCTCCGCAAACACCCGCGGGACGGGGCTGCAGCTGGGGGCGGGAGGAGGGCAGCCACAGCCCAGCTGCAGGAAGCAGGAACTAAGGTCCATTACAGGCATCTGTGGGGTACATCCCTTCCGTTGGTCCAGCAGGGCAAGCCATCACCTCCCCTGGCAAGCCCTGGCCCCTTCCCAGATGGCAGCTTCAGCAGGGACAGGTAACAGTGTGAGACGGCTCCCTTCTGACGATAAGAAACTAGGATAACGTTCACGGTACTGGGCATCTTCGTATCCTTACGTATACAGCATCTTGGTATCTTAGAATCACAGGGTCTTAGTATCCTTATGTATACAAAACATACAGCATGCCTGCCTTTTACAATGTTTTGCGCTTATGTTTCCTTTTCATATAGGAGACGTGTCTGCAGGACACATATTTGGAAATTATGTCCTTGGTAAACTGGTCAGTCTTGGGAAACTTGGCTCGAGAGAAAGAGAGGGAGAGATAAGACATTATCATTCTCCCTTCTAAGACTTACAGAGGGGAAGAATCAATACTTCTTTCCTATTTCAAAGGACTTTCAAGCTTGAATCAAAATACAGCCTCTCCCCCTCTGCCTGCACTGCCCATCTCAGACATACACACACACACCCTAACTCGCTCCACCCACCTTTACTCAGGATAGACACTTTAATGGTAAAGCCTAACACATTCCTCCATGGAGACCAGAGTAAACATTTCTAAGGAAGAAATCATTACACACCCACAAATCCCCTTTACTTTTTTTTTAAATCAAGTAGTCTTTGAATTTCTAACCATTTTTCATTCATTATTGAACTGCTCATTTGAGTGATGCATAAAGGTTAATGACATTGTCTATAAACTGTGCTTATTATCATTACATTATTGTGCTCCTTTATCCTTCACTGCTTATAACCTTCAATTGTACCTTTTCTGGTGCTTCTTTTTGTTTGGTATAGCTTTGGTGATCTGGTAACCTTTAACCTTTATTAAGGTTAAAACAAATTACTTTGTTTTAAGTGTAGGTCATATACATACAGCTCGTGGAGTGTGTGATATGTAGTATTTAACATGAGCTGGCAGCCTTGATCTTTAAACGGCAGCCACAGCCAGTCACAATTATTAACATTATAAACACTGATACAATTACCTTTTTTCTTCCCTTTTATATTATGGTTACTACTAATTTTATATTTTTTCCCTTTCCTTGTTTCCCAGTTATATCAAATTATTTGATACCCACTTTCCCTCTCAATTAAAAAAAAAAAATCGCCAAAACCGGTTTGGCTCAGTGGTAGAGCGTCAGTCTGCGGACTGAAAGGTCCCGGGTTCGATTCCAGCCAAGGGCATGTACATTGGCTGCGGGCACATCCCCGGTAGGGGGTGTGCAAGAGGCAGCTGGTCAATGTTTCTCTCTCATTGACGTCTCTAGCTCTCTATCTCTCTCCCTTCCTCTCTGTAAAATATCAATAAAATATATATATATTTTTAAATCTATGGTATTTTTTTCATGCAGTTGAGTGATCATTTCCTTCCTGAACATTCACACACTTTTTTCCCTAGCATTGTTTAAAAACACAATTTCTGTTATTTTCTCGGCAGACTCAGTAAGATGGTTATCATTTGAATACTCTGACTTTTCCCTCCAACACAACTCTGAAATAAGAAGGAGTGCAGTGCTTTTAAATGCATACAATTCTTAGGTTTTCTTTTCAAGGATTCTTCTCTTCGATCTCAAGAATCCTTACTAGCGCCTTTTATTAGTACCTTCGGATGTGGTCTATCATTCATGGGCACAATGCAAGGGCTGATCTCCAAGGGTGCTTCCGCTCCTCTCCGCAGTTCTGTGTGTTAAGATCCCTGTTGTAATTAATGTGTGATGTGGTTAGAAGTGTCGTGTTAAGCTTTTTCCTAAAAGGGACCGCTCTGTCAGATACTGAGCTATGGCTCCCAGCATCCCACTCCTCTTCTAGCCTCGGCTTAGCAGCTGGGTCCCTGTGAGCTCCGCCAATAGAGGGAGCCAGAGAGACTGCAAGGCTGGAGGAGGAAAAGGCTGCTCTCTGGCTGCAGTCTGAGCCTCTCCTAACACTCGGGCCTCACTGCTTCACCCCAGCAGCAGCACCCTGCGCCTGCAGCAGCAGTTTAATCCAGTTTGCCCACACTTGCAAAAGCAACCACAGCCAAAACCGGTTTGGCTCAGTGGATAGAGCGTTGGCCTGTGGACTGAAAGGTCCTGGGTTTGATCCTAGTCAAGGGCATGTACCTTGGTTGCAGGCACATCCCCAGTAGGAGGTGTGCAGGAGGCAGCTGATGGATGTTTCTAACTTTCTATCCATCTCCCTTCCTCTCTGTAAAAAAAATCAATAAAATATATTAATAATAATATTTTTTTTAAAAAAAGCAACCACAATGTACCCTGCACTCTGGAGACACCAGCTCTAGCCACTGGTAGACTCCTCAAAGATCTGAGTCCCAGACCCCTGGCCTTGCCTCCTAACCCAGAGACGGGAGGCCCACCAGCCAGATTGCACCCCTCTTCAGATATCTGAGCTGCAGTTTCAAAGCGCCTTTGCCCTCCAAACTTCAGTATCTTAGCGACTACTACAGTTTCCACCCAGGGCTACTTTGGGGACCCCCAAACTCCATTATCTTAGTGACCCCTACTGCTTCTGCCCGGTGCTATCTTAGGGACACCTTAGGGCTACACTGTCCAGTACCATCAATGCTACCCACATATGGCCCCGGAGATGCGACTGTGCAAACTGAGATATGCTGTCAGTAAAAACTATACACTGGATTTTTAATACTCAGCAAGAAAATAGGAATGTAACATATCTCGTTACCTCGGTAATAAATTTCAAGTAATAATGTTTTTGATTACTGCAAAGAATAATCTTTTGATTACATTGGGGAAAATAAAATACCTTTCAGTTATTTTTACCCATTTCCTTTTATTTTTTTATGTGATTACTAAAAATTTTTTTAATTACATAGATAGTTCAGATTATGTTTCTATTAAACAGCATTTAGTGTTGTTGGGGGAGGGGAGTTTTGCCTTTTCAGCTCAAATACCTCATTAACAATTCTTATATTAAATTCTCTTTATAAAAATAACTGATGAGTTTTGTCTCCTTAATGGATTCTGGCTGCTAGCTGATAACACTAATAAATTCTCTAAATCCTTGCATATCTATAAGTCTCTTTTTCACCCTGACAGGTAAATGAGAGCTCAACACAGAATTTGGGGATTTCGGTCCTTTTTCTCGGGAATCCCTAGAAGTCATTCCACCTCCTAGTTTTCAGTTTGGCAGAAGAAAAGCCTAAACTTCTTTCTTCATAAATTAGGGGGGGTGGGGGGGATTCTGTTGGGAAGCATGTAAAAGTTTCTCTTGATCCTCAAGTTCAGAAACATGAGCAGCCTAGGACTAGGCATGCATCTTTTCGCATCAATCCCTCCTAGAAGAGGCCTCTCGATTTGCAGACACCGGTCTTTCTTCTTCTGTTCAGTAAAATGTTTTATATCCTTTCACTATTCCCACTCCTCTATCTCTTCAGTGTATTTCACAAGCTATACAGTGCACCCTTACCCGCTCACACTCCCCCCTGATTCACTAGCTATGAAATCAAGATGCCCCTTAAAATGAATGCATCTTACAATCAAGTGGCGATGGTTGCCAATGCTACAAACATCTAAAACACCCCTGAGAGCCCTGACCGGTTTGGTTCAGTGGATAGAGGGTCGGCCTCCAGACTGAAGGGTCCCAGGTTCGATTCTGGTCAAGGGCATGCACCTTGGTTGTGGGCACATCCCCAGTGGGAAGTGTGCAGGAGGCAGCTGATTGATGTTTCTCTCTCTTCCATGTTTCTAACTCTATCCCCCTCCCTTTCTCTCTGTAAAAAAAAAAATCAATAAAATATATTTAATAAATAAATCAATCAATCACCCTTGAGATAGTCTAACGGTTCTTGCTAGAAGCACCTTTTCTGAGTGGCCTTCTATTCTGTTTATCTTCCTGGCCAGGGCTGCTTTTCATCTGCCTGCTCACCAGGCTCAGGCCCAGCTGCCGAGCCTTGTTAAGTGGAGGTACCACTGAATGGTATACCTCCAGCTGAAATGCTTTCAGCCCCTTGTCAAGGGAACTAGGGAAAAAAGTCTCCCTGTTCCCGCCTCCCACCCCCTACCCACCCAAACCAGTTGACAGGGACATGGAAATCCAAAGGTTCTCTGAGGACATTCAGATAGACTGGGCCAATGCTGGTGATCCTCATGCTATGCCAAACTAGCCCACTGGCTCACACCCATCCATCAGATGCTCTTCTAAGAAGAAGCAGCTGGGAATTGGACTGAAATTGAAATGAGAGGAGAGTAGCAATGCTTTCAAACCTCCAACTCCCGAGAATCCTCTCCACTTAAAAATTGTCTATTATATCTTTATTTTTCTTAACATTAAATGGCTACTTAAAGCATTTTAGAGCAGAATTGATAAAAAGTGCTGAATGGGGCAATCTAGGGCACCGCACATGAATTCTCATGAAAATAACTTCCCTATACTGTCTTTTCACTATGAGAGCTCCATTTTCCTAAAAACAATGAACCTTGAGGTATAGCATAGCTGGCCTGTACTACAGCACTAGGAGAGCTTCCTGGGTATACATACAGAATGTGAACTACAGACACCCAATCAAATGAGAGCAGCTTTACACTGGGACAGAATGGGGTCCAGTTTTGCAGCTCAGTGACAATGAGGAGGAGTAACTGAAGAGCAGGCCTTAGAGAATCAAGGAGTAGGTTGCCTATGCTGCAGAGCATTGCTGTGGTTACATACTGCACAGCAGTAATCTCAGGAACAGCCTCCACCGCAAGGTCCTTCTCTGCATTGCTCTGAGAGGCACAGCCGATGGCTGTAAGTTCAGCCTCGCTGAGGGAAGAGCACCACCCCCTTTGGAAAGCTAGGAGCAGAATGAAGTTATTCGTAAAACAGGCACAACAGTATACGCAGCAAAACCAATTTTGTTCTCAAAAAACCATTTGAAACCCGCTCAACAAGAGGATAAATAGCCTCTTAAGAATCAAATTTTACATCATTGATCACAATCACAATTGTTATTATTGGCTAGTTAAACACAGGCCTTAAAAGAGAATCTCCATCAGTCTCACTTCAGAGTAAAGATGACTCTATATTTTTTACTTCAACTCATCTGTAACCTAAAAGAAATATCACAGAGTTGAAGGAGCCTTGTCCCTGACCAAGCTCATCTCCTGTTAAAAGTCACCTTGATCTGACATAAGTACCATGGACAGCAGCACCCTCCATGCCTGCTCCAGGGTGCATTCTCCCCTGAAAAAGGCAATCCATTTTCAGGCCTCTCTGACACTCTTCACCAGCTCAAAATTCATTCCTTAGCAGATGTTTATTTCTGTGAAATCACACTAAAGAAAAAAAACGAGTTCTAACAAAAGCACGATGATCTGAAAGCCACACTAAGCGACATATTGGATTTCATTTAATTTTCATCTTAAACATAAAATGAGATGGCAGAAATATGTAACAAAAAGAACAAAAACAATGTGAAAATCTGTATAGTTTTTCCTTACTGTCTTTTTAGGGTAACTCCTGCTCATTCCCCCCTGATAGTTTCCATCTCCAACTCAAACATTAAATCACAGACATAAGAATTACCCTTCAGAATTCACATCAAGAACGAAAGACAAACAAGCAAGCAAATGGAGTTATCTGAAATGAAAACACACTAACAAGTATTTTTGTGAATTATTTGGAGGCCACAGTGTGAGAACAAGGACTGGGCCCACAGGCATTCAGACCCCTGTGGTCCTTTCACTCTCTATTCCATTTAATTTATTTTTATTATTGAAGATTCCAACATGCAATTTGTTCCATTTAAATGAAAAAATATTCAACTAATAATATTTATAATAGCTATTATTTATGGAGTACTCCTTGTTCCAGGTATTTTATTTTATTTTACTTTACTGTATTTTGCTTTTGTTTTTTGAAAGAGAAAGAAGAGGAAGAGAGAGGAAGAAGGGAGGCAAAGAGAGAGAAAAACATCTTATTGGCTTGCCCCCTCTTCCTACCCCCACAAAGACCCCCAACAGGGATTGAGCCTGCAACCTGAGCATTTGCCCTGACCAGGAATCAAACCAACAACCTTTTGGTGCTCAGGAAGATGCCCAGCCAACTGAGCCACACTGGCCGGGGCTGAGCCAGGTATTTTAACAGATGTTTCACATAAATTAGTTCATGAAATCCTCACAAAAATTCCACAGAGTAGTAGTTACTATTCGCTGTTCAGAACTAAAGAAGCTAAAGCAGAGAGAAGTAAATAAGTTGCTCAAAATTATACAGGAAAGCAGTCTGTGGTAGAATATTTTTGTATCCTAGATTTAAAACGCCAAAGCCCATGTGCTAGTTAGTCACTATGCCACATGATCCTGATTGCTTAGCTGAAGCCCCTCAGGGTAAAACGTTCTGAGCTCCCACTCAAATCCTAATAGCACACATAACCAATCTTTCTGCCCTCCCTTAACCAAACCCTTCTGCCGTTCATCCTTTTGTGCGGGACACAGTCTGCTCTTTCCTCAACCCTAATGTGCCTGCAAAAGCAGCCACAGGTACTGGCATCACATGGCAAGGAGAGGTTAGAAGACCATAGGCAATGTGCTCCCACACTTTTCTTTTCTTACTCCCATACTCGAGGGTGGGGAATGCAGCTTCCACTCTATTACAAAGGTACAATCTGCATATAAAATTACATCCAGCCGAAACCGGTTTGGCTCAGTGGCTAGAGCGTTGGTCTGTGGACTGAAAGGTCCCGGGTTCGATTCCGGTCAAGGGCATGTACCTTGGCTGCGGGCACATCCCGGTAGGGGGTGTGCAAGAGGCAGCTGGTCGATGTTTCTCTCTCATCGACGTTTCTAGCTTTCTATCTCTCTCCCTTCCTCTCTGTAAAATATCAATTAAAAAATATTTTTAAAAAAATTACATCCAGTGAAGATGCCAAACTAAAGATTAGAGCCACACTGACTATGACTACAAAACATCGTGTACAGCATGATACAAAAATGTTAAAAGGTTCGTGTGAGACCTTTTTCCCTTCGGAGTTACTAAGGCTGAGAAGGAAATAGATTGTTTCAGATTTGTAAAGGTGCACATGCCAATGCAGCCCCCAGACTCAGTGGTTACAGAGGTGGCGATGCTCCCAAACCCCCTAACCAGCAATGAAATTCTAACTGGGAAGGAAAAGGAACGGGGATGGTGATGTGAGGAGGAAGTATGGTGGGCAGGTCTTGGAAACGGACTATTTATTTACCGTAGGGCAGCCTTGCAAGGGGAAAAGGCTGTAGCATTTGGGAGCAAAGCCAGGGAAAGAAATTGCAACATTAGTTAAAATCATCTTGGGTATTACCATCTACGTGTTCCAACCATGTTTAATAATGTGAAATCTTCAAAATCACTAGGTAAACCGCATCTACTTATACAAATAAAACTGGTTCCGCGATGCTAGCAATCATTTCTAAATTCCCACTGCATTGCAGGCCTGCGAACTGAGGCGTGTTAGGGATGCAATATTACTCACTGACACTGCTCCCATCCCACACAGAAGGAACCCAGTTAGCTAAACTAACAAAATGAATAATTTATCTATCAGCCAGCGGGAATTCATGAAGCCACCTTCCTTATTAACTTCACATTGCCCATTTCTATCATTTTTGAAACAACAGCTATAGGTATTCAAGATGAGCCCATCGACTACTTACATAGTTTCTGACCTATAGATCACAGGACATTAATTAATTCTCCATTCAAAAAAAAAATCTAGGTAAGCAAGGATATTTTAAAATCAACCTACACTCTCTCATTATTTCCCTCGTTAAACTGTAACCCATTCCATGTGGATAATCACTAATGTATAAAATAATCAACATAACCATATATAATCAATAAAGCTCATAGGCTATTGCCACTGCGTGAAAACCAATGCATCTCATCAGTTGTGTATTTTCACACCTTTTTCTACTTGAATTCTCCTTATTGCACCAGAAGTGATTTTTTTAAAAAAGAAGGAAAAAAAAAAAGAAAAGAACAATTTTAGAAACAAAAAATGTTTCTATCATTTTCCTTCATGGGAAGGATTTTATGGCTTCTCACTGGAACTAACAGGGTTGTGAGAAGCAGCGAGAAACCAGATGCGTTCATGGCAATCCAGAACAAATTTCATCTCGGAGAGCAAGGCCTGAATTCCATCCCACTCTTACACTCTGCAAGAATCAAAAGCTTCCCTGTTACTCTAAGTTCACAGGAGGCCGATGCAGCTTCGATTTTGCAGAGATGATAGCTGTCAGGGAGATCTGAAAAATGGTCCCTGAATCACATAATGCAGTTTTTATAAGCAGCTACAATTGTACCAACTTACATCCAACTCCTCGTTAAAATAGTTTTAAAGATAAATATATACTGTCCAGGAAGAAAAATTTCAGGGGTAACTATAAATTTCATTAAGATATATAGCAGATGTTACGTGGAAGATGAATATTCATTCCATCTGGCTCCCACCGCAATCATTTTATCTTTACAGTGATTTCCAAATACCCCAACTTAAAATGCTTACATTGAACAAAAATTAAACTACAACACATTTGTGGGGCAAACAGTTTGTCATTTTTTTTTCTTAGTTCAACATGACTAAGTTTGTTAATGTATTTTGACAGACTTGCATAACATCCTAAAATGTTTTGAACAATGTAGTTTAGGCCGCAATGCAATATTAATGAATGAATAATGTTCCTGAATATAAGGTTTAATATTTAATGATTCATAGTGCTGCCTGGATTTGATGCAGAAGAAAAATGTGGTTTGAAATCACTGCATTTACCAGGGGACCTGAGAAAAAGACTACAGCCTCCAAGCAAACCTTTAACCTAAACTTTGAGCTGGGGTCTCAGGTGTGAAATTGATGCTTCTCCAACTGAATTTCTAGTACTTATCAGTATTCACAACATCACACCATTTATCAAGTGGCATTCAATAGAATTTTTAAATTACTAGGAGCTCACAGGTCTATGCCAAGAGGTAGGAGGAAAAAAAAAGGATTAGTGTAAAAGTAACATTGGGTAGTCTGCATTCAAACACGTTTAGGAATCAAATCCGCCAGTTGCATCAACATGTCAATTTGATTATTCTCCTTTTTAAAAATATGTGGAACTATAATAAAGTTCAGATCACTACAGACTTATCTCCATATCATCTATACAGGGAAATGTCTAATCAAAAGGATCACACGAGGAAGTTGAAGTTGGTTCAATGTGTCTATCTAACCTAATGAATGGTAATCTGCACACATTATTGGACTTGCTTCATTTGCAAACAATCCTACGTCTTAAGAATAAGTATAAGGGACTTCTTAAAATCAGTGAAGACCCAGAACTAGTGCTGTGAAGGACGGGAATGTTAATATTACTGTGGCTTTAAAATAAAAGACTAGTCACAAGATGAAAATCAGGCTGACTTTTCAATGTTTATTTGCATTTATAGTTCACAACAGCCATGTCAGCAGTAAATAACCTAGTGTTAGAACAACTGAGTTGAAGACTCTGCCACATACTGAACTTGTCGATAGGAGCTCTCTGAGCTGTTGTTTTCTCGGGAAGATGGGCAAAGTAACACCATGTGCCAAATGATTGTTGTAGAATCAAACTGAATTAATAATGTGAAGCACTACGTCGAACAGAAAGCATTATACCAATGTGAGTCAACAAAATAAAATCTGTGTAATATTTACTCAGCACCTCTAGGAAGACCCTGCACAAAACACTTCACTTACGTTATCCCCGTGGTTGTTAGAATAAAGAGAAAGCAATGACAATGTCTGTTTTCTCATTTAGTTTCTATAAATAAAGGAGAAAAAAATAAGTGCAAAAATAATAAAAGAACGAACCCAAGCATCTGAGTGAAATATTTTCTAAGATATATACTTCTGTTAATGTCATATTTTGATAGTTTATGCAGTATCTTCTTAATTTGGAAAAAAAAGACATTATCAGTGATACTCAGTACTCTAGTAATCAATTTAATATAACATGTTTTAACCCTAGATTAAAGTGCTCATTGAGCATTTATGTGCCTAGAATAGTATACTAAGTACTTTAAAAAAAAAAATACCAGTGATAATTACATTAACCACAGTATCATTTCTTCCTCTATATCACAACATTTATATAATGCCATTATTAAGTTCACTCTATTCCATGTTTACAAGATCAGCAATTATATCAACAATTACTTCAAAATAAAAAGGAAAGAAATTGTTTTAAACTGTATAGTGCAGGAAATGTGAAAAGTTAGGCAATGACAGGTAATAGTGCCACCATACTCAGTGAAGAGCCTTTTTTTTCCTGTTAAATTATTTAAAAGAATTAATGTTACAAGTTCAATGAAAATTAATTAACTTCTCCTTAGCACTGGTCCTGATGCTCCTGCAGGTAATGATGGTGTCTCTTTAAGGAAGCACCGATTCTGTAATTAGACTTTTCTCAACTGTGAATGACTGAGACAAAAAGGCAGATAGGTACTCATTTGGTACTTTTTTATGCACCCCAGTCCAAATATCTATATTAAATTAAAGTAGCTCTTGTGATTATTCTCTAATTTACAATGTACTTAAGGGCAGAACAATATGCTTAGAAAAATGACAGGAAGAATACAAGAGATATTGATAATGATGGGGTCACCACTGGGGAGTAAGATGGGATACCGGGCTTAGCACTTTTTACTTTTGTGATGTTGCCATTCTTACGCAAATGTATCAAGTTAATAGGTATTAAATTAATAATTATTAATTAAATGTATTAAGTAAAATAAAATACACTAGAACAGCACTGATTAATAGAAATATAATACAAGCAACAGATACAATTTTAAATTTTCTAAAAGCTACATTGAAAAAGTGAAAAAAGTAGGCCAAATTAAATTCAACTAAATTTTATTTGGCCCAATACACCCAAAATCTCATCATTGCGACATGTAATCAATATAATAAATTATTAAAGAAATACGTTGTATTGCTTTTTTCCTATTGAGTCTTTGAAACCTGGCTGTGTTGTATACGTAGAACAAATCTCAATTCGAACCAACCACAGTTCAAGTGATTAATAATTTACCTGAAGCAATAGGATAGCACAGAGTTACAAAAAGTTTCAAAGGCATGTGTAGGCATAAAGTAGGTAGTTTTCTTGCAAATTTTTCAAAGCAATTAAGAGATACTTATTAAAACTTCTCTCTCATCAGTTCTCAGCTCACAGCATATTGCCGTTTCACTGTGGATCCAGGTTTAGCTTTTGATAACATCTTCCTCACCAAACAATAATGTAACTTCTCTGCAAGGTCATACTTAGCTTGCTAGCCCACCACCTTTACCCTTGCATGTTGTTTATCTTCCTGTTTGTTTTTTTCCAGAGAGGAAGGGAGAAAGAGAGAAAGATAGGCTGCCTCCTCCATGCCCCCACACTGGGGATTGAGCTGCAACAGGGGCATGTGCCCTGACCGGGAATCAAACCATGACGTCCTGGTTCATAGGTCAACACTCAACATCTGAGCCACGCCAGCCAGGCTATATGAGAATTCTTAATTATATATTTGTGTGGAATGCCACTGACTATATTTATTTCAGACTTTTAACTACATTAGCAGAGTTGGCTACTGAGAATCACCTGGCTCTCCTTTCAGAAAATCAATTGCACCCATTTCCCTCCCATGTAATACTCCAATACTCTAGAAGCAGAGTCCTGTGTACTTCCCAGTGTATCTTCCCAGACCTTGAAAATAACTTTCTGAGCAAGCAAAAAAAAAAAAAAGTGAAGACACAAACAAATACATAAGAACCAAACATTGAGCACCAACAGCAATTTAAAAGTTATATATATCTACACTAATAAAAGAGAAAGAGGAAAATTGACCATACCTCCATGACGCTCACCAGCCAATCAGGAGTGAGTATGCAAATGAAGCTAACAAAGGTGGTGGGCTACTTTGCATATGTAGGTGTGGAGTAGAGACTGAAGGTTCTGGCCCAAGTGAAGACTGAAGACTGAAGAGGCTGGGCTTCTCCGCTGCGGCCAGAGCTGAGAAGTCTCAAGGCTTGGCTTCTCCACTGAGGCCAGAGGGAAGAAGCCTAGATTCAAGGCTTGGCTTCTCCACCATGTCCAGAACGAAGGCCTGGTTTTCAGATGCCAGAGGAAAACCAATGCCAGCAGCCAAGGGAAGGAAGGACTATTGCACAAATCTTTGTGCAACAGGCCTCTAATATATATATAATACACACACACACACACACACACACACACACACACATTTTAAAATATATGTGTGTGTGTATAATATATATATGTAAGTTATATATATTATATACATATAGAGAAATATTTTTCGAACTAAAATATCAGTAATCTAATAAAGAAAAAAAAATGCCCTCGATTCCTCCCACTTAGCACTTTGGAAACTAGACATGGGCACACCCTTAGGAAAAGACCATTAATGGCTCATGCAAAAAAGAAAAAGTTCACCTAGCTTCGTTTAATGTGTTTTTCCTTCATTTTCACCAATATAGACTTTCTACCTTCCTTGAAATGATATAGGCAAGAAGAAATTAGAAAGGCCACATGCAGAGAACACTAGACAGAGATTTTCACTCTCTACAACATAGATCGATATGTAAGATAGGCCACATTTATGGAAAATTTACTATGATTCTGTGTGAGTCTCTATATTGTGCTAGCTAGGCTGTCCCTTTAATCTTCAAAATAATCTTGAAAATAACCCAAGGGCGGAGATGTTATTACTGTCCTCCATCTTACAGGAAAACTGACCCCCTGAAGAAGTTAGGTAATACACTATGTAGTTTCCAAACTAGTAACCCATAAAGTCGGGATTCAAGCCCTACCCATTTAACCCACTACACTCTTACCCATCAATTCTATTGCTCTTCAGTTCAGGGAGAAGAGTTCTCAGTAAGAAAAGCATTTTGTATTGTTTAATGATGGTGTGCCATCTTATTTAACCTTCACACAAGTCTATCAGGTTGGCATTCTTACTTAACCCAATTTCAAAACTGAGGGAACTGAGGTATAGAAGGGTAAATCACCTATTCAAGATCACCAATTACTAAGACAAAGCTAGCATTCAAAATCACATCTCTAAGTCCCAAACAACATAACCTTTAGCCCATTTTCCGCCCTCATAATGTAGGTGGTGGGGCAATTATTATAACGATAGAAATCATTAGGCTTTCCTATAACTAAAATAATTTTATTTGTAGTATGTAACAGTTCACAAAGAGCATTCTTTATAGAGGGATAACCTGGATGAAGGTAAGCACTTCAAAAATAAAAAACAAAACCACTCATATAAGAATACTCTTAGAGGCTACCACACTGCTTTAATGTCTAATTCATTTTCAGCTTACTTTAATAGAATTAACTCAGAGCAGGAGTGCTACTGAACACATTTATAAATTTTTTTCTTTCCAAGTGTCTATAAAACCCTTATTAAAATTGCCCTTCCATTAAATGTCACATAACAGTGATGCCTCCTAAAACCTTTATATACAATACATCAATGTTGGCAATGAATGTTGCAATGATATTTATTTACTATTTGTTTAAGTAGAGATTGAACAAGAATAAAAATGAAAATGGGCAACATTGTTATGTTTCATTAGTTTCCAGAGTGAAATGAAATGGCTAAGTCATTGAAAATAAAAATATTTTTTAATTTCTAAGAATTAATTTTATATATATATCTGGGAGTATGGAAATGGGGTAAAAATAGAAGAAACCCATGTGGTCAGACAGTTTTGATAAAAATTAATCCTAAAAGCAATAAGGATATATCTACATATTAAAATTAATAAAGATGAATCTCCGAAAGCCAATTTTCGTGTAAGATAAATGTTTCAAAGACAATATGCAACAAGATTTGCAGAAAATTGCTTGTCAAACTTGAAACCCCCATTACTGGCAATTCTCAAAAAGCCCCTTAAGATCCAGATCTACGGGGCTGAAGGAGTACAAAACTGGCAAACCTACTCTTAAACTAGCAGGAGACCTGAGTGCTTTAAAATTGGGCTTTAAATGGTAAATTAAACTTTCTGGATTTGGGTCAGTCCCAGAGAAAACAAAATAAATCATTATATTTTTTAAAGCAAAATTAAGGCTAGCAAATACCACCCCTGAGGTTTTATTTTTATCTCTGTAACATACATAAACCTGGCTAAATCTCACATAGCTCAAAACTTTAATAGCTGAGGAGAGGATAATTCCGTCACTGTCCTTCATCAGAGAACAAGCACCATGTGGCAGTAAAGACCAATTTAACTTCCTCACCAGGACAGAGCACTGCAATTTATAGTGAGTTGTCAAGTTGAGATTTAGATACTCTTCCATCTCACACTTTCAGAGGCTCTGTACTTCAACGCACCATCTTGCTCATAATAATTTGCCACCTTTGACTGGCAACTCTTTGGCCCACCTGTTTTACTACCACACACTTAACTGCTCAGATAAAATATATATATATATATATATATATATATATATGAATAGGGACATATGACATTTTTATAAGTCAGTGAAATCCTAACCCCAACCCTTCTTAAAACCTCAAGCCACAATCACTGTTGAGCCCTGATGCAAATAACATTCCATTAGAAAATCAACACTTAGAATTTCGGACCTGAAAGACGACTTAAAGATTTACTATAAGGATCATCTTCTGCTGAGGAAGAGCTATAAAATAAAACCATGCCCATCAATTTTTGCATCTGTCAATGTGTCCATCTTTTATGGACTGAACTGCGTCCTTCCTATACTTCATGAGCTTTTTCTTAGAGATAGGTTCTTTAAAAAGAGGTAATATGGTTAAATGCAATCAGAAAGCTGGAACCCTAATCCAGTAGAACTGGTGTCCATATAAGAAGAGACATCGGGGATGTGCTCTAGAGCAGCGGTCACCGGCCTTTCAGACCTCATGGACCATGGGCTGACGACTGCTGCTCTAAAGAGAAAAAGGTCATGTTGAAAACAGAGAGGCGGCGACCATCAGCGAGCCCAGGAGACAGGCCTCAGGAGAAACCAAACGCGCTGACACTTTATTTGGACTTCCAGCCTGCAGAACCACGGAAAAATAAATTTCTGTTGTGTTAGCCGCCCAGTCTGCAGTATTATTTTTTTAATAGCAGCCCTGGCAAATGAATACACCATCCCCTGAAGGTGTATCCACCAGAGTTAGCTCTTCTGACAGTAGTGCAAAGATAGGCTATGACAGCAAAAGGCAAGTTTCAAAGAAACTGGCTTACAAGTAAAAATAAAATGGAAACGACCCCAAGATTTAAAGCAATAACCAGCCTAGAGGTCAGGCTAACTTATCTCCTGGTTGAACTTGAATTATGATTTATGTCCAAGAGAATGAGAACAATTAAAGACACTGGGGTAATTAAGCAGCAGAAGAAAGGTAATATGAATAAAAAGGCAATGTGAAGGGAGAATAGTTTCCAGACCCAGAGTGGGAAAGAAGCAAGAGAAACGTTTTAAACACACAATATTCCATAATGAAGAAAAGCTTCAAATCCAGTACCAAGTAGATCACTGTGGTTCAGCAGTGACACAGCAAATTAAATACAGTCTGTTTGGGTTCTGCTGGTTTGATGAAGGCATGAAACCTCCACAGTAATATTTGAAATTCACGAGATTAATAGTTATAGAAGTAGATGTGATAATAATCTTCATTGTATTATTATTAAAAAATGGCATTATTACAAAAGCTTATGGGACAAATACAGCATATTATTGAATCTTCACTACAATACTAAGAGATTTTACTCTTGCATAATTGTTTTCATTTTTTTAAATATATTTTATTGATATTTTATAGAGAGGAAGGGAGAGAGATAGAGAGCTAGAAACGTCGATGAGAGAGAAACATCAACTAGCTGCCTCTTGCACACCCCCTACAGGGGATGTGCCCGCAACCAATGTACATTGACCGGAATCGAACCCGGGACCTTCAGTCCGCAGACCGACGCTCTACTGCTGAGCCAAACCGGTTTTGGCTGTTTTCATTTTTTAAAGGTAAGGAAAATGCCCAAATAGCTAATAAGTAGAGACGGCAGGATTAGAATCCTGGTCTTATGATTCCCAATTCTGTATTTTTTTTTTTTGTCTCAAAATATACCCATGCACATACTATAATCTCTGAATCTCTAACATGCCATTTCATTGTCTTAATCGGCATTATGGGGAGTGTAAGAGTGAGGGAGGGGCATGTATGTGCCCAGGCTCCCTCACTCCAGGGTGAACCTAAACAATGAAATCGTTTCATGCATCTGCTATTAGTCTGGAATCAAGAAAAGTTCTAGCAAAAAAATAATTACTTATATTTTTTAAATAATAACATTAATGTGAAGTAATTATGCTAATTACAAATGTAACATCAGGTAATTATGGAGAATCAAGAAAAAAAGCTATGTAATTTTTTTAAGCTTAGAGTTCAGTCACCCACTTCACTTGCCATATTTTTTCATCTGAATCTTCAGATTTACTTGATTTTCCATTTATTTATTTTTTTATTTTTTTATTTTTGTAGCAAGTATAAAAGCAAACACATTATCCTTCAACAGAGAAAAGTATGGTCAAATTCACATTCAACAGTTCTTTATTTAGTACATACTATGTGCAGGGGATTATTCATAAAGCTGCAAATAACTCAAAGCTTGTTTATTTCTTCTACTGATGCTTGATTTATGACAATCACACACTCACAGATTCAGCAAGTTGATCGAACACTTAAATCACATTTAGGCCAGATCTGCTGTGGCTTAGAAATATCATGGAGTTCACTCTGGGGCGAGCGGAGACCACTGACTGCATACTGTCTCTCAATGCTGTATATATCTCTTGTATCTCATCAACTGGGTGCAGGCCTCAGCGACAGGCTTTATATCTTACAGCAGATAGCAAGAGAACATTATTAAAATTAAATTATAGTTTAAATTGAGGTGTTTTTTTAAACTACATGGGCTTAACAATAACCCAAAATGATCTGGCAAGTATTTACCAGGTGCTTAAGCACTGATGGCATTTATTCCATCAGTAACAAGACCAACAACAAGACTATTCCATCACACTAAAAGCCACCCATCTAGAAATAATGAAAATACTTGCCAAAGGAATAGATAAATAAGGCATGGTGACAGGGGCATAATGGAGAACAACAATGGTTTTACGACTCTGTCCCCAAACCGTGAGACACAAGCAGGGACTCCTGTTGGTAGTGAGTTAACTAACCCAATTTCTTGAAGGCAATTTGACAATAATAGTATTTTACATAACCTTTGATCTAGTAATTCCACTTAACAGAAATTTACCCTAGGGAACTAATACTGCCTAACGATAAATTTAATAATAACAACATTTTAAAAAATAACATTTAAAACAGTGTGTTCGCAATAGTGAAATATTTTCAAAGCATTTTGTTGGGAAGACTAAAAGTCTAATAGTAAACTGCCATGAATTTATCTAATGACAAAACAGTCCATGACGTATCTTAGGAACAAAAATAAATAAGCACGGGAAACTGACAGGTTCAATATAGGACACCACTTCTGTTACTTTCCCCTGCACGTTAATGCCTGTATACCAAAATATTTACAATGGTTCTTTCTGGGTGACTAGTGGGATTATAGCAACTTCCATTTTCTTCATTTTGTTTAGCTGCATTTCTCTAATTGTCTATACAGTGTATATTATTTTTGTGATTAGGAAAAAAAATACTTCTTTTTACTGTCTTGTGACTTTTGCTTTGATCCATAGATATTCTAAGGTGCTAGGAAGATATTATGGGCGAGATGATGAGAGAACATAGAAACGAAGACCAGGTGTGAGGGAGCTCAGAGATGCAATATGTCTCCATCAGCAAAGGCGTATGGGGAATGTTGGGCTCTTTGTATAGCCTCTGTGACTGTTTATCTCTCTGTAGCTTCGGGTGTGGCTGGCTACCCAGAAAGCCCCAATGCACCCAGAGATGAACGTCAGGCCCCATGAAAGAGGTTAATGAATGTATACAGTGTGATAACTGCCTGATGTTAACGGTTAACTTATGAACGCATTGTTCTTTCTGGTGGTCGATGTCACTACCTGCTGTATGGTTTTACTATGAATCCCCTAAAAACAGAGACCCTGTCATGGAAGGGAGTGGATCTCTTGCCGGCTGGCCACTACTGGGAGCAAGCAGCTGCTTTGCCCATGAATATAATTTTCTCCTATTAAAATTCTTATAAATTTGAATAAGGCCATGTGTCCGTTCTTCAGAATTGATCCTGAATTTAGATGTTTTGGGCTTCCCCCCAACACCAGCTTACAATAAAGAATCGACTATGGAGCAAGACAGGAGAAACAAGCAGGGATGAACTCCAGAAGCGGTGGGGACAGGGTCAGTACTCAGGAACCAACTCCCTTATCAGCCTAACGGGCTCTCAAAGGTGGGCACAGCGATGGCGATATCACAGCTGATGCCGACTCCAGATCCTCAGCATTTATACATCCAAAGGTAACGAGCAACTCTGGACCTCCTTGGGGCCCCCAAGCTCTGCTGGGCCTTCTCCCCCCACCATGATACAATACATTGCAATCTTCTGCGTCTCCCAATCTTTTGTGCCTTTCAGCATCTTGATTAATTTATCTGCCCTTTCAAAACGTCCTCTAATTCATTACAGCCTTCCTGGAATTGCTGTCTGGTTTCTCAACATGTGATATCAGATGTCCCATAAACAACAGGACTATTATATTAAAATCGTGAATTAGATCCAAGCGTTTCTCCCCATGCCTATTAACTTGATGTTCTACAGGATGGATCTCATTTAATTTGCCATTTACAGAATAACCTTTCCAGGTGCATCTTTCAAGTCCTTCCTGCTGTTCTGGATACCTCTTAATATCTGTATGGTCGGAAAAATCATCTGAATGAGGTGAGAAAATTAAACTATTTTTCCCGATTAACTGGAGGAGATGAACAGAGGGCAATACATTCATGACCGGATGACACCGTTAAGAGGACTGCCTTCCTAAAGGTGGTACAAATGGCCCCTCACAGTAAAAAGCAATGGATATTTCTGTCTTTGAAATGGAAAGATTGGTCAAAATGGTCAGGTGAGGAGATTTCCTATGCATGGACATTCTGACTTTAGCATGCAGTTAGAAACAGCTAACTTTATGCAGAGAATTGTCACCAAATGTTCCCAGACTCAGCATGACTATTGATGGTTTTCAGGACTGGGGAAAAAAAAATCAAAATGAGACTTGTCTGTCTTCTACACACATGCAGAAAAGCAAGAAATTCTAATTTGGGGGAAGGGGGACGGGGACGCACACTTATATTTCACCACAAGGCCAGCATATTTTCAATAAAAGTACATCTTAAA
This sequence comes from Vespertilio murinus, assembly GCA_963924515.1. Taxonomy (NCBI): domain Eukaryota; kingdom Metazoa; phylum Chordata; class Mammalia; order Chiroptera; family Vespertilionidae; genus Vespertilio; species Vespertilio murinus. The sequence goes on along the minus strand of OZ004712.1, from coordinate 53,841,695 downwards.
AATCACTTTGCCATTTTTATAACATCTCTCAGCCTCTCGTTCTGCTTAAAAATGATATAGTATGTTAATACATAAAGGCAATACTGGTCAGCTATAAAAAATGCCTGAGACAAATTTAAATGACCACCATAATAAAGAATTTGATCCTTTCTTTTTGTATTCTCCCTAGTCTCATGTCAGTAAACTAGAATAAACATGTTATTAAAAGAGAATCAATAGAAGGCTTTAGAATATACAGTACCACAAAAGGTCAAGCCCTGGTATTGATTTTAATATAACATTTTTTGTGCAGCTTCCCAAAGGGTTCTTTTCTAATATTGTTTTTCATTTTTCTCTCACTTTGTTCCCTGACTGGTGAATTTGTTGTTCTTATCTACAAAATGCTGTCCAAAGCTGAGTTTGCTGAGTGTGTGTCATTCCTATGACAAGCTGAGAGAAAATGAAAAAACAAAACAAAAAAATCAAAAAAACAACAACCCACAAACATGTAAAGGTAAGAGGAAGATAGATATAAGATGACAAGGTTCACCTCTCCAAAGGTACAGAAACATCCAACCGCACAATCTGCAACCTGGGGCCACCCTGGGGCGTTAGTCTCCCCGGGTGCCTTGAGTGGACACTGATTCCTAGGAGCCAGGAAGGCCGAGGAAAGCAGGATAAGGGAAGAAAGGATGATCTCCCAGGTTTCAACAAAAAGAAACTGTCACCAAACCAAGTAGGTAACAGATGCAAATTCCCATGACATAAATCCATGTGCATCCAAGTTCCTCTGGAACCGAAAGCACCAAACGTTCAATGGAAAATTGGAATGCCTTCGACAGGGTCATGGGGACTAATCAGAGGTACATGGCCAGAGCCACAGACTTCCTGACTTCGTCCCAATAATCAAGGCCCAAAGACTTCTACAAAGCACATTGAGGGTCAGGCTCATAAATATGAGTGCATACAGAATATATTATACTAGAGGCCCGGTGCATGAAATTTGTGCGGGGGGGGGGGGGGGGGCGCATCCCTCAGCCCAGCCTGCACCCTCTCCAATCTGGGGCATCACTCTCACAATCCAGGACTGCTGGCTCCCAACTGCTTACCTGCCTGCCTTCCTGATAGCCCCTAACTGCTTCTGCCTGCCAGCCTGATCACCCCCTAACCACTCCCCTGCCAGCCTGATTGATGCCTAACTGCTCTCCTGCTAGCCTGTTTGCCCCTAACTGCCGTCCATCCACTGAAGGCCTGGTCACCCCTAACTGCCCTCCCCTGCAGGCTAGCCCCCCGCAACTGCTCTCCACTGTAGGCCTGGGGACCCCCCCTCCAAATGCCCTTCCCTGCAGGTCCAGTCACCCCCAACTTCCCTCCTCTGCCCACCTGGTCATCCCTAACTGTTCTCCCCTGCAGGCTTGATCACCCCCAACTGCCCTCCCTTGCTGGCCATCTTGTGGTGGCCATCTCGTGTCCACATGGGGCAGGACCTTTGACCACATGGGGAGCAGCCATCTTGTGTGTTGGAGTGATGGTCAATCTGCATATTACTATTTTATCAGATAGGATAGGATTGTACACGTCGTTACAAATTTTGAGTCTGTTTTTCGTTGCCAATAAAAATAACCCAAAACCCAGACTACTATATTTTCATAACAGCCTTTTTTCGCTTTTAGACAATGCTTACTAAGCAGGAAAGAAGGGAATAGTAGATCCTTTTTGCCCAAGTCACCTGAAACCAAAGAAATTGCTGCCTCTGAAACTAAAAATGAAGTCCCCATATCAAAAAAAGAAAAGCCAATTAGGCCTGCAAGAAGGGAACACAGCTGTTAGCTAAGAACCAATAAAACTTTAAAAGGAAATCCTGGGGAGAGGCTTGGAGTAAGAGAACTGAATTTGAATCCTGAGGCTGCCTTTTGTCAGTAACGCAGCCGTGGGCAGACACTCAGCCTATCCGAGCCGCATTGTGAAATAAACCCAGCAAGAGCAGAGCAACCACTTCGTACCCCAGCTCGGTGTGTGTGTATGCAGGGTGAGGGGGCCTCAGCCTTGGATCCTGGGGTAATGGGAGGGGCATCATCTAACCCGCTGCCATAGAGCTGAGGCAGGCCTCCGCAAAAGGCTCTGGGGATGTTCAGGGTTAATATAATCAAAGGTACCAGCACAGCATCTGGTAAACAGTAGGCAATCATTAAATGATAGTTGCTATTTGCCAGAGAATCCTCCTGCCTCTTTCTCCTTTTGGACAAATCCTATTCCAACCTGCTTACCCACAACCATAAAATATAGCTGTAATTTAGCAATACATTCTTGTTGACACTTACTATGGGACAGACAATGAGTTTTACATTCCAGTGGAGGAGGCAGTCAATAAAACAGATAAAATGCTATCAAGAAACAAAGCAAAGAAAGGTGGACAAAAACGGGCCATTCAGCAAACCTGACAAGCTCAGGGAAGGCCTGGCTGGCAGGCCTTACAACTCAGAGACCTCTAGTAACCACACAGGATGGTCTGAGTAAAACTTAACTGAAAGTGAGCCGTGGCAGATAGTCATGTTCTAGGCCAGTATCTTCCCTGACAAAGGTCAAGCTTCACCTTACCTGAGCGTGTCTATTGTCTCTTTTTATCTAGGGTAACAAATCCTTTTCCTAGACCCGTCAGGGCACAAACTCCCACCAGTCCAAGAGACTACAGAACCTTTCCTTGTCTCTTGTTCCCCGCATACCATGTCTATGGGCTGTGAATGTTAATTGTTAACTATCCTACACCCACCAATGTAAAAGAAGTATATGTCTCTTCGTTTTAATGCAATCCCAGAGATTCCCCCGCTTTGCGTTCTCTCGCCTCCCTATAATCTACCACCAATGAATTGCATGAAACCCCCTTACGTATTCCCCTGCCATTTTCCAGAGCATTTTCTCAATCCATTGAGATTTTACTTCCCCATTGTTGTCAGTTGGGCTCAAATAAATTCATAAAAATTCTTATAGGTTTGGTATAGGTTTGGACTTTTCTTATGTGGATAGAAATGACAACTAACAGAGAGGAAAAGGAAGAAAGAACATTTAGGTAAATCAATCAGCAAAGCCTGATTAGTAAGAGGAAGCCAGCCATGCAGAACAGGGAACACTAGACAAACAGCTGCAGGCACAAACAGGTTTGGCCACTAATATAGCTGAAACATCCGATGAAATTTGGTAAGAGATGAAGTATGAGTGTATAAATCACATAAAGGGAAGAAGAGGACTAGAAGGTCAAGGGAAAGATTTGGACTTTAAGCTACATCTAATGAAAAGCAGTTAGAGGATTTTAAGTTAAAAAAAAAAACCTGCCATGATTCAAAATACATTAACACTGCTCAGTGAAGAGTAGAATCAGAATGGGGGAGAGAAGAGTGTCTCCCTGCAGGAGACTGTAATAATACAAGTGAGAGTGACAATGGTTTAGACAGGGTTTCTCAGCCTCGGCACTGCGGACATTTGGACCTAAGAATTCTTCACTGTAGAGATCCGTCCTATGGGATAGCTGGCCTATAGGATATTTAGGCGTATCGCTGGCCTCTGTCCGTGACATGTCAGGAGCACCCTCCAACCTGAAAGATCTCCAGACACAGCCAAATGTCCAATTAAAGTGTGGACACAAAAGTCCCCCCAATCAGGAAACACTGGCTTAGCTAAGTGGGGATGGAATGGTGAGAGTTAATGGACTTGCAATATATTTTAAAAGTAGAGATACCAGGTCTCATTAATTGGAAGGGAGAAAGAAGAGACATAAAGGCAAGAAGAAGGGGACAAAAATAAGCAGTAATCAGCCCTGGCTGGTGTGGCTCAGTTGGTTGAGTGTCATCCTGTGCAAAGGTTGCTGGTCCAATTCCTGGTCAGGGACCATACCCAGGTTGAGGGTTAGATCCTGTCAGGGTGTGTGCCTACAGGAGGTAAGCAATTGAGGTTTCTCTCATCAATGTCTGTCTGTCTCTCTCTCTCTCTCTCTCTCTCTCTCTCTCTCTCTCTCCCTCCCTCCCTCCCTCCCTCCCACTCCTTTCTTCTTTTTTATAAAATTAATAAAAGCATATTTTTTAAAAAGAATAATCAGTCATCAAAATTCTGGTGTCACCCTCAATTTTTGTTGAACTAACATCCAACTATTCAGTCATTTGAGAAAAGTGCTTTCTAAGTCAAACCTATCTGGGGCTGACAAATAATTTAGGTTACACAAACTCACCAGGACAATAGTTTGGGCTCCTTTTCTTCAGTCTTACACAAACTGAATTGTACAGCTGACAGTTATATTCATTTTTTTAAAAACCACACAATTTCTAACATTTTACATAAAAACCTATAGAAATACAATTTTTTCACCCATTATTTGACAGTATTTTGACTGTTTTATTTCAAAATATAGTCCTGTGAATTTAAAAAGTATATCAAAAAGGTCCCTTCATTTATGAATTCTTTTCAAAACTAAATTCCTTACTTAATGAGCTCCACAATCAAGGCAAAACAGACTACACCGAAACCTGAAAAACATGAGTCTTCAGTCAACCACATCAAAAGAGCCTCAGTTAGAGGCTCAGACTGATGTCTAACAGGTAACCCATCACTGTTTGATCGGAATTTAATTTAGCCTCTGAGATACAGTTCAATAGAGCGATGATGAGTGTGGCTTCAGAATCCAGACTGCTTGGGTTCAAGTCCCAACTCCTCTATTTTCTGATTATGTGACTGACTACTAGAGGCCCGGTGCATGATATTTGTGCAAGAATAGGCCTTCTTCCCCTGGCTTTGCTCCTGGCCTCCCATGAGTCTGCAAGTCCTCACTGCTCCTATAACTCCCTCTGCTGCCCCCATCCCTCTCAGAGCAGGAGTTCTGCCCTGAGAGGGATGCACATTTCCCCATTGTTTCCAGAGTGAACTGCCATACAAGGACCTCACATTTTCCACTCCTCCTCACACAGCATTCATTACCAGCAGGATCAGCAGACAGCTTCCGGAAGGTCCAAAACTGAGGACTGGGCCAGGGTGAGGCCCAAGCAATGTGGACCACTGCCCATAAATACAGACTTCTGGACGCAAGGAAATGACATCTGGCCACCCCACCCCCGCCCCTTCTAAAACGGAAACAGAACTAACTCATCCAACAATGCTATTTGCACGAGAAAAGTATATACTCCTCGCTCATGCACAGTGTCCAATTTTGAGAGAAAATCACCCTGACAAGGCATTAGAGCCAGTAAGAATGATTCTTAGGCCTCCAGGGAGGGGACAGGGGAAGGGGCTGACAGAGCTCTAAATCCCTAGCCCTAACAATACTCCAATGGCACTTGAATCAGCTTTATATCAAAGTGCCATGTTGGGTGTCCTTTGAATAAACATTTACAAAATAATGAAAGAGAATGATTCAGACAGTGTAGGATTATGGAGCCACGCAATTCAAGTCCTGATTCTGCTACAAAGTGAAAATTTTTACCTACATCTATTTCAGTCATTGGTGTTTTTAAAACAGTGATAACACTGACAATAAACATTAATAGTTTATATAAGGAATAATAAATTAGTATTCATAGGATACGTTACAACCCCCTCCTCCCTTCCCCCTAGATTGCTCTGAGTAATAGAGAAACTTCAGCAAGGATTATTATAACTATGGCACATCCAGAAACCAATTCCTAGAAAATTCCAAGGGCAGAAACCAACTTTGGCACAAGTTACATCAAACACTGTGCTTCACAAGGGAAAACACTGTAATTACTGTCAAAAGGAACATCTGAACAAAAAGTGGTTGAACATCACTGCCGCTAACACGACCGATGAAGAAGGAATCTGATATAAAGCTGATTCTATGGCATGCTTAGAATTAATTAGATTAATCCCAGGCCAGATTTAATGTTCCAAAAGTGTAAAAATAGCTTCTCAAACTGAATTCTGGGCAGGGCTCTCCAACTGCATAACACTGAGTAGGAGAGAAAATTGGATTTGGAAAAATAAGTAAAGAGATGTGGAAAAAAGCCAAAACCGGTTTGGCTCAGTGGTAGAGCGTCGGTCTGCGGACTGAAAGGTCCCGGGTTCGATTCCGGTCAAGGGCATGTACTTGGTTGCGGGCACACCCCCCGTAGGGGGTGTGCAGGAGGCAGCTGGACGATGTTTCTCTCTCATCGACATTTCTAGCTCTCTATCTCTCTCCCTTCCTCTCTGTAATAAAATATATATTTTTTTTAAAGAGATGTGGAAAAAAAACACAGACTGAGTAATCCAACCTTCTCTATTTGTCGGTTATAGGAAGCAGTTATCTCTATTAAAAACAGAAAAGTGGCACTTGAAGAAAAAGATAAAGTAGCAGATGGCACACGATTCCTGGTACCCACACAGCACTTCCTTCCAATCACCTTCCAGCGAAAAGACCCAGGAGGCTAGGATGTGAGCGGCCTCCAGAACTGATATGTCCTTATCTACTTTTCAGCAGAGTGGAATGGGAACATGCAAGTATAAAACAATAGCAATACCGTATGCATTTTTATAAAGAAGGCTACAATGGGGTTAATAAGAAAATTAATCTAAACTATCTGGACTTTTAGACTGCAGAAGGATCTTCTATATGGCAGATATATGCAGGAACATTTGCGTAGATAATGCTAACAAAGACTCCACTACTCCTACTGGAACCAGAACTGAAAAACAAGCTCCCGTCACAGCAGAGTGTGTGTCACTGAGACTTTTAACTCAAATTTCTGCAACCATCTTCTTTGCAAATATTTATTAATTAGAAATGAGATGCAATTGCCCATAATAGCTGTAAGTGCCAAGAGAAAATACTCACTACTAACTGATGTTATTCGCTTCAAAACCACACTTTACGAGAAGCCATTGATAAATATTAGTTATCAAAAAGTAGTTGCTTCCTGAAAGTTGGTTTCTCTTTTTCTCTTTTTTAGTGATAGTATATACCTAGAGACTACATGCAGGTTCAGGCTAAAGGCATGTAATTTCATCATAACTGTGTAATTTGTACCACATTAGGTAGGCAATTTCCCACACCATGTATTTCTAACGTGATGCTAACCCACAAACCCTGTTTTTCTCTGCTGGGTTCTTTCCTCCTTCCTTTTTCATCTTTTTCATCCAGAGTCAGAAAACATCTATTCATAAAATTGAAATGAACTCTTTTATATAATGAATTTAAACAGAAGGTACCATCCCTATAAATTTCACCTTTACTACAAGAAACTAAAAAGTCCCCAAATCTTTAAGCCCTTAATTCATGCTATAAGAGGGAAAAAATTAATGGACTGTACCATATTCGAATTTACCCATACAGCTAATAAAATTTATGATTACTTTATTAAATCACTTATTAAATCAAATTAATTAGCATACGTCTCAAATATCTAATGTAATTATCCAAGTAATTTAAAGTGGGGGAAATCTCATCAGTTGTCCATTTAAAAATAGCAAGCAAGTAATGTTGGTTGATGTGTAGCTACTTACAATATCAAGTAGGCATTCCCCTTCTTCTTGTTTTCTTGAAGAAAAGTTATTAAAACTGAGACACTTTCACTTGCTTTTATGGGTAAAGGGGTGAAATTCAAATGCCAAAGGTCAGAGGTCAGAAGCAGTCACATTATTCTTGCTGTCAAAGGCTGACTTTTGGAGGCAGGGCACAGGAGAGAAGCAAATCACATTTTAAAAGTCTGTACTCACACTGGGGCATATCATGTCCCTGCTATATTGGCCTGCTATAGTTACAACACAATATGGTCAGCTATTATCCAAAACACGCGATAGAGTGCTACAGCAAAAACAGACTGCTGACATGAGCATTTAATTTACTCTTGACTCCCAATACACCAAACAACTATTCCCTCCATTAGATGTTGTGATAAGCAAAACTGTAATTCCAAATTAAATTCCACATTTAGTGCATGTACTGATATTATGTCAGTGATATTTTGGGGCATGATTTTGTTAACTAAGCAAATCACTCAAGAGTCTCATAAAACGGAATCAGATCTCAGATAACTTGAGATTTCATGAATAAATGGTTTTTAGAAATGAGAATACAACACATAGAGTCATGGTGCTTTACAATTAGCTGCACCATCACTGTGGCCCAGCAAAAAAAGTCCTTTAAAGCAACTGCATACCTGCATAGTAAAGAGAGGAGATTTAAAGGAATTCAGGTTAATTTTAAATGGCCTAATGATATATCTTCAGGTTAAATGACTTTAAATGGGATCTAAATGAATGTGGCACTACCACTCAGAGAGGCAGTAAAAGAGCTTCTGCATTAGATGGGAGATAAGGCAAGACACACAAGAAGCCTAAACCGGTTTGGTTCAGTGGTAGAGCGTCGGCCTGCGGACTGAAAGGTCCCGGGTTCGATTCCGGTCAAGGGCATGTACCTTGGTTGCAGGCACATCCCCGGTGGGGGGGGTGTGCAAGAGGCAGCTGGTCGATGTTTCTCTCTCATCGACGTTTCTAGCTCTCTATCTCTCTCCCTTCCTCTCTGCAAAATATCAATAATTTTTTTTAAAGACACACAAGAAGTCAGTTTCAATCCCACAAATGTATGGTCCAGAGTGTACATTACTGTATTGGCCAAATATAGCCGTAGGGTAATATTTTTCTATGCTACACATGCCTGAGAGCATCTTACACTCCTGTATGCCAGGCAGCTGTCCTGCACAGTTGTCAGGACTTGAGCATAAGCACCACAATTTGCAAAAACTGGTGTCAGCAGCCTGGAAAAACCCCAGGAACAGCAGTGGAGCAATCATCTCAGGAACGCTGTGTCGCCGAGGTTTTGAAGGCACAGAATACGATGTGAAGAAAAACAAGGACAGCAAGGCCCCGAGTCAAGAAGTGATTCAGAAGAACTAGACCCAATGTGAGCTGGTTTTAAGAACACCTTAACCCTGGGGTTCTCACTATCAGCATGTTGACATTTTGAGCCAGATAATTCTTTGTTCTGGGCAGGGGCAGAGGTGAGAGCTGTCCTGTACACCAGGATGGTTAATAGCATTGCTGGCCTCTACCCACTAGATAACAATAACACCTGACAGGCTGTGACAGCCAAAAATGTCTCCAGACACTATCACATATCCCCGGGAGACAAAAATCTCCCCCAGGTGAGAACAGTGCCTTAACCTATTTATTTTGGTTACATTTTTCTTTTTTTTTGAATATGCAGGTGATGTTTTAAAAAAAAAAAAATCAGTCATTCTTAATGAGATCTTTCAATAAGAAAATTCTAAGAGATAAACTATTGTGTTACAATTTACAGCATTTTTTTCTTGTGGTACATCAAATACAATCTACACAAATAAAAGAGGAAAATGCTAATTGATCACACCTTAGCTACACCCACAGCCAATCAGAGTGAGTATGCAAATTAACCCAACAAAGATGGTGGTTAATTTGCATACATTGAGGGAGGGAGGAGTGAAGACTGAAGACAGAGTAGAAGGAAGAGGGAGAAAAAGCGAAGAGCAAGACAGCTGCCAGAGGGGAAAGCACAGGCAGGGTGGGGAGGAAAGGGGAGGGGGGAGAGGGTGGCACACAAGCAGGAATCTTCCTGCAACAGGCTTCTAGTGCTTCTTATAATGAATGGCATCTTCAATTCAATGAAATTCAGTCACCCAACATATTTTTCTTTTTGTTATGGAATGCTTATCCCAGGGGTGGGCAAACTTTTTGACTTGAGGGCCACAATGGGTTCTTAAACTAGACAGGAGCGCCTGAACAAAGGCAACCTGACCATGCTGGCACTCTCATCTTGGGCTGCTGGTGAAGGAGCGGAGGGGAGAGCAAGAGAACCCTCTGCGCTTTCAGCTCCGAGGACCAGATAGAACAGCCGAACAGGTCGGATCCGGCCCTCGGGCCATAGTTTGCCCATGGCTGGCTTATCCTGATTTTCTTTTGAATAAGTACTTCTTAGTTGTAACTTAGTAGTAACCAGTTCTTCCCTAGCTGGGGTTCTCTAGTCTTCCTTTTAATCTTTTGAAATTTCCAAAATGCTTCTAAAAATCCCCTTGCTTCCTAAGTTAACCAGAGTTAAGTTTCAATCTTTCAACCAAAAAATTCTGACTGAACAAGATTCTTATTTAAGCTATCCTAATAAAAGATATTTCAGAGTATTTCCTGCCACAAAGTTCACCAGCCTGCTAAAAATGTTACTGCTTCTCCATTCCACTCACCACAATAGGTAGAGTGAGTAGGCGGGGTATGTAAAGATGACACAAGGATTGCTGAAACAGTGGCACAAGGAACCCTCTAAAACTGCTTACATGGCTTCATTCAATTAAAGCAACAGATACAATCTATAATAATAAAAGTATAATATGCTAATTAGACAGGACAGCCAGACATCCTTCTGGATGAAGCTGTGTCAGTGGGGGCCGAGGCAGAGGCAGTTAGGGGTGATCAGGTAGGCAGGCAGAGGTGGTTAGGGGTGATCAGGCAGGCTGGCAAGCAGTTAGGGGCAATAAAGCAGGCAGGTATGCAGAGTGGTTAGGGGCAATCAGGCAGGCAAGCGAGTGGTTAGGGGTGATCTGGCAGGCAGGCAGAGGAGTTAGGGGCAATCAAGCAGGCAGGCAGAGGGGTTAGGTGTGATCAGACAAGAGAGTAGTTAGGAGCCAGCAGTCCCAGATTTCGAGAGGGATGTCCAACTGTGGGTTTAGGACCAATCCCATAGAGATTCCTGTGGGATCGGGGCTAAGCCAGCAGTTGGACATTGTGAGAGGACACAGGCCGGGTTGAAAGAGCCTCTCCTTCTCCCCCTCCCTTCCCATGCATGAATTTTGTGCACCGGGCCTCTAGTAATGTACAAATGCCTTGACACCAAAGAGTTGTTTTGCAAAGACACAAAACTTTCTTAAAGTTTTTTCAAAAGTTTCTTCTCTAGTACAAAAAAAAAAAAAATAGTTATTGATTCTCTTAAAAACTATCACATAGATGAACACACACTTTGTGCCAAGATTTGACAGCTGGAAATTTTCATGAGGAAGGCTTCAAATAAAACATTTTTTAAAAGAAAAAATAATAATAAAAAGGCTACACCACCCTCTGTTCTCCTTAAAGGTGACAGGAAATAAATTCTTTATCAATAGTCATTTGTCCAGGTTACAGCTAGGCTGCCAACCCCAGTCCTCTTGAGATATGAAATTGGCTTTCCCTGGCACCTTTTATTCATCTGATCTGCCCTTTACCTCTCACAGACCAAGGCAAAGCAAATGGAAGCTGAATAAAAAAGGAAGAATAAAGAAAGAAAAGAAAACACTAGAGTGAGTTATTGTAAGAAGCATGTACCATAATGAGAGAAGGGAAGGCAAAAAATTTCTATGTGAAATACAATAAGCAAAGTAAATATGATTTTAACCCCCCAAAAAACTCCTTATTAAAATAAAATTCAATTAAAAATAAAATTTCAAAGATAAGAAATTCTACCATAATATATTGATTTTCTTTGCTTCTTAATGAAAATGGTCTGAATTTTTTAGAATATTGAACTTCACCATCTAACTACATACTCCATCAGCCTCACGCAATTAAATAATTATAAAGTGCTATGTGGAAAACTACAGAAATATACATTAACTACAACATGATTTTTAAAACCCTAAACTATTTCCTGGGAAAATGGCAGTCTTAATCTAAAACTTATGTTCTGTTTCATACGTTTCAAAAGCAAACTGGAAGTAGCTTATCACTTATATCAAAAAAGGAATTTTAGAGATGAACTATTTAAGGCCCAAAGAGGTTAGATTATATGTTGAAGGACCTATTGAAGATGAGAATCCAACTCAAAGATTCTTTACATTTAGGTCTCCCAAGCAAAACAGTTAAGCAACCAAAACAAAAACAAGCACACGCTAAGCATCCACTGGTGGAGGGCATGTGCTTAGTGCTCACAGCAGAAAGACATTTGCATGATCATATAACAATAATGCTCTGTGCTGTATGCAAATTTCAGAAGTAGCACAGATGGAAAGCACTTGACTCTATCTTAGAATTAAAAGTATTGGCACATTTTTATGAATAACTGTACTTGAAAGGTCTTTAAAAAGTAGTACTTTTACCCAAAAAAATTATCTATGCTGTTTTGAATACTGTATGTTTTTCAGTTTATAGCTCTCAACATCTTTTTGAATCAGCACATAAGGATCTACTTGGCTGTCTAGTATTGTATTGAGGCATGTACCATAACTCAGTCATCCAGTCCTCTACGATGGTTTTATGAATTACTTCTAGTTTTCTACAATTATAAGAACACTTCAATGAACTGTTTAACTAGTAGTAGTAGTAGTAGTTTTAATAATGATAAAAATAATGTAGTAGTATTTATATAAAAAAATCTAGAGGAATAAAACATTCAAGATTGGTTTTCTCCATTGAATGGAATAAATAGATTGATTTTTCAACATGACATATTTCTGATATATTCTCAGTTTTTTTAAGTGAGTATCTTACTAACTAGTGCTGTTTATTAACATGGACACTATGGATAATACATGGCATTCATTAATAGCTACAATATTGCTAACCTTCATAACCCCAGTAGACAATATAATTTTCAATCCTAACTACATTCATTGAAAGACTAGCTTATGAAATTCCTGGAGAATCCTCAAGAACTACTTCTCACGTTGTTGAGAAAACAGGGCTCAGTCAGTATTCGTGCAATAAAGAACCACACATAAGACATAATGGACACTTATAACCAAGTCTGGGGAAAGGGCAACCTAGGACTTTAACAAGCACAATCCAAAACTGGAAATGGCCAAGTTCACATGCTCAGCACATTCTGAAGTTCAGCCAAACACAAATAATGGGTCTTACTACAATTATTCCTCTCTAAACATACTTAATAATTATAACAAGTCAACCAAAATCTCCCGGTTGGCAGGAAACTCACCGTTTCTGGTGTTCAGACTCTTTCTTGGCTTGCTCCAGGGCCAGCTCCTTGGCTACTTTTCTCTTCAGTTCTTCATCAGAAACTGGAATCAGTAAAGAGCAAAAGGAGATGATTTAGTGATTTCTTAAAAAACAAAACCAAGGAAATACTCACAAAAACAAAGCTGAAACTGGAGCTTAAAAAGGGCAAAGTTCTGCCAGCTGGCCAGTGTCTCCTTGGGACCATCGAAGCACTACGGAAAAGACCAATTAGTGCATTTCAGCAGTAACTTAATCAAGAGTTCCCTGGTGACCTAGAAATTTCCACACCTGCCAAAATTTAGAAGAAGCTCAAGGAGCTCCTTACCGCCCATGGGAAATGAGTGGTCAAGTACAAATTCTTTAAAAGGATATCCCATCACTAAAATCTAACAATCACATATAGAGGGAAGAGATGATGTAAAGAAGGGACTTTACAGAGGAAAATTACAACAAAACATTCTCACTCTGATAATTAAACATTTTTTAAAAGTCACTTATCACAGAAAGAAAATTATTTGTGCTTATATTCATTTTTTTATAATTTATGGGGGGGGGATGGCATTTGTGGACATTTTGAAACCTATTTTTTGGAATAGATGTCATTCAAATTCAAGTGCCAGCAACTGGAGAGAGACTTCAGAACAGTGCTGAGAACTTGGCTGGAGCTTCTTATAGACCTGGTGACTTGATGTGAAACATCTGGTCTTTACCATTAGAAAATTTTGTATGAGTGTTTTGTAAAGATTCGTATAGCTATGATAGCGAACAAAATAGATAAATTTTACAGACTCCTTCAGAGCCTTCCACAAAAATAATAAGCAGAGACTATTTCCTCTTCACTAAAACCCACTACCCCAAATTATGACCAAGAAATCACCAGAAACACTTAGAAGGATCTAGGAAGACACAATGGACCTATTATTTCAAACGGTAGTCTATTAGATGGAAACCTAAACAGGACTGTCTGCTCTGCAGCAACACCCTATTTGGTGATCTGAACATTATAAGCGCCTTGCCTCAGGGCACAGACAAAAAATGAATTACAACGAGATATGCACAAGCCTTTTTAAATTGTGCTGACATTGGGCAACAACAGAGAAGATACATGAAAGGTCGTAAGGATGTTTTCTCTTACTTTTGGACTATCCGAAAACAACGGCATCAAAGGACGTCAAGAAGGTGAAAAGACAACCCACAAGATGAGAGAAAATATTGGCAAATCATATAACTGACAATTAGCTTGTATCCAGAAAGTACAAAGAACTTTTACAACAGAACAATCAGAAGACAATTTTAAATGGACACAGATATGAGTATGCATTTTCCTAAAGACGTGTTACAAACTACAATAAGCACATGAACATTTGTCACTTGGGAAATGCAATTAAAACCTGCAGTAATACACCAATTTGAACCCACTATAATCAATAAGACGATAAGAGTGTTAGTGAAAATGTGGAGGAACTGGAACCTTCATAAACTGTTGGTGAAATATAACATGATGCAACCACTGTAGAAAGAGACAGCCAGGTCCTCAAAATGCTAAACAAAGTGACCACAGGACCTAACAATTTCACTCTTGGGTCCTCTGTATAGACAAGACACTTGAAAATATATGTCTACCCAAGAAGTTGTACATGAATATTATGGTAGCATTATTGATGGCATCCTAAAAGTGAAGACAGCCTAAATGCCCATCAACTGATGAATGGATAAGCAATATGTGGTATATCCATTCAGTGTGATATTATTCAGCCATGGAAGTCATGAAATACTGACTGATGCTACCACATGGGTGAACCTTGAAACACCATGCAAGTGAAAGGAGGTCACAACTTGTATGCTTCCACTGATATGAAACATCAAGAAAAAGCAAGTCTACAGACTCAGAAAGGAGACTAGACTGGTTGTCAGGAGTGGCAGGAAGGTGACAATAGAGAGTGACAGCTAATGGGGAAAGGATTTCTTTTGGGGGTGTTAAAAATGTTCTAAAATTAGATAGTGAGAGAGTCATCTCACAACTCTGCAAATATAACTAAAAACCACTAAACTGTAACTTTTATTGGTAAACTAACTGGGCAGCAGTTTTTCTCAAATAGATATTCTCAAATGGATGTTCTCGAGGGTCCCTTCAAACTATATATATTTCATGCTGCTGTTTGGCTTCTCTACAACTTCACAGTCTGTAGTAGAAGAGATGCACATCTCTGCTTTGAAAAGGTCACACAAAATCAAGAAAGAAAAAAAAAACTAGAACAGGAAATTGTTTGCATTCAGGCAAATCTTATAACTTTTCACTATTAAAAGTTTTAGAAAACACAAATAAAAGTGAAATTAGTAACAGCTCAGCAAAGAGTCTGAATACTCTTTGTTTCTCTATTAGCTGAACTTTGGATAAAGAGTTAATCTACCTGAGTTTTGATTTCCTCATCCAAAAGCAGGACTGGTGGGTTACATCAGTGTCTGACAGCTTGGAAGTTCTAGATTACACAGCCCACAAGGTAATGATTTTCACATTTTCACCTATTTCCCATAAACAAGCAAAAAACATGACTCTTCATCTATTGGAGGTGCTCAGAACTACTAACTCTATTAGCAAAAATAGAAACAAATACTTAATCAATTAGCATTATCTGATAAAACTATTCTCTGAAGTTCAACATACCAATCAGGATCAATACACAGCCCAACTGTACCTGTAAAATCATGCCACTGCCCCTACATCAGTGGTCGGCAAACTCATTAGTCAGCAGAGCCCAATTTCAACAGTAAGATTGAAATTTCTTTTGAGAGCCGAAAACAGACTTCTGCACATGAGCCATGAACTTTCAATCACACTCTACATGTGCGCCTGTGTGTGGTATTTTGTGGAAGAGCCGCACTCAAGGGGCTAAAGAGCCGCATGTGGCTCACGAGCTGCAGTTTGCTGATCACTGCCCTAGATTGTTGTAAATTGCCACAACAAAAATTTTCTCAGGCAAAATTCAAATTCTCAATCCCAATGCAACTGAATTCCATTCAGCCCATTAGAACTAGGCTTCGAAAGATGTCAGGGTGCCAGGTCTAAATATGAAGCAATGAGATCAGTTTGCTCAGTGAGCTGCTAATACAGTCTCATATCTTCACAATACATGTTGTGCCTCTTACAGAAGGGTTGCTTACCAGGGGGAAAACTGAAATCAGCAGTGAGTTGTGTTTTTGTTAATCCTCACCCAAGGATATTTTTCCCATTGATATTTTGAGAGTAAAAGGGAAAGGGAGAGATAGAGATAGAGAAAGACACATGGATTGGTTGCCTACCGCATGCACAACCGAGTTGCATGTCCTTGACTGGAACAGAACCCACGACTCCTTAGTGTGGGCCAATGCTCTAACCACCGAGCACCAGCTAGGGCAGAATTGAACTTTTTATTATGATGTGATCAATCTGGAATGGAACAGTAAGGACCCCCACTACCCAAGGGTGACCAGCTGGCTGGGTGGAAAGGAAGCCAGGCAGGAAAGACTGCGGAAGCAAAGAAGCAAAAGTAGCTTCAAGGAGTGCCTTCTTTCTCTACACCCTCTGGCCTATCAATCACAGTCAGCCCTGCCACCTGCTGTGGGGGAGGTGAGAAACAGGAGACAACTGTGGTACCATCTAGGTAGGCCAGGTGGGTAGAAAGAAACTGGGACTCGGAGGGCTGCAGAGGAAAACCAGCAGCAATGCAAATGGGGAACATGTCTAGGTCCAAGAAGGTATATCCAAGGGAGAAGCTGGAGGGCATCACTTTGGTCAAAAAGGGTCCAAAGCACAGCTGCGCCCCGAAATGAAACATTACACATACACACACACACACACACACACACACACACACACAACTTTTGGTTCTCACTTCCAAGGTCACAGCAGAAAAAGTAATTACTTTAGCTACAATTGAGAATTTAAAATAACAAAAGATAAAACACAACGAGCATAGTGAGTTTAGCATCTAAAATAGCAAGCCAAAGCCCAGGCAGGAAAATAAACCAGTCTAGTAATGGGTTTCTAGCAAATCTACGTGTCATGTTATTTGTTTTTAAATCAATAGGATACAGAAAGCAACAACCTATTTCTTCTGGCGGGCCTGACCCCGAGGGCGCAAGGGAGAATATATACCTTTGGGAGGCCCCTATTTTAAACGGCCCGGCTCACAACACTCTCTCCAGCTCTCAGGATATGAACATTTTCTCAAAACTGTTATTAAACTAAAAGGTCAGTGTTTCTGGATGGGCTACTTTAAGAGAAGCACAGGAAAGGCCAACTTTGCCGATTAGCACAGTGTGTCTCCAAGCAGATCTTTAGGGACTGGCAACGTCTGTGAAATGAGAAAAAGTAAAAATGAGGAATGTCCAAGCCATAGAAATCAGATTTGCCATGGAAATCGGCGAAACCACTGCAAGCGCAGGAGGGATGGTTCTGTGGCTTTTACATGCATACACTCTTTCCCTTCAAAGGGTATGGAGACAAAGGATGTTTCCTTCTGTACATGCGCTTTTAAAAATCTCAGAAAGCAATTTAAGTTCTGTCTCAATGGCAAATGCAGCTTAATGAACGCAAACACCGGCATTTTGTCAATTAGACAGAGTAGGTACGACACTGACCATAAGACACGCGAGGAAAAAGTCAAGCATTGCTATTGCTTGGCTGCAGCAAGCCTGTCCTAAACTCTTTATTTGAAACTATTACTGAAAAATATAAATATCTGTGTGGTTGAAAGCAGCTCATGATTTCCTAACAAAATTATGTTTGTTTGTTTGTTTGTTAGGTAAACATTTCTAAATGAATGTTTCGGTTAGTCCAAAATTTCTTCTTTACTGAATGCCTAGCGGTAATTTACCCCTCTCAGCCACATTCAAAATTTCTAAGAATTTAAATTCTCAAGACATTCTAAGAATCTATATTTCTAATTTGGGTTCAGGATCAATGAGAAACTCCTAACCTTATACCTAATTATGAGTATTCTTAGCAACTGTGGATACCAGGATCTTAATCCTCAGAAGAAGTATAGCAGAAATTCATTACACCTGTCTTCTGGGTCATATGACTTATGTCCAAATTTTCCATGTTCAGAAACTGATTAAACTGGTAGAGAGGGAATGGGAGGATGGGGAGACACCATAATATATTTAAGACAGTTCTATGGAGAACAGAAATGACTCCAAAAAATAGAATGACTTTATGAAATGCCTCGTCATCTAAAAATAAAAAAACAAAAGACTGAAAATGCAACCATGATTTGAGACTTGCATACATTCCCTAGAACTCAGGGACATCCCGACTTCCTTGGTAACTTTCTCCCCCTGTGACTCTCCCTTTCCTTCATTTTCTTTGCCTTATCCTCACCCTATAACTCCCTCCCCACTTACAGTATTTCTTAAACAATCTCCGTAAGTTACTTAGTAAAAATTATGCCTTGCCTATTTGAAAAATGTCAGGTCCTCTGGGATTTTTTTCCTTTACTCCATTTCTCTTTCTGGCTTTACCACACATACCATGTCCAATTTTATAAAGCCTGTATTTTCAAAGGCTAGTTTTTAAGACATCGAGGAGAGAAATGAAGATCTACTCTAAGAAGAAAATAAATGTATATAGTTGCATAACACAAGCAGCAGATTTTACATAAAGACTGAATCCGCCAGGTTTGAGATAGTTGAGCCAAAACGTATGCTTTTCCAATAGAGCCAAATTAAATGTTCAGCTTCAGAGAAATATCCCTTAATGTTATAATTTCAACCAACTCCTTAACACAAAAAAAGCTCTGATTGTTTAAAAAATAATAATGGAAGCACCCATGAAATCCAACACACAGTATATTAGACATAAATAAACTCACAGTCTAGGTTGTAGGATAAATCTTGTCCTGCTCTTTATCTTATTAAGGTATAGGGTTTGATTAGGAGAAAAGTGGAAAGATGACTGGGATAAATCTAGGGGTTAGAAAGAAACACGTAATAACCTGACAATATTCATTTCCGACACCATCTAGTTGGCAAATATACACAGAGTATGATGTTCAGCTGACAATTACATTCACCTCAGGATAATGTGCTTTAAGACTGCCTTCAAAAGAAAAGCCATCTGTCTAGATCCCTAGCAGGGTAACTGAGACTACTTAATACATTAAAGTGAATAATGATGTTCGAATGAAAACCTTAACTGAACATTAATAATCACAAACATTGAATTGGAATGCGCAGTGTAACAAAGAGATTGGCAACCTAACCATTAAAGGCATCCAGTTAATGGTTTATTTTGTAGTACCACTGCTCCAATAGGATTTATCTACCTTTGTCAATTCCTAATAATATGCAAATGGTGTCTTTGTATTGCTGGCTTCACAACAAGCACTTGCAGAAACCAGATCCCCGCTCCGCTCCATTCTGTGTGAAAACAAGCATCAATGCGGGCTGCGGAGGCTGTACAATACAGACAGGCTCATCACTCATGTGCCACAGTCCCCACATTTGTAAGGAGACAATTCGTTAAGCCAGTATCGGGAATCAGATACATTTAGTATTTCATGTCTTAATATCCTGAATAACAGCTGTGAGCCCTCCCAAAGCCTCTGGGAGAATAAGATCTATAATTTAAATTAAAAAATAATAATTACCTCTGGATATTGCTTTTTGATGCATAGCTTAATTTTTTTGTTTGTTTCACAAATGGATGTATTTTGTTCACCGGGGAGAAAGTTATAAATTAAACAGCATTAAACCTCCAACCCCAAATGAAGTACCCAAACTTGTTTCCTCGCATCCCGGCGGTCCTGAGTGGGGCTGTAGTCGAGGTTTCTGCAGAGAGACTCGTGAAATACGAAGAGGAGCAAAATGGGGATGAAGGGGTTCCTATCCAGTCCTGGCTCTGCCACCTCGGGTTTTGTGATTTTACTCAAAAACAAGCCATTGCTTTAGGCCAGTGTTTCCCAAACTTTTGACATATGTGTACCCCTTCTGTAATTTTCATAATGCTGAGTACCTCTCCTCAAAAAAAAAAATGTATTTTAATAACAATCAAAATATATTTTTTTCTTTTGTTGGTACATACACAAAATAATAATAAACAAAAAATAAAATTATTCATAATAAAATATAAATAAAAGTTATATTATAAATAACATTTATTTGCACACCGGACCATCTCACGCCTCACAAGACTGTCTTGACTTGACTCATGAGAACGTAGAATTAGGCGCAGCTAAGCACGGTACAACGCGTACCCCCACCAAACTCTTCCTGTACCCCTGTGGATATTTGTACCACACTTTGGGAAGCACTGCTTTAGGCCATGGTAAAGTTAGGGCCCAAACTGGAAAATCTGCAGCAGCCCTCCCCTTGCACAGTCATGTTAAATGGGAGGTGGATGGGATGCCAGAATTCATGCTGGAGCCTCTACGACCCCTAAAAACCTATTAGATTGAAGGTAAAGAAATTTTTAAAAAGTGTATTGTTGGCAACATATTCTGTCCGTTGTCTTCCTTGAAGTGACTGACACTTTGTTCCCTTGGAGAAACTCTATCTGCTACTCACCTAGCAAACTACCAAAACAGCCTCTAGGCTTTCCAGACAAACCAAGACTAAGGGGAGGCAGAACAGAGAGGGGAAGAGAGCCATATGGTACAGGCTCTGCAAAGCACCCAGGAGGTCCATGAAAACGTGATAATTCATTGATTTGTGAATTACTATCGAAGTATAGCGTGACTGTTACTCATACAAAACCCTGCAAGACAAGCCTTCTTCCCAAACCGCTCCATGCCACTCACTGCCACCACCCAGGTTTCTGCCCTGGTCCATTTACCGAACACCTGGAGCCTCCAGGCACCAGGACACTCAGCATAATATTCATAAAGAAAAGAATGGGCAACACCCAGAGCCACCTTGGCTGACCGCATCCTATATAAAAGGTTAATATGCAAATTATCCCCTCCACCAGGAATTTGACCTGGAATTCGACCAGGGGTGCCCCTGCTCCCAATTGGGGTAGGAGCTGATCAGGAGTGGGCCTGCCCACCAACCATCCCTCGGCCTGCCCAGCTGACCTCACCTGTGCACAAATTTGTGCACTGGGCCTCTAGTGCTGTTTATAAAGGACAGAAGAATAGGTAACATCTAGAGCCATCTTGGCTGACAGCATACTGTTTATAAAGAACAGAAGAATGGGTATTCATTATAAGCTTATTTACTGGCTCTAAGGCTCGTTTCAATGTTTAAGCTCAATTTTCTGTTCCTTACACATGGTCAACCATCTGAAGTTACTTTGTGGTGTTTTTGTGTGTGTGTGTTTTGTTTTTTTAAAATTATTTTCTCAAAAATCAAGCAACCTCTGGGAATATACAAACTAGGAAAATCAATGCATTCACTAGGTAGCAAATGCACATTGAGTCGATCCTATGCTAGGCTTTATAAGATATTAAGATATACGGTCCCTACCACTAAGGACACTAAAGTCTAAGTTAGTAAAACTGTACTTTTGAGGTTTAGCATCAAGGACACTTACTAAGGTCAGCTGCAGTCATGGAATGCTTCATGAAGGAAGGACATGGGCAAAGGCCTACATCAGACATATGGGAAGGAAAGCAAACAAAGCTTGTTTGTAAGATAAAATATGCTTAATCATGAGGAGCCTTGGAAACTAGGCAGAAATTTAGATAAGAAATGTTTAAATAAAAAAAGGCATATGGACAGTTGTTAACATATGGGAATAATGCCATGATATAGGGTATTATTGGAAACTTTACCTGGCAAAAGGTTTGCAGACAAACAGGAGGGGGCAAGTATAAGGCAATGATGGGTTCTCAAAGTGTAGCCTTAGTTAGAGATGCAAATACAGGGCGTCCCCCCAAAAAATGTATACAAACTTTAACAGCTGATAACTCACTTAATTTTCACTCCTTCTCAGGTATAACTGATCTGAAATCATGAGTGAAGGCAGACTAAGCTTTGAACAAAGAAAATTGACTCTAAAGTGCTACTAGACTATTTTTTTATGGGGATACAGAAAAGATAAGGTTTGCGGTACAAAACCCAGCAACAGTTGATGAATTGAGGGTGAACAAATACCAAACGAAATGATTCTTAATGTTTGTGATTCCATTGCTTCATGTTATCAGCAGAGCCTGGTCCACAACAGTCATTAGTTTAAAAACAGGCACTGACAAAATAATTTATTCATTTCTGTAGATTCTTTTAAATTTTGAAAATGAACCCTATGTTAGTAAACAATTACTTTATCATCTTTCAAAGTGTGTATACATTCTGGGGGGACACCTTGTATTTCTGCTAAGCACCAGATCTACAAGGAAAAAAAAAAAAAAAAGCAAACCCTAGGGTTGGGGGCCAGCAATCCATAAATTAACAAGCCCCCAGGTGACCCGGTGCTCACTCTAATTTGAGACACTGACATAAGGTGGTGAGGACCTGAGCGAGGACACAGGCCATAGCGGTGGAGTCTAAGACACAAGAGCTTTCCTGAGAAAAACTGATTGTCTGTGACTGACCAAAAGATGGAAGAGAACGAAATCAAAGGTTTAACGAGATGCCAAAAAATTAATAAACATGATGGGCAATTAGGTAAAAAAGGAGAGGCTGTTTGGGGAAGAAAGATAATGAGTTCGGT
Organism: Vespertilio murinus; assembly: GCA_963924515.1. Lineage (NCBI taxonomy): Eukaryota > Metazoa > Chordata > Mammalia > Chiroptera > Vespertilionidae > Vespertilio > Vespertilio murinus. Next base: position 53,819,161 of record OZ004712.1, on the reverse strand, counting down.
TTCAGACATACTCAATTGAAAGTAATGGTAGAATCACCACACGGAATTGTAGGCAATTAGATATTTGAATTTGAAATTCAGATTTGATTTGAGATTTGGCTGAAATGCTGATTTGAGAATGACTATTACAGATCTGGGAGGAAATGTGTAAGGAATAAAGGTAGAAGGCTAAGGAATAGGCCTTAAAAATTCATCAGAAGGGGGAGGGCAGTGAAAGAACATCAATAGAGACAAAGAAAAAATGGAATGGAAAGGAAGAAATGAACCAAGATACCATGTGCAAAAAGGGTAATCAGATTTCATCCCATGTGCCAATTCCAATGAACTGGTGGTAGCGGCCTGAGGTGGTGTGTGTAGGAGGACTCCACGTCCAAGTTCAGTGAATTAATGTCTACCCTGGGCACTGCAGGAAGGTTTAGCAGCATGGCTAACAATTACCTGTCCCTCCTTGGAGAGCATGGAAATCAGTGTGTGGGCATCGGGGATCAGTAGGAGAAGAACAACAGAAGGCAGCAATTATATATGGTAGGAGTCTCCTCAACAAGTTTAGAAATTCAACAACAAGGAACGGGGTGGAAAAATAATAGATGGTGATTTTTGCAAATAGAGAGATCTGTGCATGTGTGAAGGGCAGCCACAATCAACAATCTGTAACTAAATTATAAGAAACTGATGAATGCTAGTTGTTTCTCAAAAGTAACTCAGAGAAGAAACTAGACTTTTGGTGGTGAGTACCAAATATAGAATATATAGATATTGAATTATAATGCTGACACCTGAAATGAATATCATTAACCAACATTACCTCAATAAATTTAAATTTTAAAAGTAATTTAGATACTACAATGCATCCATTAGTCAACAACATCTGGCTGTTTATTGTATCATAACACAGACCAATTAATATTTATATGTTATATTCTAGTCCACTTTCCTAATTATCAACCTGATGGAAGGCTCACAGCACATTTTTCTATGATTGTTTTTTATTGTTTAAGGCATTACATATGTCTCCTTTTTCTCCCTATTGACACCCTCCCTCCCCCCCACCACCACTGCCACCCCTGAGAGCAAGCCCACACCGCCCCAGTGTCTGTGACCATTGGTTATGCTAATATGCGTGTATACAAGTCCTTTGGTTGCTCTCTAATTCTCGCTCCCCTGCCTTCTCTCTGAGGTTGGATGGTTTGTTCAGTGCTACCTTGTCTCTGGATCTATTTTTGTTCATCAGTTTATGTTGATTATTATATCCCACATATGAATGAGATCATGTGATACTTATCTTTCTCTGACTGGCTTATTTCACTCAGCATAATGCTCTCCAGTTCCATCCATGCTGTTGCAAATGGTAAAAGTTCCTTCTTTTTTATAGCGGTGTAGTATTCCACTGTGCAGATGTACCACCGTTTTCTAATCCACTCATCTGCTAATGGGCACTTAGGCTGCTTTCAAATCTTAGCTATTGTAAATTGTGCTGCTATGAATATAGAGGTGCATACATCCTCTCTGATTGGTGATTCTAGTTTCTTGAGATATAGTCCTATAAGTGGGATTACTGGGTCAATGGGAGTTCCATTTTTAACTTTTTGAGGAAACTCCATACTGTCTTCCACTGTGGCTGCACCAGTCTGCATTCCCACCAGCAGTGCACGAGGGTTCCTTTTTCTCCGCATCCTCACCAGCACTTGTCCTTTGTTGATTTGTTGATGATAGCCATTCTGACAGGTGTGAAATGGAGCCTCACAGTTGTTTTGATTTGCTTCTCTCAGATAATTAGTGACTTTGAGTATGTTTTCATATATTTCTCGGCCTTCTGTATATCCTCTTTCAAAAAGTGTCTATTTAGGTCCTTTGCCATTTTTTGATTGGGTCCTTTATCTTCCTTTGTTAAGTTGTATGAGTTCCCTGCAATGTTGGAGATTAAACCCTTACCTGAAATATCATTGGCAAATATGTTCTCCCATGCAGTGGGCATTCTTGTTGTTTTGTTGATGGTTTCTTTTGCTGTCGAGAAGCTTTTTATTTTGATGTAGTCCCATTTGTTGATTTTCTCCTTAGTCTTCATTGCCCTAGGAGCTGTATTGATAAAGATGCTGCTACAACATATGTCTGATATTTTGCTTCCTATGGAGTCTTGTAGGATGTTTATTGTTTCCCATCTTACATTTAAGTAATTTGACCATTTTGAGTTTGTTTTTTTGTATGGTGTAAGTTGATGATCTAGTTGCATTATTTTTTTTAAATATATTTTATGACAGTGAAACTGAGTGGAAAGCCCACCTTTCATGAGCAAAAAAAGCTTTAATCAAGACAAATGTCCTTTCCTAAATAATTTGCTTGGTAAATAGAAAGTCAAATATCATTACAACCCCCAGATTCATAAATCAGTTTTCCCTCTTCCTACTGTTATGAATTACTGTGTGCTTTTTAGCACAAAAGTTCCTAAATTCAACTAAGACATTTAGTTCTTTAAACTCTGACCAACACTGTTTCCTAAAGGAGACTTTAAATTTCTCTTTACATGTAAAGCAAAAGATTCAAGTCTGAAAGTAAAAATCTATATTCCTCTTTTTCTTTTAGAAAGTGGGAGGGAGAAAGAAACATCAATCGGCGGCCTCCAGCACATGCCCTGTCCCGGGACTGAACCCACAACCTGGGTATGTTTTGACTGGAACTCGAACCTGCCGCCCCTTGGTTGGTGGACAGACAACACTCCAACTAACTAAGCCACAACAGCCAGGTCAAATCTATCTTTCAATCTGCCCAACTTCCTATAGCCCTGGAAAATGGGAACCAACTCTAACCTCAAGGTTTTTCTTCTTCTGAATGTAAAATTTTGAGCCAATTATATCCCTCACACAAAAAAAGTGAAAACTAGAAGAGGAAAAAAAAAGAGTCCTATTTCCAGATATACTGGCCCACTACTAGAGAGAAGAAATAGTGGGAGGATCACAAAGAGGTAGACCTCTGGGACTCATAGGCTTCATTTATAGCCCATTAAGGGTCAGATGCCAAAAAGGACCTGTTTAACCCTTTGTACGCCATAAGCGTGTATAGACGCAAATTCAGCATATCGTGGCATGTGGGATGGTTTCTGTTTTGGACGTGTGGCAGTTAAGTGGTTAACACTAGCGCACCACAGAACAATGGCCTTTCCTGGGAAGTTTTAAATAAGGCAATTCTAATTTTTTACCCATGCTTAATTCATATTTTATTTATGGTGTCTCAAATATATTAAAACTGTGAGACAGCAAAACACGTACCAGTATAATTTTTTCATTAAACCATAGTGCAATATCCTGAGCTTTGGTTTTTATTTAATTCACATTGTGATAATTATTTCATCCCTTTTTTTAAGTCAAATTATATCCATAGCCCCGTTCTTTTTTTCCCTTCATCTAAAGTAACAAATCTCCACTCATTGTTCAGAAAATGCCATTTCCATGTAGTCATAAGTAATCATAATCTCTAAAAATAATTATCTACGAAGCACTGCGGAAGCTCTGGGAATTAGCTGATCGCAGGTGATTTCACCACCTTTAAAACACAAGCCTGCATAAGGATTTCACAACCAAAGGCCTGGTCCTGTCTTTCATTTAAATGCAAGAAGGTACTTAACCTTTTTCCTAAAAATAAAGTAAAGTAACCACAGTAAAGTTAGGCTGTTGAACAGAAGATAACAGTAAAAAAAAAAAATGTATTATAATTATATTCCTGATGATCCACACATTTCTTTAATGCCAGTGTTCCATAGAGAAAGGAAGGGACAGTACACTTTCTTGCCTTTCGGGAGCATTTCATTTGGGTAACATACACCACGTGCTGTGAAAGGTGTTAATCCTTTAGAATGCCTGGAACTATAAAACAGCAATGAAAAAGGTGCTTCCAACCAGCCCAGTGGTTTCACCCTTACAGGCCAGGCCCAAAGCTGCCTTTTTGTGGTAAACGTGTGGTCCTCTCCCTTTACTATCCTGAAAAATAGACGACGATCTGACACTAAATGTTTCAAACTGCAATTCCCGATGTGTGATAAACACTTAAAAAACTAACTAATTTATAATGAAATAATGGCTCTTCACTATGGAATGCTCAAACCTAACCACATTGGAAGATGTAATAAAAGAAGTCTGAATCTTGAGCTTATATGGCTAATCATATAGCTATTGTTACACATTCCTGAAAGACTGTGTATGTCTTAGAACCATGCCAAACGTTAAGTTCTGGGCTGGGTAAACAGGTTTTCATTTCAGGTGCATGAATTTCTGAAGGAACATTCAGAAACTGAGAGCAGACAATTCTTCAAATAGCAGAACCATCCCAGGCCTTGCAAGGCGTCTAGGTCAGCGATTTTCAATGGGTGTGCAGGGCACGCTGGTGTGCCACAAGGATTTTCAAAAAATGCAATACCTGACTACTTACTTAGTCAGGGGCGCTGACCTCTTTGCCCACAGGTTGTTAAATAAAAAAAATGACAGCCAAAGCAACAATAGCCATCTGGTGTGAATGAATCAAAATTACTCCGTTTTTTGTTTGTTTGTTTGTTTGTTTGTTTGTTTTGTCAGATTGGCAAAAAAAAATTTTTGGTTTGCAGCCGAATTTTAGTAATTAGTTTATGTGTGCCATAAGATGAGAAAGGTTGAAAATCGCTTGTCTAGATCCCTGCCCACACCCCTAAATACCAGCAGTCCCCCACAAATTTCTAAGATGCCTCCATGGAGGCAGCACTGAGCACACTGTTTTAGACTGAGCTAAAATGTTCACCCTGACACAAGAAAAGCATGGGACCCGAGCTACTTATGGTTTTCATGACTGCCGATGGTCATGAATAATGCACTAATGAATAATATGGATTTTTCAAACACAGATAAAAATTTACAGATGACAGCAATATGCCTTCCCCATCTTCTCTGCCTTGAGCTGCCCAAGTATTTCTGGCCTCCTCTTTCGACACACTCACCACAAATGTATTTCACTCTGATCGTCTTGATTTTCCGCAGGGTATCCAAAACCACTGTCTACTAATCATCAGATAGACAAATGTTTTCTCTCATGATGCCTACACAGACGAGGACTCCATTAGGAATCCAATGAAAACGAGAAAGGTGGGTACAAATTGCAGCTTCAAGACCCCAGTTCTCTGATAAGATATCTCATAAATGCACACAGATACAGAGTGACACCCCTGTACCTACAAACTATTAATTTTTTTTCATTTTTAAACATTCACAGACAATTTCAGGTTAATGGCTTTAAAAGAACAATTTTCCAAACATAGATTTATCTCAAGCTGACACACTTCCAATCAAAACTTGTCTACATCAAATAGCCTTTGGCCAATTAAAACTGTATGTTTTGTAGGTGACAATATTAGAATTAACAGTGAGCAAACAGATCAATAAGACCATATCATTTTTATATTTAAGGAAAATGAGAAAAGGGATTAAAGTTACTCACTCTAAATTAACGTATAATAATTCACAGAGATTCCATTTTGAAATTAAGGAATGAAGAATTTAGTAAGGAATAATTTCTCTATAAACACCAAAAATAAATTAGCTTTCACTACGGCATAAAATATGAAACTGCCTAGAATAAATGCTAGGAAGACAGCAAGAATGAGTATAATCTAAAACCACATGATACTTTAAAATAAACGCTTTTATGTCATTTTCAAGTACCTTCAGCAATTGGATCCAGTCTTCTAAAAGTATTATTAGGTAAAGGTCCCTAAAAACTGTTTTAATGAAACTAATAATTACAATGCCAAGTTATTCTCTGTAACAAGTAACTTCTAACATCCATGACGATTACAAAATAGAAAACTTTCTTACCAAACCCAACCTCACTTCCACCCCATCCATCTCCAATGCTATTAGTCTAAATAAACATAAATCTTCTCTAATTCCATGACAATTTGAAGATTAAATAAACCCAAATTATAAGATTTCCCTGCATGCTTGACCACTTCTATGGTTTTAACATATTTTACCTAATTATATAATTTATAGACTTTAACGGTAAGAAGTTTATCTAACAAGACACTATACTTTTATAAAATAAAACATTTTAAAAGGTTCAGATTTACATCGATGCGCATCTGAAGCCTGGCTCTGAAATAAAGAGGGAACAACATGCCACCCAGGACTCACACTTCCCAGTGACGGCCAGAGTGCGTGTGCAAGTGTGTGTGCTCACCACGGACTGTGAAATACAGAAGCATATCACGTTTGATTTCTCTTAAAAGGACAGATAAACAGAGAAGCATGGCTAAAGAATTTTAATTACAGAATCAGGTTTAAAGAGACCAGTGTTCCTTTCCTGACACTACCCTCTGTGACTTAATTGCTTATCTACAAATTACCGAGGTTTCTCTTAAAGATGAGACGAAGTGAACATTTTAAGGACAAAATGAACATCATTACAAAAACAAAATGAAGCTCTATTCAATTGAAGAACTGCCAGCATTTTATTTTTAAATACTGATTTATACTGTACCACATCTCATTGAACGAAATAATATATTTTATTTTAGAAAATATATTCTTCAGCTGAAACCGGTTTGGCTCAGTGGATAGAGCGTCGGCCTGCAGACTGAAAGGTCCCGGGTTCGATTCCGGTCAAGGGCATGTACATTGGTTGCAGGCACATCCCTGGTATGGGGAGTGCAGGAGGCAGCTGGTCAATGTCTCTCTCTCATCGATGTTTCTAGTTCTCTATCTCTCTCCTCTCCCTTCCTCTCTGTCAAAAATCAATAAAATATACTATTTTTTTAAAAAGAAAATATATTCTTCAGCATGTCAACATGGTAGGATCTACAATTGTTTCAACCTACAGAAAATATCAGATAACGAAAATAATTTGTGCTGGATATTTTGTGAGGATTCAGGATCTGGCTTATATTGAGGTCCCAGTTCCATAAGTATTTTAACTTCTGATCTCCAAGGTTCCAATATTTAATATTATGAATGAATTTGATCTGACAGCAACAAGAATTAATCTGTTTCTCTTTCATTGTCTTTGAACTCTGCTAAAGTCATAGATTGTAATGTATGAGGAGGAGACTACAATCTAAAGGCTAAGTAAAATTGATGTTGATCAAGCATTGCCTAAAAATTCATTTTCATCACCAGTTTAAATGACTGTTTAATCTTCCTCCTAGAAACATGAAGGCTGGTGGCAAAGAGAAAGACTGAGACAGTGAGATAGAGTAACATATATTTTATATAGAAAAACCATAAGCAAACTCAATATCCAAAAACAGGGAAATTATCAAACAGTAACATGACATAACCATATTATAAAATACTATATTAATATTAAAAAGCATGTTTTCAAGAATATAAATCCATTTTGCTTTGTAAGTTATACATCTAGCACTTTTTAAAAATATTTTATTGACTTTTAGAGAGAGAGAGAAAGGGGAAGGAAAGATAGAAATGCATTGATGGGAGAGAAACATCATTGATCAGCTGCCTCCTGCACACTCCCTACTGGGGATCAAGTTCGCAACCTAGATGTTGCTCTGACCAGAATCAAACCATGACCTCTTGGTGCATGAGTCGATGCAACACTCGCCAGGCTATATGTCTAGTACTTTAAAATACATAAAGAAACCATCACAAAAACATACATACATATATATGACATGGAATACATACAAAATGACAAATGATTAACTTTTAATTTGTGAGAAATGAATCACTTTTACTCTTTATAGTTAATTGAATATTTTACCCAAAAAATACATTTTTACTTTCATAATCATTTAAAAAGTAATTTTTAAATAATATATGAAAAAGTAAATTTTAAACAGTATATGAATAAATGGGCAATAAGTTCCAGTTTTTAAAAAATACCATTATCAATTTACTCATGAACACCAATGTACAAATTATAACAGTTTAGCTGACAGAAGTTCAAACCACACTTACACCAAAAAAGAGTTGGTTAGGATGAAAGTACCTAAAAGTGAGCACCTCACACTGCCTGACCGGTTTGGCTCAGTGGCTAGAGCGTTGGCCTGCGGACTAAAGGGACCCAAGTTCAATTCTGGTCAAGGGCATGTACCTTGGTTGCAAGCATATCCCCAGTAGAGGGATCAGCAAGAGGCAGCTGATCAATGTTTGTCTCTCATTGATGTTTCTAACTCTCTATCCCTGTCCCTTCCTCTTCGTTAAAAAAAAAAAAAAAAAAAAAAAAAAAAAAAAATCAATAAATATATTTTTAAAAATAATAATAACCCTCCCTAATAAAAGAGCAATATGCAAATTAATCATCACCCTGCTATACCGACAAGCCACGCCCATCAGCCACGCCCATCAGCCAATCAGAGCGAGTATGCAAATAAACCCACCCAAGATGGCTACAGCCACAAAGAGCAGGAGGGAGGCTTGAGTTTCCCAGGCAACAGAAAAAGCCAAACTTTCCTCCTGCCCTGGCCGGCCTAAGCCTCCACTTAAGGATACAAAGTTTCAATGATAGAAGGCAAACAAATCCAAACAGAAATGGCTGCTGCCATGGAGCGAGCAGGAGGCTTGGCTCTGCTCCAGGCTACAAAGTTTCAATTGTAGAAGGTAAATAAATTCCAGATACCAGAGCCTCTGCTTGGGTCACCAGAGGGCGTGGCCAGCCTGCAAACCACCACAGGCTCCTTGCTCAGGCCACCTCATGCCCCAAGGGAACCCCCACCCTGATCCGGGACACCCTTCAGGGCAAACCAGCTGGCCCTCACTCGTACACCAGGCCTCTATCCTATCTAATAAAAGAGTAATATGCAGATTGACCATCACTCCAACACACAAGATGGCTTTCCCCATATGTTCAAAGATCCTGACCCCCTTGTGGACACAAATGGCCACCACAAGATGGCCAGCAGGGGAGGGCAGTTGGGAGGGACCGAGCCTGCAAGGGAGGGCAGTTGGAGGCGATCAACCCTGCAAGAAAAGGCGGTTAGGGGTGACCAGGCCGGCAGAGGGGGAAAGTTGGGGGATAACAGGCTGGCAGGGGAGCAGTTAGACATCAATCAGGCTGGTATGGGAGTGGATAGGGGGTGATAAGGCTGGCAGGCAGAAGCGGTTAGGGACAATCAGGAAGGCAGGGAGGCAAGCAGTTGGGAGCCAGCAGTCCTGGATTGTAAGAGGGATGTCCAACTGCCCGTTTAGGCCCGATCCCACCGGGCAATCAGACATCCCTTGAGGGGTCCCAGATTGCAAAGGGTGCAGGCTGGGCAGAGGTACACCTCCAGCCTCCGTGCATGAATTTTGTGCACCAGGCCTCTAGCAAAAATAATGAAGTGAGCACCTCAAAATTCAAGGAAACAAGATGGGTTTTTGTTGTTTCCTTTTACCCATCCTGCCTTCACTCCATTATAATAGACTATGTGTTTTAAAAGGCAAGTTACTCAGTAAAGTACAATCACACACCACTATTATAATAATGTCTGGGGAGAATTTATAGCATAGCTTCTTATTATGCTATCTAGAAGAATCCCATGTGACAAGGACTATTTGCTGAGGAGTTCTTCTACATCAAAAAGCATGAGATTCAAACTGTCAGAAAAAGAATATTTCATAGCCATCCACATTAAATAAGCAGAAAATGAAGGGAGCCCTGGCACAGTTAGCACCGGGTGGCACAGTTGGTTGGAACACTGTCCCAAGCACCAAAAGGTTGTGGGTTCAATTCCTGGACAGGGCACAAATGGGAGGCAACCAATTGATTTTTGTTGTTATTTTTTGTGTTTTCTCTCTTCCTCCTCTCTCCCCGCTCCACCTTACCCCCTCTCTCTAAACATATCCTCAGGTGAGGATAAGAAAAAGAAAATAGAGGGAATTTTAGAGAGCCACAACAGATTCTTCTCTTCAGTTTTTCAAGTAGCATTTAATTTTTTTGCCTGCCATTTAGGTCATTCAATTGGTAACACCAATGGCCCTCGTATGATGAATAATATGCTGTATGTCACCAACGACAGTTGATGAAAATTCTTAGTCCCTGACTTAAGCAATGAGCTTACGTTAAGCTAAATCCAATAAAAGGGATGAAATATCTCCACTGATAGAATTTTCTACATCATGCAACAAATATCCCATGACACAATGATAGTAAAGGTCCGTGGAAAAACATTTCATTGCATGTAGAAGTCACCGCTACACAGTCACTACATTTTGAGATTCTAGAAAATCGCTCTATAAATTGTCAATTTTGGCTATGAAATAGACATAGAGACCTGTGCATTATATTCCACACAGGAGCAACCTAAAAGAAAATATAACTTCAATAATAAACTTAAACTGTATCTGTCATTACATTCTTTGCTGCCACTAGCAAAGTAAAACATTTAATGTTCTTTGCTTGCTGATTAGATTTATACTTAGAAATACACATCAAAATTTAGCCTTGCTTCCTTAAAATGGTATCTGACAACTTCTCACTAGGGTTTCATTGCCAGAAGCTTTTCTTGTGAAAGCTATTATTCAGCATACCAAATTTGCTTTGTTTTTTTTTTAAGTTGCTTTCTACATGCACACACTGCAATCTCTGGCTAAAATGAAAAAGCTTTAAACACCTATTTGGTGGAAATTGTATCTCATAACAAACATCAAAACCGTCACTTTCACAAAGCTTTCGAGACAGAGGAGCAATGACAAATGACAGGGCACTGTAGCTTTATCCTGAGTTTCATTTTCATCTTATTTGAATTCAAGGAAAAAATCAAACTAAATTATTCAATCCTTACAATAGCAGAGAAATCTTCAGATACTGTTTGTGCAGTGTGGATATAAACTGAAAATATCGAGGCTTTACAATTTTTCATCCATGCTGATAAATCAGGAGTAACCAAAATCCAAACAGAAAGTCGCTCATTATGAAAGTGAAGTATTTTTTAATTCAATGTATTGGGGTAACATTGGTTAATGATATTATATGAGTTTAAAGTATACAGTTCTATGCTATATCATCATTATACTGCACAATGTGTCTAGTCTCTTTCTGTCACTTTAGAGCCGTGGTCGGCAAACTGCAGCTCAAGAGCCACATGCGGCTCTTTGGCCCCTTGAATGTGGCTCTTCCACAAAAATACCATGGCCTGCCGTAACCGGTTTGGCTCAGTGGTAGAGCGTCGGTCTGCGGACTGAAAGGTCCCGGGTTCGATTCCGGTCAAGGGCATGTACACTGGTTGCGGGCACATCCCCACTAGGGGGTGTGCAAGAGGCAGCTGGTCGATGTTCCTCTCTCATCAACATTTCTAGCTCTCTATCTCTCTCCCTTCCTCTCTGTAAAATATCAATAAAATATGTTTTAAAAAAAAATACCATGGCCTGGGCGAGTCTATTTTGAAGAAGCAGCGTTAGAAAATTTTAAGTTTAAAAAAATTGGTTCTCAAAAGAAATTTCAACCATTGTACTGTTGATATTTGGCTCTCTTGACTAATGAGTTTGCTTCCACTACCTTAGAGTATCTGACACCTTTTACCCTCTTATCTTCCCTTCACTCCCTTTCCTTCCCCTCTGGTTACCATCTAACTGATATCTGTATCTATAAGTTTGTTTGTTTTTTGTTCGCTCATTTGTTGCTTTCTGATTTATATCCCACATGTAAGTGAAATCATATGGTTCTTGTTCTTTTCCATGTTATTTCACTTAGCATAGTCTCAAGATCCATCCATGTTGTCTCAAATGGCAATGTTTCATCTTTTCTTATGGCTGAGGAGTATTCCATAGCATATATGCATCGCATCTTTTTTATCCGATCATCCATCAAAGGACACAGGTAGTTTCCATGAATAATTCTGCAATGAAATATGGTTAGATATATCTATACAAATAAGTGTTTAAAAATTTTCAGGTGGATACCCAGAAGAGGGATTGTTGGCTCATATGATAGCTCTATTCTTAATTTTCTGAGGAACCTCCATATTGTTTCCCATAGGGATGTACCAGTTTACATTCCCACCAGAATTGTATGAGGGTTCTTTTACTCCACATCTTCTCCGTTTTTTTGCATGTGTTATTGATAATAGCCTTCTAAGAGGTCTGAGGTTGCATCTCATTGTGGTTTTTATTTGCATTTCCCTTATGGCTAGTAAAGTTGACCATCTTTTGATATATCTGCTGGCCTTTTGTATGTCTTCTTGGAAAAAGTGTCTGTTCAGAACATCTGTCCATTTTTTATAAGATTGGTTGCATTTTTGTTGAGTTGTATGAGTTATTTACACATTTTGCATATTAGGCCTTTACTGGAGGTATTGTTTATAAATATTTTCTCCCTTTCTGCTGATTGCCTTTTTGTCTTTTGTTGTGCAGAAAGTTTCTAGTTTGATGTAATCATGTTCATTTATTTTTGCTTTGACTTCCTGCCTTTGAGATCAAATTCATATCAAATCCTGAGACCAAAGTCCTTAAGTTTAAAACCTATGTTTTCTTCTATGTATTTTATTTTTTTGAGTCTTGTAATTAGACTAGAAGTTGTGCACAGGTGGGGTTGCTTGGGGTAGTCTGCGGGGATAGGGCCCCAGCTCACACCGCTAGCCTCACAGCCCCTCAGACCCACCTGGCACCCCATCATAGCCTGGCTGATCAGGGCCAGGCCCCCCGCACCCGCTGCTGGTCCCTGAGGGGGCCCCGCTTGCACCTGTCTTCGCCTGGTGCCGCCCACTCACCTGCTCCACTATCCCACCACGATCCAATCTGGCTCTCTCTCATAAGGGCCCATCAGGGCTGGCAGCACCTCCACTGCCGTAGGCTGCCAGCACCATGTTGATGACGCCTGCCATGCTCCACCTGCCCCCTGGTAGTGAACACACATCATAGCGAGTGATCAAACTCCCGATCAGACAATTGGCATGGTAGGCTTTTATTATACAGGATCTTTGATCCATTTTGAGTTATTATGGAGTATAGTGACAAAGAGCAGTCCAGTTTCATTCTTTTGCATGTAGCTTCCTAATTTTCCAGCACCATTTACTGAAGACGCTTTCTCTTCTCCATTGTATGTTTTGACTCTTTTTTTTAAATATTAGTTACCCATATACATATGAGTTTTTTTCTGAGCTCTCAATTCTGTTCCATTAAACTATGTGTCTGCTTTGCTGCCAACCATACTGTTTTCATTATTGTAGCTTTATGGTATAATTTGAGATCAGGGAGTGTGATACCTATGGGCTAAGTTCTTTTTACTAAGAATTGCGTTTGCTATTTTGGGTCTTTTAGAGTTTAATACATATTTGTGGATTTGTTGTTGTTGTTCTATTTCTTTGAAAAAGATGCCATTGGGGATTTTGATGGAGATTGCATTAAATCTATATATTGCTTTAGGTAACATGGCCATTTTAACTATATTGATTCTTCCAATCCATGAACACAGAATATATTTCCATTTTTTGGTGTCTTCCTCAATTTCTGTCAACAATGTCATGTCGTTTTTAGTGCATAATTCCTTCACATCCTTTAATTTATTCCTAAGTATTTTATTCTTTTTGTTGCAATTGCAAATGGAATTACTTTTTTCTTTTCTTTTTCTAAAATTTCATTGTTAGTATATAGGAATGCAACAAATTTTTGTACATTGAGTTCCTTCAACTTTACTGTGTTTTTTTATTTGTTTGTTTCTAATAAATTTTTGGTGAAGTCTTTAGAGTTTTCTATATATAGAATCACGTCATATGCAAAAAGTGACAATTTTACTTCTTCATTACCAATTTGGATATCTTTTGCTTCTTTTGCATGATTGCTCTGGGTAGGACTTCTAGTACTCTATTAACTACAGTGGTGAGAAGGGGTATCCTTGTCTTAGTCCTGATCTTAGAGGAAAAGCTTTCAGTTTTTCACCTCTGAGTATGATATTAGCCAAGGATGTGTCATATATGGCCCTAATCATGTTGAGTCACATTTTTTCTATCCTCATTTTATGAGGATTTTAATCATAAATTGGTGTTGCATATTGCCAAATGCATTTTCTGCATCTATTGATAGGATCATGATTTTTATCTGTTATTTTGTCAATGTGGTGTGTCACAACTGATCAAATTGTGTAGTTGAGCCATCCTTGCATCCCTGTAATGAACCCCACCTTCCCATCTCCACTCTTCACTCAGGTATATCCACCCTCAGAGCTCCCAATATGCAGATTTGTCTTGTGTGCTGTGCAGGGAATCCTTTGTCAAATTATAACTGTCCAACCCATTGCAATCTCTCCTCAAGGGGAGAGATCTGGAGGTCCTCACACTACCATGCTGCTGACATCCAAAAGTAAAGTCTTTGTAACCAAAATATCCCAACATAGCTCCATTTCAAAAAGAACTTATATCTCAGAGTTGCCAACATTTTCAGTACTTACAGCCTTGGTTAGCTAGCCTTTTCCATTCTCATCTGAGAATCCAAAGACTAACACAGCATAGGCTGCCACACAGGGCAATTTTTGGTTGAGCACATGGGCTGATCAGAATACAGATTATAATTTCCCTCCTATGTCCATTAGTTGTGCAGTAAACATCTATGCCACAAGCGTTTTTGACACACTACTTGGTCATAAGGCAATTTCACTGTAAAAGATAAAATAACTGACTGATGGCTTATTTTTATTTCTCCATTGCAAAATCAACCACCTTCGGCCAACTTAATGAGCTGGTTGTCCATTTGATTCTGTTTCTCCATTGAGAAAGTTCTCACAGTACTCCTCCTATTTTTATATTATATAAATTTTACCTAGGTTGCATACTAAACTAGAAAATAACATGAGCAGTGTTTGCAAATCCTTCCCATCAGTCATCCTTCCCATCGGTCAAAACCAAAAGTTTACCAAGCTATGGCAAATATAAAAGAAGTGGCTACTCATTCACAACAGTCTCAAGATCAATAATTATCAATTTTTTTAAGTTGAAAATTGATCTCTCTCTAATTCAGGGGTGGGGAACCTTTTTTTCTGCAAAGGGCTATTTGGATAACTATGTTTCTTGGGCCATGCAAAATTATCAACTTCATAACTAGCTGCTACCTTTGATCAAACATTTAACTCACTCACCCCTAATGCCTTGGCAGAGCCAGACCAAATGATTTTGAAGGCCTTATATGGTCCACAGGCCAGACATTCCCCACCCCTGCTCTAAATGAAGAAAAAAAACATTTAGTGTGAAAGAAAAAAATGCGATGCTGAACGAATCAACAAACAAAACAAAAAAGTATAATCTATGAATGAACGACTTCAAAGACAATGTATTTTCATTTTTCAAAGTGTTTTTAATTTTGCTATTAATTTTTTTCATGTTTCATTATGTCCTTTATAATGTCCCTCTTTTATTTTTTATTCTTTCATCAGAGAAACTGCCTTACAGCATATTAGTTAAGTGGCAAATATGCTGTGGCAAAGATTCTTACCTTGAAACGACCTGGAACCTTTCCAGCCTCACCTGTAGTTGTACAGTCTCATGACTATATTCCGCCTGATAATAAGTGAGTGGACATGATGTGTGCAGCTTCTAAGTCATTCCTTATGACACAGTCTGGAGGACGGCCGGAAGCCACTTGAGACCAGATGGGTAAGAGAAACATTTAGGAATGCAAAGCAATAAGGCAGAAGGAGCTGGGTGCCAGTACGAAGGAATCATCAAATTATCTAAAATGTTATATGAGTGAAAAATAAAAGTCTACCTTTCTAAACCAGTGTTACTTAGAGTCTCCATTAGACAGTAAAACCTATCTCTTATCCCATATATCATGATAAGACATGGCAAAAATACAAAGTTTAATCTACCATTTCGCCGACCCAGAAGAATCAGAGACAGTCTCGAAAATATACACCCTGAAGAAGAAACTAGAAAAGCAGCTATGTTGAGTATGCTTAAAAGTATTGGAAGAGACTTGAGGGCAAAAGCCCATTCTTGCCATAGGGTAAGTCTCTCCTTGCAGATTATGCATAAGAAGAAGAAAGAGAAAAATCACCCAAGTGCTTTGTCCAAACAGGGTAAGTAACCCATTTAAGCAAATCATTCAATCTCTTTAGAAGAGCCTCGGTTTCACTGTTTCTAAAATGAGAGGCATAAATTAGAACAGCCCCAATGTTCCTTTCAGTTAACATAATTCTGAAACCCTGTCATACGTATGACATCACAGCAGAGCAGCTAACAATGTCAGCTCTAGAATCAGATTCCCAGATCTAAAACCCTGCTCTGCTATAGGTTACATATGCATCTGGAGCCATTATCTTCCTTCCCAGTGACTCAGTTTCCTCACGGGTATGATAAAAGTAATTATGAACAGAATTGTGAGAATTTTGTCACTTTCTGACATACCAATTACCTCACTGCATTACATTTTAACTTGCACAAACCCACCTTACTCAAAATCCTATAAAATTCATTCATAAATTCAAATAACCAAGCAATTTATAGAGAATTCATCAATATGACTAAATTACATTTTCTACCCTGACAATTCTTTTTTTATTTTTTTACCCTGGCAATTCTTTAAGGCTCCATCCTACTACTTACTTCCGGTTTAGTAGAAGTCTAGCATAACCATCCTACCTACAGAGTAATAATTCCCTAACTTTCCACCACTTTTCTGGCAGGCTGAACCTACAAGAGAAAATGTTTCAGTTATCCCAAAGTTTGTTGAGAACCTACTAGTTAAAGCATTTAATTTTTTCCTTCACTCTTCTGCAGCATTCTACATAACAGTAGGGGACAACACAGATCCTCCTAAATCTTCCCATCCTCTTTTTCTTTTCTTTTTTTCTTTCTTTTTTACAGATTTCCTTTTATTGCAAACTCACTCAGCAGAATTTGAAATAAAAGGATTAAGTTACGAGTTCATTCACCCTGTCTCTACCATAAGTACAAAAATCAAATGCAATCACCCTATCCTGGTATTCCAGGTTCAGGAACCCTACATCCACTGAGTTCTGTTGTTAGAAACATTTCAGGAATCCGAAGGCCCAAGACAAACAAATGCACTACTTCAAGACTCCCTCTGATAGGCTAACAGTCCCTAAGAGGACTTTAATGATCAGCTAAAAAAATAAACATTAGTTTAAGTCTAAAAAATGGTCTGCCTGTGCATAAGTTGGAAGAATATTAATACATTAGAGCTGCTGGTGATGCTTTTAGCATCAGTGTTAAAATCTTATAAGAAAATAATTATTTTAAACATACAGTAACAGATTTGCTGCATTCTTATGAAATGCAAATTATATCCAGGGGCCTATTACTTCAAAATAGCATGTCCAACTCTATAAAAGATATAAATGGAGAACTATAATCCACTTAAACATATTCATAGAACAACAGGCTTAGCTGAAACACATCTATTTTTTTTAATGAACAATACTTGTTCATTTTTATAATCTTAAAAAGGCTTTTCTTACACAGTCGTAATATTTTTGCTTTTCCCTAAGATTCCCTCAAACTGTCTCAGGTTTCCCTTTGAGTATCCACAATTACTTGTTGCTTTTACCTGATGGGCCAGCCAGACAGACCCTCGGAGGGAGTCTTACAGGACTTGATACCTCCAGACAACCACGGCAGCCTCTTTTACTCAAACCATCCTTATCCAGAAAGAAGTTGGCATCCCTGTTAGGTAATACTCATCATTTAATCAACTCTGCGATAGCATAAGGAACCAGACAGGGCCAACGTACAGCTGAAGTCATTCAAAGCTGGCTCGGGTCCGTGCCAGTGAGTATATTTCCATGTCATGGCTCCCAGTTGCAGAAACTGAGAAGATGCTCATTTCCCTTCCCAAAGCACGGCTCCCCGTGGCACATCCCATTACACGACAGCATTTCCCGGTGCTTCTAGAAGTACAAATCCTCTCACAGCATACGATCTTAAGAAACCCTTTTGTAAGTTCTTAAAGAATCTGTAATTTGTATGTTATACAATAAAGTAATTCAAAGACACCTGATAATATTATGATCATGATAAGGTAGAGTATAACTTTTTATAGCATTTACATTATATAAAAATAAAATCTAACTTGTTCTTGTCTTTTATTATGTAAAAACACTTTTAAAAATGGCATTATAGCTGGCCAGTGTTGGCATTACAGCTGGCCATTGAGCGTTGTTGACCCATGAACCAGGAGGTCACAGTTCTGTGCTCTAAGGTTTCAGGCTTGATCCCCAGGATGGGACATGCAGGAGGCCGCCAATTAATGATTCTCTCTCATCATTGATGTTTCTATGCCTCTCTCCTCCCTTCCTGTCTGAAATCAATACACACACACACACACACACACACACACACACACACATTTTTTTTAAAGACATTACATTTGGTTTAAAGATAAATATTATTTTTAAATAAACTATCAAAAGTAGATAAAAACAATCAGGACCTAATGTTCAGGATTTTCACATTTTTACAGTTAAGTAAGTTAAGTGGTTTAATCTTAGACCTTTTGTATTTTATTTCTAAATGACAAGATAAGAAGATTTCTTGAATCCAAATACATTTGGGAAAAAAAATAGTTTTTTCCCCCAATCAATTAAAAGCAAAACTAAACATAATAATCACCATATCTTTCTCTTTAAAAAAAAAATATATATATATATATATAATTGATTTTTTTACAGAGAGGAAGACAGATAGAAAGCCAGAAACATCGATGAGAGAGAAACATCAATCAGCTGCCTCGTGCACATCCCCCACTGTGCCCGCAACCAAGATACATGTCCTTGACCAGAATCGAACCCGGGACCCTTCAGTCCACAGGCCGACACTCTATCCACTGAGCCAAACCAGTTTCGGACATATCTTTCTCTTTTTAACATTAAGAATTAAAATATTAGACACAACTCAATGTGCTATGGGAGAATTTTTATCCAATGAATACAGCTTACTAATCTAGTGAAGAGCATCCAAAAGCTAATTTTCAGAACAATTACCATTTTATGATGTTCATTAACCTGCTTTCCATCATCAGTGTCTCATATGTTCACAGACTTTAATCAATAATCCATTGTGGGCACCAATTAAACCCTACACGACTATGAATAAAAACACTAGTGTACACAAATGTCTGCTCACCATGGCAGGAAGGAGTGTGCCATAAACCAACGGTGTTGTGTTGGAGCAATTGAGGGACTGGCGCCCATTTGCCTAATCTCCATTAACAATCACAAAACTCATTACACACGCAGGAAATAATTAAATAACTGTTTTACTGGTTGATTTGTTAATAGAACCTAAAATAAATACCCTCCATTAGCGCTTTTAACGGCAATGTTTAGCGGCAATGTGCTCTCCGGAACACTGTCATTCAAGTCCCCAGTCAGGAAATACTGCTGTAAAATGGCCCAAAATACCCACCTAAGCAGACATGGGTTCTTTCAACCTTTCCCTATATAATTGGATGGATGCTTATGTTATAGGCTTCAGAAGTCTCCTAATGGGGATGCAGCAAAATAAAAGTTAATGGAGGGAGGGGGATAGTCATACAGAAAAAAGTCTTTGTGTACCAGGGAGAAATGTACTATCCAACTCGCAAGCCAAATTTAAAATGATTCGTCTTCCAATAATGAGAGTTAACAGCATTCTCCAGCCCATACTGCAAGCAAAAGCCTGTCCTATAAATTCAGGCCAAACGCTTCTGCTAACTATTTACATGAGGTACAAAAAAGTTAGTGCTGGTAATGATTAGAAAAAATAACAAATGAGAGGTTGGGCAGAGTAGAGGGAGAGAACGCAAACAGCAGAAGTAGGTGCAGTAGATGTTTCAGCAAGGCCGACTCCCGAGAGAAATCATGGCAGCTGAAATGGGAACCTACTCCCGTCCCCCCAGCCTCCTCCCTGGGAGGAAGGAGAGGTGGAGAGGGTGTTGTCACAGTGCCTCCCAAGTTCTACTGGTCTGGCCCAGGAAGCCGGCTGGGTAAAGGGAAGCCACCTACTTCCTGGTCCTGGGGAGCTGCCAGCTGCCCTGTTAGGTGGCAGACATGCCAAGGGGTCTTGTCCCCCCACCAAAAGCTTCTCCTGTGAACACTACCCAAGCTACTCAGCATCCCTGCCACAGCTGAGAAGACAGAGGGGCCTCAGAGTGAAGAATCCATGCGCCTGTCATTCCTCACCTAAGGGAGAAAATACAATGTTGTTGAGTGGTTACGTCCTATTTAACGAACAAAAGCACTAGTAGAATCAGGTTTTAGGCGAGGACAAAAGCAATTACAATGCACTTAAGCTGTCAAGTCTGACAACTGATGAAGAGGCTCACACCTACCAGGTAAAAAGCAGCGAAACGAACCTCCCAGGGCTACACATGCGCAGGGGAGCCCACCTTGTCTCTGCCATCGAGCGTTCCATCCCAGGTCCCGTGTGGGCGCCCTGCATCCAGTCACCACTGGAAGAGAACTGACCCCTCCAGACAGTTAGTCACCCTCATTAAAACAGCTGCCCAAAGGAGCTGAAACCCAGAAGCCCCACACTTTTTAATGAAGGAAATACCAAACCCCAAAATAACTTTTTATGCTTCTGAGAACAGGGAGGCATAGAACTGATTAGAATCCTAAGACACACAAGTAATTTACAATTATAGGTTCTAATCAGAGGCAGGGAAAAAAATCTAATTTGTGATATCTGATTTTAAAATAGTAAGTGAATTGGCAAAATTATTAAAAACTATCTCAACTAATTGAGGCAAAAAGAAAATCTTGAAATCTCAAGAGATGAGAGGTTAAACAGAAGCGAGGAGAGAGACAGACAATCCAAAAAGTCAAGCACAGTAGTTTGGTTTTGGATCCAGTAAGAGATACTCACTCAAACAGAACCAGTGAGACACAGTTATGGAAACAGCAGCCATGAGGTATGAGGATAAATTCAAGGGGAAAAAGAAAGCAGTGTGTATCTGCCAACATTCTGACATTGGGCTGGCAAAATAATATGTACACATTACTTTAAATGACCACAGAGCAGCAGTAATTTTAATCTAACACTGAGAACAATGTAAAACACTACAATAACTGCAAAACTGAGTGTGGTAAGTGCTGATTAAAAAGTGATCACAGCCCTGGCCAGTTGCTCAGTGGTTACAGCATCGGTCAGCAAGCCAAAGGGTCTCGGGTATGATTCCAGGACTAAGAGCACATACCTGGGTTGATCCTGGCTCCAGTCTAGGCACAAGCAGGAGGCAACCAATCGATGTGTGTCTCTCTCTCCTCCCCATCTGCTGATCCCCACCTCCTCCGCCCCTTCTACTCACATTGGAAAAAATATCATCAGGTGAGGATTAACAAAAATTAATCTATCCTATATAATAAAGAGGTAATATGCAAATTGACTATCACTCCAACACACAAGATGGCCACTCCCATGTGGACACAAGATGGCTGCCACAAGGTGGCCAGCAGGGAAGAGCAGTTGTGGGTGACCAGGCCAGCAGGGGAGGGCAGCTGGGGGGAGTGGCCTGCAAGGGAGGGCAGTTGGGAGGGACCAGGCCTGCAGGGGAGGGCAGTTAGGGGGACCAGGCCTGCAGGGGGGGGAGGCAGTTAGGGGTGACCGAGCTGGCAGGGGAGGGCAGTTAGGGGCAATCAGGTCAGCAGGGGAGCAGTTAGGCATTAATCAGGCTGGCAGGGGAGTGGTTAGGGGGTGATCAGGCAGAAGCAGTTAGGGGGAATCAGGAAGGCAGGCAAGTGATTGGGAGCCAACTGTCCCAAATTTCATGCACTGGGCCTCTAGTTGTACATTAAAATGATTAGAGAATAAGTGTCTGAATGTGAAACAATACCCTTCACCATGGTGCTAACCATTTACAAGAAAGAAAAACACCCCATATTCCACACTTCCACTAATAACCTCTGGACAGGGACTGTTTGGTCCAAGTTCCTTCCACAGCTGCCATATTCCATCGACTCTAAGTCACACATTTACTCACACTGAAACAGCTCTGAGATGATGACATGTTACTATTGCTATGGGCCACATGGCCATCATAACATACTTCATGGCATTGTCTATAGAAGATCAGAACAGCAATCACATGGAAACATGCAGAATGAGTGTCAGCAGCTTGAAAGAAAACTCCAATCAAGAGTGAAGCACTCTGAAGAACGGCTGCATCGCCTGCACTCGCAGTGGTGCAGAGGGTGAGAGTGTGTGGAAATGCGCTGACGTGGACAACTCCGAGTCAGAAGGTGACTCACAGACTGGGACTCTGAACGTGAATATGTTTCCAGAATATCATAACCAATTCATTTCACTTCAATTTTCCTTTTTTAATCTATGCTCTTCCACTAAATATAAAACGAACATCCTAATAGATAAGACCACTTTATCAGAGCTTAATTGTCAAGGTCATTTCTTAATGGAGCATAAAACAATGGTGTATCTTATATTTAATGGCATCTTAAGATTCAATGAAACCCAGTGATTCCCACACAGAGGAGAAGGTATTTACTTGAAGAGCTCCTTCACCACCACAGACCACAGCCACGGAGAGGCTAACCTACTCCACTGCCAGCTTTAAACTTCTCCAGGCACTGATAGGGTCTTGCCAGCCAGCAGGGCACTGTCACACACAAGCAGCCACTTCTAGAGGCTGCATGCAGAAGGCACTATGTCTGTTTCCACAATAACATGCTCCTGGCTCATAACAAGGCAGGCAAACCACAGGGGGAGACAGCATGACACACACACCCACCACAAACCAAAACACAGCTGGTATGTTAAATTTAGACCTACCAACCTTGACAGTACCCTGTTAATTACTATTTTTCCCTAATTCTCTAGAGTGTTTTTTTAAAAAAACATAGAAGCTGCCAACAAAATTTTTGTTGCTGTTGGCCAATTATTCTGAGCATCATATCCAAGTAATAAAACATAAATAAATTATCTTAAAGCAAGAGGTAGTTTAAAAATGCATATTCTTGCACCTTGATCATTTTTAGGTATTTCTGTCTCACTTTAAAATTGTATACATTAGGTCTAGGCATACACACACATACATGTATACATATGAATGAAATCTATCTAATAAAATCGTAATATGCAAATTGACCATCACTCCAATACACAAGATGGCCTCCCCCATGGGGTCAAAGATGGCTGCCCCCATGTGGACACAAGATGGTTGCCACAAGATGGCCTGCAGAGGAGGGCAGTTGTGGGGGACCAGGCCTGCAAGGGAGGACAGTTGGGGGAAAGGAGTGATCAGGTCTAAACTGGCAGTCAGACACTCCTCAAGGGATCCCAGTTTGGAGAGAGTGCAGGCTGGGCTGAGGTACACATACCCACATGCACAAATTTCATGCACTGGGCCTCTAGTTTTTAGATAAAGGCATTTATCAGACTGCTTGGGCACAAACTTCACAAGACAATTTCCATTTATAAATGTTCAAAATTATTATATAATTACCTATAATGATATAACTATGGCTCCAGTGATAAACAGACACAACTACAAACTCATTAGTTAAAAAAAATATTTGCCCAGATGAGGTGTTGAGTGAAAAAGTGAATGAAAATAGTTCTTCTCTAAAAAAACACCTCACAATCTATCTCAGAAACTTAGAGATAAGAGGCCATTGCACCATTTGACAGATAAGAACACTAAGGCCCAAAGAAAAAAAAAAAGAAACTTATCCAAGGCAAAATGGCTAGTTACTAAGAAGAAATCAGATTTTCTCATTTCTAATCAGCTGTCCAATTTTGGGGGGCCTGAAGAGTATTATGCTAAGCGAAATAAGCCAGTCAGAGAAAGACAAATGTCACATGACCTCACTCACATGTGGAATCTAAAGAACAAAATAAACTGGGTCATGCATAGGAGAGTCGAGGGGCTTATGTTAACAAATGGGAAGCTCTTCCACCAAACCCTGAGGCCTCTGGCTCTCTCTGGTCTAGTAAGTCCTCCCATTCATACTGGGAAAGACCTACTGATCCAAACCAGGCTGAAGCAGGATCAGTGAAGACAAATCAAATGCAATGCTTTTGCTAAACTAGTCTCTGAAGAAACCCTAATAACAATCAGCTCCACGATGAAGAACCACCCACTGACACTGTTGAAGTTAAATCAGGGTCAAATAGATCATATCAGCCTCCCCAAAACATTAGTCTGAAGCATCCCATTTTTTAAGATAGCTGGCAATCACAAGAAAAAAAGAGAAAATACTAGTACATACATAATAATGCCCTAAATGAGGAGTACATTTGGTGATATATTATCAGGAAATAACTGTTTTACTTAAGTCCTTTAAGGATGATTTCATTCAAGATGTCTTGTGGATACACTGCGTGATGAGTGCTTTTATCTATGATCTTTGTTCATTTTTCAAGAGGGCTAAATTTTGCACAAATGAGCACACCAAAATAGGCACTCCCTGCTGTTACATCAATGCAGAAAATACCAGTTCTACACGTGCAAGAAAAGGGAAAACCACATTAAAAATGTTATCTAAGGGTGCAGGTTATAGTAATGCATATGGCTTCGAAAAGGTTTTCCTACAAAATACACTTTAAAAATAAAGTACCTGTACAAAATACACTGTCAAATAAAATAGACCCAGAGACATGAAAGCATGGAACAGATTGACAAATCTCAAAGGGGATTAGGGAGAAGAGATTAACCAAAGAACTTATATGCATATATGTATAACCCATGGACACAGATAATTGTGTGCTAGGCTGGGGTGGGGGGTGTGTGCAGGGGGAAGGAGGGCCAGCAGGGGAGGGGGAGGAGACCAATGGGGGATGGAGAACATCTGTAATACTTTCAATAATAAGAATAAAATTTTTAAAATTTTTAATTAATAAAACCTTTAAAAATAAAGTACCTGTTAAATGAGGAATACAAGATCAGCAGGCTAAAAAACAAACTAGCCTCTCTTATTCTGAGGATGACAGAAAAATAGCACCCACCGTTCTTCTATTTCTGCAAATGCTATTATTTCTCTTCATTAAGACAAAGCAAAGCATCACTCCCCTACAGACAACTTCTTCAAACACTTGAAAAATAAAAATATTTTTTTCCAATATATCCAATAGGACCACTCTACTGATACTAACTGAGCGCAGAGCTCCCTTGACAGAGACTGAGATCGCTCCACATAAGCTCATCAGAGGTTCTTTTCCAAACGCCCCCACATCTCTAAAGGGACACTGAAGACACAAAGCTCTCCTTCACCTACCTCCTCCTGAGCCCCAAGCCCAAATGTTAAAACAGCATAAGAAACAGATAATGCAAAGTCCTAAGTGTATATTATGGAAATAGAAAAAAAAAAGAAGAAAAAAAAAAACAGCATGCATTTGAAGATAGTTTTTAAAAATCAGACAAGATTTCAAAAGTGTTTTAACACCTTTATTGAGATAAAATATACATGCCATGAAATTCATCTGTCTAGTGTACAGTTCAATGGTTTTAGTACATGTACAGAATTGTACATCAGCAGTCAATCCCTGTCCTTGCCACCCACACTCCCACCACCCCCAGCCCTGGGCAACCACTAATCTGCTTTCTGCTCTAACGGTCTGCTTATACTGGATATTTCACAAAACTGGGATCATACGATATGTGGACTTTTGTGACTGGTTTTTTTCATTGAGCACAATACTCTGAAGTCAAAAAGACTGTGAAGAGCTGGGGATGCTCACGGGTCCTCCCACGCTTTCACTGCCTCCCAGGTGTTTCTCGAGCACCTTTTACAGGTCAGGCATATGCCATATGGGTCACGATGGGTCTAATTCTGCCCTTAAGGAGCTAACTGCAAGGTAAGATGCTAATAACATAGCTATAAATAAGTACTGTTTTAATGCAGAAAGTAGTGGCTGCCGAGCGAAAAATACAAACTAAATACCATGTGAGTTTAGAGGAAATCAAGGTCAATAGAATGAGGTTCTGATAAGATCCAAACATCACTAAGCCCTTTGTCAGTCTAACCACTGCACCCAGTATTTTTTCTCCCAAGAAATGTCCTCCCTCCTCCCCATCATGGCCCACCATCAAACCCATCATGTCTGATGTAAACTCCTGTTCGTCCTTCAATACCCAGCTCAAATACCACCACCTCTCCCATAACCTCTACTAACCTGACCTCTCCGGGCAGAGTTAGTCCCTAATCAGTTCTTTATGCTACGTGTGTACCTCCACTCCAGCTCACAGTACATTTCTCCGCTCTGTTCACCCATGAAACCCCAGCACTTAGCACAGGGCCTGGCACACAGCCAGGTCTAAATAAATGATTGTTGGGGGAAAGGCACAGAAGACAAAGTGAAAAGCAAAGAGGATAGACAGAAAGGTTGGCAGAATCAACCTGAAGTGTGTGAAAGGTGGCAGTAAAGTTACAGACCTAGACGCTATGTTAAAGAAGGAAAAAGGGAGGCATTTATTGATCACCTGCTATTTTTCATTTAGTCTCCATAGCAACCATGTGAAATTATTCATTCCGTTTTATCCTGGAGGAAACTGAGATAACTTACACAGGATCACACAACTATTAAATGACAAAAGCTCTTTGAACTCTAAACATACAGTATGAACACACACACAAACACACACACACACACACACACACACACTTTTATTTAGAGGTAATTCGACTGCAGACTTCTCATTTGAAGAAACTGGGGTTCATTTCCTCTGAAACCTGTCTCTGAAAGCAGGCAATCACAATACATCACTGCTGGCGAAGAGGAAGTGGTCATTTCATTTGGCCTGTGCAGCCTCATCCTGGGTCTGGCTAGCCAACCGTGGGCAAACTATGGCCCGGCTGTTCTATCCGGCCCGCGAAGCCAAAAGAGCGGAGGGTTCCCTTGCTCTCCCCTCCGCTCCTTCACCAGCAGCCCAAGATGAGAGTGCCAGCAGGGTCAGGTTGCTTTTGTTCCGGCCCTCCGGTCCAGTTTAAGAACCCATGGTGGCCCTCGAGTCAAAAAGTTTGCCCACCCCTAGCCGGTACCCACCAGGCCTCCTGAAATACATGGGAATGAGGCTGCAGGCTGGGGTACCAGGGAGGCCTCTGCGACAACTCAACTGCAAGAATTGTAAGTGGCTGGAGATAAGACAGTAATTCCCAACCAAATAGATAACACAGCCTTAAAAAGTTTTAGTTCAAAGCCCTATAAGCAATAATGAGCAATTTTTTAAAAATCACTCCTTTAAAGTTTTACTTAATCATTTTTGCAAAATGATGAACATGGCTTATGAAACAATGGCTATATGAGGAGAGGCAGAACATTTACTAGGATAGGAAAAAAATCTGAAGGATCAATTTATCATTCATATGTTTACCAGGTTTGATAATAAAACATTATTTTTATATAATGCAATTCACGTTTTTCTTAGCCTTGCTTCGCAAACTGATAAAATATGTCAAAGGTCAAAAAATAATCATGAAAGAGGATTATAACTCCCCATAATCTTAAAATAGATACTCTAAAAAGTTTCTAAGAAAGAATATTAAAGCAACTTCTTAGAAAAATTTTATAAAGAAAGATGTCACAAATGCAGTTTATGAGCTCAATCTTGTGAGATTCCCAGAAGTCAACATGTTATTTAGAAAAATTAAGGAAAAACATTGTGCCCAATGGGTATCTATGTTGTCCCACAAAATTCAACAAAAGCTGCTCAACCAGCCTCATTTTTCCTACCAGAAGAAACAGAGCTGATCAGCCACATCATGCCTGCAAGTGCGCATGTACACCCGAGTGAAAGCCAGCTCCTCCTGCCAAACATGTCTCATGGAGGAAAGTGAACTGAGAGTTCTTGCAGGTATCTGGTTAGAATCTTTGTTGAAATAATTCACTTAAATAATTATAAGGACAATATTCAGAATCCATGGCCCAGTTGGTTGCATTAATAAAGCAATAAAAATGTTTTTGGCAAACTGTCAATCTTAGATACTGCTTTAATATTTTAATCCAAATCAAATCTTGTTCTGGCCAGGTGGCTCAGTTTGTTGAGCACTGCCCCATGCACCAAAAGGTTGCAGGTTCAATTCCCAGTCAGGGCACATGCCCAGGTTTGTAGGCTTGATCCCCGGTAGGGGGTGTGCAAGAGGCAGCCGATCAATGTTTTGCTATCACATCCATGTTTCTCTCTCTCCCTTTCCCTTCCTCCCTCTCTAAAAAGTATTTTAAAATATTTTTAATAAATCAAATCTATCCTAATGAGAGTAACTGATTTTCATATAATTCCTCAGGTCCATTCTCAAAAGTGACACCAGCAGTCAATATTTTACCTTATTTTTTAAAGTCATGAGATGATGGGAAAATGGCTCTTGAAGGAAGAGAAATGGCCTCAGCCTTCTGAGACTTTCTTTTATCCCACTTTACCTAATCATCTGACCTCAACAAGTCAATGTTTGCTTATACAGCAAAGACAGACCTATCAATGCTTTAACCTCAGCAAAGAGAGATCAAGACCAACGAAAGGAAAAATACAGAAAGAAGTACCATGAAAGGAGGGCCTGAGAGAACAAATGGGTCAGTAAAAGCTATAGAATCTGGGGACAGGTTTGAGCAAGTGAGCAATCACAGCACTAGGTGATAACTGATAGAAAAAGTACATACAGGGTGTTAGGGAACCCCATGGACAGGCATCTAACCCAGACTTGGAATCAGGAAAAACTTACTGGGGTGGTAAGCCATCTATCACCCCACCGTACAATCTGTGAGACATTCTAATCACCTTATACCTTTGAATGAGGAGATACTTACTATTACTACCCTGTCATATAATTTTAAGCCCCAATTATTTGATGCAAGCTCACAAAAACCCACATTTCAGTTACCCATGCAGTCAGGGGACCCAGGGCATGCAGAACCAGAACTCTGCCTTAAGTGTGTCAGAGCAATTCTGCGGAACAATCTGAAGAACCTTACCACAACGATCCCTATGCATTCCCAATGCTTTTCAGGCCACACTCAACTACCATGGCAGCTGTCACCAAAGTGTCACGCAGCCCTGGGGGCAGAACAGGTTTAAAAAGAACTTAAAAGCACTCATTGTTCCCTGGTAGCACCGATTTGGGCCAGTCAGAGCGCTGGACCAATAATTCTGAATAAACAGAAGAGACAGAACAGGGTAAAGGGAAGAACTGAAATGCTGGGTCAGACCTACTTTTTTAAATGTTTCCTTACAATGAAAACATCATCATCAACAACAATAGCCTACTCTTCAGTTGACAGCTGGAAGGGTCAATGGATTGATTCTGAATAGCTCTGCTTGTGGCCGGAAGATGCACAGTGGAAACTCCTTTGGGTAATTTAAGATCTCTAGGCCATCCAGAGGATGCCCTCAAAGTCTATCAAACGCCAAGAAAGGCAACAAATATTGTTACTCAAGCATTTGTTACCACTGGCATATTGAATTTAAATTTAAAAAATACTACACTTATCTATTGTCTCTCCTATGCTATATGATCTATTAGAGCTGCTTATATAACCAATGTCTGATCTTTTATTTTATAAGCCTTGAAGCATGGTTACACAATTTTTACTTTACAGTTGTTATCTCTTTGTAGTTTATGATATATTATTGGTGACATCCATGATATACTTGATTGTTATGCCCAATAATAGCACTGGTTCTATAAGAAAATACAATCCGCTACCTCACAATTCACGTGAGTGAATCTACTGCAGCGAAACATGGAGTTTCTTTGATACAGCTTCTCTTTTCCCTGCGGTCACTGAGGGCACTTCCTTCCAGCTACGGAGTCCTGTGACGCATGGCATTACTAGATTTCTGACCTAAGTGTGCAGTGCGCCTAGCAAAACAGCTGCTGCTTCTAGTAACTCTGGAACAAGCAGGGAATCTCTGACCCACTTGTTTTCACCTGACTTGGAAGCACTAACGGAAAGTAGATTTTACCACAGTCGTCACAGCTCAGGGGACTCTGAAGGTTTTATAAGCATCTGAGGCCAGTGGTCAATCAGGCAACCAAGAAATCCAAGCTCTAAGTCACGGAACTACTGACAGTGCGATGCTAGCATTTCAGAACCTACAAGCTTCTCTCCCATAATTCCTTTCCTCCACTGCCACAGCCTTTCCTTCTCTGTGTGACTCCCCACTCACCAGCCAAAAGTCTGTGGACTATTAACCTCATTGTCAAGGATTCGTTGTTCCATTTTTTAAAGCTTTCTGTGCTCTCTTCCCAATTTTAAAATAAAGTGAGTTTAAGTGTGTGGTGGTTTCTCAAAATAAAATACCACAAAAAGAGCGATGAATCAAATGGCACAGAGGAGAGAGAAAGGACGGAAGTGAGAGTCAGGGACTGCCGCTAACAAGCCATGTGGCCTCTGTCTTCCCTGCCTGTGCATCATCCCTCCAAAGCCCACTGGTGTCATTTCACCTTCCCTGCTCAGGAATCATCGATTAGGCCCTACACTGCCTCACACAGCTAAGGGCAACTTTTTTTTTTCTTTTTTTTTTTTTTTTGCTATGAGGCCAATTAAGGTCAAATAAAAATGCTTACAGGGTTGCTTATTTTATTCATGGAAATGGTTTTATTTAGTACTGTGGTAGAAGCATATTCTTACCATTAGATTTGTTAAATATAAAAATATCAATGAGAAGGCAGCACTGCATTTGGGGCTATAAAAATGTCATTAAGCCTTGGTGGAGTTGGTTGGAACATTGTCCGGGTCGTGATTCATTTCCTGGTCAGGACACATACCCCGAGGTTGGGAGGTAACTAAATGGTGTTTTTCTCTCATATCCATGTTTTTCTCCCCAACTCTTCTCTCTCTAAAATCACTAAATATATCCTCGGGTGAGTATGGGGGAAAAAACTTATTGATATCTGAGTATATTTTAAAAGTAGCAACTAGCCGAATCCGGTTTGGCTCAGTGGTAGAGCTTTGGTCTGCAGACTGAAGGGTCCTGGGTTCGGTTCCGGTCAAGGGCATGTACATTGGCTGCAGGCACATCCCCAGTGGGGGTTGTGCAAGAGGCGGCTGGTCGATGTTTCTCTCTCATCAATGTTTCTGGCTCTCTGTCTCTCTCCCTTCCTCTCTGTGAAATATCAATAAAATATTTTTTTTTAAAGTAGCAACTAATGCAACTTTTTAAACTTGCACCCTAAAATTAAACAAACTTGCTCAGTAGCCACTGGGCACCAGAGCATAAAAGTAAGCTCTTTAACTTGCCCAACTTGCCCACCCAGATACCTACATGCACCCTTTATCTGAATTAATCTGGTCTGTGCACCGCCTCTGCCAGGAACACAACACCCCCATCCCTCTTATCCTCGGGGTCTGGCTCAAGTCCGCTTTCCCTGATGGCCTGCCTGCCCCTGCTCTTGACCTTCTTCCTCTGAATCCCTAAAGCACTTGCTAGGTCTCTTACATATTTTATCTCACTTACATATTCATGTAATCTACTCAAAAACATTAACTAAGCAGGTGAAGGGTACTACACTATTTTTTATTTGCTACACAGTAATGTGAAATATTCTTTCACCAAAAGAATAGTTCTTGAAGTCAAAGACCACTGAGTGCTAATACTTGTTGGCGGATGGAGCAAACAGCAGGAGTTCAATCATCCATTAAAGGTAGACTGTTTATGGATTTCTTTTCAAGAACAAACTACTAACTAGAGAATTTTATTTATAGCACACCTTTAAATTGATAGGGTATATATTTTTTCCTTTTAGGAATTGTCAGGCAAATTATCTATTACAGCACACAAAACTAAGTGGAGGTTGAGACACTGGCATCAACAAATTTTCAAATTATTAAAAGTTAGAATCCTTGATATTACCACCTCCTTCAGTTCTGATTTACTCAAGTCAAAGGAACAAGCCCAGCGTGTTCACTGTGAACTCTCCCTACAGTGTTATGCCTAGTGAACCTTAAAGGGCTGCTATGACCCAGCGATCCCACTTCTGGAAATATATCCTAAAAACCTAGAAACGGTGACTTGAAATAATACATGCAATCCATATGTTCATTGCAATGATATTTAAATAGCCAAGATCTGGATGTAGCCCAAGTGCCCATCAGAAGATGAGTGAATAATAAAGCTATGGCACATCTACACAATGGAGTATCAATCAGCATAAAAAAAAAAAGAAGGATATCTTACCTTTTGTGACAGCATGGATGGACCTAAAGAGTATTACACTAAGTGAAATTAAGTCAGTCAAAGAAATACAAATACCATACGATTTCATTTATATATGGAGTCTAATGAATAAAATAAACCAACCAACAAAATGGAACCAGACTCATAAATACAGAGAACAGACTGACAGCTGCCTGACTCATAGATACAGATTGACAGCTGTCACAGGGAAGGAGGATTGTGGGGCTGGGTGAAAACAGAGAAGGGGCCGAGCAAAACAAGAAAGACAAAAGCTCACAGACAACAGTATGGTGATTACCAGAGGGAAAGGGGGTGGGGGAAGTAGAAAAGGGAGGAAACTTGACTGGGGTTGGTGAACACACAATACAATATACAGATGATGTATTATAGAATTGTACATCTGAAACCTATATAATTTTATTAACCAATGTCACCCCAATAAATTCAATAAAAATTAAAAACAAATAAGTAAAATCAAAAGATGGCAAGATGTTAATGAAAGGTTAAGAGTATAACTATGTGCGGTGGCATGCCCTATGACAGCCAAAAGGAAAAAAAAATTCCCTATTATAAAAGCAAACCAATATAGTTGAGATAACACAGTACACAGCAAAGAATCTGAGGCAGCAAGGACACAGTTAATTTCTTTAGAGCACATTCATTTATTAAAGTGGCATTACAATCTGCCATGTGTCACACAGTATATTATTTTGCCTGAACATGCAAATACTTATTGCAACGAGTCATTGATCTGGTTCAAGATTTGGCAAAAAATAGTTTCAGTAAACTCTTTAGAGTAACTCACTTTCTTACAGAATAAATTACATTCTTAAAACTATATATATAACAAAAGTTGATTCTACATAATAAATTCTAGGAATCTCCCTCCACCAAATTCACTGCCCTACACTCACACGTATGAATAGCAGAGGGCTGATATGAATTACAGTTTTGTGAGGAAGAAAGCATTTTGATAAATATTAGAATTTCAATTCACATTTACTATGTAATTCACTTGACTCTGAAAAATGTAGGAAAGCTTGGTGACATTTTTATCAATGTATTTTTTGTAGACTTGAAAAATTATTCTGTAACACATAAATTATACATCTTAAGAAATCTATTATTGAGTACTAATAAGACCCCCAAATGAGACAAACACTGAAGAGAACAAACTTTGAGGCTTTCTACTGTTATACACTTTTTTTAAATCTTAGGAAGAAGAAATCTTTCTTTATTAATTTGCACAATTGTAGTCTAATTGCATTCTTAACTTAAAGGCGAGATCAAAATAGCATGGCAAATCTTCATTCTTTTCTAGGGCTGGGGTGGAGAGGGTGAGAGAAATGTAGTCAAAGAAGCTGCACTATTCGTTTTGTTGAGTCTTTTTCACAGGGTGCAGACAGAATTTATCTGACACACGAGGGGACACAGATGTTCCCCAGCTACTCCGAGTCTAAGAAATCAATACCTCCCACACACTTGTGACATGAGGTTAGGAAGCTGTGCTAAAGACTGAGGTGGAGATAGGATACCTGAGGGAAATCTGCCTTGGTGTGTCCCCTCACCCACAATCCCGGGGGAACTGGGATGTGGAAAAGGCAGAAAACAAGATTCACAAACACACAGAGCCGTCTAGCTCCATCACCTCAGTCACCGCATCATTAAAACCATCCGCTGAAGGCCACACTGCTGAGCACTGATGCAGGCTAGCCTAGAGCTGTGCAATCGAACTACCAGCGATGAGGAAAATGCCCTGAACCTGCACTTGCCCAATATGGTAGCCACAGCCACACAGGTTTACAGAGCACTGAAATGTGGCCAGTGCAAGTGAGCAGCTGAAATTACTTATTTCATTTTAACTAACTTTAAATCTAAAGGCCACAGGTGATTAGTGGCTAGCATTTACAGTGCAGTTCTAGCCTGACCAACAGAATACAAGGTGGTACTCAAAGAGTGGTCAGTGCCCAGGCTGGTCATGAACTAAAGAGGTCATCAGCCATGTCAAACCCAGCAATGGAAAGGGGTGATTCCTCAGGACAGCCAGATGATTACAATGCCAGGGTCATACTCTCTCTGCAGGCCATACCATGAACATTTACAGAAAGCCTCCCCATCCACATCCACTCTCTTAAAGGGTCAGATGAAGAAGCCAACCAAGAAGGAAAAAAAAAAAAACAAACTATGAGCAACAACAATCACTTATAAATAGAAAGTTTTTCCTGAACTCAAGCAGAACATCACTATAAGGCAGATTTTTCCCTCCAACTAGTTTCTGTCACATCCCGCCTACAAAGGGAGCAAGGTGTCATTCAAATTACAATAAAACAGAGCGGTCAACATTTAACAGCATTTGCTCTGGAGTCAGACTGAATTCAACTACCACCTCCACTGCTTACCAGCTGTGTGTCTGTAAGCAAGACAATCACTTCAAGTCTCAGTTTCCTTCTATGTAAAATAGGTTAATAACAGTACCTTCCCCATTGGGTTATAAGGACTAAATGAGATAAGATATATAGGTAAAAGACTTAGCAGAGTAGCTGGCATGTAAAAATCACTATTTAAGTAATATTTATCAGCATTTCATTATCATCATCACCAACCTACCTCCTTAACACATTAGGTAAATAAATAAATAAATAAATCTACCTAGGACAAATTGTATTTCAGATCAAATCCCAGTTTTAACAATATCCATATATCAAGTTGATGTTGGAAAAGCAGAAAAAGACAAGTCATGATGTGCCTCAGAAGCCATGGAAAGTAGTTAAAATTATATTCTACGTACCACTGAGTTCCATCACGGGGATGAGACATGAACTAGTATTTTTTAAAGACTGCCAAGGCCCCTGTGTGCAAGGCAAAACTTAAGGACAGGAGAGGAAGCAGGAAGCCTGTGCAGAGGCCTCTGCAGAAGTCAGGTAAAGAGACGCTGGCTACCTGGACTGGAGCTCAACAGTGCAGACAGGTGTGAAGGAACCTATTCGGCATGTTCTGGAGATGATGCTGACAACACAAGTTGTGTCATACGTAACAGAAGAAACAGGATGAACCCCCAGTTGGGGGCTTGACTACCTGTACTGTTTACTGGGAAAGATAAGAGAGCAGAAGCAACTGTGGCTAGATTAAGGAGAAGATCTCCAAGTGGAGACTTCAAGCGGGTAGACATCTAAGTTGAGTTGCATGGAGAGGTCAAGGCGAGGTGGAATTTGGGGGGTCACAGCATCTACATAATTATTCAAAAGGTGAGATTACTTAGTGGAAATCAGCAAAGGAGGCGAGACTAAGGATGCAAGTTAGGTGAGAGGAAAACCAGAGTGTGGCCCAGAAGCCAAAGAAGGGGTTTCCAGCCAGGGGGGAGTGGTCATGTTCTAGCCAACATTAATGAATATGCTCCCACAACACAAGAAGTTTTAATAAGGGCAAGAACTATTTCTTTTCCATCTTGGTACCTTCCACTGTAAATATATCAAAAGCTGAATTCATGGTTACGACTTAATGATCATGAAACGTGAATGGCATGTGGACAGCATCTCACTTTTCCCAACGTATGTCAGTCTGTAGCCGGATTTACCACACACCACCACTAATAAACACGGAAAATTCTCATTCAGCCCACAATTAACCATCCTGACAATTTTCTCATTGCCACTTCACCAATAAACCACATGTCCTTTCACTGGATTGGGCAACAGGAACAGTGCCACACCCAGCAGGTGCTCAATCAATATTGGCTGGATGAAAAGACGGATCGGGTAGGAAAGAGGAAAGGAAAGGAAAATACTTATCCTGCATGATGCACAGATAAAATGAGGCTTAATAATTCCCTATGTATTTCATTTAACCCTTTCTTTTAATCAATAATTAAGACTGACTATAAAAATCCGTACTAGAAAATAAACTCATGGGAGATAGTTCACAATGTGGAGACAGTAAATCAATACATTCTAAATTGATTTTTTAATAAATATTTACTATTCAATCTCTAATATCTCTGCAAGTAATCCACCTTACACAAAAGAAGATAATGGAGTAACCATCCAAAGCCTAACAGAGGATTCAGGAGCTGGGTGAGAAAAAAATTTTCCAGAACACTGTTTGAAAGCAGATTCTTCTACTTTTAGTTCAAAACACTTTCAAAGAAACCCTGGTATTCCCTAGTAAAAGCAGCGCATCCAAATAACTAAAGAGAGACGTGCCAAAGATCTTGACTAACCAGTGAATTTTTACGACTTCTAATTTAGCTACAAAAAAAAAATCTAATATTAAAATTCTGAAATACCTGAGGAATATCGGTGAGACTTCGAGCCTGATGGAGAAGTTTCCTTCATACGATCAATCACATTTTCCGAAAGCTGAAAAAGCAACATCAAAATAAAATCAATTATAAAAGAGCAAGAAAGAGAGCAGTACAATAGCATCCAAGTAATTTAATCATCTGTATCAATGTATAATGAATGGCCTAAAGAAACTGGGCTAAATCTAACAGCTATAAAACTAAAAGCAAGTAAGAACAGTTTTAAGATTTCAAGTTGCACCCCACAGCACTACTTTTTATTTCTTCTAATGCACTGCTAATTGCTCATTATAAATAGCTTCTCCTCATTTTATACTGAGCACTAAATGGTAACCTCAGAGAAAATGCAAGGCATCAGAACTCCTTCAGCTTTCTTTCCCCAATCCTACAAATTAATGTATGCGAGCAATGGGCCTTAGCTCCTTCCTTCCCTCCAGTCCCAAAGGAAATGGTCTGGTCCTCCCCCTGTTCAAGACTAACCACAATCAGTCTTTCAACAGATTTTATTATGCACCACCTATGTGCATACTATGAGGCTTTAGGTCCTCAGCAATCACCAAGTTGCTTAAAGTGGAGAAGAAACAGGAAATCTTTAGGCATCCCATATAATAAAAGGCTAATATGCAAATTAACTGAAAGGCAGAACGACCTGTCGCTATGATGCACACTGACCACCAGGGGGCAGACGTTCAACACAGGAGCTGCCCCTTGGTGGTCAGTGTGCTCCCACAGGGAGAGCGGCACTCAGCCAGAAGCCAGGCTCACAGCCGGGGAGTGCAACGGCAGTGGCGTGAGACTCTCTCTCTTCCACGGCAGCCCTAAAGGTGTCTGACTGATGGCCCTCCAGGGTTCCCGGGTTGTGAGAGGGCACAGGCCGGGCTGAGGGACCCCACCTCCCCCAAGTGCACGAATCTCATGCACTGGCTCTCTAGTTTAAATATAATATGAAGAGTGCTACTCAAGACAGATGGCCTGTAATGAAGCCCTCAGAAAGCATAATGGATGGGGCATCTAGGTAGGCTTTGGGAGGGGGCTGCGCATAGGGCTGGGAAGACTGAATAGGAGTTAGGAAGAGAAGTAGGATAAGAGTACCTCAAGAGGAAGGAATAACAAATAAACAAATAGGCAGTTGGCAATATGGCAGAGGCTCTGAGGAACACTCAGGTTTCAAGACTTGAGTCATCACCCCTCAGTTCTAGCTTATCATCCTTTTTCATTTCCTTTGTAGCACTTACCACTAGCTGATGCTTTCTTGTTTACTTGCCTGCCGTTCACACAAGAAAGCAAGCTCCATGAAAGCAAGGATGTGGCTATCCTGTCTACTATGTTATCCCCAGAGCCCCAATAAGCCTGGTTAACTGAATGAATGGTTAAATAAATGAATGGAACAACATGAATGAATAAAAGAATGGCTGGAGAGGGGGCTTAGTGAAAGGAGATGGAAAGAGGATTAGGTTTTGACTACTCTTAGGAAGCCCTTCAAGTGAAGGAGTTTGAACTTGATCCCGGGGCACACTGGGCACTACTGGAGGATTTAAGCAGGGTAATGACACAATCAGACTGACATTTTCAAAAGATCACTCCAGCTACAGTGTATGGAACAGATTGAACAGGGACAAGGACAGAAGCAGGAAGACCAATTAAGAAGCCATTAAGCATATGTCCACACAAAGATGAGCACAGGAATGCTCACAGCATCATTATTCATAATAGCAAGAGTGGAAACAAACAAATGTCCATCTACTGGTGAATGGATAAACAAAACATTATACATCCATACCATGGAATACGACTCAACGATAAAGAGAAATGAAGTTCTGATATATGCCACAACATACAAAAACCTAGAAAAGAATTAAAGTGAAGGAAGCCAGATACAAAAGGCTTCAGATCATATAATTCCATTTCTATGAACTATCCAGAAAAGGCAACCGGATTTAGACAGAAAGTAGATAAATGGTTGCCTAAGGCTGGGGTGAGAGTGGGGATTAACTATAAATGGACATGAGAGAGCTTACTGGGGTGAAGAAAATGGTCAAAGTGGTGACAGCTATACAACTTTGTAAAAATTTTTTCACGTTTATTTTTTATTGTTTAAAGTATTACAAATAGTAGTATACATGTCTCCTTTTTTTTCCCCATTGACCTTCCCCTGGCCTCCCATTACCCCCTCCCCACCCCCCGGCACATGCCTCCCCACCCAGTGTCTTGCGTCCACTGGTTATATATATATATGCATGCATACAAATTCTTTGGTTGATCTCTTACCTCCCCCGACCAACCCTCCCCAGCCTTCCTGCTATAATTTACAACTCTGTAAATTTATTAGAAAGCATTGCATACAGAAAACAGATCAATTTTTTAATAGGTAAATTATCTATAGATCTATATATATAAAAGCCTAAGTGACTGTTACAACTGGACAATCAGAGGACAGGCTGGTAGCTATGACATGCACTGACCAGCAGGGGGCAGATACTTAATGCAGGAGCTGCCCCCTGGTGGTCAGTGTGTTCCTGGCAGTGGCTCCTATCAGCCCCAATTAGGACTGAGCGAGATGGCCACCCCTCCCTCGTGCACAAATTCTTGACCAGGCTTCTAGTACCATGATAAAATTGTTTTGGGGGTAAAAACTATTATGGCAATCCAGGAAGAACACATCCAAAAGATATTTAGAATCCAGCACAGCTAACATTCACTAAGTGCTTACTGAGTGCCAGGCACTACCCTAAGCTAAGTACTTACTCATAACAATACCATAAGGTAAGATACTTTTTTTCTTTTTTTAATATATTTTATTGATTTTTTTTTACAGAGAGGAAGGGAGAGGGATAGAGAGCTAGAAATATAGATGAGAAACATCGACCAGCTGCCTCTTGCACGTCCCCTACTGGGGATGTGCCCGCAACCAATGTACATGGCCTTAACCAGAATCAAACCTGGGACCTTTCAGTCCGCAGACCGATGCTCTATCCACTGAGCCAAACCGGTTTCCGCAGGTAAGATACTTTTAGCAGCTCCATTGTATAGATGAAGCACAGCCAGATTAAATAACTTGCCCTGGGTTTTACAGTTCACTGGTAGTGAAACCAGGAATTAAACCCAGAAATCCTGAATCTAAGGTCACACTAGGAACCCCGTTTCATGCCAGACTCAGTGTCTGACCAGATGTGGGAGTGAAGCAGAAGTCACCACGCATGAAGCCCAGGGTTCTGGGTCATGTAAATGAGGGATCCCCTCCTGAACCCTCAAAGACCTGCTTCCAACTTCCCTTCCCTAACCCAGCACTGCAGTGAAAGTGTCCTGGTAAAAGTCACCACTGATCAAACAAATAACCTTTATGTTTATGATTCTATCTAAAAAATCTTTTATATTTCTGTTTATAAAGCACTTAATTTATGTGGGTTCCCCCTTAGAATCTAACACCTTAGTAACTCCCTCTTCTCGAAATCCCTCCCTAGGCTTTTCTGGCCTCCCACTGCCTGGCGGTCCTAGGACTCTGGCCACATCTCTTTTTAGGGCATTCTCTCCCCTGCCTACCCTTAAATACCAGAGGCTCACACCCTGTTCTTTGCCTTTATTTTCTTTCCACTCTAGTGTTCTCTCATCCACTCCCTTTACTTTTAACTATTATTAATAATGAATGAATTCTAAATCCATTACCTCCAGCCAAGAGCTGTACCCCAAAAGCCAAGCCTATGCTGCACATTGAATTGCCTTATGGGCACCTCCCCTTCAAACTGAACATGTCCAAAACTGAATTGGTGCTCACCAAAAATCTCCTCTTGCATTCCTCATCTCATCAAGGAGACCACGTGCATAGAATTTCCTAAATCAAAGACTCTTCTCTCCCGCTCATTCTTAGCCATGACTTCCTAAACCCCTAAATATTTAATGAATCCATCATCTCCTCTCCAATCCCAAATTTCTTGCTCTAATTCATGGCACCATCAATAATCCTCCTAAAACACAAACCTGGTTACATAACTCCCTGCTTCAAATCCTGCAAGTTACCTTCATCAACAGGAAATTCCAAATTCTTTGCATGGGGTTGAAGACTTCCTCAGCATCCAGTTTTATGGCCTAACTCTCCAATCGCAACTTCCTTAGCTTTTCCCTTAACACTTCAATCCCTGTTCTCCACCCACACTGGCTTCTTGTTATTGCCATCTCTTCGCTTTTACACACCTATCTTTGCCCCTCCCTGGCACCTTGGAAGGGAATCACCATTCAAAAATCCAGTTCAAACATCCCAACACCTTCTCTCACCACAGTTGCCCATTCCAGCCCAACACTGCCTGAACAAAGCTACCCTCCCTGTGCCCACCGTGCACAGATCTCCAACAGACCTCTCCGCAAAATTGTGAGTTCCTATGTTCACTAGGCCAAACACTAATTGAGGCCCTTGGGATACATCAGTGAACTAAATAGTTTCTACCTAAACAGTTATTTACAACTCAGGAACTAGTCAGAATGATAGTGGGACAGTAAAGGAAAAGACCA
The DNA here is from genome assembly GCA_963924515.1 of Vespertilio murinus. Classification (NCBI taxonomy): domain Eukaryota; kingdom Metazoa; phylum Chordata; class Mammalia; order Chiroptera; family Vespertilionidae; genus Vespertilio; species Vespertilio murinus. The sequence continues at coordinate 53,778,361 of OZ004712.1, read as the reverse complement.
CAACTCAAAAGCTGTGATCCCTGAAGGAAACCCCATAACTCCTTCCCTGGAAGAGAAGTTTAGAAAGGAGAGCACCAGGGGATTTGCTATTTGAAGATGCCAGGGCTAAGTGCATCTCTTCCAACAACGGAAAGCCACCGAGACTGCTGCTGAAACTCTCCTGCAAAGCTGAAATGCATCTTGGGAAAAACCCCTTAAGACTGACTCCAGTCCTCTCAATGTAAGATGAGAAAAAAAGAGAGATCCTGAGTAATGTCAGGATCACAAGCAGTAACCCCCAACCTCTACTCCAGTGCTTTCTCCTCTATTAAACAATATACTCCATGTTGTTTAAAATAAAATAAAAATATCATCACTTCCTCTCAAGGAGATAAAATAAACCTCAAGTTTTAGAGTCATAAAGCTAGTTTAATTGCTATATAATGTACTATATATTATACTAATATAGTATGCTACACAATTATGTTTATAGTATATATGTATCTATAGTATATATTACAATAGTATGTGTTATATACAATATATACTACATACACTATATATGTACAATATATATCATGTACAATATACAATATATACAATATACAATATATACTATAAACTACATATCTAATATAGTTTGTGTTTAAAGCTAATATGACAAGTATAATTTTATCTTTGAATTTATATATCTCAGGTGAAAGTCAAAGAACTACAACTACATTATAAATGTGTGTATATATATATATATATAGTTATATATATGTATAGATGCATATATATATGTATACAGATACATATATACATGTGTGTGTATACGCGCACGCGCATATACTCAATCAGAGGTGCATGTGCTTGCTAAAAATCAAGCACTAGCTATATACCCTCACCTGTATTGGAGACAGGCCACCATAGTTCTAAATACCACTTCATCTTCGACTCACCAAAATCCAAGCCTTCCCATTGTCTATTGCTACTTTCAAAATAAATGCTACAAAAAATCCTCCAACCCCCAAATCAACCTCAAAGTATCATTCTTAAGAGTAACATGAGCCGAAACAGGTTTGGCTCAGTGGATAGAGCATCGGCCTGTGGACTGAAAGGTCCCAGGTTCGATTCTGGTCAAGGGCATGCACCTTGGTTGCAGGCACATCCCCAGTGTGGGGTGTGCAAGAGGCAACTGATTGATGATTCTCTCTCATCGATGTTTCTAACTCTATCCCTCTCTCTTCCTCTCTGTGAAAAATCAATAAAATATATATATTTTTAAAAGAGTAACATGTAAAGCTTGCCTAGAACAGAGGAAAAAACACTGGCCACTACTAGCTGCAACCAGCCTAGGGAGGCACCTCAATGGGCCTCAGTGTCCTCTTCTGAAAACTGGAAATAATGCCGACGTCTGCAGGTACAGGAATGGTGACAGCTGCATCGCCAACTCTAATGCGCTCCACACATATTTGGTAATTACCAATACAGCTTCGGTCACTGGGACTTCATCTGAACCTTCATCTCGGTTTCCTGTCCTCCGCTCAGCCTGAGTGTTCTGAGCGCCTGCTCCATGCCGTGCAGCACGGGCCTCGCCAGTGCACTGATCCTGGGACAGCACAGAAGGGGCTCATTGTTCCCTCTCTGTGCTCTCTGGGTAGCGAACGTGCAATGTCTCTTTCAACCTAATCACCAATTACTTCTTAAGTTTTTATGTTTGTCAAAAATAAAAGTGTTTACTTCAATGTCAAATTCAGAACATTTCCCACTCTGGCCTTTGGTTATGTTTTTTAAGTACATTTATAAGCATGTCCTCCAAAGGAGCACACTTCATTTTTTGAGTTGATAAACATGCTGTAAGGTTGCCTCTTTTTTGTGGTTACTGTTCTTACAATCACTCCGAAGGGCATTCTCCGAAGGGCCTGCCCCGGGAGCACCAATGGCAGCCTCCCATGATTTACCCTCTCCCCAGTCCACGCACAGCTTCCTGGATACAAGCAAGAGCCACGTTATCCTTTGGATCTCAAGTTAATACCTGCTGAGCTGACCTCCCAGACCCGCACACTCACCTGTTCCCCTCTGTGGACTGTGGTACTCACTGTGAAGCAGCTGCTAAGATTTAGAGATGCTAGCCAGGGTTATACACACAACATGTAGCTACAGAACAGCTCTTCTTTCCGATTGAAACGGACCCAAAATGGAGGTCAAAAGTACAACATAAGCTTCGGCAAGAGCCAGATAAGCAGCTTCTGCATGAGATGCAACTTCTTTAGGAAACACCTTTCCTTATAGAGTACTTTTCCTCAAGGTCTACAGCTGCTATACCTGGTTTCCAGACACCCCTGGAATCTCCATCAAGGCAAATACCACTTGGGACTCACAGAAATTATTGGTAGCAAAGAATGGTGAAATAACCAAGATATAGTCATGCACACATTAATGCTAGAATTATGCTCTGGGGTCCATGGATTCAGGAATCTATGGATTCATTCCTCAAGTGTATGCAAAACTGTCTGCTTATTGCACGTTCCGGGCAGAGTCCCAGCTTACAGATGTACCGCAGTCTATGAGTGAGCAGGAGTCAGGAACCACTGTTCTCATGCAGGGAGAAGAGAAGCTGGCCTGCCAGCAGAGCAGAATTCAGTCCCCTCACTTTGGTTCCCACTGTCTCTATTGCTCCTGGAAACAGACCTAAGTAAGTGGGGCTGGCCAATTTTGGGTTTGTACTGCTCACCACACCATGTGCTCCAGAGAAGAGGAAAGTAAGTCTTACCTTCTATGGTCTCTGCACTCATCTCTTCCCACCCACCTTGGCTGTTCTTATCAAAAATTAGCACAAATACACCCCCCCACCAACCCAGAATCCAGTATTTCTCAGGAACAGGAGACCGGATGGGATAGGTAAAAAATAAAGTATTTGTACTTCCAAGGAACAGAGTAAAAGGAGAAAGAGACTCCTTTTAAGTTGCCATTCTCTAAGATGGAGGGTTAGAACCACATGAGGCAGAACCATGCAAACCCTCACCTCTACAACAGTTTTACTCATCTTCTTCCAGATGTCTTATCAACTTGGTTAAAGGACTCAGACCCGTTTTCTCACTTGGTCTTCCTTCCATGCAGCACGGGTCATTTTCTGGGAGAGTACTGGTTTTCTTTACAATTACCATTTTAAGACATAGGCTCCAAAAACTGCCGTTATTTTTTGTGAGAAATTACTCCCAAATATTTACTTATGGGCATGGGGGGAGGGGAAATGCCATTTATATAATGTAATTTTCAGCTTATGTTTGTAGTTTGTAATTTCTAGCTTAGGTGTATAGTTTGTAAGTTATATTTCTTTGTGTTTGTTATTAGTGAGAGCTATGAACTTCTACAGTCTGTATAAACTCCAGAAAGCTGAGCATGGTACAATGCCCAAGAGACTCATGGGAAGAAACCAGTCATCCACCGGTTCACTGATTACCGGGACAACACCCCTTTACACTCCCAGTGACTGACTGGATTTGCAGCCTCTATGCATGTACTCTCTCCGGGAGCCTCAACAACATCCCACATGAAATAACCTCCTCAGTGGAGGCTCTCCACTGCCAGAGCTTCCCAAAGCACTAGCTGTGAACCATGTAGGCAGGCAGAGTACTGGCTCCAGTGAATCTCAGCCTGCAACTTCAAGGCCCGGTGCAGCGATTAGCTTATGCCTGGAAAGCACGATAAATATTAGTTTGAAAGTGATATTCATTGAAGTTGACATTTGCTCTGGAAGGGTTCGCTCACAGCTCTGATGTTTCAGATAAACCTGTGAAAGCCTGAGTAGAGGCACACTTGGCGAGCAGGCCCAGCGGGTGCTCGGAAAAATCCTATTAAACACATGCAACATAACAAAAATGCTTGGTCGTTCTTATCACAAGACATTTATTTTAGACTCGGAGAGGAGGGCGAGGCAGGAGGGTAGCCTTTCATCCAACTTCTAAGTTATTTCAGATTCAAAGTTAGAATCAATCAGGCATAAAGACACAGGTTACTGTATGGAAAGTGTGGGGAAAGCTATCAATTACTAAGGATAAAGGAAGAAAAAACAAGACCTCATAAATACCATGAAAATAACACCTGATAGGTGAGAAGAAACTTTAAACCTAAAATTATAAGTAGTTCTAGCTACTGAAGCAAGAAAACTGTAGGAAACATGATCTATTAATAAATGCAGCCTAGCCCTGGCCGTGTGGTTCAGATGGTTGAGCATTATCCTGTGCACCAAAAGGTCTCCAGTTGGATTCCTGGTCAGGGCACATGCCCAGATTGCAGGTTCGATCCCAGGTTGGTCGGGGCGACAGATAGATGTTTTTCTCTCACACTGATGTTTCTGTCTCTCCCTCCCCACTACCTTCCTAAGGAAAAAAATAAAATCAATAAAAACGTATTATAAAATAACTAAACACAGCCTATTACCCAAAGCCTCCTGTTGCTTACTATATGTTACTCTTTGTATATTCACGATAAATGAAGATGAAATCAGTATCCATATCGGTGGAACACAGAATTGGTTTTCCTGCAGGGACCGAGTCTGTTCAACTGTTGGTACACTCTCATTTCCTATGAGTGCTGACATAACTGTTTGACAATTGGGCAAATTTGGAAAGTTTTCTTCCACCAAGTTGAACTAACCTATCTTCAATTCAACAGTGAAGTCTGGGCCTCATCAGCACCATGTTTCCAATACCTAAAAACAGTGGCACGCTTAGGAAACTGTCATTGTTCCTTATCCTTCCCCATTCCTCCGGGAGAGGAGATGACTGTTTCAAGCTAAATATAAAACAACTAGCCAAAACCGGTTTGGCTCAGTGAATAGAGCGTTGGCCTGGGGACTGAAAGGTCCCAGGTTCGATTCCGGTCAAAGGCATGTACCCTGGTTGCAGGCACATCCCCAGTAGGGGGTGTGCAGGAGGCAGCTGATCGATGATTCTCTCTCATGGATGTTTCTCTCTATCCCTATCTCTTCCTCTCTGAAAAAAATCAATAAAATATATATATTTTTTAAAACCAACTAGCTGAACACATCTAAAAACACCTGGACAACCATCACACAGGCCATCAGTTGCAGCTCTCGGACTCCCATTTCCCAGACCACACCTCTTCAGGTATGCCTGTGGGAACACAATATATTCTTACTTCCACCTATTATTTTAAGTTCATACAAGTTTCCTTATCCATCCTCTGATCAGCTCTCATTACAGCTACTATTCATATAAGTATTAAACGCTCTCAAAGAAATAGACACTGTGCTAGATGCTTACATACATTGTCAAATTCTCACAAGCAGCGCTGGATACCTAAGTATCACAAGTAAGGCTGCGTTATCCGGACGGACTGAACAGGGGAACACATCAAAAGTGGCCTGTCCGGGGCCACACAGCGAAGTGGGAGGCAGAGCTGGGACCAAACCCAGGTCTGCCTGGTTCTGAAGCCCATGCTCTTTCCACAAAACCCCACAGCACTGCCAAAGAATCTTAGATAATTACCAAAGGTGTGGAAGGAGCCCTATGGAACAGCTGCCTTTCATTAAAAATCCAAGGCCTGCCATGTGTTCTCAATACCTTACCTCATCCTCTTACCATAATCCAGTGGTGCTGGTTCAGGATAATGAAATATGAACAAATATGGGACTTGTCCAAGACTGTAGGTGGGTAAATGCCTAATATGAGATTTAAACTGAAGTATATTTAATTCCACCTTGGTGTTCTTTTGACCAAGACCTCAAAAAAAAAATTGAAGTGGTCCCTTAGGACTCAACCATTCAACAGCATACCATTTTTAGAGGAAACTGCTACGAGCTGAGTATGGCCACAAGAAACGTACGGTGCCACTAAACTCACAGGATTTCAAAACTGGAAAAGATTAGGGAGCTGAGTGCGGTCTTCAAGCCCCATCATTTTGCAGGTGGAAAAACTGAAGGTCAGAGAGATTGCAAATCATCCCTGAAAAAAAGGATTTGAAGCAACAGGGAGAACACTGACAAGCACTCCAGGTGAAGGGTGTATACTGAAGAAAAGCAAGCACAGAGGTCAAATACGCAAGGTGAGTGCTTGAAGCAGAATAGATAACATCTACTCTGTAAGAAAGAATAATAAGACACCTCAGTTATGTTGAATGCCCAAAGGAAATAGCTTCTTTTGAGGGGGGAAAAAAAAGTTTAAAAATAAAAGGCTTTTTTAGTCAATCTTCCCATTTTGATCTAACGCCTATCCCTACTATCACACTTATTTAACTTTATCTAATATTTGACATGAATCTCTATGCTGTGGCCAAATTCTCTTTTGATTTTGTTTGTTGCCATTACCATGTCTAAACTAGAGTATGTGAACATGGATTTATACGATGTCTTCTCGCCCAAAACTTACTTTGCTTTTTCCTTGCTTTTGTTTCTTTTCCACCCTTTACAACACTCAATGCCTAAAGGAAAGATTAAACAAATCTCTGCATAAAACTTAAAGAGTTTACAGTAATTGTTATTTTACTCCAAAGGGTACCAACTAAACCGCGAAAGCTCCAAGAATGCAGCCTCCATCATCTTAAAATGTGGTTCTACCACTGATTAATATGCTATAAAGAAATGCTGGTACCAGACCAAAAATTGAGTTCAACAGTCTTGAGTTTCTGTCAAGAAGACTTTAATAAATTCTTCTCATGGTAACAGTTTTCAGAGTAAAAAGTCTTTATACACTTTCAAGTACTCCATAAGTTTTATTGCCTCGTAACAAACGCTAAAAGTGATTAACACATATAGTTCACGTGTGCTGGGTGTGCAATAACAAAGGAAGAAAAGTTAAAAACTATTATAAAAACTCTCTGACGTCAAAGTGCTTCATTTATGAGAGTCAGGCAGACTTCCAAAACTGTGAGGCTCCAAGTTCAGGTACAGGGGAGAAGTTAGTGCTGGGATACTGACACCCTGGAGAAGAAATCAAGTTTTCAGCTTATGTAGCAAGCACGTGGCTGGGGGGAACTGACATCTACAAGGTCTGGGTGGAAACTGACCGCGTTCCTCCCAGGGGTCTGGCAAACTGCAGTCCTACCCCCCAAGCCTTCTCAGGCTGCCCGGCACCGGTCCTGAAGCAACTGGGCCTCGTCCAGAACTAAGGCGGGACAGGCCCTAGAGGAGGTGCCTGGCCAAAGACGAGATGTCCAGTGAAATCGAAGGAGGGAGAAGCCAGAAGTCACCGGAGGCCCAAAAAGTCTATGATGGATGGGTGTGTGGGTGTGTATGTGTTGGGGAGGTGGGTGGGCTGGGGTAGAGAGTGCTAAATGACAGAACAAATCCAGGGTTCCTTAAAATGCCACTCCGACCCAAGGGAGGTAACGTGGGCGGTGCAAAAGCAAGGTTTGGGTCCTGGACCCAGGAGAAATAAGGCAAGCCCCATTGCACAGGTGGGCACAGTGAGGCAGGCGTTTCGAATTAAGTCCCACAAGGAGTGAGCAATGCAGTCAACCCTATACCTACTGTCAGCCTCGGAGGATCTAAATCAACCTGGCTCTCCCCACCCCACCCACCCACCCACCCACCCAGCAAAGTGCTCAGTACTGGGCACCCCACCAGATCACAGCTCTGAATGAAGGTCCCAAGTCTTGAAGCGTCAAGCTTCTTTGTAGAAAACAACAACTGGGGGGCCAGGGCGAGGGAGCCCAGGCGGAGCGGGTCGCGCGGGAAGGTCGGGGGTGTGGGGTCCAGGTCCGAGGACTGGCCCTCCGCCCTCCCACTGTCACTCACCCGGATGCCCTTCACCACGGTGATGTTCTCATTCTCGTCCGCCTCGAAGGTGACCCGGCGCGTGCTGGAGGCCCCGCCCATGGTGCCTGCTGCCCCTGCAGAGCCCTCGCGCGGACCCCCGAGCACTTGAGGCCCCGCGTGCACACACGCGCGTGGGCGCACCCGGACGCTAGCCTTGCACGGCGGGAGCAAGGCCACGACCCCAAGGAGCAAGGAGAAGGCGCCGGTCCTCAGCTCCCACCTCCTCCGGTCACGCTCCACAACGAAAGGCCTGCGGTTGGCGGGAGATACAATCGGCCCGCCTCTGCTCGGGAGGGACACCCGGATTGGTTGCTCCAGACCCGGATGCTATGGCAACAGGTGGTGTTTGACAGGGTTTCCGGAGCCCCTGGGTACAGTGGGTACTGTAGTCTCGATCTGGTGCCAGGGGTGCTGGGACAACTCGCTGTCATCTGGAGAGTGTGGCATTCTGGGAGTTGTAGTCTTCACTGCCCCAAAGGCCTCTAACGGGACAACAACTTCCGGGGAAGTTCATTCTTCTGCTAGTAATTCCTGTCCACACAAGAAACATCCACACCTGTAGGAATTTTTATGACTTTAGTTGAGCCAACCTGACCACAGTCGCTGGGAAGCAACATCTCAACAGATGGAGGAAATGCACAGGAGAATGACATTTTTTGCAGTTTATGTTATACATTATAATCAAAGAAAGAGGTGTCAGGAGGGTACATGAAATTCGTTAGTGGCAGATTAGGGAGGTGGGAGAAGGCAAAGAGAGGAAGTCCCTGGGACTGCATAATGAGTCAAATGAAGAAATAAATACTTCTTTTCATTAGTGCATGCAGGATAGTTAGCATTTACAGCGCATAGAGATGGTATCGGGGAACAAGGTAACAATGAGGGGTTGTGTGATCTCCTGCTCAGAAGGGAGATTGTGCCCTTAGAGGTCTGGAAAAGAGGGGGATTACACTAACATTCCAAAGGTATGTTATCCTAGATGCAAAAAGACAATAGACAGGCTCAGTTAAGGTAAAGATTTACCTTTGTCCAGGGAGATACTGGCCTATGACATGACTATCCATGGTGACTCGATTTTAGTCAAGAAGATTTACTTTCAGACCATTTTAGGTGTTTACGTGAAGTCCCTGAGTTTGTGAAGTCCACCAGGCAGGCCTCCCCGGAGCCATATCAGGTTTACTAAGTGGCCCACACTACTATCTTCAGTACCTTTCAACATTGAAAAGCAGTCAACCGCAACACAGCATGGCATCCTCTAATTCCAAAGATACCACACAAAAAAGCAGTAACATTTTCTATCTCCAATTATGCGCTGATTTATTACTCCCTGAGTCTATAGGACAGAGACTGGTTTTTTTTCATCTCTGTATTCCTAATCAGTAGCAGGGTATTGGATTCATTATTGCACATCATTCTTTTGTTATTTTCAACATACATTGTATTATGCTCCTTTGAAGTTTTGAGACTACATGTATTTTGTACACGTTCTCAAGTTGTACAATATGTTTTAACCTTTGTTCTACTCTACAGGGAAGTAAAAATCCCAGAAATGGTGTCTTTTGTTTCTTTTGGGACCTACCTTCTTCAAACAAAACCGTTTACACTTACTACCCCAACAGTACAGCACTTCTTGGAGGTTATACATAAAACAGGTGCCCTGAAATTCTTACCAAAATAATACATTACAAAGAAAAGTGTTCCTTAGGGACAGACACAAAGGAACCACTTATATATTTAATTTTTTATTTTTTTAATAAATTTTTATTATTCAGATTATTACAATTGTTTCTCCTTTTTCTCCCCCAAAGCTCCCTACCACCCAGTTCCCTTCCCACCCTCTGCCCTTACTCCCTCTCCCCCCGATTGTCTTCATCCATTGGTTATACAATTTCAATCCAGTCTCTCACTGCTTCCCCACCCCCTTATCCTCCTGATAATTATCAGTCCACTCCCCTTCTTTGCCCCTGATTCTACTATATTCACCACTTTATTCTGTTCCTCAGATTTTTTTTTCCTTCTCTTTTCCTTTTTTCTGTATATGAATTTCAAGTGGGACACTCTCTCTCACTTGTTTTTGTAGGGAAATACAACAGAGTGTTCTGTAGCTAATGGCTGCAGACTGTCCAAATGTCTCATGACCACGCGAATAGAATCTGGTCCTCCTCTGGTTCACACCGCCCCCTCCCCCCGGATCCCACCACTTCCCTGGGGCACACGGCTCTCCTGGTGTACACGACTCCCCGGGTCACACTGCCCCCCTTGGGCACACGGCCCCCCTAGGGCACATAGCTCTCCCGGGGCACACAGCTCACCCGGGGGAAAAGAGGCCCTCAGGACCCCACTGCTCACGGCGGGCGGGCTGGGACTGCTGCAGGCGGGGAGGCCGGGCTAAGATGGCTAGGGGCGTGGAGACTGTGCTCCAAGGCATCCCGGGCAGGAGCGCAAGGTGTGGCTGAGGCCCGTAGTCAGTTCCTGCACTCCCACTGAAGGCAGGCTGGGACGGCTGCGGATGAGGAGGCCAGGCTCTGAAGCAGCCCACTCCCTGGGCCCGGGGCGGAGCGAGCTCTGCTCTTGGTGGGCTTCCCTCACTCGCAATGAAGGTGGCGGGTGCAGCGGAGGCAGTGGCTCCGGCGGCTCCATTTCCACTGTAGTTTTAAAATCCACATGGCAGCAGTGGCGCCCCTCCTCGGGGACTCAGTAGAGGCTCCAGCCTGGCCAGGCGGCAGCGGGACTGAGAGGCGAAAGGCTCGCCAGGGCCTTGAACGGAAGGCACCGTGGCCAGCTCCTCACCAGCAGGGCAGGCGGGCTGGGATGACTCCGCACGTAGGATCTTTATCCAAAATCCTCTCTGTGGCCTCCGAGGCCCGGCAGGACTCCTCCCTGCCTTCGTCCCCCAGGCCTCTGCATGCAGCATGCATTGGCCACCCTCCTCACTACCCCTTCAACCCACTTATATATTTTAAATATATTTTTCCTTATAATGTTAATTGTGTTCATTCAACCAAATACATATAATGAAGGCTAATCATGAATTATGGTATGATGCCTTCACTTTTTATGACACAGAAACATGTAAATGGTCTTATCAAGTAATCGAAAAGTACTTTACAGATGCAACACAGTATTTTTAACTGATCTTGAAAATCCTCATCACAAGACAAAAATTGAAACTATGTATGGGGACAGATGTTAGCTAGATTTATTTTTGTGATCATTTCACAATATATACAAGTATGGACTCAGGATGTTGTGTACTTGAAATTTTTATGTTATATGTCAATTATACATCAATTAAAAAGTAAAATAGCCGAGACCGGTTTGGCTCAGTGGTAGAGCGGCGGACTGAAAGGTCACAGGTTCAATTCTAGTCAGGGGCATGTACATTGGTTGCAGGCACATCCCTGGTAGAGGGTGTGTAAGAGGCAGCTGGTTGATGTTTCTCTCTCATCGACATTTCTGGCTCTCTGTCTCTCTCCCTTCCTCTCTGTAAAACATCAATAAAATATATTTTTTTTAAAAAAAAGTAAAATAAATAAGAATACCTTAGGCCTTGGTATGGCTCAGTTGGGTGAGCGTCTTTCTGTTTACTCACAGGTCGCCATTTGGATTCCTGGTCAGGACATATGTCTGATTTTCAGGCTTGATCCCCAGTTGGGATGCATATAGGGATGGGAAGAGGGAAGCTGACTGGTGTTCCTCTTTCTCTCTACCTCTCCCTTCCTCTCTCTCAAAAAAATCAATTTAAATACATATTTTAAAAATTAGGATTCTTAATCTATTACAACCAACAACCAACAAAGAACCATTCTGAATTATATATATATATATATATATATATATATATATATATATTCTTATAAAAATGCCTAATATAACAAACAATATTGTTTTATCAATTTCAAAGTAAGGCATGCCTACAGCCCCTCCTAAAGAAAACATCTTGCAATACACAGAACCTATACTCTCTCTGACCACAGTTTTTCAATGATCCTCTAACGCAAAGACAGCATTTATTTGCCAGAGATCTATGAGCTAGAATGCAAACTTTGCCAAAACAAAAATAATAGCTAACACTTGAGCCAATCTGAGTCTCTAGGTATTTTTCCCTTCTCTGTATCTCTACTTAAACTAGAAAATTCAGAACATACAAAAAGGTAGAAAACAGAGAAGCTGTACTGGCTCAGAAACATAAGGTATTTTAGTAAACTAAAAATAGGTGGGAGAATAAATTGTAAGAAGAATAAAATACTTCCATTAGAAAATAAATAATATTATCTCTATTTACAGATGATGTGTCATTAAAAATAGAAAAATCCCAAGAAATCCACTAAAAAACTATTACAGCTAATGAAAACAAGTTCAGCAAGGTGCAGAATATAAAATCAACATACAAGAATTTATTGTAGGGTGGGAAGGGAACTGGATGGTAGGGAGCTTTGGGGGAGAAAAAGGAGAAACAATTGTAATAATCTGAGTAATAAAAATTTATAAAAATAATACTTAGCATGTAATAAAAAATGCAACTTTTTTTTTACAGCATTGTCCCAATGGTATTAAACAAGAGAAAAATAAATAAAAGAATGGCCAAAGGTAATCATGAAAAAAATAATACTTAGCATGTAATAAAAAATGCAACTTTTTTTTTACAGCATTGTCCCAATGGTATTAAACAAGAGAAAAATAAATAAAAGAATGGCCAAAGGTAATCATGAAAAAAAAAGAATTTATTGTATTTCTATATACTAACAATTAACATGCCAAAATTAAACTAAGAAATTCCTTTATGATAGCATAAAAGCAATTCAAATATCCATTAGCTAGTGGCTATATACACAAACTGTAGTATATCTAGACAATGGAACATCACTCAGCAATAAAAAAAGAACAAAGTACTGACATATGCTAGAATTTGGATGAACCTCAAGGATATTGTGCAAAACAAAAAGAAGCCAGACACCAAAGTCCACATATTACATGATTTCATTTAAATGAGGCGTTCAGAATAGGCCAATCTATAAAAAATGAAAGTAGTTTAGGCTTGCCAAGGGCAGGGAGAGGGTGAGATGAGGAGTTATTCTAGTGGGCACAAACTTTCTTTCTTTCTTTCTTTCTTTCTTTTTTTTTTTTTTTTGGTTGGGAGATTTAAAAAAAAAGGTCTACAATTAGATTATGGGGATAATTGTATAACTGTAAATATACTAACACCCATTGAATTGCACACTTAAAATGAATGAACTTTTTGACATGCAAATTACATATCAATAAAGCTGTTGAGGAATGCATAGCTATCCAAACATGATAGAAATTAATTTATCATTTAATAAAGTCCAAAATAGGGTGCGCTTTTTTTATGGAAAAAGAAAGAAAAGAAAATGTGAGAAGTTTGAGTTGCTAAAAAAATAATCCAGTGGAAAAGGAGACTAGAGTAAAACACGAATTAGCATAGTCCTACAAGTCAAGGAGCACTGGAGTGAAGACCCACAGCCCCAGAAGCTTCCGGAATTGCCTAGAACTGAGAAAGGCCTTCCAATTGTACTTTTCACAATGGCCAGTTCTGTCAAGGCATCTATTCTTCCTGAGGTTCAGCTGTTCCGTGTTTCCTAGGTTCAGGTGACCTCACTAAAGAATCTTCCTAATCACATAAGGCCTACCCAAATGTCTACACTGCGACTCTACAGCAATGATACAATATATTTCCTTCAGTCTCCACTCAAGCACTCTAGGTAAAAAGAATGAATATCAGCAGTTTACTTGGATGCAGAGCAGAGAACTGAACAGTAATTTGATTCCCTCACAAATGTTAGTTTGTCCATTGAGCAATATTACCATCAAATTCCTTCACTCTGAGTAATTTCATGCTTCCCCACCATGTTAGCCATTGGAATTAACAGTGCAAAAAAATAAACAAACGCTTTTGCTGTTAAAATGCCAATCATCTCCAATTTTCCTGTCCCTGACAGAAATCCACCTAGATTTCTAAATCACTCTAACAAGCAATTCCAGAAGTCTCAAGGTAGAAAGAAGGTTTTCACTACCTACTCTGGTTTTTCAATCCCAACTGTTTGGTTTTTTTTATTAGAGATGAGAGAGAGAGAGAGAGAGAGAGAGAGAGAGAGAGAGAGAGAGAGAGAGAGAGAGAGAGAGAGAGAAAGATTTTTGTTGTTCCACTTATTTATGCATTCATTGGTTGATTCTTATATATGCCCTGACCAGGGATTGAACCTGCAATCTTGGTGTAACAGGATGGTGCTCCAGCCACCTGAGCTACCTGGCCAGGGCCTCAATGCCAACTTTAAACAAAAGTTTGCCAAATGCAAAACCCTAATGATCCCCCCTCTACCCTTTTCTGCACACATCACCTGACTGTTCCTGATATACTAGCTGGAAGTGTAGGAAAAGATGTGCGAGAAGGAGGAGTGACAACAGACAGAACATGACCTGCATGAGGAGGTAGCAGGGAGGAAAGCTCTGGGCCTGGTCCCCAGCTAGAATAGCTAATCCATGTGTTGCTTACCCTCACCCCAGCTCTTTTCAGCAGCATTTAAACTGCACAGAGGAGCACTCTGACCTGAGCTGAAATAGAAAATAGATATAATGATCAAGCTACATGAGCTAAAAATTGGAGCACATGCTCTGACTATTACTTGTGTGCTTATAGAGACAATTGCATCAGTCCTTGAAATCAGGATCATCCTAGAAAATGTAGGACATATAGTTGCCATAGTTATAGCAAACCAATAAAATCACTGACAAGTGCTCCTCATGTAGTGCACACAATCAATATAAAGACTTTCTGCAAATATGGACTAAGACATTCGACAAGCTGCAACAGAACATCAGCCTTAAAGCTCTTCCACCAATTAAGAATAATACAAAAACAATGAGGCCCTAAAATTGTAGTGGTGTGTGTGTGTGTGTGTGTGTGTGTGTGTATGCAAATGTGCTTATTGGACATATTTTGAATATAAGAATTTTGGGCAAGATACTCGAAGATATTAAAAACCCCCAAAGGTCATGAAACAAGTCAGCAGTGAATATATCATTCATAAATACCATATAACAATGGCACACAATTCACATTGTCTCCCATTAGCATCTCATCACTGTTCAAGTAACACTGTTCATTGCGCTGCCTGTGCATGTAGTAAAATCATGAGTCAGAGGTTGCATGTCACAGGAACCTCTCCATCTATCTTTGACTTCCGCTTACTAGCACCCTTTGCTACTAATTTCATGCTCACAGTAAATTGTATATTCTGTGCCACATCGTGTCATAGGATGGGCTCTGGTGACCATTCTGCTTCGCAGCCATCACTGAACACCATGCAGCTGAAAATACATTTTACTCGTGAGTTATAACTTGGCAATGCACCAAGATTTCTTAGTCCTCCGCTATTAAAGTTATTTAAAGTCTCAACAAATTTATAGCAGATTCCTAAAAGGCCATCCTTTGCCATTTCCTGGACATTCTTCTGTTACAGTTTTTTTCCTTTTTGATGTTTTTTTCCTAGACACCTCATTTCTTTTCTCCTTATTCTACATTCATCAGAATACGGTGGCTGAAATACAGAGTGCTGGTATCAGGGCAGGGAATGAGGGAAGCCAGTGAGTGGGGAAAGATCTCTGGAGAGAGGGAGAGGCCAACCCAGCCTCGTCCCTGTCTCATCCTTCCAGAAGCTCACGAGGGTCCCAGAACCTTTGATTTCCTCCCTGTTGGATTTGTGAGAAGGAGGAGGGATCACCTCCAACAACCAAGACCCAAGTCAGAAAAGGCTCATTTCTCAAACGCGATCCTTAAACAGACGCATTCTATCTGTCATCTCTCCTGAATGGCTCCTCTGGCCTTGATGAATTTTCAAACCATTTTTTACTTGAGAGCACAGGACGCTTCCCTAACCCTTTCACGATATCCACCTGTCAGGGATCTTGAGAGATTTCTGAAACGAAGGCTGTTAGCCTCTTTACTTCCAAATAACAAATGCTCGGAAATGCATCAAGGTTACACGAGCACTTGTACTTCGAGGTTGGACAAGCATAGGAATGCCTGTTTGCTGATGCTAATTGTGTGGGAAAGTATACATTCTACACAACTGGTTCTCACCCCAGTAGGCTGCCCTGTTTGGTTCCACTTTTGTCCCAGCTCAGAGAGGTAGCCACGGAGGACACTTTGTGGGCATCCCAACTCCAGTGGCACTGTCTTACTCACGTGTTCCAAAGCCCAGTGGATCACAATCCTCAGCCTGGAGCAAGAGTCTAGATAATGCAAGGCTTTCATTAGGGAGCTTGGGACTTTCAAGTGGAAGTGACTGTGACAATCCTCTAATCTTCTTTTTTATTTCACAGATGATGCTAACACAGAGAGGCTGAGTGAGTTTCCTAAGACCACACAGCTTCATTTCATCAGAGCCTGGGGATATTCCAGATCTCTGGCGATTCTATCAGTACTCTGCCACCACCTCATGCTTCTCTCTCACAAGAAACTTCCCTCACAAGCCCTACAGACCCGAACTCTGATGCCCAATATGAATATTGCAGTGACTGCCAGAACCGTGGCAAATGTGATTATTAGGCAAAGATGCAAAGGGAGCCCTAACTGGTTTGGCTCAGTGGATAGAGCATTGGCCTGTGGACTGAAGGGTCCCAGGTTTGATTCCAGTCAAGGGCACGTACCTTGGTTGTGGATACACCTCAAGTTGGGGGTGTGCAGGAGGCAGCTGATTGATGTTTCTCTCTCATAGATGTTTCTAACTCTCTATCCCTCACCCTTCCTCTCTGTAAAAAATCAATAATATATATATATATATATATATATATATATATATATATATATTTTTTTTTTTTTTTAAGATACAAAGGGAGCCTGGTCAGTGTGGCTCAGTGGTTGAGCATTGACCTATGAGCCAGGAGGTCACAGTTAGATTCCCAGTCAGAGCACATGCCCGGGTTTCCGGTTTGATTCTCAATGTGGGGCGTTCAGGAGGCAGCCAAGCAATTATTCTCATCATTGATGTTTCTATTTCTCTCACCCTCTCTCTCCCTTCCTCTCTGAAATCAATAAATTTTAAACACACACACACACACACACACACACACACAAATGAAAATACTGAATCTATTGTAATTATTCATCTCAGAAACTGAGAAAAATCAAAAGATGGAAAAAGAGGGACAGCATGCAGACACGTCCACTGCAGCCCCTCATTGAGGAATCCACAGCGGCAATGTGCTGAAGCAAGCTCTCCCTGCCTGAGGGAGCTGTCCTCCATTCCGTGTCATCCAATTCTACGTTCAGTAAGATCACCGGGGCAGCTGGAGATTGACCTGGTGGGAATGGTGTTACCACAACAGAAGGCAAACGCTTACAAATCAGAGCTCTTTCACTCTTTCCTCAAGCTGGTTGCTGAACAGCAGACTGGTGAATAGGAGGTAAGGGTAGTCCACGTGGGTTGGTGCACAGCATCTACATGAAATGTGTCTGTTCTCCATCTCTTGGCTATTACGTAGTCAGTCAGGATCGCATCCCAGTCATTCTCTGCCCCTCTAACCTCTCTTCCTTTTCTAATTAACCATTGCTTCATTTAAATAAAAACAAATTTACCTGTTGCTCTGCTTCGGTTCCTATACTGAAAGCACCTCGTAGAAACAGCATCTGCATTCGATGGAGCTCAGTAAGTGGTGATTCTGTGTTTTTTTCTGGTAGGGTTCATTTTATTCTGCTTGATTTAAAATATCTCATTAATAATATTTCTAAGTCCTGGTATCATATTTTGTTTGTTTATGTTTTAGGTATTTAAATTACTTAGATCGATTTTACTTTTAAATTATTAATTTAGAATTCTCATTTTAAACTATCTTATTTTTCTTAATCTTTCTAGAGTAACTTTTACTTACTAAAACTGACATGTGTTCATTGAATAAATGTAGATAAACAGACCATTGAAAAGTAAAATCACTCATAAATATCCACTACCCATAAGGAACAACTACTAATATATTAAGATTATACATACATTTTTTTCCTATAAAACTAATGGGATTTTATAGTATATACTGTTCTTTAGCCTAGTAAAGATTTTTCTAAATGTATTGTGATTCTCTTTTCCATGTCATCCCTTTACGACTACCGTATTTGCCGGCGTATAAGACGATTTTTTGGCCCTAAAAAATATGCCTCCAAGTGGGGGGTAGTCTTATACGGCGAGTATATAACAAACTCTGTATTTTTAGTGGAAATGTTAGGGGGTTGTCTTATACGCCCAGTCGTCTTATACGCCGGCAAATACGTATTTTTCAGGGCCAAAAAATCGTCTTATATGCCGGCAAATATGGTATGTTTTTAATAATGATATAGTATTCCTTCATATAAAAAATCTTTATCAAATTTCCCACTATTGGGCAATTAGGGTTTTTTTCCTCAGTTTTAAAACACTACTAACAATGTTTTGCTAAAGATTTTTGTAGATAATTTGTTATGTATATTTGTGATTATCTTCCAAGGATAAAGTCCTATCGATTAAATTACTGAGCAAAAGAGTATGTATTTAAAAGACAAATACTGTATGATTCCACTTATATGAGATAATAGAGTAGTCAAATTTAGAGACAGAATATGGAATAGGGGTTGCCAGGGACTGGGGAATGGGGAGGTATAAAGTTTGGTTTGCCAAATGGAACAGCTCTGGAGATAAATGGTGGTGGTGGTGACTGCACAATGAGATGACTATACTGAAGTAAGGCCACTGAACTATACACTTACAAAAGGGTTGTGAACCCTGGCTGGTATGGCTCGGTGGATAGAGCATTGGCCTGTGGACTGAAGGGTCCCAGGTTCGATTCCAGTCAAGGGCACATGCCTGGATTGTGAGCTCAGTCCCCAGTATGGGGTTTGCAGGAGGCAGCTGATCAATGATTCTCTCTCATCATTGATGTTTCTACCTCTCTTTCCCTCTTCCTTCCTCTCTGAAATCAATAAAAATATATGTATATATAAACAAAATAAAAAAAGGTTGTGATGTTAAAGTTTATGCTCTATGTATTTTACAATTTTAAAAAATAAGAAAAAAGTATGTTTATTTTCAAGGGTCTCATGTGTCTTACTATATGCCAAAAAAATTTACAGTTCCACCTGTAGAATGTGAAACACCTGTAGGTTGTTTCCTGTACTCTAACTATACTGAACATCATTATTTTTCAAACTGTTACCAACTTGGTAAGTAAAAATCAATAGCGTATAGTTGTTAGGTGTTTTTTTGTTTGTTTGCTTTTTGATATTTATATTGATTTCAGAGAGATAGAAATATCAGTAATGAGAATCATTGATCAGCTGTCTTCTGCATGCCCCTTACTGGAGATCAAACATGCAACCCAGGCATATGCCCTGACCAGGAACTGAACTGTGACCTCTTGATTCACAGGTCAAGACTCAACCATTGAGCCACACCAACTGGGCATGAATAGTTTTAACTTGCATTTATTTTACTGCTTGAGAGATTAAACATTTTTGCTTGTATTTTTCATAATGTGAATTCATGTTCTTTGTCCATTTTTCTACCGGTATGCTCATCATTTCGAAAATATTATTTTACTGTAGTTTTTAACTTAATACTATTTATCCCTAATTATAATCTTTATAAAGTGTAAGTAATTATAATTCATAAAATCTTCAAAAAGCGTAAGTTTAATTATAATTTACTTTAACATTAATTGCGATTTCATTTTATTCTATTATGATTTTTACTTTAAATCATCTTATATTTCTTTTTAATTGCTAATTTTCAAATTTGTTCTCAGATTTTTATAATTGCTGCTATCTAATTTGAGTCTTTTAAAGTTTTTCTTCCAACCATTATCTTCTTATATAATTCTTTTTTTTAATCCCCTTCTCCTCATTTCTCTTAAAAATCATCTGTCCTGCTTCTGATGATCATTTTAATGATTATATGACAATTCAGAGGAGATACAGGCCCGGCAATAGTTCAGGTGGGGTGAGACCATGTTGTCCCAGGGAGTTCTAGTCTTCTTCCCCTGGCTGACCTGTAGTTACTCTTCTGTAGAAGAAATGGAATTGTTCCTCCCCAGGTTGGCTCCTCATCCCTCGGGACCCACAGAGCAATGCTCTTGACCACAGTATCACCTGTGCATGCGCCCCTTACATGCGCTCCCACATGATCAAGGGGTGTTAGTAGGAATGCTATCACCCCTTACCCCTGCTTCCCGACCTGCATTGCAGAGCTATATATAAGTCAACATCTGGGCAAGCTGTGCCAACCATGCCCCATGAGGAAGGCGGAGAGGTAGGCGGGAGACCACACCCATGGAAGACCCTGCAGGACTGCCTCTCTCCTGATGGAGGTGAGAAGCCAGAGGGGCCGCACCTCTGGAATCGCACCCCCTCTCCTTCCTTGACCCTGGAGGTGGGGATTGTGCCTCATTCAGCCCATCTGGAGTCCCTAGACTTGGATATGTGTTATTTAAATAATTAATCATCTGAACCGAGTAATTCTCTTTCATCAAGAGCTGGTGTAATGCCATGGAGGCAGAAATCTTAGGTGCTAGCCTCAACTTTGTATTAGTAACGTGGAACCTCAGGTGGAGCCTTGGATACAGTGGTTAGTTTCTCTAATCCTTGTGTTTTTAAATCTCTAAAAGGTAATAGTATCTACCTATTTGACCCAATAAGGGTAATCTAAAACAACCTTACAAACTGTTATACAGATTTCAGGAAAACGTTTAATTACTTACATTAAAAAGTAATTTGCCCTAGCCAGTTTGGCTCAGTGGATAGAGTGTCGGCATGTGGACTGAAGAGTCCTGGGTTCGATTCCAGCCAAGGGACCATACCTCAGTTGCAGGCTCCCAGCCCTAGTCAGGGGCATGTGGCAGGTAACTAATCAACGTGTCTCTCTCACAAGGATGTTTCTTTCTGTCTCTCCCTCTCCTTTCCACTGTCTCTAAAAAATCAATGGGGGGAAAAATGCATGAGGATTAAAAAAATAGTTTAGAAAAGCTTAATGGAAAAAAAAAAGACTAAACTATGTGTTTACATGTCCTTTTCCCCTTGCTCTTGTCCAACAGGATACATGCTTGGCTTTTCACTCAGCAGTCCCCTTTTTCCTTTTTCCTCATCTCCACCCCTGGCCAGAGAGGGTCACCCAGTGGAGGCAGAGGCCTGAGGATGGGTGCTCGGTGCTGGCAGGGCCCAGTTGACTCCAAGGGCAACCAGCAGCAGAGGGAGAGGCAGAGTTGGGAAGAGAGGAGGAGAGCCTCACGTATAGCAGGAGTGAGTTATGTCACATACATAGGTAGTACTGATGTGAATGAGAGAGTACTGGGCTTAGCTGCAGATCATGAGGATACTAGAGACTAGCAGGAGTGGGCAAACTTTTTGACTCGAGGGCCACAATGGGTTCTTAAACTGGACCAAAGGGCTGGAACAAAAGCAACCTGACCATGCTGGCACTCTCATCTTGAGCTGCTGGTGAAGGAGCGGAGGGGAGAGCAAGAGAACCCTCCACTCTTTCGGCTCCGCAGGCCGGATAGAACAGCCAAAAGGGCCAGATCCGGCCCGCAGGCCGTAGTTTACCCACGGCTGGACTAGAGAATAGAAGGACAGGAAGATGGAAAATTCAACACATGTTTCTCTGGACTATGAAGTGACTCCATTTTCTTTACTGTCTTTCAGTAGATGCCACTTGTATCAGTCAGGGTTTTCCAGGGAAACAGAAACAGTAGAGATATTTCTAGGGAGTGGCTTACCTGGGGACCGGTGAGTCTGAAATCTGCAGGATATGCTGTCAAGCTGGAAACTCTGGGGCAGAAGCGGACGCTATAATCTTCAGGCAGAAATTCTTCTTCTTCTGAAAAACCTTGGTTTTACAGTTACCGCCCTTCAACTGATTGGGTGAGGCCCGCCCACATGATCAAGGAGGTTTAGAACTTAACCATCTCTGCAAGGTGCCTGCACAAGGACACCGCGGTTGGTGTGTGTTTGAATAGCCTAGCCAAGCTGACACAGAAAGCTGACCATCACACCGCTATGGATTGGATCTGCTTTACCTTTTTATCCCTGGACTTTCTGAGACCTGACGAGAGGCTGAACCGCACAGGGCAATGAGATTGACTCCTGTTAACCGGGATGAAGTCTTGGATACACAAACATGAGGACCAGTACCACTCCCAGGATTAAGCAAGTGCTGGGCAAAGCATGTTTGCTGATTAAAATTGCCGGGTGAGCCCTGGCCAGTGTAGCTCACTGAGTCAGTTCTCTCATTAGTCAGTTCTCTCATTAGTTCACCCCGTGCAGTGAAAGATCTAAGATTCAATTCCTGGTCAAGGACACATACCCTGATTGGGAGTTCGATCCCCAGTAGGCATGTGTGCATTGGGGGGTGAGGGGAGGGTAACAATAGACTTATCTCTCTTCTCTCTTTTCTCTCTCTCTCTCTCTCTCTTTCTCTCTCCTTCTCTCCTCTCTCTCTCCCTCCATTCTCTTTAAAAAATCAATGGGAAAAAATATTATTGGATGAGGATTAACAACAAAAATTGTAGGGTGAGGGAAGAAAGAGAAACGACTTGGGCAGGAGGACTTTCAGGCCCTGCCTTTAGAGGAGCCCCGGGGGGCCTCCTCTCTGAGGATGGGCAAGCTGGTGTGTGACCCCAGGATGAAGAGCTGCCCAGGAAAGGGGGGTGTTGAGAGAGCGAGCACCTTGATGCTTGATGTGCATAGGTTCATCCATGGTAACTTAGCTCATGTTCGCATCCGCAAAGCCCAAAGGTGCTGTTCACTTGTACATGGAACTGTCTTCTAAGAAGAAAGAAGGGGCCAGGAGGGTCACTGGGGAGCAAGCATCTGCAAGCAATGGGGAAAAGGAGGCACAAGGTTTCTTGTGCAGCCTCGTCACCTGAGTCAGTTCTCTCATTGGTTCCATTCTCTAGAGCCCCAAATGCGGGCTGCTCGAAGCCCTGCGCTCCCAAGGTGCGCTTCCCACCCTCACCCCAGTCCCCAGAACCATTTCCTCAAGCCCTGCATCATCAGCCGCCAATGGGCTGTGGCAGCCCCCTGACTTCCTGGAGGGGAAGGTTCCCGGATGGAGGAGAAGTCCTCCAGACACCGCTTCCCAGGTTACATGCTGTAAACTGAATCCCGAGCATGGAAAACGCAAGCCTTGCAGGCCACAAATCACTTTTAATGATCCCTGAAAGAAACCATCAGTAAACCTCAGGCAGCGATCTGGAAGTCTGCAGGTACAGCTACAAAAACACACGGTGAGGCGGGTGACATATAAAGGCCCATTTCCCTTGGACAGCGTGTCTGTTTCTTTCTTTCATGGATCATTGTGCTCGCCTCTCTTTGTCTGCTGGGAAGGAGAGATGTGTCTTACCTAAACACATTAGGAATGTATAGTCAATCTCGAGCTGTGATGAACCTTATCAATCGCGTGTCGGTGACATCTGCATGAGGCTGCTGCCTGCGTGCTCTGAGAGAGGGATTCGATTGTAAGCAAACCCCCTGCGAGAAATGCCACCTTCTCCTATCGGAATGTTAAATGGTTAGTGCCGCTGTGAACAGCAGAAGAAAGCATTCTTGTCAACTTCCCCCTCTTTCATTTCATTTCTTCTGCTCTGCCTATTCCTGCCTTCGGAACAAGGATGAGGGGCTGGTACCCAGTTCTCCCCTCTGCCACACCGCCCCCCACATCCCTGTGACCACCCCATCCCAGGCTGATGTGGGCTGTAGGCATTGGAGCCCCTCAGACTGGGAGAGAAGGTGTGTCAACCCTGATTTTATGTTATGACCCTGATTTTATGTTATGACTATGGCAGACCGAATTTTCAAAAAATGGCCACAGTAATATTTCTGATGTTTCGTCCTGCCAGCTCTTTCCCAGAGCATCACCCACACTATGAAGAAGGGGGCGGGTCTATTTCCCCATCCCTTGATTCCGGTTGGGACTTGGTGACAACCTCAATGAATAGAACGTAGCCAGAGAGACATCACATGACTTCTGAGGCTAGGTCATCAAAAGCAACATAGCCTCTGTTTAAATCTCCCTTTCACAGGATGCCAACCCACGGAACCCAGCCACCGTGCTGCGAGGAAGCCCAGGATGTGGAGAGAGGCCACATGTTCCAGCTGATAGTCCCAGCTCAGGCCCCCGCTCCCGGCTGGCATCACCACTGGACACATGAGTGAAGAAGACATGATCCCCTCTCCTGCTGAGTGAAGCAGGGATGAACCACACTGCAGAGCCCTGCCCAAATCACAGATGTGTGAGCAAAATGAATGTTATCTTGCTTCAAGCCAGGAAGTTATAGGACAAGACTGTTGCAACCCCCGTAGTAACTGGAACCATTACTCTTCCAGATGTGGAATCCTGGAGCCTGGAAATGCTACCAGACCCCTCCCTCGCTGAGTCAGTCTCCTCCAGGCCAGTCCCAAGCCTCAATTCCTAAGGATGCCTCCCTGCGTGGCCTGACCTGGATGTGGGGAGAGGGGCAGTGAGGGAGGTCACTCCCTTTTCTCATGCCGGGCAGATGGGGACACTTTCAGCTCAGGTGTCTCTGAGATTACTGACGAATATCAAATCTAAGCAGCACCAGGCAGCCTCCTAAGATTTCTAAAAAAGTTCGATGCCCAAATGATATTTCCTTCACTTGGACATGAAGATGAAGCTTTCCCTTTTTTAGAGAACAAAACTTTTAAACTATACCACCATCAGAAAGTATGTACACTTAGTTGTTTCTCCAAACATGGGGACAGTTTTCCATGGAGTTACTGATAGTTATCCATGAGGCTTCTCTGGTGGCCATGGGTTAGGAGTCACTGGTCACCTGGAGTAGAATAGAGTTTGTCACTCGTGGATACTGTTAACTGGTGGACAAAATATGGCACCAGAGGACAACACATCATAGTCATAAACTTCATTTGCTAAATAAAGGCATGTCCCTTTGTTGCTTGTTTATTTATTCCCACGAACATGCACTGAGTTCCCTCTTACGCCAGAAGGTTTTTGCATAAAATGAACTGAGCCCACTCCATATATAGGTCAAATCATTGGGACCAAGAGTGAAACCATGTGCAAAAGCCAAATTCCCAACATCGGACAGAACTAATGAAATCAGAAGTTAAAAGTTGGCCAGAAACTCTTTTCGTGCTGGCTGGAATTTACCCGAAGAGAATTCAGACCCCAAAAGCGTGCTGAGGCTGAGTTCGAAATTATAAAACCCCAGGCAATGCAAGAAAAATACACTTTCCTCCAGAACAGCCAGCGTAGGGAAGGGAGGGGGCTGTCCTCCCTGTCTCTCCCTGTCTCTGGCCTGTGGTCTGATAGGTGGGAGCTCAGCCCGCAGGAACTGGGTGGGTAACCCCAATGAGCAGGTAGCGTTTTCACTGTGAACGCCCCTGGTTTTGGCACCACTCTGAGACGGAGCTATTCGCAATAGCGTTGAACATGGTCACGTGCAAAGGCTGTGATGCTGGCTGGCAGAAAGTTTGAATACTCAAGCAATACTTTAAATATACTTTCAAAGAAACCCCGTGTTCAGATCTCCCGATCCTTTCATTTCTTTTCTCCTTTGAAACTCAAGGTAGGGTTTCTTGATCAAATAGTACATTCTCTTTAAAAATACTAATCTCCTGCTAAGCATTTCTTGCCCTCGTTCCACAGAGTGATCTAGGAAGAATGACAGTGCCAGTGCATTGCTAATTTCTTTATCTATTTTTGGAAAGGTTGAGCTCTCAAAGTAGCCTTAAAATTTAAGTGCCTACACGTGCCAGTCCTGTTAGATTTCTACCTCTAGTGACTGGCTGTTTGGGTGACAGTGTAAGCATTAATATGCACAGGATCACCTGGTCACTTTTTAAAATATATATATTTATATTGATTTCAGAAAGGAAAGGAGAGAGAGAGAGAGAAAGAGAAAGAGAGAGAGAGAAATCAATGATGAGAGAGAATTATCATTTGACTGCCTCTTGCATGCCCCCCACTGGGGATTGACCTGCAATCCAGGCATGTGCCCTGACCAGGAATTGAACCCTGATCCCCCTCCTAGGTCAACACTCAACCACTGAGCCACGCCCGCAAGGCCAACTGGGTACTTCTTAAATGTGTGATTTCCTGATGCCGTCCCCAGAAATTGTGATTCATAAAAGGTTTGGGGTGGGGTCCCAGGCTTCTACGATTTTTAAAAAGCACTCCAGGTGACTCTGATGCAGGCGATCTGAGGCCCACCCTGCTGTTCCAATGATTAAAATTCCCGTGGTGGCCTCCTGCCTCCCTGGGCTAGAAACTGTCACCCTATCATTTTGCTTTGCAACATTGACTATTTCCCCAGTGCACAGAATGACTCTATTAAGATCCAATTTTTACTTTTTTCCCTGAC
Organism: Vespertilio murinus; assembly: GCA_963924515.1. Classification (NCBI taxonomy): domain Eukaryota; kingdom Metazoa; phylum Chordata; class Mammalia; order Chiroptera; family Vespertilionidae; genus Vespertilio; species Vespertilio murinus. The sequence goes on along the minus strand of OZ004712.1, from coordinate 53,752,239 downwards.
CCCACAAGGTCCAGATTTGAGATTGAGATAGGTTTGGAGGTGCAAGATTTTAGACCAGTTGGTGTTTAAATCAGAATCTAATTTTGATGCAAGGGGAGAGCGTTCCTTTGCTAAAAGCAGCTTAGGGATTCTGAGCTGAGAAATACTCCTGCAAGCGGGAGAAAATAAACTGCATGGTGGAAGAAGTGAATTATGTGCTTGTTTTTTCTGAAATGTCACCCTCTATGGCATTAAAGCATAGCGTTAATGCTGAAGGAAAGAAAAGGGACACGGCCTGCTTAGTTAAACTGTAATAGCTGAAAGTCTCCCGATAGGACTTTTCATCGGCCCCCGGGCTCCGTGAGCTCAGGTGAAAAACTGGGCTGGCAGAGCTCACACCGTGAAGACTGGAAAGGTCATCACCACACCTTGACTCGAGACCTCTGAGCTGCAGAACTTACTGTCCTACCCCTGGGTAAGATTTTTACTTCAAGTTTGAGTTTCCACAAGCCCACTGCTCTAAAATCTCCCTCGATTTCCTTGGCATGAAAAGAGCATTGAGATGAACCGAGCGGAGTCCCAAATAGTGCTTCCCTTCAGTCCCTGGGCTTCTTAAAGGCGGCAGTTAAAGCCAAAACCGGTTTGGCTCAGTGGATAGAGCGTCGGTCTGCAGACTGAAAGGTCCCAGGTTCGATTCCGGTCAAGGGCATGTACATTGGTTGCGGGCACATCCCCAGTGGGGGGTGTGCAGGAGGCAGCTGATCAGTGTTTCTCTCTCATTGACGTTTCTAGCTCTCTATCCCTCTCCCTTCCTCTCTGTGGAAAATCAAGAAAATATATATATATATATATATATATATATATATATATATATATATATGATGGCAGTTAAAGGTGTATTACTCCTAGAGCAAATAAAGTGAAGAAAAGGATGCAATCTCCTCCCCCTCTGGTCATTAGGGCTCTGGTCACAGGCGAATGAGAAGGATCAGGAAAATGGGTGGCTGTGGAGTGCTTTGGTTTTTTTGCCTCCCTTTCTCCTTCTGGGAGTAGCATCCCTCTTTCCCACAGAAAACCCTTTCCGTGGGCTGGGACTGAGTTGCTCCCGCCCTTCGCCACGATCAGAGTACTCTTTGCCCCTTTCCTCTCCCCACCCAGACCCAGAGCGCTGGGGGGGGGGGGAGGGGGCCCATGAGCAGCCTCCCTGCTACTTGTTTGCCAGAGCCACAGGCAACCTTCTCTCTCTGCTGGGACTGCTAGGCCAGCAGGGAGGGATGCTGGGGCTGCGGGATGTCATCATTATCGTCGTAACAAGTGAGCATATCTGAGAGAGAGAGAGAGATGCATGGAGCCTTGGTGCATTGCATGAGCCCTGCATGCAGCCAAGTCTGATTACTAATGAGTCAATAAAACCTTCTCCCTGCCTTGTTTTCTTCTAGGTTAATTGGCGGTGGCTTCCTGTCACTTGCAATTCAAAGAGGCTTGGTTATGACAGATGATACATTTATTCTTGAGATTTACAGCACCATGCCACGGTGCTAGGCTGGTGACTTATGCTCTTGGTTGACAATGGTCCCTTCCAAGGGCCAGCCACTGGCTAGCTGATGCAGTCCTGCTCCAGGTGGACCAACTCCAGAGAACAATCCACGACCCAGAGCTTTCCATGGATCGGCCAAGGCTAGACTTTAACTGAGGCCGCTTCTTTGCTCAGCTGTTTTCCTTCCCCAACCTGCTGCTCTCACCTCCTTACAATGTTTTCCTGAAGAGCGCAGAAAAATCCCAGGTACCTGAATCCCTATCTCAGCCTCTGCTTTTAAGGAGCATAACCCTAAAACACACAGGAGTTGATAGATTAATTAAAGAAGGTAGCTGAGACTGGGATGCCAGGACACAGGCTTTTATTGGAGAGAGGGTAGCTCCCCCCGCTGCTTCCAGAGAGAAAGAGAGGAAGAGGCCGGAAGACACCCGGGGGCCTACTTTTAAGGGAAAGATAGGGGACGGAGCTTAGGGTATTTGGCAGGTGCTGATTGGTGGTTCAGAGCTCAGGTAGGTCTGGCCTCAGGTGGGATTTATGTCTGTTCATCAATTGAAGGAAGGGAGGGTCTATCAGGAGTTTCTTTAAAAATTGGTTTACATTTTAATCAAAGTAATAGATTACATGGTTAAAAGTAAAAAGGTTTAAAAAAGTTTCAGCTGGTCAATAGTAGTCTGTTGCCTAACCCTTTTCCACCCCAGTCACAGAGAGTCCATCATTCTGGATTATTTTAATGCTTTTAATAATTACCTGAATGTTTTAAATAATATGCATATCCTGTTATTTACCTTTTAAACATTATTTATTGACCTCCCACAATGATAGAGGAGAATTTAGCTTATTTATACCACCTCTACGTTCACTCTCCCATGGCATATTATCATAGTATATCAAACTTTTAGTTAATTCACTAGTCATTTTTATATTATTGTGACTTTTATGATCTATACCCATATTTCATCAAATTTAAGATGTCATCAATTGTAAGACATATTATTATATTGTATATGGCTAAGAGATAAAAACATTGTCAATTAAGCATGACACACCATCATTTATATGGCACATCATGTGGTGAAAAGAATGTTTTGTTAACTCACCTTCCCTACACACACTAGAATCAGGTCCATAAAAGCAAGCAGTTGGTCTAAATCAGTGGTTCTCAACCTTTCTAATGCCGAGATCCTTTAGTACAGTTCCTCATGTTGTGGTGACCCCCAACCATAAAATTATTTTTGTTGCTATGTCATAACTATAATTTTGCTACTGTTAGGAATCATAATGTAAATATCTGTGTTTTCTGATGGTCTTAGGCAACCCTGATAGCAGTTAGAACTAGTTGGAACTGCTGCTGCAGAGCCTAAGACCATCAGAAAACACAGATATTTACATTATGATTCATAACAATAGCAATATTACAGTTATGAAGTAGTAATGAAAATAATTGTATGGTTGGCGGTCACCACAATATGAGGAACTGTATTAAAGGGTCGTGGCATTAGAAAGGTTGAGAACCACTGGTCTAAATACTCACTACCACAATTACAGTGACTGGCACATAGTAGGTATTCAATGAAAAAGTGCTGAATGAATATGCACATACTGTTTAATATTGAGCTTAGTGGTTGATCATGACCCAGTTGGATTTTTGTGTAGGCCATCTGCCCACGCATCTCATCTTCGCATGCACACGCGTACCAGTTCCATTTTCTCTCTAGAGGTTACTTCCAGAAGCGCTGTTTTTCTGCTCCAAACTCTGGGAATTTTCCCCCTGGGAATGCCCTTTACTGGTGCCTTGTGTTTGTCCTCCTTTTTCCCTGAGTTCCTGTTTCCCCTTTTTATGGTTACCACCCTCTTCTTATGGAGCACATCCTCCCTGATCTTTCTGAAAAAGATCTTTTTCTTTCTCTTCCCAAATACAGTCACATTCCAAAGTACTAAGACTTAGGGCTTCTGCATAAGAGTCAGGAGTTGGGGGACATAATTCAGCCCATCACAGGGACACACGTGACAGAGACTCCAGGGTCTGATAAGAGCACCATTGGGGCCATGTACCCTGCCTTACTTTCTGTGGGCAAGGGGAGCTAAGACTTCAGGGTCTGCACAAAAGAAAAGTGCTTCCGCCCAGAAATGGCACACAGCACCTTCATTCCCAACGCATGCATCAGAACATGCAGGCTTACGCAAGCCTGACAAGCACGGTAATGGCCACCATGGTACCTACCAAACATGTCCCTCACCTTGCACTGGTTGAACTCTCTTCCCAAGCTATTTGATAATCAACTCCCTCACTCCCTTCAAATCTTTGCTCAAAAGTCACGTTCTCAGTTCTCGCCCCATTCTCTCTTCGCTCCTAAACCCATGCACCCTGCTTTTACTTTACCTTCCTCACATCACTTTCCAAGATGCAACTTATCATTTGCTTTCTGTCTCCTCCCTGCTAGCATAAAAGCTCCATGACAGCAGAGCATAGCTGTACCCCTGATGTATCCCAAGCACATAAGAGGACATGGCACATAGGAGTTGCTAAATGAATACATGAGAGACTGAAAGAATGAATTTCTGTTATATTACCTTGCATGGGACATTGTAATAATAAAGTGACATGGCTGCTGGTCCCACTAAAATGTAGATTTATTTCTATATTCCCAGTATGATGCTTGATACATACATGCTCAATATTTATTTGGCGAGTATATACAAACAGAATAAACCCATCACTATCCAGAAGGACACTGAGGCCTATGGTAGAGTCCAAGCTAGGATACAGGTTCTTTCCGTCTCTGGGCTGAATCTCATAACTGTACAGGCCAACTCTACTAAAAACATTTAAAAATACCCTCGCTGGTTTGGATCAGTGAATAGGGTATCGTCCTACGGACTGAAGGGTCCTCAGTTTGATTCTGTTCAACAGCATGTACCTTGGTTTCAGGCTCAATTCTCGGCCCTGGCAGGTGGCAGGCGGCAACCAATTGCTATGTCTCTCTCACATCGATATTTCTCTCTGTGTGTCTCTCCTTCCCACTCTCTCTAAAAATCAATGAAAAATATCCTCAGGTAAGAATTAACAACAATAACAACCACCACAAAACACATTTAAAAGTGCATCTTATCTTCCAACTATGTCGTGAATTTCTTGAGACAGGGGCAAGGCACCAAGCTGCTTTGACCCTCCATCAGTGTCTGATAGAGTGCCAGGAAGACATAATACTTATCCAATATATATTTGTGGCCTGAGTGCACAATAAAAATATTATTATTGTTCCCACTTTTAATGACAAAAGTGGTAATAACCTCCCAGCAATCTCCTTTAAATAGGTTCAAGACACCGAAATACAATTTTAGCAGTGTCTTCCATCAGCTCGCTCCCTGGAGAGATGAAATGAGTTCATAATGAGATTCCTGCAATGAGTCAAAAAGCAGAGGGAATGAGTACAGGCTTTTGCTGCAGGAGACACAGATGTTCCACTGGTGTTAGGGAGCTCATTTTTTCTCTGCTCCTGAGAGCTAGCGTTGGGCGGTGGGGAGGGGACTGGTGGTATGAGTCCCCAACGCTGAGCACACATTCTCTTTCCTGAACATCTCCCCTTCCAGATCTTGCTGGGATGGAGGAGTGGAAGAGAACTGACTGTCTCCTCAAGATAAATGAGGGTGACCATCAGCCTATGGAAAACAGGTGCCCCTGAATCTCAGATGAACCCAATTGACTAATTGCCAGCAACCACAACAGGTTATTTTCTCAATTGAGACACTGGTGCAAAGATTCTTATTTCAAGTTTCCGGCGCTGACGTGTTTGACTTGCTTGATTTTAAAGTACAGGTTAATGCCACCTGGTGTTCTCAAGCTTTAGTGATGAAATTGTGAGTTAGGGAGAATCTGGGCCTGAGGTGACCAAACTAATAATTAAATGGGTAGGGGTAAGGTTTCATCACTTCCCTTTATGCAGGAAAAGGAATGGAGAAAGTAAAAAAAAAAAAAAATCAGCCTATCGGGAGGACACTGGAAAGTCTTGCTACGCTCTTCTGCTGCTCCCCATCATGCATCTCCCAATGACACACTGTCAGAATGCTGCCTTCTAGCCAAGACCAGTTTGGCTCAGTGGATAGAGCATTGGCCTGCGGACTGAAGGGTCCCGGGTCGATTCCGGTCAAGGGCATGTACCTTGGTTGTGGGCAAATCCCCGGTGGGGAGTGTGCAGGAGGCAGCTGGTCGATGTGTCTCTCTCATCGATGTTTCTAACTCTCTATCCCTCTCAATTCATCTCTGTGTAAAATCAATAAAATATATTTTAAAAAAAAAAAAGAAAAAAAATGCTGCCCTCCAAGGGTCTTCTTCACCAATGACTCCCTGAGATCAGGAAGTGAATGCCCTTAGTTCCTGAGCTCTTCTGTGACTCTGCAGCATCATTTTTGACAGAGTCTAAGGGCTCAAGCCCTGAGCTTCTAGGAAGACTGAGGTTTACTTCTGGTGTGGGCAGCATTCCATCTCACTCTCAGTGCTGCCCCTGGAGGTCCCCTCGGCACTTCACTGCATCCTCCCCTTCTCCCCTCATGGCATAACAAACAAGGACACAAACCCATCTAAAACAACTCAAACTCCACAAGCACGGGCTGGTTGCATGGACTTTGACAGATTGTGATGAGACAGTGCAGAGGAATGCATTTCATAAAGATGGCCTCCAGTTTTCTCTCGGCACACCGTGGCTGGCCTTCCCTCCGCTGCTGGCTCTCCAGCTGTTTGGAGCTCAGCATCGCCCTGGCCCTCGCTCCATTATTCCATGGAACAACTTACTGCTTCTCTGGTTTCTTCTATGTGCAGCCTCACAAAGAAATCCGTTGGCATCCATCCTTCTTGGAAGAGGTTGAAAATGACATTCTTTTCCTTTGACACATTATGTAAAGGGGGTTCAGTGCTGAGCTAGGGGGAGCTTAGGCACTGCATGCCACGAAGTTCAGCTCTGGTTAGGGCCAGGCTCCAGTCGGGGCTTCTGGACCCAGGGATAGACAGCGGCTGGGAGTCGGGATAAGTGGCAGAAGGTCCTTCACCCCTTTTTCATGGGTAAAGTGGGGTTCATAACACCTTTCTTACTCTGCTGGCCAGGTGGGATTGTAGATGAGCAAGCATTAGAGAGCCTCGTTAACAGACCCTGTGAAATTGCATCATCTGAGATTGTGAAAATCCCTTTCAAGTTTAAAACTTCTAGTGACTTCTGTCCATACCAGGATACAAGCTCCAAACATCTGAGCCTCGGAAGGATTAGCATATGCATATCAGTCTAGTGTCGTGCCTACCTTTTTAACCCTTTGTCCCTGTTTTCCTCATTGCTAAGAAAAGCACTGTATTGGAACTCAATACCATCCCTCTTCTATTCCTGGCATTGTTTTGTTGTGGGGTCAGAATGAGACCACCGGAGGCTGATAATTGTTTTAAAAAAGCAGGCAAGGATTTATTGAACTGGCCAGGATGGCCGCGAGAGCACCACATGCAGGTGGAGTCCACACTCGTTTCAGGTGTAAGCAGTCCTTTTAAAGGTCCAAACCACAAAAATTTCCCTTTGTTCTAAATTCTAAATTCTAAATGCTGGGAACAACCCTCAGGGCAGCTCCCAGCCACATCCTGCTGGACGTTGGAATGTGGACCTATCTTGCCATAGCAGATAGTACAGAAGCAGACCTGAGCAAACTTAATCTCTAAAGGTTATCTGCAGTTTCAGTTCCTGGAGCAACTGAGTCAGTGGGAATCCATCTCCTGTAGTTCCGGTCCACAGGCACAGGAAATTGCCTTAGCCTCCAGGTCTCAATCTGGAAGCCGAGGTAACTACCCTATTGTTTAAGCAAGCAAGCAAGTGCCGATGCCAGAATAGCAGGGTTAAAATTCAAACAGCAGTTTTTACCTAAGTATGGTTGCTACCATACTGCCGTTTCTCTTTACTGAGAGTGTATTTACAAAGACTGTAAGGACAATGCAGGGAATAAGTCACAAGGATAAGTGGGATTACATTCTAGTACAATGAGAATGACTTTCTGATAAAAATAATTGTAATAATGCATGCTATATTTTTTTATTATTTTTAGCAAAGGTGTTTTTTAAAAGAATTTCAACAAAGGGTTTCTCTATTAACTCAACACCCGATTTAGCCATGCAGGCATAAATAAATAGGCAAAAGCAGAGGGGGTAATTGAAAGTCCAATTAGATGTGGAAGATCTTGTTTTTCCTCCTTTTCTCGCTCTGCTTTGCTCCAATTCATTGTGGTGATGGTGGGAAGGAGATGCTCTCCCATCTGGGTATTTATTGTCACTTGAGAGCTCAAAAAACAAGGGTGGGTGGAATTTTCTTTGATGCCAACTTCTTCTGCAGAGCCTTTCAGTGGAAATTGCTCTACTTCGTTTCGTTTTCAGAACTCTCTCCTCAAACATTTCAGCTCTTAGCACTGCCTTCGCAACACCCCTAGCTCTCCTAGGGTTCACTCTGAGTCCTGACTTTCTGAAGTCACTTTCTAGCTGTCACGTTCGTACTTGATGGACCTGTTGATTCCACAAAATGCCAGCACACGAATCCATCTGTCAGGATGGCATGGTGCCCTTGCTGCAGGATGACATGCCAATACCCCCCAGCCCTGGTGCCAGCCAAAGTGGCATTAGCAACAATGCCCGGCATGACACAATAAACTGAATGCCATTCAGCAAGAAGGTCTTCCCAGGGAAGGCACAAGCTGCCAAAGGAGGAACATGTTTCTCATTACGGCAAGTCACGCATGGCCCATTTCATTACACTGTCCCATGGGCATCACTGGCTCTGTCTGCATTGAGCTACTGTGGTAGAGAGCAGCTCCCGCTCTGACAGAACACACCCTGGACAGGGGAATTAGCAACGGGTCAGAACACCCATTGGTTGACCAACCGTCCAGATATGACAGGTACTGAGGGGTTTCCTGAGATGCTGGACTTTCAGGGAAAAATCCAGAAAATCTTAAGCAAATTGGGATGAGCTGGTCAACCTACCTGTGTACCCAGCACTGGCCCCGACCAGGTAAATTCCTCCTGGTCCCGTGTCTTCATTTCTACTTTTCTGGTAGGCATTCATTATATGGCCCTAAGGATCCCCACCTCCTGGTTTTCATGCCTTTGTTACTCACCTCCTATTGAGGTGGACTGGACTTATTCCCAAAAGGATTTCATTGCTGAGATTATTTTAGAAAGAGGAATGTGGCTTCTGTCTTGGGGTCTTGAGTACTCCCTCTCCACTTTCCTTCCTTCTGCTCCTCTTCTTCCTTCTCTTCTTCTTCATCCTCCACCTTGTCTTCCTCCTCCCTCTCTTCCTCTCCCCACCCCAACCTTCTCCCTCTGAGGATAGTCACCTGTCAGGTTTCAAGCAGCCTTACAGATGCTTGCTCTATTGGTGGCAAAGAATTGATGTCTGTGCCACCAGGTAGCAAGGACTTGAGTCCCGAGTGAGGCCCTGTCCCTAACACCTTGACTACACCCTTGTGAGAGTCCACAAGGAGACATCCACATAAGTTGTGCTGGGACTCCTGACTCCCAGACGTGGAGACAACAGATGTTGCTTTTAGCTTTCATGTTTTGGGGTATCTTATTACATGGAAATGGATAACAAACACAACTTCAAACTATGACGAAAGCATAGTGTTCAGAAACACACTGGACTTAGAATATCACAACATTAGAATTTACAGGAACCGGAGAGCTCAAATATTCTGGCCAATTCATTGGGAAGATGAGGCGCCTGAGCCCAAGGAGGCCAAGGGAATTGTGGAGCAAGCGCGCGGCAGCTAGACTTAGGCGTACATTAAAAATATATCTATATCTATATCTATATCTATATCTATATCTATATCTATATTTTATTGATTTTTCAAAGAGAGGAAGAGAGAGGGATAGGGAGTTAGAAACATGGATGAGAGAGAATCATTGATCAGCCGCCTCCTGCACACCCCCTACTGGGGATGTGCCCACAACCAAGGTACATGCCCTTGACCAGAATCGAACCCAGGACCCTTCAGTCCGCAGGCCGACGCTCTACCCACTGAGCAAAGCCGGTTTCGGGTAAGGCCTGCATTTCTGACTGAGGCTCTGGCGCTGGTTCCGAGTAGTGCCGCCTCTCAGTGTGGCACCGCCCAGCACCCAGAATCCCCCGCTGCTTCCTGATTTGGTTCACAAAAAGACTGCCTTGAAATGACCATCTTCTTAACTATTCCTCCCCTGCGGGAAGCCTTTCTAACTCCGATTAGCTGGCGGGATGCGGCTTTCAAAGGCTTTTTGGGTGAAGTGCCTGCGGGTCCCATCCCCCATTTGGTGCTTTTAAAATTGTGTTGTTTCTCTGAGGTCTTCCAGGAGAGGACTAATCTCCAGCTTTGTCCCAGAGTTGATAAACGTAATAAAATTTTATATGTAATCTAGAAACACTGAAGATTTTTCCTGGCTCTGACAGTCAAGAAACCTCTTACCCGCTTTAAATCAGATTTTAAATCTACAGATTTAAATCAGTGAATAAACTCCCAGCTCAATTCAATTCAACAAGTATTCCTAGAACACCTTAGCCAGCATTTGTTCAAGAAGGGCTGGAATGGAAGAAAGCAGGAATGGAAAAACTATATGATATGATTATTACCCTCAAGGAACATTTCTGCATGGAAAAATAATAATAATTGTAATCATCACATTTAGCACGAGGGACTTATGTCTGCTTATCTAAAATGCATTTTTTTTACTTGAAAATATTTAAAAATTGATGAAGTGTTAACAGTTGTTCATTCTTCATGGTGGGCACGTGGTTGTTATATTATTTTATTTAAAAAACTAGAGGCCCTGCAGGGATTGGGCCAAAACTGGCTCTCTGACATCCGACATCCTCCGAAGGGTCCCGGAGTGCGATTGTGAGAGGATGCAGGCCAGGCCAAGGGACCCCACTGTGCATGATCAGGGCCAAGGAGGGACCTTGGGAGGGATCCAGGACATGTCCAGCCCATTTTGCCCAGTCCTGATCAGCCAGAGCCCAACAGCAAGCTAATCTATTGGTTGGAGCGCCTGCCCCTGGTGGTCAGTGAACATCACAGAAACTGGTCAAACAGTCAAAACCGTCAGAGGGACAATTAGCATATTAGACTCTGACTATATATATATATATATATATATATAACACTTTTTATAATATACACATTATTGTGTATATTTAAATGCATTACCTTTTATAAGATATACATTATAATGTATAAAAAATATACATTATATTTCCTGCTTTTTTTGTTTTTCAAATTGGAAAAGTGTATGTGTTCTGTGGTTGAGTTGTCTCTGACTCCTGGATACTCTATGAGTAAGTGATGTCCACAGTGTCCTGTCCTCATGAGCCCTGCTCAGCTCCTGTAGACTCATGCTTGTGGCTTCTTCTATAGTCAGTTCCTCTCAGATATGGTCTTCCTCTTTCCCTGCTGCCTTCTGTTTTCCCGCATAATTGTCTTTCCTAAAGAACCATGCCTTCTCATGGTGAGCCCACAATAGGACAGCTTCGGTTTTGTCATTTTTGCCTCCAGCATTGTCTCAGGTTAAATGTGCTCTAGGACCCACTGGTTGATCTTCTAGGTGGCCCAGCATTTTCCCAGAGCTCTTCTCCAGCCCGTATTTCAAATGAATCCATTCCCCCCCCCCCCCCATTAGCCTTCTTCACTGTCCAATTTTCACATCTGTACTTAGTAACTGGGACTACGAGGGTGTGGATGATCTTGGCCTTTATCTCTAACATTTATTGAGTGTTCACTATGCCCAATGTGTTAGGTCAGAACAAATAATGGTTTGGATATCCCCTCCCCTGGGAAACTGATCTTTAAATCATGTCACAACTTGCCGAAACCAGTTTGGCTCAGTGGATAGAGCGTCAACCTGTGGACTGAAAGGTCCCGGGTTCGATTCCAGTCAAGGGCATGTACCTTGGTTGCGGGCACATCCCCAGTAGGGGTTGTGCAAGAGACGGCTGATCGATGATTCTCTCTCATTGATGTTCCTAACTCTCTATCTCTCTCTTCCTCTCTGTAAAAAAAAAATCAATGAAATATATTTAAATTAAAAAAAAATCATGTCACAACCAACATTCCCTTTCACTTAGATCACATTCCATTTGCTAAGACCAGTAGTAACTTTCCCCTCCTGACTTGCCCAGAATCCGACCCCAACCAGAGAATTCCTTGCCCACAAAAGCCCACCTAGAATCCTTTTAAAATCCCTGATTCTCCATTCCTGGGGGCTGGTCCCATTTTGGGGCTCAGCCCATCTGGTTTCCAGGTGAACTAATAAATGTATAATTCTTTACCACTTTTGCCCTCATGTGTTCCTCCTTTAGAGATACAAGGGACTCTAACAAGCACTTTACGTTCAATTTCTCACTGAATTCTTCCACAAATCCTCTAAGGAAAGTACTCTTTTTTTTCCTTCTTGTTCCAGTTCAGAAAGGTTGAGTATCTTAATCAAAGTCACCCAGCTAATACATGAAATTAAGACCTAATTCTGTTTTACTCAAAAACCAGTGATCTCAATCACTAAGCTTAAATTCTTATTGTTAACAAGAAGTGGGTCCAGGTGGGGAAACAGGCTAGGACTGGGAGCCTTTGCATAGGAGTTGTGGAGCTCTCAGTTGTATGTGGCAGCATTATTTTTGCCAACATTTTTGAGGATTAAGTTGTCCTAGTCTGTGGGCATTTGAACAGATTTTTTAGATGATCAGCTTTTTGCTTTTGGACTTAAAATAGAAAGTTTCTCTGGATATGCCTTACTTGGGTAGGTGGGAGGACTATACGTAGGAGTTGAGGTTCTGGGGGCAAAGGAATGGCTGCACAGATGGACATATTGGAGAATACAAACTACAATGAACTCCAACATTTAGAAGACGTCTTCATTTCTCGCTAAACTTCGTTCCACCCTTTGAGAAATAACAAAACAACAACAACAAAAAAAAACTTATGCCATATGCTTCAAATATCACTACTGCTCCAATACTTTCCAAAGATATTTAAACTACTGTTCTCAATCCTATCATTAATAGTCCTTTCACAACATATATATTTATGTTGCATTCAAGGTGATATTTGCCCAGGTTATCCCAAGAGAAAACAGGAAAGGGCAAAGAATTATATGGATTTGTAATTGGATGTAAAAAGGGAATTCAACCTGTCCCAGAATTTGGGCTCAGTCTCCCCAGTTCACAATTATAGGCGTAAAGTAACCACACATTCTAAACTGCAGTACTACAACATTGATGCAGGACACATAAAAGGGGTGGTGGCAAACATTTTTGGCCAGCATTGGCCCAGCACCCCTCCAGACAATGTAAGAGAAAACACACTTATTAAAAGGAATAGAGACCAAGAGTTGCTATATGTTTGGAAAGGGCATCCATGTGTTGTTCATCCCACACTCCCCACCTTACCCGTCTTCCACAATGTGGCAAATGTGGTTGGTGTTGTGCTTTATCCCCTTGCCCTTATCACTTTAGTGGGCACTGATCCAACCTCCCACTGCCCTCCCTGCTTTTCTTTGCATGAGCAGTCAGAACCCAGATGGGAAGTGCTGGTATTCATGCCTCCTCCTAAGTGAATCCATGCAGCAGCCTTCAGACAATGACTGATGGTTGTTGGTATGTAAGTCCCCCTGGGTCACTTGCCCTTTGGAAGGGATATGATTCTGGAGAATCCAACTTGCAATACTGTTCTACATGACTTCAACACTCTTAAATGGGTGGAGATTTCTCTGTTGTCCTACCACATGGAACAGCTTTTGTAAAATTGATATAAATGGAACAATACATTATATACTCTTTTTGTATGAATTCTTTCACTCAGCAAAATTACTTTAAAATTCACCCATGCTGAGCATACTACTCCATTTTATTTCTACAAATATTATTTCTACTAATCCCTTCTTTAAGGGACTTCATTAGTATATATATCAGCCTACATGAAGTTGTGTCATAGTTCCCTGAAATTCTTTTTATTGTTTAAAAATTATTTTTTCTCTGTGTTTTATTTTGAATAGTTTTCATTGCTATTTGTCTTCAAATTCACAATCTTTTCTTCTGTGATGCCTAATCTGCTATTAACCCATCCAGCATGTTTTGCATCTCATACATCATAATTTTCATTTCTAGAAGTTCAATTAGGTTTTTAGTATCTTCCATATCTCTACTTACCTTTTTAAATATATGAAACAGTTATAATATCCATTTTAATATCCTTGTCTGTCAATTCTAATTCCTATGTCAGTTCTGGTCAATTTCAATCAATAGATTCTGCTCCTCTTTGTGGGTCATATTTTCTTGCTTCTTTTCATTCCTGGTAATTTTTTTTATGCCAGTTATTGTGACTTTTCCCTTGTGGGCACTGAATAGTTTTGTATGCCTATAAATACCTTTGAGCTTTGTTCTGGGATGTGACTAGGCTTCTTTGAAACCAATTGCTCCTTTCTGCTCTTTCTTTAACACGTTAAGCACCCAGTCAGTCACTGGTGACTGACACTATACTTTCCGTCCGGAAGACAAAACGGGCTGCGCACTTAACATGTTAAGTTTCATTCCATAGGACCAGTATTTAGTCTAGGCCTAATTATTCTTCACTACTAAGGCCAGACCTTTTGAAGCATTCAATCCATGTAACCATGAATTAGTCTTCTATTTTAACTGGTGGGACAGCTGCTGCTCACAGCCCTTTGGAGAGCCTTTCAAATGGTTCTTTCCCCAGTCTCAAGTGGTTTCCTCACATGCATGGACTGATCAGTACTCTGCTGAATATGAAACGACCCTCTGCAGATTTCTGGATTTCTCTACCTGTTCAGCTCTTTCCTTCCCAGTGCTATGTCCTGCAAACTCTAGCCACCTGTGTCTCCTCAGACTTTTAGCTCTGTTTTCTCAACTCAGGGAGTCCACTAATTTCTGCTTGGGTTCTCCCTCCCTACACTGTAATCTGAAAATTTTTAAGACATTAAACTGGGATAATGGCAAGGCTCACCTCATTTGCTTCTTATTTTTCAGAGATTACTGTTCTTCATTGCCTAATCCCAGGGTCTTGGAAACAATTGTTTTAAATAGTTTCTATTGATTGTTTGTTTCCAATGTGAGAGTAAGTTTTTTTTTTTAATTTTATTTATTAAGGTATTATATGTGTACATAGCTTACCATTGGCGCCCCCCCCCCCCACCTCCCATTCATGCCCTCCCTCCCCAGAGTTCTGTGTTCATTGGTTGTACTTATATTCATGCATACCAGTCCTTCGGTTGTTCTCTTATCTCCCCCCAGGTCTCCTTCCCCTCCCCGCTGTCATTTGACAATCTGCTTGTTTTATGGTGACTATCTCAGGACCACACGAATAGAGTCCACTCCTCCTCTGGTTCACACCGCCCCTCCCCTCGGGTCCCACTGCTTCCCCGGGGCACATGGCTCTCCCGGGGTACATGTTTCCCCCGGGGCACACGGCTGAGAGTTATTTATTTAGGTTTCTATCTACCATCTCATCTTCATATTGTTTCTCTCCATTTTTATATTTTTTCTTATTTCTCCCTTTTCTTTCTTTTAAATTGTTTGCTTTTTCTTTTGTTTTAAATCATTTTCCTCTCTAGACTAGTTTAAAAGTTACTAGGCTATTACACATCATGAAAGCAAGTTTTGTGAACCTGATAATATAATCAGCAAGATTCAGAATAGGGACAGCTCAGAATCCAGATGCCAAAATGAAATCACAACAAGCCTCTGAAAAGAGGATTTAAGGAATGAGAAGTGTCCAGGATGACCACTGAGCAAAAACTTAATTAACAATGAGAAGAAAGCTGAAAAAAATAACTTGTTGTTATCCATGAAGATTCTCATAGAAGAGGTAAAGAGGCAATTATTACTGTAGTGATAATTATGCCTGCCTGCCTTATGGGGCTACGCAGGAAAATTAATTCTTTAAAGAGAAGGTCCCAGAAACAATGGGAGGTGGTGATAGAATAAACTAAGCTTTCTGTGACTTGCCCTTTTCCTAAACAACAGGTCTTTTCTTCAGGGAAATAATACTAATAAGAAGAATTACATCAATGACAGAATAGCTTTAGTATGTAATGTGTAATGCAGGATTACATGGTTTCTTCATTTGATCTTCCCAATAATCCTTTGACATAGCTTTGACTCTATAGGACACTTCCTGTACATACGTCAAGTGTTCTGAGCCTCACTTATCTGTTAGTCTACCAGGAGTGGGCAAAATTTTTGACTTGAGGGCCACAATGGGTTCTTAAACTGGACTGGAGGGCCGGAACAAAAGCAACCTGACCATGCTGGCACTGTCATCTTGGGCTGCTGGTGAAGGAGTGGAGGGGAGAGCAAGAGAACCCTCCACTCTTTCAACTCCGCGGGCCGGATAGAACAGCCGAAGGGGTCGGATCTGGCCTGCGGGCCATAGTTTGCCCATGGCTGGTAGCCACTGCTACAGTGACCAGTCCTGCACAGACTCCTGTCAGCCTCCTACAGATGCAGCCTGCTGGTATCTGCCCTTGGTCCTGTGCTGCCTGCCTGGGTGCCTCTCTGCTCACACTCAGCATGGTTTGATATGAAAGAGTCCCTGAGTATGTCACTGTGATGGATATAATCAGAAGTTGAAAGAATCCTCTCATTAGTTCTCCGACCTCTAGAATAAAAGACACCGTGACAGGAAGGACAGTGTGGAAGCTCTTGTCACTGCCTCCCTCCCCCATCATTCTGGCCAGCATAGTAAAACAATTGTGCATCCTGGAAGGAATTGTAGAGACTAGCAGTACCATCAGAGCCTTAAAAGGTGTAGGGCTTAAAAATTTAAAAATATATATATTTAAAGTAAAGAAAAATGATGCAGGGGTAGGGATTCCCATAATATTTGCATTCAGTTCACTCATCTGAATGCTGAAAAATAAAAACAAACAAAAAAATCCAAGCTAGATCATGGTGGATGATACCCATAAACCTTAATTGGGTAGTAGCTTCAATTAGCAGCTGCCATGTCAGCTGTTGTGTCCTAAAGCAGGTCAACACAGCCTCTAGGTCTAGCTTGTGGCTACTGATGTGGCAAATGCCTTCTTCCTCATCCAAAACAGTATGGGGAGGGTCAGAGTCAGCTTCGTTTTACATGAGAGGAACAGAAGTGCAGTCAGTGTCTTGCCCCAGGGC
Organism: Vespertilio murinus; assembly: GCA_963924515.1. Lineage (NCBI taxonomy): Eukaryota > Metazoa > Chordata > Mammalia > Chiroptera > Vespertilionidae > Vespertilio > Vespertilio murinus. The sequence goes on along the minus strand of OZ004712.1, from coordinate 53,735,550 downwards.
GATGTTAACTTTCCTGTTCACTGCCCCAGTGGAGTCTGCAGGGACTTGATTGACACAACATTCCACCAGAACATTAACGGCATCACACAAATGGGACTTGGTGGGAATGGGATGGCAAGGCCTGGATGCCCTTGTAAGTGAGCCAGTTTGTGGAGATAAATTCTACAATGGCTTATGTTGCAAGAGCACTACTAGAGTAATTATGTACTAATATTTTTTTATTTAAATTAAAATAATGTTAGACATTTACCATAGAATATTGCAAACATATACAACATTAGGCAGATAAAATAATGAATCACCATGTATCCTTCACTTAGCTGCAACTATTATCAATTCATAACCCATTTTGTTTCATATATAACTTCCTTCACTTTCTCCCTCCCATATTATTTTGAAACAAATCCCTGACATCAGATTCTTTCACCTACAAATACCCCATATCCTATATATCTCTAAAAGGGGCATCCTTTCAGTAAAATTACAACATCATTTTTGCATGCAAAAACTCTTAAGAATTCCTTAATACCATCAAGTAAATATTTAATAATTTTTCAAATTTCTAGTTGTTTCATAAATATCACAAATTTTTAAAAAATTGTTTGTTTGATTATAGATTCAAATAAAGCCTATACATTGCAATTGGTTGATGTGTTTTTAAGTCTCTTATAATTTATTAGTTCTCCTTCCATCGCACTAGCTTTGTTCCTTGCAATTTATTTACTTAAAAAAAAATTGGCTCATTTTTCTTGAAGGTTGGATTTTGCTAATGACATCCCTGTGGTGACTTCTGGCAAATTCCTCTGTGTTTCCTGTAAATACAGAGTGGGTGATAAAACTTTTAGGAGTCCCTGAGTCTGGGATGTACTGAGATATCCACTCTAAGGTAGAGAACGAGTTTTTGTACCTTGCACCTATCACTAAGAAGGCAGCACAGTGCTTGATGAGCCTTTTTGAACTTGAGAAGAAGCATGCAGTATATGAAGTACACTTGAAAATACTGGAAAATACTGTTCTAACCAGCTTATCAGAAGACCAGAAAGGCTTCCATTTTTAGGCGGGATGCAGAAAACAAAAAGAACTCAGCAACAGATCTAGACTTTGGGGCAAACCTCTCTGACACCTTGGTCCCATGACCCAGCAGATCAAATACCACTACAGTGGTCCCTGGTGGGTAGGAATGCTGTGTGACATTTCTGGCAAGCTCTGACATGAGAATTATAGTGGGTTTCTGGAGCAACACTATTCCCTCTGAATCAGAGAATTACTCTCCTTTTTGAAGTAGTTTCAACTGTGCTCTTGGGCCTTAATAGAGATCTAATGCCTGATTCTCCAAATGACTACAAAACTCAAAGTGACCATTCTGAGCTCACTGTGACCAGAACTACCAAGTCAAAAGCCAGTTGGGCACAACAGCAGCTCACTGTGCATAACAAAGAGTGCATCTGGGATCCTGTCAGAGCAGGTCCAGAATACCCAGGCACATTTTATAACTAGTTGGCCCAGTTCCCAAGCCACCTACTTACCCAGGTTGCACCAACTTCTGTTCCTCAACTCACACCAAAGGCTTTATGGAACAGGAGGAGGGTGTCCCTGCAGCTGACTAATAGAGGAAGAATTTCCATCTGGTTCATGGATGGGCTGGCATTTATGTTGGTACTGGCCAAAAATGGATTTTATAAGTTCAGTGGTGAAACAAAATGTTCCTACTAGGCAGAGCAATGAGCATAGTCACTTAATTGTTCCAGTTCTATGGGTGGAAAAGTGTGGCTAAACATGGTTTTCTGGGCAGTAGTGAATGCTTTGACTGGTTGGTTATGGGTTTGAAAGACTGGAAGATAGAAGACAGAGAAGTGTAGGAAAAGGCATGTGGATGGACTTCTGGGAATGAGTAGAAAGCATGCAGATCTCTGTGTCTCACACTGATGCTCGGCAGAGAACGGCCCATGCAGGGAAGGCTGTAAACAGCCAGGCAGACAGGATGACTCATCCTGTGATGTCAGCCAGCCGCTAGCCTAAGACACTCCAGCGGTGGACAACGGATCCAAAAACAGAGAGACCACAGTGGCAGGAGTGGAGTCTATGTAAGGGTCCAACAGCATGGGTTCCCTCTCACATTGAACGTTCAACCTGCAAACAGTGACCTTGAGCCCTTGATATGGTACCACTCCTCAAGGACACCGCCCGGACACTTGACAGCGGGTTGATTGCATCAGGTCCAGAATACACAGGGAGTGTATTCCAAAGGGACCAGAAATTTGCCCTTAACAGAATTGCTACTCCAGATATGCATTTGCTTTTCCACCCACAGTGTCTCCCCTAGAGCCACCATTATTGACCTGCAGAATGCCTATGTATGTGTACAGCAAAAGCACAACATTGCCTTCGAAGAATGGGTCCATTTTTATGAAAAGCAGGTGCAACATTGAACACGTGACCACAGGACCCTCTGACCACGTAGCCCATTATTCAGAGGCAGCCAGCCTGATAGAATACTTTATTAGGGATTGTCATTCCAAATAAGGCTCCATCTCAGGAATAACCCCTTGCTGGGCAGTGACAATTTGCTCCAGGATATAGTATACGCATTGAACCAAAAGAAGATATATGGTGCTGTCTCCCCAACACTAGCATGCAGAAGGGGGAGGGGTTGTGCCAGGGGACTAAGTCACTGAACTTGAAGTGGCCACTACCAACTGCTCACTTTGGGATCCTCATGCTGAAGAAAGGAACTAATGTACCGGCAAGGATAATTGACCTGATTACTGTTCTGCCTCTGTGTGGGAGGAGTATGTCTGGGGCCTCTGTAGGGAATCTCTTAGTGAGAGGTGAGTGGGAATTGCAGTTATCACTGCCTGATGGACCAAGGCAAGCAAAGCTTACTGTTCAGAGATGAGTAGCTGACTCACCCCCATGAGGGAAGCAAAGGGGGGGGGGGGGGGGTAGGAGCCAATAGACAAGTGTTTCCCATCATCTTCCCAAACAACCGAATCTGAGCTTCTCCGTACACAGCTTTTCAGGTAGTCTCCCAAAACCAAGTAGCTCGTTTCTTACAGTGGAAGCCACTCAAACACATGCACATCCACAGTGGGCTCTGCCTCCTGTCCTACTCCACATGTTCCATGTTTGTCTCCTGTTCCCTGCAGTGACACTTCTCAGCAAAGTAGGTGTACATACTCTGTTTCAGACACTTCTTTTCTGGAAACCTAGGCTTGAGAGGGCAGGGTAGGGCTAGGCTAATTCCTGACTCCATTTTGTGCTGTGGGGCAGGGCAGAGCAGGGCGGAGCTATCCTCCATTTTGTGTAACTGGACCCTAGCCCTCACCCAACCAATCAGGGTCAGCCAAAGCAGTGACATCACCACCCTTATAAAACCCCTTGACCTGTCGAAGTTCGGCCCCTCTTCTGCCATGCTCTAGGCGTGAGTGGGACAGAGCCCATGCTAGCATGGAAGAGGCTTTTTTGTTTATTGCATCGGACTCAGCTCCCTGGTGGTCCTTGGGGATCACGAAGGCTGGGCGTAACAGGCCAACCCTATTGTTATTTCTATTTTACAGATGCTAAGTGATGACTTGTCCGTGGTGACACAACGATGCACGCTGACTCACCCTCTGCCTGTCTGATGCCAAAGGCTATGCCGCAGCCCTCCCTCCCCCAGTGCTGCCCAATAGAACTCTCTGTGATGATGGAAATAGGTTGCTACCTGTACTGTTCAATGCAGTGTCCAGTAGCTTCATATGGCTATTGAGACGGGAAATGTGGTTCCTCCAACTCAGGAACTGAATTTGTATTTAATTTTAATTAATTTTAAATTAAATAGCCACACACAGCTAGCGACTTTCATATTGGATGGTCTCTGATTATCCAAACCAAACACTTGGTTCAATTGCTTTCTAGGAAAGATGTAGGGTAAGCTCTGAGGCCCCACTGATTACATATTCATTAAACAATCTGCAAGCATAGTAACTAAAACCAATAAAGGTGCACTTGATTATTCTCGCTGAGACCTAATTGCAAAAAATAAAAGCCTCATGCCAGACACTGGAAATTTATTCAACAATTAAGCAGAAATTAGGAGCCAGGCGCTGCGCTAAGCAGTGGAGAGACAATGGTAAATGAGGCAGATGTGATCCTTGCCCTTCTCTTGGATAAAATCAAAGCCCGATATTACAGGAATATTACCTCCCTTTGTCTTCCTTTATCTCCAAACAATTCACCTGTATAGGACATCATTTTTCTCACCCACTTCCCTGACCTTCGATAGTGTCATTGTTATCTTACGGATCCATCTTCTGAAACACAGGTAGGGAAAGGTGTGCGGGCCCTGGAGTCAGACGTATCTGGATTTGATCCAGTTCTCCTTTTAAAGGCCCGATCTATCTTATGCAGTTACTTTGCTCTCTGGGACTTCGTTTTTCTCATCTGTGAAATGGGCTTGTGAGGATTGAATGAAGTCATGTATATCCTGGCGTCAGAAAGCCCCACAAACATGTGAGCGCTCTTCTCCTCATTCTGAACTCTAGGTATCTCCTGCCCTGGCTCTCCATTAGCTTTTATAAGAACTTGGCACAAAGCAATCAATGACATCGCAGGAGGAGCCACTCTTGGAGGCTCAAGATAATATTGGAAAGAACTTACAAAAGAAGAGAAACTTAGAGGCGTGGTAATCACATAGCTTTTCAAAGGGAGGAGAAAGTTGCAGGCCCATAATCACATAGTCCTGCCACATTCACCATAGAAACAGGTTTGGATTATTAACCATAGCGTATAAATAGCAGGTACTAAAAAACAAATGATATTGGAGCTATGCTCCTTTTTTTAAAAAAAATACTTTATTGATTTTTTTTTTACAAAAGAAGGGAGAGGGATAGAGCGTTAGAAACATCGATGGTATAGAAGCATCGATCAGCTGCCTCCTGCACACCCCCTACTGGAAATGTGCCCGAAACCAAGGTACATGCCCTTGACCGGAATCAGACCCAGGACCCTTCAGTCAGCAGGCTGATGCTCTGTCCACTGAGCCAAACCGGTTAGGGCTATGCTCCTTTTATTACTCTAGGAAATTTAAAACTGCTCGTTGTACATGCATGGTGCTCCTATTGCATGCTTTTTGAGTACCCACTGTGTGTTCATCACCGTGCTGGCCCTGGTGATCAATGCAACCTGGCCTGTGTCCTCCAGGCTGAGTGTTGGAGTACCACATACAGTACATGTCACAGGTAACATGTGACAAGTGTCAAACTGTTAGTACAGCTGCCCTGTCCTGGACTGCTTATGGCCTGGATGGAAGCAATGATGTGAAGATATGCCAGCCAGGCTTAGATGACACGCCAACTGGTCAGGCCATGGAGTTGGGCTAGAGCCTGAGTGATATTAATAGGAAACTGCAGGCTCTTGTTTGAAGCCAGGTGGGATTTAGGTGCAGCTCAACTAAACCCAGTTGTTTTGTTGTTGTTGTTATTTTTTAAATGGTAATTGTCTTCTGTACTTCCTTTTATGATAAGGTGACCAGACATCCTGCTTTTGGCGGGACAGTCCCGATTTTTAACAATCTGTCCCGCGTCCCGCAGCGTTTTAAAAAAGTCCCGATTTTTTGGAAAGATTCTAAGATTTTATTATCATTACAGCCTTTGTATCAGGATACACAGCGATGATAACAGATTTCTTTTTAAAGCTCAGTATTAAATATTAAATATCTCTCCCCATTATAATATTACATTATTCTGCCAAGAAAAAAGAAATTAAAATGCAAGTTATCCGAAGCCTGGACACACTTCCGTGGTTAGCAGGCTGCCTCAGCGTTGGGGACTTCTTCCTGCTGTCAGCAGACCCAGGCCCCAGAAAGACCAGACAGGCTACAACCCTTTCTGAAAAGCGTGCTACAAAAACCGGTGGCCTGTTCTCAGCCAGGTTACACAGGATGGGGGTAAGGGAGGGGCATTTTCTTCCAGAAATAGAATTTCTGAAGAGTCCCAGGCCATCATTTTTTCCCCAAAAAATGGTTGGAGGAGGGACAAAAAATCTCAACATGAGGTTCAAAGCATCTGTGCCAATGGGACGGAATTGCCTTGCTGAGGCGGCTGCTGAGAGGGGCATGGCCAGGCGGCTCACCCCTCCTCGGGGAGGGACACAGAAGCTTATCCCTCCGCCCTGAGGTGGGAGGTGGGCTGAAGCTGGCTGGCACTGAATTCTCTAAGAGGTTCCCTTTACAAACAAACAACCCAGGCCTTCCTTTCACTTCCGCAGAGACGTCATTTTGGAAAGCCCTTGGGACGTTCCCCTCCAGCCTTTTGGAGAGGCTCAGAGAAGAGAGTCAGCAGGACAGCCGCCCTCCGGACCCTCCGCGGAATCCCTGAAGGTCGGAGACCCCGTAGAAGTGGACAGATTCTGCTGCCACCACCAGGACGTTGAAAAATCTGATGCGACTGGAATCATATGTCAAACTTTCCGGGAAAGAGGCACTCAGGAATTCGAGCAGCAGAGAGGCCAGCTCGGGTGATGTCCATCACAGCCATGAGGGAGAAACAGTCCATCTGGCCCACAGCGGTGGCCTCCACAAGGCCCTTGTGGATCCTAAAGGGCACAGTGGGCACATCGCCGCCCAGGCCCAGGCCCAGGCCCAGGCCCACCCCTGCTCTTGTCTGCCAGCCTGTAGGAGTAGCAAACCGGTCCCACTGTGCCACAGTGATGGCGGAAATGCCCAGGACACAGATGATGGCGAGGTAGATGAGCCATGCTGTGGGGATCGGCAGAAGGAGTAATAGAGCCAGGGGACAAAGCTCCCCATAATCAGTAGAGCAATCCCGGAATAATCCAGTGTGGAAAAAGTCCCAGAGACTTTCTCTGAGTGACAGTAGATGGTGTGAAAGAGCCAGGAGAAGCTGAGACAGAGCACCACGCCCAGGAAGAACACCCCCAAACACCACCTTCTCCTGCAGGGGGGGCGGGAAGCACATGTTTGTTCTCGGCATGGTCAAGATTTCCAGAAACAGCACAAAAACCAAGCAGATGGGCCCGGATATTGTTGGTTTCTGTGTGGAGGCGGAAGATGCTCCTGAAGCAGGCCCGGAAGGAGGGCATGGGCGGCCTGTGGCCATGAAGCAAGTAATGGCTGCCTTCAGCCAGTCAGGGAGCACATTGTGCAGGAAGACCCTCCAGCATCCCTCCCAGACCTTATACACGAACTCCTTCATCTTGTCCGTGGCATGGGGATATGCATCCCCAACTGGGGATGTGCCTGCAACTAAGGTACATGCCCTTGACCGGAATCGAACCTGGGACCCTTCGATCTGCAGGCCAATGCTCTATCCACTGAGCCAAAATGCTAGGGCTAAACCCAGTTTTGATGGCTCCAAGGATGGAGGCTGGGACAAGTGCACATGACTAGCTCAGGCCTCAGCATCTAGGCATGGAATTCTGGCAGCAGCATCTTGAGCTACTCAGCAGTAGCCTCAGGCACAACCACTAACTTCCCTCAGATGAAAGAATTGGTTGTGCTGTAATACTAATTTTGTTTTGTTTTGTTTTTTTAATCCTCACCTTAGGATATTTTTCCATTGATTTTAGAGAGAGGAAGAGAGAAAGACAGAGAGAAACATCAATGTGAGAGTAACACCATCAATTGGTTGCCTCCTGCACACACCATGACCAGGGCACAGGCTGGGGAGGAGTCTGCAACTGAGATACATGCCCTTGAGAATCATTCTTGGGGGCATGGTCTCATATGAGAGTGGGGTCAGAGACACCACTGGTAGCATCTTTGAGTGTCTACTGAAGGGAGAGGGCCCTAAGGACTGGGGGGATCCGGAAAGGCCTCCCAAAGGTGGAGCATGAGGATCTGGACAGGTGTTCACACTGTGGCCTGTGTGGTCTGCAGTGCACAACCCATATGGCTGTATATGGCCTCCCTGTGGATAGGCTAGCAGGAAGGGACTAAGTACTCCAGGAAGTAAAACGATGTTAAAGATCCAGCCACTTTCGTATGATTCACATTCATTCATTACCACTTTAATTCAAGGAATATTCTATAACTCACAGGCATGTTCACCTCATTATTATTTCAACTCCCTTGATTTCTCTGGAGGATTGCTTTGGGGCAAGTATTATTGCCTTCAGAGCAACCTCGGTAGAATACATTAAAAGTAGCAACCTGGATTCCGAGAGTGAATTATTGCCAGAGATGAAGGGGAGCCTCCCATCCTTGGGCTCGCGCTCCTCTCAAGTCCTGCTTTAAATTCTACCACTTACATTTTAAAAACGCAACTTGATTTTTTTCAAGGGTAATGAAAGAAAAGTGAGGGGGCCATGAGAGCACTCCACTAAACAAGGGCCAACACTGGAATGAAATTTTAGAAATCATTTATCCTTGCGTGGTGACAAACTGAAGTTGCTATAAATGCCAAGAGAAAACAATACAGAGAAAATGGATGGGGTTACCGGAACATGTTCATAAATTTATGCAGTAAATGTGCTGTGTGCTCTACAATCGGCAATCGGCTGATATAAGACAATATTAAGGTGCTGCAAAGTCTAAGTTAATATAACACTTCTCCATTATACTATTTAGATTTATTGCCTGCATTTTTATGGGTTCTAAACGGCTTTTCCTTGACATTAAATATTTAGCAGTTAAGTTAATTCGTCACTTTAATCTCGAATTGTTTTTATAATGAATTTAAAATAGTTATCTAGTTGAAGAGGGGAAGGAAATATGATATGCTTATATCCTGGATTTGTGGACAGGTTTTGGGGATGGGGAAGCCAGATTGGAGAATTACAGTTTTTTAAAAATCTCTTGTAATGATGAAATGATGTGTTTCAGAGCTTTTATTGGAGGTCTTATCTCATGGGAAAATGACAAGGTCCTCACTATCATCATTGTCCATTCCTATTAGAAACAGGTCACTAGACATTGGGCCTTGCTTACTGTGTATGAGAGAAATGAAGGCACCAAAAGCAAGTTTCACATGGTTGGCTAATAATCATTGGTGCTGGACCATGCAGAGGAGGTTGACTAAAGTATAGGTTCCATCTTTCTATATGTTTGAAATCTCCAAATTGAAAAGAAAAAGAGACTCAAGAAAGAAACATGGCGCAGCTGGCGTGGCTCAGTGGTTGAGCATGAACCAGGAGGTCACAGTTGCATTCCCAGTCAGGGCACATGCCTGGGTTGCAGGCTCCATCCCCAGCAGCGGGCAATCAGGAGGTAGCCAATCAATGATTCTCTCTCATCATTGATGTTTCTATCTCTCTCTCTCTCCCTCTCTGAAATCAATAAAAATAAGTTTGTTTGTTTGTTTTTTTACAAAGGAAGAAACATGAAACAAAAATGTAAAACAGCACATTTTACCCCAATGACAGGATATGAGTTTGAGCCTCACTTCCTCCCTCTCAGGTTAATCTTCCCCTTCACCTGAAGTTTCCAGAGCTCTTCCTCAAAGCTCTTCTGAGTCCCGTTTCAGCACTGTCACTGCAAACATAGGATTGAATCTCTTTGAAGATTTCTGTTAGGGATTTGCCAGAGAAATAATAACCACCACAATAGGAAAGAACAATCATTGCCATGTTTTGAGCTCTTTCTGAGCATGTAAGTACTCTGGAAATCCTCTGAAGGAGGGTACTAGCACTGTTTTACAGATAGAGCAACTGAGGCTTAGAGAGCTCATTGTGTCCAAAATCACAAGAAGGCAGAGCTAGTATTAAAACACAGGCCCATTACCCCAGAAGCACCAGCTTAACTCCTACGTTGAAGCTGATCTAAACTATAATCTGGAGAAGGGGTCAACGGAAGCCCTCCAGGTTGATCATCAGGGTCAACTCTACCTCTCACTGGGTTTGGAATCATCATCCCATCCAGTGTCCTAAAGCAACAGCGTAATTTCAGGCTGCCATTCTCCCCAATATGCACAAAGGACTTTTGAGATGGAAGAACGGGGGAAGGGGGGGGGGAGGCAGTAGGGTACAGATGACATCAAGGATGTGGTTTTTCTTAAAAAGGTTTAATCTGGACAGTGCCATAACAATTGGAGTTTGTTCAGAGGCATGCTGGGTTTTCAGCTGCAAAGACAAGATGAAAGGGTAGAAACCAAAATAAGTTTAGCTGGGGTTGAGTTATTAATTTTTCTGTCTGGGTGGGTAGCCAGTGGTCTTAGTCCCAATGACAAAGAAAGGAAGAAAGAGAGGGAGGGAGGGAGGGAGGGAGGAGGATGGGAGGAAGAAAGTCAATCACCATGTCCAAAGGGCTATAGCAAATTCAGGCTTATTCTGAGATGGCATAAATATATGAGGGTCCAGCCACTGGGTGAGGCATGACAGCAGAAGTTTCTATGATGCTGAGATGTTTGAAAGTGGAAAAACAGCGTTCTCAAGGTTCAAGAAATCCATCCTTGTCAGAGTTCAACACTAACTAGATAGAAGATTTTCACAAGTGCCAGAGTATCAAGGCATTGATTGAAAAGTCAGAGGTTCAGCTCAGCCAGGGTGGCTCAGTGGTTGAACATCAACCCATGCACCAAAAGGTCACTGGTTCGATTCCCAGTCAGGGCACATGTCAGTTTGGAAAACTGCAGAGTTTTCAGAAATCTCTTGTAATGATGAAATGATGTGTTTCAAAGCTTTCGCTGGATGTCTTGTTCTGTGGGAGAATGACACGGTCCTCACTATCATCACTGTCCCTTCCTGTTAGAAAGAGGGCAATAGACATTGGCCCTTGCTTACTGTGTACGAGAGAAATGAAGGCATGGAAAGCAAGTTTCACATGGTTGGCAAATAATCATTGGTGCTGACCATGCATAGGAGTTTGGAATCATCACCCCATCATCCCTTGCTAGCTCAATCCCCAGTGGGAGGCATGCTGTAGGCAATCAATTGATGTTGATGTTTCTCTCTCACTGATGTTTCTACCTCTCTCTCTCCCTTTTACTTACTCTAAAACCTAAAATTTATATATATATATATATATATATATATATATATATATATATATATTTAAAAAATAGGAAGAGTCATAGGTTTAGAGCAGGGCCCTTGCCCCAGCAGAAACCCTCAAGTTCATATTAAAAAAAAAATCAAGGTAATTTGGGCTTCAGACTGGACTCTGATTAAACTTTCTACTTTACCCTAAACCTGTGCCATATAACATTATGGTTGGCATAATGGTCCCAGAAAATAGCACTGGAAAGTCCACTGTGATTTCCTGAAGGGAAAGGCCCATATATGAATTAGCCTTTTTGTATCTGCAGTTTCTAATGCAATGGCAGTCCAGAGTGGGTCCACAAAAATATCTGTCTAAAGAATGAATGGGAAGGTTCTATACAGGGATATGATATAGGAACTTACTTTCTGAAGTCAAAATAATCCAAGCAGACAAGGCCTTATACTAGGCTCAGATCCAGTAGAGTGCTCAACTCTCTAATTATTCACCACTTGACTTAATATGCACCTTCTTCAACCGTAACCAATCCACTTATGCTCTGTGAGACCAGAATTTACTTCCAGTCCCCAGGCCTCCTCATGCAGACCAAGCTTCAAATGCTGGGGTGTAGACCTGGGAAATGATATCTACACCCTCGGGATGGTAAGACTTTCTCTCTGTGGATCTGATTCTCATTTTTAGGGTCACCTCATTTCATGAGCACCTATTACATTGCTAGGAAATCCAGGCTCCAAATACTGAGTAGAGGGCCCTCAGAGCAACTCACACAGGAACCACGAATTGCCCTAACTTTGACAGTCACTAGGGGAGCTACTCCAGCATGGTTCAACTCCCACTACATAATTGAAATCTTGTTGAGTTTGCCCATTGTTGCTTACTGAACTCAGGGCACCTCTGGGTTAAACATATTTGAATTCTGCAAGCACAGGTTCCTTGGAGACAACGAGGACGTCTTACTCTGAATCAGGTCCTTCCCTTGTAGAATCGACAGTGGAACCTGTGTCTGGCTCCCTGTGGCTAGCGGACATGTCCTCTGTTTCAGAGTGAGGGGCTGTGCAGCCACCAGCAACAAGATTTAAACTTCTGGCTCTCAGCTTATGTCTTGCATCTTCCAGAGCTTTTCTCTCTGTGGATCTGATTCTCATGAGTGTAACAAGCTTCCTGCCAAAGCATTGCCTAGGGGGCGCTGTGGGCCCTGGAGACAGTGGGACTGCCCGGCTCTCCTTCTTCATCTAATTTCTATTTTTCTGCTGGAATTATCAGTGTTTGTCCTAAGATCCCTATGCTGGATGCCCTGATATACTACCCAGATGCCCCAGTAGAGGTGTTTTTCTAGTTAACTGTGCCTCTTTGCCCTGCTCAGCCCAATCAGCCCAGGACCGGACTGTGTATATTAGCTAGGAAGCCCACATGGAAGGAGAAACCCCAGATCCCTATCCTCAAATGCTGACTCCTCTCTTGATTTTCATAAGACTGCAAGAAAAGACACTTGTCCTTATCCGCTCTTAGGATCTTTATCTACTAGTACTAAGGAGAAATGAGGATATCAAGTTGACTTACGTGGCAGGGGAGAAACATATCTGTTAGATTATCAAATTCTCGGGAATACGGAGCACGAAAGAAATGCAAAGCAACGGGCATGAGACATGTTGCTTCATGCAAATTCCAAACACAGCAATGGCGGGAAAATCTTTTACATGGCGGACCTGTCACTGTGGGTTTAATGCTTACCTTTGATCTGTGCCTCTCTTTTAAAATGTGAGTCTTTCTGCCTGCCAGTGTTTAAAACAAGAAGGGGGACCTTAAGAAATTGATTCCAGAGTGTAAAAGTTTCAATTAAAAAAAAATCCTTTCTACAAATAACAGAATTTCAGAACTACTGCTTATAATGACCTTGGAGAAGGAAGAGCCATTAGTGGCACAGGGGTGAACTGTGAGGGATGGACTGGCAAAGCAAAGGACCCCAGGGAACTGGACTGTTTTGAGCTAAAGCTGGCCTAGGGAATGGTTGTTTCTGGATGCCTTCGCCAGCCCCACTGTCACAGAAAACTAGGTACTCATGTCCCATATCTGTAAAATGGAATTGGTTTTACTTGGTGCTTCTCTCTCAGCTGTTGTGAAAATAAATGGATTCAAACAGAATAGATCTTTTCATAGCATTTCACCTAGCCTGAACCAAGAAGTGATGAGCGGTGAATTCCAGATGTTGACGCTCCCCTATTGCTATCATTTCTCTCTGCGCCTGCCTCCTTTTTGACAGCCCGGGGTATGGATGGCAACCTGAAATGGCTCACTGCTCCCTCTGCCTCTCCCCCCTCCTTATCTCCCTCTCCGTTTCCCTGTTTATTTCTCCTTTTGATGAAAACCGTTTTCTATCAGGGTGAGATTCTTTGCATATATTTAAAAGCAACAGGATTTTTCTCCCCAGATACTGCACAAGTAGCAAACACAATAAAAAAAAGTCAACTGCTTGGAAATATGAAAAGCGTGTTTTTTTTTTTCCAATGGTCCCAGGAAGGCAAGACACATATAATGTGAATGGGTTTCTCATCTGCCACCAAAACATAGTCTTTTTAAAAAAAAGTTTTTATTGATTTCAGAGAGAGGAAGGGAGAGGGAGAAATAGAAACATCAATGAGGAGAGAGAATCATCAATCAGCTGCCTCCTGCACACCCCACTGGGGATCAAGCCCACAACCTAGGCATGTGTCTTGACCAGGAATTGAACCAGGACCTCCTGGTTCATAGGTTCAGGACTGCCCCATGGCTTTCTTATTATTATTCATTTTTAATTTCAAAGAAAAATCCTGGTCAAAGGTTTATCTGCTTGTGTCAGAGACAGGAACCTTCCTATAGGTTTTTCATGGATGTCTGCATTTTCTTAGTGCTTGGAAGTTGCACTGATCAATAACAAGGTAGGGAGATGACAAGATATGAAATGGGTAACAAGACACATTCTGGGGCCAAGAAAACCCATCTTCTGCATAGGAGCAAACTCCCCCTGCGGAGAAATGCTGATGCGTACAGATCGAGCTCGAGGCAAGCTGCTGGCAGGAGACTGACTCTCTGCAAGTCTTCTGTGTTATAGAGGAAATGAGAAGGGGCCTTTGACAGAATAGTAATAATAATGTCTTATTTATATGGCACTTTGCTCTTTTGTGAGGCTCAAAAGATATTTAATCCTCATCGCAAATGTATGAGTTAGGACTATTTTTCTAGTCTTAAAAGATAAATAGCTCGCCAGGGCCCGTCAGGGACTTGATGGTTCATTTTATGTCAACTTGACTGGATCACAGGCTTCAGACACTTGGCTCAACGTTCTTTCTGGGTGTGTCTGTGAGCATATTTCCAGATGAGTTTGGCATTTGAATTGATGGACTTGGTAAAGCAGTTTGCCCTCCCAAATGTGGGTGGGCATCATCCAATTCATCGAGGACTTGCTTAGAAGAAAAAGGCAGGGGAAGGAAGACTAGCCCTTCCTGCCTGACTGTGGAGCTGGGACATCCATCTTCTCTGGCTTTCAGTACTCCGGTTCTCAAACCTTCCTACTCAGATGGAATTACATCACTTGCTTTCCTGGGTGTCCAGCATGCTGACAGCAGATTGTGCAGCTTCTCAGTCTCCATAATTGGAAGAGCCAATCCTTATATTAAACCCTTGTGTGTGTGTGTGTGTGTGTGTGTGTGTGTGTGTGTGTGTGAGTCCTGTTGGTTCTGTTTATATGGAGAACCCTAATACAGGGAATCAAGGCTTTGAACTCCCAGAACCCATTCATTCTAGCACATGCTCCCTGAGGGGAGCCAACCAGGGGATCTGAGGAGCCAGCAGCAGGAGCCGTCAGGCTAACAGAATGTATCATAGCCAGGGGCCACAGCTTGCTCTTATTCCTACCAAGCTGGATGGACATCTCTGCAACAGATGCTCGTGGTACCTGGTGCCACATGTCCTTGATCCACTTGACTCCAGCATGGCGGTGGTGGACAGCTCCCTAGTGGGGCAGCAGCCTACTTCCAGAGGGGCCCAGGACTCTCTCCCCAGCTTCTGAAGGGGTTCAGCAGCCACCAACAGGTGCAACCTTGACACATAGAGGGGATGATGGCAGCTTACCCAACAAAGGATCAGAGAGTAAACGACCCTGCTTCCCTGCCCCACAGTGGGTGGAGCAATTTTGAGGGGCGTTCTACCTGTTCTTCACAGGTTCCCAGAAGGACTGAGCCTCAGCTGCCCTTAGCAGTAACCCATCATCAACACACCTTCTATTGGCTGTCCTTCCTTCCCTGCTTCCCTCTCTGCCTTCTCTCAGTCCTGTTTCCTGAGATCAGCTCCCAGAGAAACTCTTTATATTAAGTTCTTGTCGTAGGCTCTACTATCACGGAAACCCATACCCAAGTCAGCCCCCTTCCCTAATCCACCCCCCTGCATCTCTCCAGAGGTGATGCCTTCTTACTTTTCTTATTAATCACCAGCAGCCAGCCCAGCCTCCCCTTTCTTTGAAACACTCCCTCATTGCAAAGTCAGCTCTTTGTAACAGCGGTAACACTTGCTAAGGACTGATCCAATACCTTGGCTGTCCTGGAGTCCTCAAGGCAAGGAGCTATTGCTGCACTTACACCCTCTGTCACTTGCACGTTGTGAAGTAGCTTCCTCCAACTCACTGGTGTCCCCTAACATCATGGATGGCTAACATTTGCCTTAAAATGCTAGATAATACCTATGTTAGGTTTTGCAGGCCTGAAGGTCTCTATCGCAATGACTTGACTTAGTGTGATGAGAAAGCAGCTGCAGACAATATATAAATATAGGAGCAGGGCTGTTCCAATAAAACTTTACTTAAGGATGCTGAAATTTGTATTTCATGCCATTTCCACAGGTCAGAAAATATTATTAAAAAGAAGGGAAAACGATTCTTAGCCCTCAGGCTGCGCGAAAAATAAGCGGGTGCAGAGTTAGCGGACCCTACCCTGGGTCCTACCCTCATGGGAGGAGGGACGGACTTGTTCAGGCCTTTCCTCTGTGTTCTGCTCCAAGCACTTACTGGGTGACTAAATAAGCAGGACAAATGCCAGTCCCTACACTGCTTTCTATAAAACATTCACTTACTTAACCTCATGTCCTATCTGCCAATGAAGCCTCCCCAAAGGCAGTTGCTCCCCCAATTCAATGCCCTGCAGGCTGTTCGGATGCTTTCCTCAGCACCTGAAGTTCTTAAGAAGCATTGACAACACAGGGGTTTGTGTTAACTGCCACCTGCAGAAAACCCCCTTTTCCAGCCGTGCTTCCAAAAATTACCTTGGCGCAGTAAACCTTGGCGCAGTAAATGAGTGAATTTCGGGTTGAAAACAGGAACCCAGGTAACAGGTGTTTCTGCTGATCTCGCCAGAAGAGGAAAATCCCAACCAAGCCAAAAGCTTTGTTATTGAAATGACATGCGCCCCGGAGGAAAATAATTATTGCAATCCGATCAAGCAGTACACCGGCCTGGTATTCTGCAAGCCCCAAGTAGGATCCTCAGACGACTTCCCATTGACCTACCTCATCCTCGGTTAGGATAACCATCTGCAGACTTAGCTTACAGGATTTATCACCTCCTGGTTCTGTTGCTAGAACAAGTGCCCACCATGGATTTCCTAAGAAAATGTATCATCCCCACTTCCCCTCTGACTGTTGGAAACAGTTCCCACCAGAGATAGATAGGAAGTTCTGAAACCGCTCGGTCCTCGGGTTCAGTACTCATTGGATTCTTGGAGATGGTGCAGGCTGCCAGAGGAAGTGGTGAAGTGGGGAAAACTGTTTACCTTCAAGATGCCGGAGCTGCACCTGCAGTTTCAGGTAGGGACTTCGGGCTGATTCCAGGCAAAGGTGTGATGTGGGTGCCTGCCCAGGCTTCTGATCACCCCATGTGTGTCTTCCTCTAATTGACATGTCTCCATGTAAACCTGCTCCCAAAGCCAGATCCCAGGTGTTTGCTGCCCTCGTGTCTATCAGAAGCTGAGTTCAGAAAGACTATCTGATGAACTTCACGCTGAAATCTTGGGTTCTCAGGAAGAATGCTTTATCACTAATGTTTTGTCGTCTGTCCCTTTCTGCTGGAATATAAGCTCCGGGAGGTCAGTGCAAAGTCTCCTTGGCTTCATAGGTGCTCGGTAAATCTCTTTCGAATAAGTTAACGAATGAGTAGTGTGTTGTTGGGCCCACAAATGCTGTCTTACTGACCCCCAGAAAAGAGAGTGGGAGTGAGACAGGACAGATATACCTGCTGCTTCAGCAAAGGTCTGAGACTCCTAGGCCTACATATAAGCAAATGATTATGCGTGTACATTTGTAAGCAATTAATTTAATACCTGTAAAGTGGTTAGAACAGGCCTGGCTCACAGAAAAGAGTGCAGGGGTTTGTTCAGCAAGCAAACAAGCGTAAAGAAAACAAATAAAAAGCCGGCACACCTTTCCGTGTTGCTGAGACAAATAAGAAGAGAGCCTGTCCTAACACCCACCCCCTCTTCACCTTCCACCCCATTTGCTTCCTCCCTTTCATTCACACCAATTTACCGCCCTCCTGCCCCTTTAATTTAGGGCTATTGCTACTCTGATTCTTACCAGGTTTTATTGGGCTGGGGCCGCAGAGGTGGGAATACTCTTACGATCTGGGGGGAGGGGGAGGTCATTTTGGGATTGACTTCCTTTCCTGAGATGATGGTTGTTGACGATGATGAAGATGCAAAGGTTTTGATCGTGAACAGGGCGAAGGCAGTGGCTGAATGCCACGTAGTTGCCGTGGGCTCTTCACTTTATGAAGAAGCTCTTTTTCTCATTAACTACCCTGCTCCGCCCTAAGAAAGAGTTATCATTTTTATCTCACAGACTTGGAGAGATTAGCTAGGTTCCCCAAGGTCAAGCAGGGTATAACTGCCAAAGCGGAGATTCAAACTCAGGTCAGTCTCTGTTTGTATATACTCTGCATTGAGGCACCGTGCTAAAGGCCATGCTTAGAGTATCTCTAATTCTTGCCACAATACTACCAGGAAGGCATTAGTGTCCCTTTTTTATAGTTGTGACAAATGAGGCTCAGAGGAGCTAAGTGCCTTGTGCAAGGTTACAGCTAAAAGCGAGGCAGCCCGTATTGGAACTGAGAACGCTCATGTTCTAACAATATTCTTGTGTTGTTTGTCCTAGCATCGTGGATCATTTTTATGTTCCTTTGAATTTTAAAAATATTTTCACATTTTTAATAATCAGCATATGTTATTTTTATGTTTACCTTTTTAGAGTTTTTTAATACAACAGTAATACATGCTTATTGTGCAAAATTTAATACTGTAGAAGTAGTATTATTTCTATAATGAAGAGAAAAGGTCATAAAAATGATGTTACTGCTTGTTTTTTTTTTGTTTACTAATGACTTTATTTTTGTTATCACTGGCAATTCTTACAGAGAGAAAGAGGGCTGTGGCAATACCCACATATTTCAAATAAAGACCCAGGTAAAGAGTGACAGTGCTATTTACCAATAGTTTATGTGGAAAGGTTCAGCACATCTGTTATCTTCTACTTCTGCCTGGTCTGCCATCAATGGGGCAGGTAGGGTGGGTTCAAGAGTGCCAGCGGGAGACAAATTTATCTTGTTCTCTTGAAAAAGCATTGTGGGTTACAGGCTGTTGGGGGTACAGGGTATCAGGTTGTAGATAAAGCATGTAAGGAGTATTGGTAGCAGTCAGGGTCCTACAGGCCTGAGAGCATCACTTGGATCAGGCTCGGATACCAAATGCCCATTTAAGTGGGGAAATTGGGACAATTTTAATGGAGGGTATGGGTAGGGTTAAGAGAAACCAGTGAGTGATAGTAAAATGTCTGGACAGCAGCAGCACCAACAGTTACCAGCCTCGGCCTGAAGGAGGGAGTAGTTAGGCAGACTTTGAGACAGAGCGGTCAGGAGGCTCACCCAGACAGAGGTCTGGTCTGAGATTGCACAACACAGTCACTGCCAGCCCATAGCGGGCACCAGTGAAATAAACACCCCACATTCTTTCTCCTTCTATTTTCTGATCTCCCACCAGTGCCTTCCACTTTCAGAACCTACCAGAGGCAGAGGGCAAGGGGCGCCAGTTGGTGAAATTCATGGTAGTCAACTTCTAGAGGCACAAAGGGTGGTGAGTGGCTATGGAGGGGCCAACAGAATTGCCAGCATTGCCCCACCGTCCTTGCCAAAGGTCAAAGATGGCAAAGCAGAGGGGCTTAAGGATTCCAGAATGCAGGTCTATGAGAGAAAGGGACCGGGATGGTAGCCCTGATGACCACAGAACCTGCCCCCCTCCCTTTAAAATAGGCTATATTTTAGAACAGCTGTGAACTTACAGAAAAAATGAAAAGACAATCCAGAGTTCCCATATACCCTGCACCCTGCTTCCCCCATTATTCACATCTTAAATTAGTATGGCACATCTGTTACGGTTAACGAACCAATAGTGATATATTTCTATTAATTAAAGTGCATCGTTTTTTTTCCAGATTTTTAAGTGTTTCTCTGTCTTCTCTTTGGTTCCAGATTGCCACCTAGCATATATAACACTGCATTCAGTCCTCATTTTCTGAGGCTCGTGTTAGCCGTGGCAATTTCTCAGACTTACTTTGTTTTTGATGTTCTGGACAGTTTTGAAGAGTACTGGTCAGGCATTTTGTAGAATGCTTCTCTATTAGGATTTTTCTATGTTTTTCTCATCATAAAACTGAGGTTAGGGGGTCTGGGGAAGAAAACCACAGGGGTAAAGTACTGTTATTATCGCAGCATGTCGAGAGTACATGCTATGAACATGATTTATGACTATTGATGTTGACCTTGATCATCTGGCCGAGGTAGCGCTCGTTAGCTTTCGGCACTATAAAGTTATTTCCCCCTTTCCATACCGTACTCCTCAGAGGAAATCACTATGTGTGAACCCTAATGAGTAGAGAAGTACGCTCACCATCCCTTAAAGTGAAGCATTTATATGAATTATTTAGGATTCTTCTGCATGGGGGGTTTTCCCTTTTCTCTCCATTTGTTATTTTATTCACTCATTTATTATATCAGTATGGATTCCTGGATATTTATTTTCTACTTTAGGGTATAATTCGACGCCATTTTATCTATCTTGTTGCTCAAATTGTCCCAGCCCTTGGGAGCTATTTTGCGTGGCTCCCATGCTCCTCGGACACATCCCCATCAATGTGTTTTGTTTCTGCTGTGTTTTAATATGCATTTTCTTTTTAAAAATAATTTAAAATGTTTCAATAAAAGTTGACATACAATATTATATTAATTTCAGGTACACACCCTAGTGATTAGACATTATATAACTCACTAAGTGATCATCCCGATATATCTCATACCAATCTCACACCATACATAGTATGTTATTGACTTGTATTCCTTATGTTGTACTTTACATCCCCATGACTATTCTGTAACTATCAAATTGTTCTTCTTAATCTTTTCACTTTTTTCACCCATTCCCCCAACTCCCCTCCCATCAGGCAACCATCAAAATGTTCTCTGTAACTTTGAGTCTGTTTCTGTTCTGCTAGTTTTTTTTTTTTTAGATTCAGTTGTTGATAGATATGTATTTATTGCCATTTTATTGTTCATTTTCTTCTCCTTCTTTTCTTCCTTCTTTTTCCTTCCTTCCTTCCTTCCTTCCTTCTTCCTTCCTTCCTTCCTTCATTGCTTGTTTCCACTTTGCTTAGTTATTTTTCTGGAGTCTTGTTCTATTTGTTCATTTGGGACATGTTCCTTTGTCTCCTCATTTGGCAGCCTCCCTGTGCTTGTTTCTATGTATTAGGTAGAGCTGCTACATCTCCCAGGCTTGGTAGAGTGGCCTAATGTAGTAGGTGTCCTGCAGGGTCCAATGGCACAGCCTCCTTGTTCACCCAAGCTGGGCACTGCAGGTGCATCCCCCCAGTGTGGGCTATGTGCACCCTCCTGTTACCGCTGAGCCTTGCTTACTGATGGCACGTCAATCTTAGGGATTTACCTCCAGGTTAATAAGCTGCAAGGACTGACTGTGACCACCATGGAGGATCAGCTGTGCAGGGCCCCAAAGAGCAGAGCTTATTTCAGCAGGATTCTGGTGCCTGATGTGTCTTCTCCTTAAGGGTGTCACTTGTAGAGGTGAATGCGTGGTGCTTTGACATGATATGAAGCTGTCCACTGGTTGTGCTGGCTCTGCGGCTTCCTGGAGGGTGTAGGTCAGCTACCTCCTGTATTCTGCCTGGAGCCTCCCAGCATGAGCTACAAAGTGATCTGCAGATGGCTGCTACTTGTGCTAGGCTTGGAGATGCCTAGGAAAGGCCAAACTGCAATACAAGGCTGGCTACTGCCTGGGATCCCTTAGTGAGAGGTACAGGACATACCAAGGCCTAATATTACTGGTTTTAGAAATTTTAGAAAAGTCTGAGGCATGAGCCACGACGGACCATTCATATGGAAAACCCACTGGAAATAGGCTGGGTGGGGCCAACATTTGAGTGGGCTGGGAATCACCAGGGAAGGCGAACAGTGATAGCCAGGTTGATGGAGACTGAGAAATGGCATCCACCTGCCAGCTCGGGGGGAGGGGGGGATGGCTCAACATAGGAGCAATGGCCTCTGCCAGCACTTCTGTCTGGGAGAAAGCTGCTCCTCCATCCCTCAGACTAATGTCAGACAATTCAGTTTCTCCTCACATGTCCCTGGTATCCTTCTAGCTGAAGCTCAGAGAGAGTGAGTCCAAGTAAGTTGGTGTATGGGCCCTCAAAAGGAATTCCTGGGATTCCGTCTCACTCAGCCACAATCCCCACTGGTTTTTACTATCAGAAATTGTGGGAACTTCTCTTCCTGGCACTGGAATCCTGGGCTGGGGGGAGAGGGGGATTGGTGTGGAGCTGTGATTCCTTGCTCCTCATGGGGGTCACAGCTGAGATATCCCCCCCTAATATTTCTTCTCTATATGTGGATGTGGGTCCAGCCCATTCTGTACCTCCACCCACTCCTGCCAGACTCCATGTGGCTTCTTCCATGTATCTTTAAATGCAGGACTTCTGTTCAGCTAGATTTCAGGCAGTTCTGAATGATGGTTATTCTGTACTTTAGTTGTAATTATGATGTGGTTGTGGGAGGATGTGAGTACCGCATTTACCTATGCTGTCAGAGGCCTTAATGTGCATTTTCTTACTTTCTTGCACTACAAGATGCTCTAAGCTTATCTTGTGTATTTCTTACTAAAATAAAAATAACTTACTGTACCTACAGAACACTTATGATGCCAAATGGTGGGGTTTTCTCTCACATTAAGCAATTCTGACACTAAGTACTTGGATTTAGTGCAGACTCCACAGATTAAAAACTCAGTTGTATAAGATTGCCCCCAATTTGAGATGTCAACTGCAAGCAGTGGACCCCCAGGTCATCCACACTCTGTCTGACTTGGCTATAAATTAAAGATTCCCGTGACTCCCTCCTCAGGTTTGATTATTTGCTGTAATGGCTTGCAGAACTCAGAGCACAACCCTACTTACTATGACTGGTTTACTATTAAAAAGTACATTTGAGGAATGTCCAAATGGAAGAGATGCCTTGGGCAAGGAAGGTGCAAGGAGCATGGAGCTTCCATGCCCTCTCCAAGTAGGCCACCCTCCTAGCACCTTGACATGTTCACCAACCTAGAAGCTCTCCAAATTCTGTGTTTTTTATGAAGCTTCTATTACAAAGATGTGGTTGATGGCATCATTGGCCATCAATGCTTAACTCAATCTTCAGGCCCTCTTCCCTCTGTGGAGATGGGAGGTAGAACTGGAAGTTCCAACTCTCTAATCACATGGTTGGTTCTTCTACTAACTAAACCTCCTCAATCCCCCAAGAGTAACCTGGTTAGCAGAAATTTAGGCATGGTTGAAAGGGGCTTATTACGAATAACCAAAGATGTCTCTCTCGCCCTAACATGCCGGAAAGTCTAAGTGTTTTGGGAGTTTTATGCCAGGAACTGGAGACAGAGATCACATACATATTCCTTGTTATGTCATTCTTGCCCTACTCCTAGAATCTGCCTGTTGTTGTTGTTGTTGTTGTTGTTGTTGTTAATCTTCACCTAAGGATATTTTCCCATTAACTTTTAGAGAGAGTGGAAGGGAGAGAGAGAGAGACAGAGAGAGAAACATCATCGTGAGAGTCACATCAATTGGTTGCCTTCACACACACCCCAACCAGGGCTGGGAATTAAGCCTGCAACTGAGGTACATGCCAATCACTGGAATCAAACCCAGGACCCTTCTGTCTGCAGGCTGTTGCTCTTTCTACTGAGCCAAATCAACTAGGGCTAGACTGCTGTTTTTTCACAGAACCCTGGTTCTGTTGATTGAAGAATATTAGAAACCAATTTCTGGGTGTTCAGTATGCCTGTTGCTCCAGGGGCATTGATTGTTTAGGCCCTCTCAGCTAACAGGGAAATAAAGTCACATATATGTAATCATGCTAAACATGACTTAATATGAATGTCTCCAACTCTAATTTATTACCAGATGTACCACTGAAGGTTCCTCCTTTTGCTGACTTGTAAATTTCCACTTCAACAGTAAGAAGCCTGGCTCTACCCCTTGCCACTCCTTTATTTCATCATTCACTTCCAGTGTACACACATAGCAGTCTCAGAACGGTTATCCTATACCCCTGTGGTTCACACCTTTACTATAACACAGGGTTTATGTGTAGTGGCTTTTGTCTATAGCCTTACTGACTCCACTAATTTAGTTACTTAGATCAGCACCTTTCCCCCGCCCCCTTCAGTGAAATTGTTTCCTACATTTAGATTATGGTACCATAGTCTGCATTTTTCTCTGGGATCCCTCAATCCCCTAAATGATTTTTTAAATTACATACATTAAGGTTCACTCTGTGCAGTAGTTTTACAGGTTTTGACAAGTGCATAATGTCATGTACCTTTTGCAGTAGCATACGAGATAATCTTATTGCCTTAAAAATTCCCTGTGAGTCACCTGTTCATCTCTCCTCCTTCCTCCTCCCTCCCCAGAACCCCTGGGAACCATTTATCATTTTCCTGCCTTATAGTTTTGCCTTTTCTAGAATATTATATAATTGCAATTATACAATATGTGGCCTTTTAGACTGGCTCTTTTCGCTTAAGAGCTCACCGATTCCTTCATACATTTTGGTGGTTTGACAGCTCATTCTCTTTTTATTACTGAAGATTCATGCAAGAATAGGCCTTCCGTACCCTGGCTGCCGGCACACAGAGGGCTCACTCCAACAGCCTGTGCAGTGGTGGCGGCAGTGCAAAGCCCTGCCTGCTCCGGCGTCACTTCCTCCTTGCCCTCCTTCTCCAATGAGTTCCTCTGTGCAGTGCTGGCACTCCTGGGGAGATATGGAGGGGGAAAGATGGGGGGAGAGAGGCAGTAGGGGAGGCCTGGAGAGGTTGGGTGCGCTAGTGCAGTTCACTTTCCCATCATGAAAATGGGATTCAACTGGCCCCCTTCCTCATCCTCTTCTTCCTCTGCCCTCCACCTCCTGCCCACCCACCCACCCCCTTCTATACGCCCTTGCCCATCCCCTCTTGATTTGGGGAGATAGGGAGGAGAGAGATCTGATAATTTGGGTTACTGTGTAGGTGGCCTCTTTCATCTATTCAAAACAAAGCTGAGTTGCCTGCCACTGCCACCATGGCCACCACTGTTGCCCCTTGGCTGGCCGGGGCTCCCAGGACATGCTAACTGTGCACTAAGCGTGCTCCTGTGGGGCTGCTCCAACATTAGGGTTTTGTTTACCAGAGCAGTGAGGCAGGGATAGGGTAGAGGGAAATGCCAGACAGCAGGAGATATGGCCTCAGGCACCAGACAGAGGGTTGCCTCTGAGGCTGGGGTCTGGGCCACAGGGAGGCTGCAAGGATGATTGATAGGTGTGGAGCCAGGCAGGGAGGCCCTGAGGAGATGCATTGCCCAGAGGCCCAGAGCAGTTGGGGGCGGGGCTACTGCCATCTTTGTTGGGTTGATTTGCATACTCACTCCTGATTGGCTGTGGGCATCACAAAGCGATGGTCAATTAACATATTTATCTTTTATTCATAAGATAACTTTCCATAGTATGGATGCACCACATTTTGTCCATTCACCCACTGAGAGACATCTTGATTCCTTCCAGTTTTTGACAATTATGAATAAAGCTACTGTAAACCTTTATGAGCAGGCTTTTGTGTGAATATAACTTTTTCAAATCGATTGGGTAAATACCCAGGAGCACAATTCCTGCATCAGATGAAAAGACTGTGTATTTTTAGCTTTGCAAGAAACTGCCAACCTGTCTTCCGAAGTACCTGCACCGTTTTGCATTCCAACCAGGAAAGAGGAGTCCTGTTGCTCTACGCCTTCCCCTTTAATTTCAATCATGTCACTCACCAAGTGAAGAAAAGCGCCTAGCCAGTCTCTGCTGCTGCAGAAGGCAGGGCGTCTGCAAGCAGAGGTGGTGGCTGAGGCATAAGTCCTTAGAAATCACCGTTCTCATGACTCCAGGGACCCCCAAAGGGCACCCGGAGAAGCAATATTTCTGTAGTAGATAGGGAGGTGGTGATTCCCTGAATGAAACGGCATGTAGAGGACACCCAGAAGCCTAGGACATCTCACTACACTGTCAAACTGTGATTCTGTCATATCAAAAAGGAGCTTCACTCACCAGACACTCAAGATGCACATATGTTTCGTGGTCCCAAGGTTTCCCCATGTACACTGCAGTCAGGACCAGTCTACCAGCAGGATCCCTGAGCGTGAAAAGATGTGACACAGCAGAGAAAATGAAGAACTGGCCAGCTTGTCCATTTGATCACAAAGTTGCACTGAGCCTGTCCCCTGGGCCAGTCACTGTAGCATCCCAGAACTCCCAGCGCCACCAAGGAGAACAAACACCTCCACAAACTATCACGATTCAACGCAATGCACACAATAACAAAGGGACACGCATTGATTTTGGAGCTGATGAGACAAAACCGGAAAGTAAATGGGAACAAGTTAAGTGGCAATTTCAGCAACAGCCTCTGCATCCAAGGAACCCAGCCAGTCCACCCGAGGGGCCATAATTACTTTTTTCCAAGCTTATGCTAAATTACTGCAGCTAGCTTTTTGGAGATGTTTTGAAAGAGAGGATGAATATTCCCCCGTGTTTTTTTGGAGGCTATTGTGCCGGGAAAGATGGCAGGAGGTACAGGAAGAGAGCCCAGCGGTGGAGCAGCCCCGGGCAGGGAGAAGCAGAGGCATTTATTACAGGAGCAGCTGCACCCCGTGCTCGCCCCATTTCCAACGCTTCCCCGTCATTTGGAGAGGAGACAGCACACATTTTAAGGACCCATTGGAAGGCAAGCGATTGATGGGTCAACACGGCTGGCTGGGCTGGTGATTTTGTAATTACGAAGCAGATTTTTTAGACAGAATGGCTACCCCAACTGTGTAATTAAGAGGATCGTTAAGGAATGTTGCTGGGCTGTGCATCACCCTGGGGCGGGAGCTACCACATGGTTACAATAGAAAAAGGCAGTCGGGCTTCATCATAAGTTCATTGCTAATTAATTGAAACAAATATTTGCAATAACAGTTCCCGTGTATGATATAATTGCAACAGTTGGCCGAGAGAATCTGTAATAGAGGGGTCCGGTCAGGGGTGAAAACGGCAGAAAAACAGGTGTCAAGCCCCAGGATAGAGAAAAACCAAATGGGCAGTTAAGATGGATGGCCTCGGTGTAGTTTTGGTTGAATCTGGTTCTGTATCACTGGTCTGGACCTTATTGTATGCAGCATTTTGTAGAGTGGGCATAGATCAATTGGAGAAGTTCCAGAAACAAAGAACGATTTGAGTTGGAAAATAGCCCCAGTGGGGAAGGTGAGAGAAAAGAGATGATTTCGTCTAAGCTGTAAATCTGCATAATACATGAATGAAAACTTTCAAAACCATAAGGTTTTAATTTTTTTTTCCAGGATAGAAATTTGCCATTTCCATCTCTCCTCAGCACAAAGAAGAAATAGACCTCAACTGGAGGATGAGAAATTTGAACTAAGCACAAAATTGAATGTTATCACAGGAGGTGATAACAGATATTTGATCTAATTCCCTTGAAGCCTTAAGAACTACAGGAAGGTCACAAATCCCAACAGAAGCCCCCTCCCTCCATGCTCCGCACAGATTTTAATTTTTCTTCATATTACTCTGGACATCTTCTTTGTTAGAAATCATTAAGCGGCCTTTGCTAAATGAAAGCACTGCTTTGGGAAAAGATATAGAATGAATCAATAGCAAAGGACCCGATCTCATGCATTGGAACTGGGGTCAGTCTGCAGGTTACAACTGCAGCCACTTAAGGCTTTATGTGTGAGTTATCTATCTGTTGGAGGTTGCTTCTAATCTTACGATTCTAGACATTAATGGTTATTTGCCTTATATTTTTATTGCCCACCTCTAAAGGACCACATGCAGTATAATTACTAAAGGCTCTTTTCATCGGGAAATTTACACGTTTAATAACCTCTCCACAAGTGGCTGTGAATACCTCTGGCCTAGGACAATCAAAGCTCATCTGTGGGCTTGAAGGGTCCCCTCTGAGGACAGCATCCTAGGGCCTCAGTGATCAGACAGGGAATCTGCTATGTGGTCAACAAGTTCGGTCTGCATCTATTCAGCCTGCCAGGTTGTCACAGCATTGTTCAAAAGCAGGGTCATTCTGCTCTGGCTGGTGTGGGTCAGTGGTTGGAACACTACTCTTCACACCAAAGGTGCTCAGGTTCTATTCCTGGTCAAGGGCACGTACCTGGGTTGCAGGTTCAATCCTCATCCCCAGTCAGGGCACAGGCGGGAAGCAACCAACAAATGTGTCTCTCTCATATTGATGCTTCTCTCTTTCTCCCCATTCCTCCATCCTTCCACACTCTCTCAAAGAATTCATAGAGCCCGCTGTGGCTCAGTGGTTGAGCATCGACCTATGAACCAGGAAGTCACTGGTTGATTCCCAGTCAGGGCACATGCCTGGGTTTCAGGCTCGATCCCCAGTAGAGGTGTGTAGGAGGCAGCCAATCAATGATTGTCTATCATCATTAATGTTTCTATCTCTCTTCCCTCTCCCTTCCTCTCTAAAATCAATAAAAATATATATATTTTAAAAATCCATAGATCTCTGGCTGGTTTGGCTCAGTGGATAGAGCATCGGCTTGTGTACTGAAGGGTCCCAGGTTCAATTCCAGTCAAGGGCACATGCCCAGGTTGCAGGCTTGATCCCCAAGTAGGGGGCATGTGGGAGGCAGCCGATCAATGATTCTCATAATTGATGTTTCTATCCCTCTCCCTTCCTCTCTGAAATCAATAAAAAATATATTAAAAAGAACCAATAGAAAAAATATCCCTGGGTGAGGATTAACAACAAAGGTAGTCATTCTGAGATGCCTCTTATTGTTCCCGGAGCATCACAGAGCTTCCCTGGGTATGAGCGGAGGTTTCTGGGAAGTCTGCACCTGTGTCACTCTCAGGGTCTAAGGAGGACTCACTTTGTTGTCATGGCCCCTTCTCTCTGGCGAGGCAGGAAGGCTCACCGTTGGTGACAGGCAGAGGACAGCAAGACCCTCAGCGCCCCAAAGCTGTGTTCCTCCAGCTGCAGGAGGAAAAACTGCAGGATACATCTAATGCCTTTGTGGCTTGTCCATTTTATTCAATCTTCAATATTTAAACTCCTATTTTTACATTAAAGCAAACGTGCATGCATTATGTCACAGAGTGAAAAAATTACCCGAGCTTTTGAAAGAAAATGAGAGATTTCAAAGAATTTTCTTCCCTGGTGAAGTTCTGGCAGAAGCTCCAGAACCCCAGGGAAATGCATTTACGTTCCTCCACTGAAATGTACCTGAGAGCCGTGCGTGCCACAGAGCTTTCTGGGATCATGGGAAGGTTTTACAGACACAGTGCTGTTGAGCGCTTAAGAGGTGAGAAGTGAGACTGAGGAACTGGATTTTTTAAATTGTATTTAATTTAAATTCATTTAATTAATTTACATTTAAATAGCCACATGTGCCTAGTGGCTACCGCATTGGAAGGTTTCATGGAAAAGTTTACATTTTATTCCCAACTCCTCCTGAGTGAAGTCTTTGGGAATTCAAGAAGACAGGAAATGGAACAGCGCTTGAGGCGTCTGAAACAGTTCCCTGCCCTCCACCTCTTCCCGCTCCAACACACACACTCACCCCTTCTTCTGTGGGGACCTGAGTGAGGAGGAAGAGCCCCGCTTAGGGAGGAAGGCGGGGGGGGGGGGGGCAGAGCACAATGACAGTGGTGAAAAAGTAAGAGTGTGGAGGTCTGAGAACCCATCCTGGTGTCCTATAGTCCTCTGGTGATCCGAGGAGTCCTGGGGGTCCTCAGGTTTAAGTGCATCTTATGGAAGTAGAAACTGAGACTTGAGGCTGGAAATATTGATTGTGCCAGGGACTCTGTGAGGGAAGTGGAAGCAGCCCTCACAGCCTCCAGCCATGTGGGATGGTTCCTATAATGAACCTGGGTCCCCGAGAGGGGAGGGTGGTGGATTGTTCTCCACTGGCCTGCGAGGCTGTTCTGAGTTCAAAGCCAGACAATACCCTTATCTGACCTTGGATATTGTATGATGTACAAATGCCCCTCTGATCTAGGAATTTCTGTGCTAGCAACTCATGAGAAAATGTTAATAATGTTAACATTTGGCTCAGCGGAGAGAGCGTCAGCCTGTGGACTGAAGGGTCCCAGGTTTGATTCTGATAAAGGGCATGCACCTCAATTGCAGGCTCAATCCTGGCCTTGGTCTGGGTGCGTACAGCAGGCAACCAATTGATATGTATCTCTCACACCAATGTTTCTTTCTCTCTGTCTCTCACCCTCCCTCCACTCTCTCTAAAATTGAATGTAAAAATATCCTTGGGTGAGGATTAACAAATAAAAGTTCTATTAACTGGGGGGAAAAAACACAAAATTATATATATATATATATATATATATATATATATATATATATATATATTTACATATATTTTTACACATATGTTATACACTATATAAGAAGTTTTTAAAATGCATTGCATGTCTATAACAAAAATTAGAAGAATATATACTAAATATTAATAGTGACTATGAGTGGTAGGATTATGAGCAATTTTAATTTTCTACTTGATACCTTTTCTACTTTGGACTTTTCCATTTTTTTGGTATATATCATTTTCATACTTCAGAAATCCAATATAACACCTTATTCATAAACACCAACACCTTTCTTATTAATCATGATTGAATATCTTGTATCATTGATAATGCCCATTCTCTTCACTGTTGTGGATACATATCTGTGTGCTTGCCCCTGCCCTTAGGAAGTGGGTATTCTGGATCAGCTTGAAATTTTTTTTAATATATATTTTATTGATATTTTACAGAGAGGAAGGGAGAGAGATAGAGAGCTAGAAACGTCAATGAGAGAGAAACATCGACCAGCTGCCTCCTGCACACCCCCTGCTGGGGCTGTGCCCACAGCCAATGTACGTGCCCTTGACCGGAATCGAACCCAGGACTCTTCAGTCCACAGACCGACGCTCTACCACTGAGCCAAACCAGTTTTGGCGATCAGCTTGAAATTTTAAACTAAGTTTTCACTTTTCATGTAAGTTTTCTCTGAATTAGGCCCTCCGTGGAGATGGGCACATTCCACAGGCGATGCCAGTGGGCAAGAATCAAGGGCAGCCTGGCTGAGGAGGTCTTCTGGGAAGAAGCTGGTTAGAGACCCTTTCACATGACCAAGAACTGGGAGTTGTTCTGGAGAGCAACAGTTATGATCAGAATGTATAGTCATGTAGGCACCTCTGAGAGGAAAAAAATGGTGTCTTTTTCTAATTTACAAAAAGGCAACTTCAAGGCTACCAGTAGCCGACACCTTGGTCCCAGTGACTTGATCATATTCACAGTGAAATCAAGTCAGGCAAGCACCTCAGGGGCTATATGGGAAGTTGCCCTCACAAGAGCCTTCAGAAGTTGAGGCAAATGCCCAGATCTCCAGCACCCCTAATTCTAACCACAGACAGGCAAGTCCAGGCTCATCTTCTCCCTGGAATGACTTTAAGTTGAAGCTGCGGGCTTCAACCTTGTTTTTTGTTTGTTGCTTGTAAAGCAATCGCCAATGGAATTGGGTAAATACAACTTAGAAGTGAACAGTGGTTTGTAAGGTGCTGAGAGAGCCCATTACTTAAGCGAGCCAACTCCCCCCAGTCCACTGACAGTCCACTGGCAGGATTCATTAAGAGCAGGGCTTTTGGTGGTCATGTGATGCTCCCAATGAACACACCGCTTTGCAGGCGGAACATGTAACTGTGCACTAGCTATCACCCAGCTTGCCACATCCTGTTATGTTGCATCCCATCAGGCTAAGCCGTGATGGAGGCGAACACAACCTCGGGTGACATGCAGCACTTTGTAATGCGTTGTAGCGTTTAAATCTACATCAGCCAAGTTGCACACATCGGCTTGGACACTAGATGCTCGTTATCCAGAGGAAGCGATCTAATGTGGCGAAAGTGCCAGCTGGGGGTGTGACATGCATCAAGGGAGAGCATCTGTGTCACTCTCCCTCTGAGAGCCAAAGTTCATTCTCTACATTGAAGTATCAGTTTCCCACTGGCAAACTCCACTACCAGTGGGTCCTTGGGAGGCAGGATCTGACAGATGAAAATATCTGACAGGATGGTACCTCTAAACTACTGTGGAATGGGTTGTGCCCTGAGAGCTGATGATCTTCCAGGATTGATGCTGATGAATTAAAGGACGCAATGGATGCTGAGACTTATAGCAAGTAACTTATGAAGCATATGGCCGGATTCCCACTGGCACCTCAGGTCAGAATAATGCTAAATGATTTTATTGGAGTTTAAACGTAAGAGCTTGTTATCATCAATTGTCCAAGCAATTGCTTCCATGCATGAGACTTTTCAGGAGAACTTTGATGACAAATGAATAAACGAATGACCCGAGACCCTAAAGCCAAGTCTTCGGCATAGAGAAAGATTTGACAGCAGATTTGACTCTATCGTCTCCTCCTCCTCCAGTTGCTGCCTGAAGGACTGGGACTGGTAGTTATGGGAAACCTAATGCTCTCCAAACCCCGCTCAAAGATGGGCAACAGAGCTTGGGAACATAACAGCCCTCAAAAACTGAGAAGCTCTGGAGTTATGGCTCAAGCTGTCAGTTTCACAGCAGGCTGGGAATCTTCACGGGTTCCTCTTAAGAAAATGTCAGAAGGGCCTTAAGAGCTCCCAACCTGCCTTTAGATTGCAGATACTTCCTGTGATATCCTTCAAACAAATCCCATGCCCTGAGGTTCTCTTAACCCAGCCAGAGAGGACGGAAAGGCTATGTGGTTTGTTTTTTTTTTGGTTTTTTTTTTTTCAGTAAGTGGACTTGGTACCTTCCAACGCATAAACCGTCTATCCAGCAACTTGTTGATAAGAAGCGGGCACGGTGCCATGGTGATGTCAAGTAATCCTTTAGCTTTCATACATCCGTTAGTCTTCCCTGCTGTGCCTAAATTCTTACCTTCCTACCTCTGCCAAGACTTGCACTTCTATAGGCACCCTTGGCCACTTCTGTTTTCTCTCCACTTTCAATGTACCCTTCAACCAAACTGAGGAATAATGACTTATTTTCTGAAGAGTCACCGGAACTCAGAATCTTCATTTCTTTATTTTCCATTCACTTATTTCTGGCTTCTGCTTCTATCATTCCCTTGAAATTATTTTCGTTAAGGTCAACTATGATTTTTCTGTTGCTAATACTTGTAACTAATCTCGTTCATTTTTTTCCTCTTTTTAGAATTGACCACTCTTTCCTTCTTGAAAATGCTCTTTCTATGATTCCTACTACAGTGTGTTCTGTTTCTACAAATCCATCTTGGTTTCTTTAAAACTATTTCAACATATAAATGAACAAAAAAAAATCATCTATCTTTGTATCATCAAAAAGTTAACTACTGCTAACATGTTTGATTCTCGTTTTTATTGTTTTCTTTAGGGAAATCATGCCACCATTTCATAAAACAGTTACTTGCTCATGATATAAATTTAATATGGAAATGTAAAGACATCAGAAATTTATAAATAGCTCAGATTTCTTCATCCTGGAGGTCTATTCTTTAGAATAACACAACCAAAAACTCTTTGTTATCCAAAGCATCTTTTTAAAATGCAAATGTGAAACTAGAGAAATAGATGGAAATACATTTTTTTAAAAAAATGAGCTCACATTATAGATGCTGTTTTAAATTTAAACTTAGCTATATTTAATAGATGTGAAACAGAAGAATTCTTGAACTTGAAATAAATATTTCTTTCACTACAACAGAAACAATTTTCTCAAAGAGTCCTCCAAAGTTAAAAAGAGAATCTGAAAAATATTAGGAGCCTAGAGTCATATTTATTTATATTTTAGACACCAGCATCCTCACAGTTCCTCTCAACTCCCTTCCCAACCTTCTGATTTGTGTTAGCTGCACTGTTGTTTTTTTTATTGTCCATATTTGTAACTTTCACTTTAATTTATGCACATAATTTCCACAGTTGCTTGGAATCTGGCTTTGGTTCTACATTTGGCTCTATATTCAAATGTATTTAATGCTTACTACCATTTAACCTGGAATGTCCATTCCTGCATTCTTTATTTTGATTTATTTCACTGCGGAATTTTGTTGTTCACAGATTTTTCCCTCCCAGAAGTGCTCATGGGTCTGTATTCTCTGGGTTGCTTACTTGATGTCCTCTTAGATAAAGTAATGTTCACAGGTCTCACCTTTCTTCCCTGAGAACTCGGGTGTTGCTCCTCCTTTACTTTCTTCTAGCATTGAATGCTTTTTTGGAAAAGTCTGGAGCCAGCCTGGTTCCTTACTGGATGGATGCATGAGAAGAATGTCTCCTTACCTGTGTTCATAACATTTACCTAGATTAGGTTAGCATAGACAATACCTTGATGTTCACTGGCCTGAGCAATGAAGTTAATGTTTATAAAGTGCCCAGCCTAGGGGCTGGCCCAGTATGGCCCACACACCGAAGCGGCCCACAGCCTGTCTTAGCAAACAGAGTTCTCCTGGAACACGGCCATGACCGTTCATTTCTGTATGGTCTGTGGCTGCTTGTCTGCTACAGAGGAAGAGTTGAGTAGTTGTGACAGAGAACATATGGCCTGCAAACCTAAAATATTTACTATCTGTCTCTTTACAGAAAGTCTTTGCCAACACCTGACCCAGACATAATCTTTCTCCCAAAATAGACATTTACTCTTTTTTAAATTATCATTATTAAATCAGTGGCCATTGGAAGAAACTTTACACTGCAGTTTATAACCTAACACCTGGTGTTCTCTAAGAAAATTTCCCATAAAATCTAGACATGTGCCCCACCAACCTTTTGTCAGCCACCTCCAGAGAAGAGAAGTTCACGTGTACTCCATAATTTCCATACCACCTGCTGTTATCTTTCAAACATGAGATCATATCTGTGTCCAGAGATCCATCTACAGCTGAGGCAGAATGATGCTCCAATATAAATCTATCTTCAGAAACTTGCCCTATTACCTTCATGGGGTCGGATGGGCTGGGCCCAATTATAAATAGCCAGATATCAGCCACAGCATGAAGTTTGATGGGGAGGAGGGGAGAGAAACTGCTTCTGATTTGAGGACAGCCTGAAAAATGAAGCAAGTCTATTAAAAGTAATTTTGAAATGGTCTAGATTTTTTAAAAGTTTCACTGTAATGACTTTGAAATGCACTTGAGCAGGATTCATCTGATCTTTCCTCTTGGGGAACGGGCAGTTTCCTCTATAACACCTGTAGAGATCATTTCCTGCTCTGTGAACTGCCATCTGCATTCACTATCTCTCATGTACCAATTTGTGGAGAGTGATGAGGGTGGTGAGATAGGAGAAAGGATTAATAGTCTGCTTTCCGATGACTGGGAATGTTGAGAATAGATATTGTGCAGAGGGCGAATTAAAGAATCCGCACACTTTATGTGTGTGTGTACGTGGAAGATATTATCAATATATCAGCCTTTTAGACAGCCAGCTGCCTTAGGTCAGTAAAAAATTAGAGACAAATTTTATTTAACTCTGTGTTATCTACTCCTTGCAACTTGAGGTAGAGGTAGACTAGCTAATACAAAGTATATCTGGAGTGGGTACATATTTACAATTTATATAAAAGGGTGATATATAGCTTGTTCTATTTCGTCCTCCATGGACAACAGAGCAGGCATATATAAACCTGAGAAATATTATGAGCATACACCTGAGAGTCAACAGACCCAGCATGTGTTGCCTTAGGCCACCTGCTTAACCCGCTCTTGGTTTCTCTAGCTTCAAGATGGAGAAAAATACTAAGAGTCCATCTTAATCAAGCACTGATTATTTGCTAAGTATGATGCATGGATTATCTCACTCAATTATCACAACTCTTAATATACAAACTAGTATTATCCTTCTTGCATGAAGAAACTGAGGGATAGAGAGTTTCAAGCCATTAGTAAGTGGTGAAGCTGGGATTTTAACTTGGTAGACTGGCTCCAGAGAGCATTCTGCCTCCCATTAATAGTGATATTGTTAAAAAATATAAACAGAGAAAAATTTCTTACCATAGCCTTTGTATATGGTAAGCAAGCAACAATTGGTAGTAATCTAAAATAATGATGATGCTCTGGCTGGTGTGCTCAGTGATTAGACTGTCAGCACGTGGACTGAAGGATCCCCAGTTTGATTCTTGATCAAGCACGCATAACTCAGTTGCAGGCTCAATCCTTGGCCTGGTCAGGGCCCAAGTGGGAGGCAACCAATTGATGTATCTCTCTCACATTGATGTTTCTCTCTCTCTCTCTTTCTCTCTCTCTTCCCCCCTCCTGCCTTCCCTTCACTCTCTCTCTAAAACACACACACACACACACACACACACACACACACACGCACGCACACACACACACACACACACACACACGCACACACACACAAATAAAATAAAAAAATACTCAGGTGAGAATAATAATTATATAGATATGCCTAAGGGACCAAACAACCATTTGCTATGACACACACTGATCACCAAGGGGCAGATGCTCAATGCAGAAGCTGTCCCTTGGTGGCCAGTGCTCTCCCACAGAGGGAGCGACGCTCAGCCATTCCAGCAGCCCATGAGACCAGCAGCAGCCACTCCCTCAGTAGTCCTATATGTTCAGTCTCTGGAGAACAGGCCAGGCACCGATGACCAGCACCACTGGCAGGATCCCAACAGCACTGCTGGCCTCCTGGAAATCAATCTTAGGCACCGCAGCCACTCTCCCCGATCCCAGATGTTCCACAAGGAAGAAAGGATATAAAAGCAGCAGCCAGTTGGCCCCCAACAACCGGCACTAAAGTCAGTGGGAAAAATCTGGACCCCAGGCTGGCAAGGGCATCATCCCACCGCCCACTTGGAGAGCCAGTCATGTCCTGCCCACCCTCCCAACCCCACCCATGCATGAATTTGTGCACTAGGTCTCTAGTAATAATAAAATAATGATAATTGTGATGAAAAGAACAATAAGAAATCAAAGTGATTTAGAGAAGGTATGATTAGAATCTCTGGAAGGGCTGCTGGCCCCAAGCAAACTGTTATCCTTAATGGAGAGAGGGCTTTCTTACTTGTGCTTGATCCCACATGGGGGGAAGACTGTCTCTTCCTGCCACAGTGCTGATGGAGTTCAAAGCTGATGAGCCATTATCATCGTTCTGGATTTGGGTCGTTGAGTATGGGACACATGCTCATCCTTTATATTTTGCCAGAGCCTCAAAGTCAGGGATGATCTTTGTGCATTCATGTGGGCTTCCAGATGGAAATCGGGAATTGTTGCTTTTAGCTATGAAAGGCTTGGAAATGGGATCCAGTCGTCAGCAAACCGCAGCTCGCAAGCCACATGCGGCTCTTTGGCCCCTTGAGTGTGGCTCTTCCACAAAATACCATGTGAGGACACTCACATAAAGTGCGATTAAAACTTCCTGGCCCATGCGCAGAAGTCATTATTCAGCAAGTCTATTTTGAAGAAGTGGTATTAGAACACTCAAGGGGCCAAAGAGCCGCATATGGCTCATGAGCCGTAGTTTGCCAACCACTGAGCTAGGCTAATGGGCATCAGTCGGAAAATATGGGAGTATCCTCTTCTCAGAGTCTGGCATAGGCTTCTGCCTCTTCTATAGCAGACTCATGGTGGGAAGGAAGCTTGGGAGACAAATCAGAATCTGTGAGCTGAAGAAGGGGGACGTGGGGAGGGCAGATAATGAGAAGAGGTGAGATTTAGGTAGTAACAGAGAAAGGCATTGGCAGCCGAAACCGGTTTGGCTCAGTGGATAGAGCATCAGCCTGTGGACTGAAGGGTCCCGGGTTCGATTCCAGTCAAGGGCATGTACCTTGGCTGCCTCTTGCTGCCTCTTGCACGCCCCCTACTGGGGATGTTGTGGGCACATCCCCAGTAGGGGGCGTGCAAGAGGCAGCTGATCAATGACTTTCATCGATGTTTCTAACTCTCTGTCTCTCTTCCTTCCTCTCTGTAAAAAATCAATAAAACATATTATAAAGAAAAAGAAAGGCATTGGCAGAAACTGTGAATCACAGAGAGATAAAAGTTGGGATGGATTCACATGGTTAAGGAGATGAGTAGTATTTGGCAAAGAGCAGACGCTTGAACAGATATTTGTACACCTGAGTTCATGGTAGCATTATTCACAATAGTTAACTTAAAAGAGAATGTTATAACTCTAAGATGTTTTATGTCAACCTCATGGTAGCCACAAAGTAAAAACCTCTAGTAGATCACAAAAAATAAAGAGAAAGGAATCAAGCATAACACTAAAAACCCCACAATAGCCTAAAGCTCAAAACAATCCAATGTTCATTGATGGATAAATGGATAAATAATACATGGTCTACCCATACAATGAAATGTTATTCAGCTTTAAAATAAAATGAAGTTCTGATATATGCTACCGCATGGCTGAACCTTGAAGATATTATGCTAAATAAAAGAAGGCCAGTGGCTCTGTGCCTTTCTCCTCCCACTTCTTTCTGATAGAGCTAAACTAAATTGATTCCATGAAGTTCTTTTTGTTACTTTTATAATGCGTCCTTCTATAATGTTTCTTTTGTTCTGTACCTGCCTTTCTGCAACTCCTCCTGCTGTCCTTCCCTGTAAACCGAGAGAATGTACCAATTACACAAACCTGCCAATAGGAGTGCAGGAAAGTGGTCTAAATTAGGCAAACTGCACAGTGCCCCTGCGTAACCAGACCCCTGATCCTGCCCCTGACCAATCAGCAGGGCCACGAACGTTCGCCCTGCCCGCTGCTTTGGACCCCCTATAAAAGCCCCTTCCTCCCAAGGTGCGCTCTCTCTCTCTCTCTCTCTCTCTCTCTCTCTCTCTCTCTCTCTCTCTCTCTCTCTCTCTCTCTCTCCATTGTGCTGGTGATTGCTGGAGACGGGAACCCATGCTAGCATGGAATAAAAGGCTCTTGGCTCCCTAGTGGTCTTGGGGATCTTGAAATCTGGGCATACCATTTCCACAAGGATGCTCTCTGTCTTTTCCAGAGCAAGCCCATACCTCCCCTCCCTCTTTCCTCTTTCCTCCTTCAAGGCACATATCTCCCTCTCCCCTCTTTTTCCTATGCTCCAAGGGCCCTTCTACTACCTCAGTAACTTTCTCAATAAAAATTTCCCTTATAATGTATTTTTTAAGGCAGACACAAAATGATAGATATTATAGGATTCCACTTATACAGGGCACTAGAGTAGTCAAATTCATAAACAGAAAGTTGATTGGTGATGGTCAGGGTAGAAGCAGAGAGATATGGAGAATTATTGTTTAAATAATAATTACACGAACCTGTGTTCCAGTAGCTCTCTGCAGGGCCACTCCACGCCCGCTGCCCAGAGGCCCTCTGCGGCTGGGGTGGAACACTTGCCTTGTCACCGCGGCAATGAGGCAAACATTCCGCCAGGCCCCTCACACTGCTCACTCTCAGCGGCCGCCCACCCTGGGACTGGGGGACTCTGGCAAGGCTGAGAAGACTGGGCACTGCCATCTTTGTGACGGAGTGATGGTTAATTTGCATATTACCCTTTTATTAGAAAGGATGGATACAGAGTTTCAGTTTGTGAAGATGAAAAAGTTCTGAAGATAGACGGTGGTGATGGTTTCAGAACAACGTGAGTGCCCTTTATGTCACTGACTTGTACAATTAAAAATGACTAAAATGGTAAATTTTATGTTATATATATTTAACCATAATAAAAATAAGAAATAAGATATAAAGAAAATCTCATTTAAAAGGTGTGGGCAGCCAAAACCAGTTTGGCTAAGTGGATAGAGTGTCGGCCTTCAGACTGGAGGGTCCAAGGTTCAATTCTGGTCAAGAGCGTGTCCTTTGGTTGAGGGCACATCCCGAGTGAAGGGTGTGCAGGAGGCAGCTGATCTATGTTTCTCTCTCATCGAAGTATCTAACTCTCTATCCCTCTCTCTTCCTCTCTGTGAAAAAAAAAATATATATATATAAATATATATATATATATATATATATATATATATATATATATATATATATATTTTAAAAAAAGGTGCGGGCAAATAAGAATGACATGACTTACAGTAGTTGCCTTCTAATGCACAGCTGTTGCATAGATTAATGTTTATATTTAGTGGTGGTGGCAGCTGGGGCGAAGAGGAAACTGGCTAAATGTGTATAACTTCCATCTCAGCCAATCCGAACTCATTGGTCAGAAATGAGATCTATAATTTATTCCTGGGAGCTGCCACAAAATTTTGGGCAATCCCGCCCTCCTGCCAATCACTATGCAGAGATGGTCATGGTGCCCCAAGGGAGATCTGATGGAGGAGTCATCACCAGGATTCCTGATGACTAGAGCTGGCAAGATTCGATCAGCAAGAAAGTAGGTCAATGGAGAAGTCATTTGCTGGCTTGTGAAGACTTCAGCTGGGGTGTAGCAGGGCAGGCTGTGCTGCTGACTGATTCAGGGCATGAGCGCCTTCATGTGCACAGGGGTGAGGTCCTTAGTAATATCCGGAGCTTGCTCAGGGCCCTCTGGAAGCCAAACAGCATGACTCCCATTGACGCTGGCAGACTCCCCAGTGCTGGCAAATCGAAGCATCATGGGACTCTAGTCTCCCTACAATTAAATAGATAATTAAGAAATAAAAACATATTTTTTTTCAATGTAAATTGATAGATGCTGGTTGGTAATGTTAGCATCAGGAATAAATTGAGCAGTAATCTGCAAAGGATGTTATTGCTATTATACAAATAAAGATCTGTCTCCGCAACCAATCAATTCAGCAGATATATACCAACAATCAAATTGTTAAAAATGACTTCTGTGAATTACCCAGTGTTCCGTCTAACGGTGCCAGAAGCAGCTGTGATACAATTTAGAGCTGATATGCCCGTACGTCCAGAGTGCTTTTTCATTCTGATGTTTTTTGTTCTCTTCTAAGCAGCGTGGTAGAGCCCACAGCTCTGTTTAATGCACCCCTGTGAAAATAAGGTGTATTTCACTCCATGGGTTAGCAAAGTCATTTTAACAAAAACACTCAGGAATATATACATTTACTATGGGAAGAATAATTCAATTTTCTTTTCTATTATTTCAGCTACAAGGTTGAAGTATTCTTAATTCTTCATTAAGCCCTCTGGCTTGTGAGGAAGTTGCTGTGTTGTTGTTGTTTTTTTATGGGCTGCCATGCCTCTTTCAAATGAATGTGGAAAAGACCCACAAAGGGATAGTTATAATCAGACATTTTTCAGTCTTGTCAAACAGCCATTTCAAGGAAATCAGAGCGATTCAGTGCCCTTTCTTGATACCTGCAGCACTTGAAGAGGAGGTCTGTCCAAATTTTGATTGTCTGCTAATGCCAAATCATCAATCCACAGGATCTGCTAGTGACCTTTCTCCCCCTTTGCATATTCATGTCAGCTGACAAAGCAGTTAAATACTGGTGAAACTGAGAGCAATTTTCCCAGTTGGGAGCCCGGACACAACAGGAATCCACCTTTAAGAAAACACTTCCAAACTTAGCTCTTACTTTGAAGTTTGTCTAGAAAGCTTAGACATGGTTAACTCCAGACACAATTAACAGTGAGGGCAAAACATCAACTGTAGCCACTGGTCTTCTAATAAGTGTTAGGTTCTTTCCTCCAAAAAGGGAAGACCAGGAGACAAGTCAATGCAAATAAACATGGTCCCTGCTCTCAGATAACTTGCAATATAGTGCAGCAATGGCTACAAAATTGAATGGTTTGGGAAAAACTAAGGTGATACAAACTAGGGGGAGTCCCATGTCACAGATCTGCTTCGGGAGAGCAAGTTCCTATTTCTCCCCCAAATGGAGGTAGAACAAGCTCTACACAGGGCATTGTGGAGGGTGAAAAGGTAGCCACCTCCCTGTGTTGAGTTCAATGATCTAACAGTCTTGTTGAGGAAGAAGCTTGAAGTGATGGCTCATATAATAAGGTGAGAGAAATATAGTTTAGGTACAAGGGGAGGGAGGAGTAGTTGAGGAGGGCTGGGGTTAGTGACAGGTTTGGAAAGGCATCATTGAGACATATTAAGTTTGACATGGAAATGATATGCCCAGAAATCAACTGAAGTCTGAGTCTGAAACTTGGGAGAAAAATCAAGAATAA
Source organism: Vespertilio murinus (assembly GCA_963924515.1). NCBI lineage: Eukaryota > Metazoa > Chordata > Mammalia > Chiroptera > Vespertilionidae > Vespertilio > Vespertilio murinus. Next base: position 53,693,867 of record OZ004712.1, on the reverse strand, counting down.
GGGATGGGGTGCAAGGTGGAGGGGGTCAATGGGGAAAAACAGGGGAACATCTGTAATACTTTCAACAATAAAGATACATTTAAAAAAATAATAATGAAAAAGAAAAATTTTAAAAAAGATATAAATGTAGAAGTCCTATTTTTATGGAATACTGCTAAGGTATATTGTAGAATGTTCTAGAAGTCCTGTTTTTCATCCTCAGAAATACTTAATTTCTTCCTTGACAACTATTTGTCCTGAAATTCTCAAGGAAAAACCTCATGTTTTATTATAATTTTCAATGTAAAAGTTTTGGTAACTCCTAATTGATCCTTTTACATATATATATATATATATATATATATATATATATATATATATATATAATTTTAGTGTACATCCAGATTTTCTGTCTATTCTTCTCCATGAGGTTGGCTTCTGTGGACTGCATGCATCATCGGGCTCTCTGGCTGCCAAATGGTTTGGCCAATAAGAGACCCTGGTGAAAGATAAGAGTCAGAAGAAGAGTGAGGTCACGATATCCATTCCCCATGGACCCCTCTTTGCTTAGTCAGAAGGAGTTTGCTGCCTCTCTCTGTACAGCTACTTGCTTTAGGTTTCAGTAACCATTCCCCATCTCTGCAAGTCTGGCCTAGAGGGGCTGACAGCTCTCTGAGGTTAGCCTGTGGGGAGCAACATCATCCTTTGTTAGTGTCCCTAAACCCAGGCTATACTTTTGTAAATAATGCATTTTTTAAGCTTTATTAATTTTGAAAAAACTTTATTACTTTGTTAAAGTAGTCTCAATTAGTGTCTTTTTGCTGACATGACTCTGATAGACTCCTCTACAAATGTTGGTTGATTGGTTAATTGATATTATTTGATCTTGGTTCTAATATAACTTCCTTTTAAAAAATTCTGTGACATTGTAATGGTCTTTAGGTTGATTTCTTTTTTATGAATGAGAGTGTTTAAGGTAGTTTTTCTCAACTGAAATATTTATCAATAGGAAAATAGTTAAATAAATTATAGCCCATCATATATAATAAAAATGTAGTGTGCAATTGCCCCCCTGACTGGGAGTTGTCCGGGAGTTTGACCAGGGGCTGGGGCCAGCTGGTGTAAGAAAGGGAGGACCTGGCCGGTGGCAGCAGCAGATGGTTAGGGGAAGGGAGGGAGGCCCTGGTTGGCTTCTGGCAGCCACTAAGGACCCTACCAGTGCACAAATTTTGTGCACTGAGCCTCTAGTCTATAATAATAAAAGTGTAATATACTAATTAGACTGACCAGCCGAACAACCTTCCAAATGTCATTCTGGATGCAGGGGGTGGGCTGAGACAGAGGTGTTTAGGGGTGAACAGCAGGCAGGTGGAGTGGTTAGGGGTGATCAGGTAGGCAGGCAGGCAAATGGTTAGGAGCCAGTGGTCCCAGATTGTGGGAGAGATGTCTGAATGCTGGTTTAGGCCTGATCCCACAGAGAACAGCAGTTGGACATCCCTTGAGCAGTCCCAACTGCAAAAGGGTACAGGCCAGGCTGAATGACACTCCCCCATGTACGAATTTTGTGCATTGGACCTCTAGTATCTATATAACTTACAAAGAATGAGACAGCTTTACAGGTATGGACATGAAAGTATCTCCAAGATATATTAAATGGGGTAAAAATCAAGCAATAGGAAAAAATAGACTCAGTTTATTCCCATTTATGAAAATAATATTAAACAACATAAAACTAACATTTCAAATGAACCTTTGATCCTTCAAACTTGAGTCCTAAACCTTTCCTTTGCCTCATCTCCTACTTTATTCCTGCCTCAACCTTACACTTCAGCCACAGTGCACAGTAGCTAAGCTAGAGTAGACATTCAATGTTTATTGGATGAATGAATGAATTATAATTTTCAAACATGCCCGTCACTTTTCACCCCTCCCCATCTTTATTGAGGTATAATTGACAAATAAAAATTACATATATTTAAGGTATACAACTTGATGTTATACATACACAACGTGAATTAATTGCTACTATCAAACTAATTAGCATATCCATCACTTCACATGTTTAGCTCTTTCCGTTCCTTTTCTTTTGTGTATGTGTGTGTGTGAATGGTGAAAACATTTAAGATCTGCCCTCTTAGCAAATTTCAAGTATACAAACATTATTGTTAACTGCATTTATTCTAAACTTTCAAGATTTCATCATTGTAGTAGTTCATACCATTTCATCTTCTGGGAATGTCATTAACACTTCCTTCACCTGTTATAATTAGAGTAGTTCTCCAGCATCCAATCCAAATGCCCCCTTCTCTGTGATGTCTTCTCAAACACCTCAAGCTAGAATTTCCTGTTCTCCTCTGCCATTCTATATCAACTTGTAAGTTCATCTAAACCCTTAAGACACCTTGCTTTGTATTAAGACCCAACTTAAGATTCTAAGATCTTTGGAAGAACTTTAGCAATTCTATATTCCTGATACCTAGTATAGCATCTCACATACATTAGACACTCCATAACCAATTGGTGTATTGTCTTGAATTAAATTTAATTCATTGTTGGGGTCTGGTGGACCAGGTCTTGCTGTCTATTATGGATCCTTAATTGAATGTTTTTCATATTGATTAATCTAATTATGAAATTGAGCATCATCCTATTTTAATTATTTATTCTAAAACTTCAGGTAATTTAAATCTAAGACAAAAAGCAGATGGTGAGAGTAAAAGTGTAAGTAAGAAAAGTGGTTTTTTTTGTTGTTGGATATTACAGTCAACATAGAGAAGGTAAGGGGCTCAAGCAAAGATCCGTCCTGGCCAATGTGGGAATAAGCAAGAGGGGAGAAGTTGACACATACTTGGGGAACCTCCTCCCCCTCCTCCCTTCTCTCTAGGGGAACAAGCATATTTTTCCATCTACTTTAGCAGCAGTTACCCCCCATGGATTTCCCAGTGAATCAGAAACTGCCTCTGCACAGACCCATAACCCACAGCTTGTAAGTAATTCTCAAATCTAATTTATTAAGAACTCATTTATTTTCAACAACACCAGATTTCTGATTAATTCCCAGCACCGTGGGTTATTTAATGCAGTGGGTTTCATTGTCATTTGTGATTTCCCAAAGTGCTTGACTGATAGAAGCTATTGTGGGCTTAGTCTGTCAGCATATTGCTCCCTTGTCAAATGACAACAAAAACACCTTATTGATGAAAGTGCTAGATATCTCTTAAATAAGGCAGAAATGCAGTATGGTGCTGAAGACCCACAGGTGTTCAGCATTCACCAGGGAAACTGAAAATCATACTGAAATCTATGGCAGACATTCCTGTCTCTATTCCACCTAAAACGTCTGGCAAAGTTTATGCTTGTGTTTTCTCAGCTAATGTCAAAGAAGAAAGAAGTTTATTTCCATTTTGCCTTTTTATGAGAGTGATGAAATGCAGTGGAGTAGATTCAGAATCATAAATCATCTTCCAATGAAACTGACCTTTTCTTTGATGTTTGTTTGTTTTTAATTTCAGAACATTAAAAACTGATTTAGATCTTTGAGGAGGCTCAGCCAGTGTTGCTCAGTGGTTGAGTGTGGACCCATGAACCAAGAGGTCACTGGTCAGGACACATGCCTGGATTTCGGGCTCAATTCCCAGTAGGAGGTATGCAGAAGGCAGCCAATAGTTGTTTCTATCTCTCTATCCCAGCCCCTTCCTCTCTCTCTAAAATTAATAAAAACATATTTTAAATAAGTAAATAAATATTTGAGGAGTGTAACCCTTAGAAGACAAGATATAATAATAATGGCTCAAAAGAAATAAAAATTTTTGTGTCGCTAACCTTCCACACTAAATAGAAACTCTTCTTATCTATTCCCTGAGTATCCCCCGGACTGAGATGACTCCTCCAGCCTAGCCACAGATATCAGCTAGGGATTGGAAATTAGGTATCAAAGTTATGTCTATAAAGGGGGAAGAAGCAGGTGTTCCACATGTTAGCAATGCACTTTCACAATTTGCTCTACTCAGTTGCTAAAATGTGGCAAATCTCCCCTATAGACCTTCCATTAGTGTCTTTAGTCTTTTATCTCTGTATTTCTAGATACACAAGGATCCTTCGTGGTGGAGAAGTGGCCACTAAATGGAAAACCCAACCTGCTCTTGTTTTTTCAAATATGAGGATAATCACATCTTTCTCTTCTAGACGGTTTCTTCCACAGCCCTCATGACCATAGTGCTGAGATTTGGATTAGCTTCTGTGCCAAATGTTTCCCTTTAGCATGGTGTCTAACAGCTGGACTGTTGTGCTGCTCATGAAATGCTCGCTGTTAAAGAGATTATGTGCCACCTTAAACAGCTTAGAGAATACATACTGTGTAAAACTAAGAGTGAGAAGTCAAGAGTCTGAGAACAAAGCATAATGCAGATAAGTCTCCCAACTCTATTCCATCTCCTCTACTTGCCTCCCTGGTGGAAAGTCTAAGAGGGCAATTGAGGGGATAATGACACAGGATCCTAAGTTCTTCAGATTCTGCTTCCCTGGGTCCTGGATTATATACTAATAAGCCCACTCAGGCACAATATCTCAACTATAGATACAGCTTTGCTGACAATGGCCATGTTTACGGACACTCTGTTGTCAGACAAGTGAGCCCTTTGAGGTATTTTCCAAAGAGAAGTTTATGCAATTTATCTACAAATATCTGCATGCAAAAATGTGTACTTACTTAATGACTAAGTTGAGAATTAATGCAATTTCAGTGCCCTTCACAAAGATATGTTGTTTTTTAAATCTCCACTTTTCACTAAGATTGACTGAGGTAAAAAAAAAAAAAAGTGAATATATTAAGATGGTGAGGAGGATATGGGGAATGAACACTTTTATATAATTGTGTATAAACTAGTGAGAACTGTATGGAGGGCAATTTGAGACTATCTAACAAAATGAAATTGTGCTGTCAGTGATGTCCAAGTTTAAGATGGCAGAGTAAAGTTTTTCCTGTCTCCCCACCCCCCTTCTCCTTGAAAATGACCCAAAATCAACAAGGATAATGAGAAACAAAATGCAATTACTGAGTCCACAAAATCAGGAAACATTTACAACCTCATGCTGTAATATATGAAATTGAATGAAAGAGTTAAAATGGTTTTGCAGAGTGGAGGAAGCCTGATAATCAGTTCATAACAGGATTTTTTAACACACTTAATGCCTCAGAAGGCATGTGTGAGAGAAGTGGCTAAAAGTGGGGAGACGTGTTAAAAGTCTAAATAAGAAACAGAGAGAACCCCTCAGAGCCTCTCCCAGTCTGCACAGCCAGGTAACTATCTTTCAAGATTCTGTACCAAGAAGAAGTCAAGTCAGAGAAGCTTCAAACTCAGGGACACCAGCCCAGTAGAAGGCAGGGAATAGACACTAGTCTTAAAAAAATATAAAAAAAAATAAAAAGTTAGGTGTAAAATGAATGGAGAGACCCCACTTCCTAACCATGCAAAGCTGCCAGAACACTAGGTACCAGCCTTATTGCATGGCCTCCTCCTTCCCCACAGCCCTCTACCCAAAGAAAGAAAATTATATAATTCTTCTCTGCAATAACTGAATGTTCCAGAGAAAAAGCCTAGAGATAGAGATACCTATAATTGTTAATGCCACCAATGAAAACCAAGCAGTTTGTTATATTTCACTAACTTACACTGAAACCAGCAAGTTCGGCTCTTTAATATAGTAGCTCCTTTTAAAATATGAACTGACACCGAAACTGGTTTGGCTCAGTGGTAGAGCGTCGGTCTGTGAACTGAAAGGTCCCAGGTTCGATTCCGGTCAAGGGCATGTACACTGGTTGCGGGCACATCCCCGGTGGGGGGTGTGCAGGAGGCGGCTGGTCGATGTTTCTCTCTCATCGACGTTTCTAGCTCTCTATCTCTCTCCCTTCCTCTCTGTAAAATAACAATAAAAATTTTAAAAAATGTATGAACTGACAACCAAGAATCTCATCAAAGGAAATCTTCCAATATGAAAGACACACACAGACACACAGCACACACACACAGCACATACAACATACATACACACCACACACATCATACATACCACACACAATACACACAAACATGCACACATCATACATAACACATGCACACATATCACATAACACACAAACACAAGGGGGGGAAGGAACTAGGAAGAAACAGAGATGAGATAGGTAACAAAAATATTATCTTCAAAAAATAAATATAATTTATATTCTTAGAAATAACAAAAATAAAATATTTATGGGGAAAGAATGGAACTATAAAAAGAATAACCAGAGAAAAGAAGCTCTTGAAAATTAAAAATATTTTAGCAAAAACATTATGTTTTTTGTTTTTGTGTTTTGTTGTGTGTTTTTTTTTTTTTTTTGGTACTAAGGGAGAACTTAAATATCTCTTAGCCTTAATCAATAAAGAAATAAAAAAAGAAAAGAAAGAAATATCTCTCAGAAAGTATAACAAAAAGACATAGAGATAAATCTTAAGAAAAACAATGAGAAGATTAGAGGTTGAAACCAAGAGATCCAATATCTGATTAATGGATATACCAAAATGGGAGAACAAAGAGAGTCAGGGGGCAGCGGGAATTATCAAAGAAATCATACAAGGAAATTGTAGGATATGAGTCTCCAGATTAAAAGAGCCCTAAAATGTCAATACAAAGATTGAAAAAGACCCACACCAAAGGACAGCATTGCATTGTACAACTTCAATAGATGAGGAATAAAGGGCCTGCGCCTTTTAGAGATGTTTTAAAAGTCACATACAAAAGACCAGAAATCAGAATGGCAGTGAACTTCTCAACAGCATCCTGATACTTAGAGGACAGTGGGGACTGTTTTTGTAATACTGGACAGCTAGCCTCTTACATTTGAGGTGCGTCATAGGGAAAAATGAGTATCTTAGTGCATTACACTTTGAAAAATCGACTTTACCTACAGGAATTTATTCTGTAGGTGTACTCACACTGAAGTGCATTAATACCATTAACCAAGTGAGCCCTAATTAGTCTAAATAAAGGTTTATTAGAACACAGCCTCACTTTTTATACACTCTCGGTGGCTGCTTACACTACGTTGGAAGAATTGAATAATCTTGACAGAGACTGTGTGGCCTCCAAAGTGTAAAATATTTACTTGGTCCCTAACAGACAAAAGTTGCTGACCTCTGGTCTAAGCCAGTGTGTGCGCCTCAGAATTACCTGGAAGACATATTAAATAAAACACAGATTGCTGTGTCTACCACTAGAGTTTCCAATTCAGCTGGTCTGGATCACGCCAAAGAATTTGCATTTCCAATTCTCTCAAGTAATCCTCAAATTACCCAATGCAGGTAACTACCTCTTCTGTGTCCCTCTGAGTTGATAATTGCTCTGTCTACCATGTACTGAGCATTCTGCTGAGCACTAGCATTCAACTCATAGCTTTCCATTTTTCTTCTCAAAAACCATTTAATCTTTCCTCCCAGGTGTTTGGAGGGAAAGCCATAGAAACTGGAAAAGACTGCCAAAACCAGGTTGGCTCAGTGGATAGAGCGTTGGCCTGCAGACTGAAAGGTCCCGGGTTCCATTCCAGTCAAGGGCATGTACCTTGGTTGTGGGCACATCCCCAGTGGGGGGTGTGCAAGAGGCAGCTGATCGATGATTCTCTCTCTGTCCCTCTCTCTTCCTTTCTGTAAAAAATCAATAAAATATATGTAAGAAAAGAAAATAAACTGGAAAAGACGTAGAAGGCCTGGGTTCAAGTTTCTATTCTATGTCCTTGGGTAAGGCAGGTTACCTCTCTGAAGCCCTGGAGATAATAAAATGCTCTCACCCACTTTAACATGGCTGGTGTGAGTATTAAATGGAAAATTCTGTACAAACTATTCCCTCAATGGGAACATTTTATAAACTAAAGTTATATTGTTATGCATTCGTGCTAGTAACCTATTATCCTGTAACATTGCTGCTATTGATCACCCTAGCAGTTCTGAGCAGATGTTGCTATGAGCAGAGAGACAGGCTTTGCCCAGGAAGAATAAACCATTAATAAAACGCATCTCTGATTAAAAAGAAGGCCTTTCACCCATTAAGTCGCTTCAGACATTATTCTGCACTCAAAGGTAAACAGTGTCTTCCTCCTTGGCAGGGAAGAAGAGGGTGCCATGGATAGAGCCAACTTGCCAGACTGGAAGCTGAAAGCAAAGCTTGCCCAGAGCATCCCAGTTTCTGGGTTCCGTTCTCACTGAAAGCGAGCCCTCTGAGCCCTTCCAGGTGCCCCAGCAATTCTGCTCCATTGCTCCGGGGGGACCGCCGCGCCGAGAACACCTGCCCACACGGAAAAGCTCAAGGAACGACTGCCAGTCAGCTCCAAGCTACAGAAAGCTATTAGCTGATAATGACCCTTGGCACAGCCACCCGTTGGACTGAAAGTTGATGCAGAGCTCATTAATGTCGCCTCCAGCCCCCCAGCTCCCCGGAGCACCTGAGCTACTGTTTGCTGGCTGGCTGGTCTGCTGAATGTCGTTTCTCAAACCTCCCTGCTGTACTTCTCCTCCTGGAGTTAGCCAGCGGTGGAGGCTGCCTAGCTGCTTCGTGTCTGCTCTTTAACTGTTATTTCAAGGTCAACCTAACTCACCGGCAGCCAAGCCCTAGGTTACCCATCAGGTGGGCATAGGTCCTGGAGTCCTGATTCCAAGCGCAGTGCTCACAGGAGCTCTCCCCTGCCGCCCTCCCCTAGGTACAGACTCCCTGGTTCCAGCAATCCCCACACTCAACTCACAGGGATCTCAGGTGACTGACTTCCTGAGAGCGAGCTCTTGGCTGATGCCAAGCAACTCACATCCCCACAGCATGTGTGAGAGGACTCAGAGCCCACAGGGCCATTGGCTGCCGTGGGAAACAGATGTTGTCTGGCCTCATTAGAAAGGTTTGTGCCTCCAGAAGCGAGAGCGTAGATGGCTTCACCCTTTGGAGGATCTGAGAAGTTTGTTTATGGGTTTGCATTTGGAAACCTAAAGGCTGGAACACTCAGTCAGCTTGTGATTTATTTATCTTCAATCCTCACCTGAGGATATGTTTTTATTGGAGAGAGAGAGAGAGAGAGAGAGAGAGAGAGAGAGAGAGAGAGAGATCAGTTGCTCCTGTACTCACCCCCACCAGTGATCAAACCCCACAACATTTTAGTGTGCAGACAAGGCTCCAACCAACTGAGCCACTCAGCTAGGGCTGGCTTCTGGTTTAATAGTATGTGTTTCTCATCTTGAAATAAGAGCTAAGTCTGGTCCCTGCTCTGCCACCAATTTACACTGGGATCTCTCATAAGTCACATTACCTCTGAGCACCTAGGCGGCCTCCTCTAACAAAAATAAAAGAAAAAGGAAAAAGTTGCATAATGGTTCCTAAGGCTCCTCCAAGTACCAAGGTTTTATGATTCTCTTGAACTCCAGGCATGGCATTCCTACCCCTCCAACGTCCCTCACCGCCCCCCTAGACACACACACACACACACACACACACACACACACACAATGCAAATAAATGTTTAATATGAATGCAAGCGAAATGTAATAAAGAAGGTAAATTTGCTGCCCCAAATTTGCATAATGTCTTCTCAAGCCAAGCAGAAATGGCATTTGGATTATTGGCTGTTTTGTATTATCTGCACCACCGCACCCCTGCATTTGTGCAGATAATTGGGAGGTGACTACAGAGAGGAAAGATACACAGTTGTCGCATATGGATCACATCAGAGTAGCATTTCTCAGAGTTTGGGTTAATGTGATTAATTCAATTGGCGGAGGCCAGGAAAAAACATGAGTCAGATCTCTAGAATTCTATAGGGAGAAAAATATCTTTTCAGATGTCCCTAATTGTGCCCCTCATCATAAAAGGAATAAAGAGGGTCAAACATGTGTGTGTACTCGCTAAATTCTGAATCGGCAGACTCTTGCCTTCATGAATTTTGGGTTTGTGACTAGACTCACTCCAAAAGCAGGGCAGGTGATTCGTCATTTTATTGAGGCATGAGTTTGGGTCCCCTATGCCGGGTGACACGTGACAGGAACGAGGCACATAGATGGTGACGGCACCTATCCAGTCACCAAGCAGCCAGCCGGCATCCCAGCTTTGTCCTCATAGGCAGCAACTCCCGTGGCTGTGAAGAAGTGGTTTCACTCTGCCACTTTAATAAAGCGAGGAAGGCTGTCAGCGTGTCTGAGAAGATATGCCAAGAAAATGCGTGATTTGGAATACAGCCAGAGGAAAGCCGAGCACCTGTACAAATGCTCCCATTCACTTGAATTCAGAGACGTGAGCCGGTCCTTGTGGTGAAGGTCTTGAGCGCCACCGAGGTGGAAACAAGAGCTGCCTCAGGAGCTTAAAGGGGGTGGTTTTTAGGAAATACAACCAATTACTACTCGACAAAGCAGATAGCAAAGAAATGGAACATATTGCCCCTGAAGGCAATATAGGATGAAAATAGAAAGAGCCTCAAAAATTACTCTGGATAAACTCAAACTTATACGTCTATGACAGAGGGTTTCCTCTGTAATAGGTAAGCTCAGCACACTTGACACTTGACGAAGAAGAGCTGAGCTTGCCCGTAAACATCCTTACTCCCACTCTGAGATGCTGCTGCTGCTGCTGCTGCTACTATTACTATGATCCTTCATTTATTGAATGCTAGGCAATTACAAAAAAGTTTATATACACTATCTTATTTAATTCTCACAGGTCCACTGTATTAAGTACACCTGTAACCGTCACATGTGGTGACAGACAGAGGATGAAGGCCAATATGCTGAGGATACAGAGCAAAAATGTACACAGACTTGGGCCCCAGGGTCAATACCAGACACCACTCACCTCTAGATTTCTTCCTCTTTTTAAAACATATTTTCATCGAAGCATAATGTACATACAGAGAAGACACCAACCATAAGCATACAGCTCAACGGAGTCTCACAAAATGTACATACACAAGAAAGTGGAACTCAGATCAAGAACAGAACTTGGCCGAAACCAGTTTGGCTCAGTGGAGAGTCAGTCTGGGGACTGAAAGGTCCCAGGTTCAATTCCGGGCAAGGGCATGTACATTGGTTGCGGGAATATTCCTGGTAGGAGGTGTGCAGGAGGTGGCTGGTCGATGTTTCTCTCTCATTGATGTTTCTAGCTCTCTATCCTCCCTTCCTCTCTGTAAAAAATCAATAATATATATTGATTTATATATATATATATTTTTTTAAAGAACAGAACGTGACCAGCATACCAGTGTCCTCCCACACCATCTCTTCTTTCATTCTTTACCTCCAGGAGGATAACCCCTTCCTGCTTCTGATTAATTTGGCCCGATTTTGTACTTTATATAAATGAGACTCTACAGTGTGAATTTTGAATTATTTGGTATCTTTGTCTTATTCACTCTATATTATGTTTGTGAGATTCTTCCCTATTTGTATATGTACTTGTGGTTCATTTGCTTTTATTACCTTATGGTATCCATAAGTGTATAGATCACAATTTATTGATTCTATCTTGGTGACCATTTGTACTATCCAGTTTTGGGTTATTGTCAAGGAACATTCTTAAACAATCTAATAATAAGCACACTTCTATTGGGTATATACCGAAGAGTAGAATTGCTGGGTCTTAGAAGATGCACAGCTAAACCATTTTCCAAAGTGGTTGTATCAGACATCGTTTCATGTGGGGGGAAAAAGCAAAAAAAATAAAAAATAAAAAGCTGTATTTGGTAAACATAGTATAAGATGGGTTTTCAGTAATTTGCAACTGAATGCATTCCTAACCAATAGAGCTTTCTTGGTGTTTGAAATCAATTAAATAGTTTCAGTTTAAACAAATATTGCTCGGAAACAACATAAAAACTATATTTCTAGCTTATTTAAAAATATTAAAAGACCCCACAAGATAGAACACATTTCTGTATGGAAATAATAGGCTGGACTTGAAAATCACAATTGTCAACACTTATACAATGCTCAATATATGCCAGAAGCATTCTAAGTGCTTTAGCTTTATTATCTCATTTAGTAGCTCCCAACAATTCTCCAGGGCAGGTATTGATGATATTCCCATTTTACAGACAGGGAACTGAGACACAGAGAGATCAAATATTCAGCCTGTGATCACAGAGTAAGAAATGGTGGAACCAGGACTTGAACTCAGACTGTCTGGTTCCAGAATCTGAGCTCTTAACCACTACACACCACCATTAGAAGGTCATGCATGTTTCAGTTCACCAGTCTTCCCCATCACTTTACTGTCTAAGATCCACTTCTGTTCTCATTTAATTTGAATTTGCAATCTTTACATTACATATTTTGTGAGGAAAGAAAACCCAGCCCATTAATTCAGAATTCTCCCCTTAACCTTCTAGGATACTTATCACACCATGAAATTACTAACCCCTGGAATTTAAAATAATTCCATACATTTACCCAGGTGTAATAATTTTGCAATTCTTACCATCATTATAGTAAATTACCCACATCCCCCAAAATTCCTGTGGATTTTAAAGAACTATTTCTTTTTGGTCAATAATTTAACAAACAATTGTGTTACTATATGCCAACTTCAGCACTGTTTGGCAGACTCTTTAGCTCAAACATGCTGACAGAATGAGGCAAAGGGAAGTATTACGAGGCATGGGATCACCCAGCAAAATGGTGTAGAGTGAAGTGATAGGATTTAGAGGAAAGCAGAAGTCATCAGAGAAAAGAAAATTACCTGAGCAGAGACAAGTTATCTAGAAGAGTCTTGAAAGCGGGCAGCAAGTGCTGAGGGGAATATTTTCACTTAGTTTGAAAGCTCTGAGAGAAGAGAAAAGAAGGCAGGGCATGAGTAATACACCATTTGGGTGGATAAGTAACTGAGAAATTCATTTTCCAATTGGAATTGGAGGTAAGGGAAGTGGTTCCTGGAAAGCAAAGGAAAGTTTCGAGAAACGTGGAGAAAAAGAAAAAGAAGAGAAAGGATTCCTAGTGGTCACTGACTGCTCTTCTGCTCACAATACCTCTCCCACTCTGGGTAGTTCTACAGAATTCAGCCCACCCACAAGTCCTGAAATGTGGCCAAGCATGACCAGTGAACATACTAATATTCCATTTTTGTGAATTACACTGATTAGTTCAATGATAGCCATGCAATCCAAGTAATTTATCCAATGCAATTTAATCCTGTGACTTCCACTGGAATTATGGGGAAAGATAAGCCCTTGCAGATATTTTTAGCCATTAATAGAAGGAGGATAGATTCTTGAAGTGTCTGGGAGCCTCATATAGGGAACATCTTAAAAATGATGTTATTACAGATAAAATAAGAAAATCCTATATAATAAAAGCCTAATATGCTAAGTGTCTGGTCAACAGGTTGGCTGTTCAACCAATCAACACATAATATGCTAATGATATGCTAAGGCTGTTCAACCACTTGCTATGATGTGCACTGACCACCAGGGGGCAGAGAGTCAACCATTTGACCAGTTGCTATGAGGTGCACTGACCACCAAGTAGGTTACTTTGCTTCTGGGGTCTGGCCGATTGGGACTGAGATGGGCCAGACAAACCCTGGAACCCTCCCATGGCCCCTCTCCAGCTGGCCAAATTCCAAGTCTCTCCCTCGCCCGGATCATGCACCAGTGGTGTCCTTCGGCCTAGTGTGTACCCTCTCACAATCCAAGATCTCTTGGGGGATGTCAGAGAGCCGATTTCTGCCTGATCCCGCAGGCCAGGCCAAGGGACCCCACTGATGCATGAATTCGTGCACCAGGCCTCTAGTTGAGTGATAATGACTTGATATGGTTCAACCCCTGGACCCAGCTATACCTGAAGTTCTGGATTTTTCTATCATGAGAACCTATATGTTCCTTTTTTGTGCTAAAGTAACTTTGAGTTAAATTTCTGTCACTTGCAACAACAATAACAAAATCTTGATTTGTTTCTTTATACTAAAATTATAATCCACAATGAATAGACTGAGGCATAATAGATTTAAACCCTTAATGATTAAGAAAGAAAACTAGAGCTCCTCTTGGTACCTTATCAATATGTAGAAGCTGTGTGGGCTGAATGAGCCCTGGTGGTTACTCTCTGGACAGTTTGAATAGTCAGGTCCCTATTTTTGGAGGGCAGAGTCTGTATTGTGTGGAAGATGTGACTGAGAAAGGGGATGTAGGGAATAAAGGCAATTGCTCTGGACATAAGGCTTCATGCTTTAGATGCAACAGCTTTGTCTTTTGGGGGATAGCGACATACATTTCTGTTGGTGTTATGCCAGCCATACTCTGGCCCACTTAATAAATGACTTTTCTTGGGATTTCTTTTACTTTTTATTGTTTCTCAAGACCTTTGTCATTATTTCCTTCTTCCCACCTTCCTCTTCCTTTGATTCTATTTCCATTTTTATATATTTTCCAGTCTTCTCTTCCTCAAGTAAGTTCAAAAGAGGAACTTGAGATTGTCATCATTAATCATTTGGTATTTAATTGGGTTTTGATTAATATCTGTGGATTTAAGGTCACATCCTTCACTTAGAATTTCTGGTGGAGTGATGAAGGTGTATATAATTCTAACCCCAAGCCCCAAACTAAAATACAATGGACTAGGACAAATCACCTGTCAACATTATGATAATGTTCAACTCCAAAATTGAACAGACAGATTTCTCAAGTGGTATAGACAGCTTTAATTTAATTACCAGGAAAGGGTCTTGGGTGAGCACTGACTTCCACAACTGAATCTTTGAATTAAAAACCATATATATATGTGTGGGTGTACGTGCATGTGTGTGTGTGTGTGTGTGTGTGTGTGTGTGTGTGTGTGTGTGTGTTATGTTTTAAGAGCTTGAGAGTATGAGGTACCATTGTATTTTCTCATAGTAATCCAAAAGTTTTTGAGAGAACATCTTTCCTGGTAGTTTTTAGCTTTACCTGACTCAAATAAGCCTTACTCATTCCACTTCTGGACGACAGTATCCTAACTGCAATATTGGGACACAGCTCCCACTGTAATAAGAGTTTATAGAATCTTCTTGATTGTCAGCTACATGTCAGTGTAACTATTGTAATCCAAAGGTTTGGGAAGCAATAAAATGCTTTTTCAACATACCTGTTTACAGACATTTTTAGTTTCTTTTCATTGGTTTCCTAAAAAATCAGAGCTAAACTTGAGTCAGCAATCTTTCCTTTCTATGTCCCCCACCACCACCACCACCGCCTCTCCATCCATTGCTCCTTCTCTCAATCTCTCTCCTCCAGCCCACCTTTTTCTTTCAACATTTATTCAAAGCCTATTGTAGGCCAGCATTGTCAACTCTAAAATGACATTAAAAAGTCCCTTACAGTTCCGTTTCAGCCACTATTGTTCTCTATTATTTCACTTAATTCACTGAGGGAATGGTTTTTAATTTCATCGTTGGAAATTTCCTTAGCTTCTGATTTCCCCAGGGGATTGTGTAAAGTAAGAAAAAAATTACTACTCTTATTTCCCCTCTTAAGATCTTAGTGAGTTTGAGGGCCGATACACATCACTGAAGTTTGCTATTAACATTAAGTTAGTTAATTATGGCAAACACGTAGTTGGCATGCTGTGATGATGGAAGAGAAAAAGAATAGCCCATCAGTCAGAGGAGCTGCTAAATGATTTTGCCATAATCTAGGGATATTGAAATTGATGGTTCTCAGCCTGTCGACTAATAGCATCCAGCTCTTACTGAGACAGGAGCTACAGTTTTAAGGAGGAAAAATCCAAAGGATCTGGGGTAGGTTGCACAGGTCGCACTTGAACCAAGAATTATTTCCGTATCCTGCATTTATCACTCACCCCAGGACAAACGTGCCCCACGACACAATCTACCATTGGTGCCCCATGTCTTTTCTGACAATTCTATTCCTAACGGACACCTTTGGCGTTGTCTCTGAAAGTTCTGACATTACCACCTGAGTTATGAGTGGCGTTAGTTAGGTTTGCTGCCTCCACCACTAGGCCATAGGAGGACCCCAGGAGAAACCCCTATAAGTCTTGGGATACAGAGAATCTCAAAATGCTGATAAGTTCTGGACTCTGGACTCTCCCATCCCTGCTGCAAAACAAGTCATTCTCCTACAGTGGAAAGCACCCAGCTAGGCAGGTGACTGGCATCAGGTGGCAGAGTTTCAGTCCCAACCCCCTTGACTGTTGAGATCATGGCCTGTTTTGAATTGGTAGCCTGGAGTATCGGAGAACCATTGGAAGATATTTCAGATGGAAACCCACTCTCCTTTAGCCTTCTGGACTACCAATTCCCTTTCACTTCATTTCATGCAAATGAGTGTACTCAGAGCTTCCTTAACCTTGGAGAGAGATTTGTAACCCCACCATACCTGCAGGTCAGCACCATGGAAGGCCAACAATGGTCATTGTGAACATTGTCCTAAAGATTTTCCAGTCTCTACCAAACTACAGCAAACAGTCCCTCTATCTGAAAGTGTGTCTTTGTCATCATCTCACTCTCTGTCTTCCTTTGTAAGAGTGCCAGAGCCTAGAGCAGTTAGCGTTTCCAACCTGACCTCATCCAGCGATGCTCCCTCTTAAAATGGCCATCTATCACTTTCTCTGAATTAAACTGAATGTTAAAAACAAACAAACAAAAAAACAACTGAGAGCCTTTAGAGTGAACAGGATGACAGTACTTCATCCAGAGACAAAAGGTGTTAAAATATTCTCCAGTTGTGCACCTGAGACATTCCTTCCCCCTCTCATCCCCAGGGAAGCCCAGAGCGCTATGTCTCCTGGGCTCACCCTACTGTGTTTAACACATAGTTACCTTCTCACAGCTCCTAAACGAGTATCTAGTCTTGTTTCAAAACCAAGTCAGCCCACCTGAACCTCCTTGTCAGTCTAAACTGATTAGATCTGATCTATTCCCATCTGCTAGAGGTCCAGGTAGTGGTTATTTGTGTAGGAATTTGGCAAACGTCAGACAAACCCAGTGATGCTTGTCTGTAGCCCTGTTCACAAAAGATGGCAGCAAAAGGGTGGTGTGAATATTTCCCAGATCCTTCCAAGAGGCTTAGACAACAAGGTCCTGTAATGCATGAGCTGGAGTGAAATGGTGGCAAGAGCTGTCTCACTGAATTCTGAATGCTTCAGGAAATGGAGCATTGCTTATTTCAGTGGGATGACTGTTTGCTCCACAAACTCAGGGTGCAAATGTGCTCACAGTTCTTTCGCTCCCCTCATTATGAGTACACACACAATCCATTCTCAAGTCAAAACCTAGACTTTCCCCCCCAACTTTATTGAGATACTAGAGGCCTGATGCACAAAATTCATGCAAGAGACTCAGCCCTCGCAGCAGAGGCAGCTCGCCTTGGCCCTCACAGTCCCTGCTTCATCCAGAAGGTTGTCCGACTGTCCAATCTAATTAGCATATTAAATTATTAATATTATAGATTATTGACATATGACATATGTAAGTTTAAGGTATACTATGTTATGATTTGGTGCATACATAAACATATATATTATAAAATGATTAGCACAAAAGTTAACACCTTAATCCCCTCACATAATTCCCACTGTTTGGTGATAACATTTAAGATCTACTTTTAAGAACTTTCAAGTGTATAATATTTTGTTAATTATAATCACCACTTGTACATTAAATCCCTAGAGTTTATTCATCTTATACCTGGAAGTTGGTACTCTTTGATTAGCATCTCCCCATTTCCTTTACCCACCCTCAGCACCTCCAGACCCTGGTAATCACCATTCTACTCTCTATTCCTTCAAGTTCAGCTTTTTTAGATTCCACACATAAGTGAGAAATACAGTATTTGCCTTTCTCTGTGTGACTAATTTCAATTAGTATAATGTCCTCAGCTTGCATCCATGTGGTCTCCAAAGGCCAGATTTCCTTCTTTTTAGTGGCTGAACAACATTCTATTGTGTATTTCATATTTTCTTGATTAATTCATCTATTGATGGACACTTAGGTTGTTTCCCTGTCTTGGCTACTGTGAATATTACTGGGAATATTGCAGTGAACATGGATGAAAGTGCAGATATCTCTTCAAGACAGTAATTTCACTTTCTGCTAATATATACCCAGAAGTGAGATTGCTGAATCATGATAGTTTTATGTTTAATTTTTGAGGAACCTTCATACTATTTTCCATAGTAGCTGTATCAATTTACATTGCTACATACAGTGCCCAAGTGTTACCTTTTCTCCACAGCCTTACTGTGAATTTCAAGGCAATGTTTGTTGTCTCCTGTCTTTCTCATAGGAGCCATTCTGACAGGTGAGGAGTTGCCTCTCTTAGATTTTGGTTCCTATTGTCCTAATGATCAGTGATGTTGAATACCTTTCCATTTACCTTTCGTCCATCTGGGTCTCCTTTAGAAAAATGTGTATTCAAGTTCTTTTCCTATTTTTTGCATTCAATTGTTTTGTTTTGTTTTTTTCTTTTGTTTTGCTACTGAGTTGTATCAGTTTCTTATATAATTTGGGTGTTAACCCCTTATCAGATAGATGATTTGTCAATATTTTCTCCCATTCCACAGGTTGTCTTTTTTATGTTGCTGATTGTGTCTTTTGCTGTGCAGAAGCTTATATAGCTCTTCGTACTTATTTTGCTCTGTTGCTTGTGATTTAATGTCATATTTTTTAAAAAAAATTATGTCAAAGAGTTTTTCTTTATGTGTTTTCCCCTCATTACTTTTACAGTTGCAGGTCTTACATTCAAGTCTTTAATTTATTTCTAGTTAAATTTTTTGTAAGTGGGGTGTTGTTTAACTTCCACACATTTGTGAATTTTCCAGTTTCCCTCCAGGTATTGATTTCTAATTTCAAACCATCATGGTCAGAAAAGGTACTTGATAATATTTTAATCTTACATTTGCTAAGCCTTATTTTGTGAGTTAATATGAATCCATCCAAAGAATATTTGCGGGCACTTAAAAAGAATATATATGCTGCTGCTTTTGGGTGGAATGTCCATTTTATCTTAGATGTAGTTCAAGTCCAGTGTTTCCTTATTGACTTTATATCTGGACTAGAGGCCCAGTGCACAAAATTCGTGTTTTTTACAACACGATTATAATCCACCTATTGCTTGGCTCTTATTCTTTTGATATATTTTAGTGGTTTATAGCAATTTAGTCTTTATTCTAAATCAAAACTTTTGGGCAATAGATAAAATCTATTTGATCTATTGCCCAATGGTAAGTGAATAAATGGTACACAATTTTTATTTCACCATTCTAGGAATTTGATACAGTATAGCTATAGGTGAAGAGAGAATAAAACTGTCATAAAAAGGGGATGGGGTACGGGGGGGAGAAGGCATAGATAGAGAGTAACAGGGGAGAGGAAGCTTTTCTGCCTGAGAGGAAGAGTGGAAAGAAATAGTCTGATCTATGAAGCCCGCTTATTTTCTAAGATGGATTAGAATTTGCGCCTACTCTGGATACTAAGCAGTTAAATCTCTGACTGCTGCTTTGGACAAACAGTGAATTATTTTTTAATGGTGTATGCTTTTTGCTTGCTTGCTTGGTGGGTATTTTTTCTTTTCTCTTTCCTCATTTCACTCAGGGTCTCTCCCTAGGCTTGTCCTTTCTAAGCACTCTTGAGACCACAAGCACAAATGCGCTCAGTGGAGACTGCCATCAGCCCATCAGTTCCCTCGCTGCCTTTTGTGCCAAACTCCTCTCTCTGACTTGTAATTCCCAGGGCAGAGCGAATTGGCTGATGGTAAGTGTCCCTGATGTCCCTTCCACCACTTCAGCTGTGGAGTTGGGCTGTTGCCAGTCAACAAACAGGAAGACAGGCTCAGCTGTTCCAGACAGAGAGACCCATCCTTTTCAAATAAAACCTGTTGGGTGACTAGCAGAAGACTCCCAGGTGCTCTGTCAGGGAAGGGTCACACTGGAGAGAAATATCAGGCCACAGAGAGAAATGTATATACTCCCTTGACTTCACCCATTACAGAGTGAGATCTGAGAGACAAGTTTAAGGGAAAAGATTGCAATTGGACTTTATAAGCTGACTGATTTCACAGTATAACTGTAGTTGTAATATTGTACAACTGAAAAGATACCCACAATAATAAAATTCAGATTATATTAAGTGACAGAGTTCTGTGGGTATATGGAAACATTCATTTTCCTGCATAAAGAAATCACAGTTTCATCAAATTTACAAAGAGGTCAACAGTTTTTTTTTTTAGTTCTCTAGCCCAGCTCTCACCATGCCCATCCTAACACTATGTTGCATGCTCTCCCATTTTATGTTAGTGCATACTGTTTGCCTACCTGGAATAACATTTTACCCTCCCTCCCTCCTTTTTTTCCCCATCAGGCTAATTCCTATCCATCTTTCATGCGTTAGTTGAGATGTCTTCCTTGAAACTATCACACCTGGGTTAAATGTTTTTTATATATTTGCTCCTAGAGCACCAGGTATTTCTACTTATCACAGTATATTACATTTATCTATATCCATAGGAGGCTTTGTGGGAGCAAGGAATGTGGCTATATTGTTGATCAAGTATCTCCAGCATCTACTATATTTCCTGGCATATAGGGGGTGCTTACTACGCATTTGTTAGATAAATGCTGCATACTCTGACCGACATGATTTAAAATAAGTGTGGCGGTGAAAACAAGATTAACATTGTTTCAAATGCATTGTTCTAATAGATTTAAAACTCTTTGAGCACTTCAACTTCAGAAATATTTTACTTTGATATATATGCATAACTTTTTTTTAAAAAATCAAAGAATAAAATGGTTTTCCAACTTCAATGTGAGTAGAATCACCTGGAGAATGTAAGAATTTCAGATTTCTGGATGCTATTCCAATATATCTTAGAATAGAACAAGGACTATGTCATTTTAATATGTATTGTATTAATCAAGCCTATCCTCATAACAAATTACCTTCAAACCTCAAATAGTTAACACATAAAAGGTTCATTTCTCACTCATATCCCGGACCAAATTTGCAGCTTCCTATGTAGAGAATTAGGGACTAAGACTCCTTACATTTTATGGTCCTATCATCTTATAAGGACTGAGAATCCTCTATGGAAAAACCCTATATCTAGACAGAAGAGAGAGAGAGAGAGAGAGAGAGAGAGAGAGAGAGAGAGAGAGAGAGAGAGAGAGATAGGATTGAGAATGTGATACATTAGTATATGAGAGTGTTTACAGCCTACTATAGTAGTGGCTGAACTCAATCTAGAAATCACACCTCACTGTAAATTGGAAAGGGGAATACAGTCTCATGGTATATTTAAGTAGAATGGAAAATGCTTGAATAGGTGAACAGTGGCATTCCATCTTTAGTACCCTTGTCTTCAGATGCACTAAGTTATGGACCATAGTTGGAAAAAACTTCGCTATGTGGCAAAACTCAGTTCATTTTTTATAAATTCTGAACAGGATCATTTATAACACATTTTGTTTTCCCAAGACTTGGCTTTAAAATGTCTTTGTCATTTCTCTTTCATCCTTATGTTAAAGTCATATAACACGTAAGATGGCTCACATCCATGGCCTCTCTGCCTTAGGGGGAAACGTTGTTTTCACAGCTTGCATCAACTCTTGGCTATTGCTTTAGCTTGAAGAATCACTTCAATGACTCCCCTTTCTCACAGCTTCTGCTGAAGTAGTTCCTTATAAGTTTCAGGTGTTTTTTATTGATTCTCTTCATGGAGCAGGGAAAGGAGGAGATTATGGCCAGGGAAGGCATTTCAGCTCTTCATAAAACAAAACAAAACAAAGCAAAACCAAACAAAACAACCCTTAGTAATCAATTCTATTTCTAGATCCCTTTTCACTTGGGTGCCTTTATATCTTTGCATTTTATTTTTCTTTTATGTGAGCACTCGCTTCAAGTTATAACCATTTGATCAATATTTTATTTTGCACATAAATGATTTTCCTTAGCAACTTCTTAACAATGTACAACTTTGATAAACTGCCTTCTTAAGTAAACTGCTTTCTGAGGAAGGTTACAGAAGAAAGTAGTTTGTAAAGATTATACAAAAGATTATATAGAAGTTTGTAAAGATTATTGTACAAGGACTATTAAATATTGTATGCAAACATTTTTGCCCCCAGAATTCACAGTTGCAATAGCATTTTCACACCAAAAAATGTAAACTTTTAGGAGAGGATTTTATAGGACTTAGGGACTGCAGAAATTATTTGGATAATTTTAGGGGGTCGGGGGGGAGCAGGGTAGGAGAGAAAGTGTTGCTCCTGTTCTAAGCATGTGGAGTTCATCTTCATCCCTGTTTTGTGCCTTGTGGAAGGAGAGCTGTAAATGCAGCCAAGGTGATCATTATTCTAAGAAACCAAGGATTTGCTGAGGGGAAAAAAGCGGGGAGCCGAAACCGGTTTGGCTCAGTGGATAGAGCGTCGGCCTGCGGACTGAAAGGCCCCAGGTTCGATTCCGGTCAAGGGCATGTACCTTGGTTGTGGGCACATCCCCAGTAGGGGGTGTGCAAGAGGCAGCTGATCGATTATTCTCTCTCATCGATGTTTCTAACTCTCTATCCCTCTCTCTTCCTCTCTGTAAAAAAAAAAAAATCAATAAAAATATTTTTTTTAAAAAAGGGAGGGATCGGAAACCCACGGGTTGAGTGTCATATCAACTCATTAGGAATCAGAGATGTTAAAATTCTGCTCTTTCTAATTTTGAGTAACTGACTTCATCACTCTCCCCATCCCTGCCTCAGTTTCCCCATCTGATAGGCCAGAAAGTCCTGCCCTTACCTATGAACTTGGAGAATTGTAGGTCAGAGAAATTGTACCAAACCTGAAAATCACGTTGAATTTCTTTTTAAAAACAGTAAAGTGAAAGACGGATGAAAATATTGTTGGTGAGATGAGGCTCTGTCTCCATTTATTAAAGGAATCATTCTTATTCTCAGACCTTTCTTGAATGGCCACGAAGACGAGGGGAGAAGAGGCTCAGCCTCCTTCCAAACCAGAAAATGTTAGCTCTTCTAATGCGCTCTAAAGCTCAAAGGGTAAGCAGGTGGAATACCTCTGGGACACAGTGGCAAAGGCTCCGTACATGATGAGGGCAAAGAGGCTGGTGAGCTGTGGATTCTCTCTCTCTCTCTCTCTCTCTCTCTCTCTCTCTCTCTCTCTCTTTCTCTTTCTCTCTTCTGACCTTACACTCTCACTACCATTCTAATCACTGCAGATGAAAGTTTTAATAGTGTTTCAGGTTAATGTTTCCTGAGTGCTTGCTCTTTGGGCCTCACTGGCCCTAGTCCCAGGGGCTTTGTGTGTGGATACTGACCATAGGGAGTGCGTCCTGGAGAGCTCAGTTAGGATGTGGGAATAAATAGCTCTGATGTAGGACAGTGGTTGGCAAACCGCGGCTCGGAGCCTCATGCGGCTCTTTGGCCCCTTGAGTGCTCTTCCACAAAATACCACGTTCAGGCGCGCACGTACAGTGCGATTGAAATTTCGTGGCCCATGTGCAGAAGTTGGTTTTCGGCTCTCAAAAGAAAGTTTAATCGTTGTACTGTTGATATTTGGCTCTGTTGACTAATGAGTTTGCCAACCACTGACCTAGGAGATTCCGCCCCTCACCGACCACTGAGATCCAGAGGTCTAGGAGCCTAACTGTCTTAAGCTTTTATTTTCTTGGTGAAGAACTTGGATGGTGCTCTGCATCGTTTGTACAAAAGGGTGGCAGGAGGATGAGAGGCTTTGAATATCTTTGAGGAAGAACTTCCTTATGGCTTCTATGTGGGGCCGTATGCATCACTCTTCTTAGATTGCAGACCTAGAAAGGGGCTAATACTAATACCATATCTCATATGAACTTCAGGGGTTAACTGTTGCTAATAAAACTTTATTAGAATTTGCATTATTAGCCCGACTAGACTGGTGTGGCTCAGTCTTGTATTTCTTTCTAGAAATATTCCAGACAGGTACAACACAAACACACTTTTACATACACTTCGCCAAATACTCAGAGTCTTGCTTTTTTCACGTAACAATATATCTTGGAGATTTTTCAGTGTCAGTACACATTGGGTTGCCTCATGCTTTCTGATGGTTGAATAATAATCCATGGTTTGGAATACTATTGGGTTTAACCCTATTGTTATCCTTTAAGTTGTTTTCAGTCTTTTGCCATTTCAAACAACATTATCATAACTATCCTTGAATATGTGCAAATACACAGAATAAATTATTTTAAAGAGAATTTCTGGCCCATAAGTTGTGTGCATAGATACGTCCTTTCTCCCCAGCATAGTACCATGTTAAATCTGTTTTCCCTATGACACATGTATAAATATTGTTCACTGCTAAGCCAACTGATGTGCCATAATTACATTTATATTATTCTGCAAAATTTTGTTTTACATGGAGTTCAAAAATACCCATGTTTTCATTTGCTTAATATTCTCTGAAGATATAGTTAGATTTTCAATACACTCATAGAGAAATGTACAATGTCACAGCAAGGAGTTTTCTCATTAGACAAACTTGTCAAGAAATTGATTTTTTCCCACTCTTAATTTCCTGGAGATGTTCTTCTTAGAGCCTCCGCCTTCTTGCTCCAATTGGTTTAATTTCTCCAGAAAATAAATCTCTTGTCTCCTGCAGGCGTGAGTGAGACTAACTGTCCTGGTTGAAAGCAGAGGTGAGGACATGCATGTTGTTCTACAGCCTTCCAAAAAGTCTTCCTGTTTTTAGGCCTCTGCCTCATCCCTGGCTTTCAAAGAACCGGGTGCTTCCAATTCCTGACTCTCCTATGTTTTGCCAGCTCTCTTCTCATTCCTCACCCAGTGTTCCATCTTCATAGAGTATGACTTTAGGGGTTACACATGACCATATGGAGTTTGTGCTTCTGTTCATTGTTCTCATTATTGTTTGGGGGTTGACTTTTAAGAGGAAAGGGTGAATGAGCATAGCAGAATATGCCACCCAAAAATATAGAAGAAACACTTAGCATACTAGACTTAGCATCATTGAGAATATTCAATAAATGTCCTATTTACACAGGTTTGAGCTGAAGGCAGGTAACCACAGGGAGCCTACAATGCCAGAGGCTGCAGCAGAGCTGTTCCTGCCCCAGCCTGAGTGGGGAGAGGGAGAGGTAACTAGGATCCAGAGAAGAGAATTCAGTGGAAGAGGCCATTATGAGAGTAGCAGTGACTTTTGGTTTACATGACCCCAAAACACAGCAACCAAACAACCTCATCATCCCTTCTTTCTCTCAGCTCCTGGTAGTGGGTGGAGGGTCCGTCAGAGGTGGAACTCAACCAGAAGCCCTAGGGCAAGAGAGCCCATGGATGGCTCCGTACACACATATCAAGCTCTGTGAGGCAGAAAGCTGGATAGAAGGAGGAGGAAAACAGAAGATACCCGGAACAGGGATAGAAATCTCTTCTGCAACTATTTTAAAACTGGAAGTTTGATCTCATGGCTTTAAATGTTACTTCTGTTCTTGACACCTAAATTGATGCTATTAAGGCCTAAATTTGTATCTCAAGCTAGACTTCTTTACAATCTAGACTTCCAGCTCCAAGTGCTTACATAACAGCTCCACCGGTATGTCTACCTGGCATCCCAAGCATAACATGTTCAGTACAGAGTTCCTGATGTCTACCCACTGCGTGTGCCTCTCTGGCCTTTCCAGAATTAACAAGAGCACTGCCCGTAGCCCAGCTATTCAAGTAAAAAGCCCGAGTCACCATGGACTTCCCTTCCTCTCTTTACATATATGCTGCCGATAGTTTTGCCTCAACCACTTATCTCAATCTCTCTGCCATCACCTTAGCCTGAGCTCCCATCATTTCTTGCCCCAGTTAATCATTCAAAATAGCTTCTAACTGGTTTCTCTGTTTCATCTATTGCTTTCCTGCAATTGATTCTTCACAGAGCAGCCAGAGTCATCTCAGTTAAAAGCATATGTCACATAAGATTCCCATGCAGAATGCTTTTATTTCGTGCTGAAAATGCTCTCCAGTGATTCAGTGTAAATTCTTGAATAACATTCTCGATTTTGAGATAAAATTCTAACTGTTCATCGTGTCTTCATGTCCCTGCAGCCTTTTGATCTAACTCTCCAACTTCTTCATACAATAAGTGAAAATGCAGCCTTACATGGTATGCTATATTTTTATTGACCCCCTAGACAAGCCCTCAAACAGTGAGTGTTGGGAGTTGGTATACAATGCAGGAGGATAGCAGGACATGCCACCCCAAAATATGCCGCTTTGGTATACGGTTATTTTGAGCTGTAGGTACTTGAAAAGCAGCAAATGCAGGCAGAGGCTATCTCTGAACTCCCCTTATCTACCCAAAGACAGAGCTTCCAAAAGAATCTCAGTTGTAGCATGCCTTCCCGGGAGTTTTATCAACAAGAAAAAAATCACCTCTCATCCAGAGAGAGGAGACTAGAAGTCAACACCACACCAGACACCATCACACACTATTATAGCTCCACTATGTTTTTCTAAGGATCCATTTATTTCCCTCCAAAATCACTCTTCACCTACCCTATTAAGATGCTATTCATACCCTAATTCTAGGCCACCTCAGAGAGTTCCTCGTTTTTCTCTGGGTATCTCTTATGTATGTATTAGGTATACATGTTAATAAACTTCTGTTTACCTGGTGACAGACATGCAATGGGGGCCTATACATAGTTGAAGGCCAAGTTCTGAAAATATAGATATGATTCTCATTTCAGCCCACCTAGTCCCTTGGTTCAGTGGCCATCTGAAATAATGGACCTTGCTCAGCTGTTGTGGCTCACTGGTTTAGTGCCAACCTGTGAACCAGGAGGTCAGGGATGGATTCCCAGTCTGGGCACATGCCCAGGGTGCAGGATCGATCCCCAGTGTGGGGTGGGCAGGAGGCAGCCAATCAAAGCTTCTCTCCTACCATTGATGTTTCCATTTCTCTCCCTCTCCCTTCTTCTGAAATCAATAAAAATATATTTTAAAAAAGTAATAAATAATGGGCTTTTTTTTTTTTGCTGGACTATTGCATTTGGTTGTTCCCCAATTCTGTAGTTAAATCGATTAACCCATTCTTCCATTGATCTTTACACTTCAGGTTTTAATTTATCAGCCGTTATACAACGCAGGTTAAAACCTTGGTTTATTTGAGTTTAAAACATTTCAATCCATGTTGGCCTCAATAGCACTGGCTAGTGATGTGGTGCTTTCAAATTTGATGGCTAATTGAGAACCCGGGGCCAGCGCACATGTGCCAGGCCCCAGTGGACACTGCTGAGTGTGCTCCTTCCCTGGCGGGGGGAGGGACCCCAGAATGGGAGCCTCCTGGTGTTGGGCTCATGAAGGGCGCGCTCACCTGGCCTGGGTGAGGGGTGCAAGGAATGAGAAGGCAGGGCGGGGCCAGCTCCCGACTCCATTTTGTGTAATTCAACCCTAGCCCCAACCCAACTAATCAGGGTCACATTCCCTAGCCCTAACCCAACCAATCAGGGTCACATTAACAACACACACACACCGTATAAAACCCATTAAGATGTTACATTCTTCCTCTCTCCCCCCACGCTGTTGTCAGTGTAAGTGGGACCGAGCTCAGAATAGTCGGAAATAAATACAGGCTTACTGCAAATGCATGGGATGCAGCTCCCTGATCATCTTTGGGGTTCATGATACTAGGGCACAACACTAATGTTCAGACTTTTGTTTAAGGAAAAGAAAAGTAAAATAAATCCACAATGCAAGAATTTCCAACATCGCTTGGGCATTATTGTCTAATGGGTACAGGTTTCTATTTGGGATGATAAAAAGTTCTAAAAATGGATGATTGTGATGGTCATTTACACAACATTGTGAATGTACTTAATGCCACTTACCTATATGCTTAAAAATGGTCACAATGGTAAATTTTATGTTATGTATATTTTACTTCAGTAAACACACACATACACACCTCCTAAGTTCCAATATACCTGTTATACCTGTGAAAGAAAAGAGCTACATGCTAACT
The DNA here is from genome assembly GCA_963924515.1 of Vespertilio murinus. Taxonomy (NCBI): domain Eukaryota; kingdom Metazoa; phylum Chordata; class Mammalia; order Chiroptera; family Vespertilionidae; genus Vespertilio; species Vespertilio murinus. The sequence goes on along the minus strand of OZ004712.1, from coordinate 53,665,896 downwards.
TGACAAGCTCAGGGAAGTCCTGCATGGCAAACTCAGAGACCTAAAATAACCACAAAAGATGGTTTGAAAATTAAATGTCTAACTACAAACAGGTTATAATGGGTAGTCATGTTCCAGATATTTCACCTGACAAAGATCAATTTAGATCTTTTTTACTAAGCCCATCTGCCTTCCTGCCTCTGAGATGTCTGGGTAACTTGTAACTTCCTTTTTACCCTGGACCCTTCAGGGCACAACAAATGGCCTCGAGACATTCCCTCATTGTTACTGTTATCAAGTTAATTGTCAACTGTTATTTGCGTTAGAGTGTCCTGTATACATCTTTGTAAAAGAAGCTCATGTCCATCATTTCACCTTTTACCCTATCCCAGAGGTTTCCCCACTTTGCTCTGTCCCACCTCCCTAATCTATCACCAATGAATTTCATGTAACTCACCTACGTCCCTTTCCTTTGATTGCAATGTATAAATATAGAAATGTAACCCGCCATTCTCCGGAGCATTATCTCAACCCGTTGAGGTTCTGCTTCCAGGCATATGTGGACAGTTTGTCTCAAATAAACTCACAAAAATTCTTTACAGGTTTCAATGGTGTTTTTTTTTTTTTCATTAACATACCAAAAATAGAGGTTCTTAAAATGTAAACTAGACCCAAAAGTCTGCAATGTCATCTAGAGTAGAGACTTTTTAATACAGTCCTCTTAACTCTCACCCCAAGCTTCATTCCCAGGAGCTCAGCCAAGTCTGTGGTACACAGCAGGCCTTAAATAGCACTTACTAAATTGAATTTTGGACAATTATACTGATGAGGAAACAAGCCTACATTCATTACCTAGGAGTGGCTAGAAATTGAAATAGATGTTATCTCATAGAACAGACTCAATTCTGGTCGTTATTGTCATTACCCTGCTCACTCTTGTGTGCAACAGCCTCTTATTATCTAGAAGACCATTGCTATTGTCTGTTGTTCTTCTTCCGTGCTTCTCTCCTTGTTTCTTTAACCATCGCTCCCAATTCTTGCTTTCCAATCTTAATTCACTCCCATTTCAGTCGCAGATTGGGGCGCTGATATACGCTCAGAGTCGAAATTCAGATACAGTCTGTCAGCCCCCTGGGGTCCACACTGTGTCATCCTCGGTAAGTGTCTGCCCAGTCTTTCCTTATCCTAGACATTTACGGGGAGCATGCAGCAATCTGCAGCAATCTGCCCCGCCCTCCTTCAGAATCACTGAGGGTCCATCCCCGTACTTAAAGCCAACTCCTGTCGCCTCAGTCTTGCTTTGCTCTTTCTGCCTTAGTTCTTTAAGCCCTCTCTGATCCCACCTAAATTCCAGCTAATTTATTACCGCCCTTGGCCTCCCGCCTCCTCACTATTAACTTGCCAAACTCAGCATGGGCAGCACAATGTGGGATGTGTTGAGAAATGTTTTAACAACTGGCTCTCCAGGCAAAACAAACAAGAAAACATTCAAAGAAACAACATCAAAAACCACTTGATTCTGTAGCGTGGTATAAGTACTTCCCCCAAGCAATCATGTGATGTCACTAAATATGGACTTGGAAAGAGACACCCGGTAGCACATCATCACGTAGTGTTTCCACAGGTGCTAGCCAGCCCCTAAGATAATCACATCCTCCAGTATTCACACCTACTACTTATTCCCACACTGTTCCAGGGTTGGTTTGCGTAACCAATAAAATATGGCAGGACTGATGCTGTGTTCTCCCAAGGTTAGGCTATCAAAGGCACTGCAGCTTCCCTCTCTCTCTCTCTCCTCACTCGCTTTGGGGCCGGCTGCCATGCTGTGAGCAGCTAAAGGAGAAGCCCATGGAGTGGAACTGAGGCTTCCATCCAACAGCCATGTGGTTACCGTCTTGGAAGAGAGTCCTTCAGCCCCAGTCAGGCTGACGGGATGGCCACTGTCCCAGCTGACATCTTGACTGCGGCCTCGTGAGAAACCCGAGCCAGAACTACTCAGAGCCAGAACGACTCAACTAAGCTGCTCCAAGGCTCCTGATTTAGAATCTTGTTGAGCTAATAAATGTTTATTATTTTAAGCTGCTAAACTTTGGAGTAACTTGTTATGCAGCAATAGATACTTGACATACTACCATGCACACAAATAGATGCAAATAACCTCAAGAGCACAGGTAAGGCAAATAATGGTAGTAAAAATAATCAGGAAACCGCAGGTTGTGACTATTTACTGATTTTGTTTTTAACATAGTTTACATAATTAGTTTATATAGTTTGTATAATTAAAATTTTCTTAACAGTTGTGTTTAACATATAGCTTTAAAAACTCCTGAAAATTTAACAATTAGCTGTCCCAAGGTTACATGAGCCAGTTCCAGAACCATTGCCAAACAGTTTTGATTGCATATACCTATCATTAACGGTCTGTTGTGCTTATATATTCATATGATTGCAAATATTGGTGGTTAGAATGACCCTATGTGCACATACTACTGTACTAACATGGTTATAAAATCATTTAAGGGAAAATAGACAATATCTTAAAATGGATTTTTAAAATTTATTTATGATATAAATCATTTCTTCTCAATGCAGAGAACCTTTTTCTAAGCAAAAAACAAAAAAGCACCAGCACTATTAGATAACTACTATTTTCACCTATAATGTGCTGATATAGAGCTTATGCCGGAAGGTATAGTATCCATTCTGCCAAATCCTTGTTGTTCCTTTGTGCTTGAGTTATTAAAGTTCAGTTTAAATCATGGACTCTCTATAGAAATATTTTAAACTACTCTTCATCTTGTGGATTAAAATTAAACACAATCTTCAAAATCACATAACTGAACACATAGTTGACAATTAGCAATAGTTGACAATTCTATGGAATTGAGTTAATGGGAATGGGGATCATTGTCAATTTCAATTCATTGTGGTATTCCCACTCTTCCCAGTACACTTGGCACATCTCTGGTGACAAACAACTGAATGGGGCAAGTGAAGGCGGCAGTATCAATCCACACAATAAATATTAAAGTTTGTAATTTTCCCCTTTTCAAAAATATTTTTTTATTGATATCAGAGAGGAAGGGAGTGGGAGAGACAGACAGACACATCAATGAGGAGAGAGAATCACTGATCAGCTGCCTCCTGCACACCCCCTACTGGAGATCAAGCCCATAACCCAGGCATGTACCCTGACCTGGAATCAAACCGGGACCTCCTTGTTTATAGGTCGAAGTTCAACCACTGAGTCCCGCCAGCGGGCCACAATTTTTACTTTTTAAAGTAAAGTAAATGTCTTATTATTTTTCCTCATACACCAATGGATCATTTTATCCAACCCCTAGAACATCCAATGTCTTTCCCTTTTAACCTTTAGGGACCAATAGCCTAATCCTTTGCTGGCAACTAACACTGACAAATGGTGTGAAATGGCCACGCAGGGCCTTGGACAAGGGTTCCTGAGAGACACATCCCTTTTGTAAGAGGTAGGGAATCGCTGTAACTTGGATTGACAAAACTGAATTGAAAGCAAGGGATAGAAGAACACAAACAGCTAGAAAACATTAGCTGACTCTGTAGAGCTGAAAAGAAGAGACCAAAAGAAGGATGTTTTAAAAACATCAAAACAAACAAACAAACAAAAATCACAGAAGAGACCCAGCACGAGTGATTGGGTGTGTGTACCCACCAGAATTGTGATGCTTTGTTAAGAGCAAAAGTCAAAAGTAAAAAGTAAAAAAAAAAAAGAAAGAAAAAGAAAAAAAAAAGCCAGTAAGAGAAAGAGAGAAGCTATAGTGTGATTTGTAAGCATCTATTAAATCCCTAAAGTTTTCTTTTATGGGAAGATTTCATAGAAGAATAAAGCAGTCACCCATCCTCCTGCAGAACATCTATAAATGTGTTATTTAAAAAAAAAAAAAAAAGAAAGAAAGTCTTTAAAGATGATCATTCAAATGCATATTTTTCTGCTTATTACAAAGTAATTTGTCACTTCCTTTGTGTTTTGATAGATATTTCCTGGTGTTTAGCTCCAGAACATTTCCTTTCATGGATCTGAAGTATTGTCATTTCCCAGAGACTCCAATGTGGCTTTTAAAAGAGTCTGTTTCTCCCCCAACCAACACACCTGCTCTCTGGTAGAGGGTCTTAACCCAGGGAGGTGCTGGTGAAGGTGGCACTTGACCCACCTTCTTTAAGCTCCTTTGTCACTGTTTATAACACCTTTGCCCAGTTGTTGGGATTAGGGTAAAGGTGCATAGCATATATTGATACTGCTTTTTTTTATATTGAAACATGTACTAACTGTGCTATTCCAAGAGGAAAAACAATGAAATAACTCCATGAGCATAGCCCTTGACATTTCCTAAAGCACCTTTTCCCATTGGAGGCTACTTGCAGCCCTAGCTTGAGATTATTCTTATTTACAGTTGACCAACCTGAGGTCAAATGGTTTACCCAATTTACACAAAGCCTGTCTCTAAGGTAAATAGACACAGCCACAGCAGGTCTTGGGACATGTGGCAAAAAGGGAAAGTAAAGATGATTTTTTTCTTCGCTTTGGCTTCATGTTTTCACCACTTCCTACCCCCACCTGGTCTGGGTTAAGGTGAGTCAACAGTCCTCATTTACTTTCTGCTTGTTTTGAGAACAAGTATAAACAAAAATAAGACTCAGGGTCAGGATGAGAAATCTGTTTGGCTTTAGAGCAGAAAAGACAGAGGCTGTATTTATTTATTCCTTAATGATAAGGGAAAAGCAGTCGGGCCGTGCAGGAGAGGGCTTTGAAGGCTAGGAAAGGAATGTGTTGTTAGGTCATCAGGAGCTCTTGGAGGGTTTTGAAGAGAGCCAATCAGATGCTAAGCATCCTCCTCCCCTTCGTCATTATTTGCACTTTCAGAGGTGGTTTCTGAGGTGATGTGAGGACTGATGGGGGATTTTTCATGCCTTGGCTTGCTGGGCGATGATTCTGTTCAACAAGGTCCTTTAGCAGGCCTCTGCCCTCACCATGGTGATGGCCGCCTACCCAGCCTGCTGCAGGAGTTCGGGATCAGCCACCCCAAACATGACGCTCCACCACACCTATGCCTTTGAGCTGAAGACACTTGGGAAGCAGCAGAGGCAAAAGATGTTCCCTGAGTTCCCTCTTTATACCCACAACAGGCCATAGAGTTTCCCACGAGATGGGTGCCTTCTTTTTACCAGAAAGTCAGGAACATTCCTATTACGCCCAGACTTCGTGATCCCCAAGGACCACCAGGGAGCCGAGTCCCATGCGATAAACAAAAGAGCCTCTTCCATGCTAGCATGGGCTCAGTCCCACTCACGCCCACAGCATGGAGGAAGAGAGGCCTAACTTCTACAGGTCAAGGGGTTTTATAAGGGTGGTGATGTCACTGCTTTGGCTGACCCTGATTGGTTGGGTGAGGGCTAGGGCCCAGTTATACAAAGTGGAGGCTAGCGCCACCCTGCTCCGCCCTGCCCCACAGTACAATATGGAGTCCGGAGTTAGCCTCGCCCTGCTCTGCCCTTCCAATCCCCACCACCAGAGACCCTTGCTTTTCTGCCCTTGACACATTTTGCCACAGAATACTGCAAGGCTTTGTTAGAGTAAAAGTGGTTTGCGCTCCAAAGCAAAATAGCAAAGTGCTATTGTCTGAACACACAGCGCACGTTGCCCTTTCAGAATGATTGCCTGCAGACTTAGTGCACAGCGCAAAGCAAAGCCCTCTGGGAATGAGCACTTGCAATGAAAAAGGTTTATTATCATAATGGAGGATTCAGTTGCTGGCGCCAATGAGGAGAAGTGGAGGGGTTTCTAAATTCATTGTATTAATTTAGAGTTTGGGGGGGAAATAATTAAAAATGTAGGCCACCTATGGCCCACAATGTGGATATTAGTGTGGTTATAATGGGGCCATGATACATTATATTTGCGCAGTCTCTAGCTACCAAGAGTGCATTAGGTATTTTTGCACTGGGACTCAGAAGCCTAAAACAAACAAGATTAAAATCAGCAATAAACCAAATCAGGAGAAGCCAGTGAAACCCCGCAATAAATCTGATGCAAAGCCCATGTGACACGCCAAAGGCCTCTGAGAACGTGCTGCAGGCTAAGGCGTAGGCGTTCTCAATTTAGTGATGTGGGAGGATGTGGAGGGTGGGGTTTATGACTGGGAGAAGAGGTCAGCCAGGGAGCACTTCCTATTGCAGGAGGAACAATTCTGATTTTGTGAGGGGACTAGGATTTTTATGCCCTACAGACTTTTGTGAAAACCATGTGTGTGTGTGTTTACTCCCCACAGTCACTCATTCCTGTATGACTCGTACTCTGTAGCATCAGCAAATTCTTCCTTCCTACATTATCTTTCTGGGTTTCCAAGAAGGTTTTCTTCTCTCCTGCTCTGATTTCTGTTTCTCCTAATTCCATCCCCAGCTTCCAATCCTTGAAACCTCTACTCTTGGTGTCCCTCGTGTTACTGTAACATTGCATTCTAGACAGAAAGAACGCTATCGGGACTGGATTCGACAGAGGGGACTGCTTACCTGCTCAGAATAGCAGAACATGGACTGAATGATATGGGGCTCGGTGGGTATCTAAAGGTAACGACGCTTAGGACAATTCCTTATCTCAGAAAGGGATGGAAATTGCAGTAAAGATTTGTGGAGAAAGACGGCATGCTCTCTCTGTAGGAAGAATAGCTCCTTTTTCTCCAGGCGCTTGAATTTAACATCCTCTAAAAACGCGTATCTCTTAGCGCCCTGGTAAACGGCCTTACCCAGTGGGTTGAAGAGGATGATCCGGGTCTAGTTTTATCTGTTCCAAGTTGTTCTTGCTGCAAATGCAGATGAATTTACCTGTCAAAGCCTCACCTCTAAGGATGAATCTTTATTATGTATTTTCTATGGAAGATTTGCCCATCTGTCAGTAATTCCACAAATTGCTTGCGAGCTGCCTGCTCCGCTTGTTAACAAAAAGGGTGTGGGATGCTGCTGCGTCTCTCATTCTGGTTAGGGTGCACTGGATCCCCAACCTCTGTGGACACTCTTCTTGCTTTGGTGCACTCCGGGTTCCCTGCTTGGTGGTGGTGGGGGTCACAGAGCTGTCTCCTCCCCCTGGGTGGGAAGTATTACTTCCTCCTTGGCAGCTGTGATCAAAGGTCCTGCTTTGAGCCACACCAGGGCGCTTTCTGGGTAACACCGTTAAACATCCTCTTCCTCCCTGTGCCATTGACTGGCGGTGTTACTTCTGTGTAAACACTCCATTTCTAAAACCTTGCAGCATCGTCCGCGTGGAATCATGCCACATGCTCATGATATTTCCCAGCTTGCTGGTGTGTTTCTGCGAGGTGGGCACTGCGCTCACATTGGCTTTGTGTTGCCCCATGTCGGGCTCATTGCTATGTGTGTAGTAAATCCCCTGTAAGTATGCCTTTTCCACGTGGAGCTTTTACGTTTCCCCCTCAACACATTCTTTTTATTTTTTTATTTACTTTTATTTATTAAGTTTTAAATGTTCAAACATACCGAGAAGTTGAAAGTATTAAACAATGGAAACCTACATAGCTAGACTTAGCAATTACTAATGTCTGGCTACCTAGGCCTTACCTGTTTATACATATTTTATGTTCATCGAAACCATTTGGAAACATCCTGCAGAGTCCCTGATTTTTCACCTATAAATATTTCAACCGTTTCCTAAAAATAAGGATATTTTATTTTATAACCACAATACTCTCACGGCAAAGGGAAAAAAAACCCCATAATATACAGTTCACAGTTAAAACCTCAGAATTGCCTTCAAAAGTCTTTTATAACTGTTGTATGGCTTTCTAAAAATCTAGGAACCTTGCATTAAGGTTCATAGATTGCATTTTGTTCTTACATCCAAAATGTCACTTTGAATGAAAGTGGAGATTTAAAGTCATTCCTTTACTGTTTCTGTCCCATGGTTCTTCTTGGGAGAATCTAGAATGACTATAGAGGGACTAGAGATAATAGGTTTAGAATACTCAGATCATAGTCTAATATATATATATATATATATATATATATATATATATATATATAGCAAGCACTTGTTACTAGGAAGACTGGGATAATTATTAGGATAAGAGCAGGGCCGATATTATGCAGATATGCACCAGTATAGTGTTAATGAAATGCTATTTATAGTAACCCCACCTTACCCTTGGGGGGTACACTCCAAGACCCCCAGTGGGTGCCTGAAGCCTCAGATACACTGAACTTTTTATATATTAACTTTTTATATATTACGTTTTCCCTACACACACACACCTGTGGTAAAGTTTAACTGACAAAGTAGGCATAAGAGAGATGAATAATAACCAATAATAAAAATAGAACAATTTTAATAACATTCTATATAATAAAAGCCTGATATGCTAAGTGTCTGGTCAACCAGTTGGCTGTTCAACCAATCAAAGAGTAATATGCTAATGCTACGCTAAGGCTGCTCAACTGCTTGTTATGATGTGCACTGACCACCATGGGGCGGATGCTCCTACTGGTAGGTTAGCTTGCTGCTGGAGTCTGGGTGATTGGGTCTGGGCCAGGTAAACCGGACATGCCCTAGAGCCCTCCTGTGGTCCCTCCCCTGCTAGCCAACCTCCTGCATTCCTCCCCAGCCCCAGTGGTGTACTGGTGGGGTCCCTCGGCTTGACCTGCACCCTGTTGCAATCCAGGACCCCTCAGGGGATGTCAAAGAGCCTGTTTCAGCCTGATTCCATGGGCCAGGCCAAGGGACCCCACTGGTGCACGAATTTGTGCACTAGGTCATAAAAGTTATGTGAATGTGGTCACTGTGTTTTTCTCTCTCAAAATATCTTACTGTACTATACTGACCCTTCTTCTTTGTGTGATGATAAAGTACCAAACCTATTGCTAAATCGGTGTAACCATGTCCTATTGGTAGTAAGTGACTTGGTGTCACTCATTTCAGGGGACCTCTTGTTGAAGTCTTCGTATAGACTCAATGCTTTCTGGCACAACACGTAGCCCTCAACCAGAGCACATTTTCTGCTCATGTCTTCCACCCACAAATTTAATGCCTTTTCCATCTTACCTAAGCACTATTCATGCATGTGGCTCTAACTTTTGTAGTTTGCAGTGGAACAGCAAAAAAAAAAAAAAGCAAGGATTTCTTTTCCTCCTTCACAATTTCATCGATAGGGGATTCTTTCTTATCATAGATCTTAACAACCTCAGCTAAAATCTCATACAATTTTTTTTCTTTCCTTATTAACTAAAGAATGTTCTCCTTTTCACTTAAAGGAAGTGCTTTCCAGCTCCCCTTCAGCATATCTGAAGCACCAGCACTACCACTCTTGGGCTTTGGGGCCATTTGGCGTAAAATAAGGGTGACTTGAACATAAGCACTGTGACAGAATGGGTCTGATGATGGAAATTAGTAACTAATGGGCAGAGTGAAGACACCAGATAAAGGGATGGCTCTCGCCCCCTAGTGAAATGGCATGAGATTTCATCACGCTTCTCAGAGTGGCGTGCAATTTAAAACTTACGAATTGTTCTGGAATTTTCCATTTAATATTTTCAGATCAAGTTTGACCAAGGGTAACTGAAGTCTTGGATAAAGAAGGAATTACTGTATTGTTGGCAAATAGCTATTGCCCAAAGCCCTCCACAGTGTGTGCCTTTCTCGCAGCCACACGACAGCACCTGAAGGCTGAATTCCTAGCAGGGCCGAGGCTGAGGTATCTATTCTAATGGTCAGTACCTGTGCCATGCCATTTCTTACTTTTAAAATATCATTCCTGGCCTCATGAAAATCTTGCTAATAAACACATCCCAGATTACTCTGTTTCTATTTTATTTTTCCCTTCATTTTACTGAGAGTGTTGTTTAAAAAAAAATTATTTAGAACTTCTGATATTTTTTCAAATCACTCACTGTTTGGATTAAATGCTTTTTTGTCTGTTTTTTTTTTGTTGTTTGTTTGTTTTGTTTTTTACTGTTTAAGGTCTTAAGTTATTATTATGTAACTCATTCCTGTAATTTCCTGCATTTTGCCTTTTGTTACACTCATGCTAGTCTATCATATATAAAAATTCTATTTATGCTTTCCCAAAGGAGAGCACTTTTTTACATGATCACTCCAGTGGCAGAACCCAGCATTCATTACTCAGGTGAAAACCATCCTATATAATAAAAGGCTAATATGCAAATCGACCGAATGAAGGAACGACCTGCTGCTATGACGTGCACTGACCACCAGGGGACAGATGTTCAATGCAGGAGCTTCCCCCTGGTGGTCAGTGCACTCCCACAGGGGGAGTGCTGCTCAGCCAGAAGCCCTGAGCCAGGCTCACGGCTGACGAGCTCAGTGGAAATGGCAGGAGCTTCTCTGCCTCCATGGCAGTGCTAAGGATGTCCTACAGCTTTAGCCCGCTCCTTGTCAGTTGGACATTCCCCAAGGGCTTCCTGTGAGAGGGCACAGGCCAGGCTGAGGAATCCCCACACACCCAGTGCACGAATCTCGTGGACTGGGCATCTAGTTTTATTAATTTACAAATGTTGGCATGGAACAGATAACAGGTGATAGCAGCTGTTTCTTGAGAATTGTGTGCATATCTGAGCATTTGTTTACTTAATATTTTTTAAATTAATTGTAGAAATTTCACAGACCTGTAAAGTTAAATAAATGTCATCCATTTTGCATTTCCTTAGTGCCTACAAGTGATTCTAAAAGTGGTGCTTCTGAGCAGTTATTTACATAATCAAAGAATTTGATGAGATTTTTGAGCAATCATTTAATTAAATTACTTTATAACGTAAGAATGTGTAAAGGTAAATGGACTATGTGTGCAAACTCTGAGAAAATTGTGACTGAATTGCCAAGTAGACGTTATAAAAAATTTTGGAAATGAAAATGGAACATGAATAGACAATGCTGAAGAAAGAAATGATTGGAAGTAAAAAGAGTGAAATGCCTTAGAATTTCTCAGAGAGATGCTAATAGTCATCAGACTGTCAGCACCTTAGCAGACCACCAGTGTTAGCATTCTGTAATGCAAGATATTAGTGACAAACGGGAAGTACAATACATATAAGCCAGAATATTGGAGCTAATAAAGATGGCCAGGGTAATGTGGGTTATGCCGGGCAAAGCTTGTTATAATACTTAATTTATTATTTTTGAATATGTAATACTTAGCATAATTCAAAATTTTAAAAACACAACCCTACTCTTCAAACACCATTTCTCTCTCAAGAAGCAACCAAGATGACCATATTATCAGCTTTTTGTATTCTTACAAGGATACATAATGCATAAGGAAGCATGATATATTCAGTATATATATATAAATTCAGTATACATTTTCACATTCAGAAAAGTGAACAATGTATTCAACAATGCATTGTTGTCACCTTCAAAAAAGTTAGTAAAATAGAATATAGAGGTAAAATACAAATAAAATATAAACAAAATTAATACCTATGTAACCACCACCTAACCAAGAAAGAGAACCTTATAAGCACCCCTCCTCTGACCTTCTACCGGCTCCCTCTTACCCAAAAGGTAACCTCTATCTTTACTTATACTAGTAGTATAGTTTATTTTGCCTATTTTAAAAGTTTAAAATGATGAAATGAAACAGTATGAATATATTTTTGTGTGTCTTTGCTCATTACACACACACTGTGTGTGTGTGTGTGTGTGTGTGTGTGTGTGTGTGTGTTTATTGATTTCTGAGCGAGGAAGGGAGAGGGTGAGAGAGAAATTGGCTGTCTCCTGCATGGTCTCCACTGGGGATGGAGCCCCAAACCTGGGCATGTGCCCCAACCAGGAATCAAACCAGCAACCTCCTGGTACATGGGACAGTGCTCAACCAACTGAGTCACACTGGCCAAGCCATAATATATTTTTGAGACTCATTTGTGCTGTCTGTATATGAAGTTGTTCTCTTTCATTGCTGTAGGACAGCAATTTTCAACCTTTTTCATATCATGGCACACACTAATTACTAAAAATCTGAGGCATACCAAAAAATATATACTATTTTTTGTTGATCTGGCAAAATAATAGGTGTAATTTTTATTCATTCAAACTGGATGGCTATTGTTGTGCTGGTTATTGACATTTTTTTTTTAATTTGAAAATATAAGGAAAAAGAGGTCAGTGCCCCTGATTAAAGAATCAGGTATTGCAAGTTTTAAAAATTCTTGTTGCACACAGGATGAAAATCACTGCTGCAGGGACTTCGATTGTATGACTGTGGCATTGATTATGTATTCTGCTGTTCCTGGGTGTTTTCTTTTTATGCCCAGTTTTGAGGTACTATAATAATACTGCTATGAATAACTGAAATGATAGGTAGCCATATTTCAACAGAAATGGAACCCAAGGCTCAGAGACATTTTAGGCAAGCAAAAAAATGTGTAGGAAACAGGGAAATATAAGAATACCTGGCACATTTAGGGCATGGCTAGAGAATACATACAATGGGATAGAATCAATAAGGAAATGAGAAAGAGAGTTTAGAGGTGGTTCTCTAGTAAGCAATGTTATGGGCAAAGCAAGTCCTTGCCGATTTAAACCAAAAGTGAAAGGATCAGATTATTGCCTATATATATTTTGGAGAGGCAAGAGAGGAAGGGAGAGGGAGAGAGAGAGAGAAACATCAACGATGAGAGAGAATCATTGATCAGCTGCCTCCTACACAACCCACACTGGGGATGGAGCCCACAACCCATGCATGTGCCCTTGACTGGAATTGAACCTGCGATCCTTCAGTCCGCAGGTGTATGCTCTATCCACTGGGCCCTTGCCTTTTTTTTGTGGGAGGGGGGGGAGTATTTGTAGAAGTGTATAATTTGAAGAAATATTACAACATATGAAAACCACATGGAGAAACCAAGATGGCGGCATAGGTAAACGCCTAACTGCAGCCTCACACAACAATTTCAAAAAATTACAACTAAAATACAAAATGGACATTATCCAGAACTACAGAAAAGTTGAATGACTGGAAATTCTACAACTAGAAGGAAATAGAAAACCAGAAGGAAAATCAGAGGAGCTGTAAAAGCCTAAGGTACAGAGACATAGTGCATGCGTGGGGAGAGGACAGAGCCAGAGAGGAGGAGGCAGCTGAGTGCCTGGCTGGCATTCCCTAGAGGGAAAAAGATAAAAGCTCCAGACTGTGCTGAATCCCAGTTCTGAATGCACTGAACCCCAGTTCTGGGAGATACCCTGGGGACCCAGGTTCATACGGAGGGAATCTAGGCTGTAAGGCAGAAACTCAGTGGAGCAGCAAAAGGCAGAGCTCCGGAGGTACGCACCTTGTGTGCAGAGGATGGACTATTGACTGTGCCGCTGGATTGCCCTAGTGGGAAGGAGACAAAAGCTCTGGACTGCACTGAATCCCACTTCCAACCCCAATTCCAACTGCACTGAAGCCCAGTTCCGGGCTCATTGGGCGAAACTCGAGGGCACCTTTCTCTCAGAGGTGCTTGCAGCGGTACCAAAGCAGCGAATATCGAAGGACACTGAGGAACACTGAGAATCAGGAACCTCATAGGGCAGGGCTGACAGGAAGCCAAGACTGTAGGCTCCACCCTGAAACTCTGCCCCATCCAAGCTGAGCACAGGGCCTTTTGCAGTTTTCCAAGTCTAGTTGAATAAGGCTGTCTCCCGGTATAGACACAACTGATCCTCACAGCCAATTGGCCTGGAGGTCAGTTCCTCCCAGTGATACCAACAACAATTAAGACTTAACTGCAATAAGGCTGTACACACAGTCCACAAAGGGGTGCACCAAGACTGTCCACCTCAGGTAACTGAGAGGCTGACCCACTGAACCTTAGCACACAAAGCCACCCTACCAACTCAGGGAAGCTGTGAAAATGCCGAGACAAGGAAACAGATAACAAATGAAAGAAATGGAGGGCAAAAAGAGACTGGATATAGAGTTCAAAACCACGGTTATAAGGTTTTTCAAGAATTTCCTAGAAAGGGCCGATAAAATAAATGAGACCTATGAGGATATGAAAAAGGATCAACGAGAAATAAAAAAGGGATCAATTAGAAATAAAGAATACATTGTCTGAAATAAAAAATATTATACAGAGTCCTAAAAACAGAATGCAAGATTGCAAGAATCAAGTAAAAGATTTGGAACATCAAGAGCCAGAAGACACTCCTCCACAGAATCAAGAAGACAAGAGAATCCAGAAAGTTGAAGATAATGTAAGAAACCTCTGGGACAACTTCAAGCGAACCAACATCAGAATTATGGGGGTCCCAGAAGAAGAGAGAGAGCAAAATCCCGAAAACATACTGGAAGAAATAGTGACAGAAAACTTCCAACACCTGGTGAAAGAATTAGACTTACAAGTCCAGAAAGTGCACAGAACCCCAAACAAAAGCACACCAAGACACATAATAATTAAAATTCCAAGAGCAAAAGATAAAAAGATGGCGGCCTAGGCAGTCTCCTAAGCTGCCGCCTCATCAACAATTTAATTAAAAAAACAACTAAAATCAAAAAGGACTTCACCAAAATGTCAGGAAAGCTGGCGGAGTGGAATAGCTACAACGAGAAAGAAAGAGAGAGGCTCATGGATCGGACTGGGAGCCAAAAAGCACTGAGGTAGGGAGATGCTCGCACACGCAGCCGCCGAATATCTGCCTGGCTGGAGGGAGGGGAGGAATCCCCGATTGCATGGAACCCTTTCCGACTGTACTGAACCCCAACCCCGGCTGAAATTCCGTGATCCCAGGCTCATACGGGTGGAGTCTGGACTGTAGAGAAAGGCACCCAGAGACTCAGAGACTCAGAGACTGGGAGACTGGGGACCGGGAGCCGCAGTCGCAGCCGGCAGGGTCTACAGACTCGCGCGCGAGCAACTAGCGCGGAGGTCTGACCGCCGCCTCTCCGGAGCGGAAGGAGCCAGAAGCTCCAGGTCTGACCGCGGAGGCTGCCGCTGCCTCTCTGTACAAGGTGGCGGCCTCTCTGTAGCGGAAGGAGTCAGAAGCTCCAGACTACAGAGACCAGCCCAAGTCCGGGCGAGCCCCTGGGGCACCCATGCTCTTGCTTGGGGAAACTGGGCCGGTCAGGCGGAAACTCAGGCGAGTGCACAAGGGCAGGGCAGAAGCCAAGACTGTCAGTTCAGCCCTGAGACTCCGCCCCATCCAAGCTGAGCAGAGGCTTCTGCAGTTTTTCAAGTCTGATCCTATAAGACTGTCTCCAATACAGAAGTTATCCCAGAGTAGACACAGCTGATACCCACATCCAATTGGCCTGAAGGTCAATTCACAACAATAGAGACTTAGCTGCAACAAGGCTGTGCACGCAGTCCACAAAGAGGATCACCAAGAGTGTCTACCTCAGGTAACTGAGGAGGCTGACCCACTGTGCTATATAGGACACCAAACACACAAAGCCATCCTACCAACTCTGAAAAATAGTGATAATGCTGAGACAAGGAAATAGATCTCAAACAAAAGAGATGGAGGATATAGAGTTCAGAACTACGGTTCTAAGGTTATGCAACAATATCCTAGAAAAGCTCGATAAACTTCATGAGACCCAACTAAAAAGTATACATAAACTGACTAAATTGGAAAATATTATGCAGAGATCCAACAGCAGAATGGAAGAACACAAGAATCAGGTCAAAGAGCCAAAAGACACTCCGCTGGAGAAGGAAGAAGAAAAGAGGATCCAGAAAGTTGAAGATAGTGTAAGGAGCCTATGGGACAACTGCAAGCGCACCAACATCAGAATTATGGGGGTGCCAGAAGAAGAGGGAGTGCAAAATATTGAAAACATATTTGAAGAAATAATATCAGAAAACTTCCCTCACCTGGTGAAAGAAATAGACTTACAAGTACAGGAAGCCTACAGAACCCCAAACAAGAGGAATCCAAAGAAAAATTCTTGGAGACACATCATCATCAATATGCCAAGGGTAAAAGACAAAAAGAGGATCTTACAAGCAGCAAGAGAAAAGCAGTTGGTTATCTATAAGGGAGCACCCATAAGACTATCAGCTGATTTCTCAACAGAAACCATGCAGGCCAGAAGGGAGTGGCAAGAAATATTCAAAGTGATGAATAGAGAGAACCTACAACCAAGATTACTGTATCCAGCAAAGTTATCATTCAGAATTGAAGGGCAGATAAAGAGCTTCACAGATAAGAAAAAGCTAAAGGAGTTCATCACCACCAAACCAGTATTATATGAAATGCTGAAAGGTATTACTTAAGAAGAGGAAGAAGGTCAAGTGAATTAAAAATCTCAGGAATAGAATAAACTGGTGAATATAATAGAATTAGGGGCAAAGAAAGGGAGTGGATAGATAATTATCAGGGTGAAAGGGGTGTGGGGTGCAGAAAGAGACTGGATTAAAATTGTATAACCTATGGATGAGGACAATAGTGGGGGGAGGGGATAAGGGCAGAGGGTGGGGTGGGAATCAGGTGGAAGGGAGCTATGGGGGAGAAAAAGGAGAAAGAATTGTAATAATCTGAGCAATAAAGATTTATTTAAAAAAAAAGATAAAGAGAGAATATTAAAAACAGCAAGACAAAAGCAGGTAGTTACTTATAAAGGAGCGCCCGTACGATTGTCAGCTGATTTCTCAACAGAAACCATGCAGGCCCGACGGAAATGGCAAGAAATATTCAAGGTGATGGACAGCAAGAACCTACAGCCAAAAATACTTTACCCAGCAAAGCTATCACTCAGAATCGAAGGCCAGATAAAGAGCTTCACAAATAAAAAAAAGCTAAAGGAGTTCATCACCGCCAAACCAGAATTATATGAATTGCTGAAGGGGGTTCTTTAGAAAGAGGAAGAAATTAAATATAAAAATTATGGATAACAAATACATAACTATCAACAAGTGAATCTAAAAACTAAAAGAATTTTAAAAATCTGATGAACAATATTAACTGGTGAATATAATAGAATCAGAGGTATGGAAGGGGAGTGAACTAGCGATTCTCGGGGAAAAAGGGAGTGGGGGGGGGGGTTCGGGAAGACACTGAACATTAACTGTGCACCTATGGATGAGGACAATGGGGGGTGGGGAAAGGGCAGAGGGTGGGGTGGGACCCTGATGGAGGGGGGCAATAGAGGGGAAAAATGAGGAACATTTTAAAAAATAAACTATAATTCAGAAAAAAACTAAAGAAAAGCAGGGAGAGAGATAAAAGGGAATGGTGGGGTCAATAGGGAGGGAAACAAGTGCAAAAAGTTAAAATTGGGTGAAGTAGAAGTGGGAATTATTTGAACTGCTTTTGAAACTATTCTATATGCTTGGAATTATTTAAAAATAAGTTAATAAAACTATTTCACTATCTTTTTAAAAAAAAGAAAACCACATAAAATCTTAATTTCCACTTACAGTGGTAACTTTGTTATAATGCATAAATAGAAACCATTAAAGTCCTGAATGCATGAAATACCATACATTTTTCTCACTAAGGCATTAGTTGATAAGCAAACTTCACAGAACAGCTTCATGTCAGCAAAGGCCACAAACACTAAGCACAACACATTTAAATTGACAGATTTCTACAAGTGAGGTGGGTAAGTTGTAATGGTGGTAGGATAAGAGAAAAGGATAACAAGTGAGAAGCCATGAAAAAAAACTGGGAGGAGAGATGATGATCAGGCTATGGTAGTGGGGATGGTGAGAGGGCGACAGATTAAGAAACACTGTGCAAGTCGAAGTTATAGAACTTGGTTTTCAACTGAATGATGACTTAAAGGAACTAGCTTGGTCTCTCTCTAGATATAGATAGATATAGATATATAGATATAGATATAGATATAGATATAGATATAGATATATAGATGGAATATATTGATATATATTGATAGTTATAGATAGCAACCAAGATGATCAACTTCAAATGCACACAACATGAATAAGTCTGTTGGCATGTCCCAAATATACCAGGCATTCTTATATTTCACTTAATATATGTGTATCTATATTTCCATATATATGTATAATTTTTAAGGTGAAATTTATAGAATGAACTTAATCATTTTGAAAGTGTACAGTTCAGTAACATCTAATACATTCACTATGCTATGCTACACGACCTAGGTCTAGAACATTTTCATCACCTCAAAAGGAAACTCTGTCCCCATAGAGCAGTCATTCCTCATACTTGCCTCCCCCTGGCCCCTGATGCCTACTTCCTTCTCTCTCTTTGGATATTTACCTCTCCTGAATATTTCATGTACATGGAATCACACAATATGTGACCCTTTGTATCTGGCTTCTTTCACTAGCACAATTTTTCTGAGATTTCAGCCATGTTTTGGAATTCACTTCATTTTTTTTCTAATCCTATATAATAAAAGGCTAAAATGCAAATTGTTCTCTCCACAGTTTGACTGGGAGACCTGGAGTACAATTGCTCACTGTGATGTGTGCTGACCACCAGGGGGCAGTGCGGAACATGGCAGGTGACCATTGGCAGTGGTGGGGTGCTGAGGGAGTGAGGGAAGAAAGAGGCGGGGAGGCCTGGAGGCAGGAAACCTGATCGGCCCTGATCACTGGCCAGGCTTAGGGACCCTACCCATGCACCAATTTCTTGCACTGGGTCTCTAGTATCTGAATAGTATTCCATTTATAGATATACTATATTTTGTTTAGTTGTCTATCCATTGATGGACACTGGGATTGTTTCTATCTTTTGTGAATAGTATTTCTATGAACATTTATATGTAAGTTTTATTTGAACATCTGGTTTCAATTCTTTTGCATAATACCTATGAGTATAATTGCTAGGTCATATGGTAATTTTATGTTTAACTTTTTGAGGAACCATCAGACTGTTTACCACATCATCTACACTATTTTATATTTCCACAGGTAAAGTACTAGGGTTTCATTTCTCCACATACTTGTCAACACTTGCTATTTTCCTTCTTTAAAACATAAAAATATATAGCTATCCTAGTGGATGCGATATGATATTTCATTGTGGTTTTGATTTGCATTTCCTTAATATGCTATTTGGCCATTTATATATATCACCTTTGGAGAAATATTTGTTTAGATCCTTTGCTCATTTAAAAAATTGGATTATTTATCTTTTTGGTGCTGAGTTATAAGAGTATATTTTCTGAATACTAGACTTTTATCAGATCTTGCAAACATTTTTTTTTCCCATTCTGTTGGTTATCTTTTCACTCAATAGATTTTTGAGCCATTTATTAAAACAGAAAACCCACAGGAAAAGCCAATGGGCATAGATGAGGGAAGGGAATGTGGGTACAATGAGGTGTTGGTTGGAAATATGGGGGAGGGGGTGCCTAGGAAGTATTTGGCTGTAATGTGCTGCCTGGAACACTATATGAACTTAGTGTTTGTTGAAGGATCGAATCTGGAAGAGAATTTGGGGGACAGTCGCTGTCTTAGATACCAACGGTCAGAGGCTTGTGTCCGACAGAAACAAAGGACACTCCCCTTTCAACAAAGTTATCTTTTATTATTGAATAATACTATTAAATGCAAGTCTTGGTCAACCTCCTAAAACATTCACAAACTCAAATGCCGTATGAAGTTTAAACCACAGTTTCTCAATCAGACAACATAGGCTAAACCAGGCACCAGGAATGTGGAAAACAAAATCAACCAGCGGGAGCTACTTCCTATTGTGAGTAACTTACACATTTCCCTCCAAAGAGAATACAATGTGTGCTAAGCTTACATTTATGCAAGATTTATTTAAACTAAAGTAATTGAAAGAGCTGATAAAAAATTTTATAATTCCAAATAAAACAGTTGCTTTTACTATGATGAAAGCACCGTAAACTTTCCCCATTCAGTATATAATCTATGTGCTGTGCCTTGATTTTCTCGGTCATGCCCAAAGCACATTTTTTATGTCTTAGGTGAGCTGAGTCTTGTAACCAGGAAATGTTAATGGAGGCTTGAAACTCCTTTTCCAGAGCTCTGCCCGCCATGTTGATATTATGAGAAACTATTTTTTTAAAATTCCATGGAGCTGGTGGTCCTGTAGACATCGGGTCTGGCACCTTTTTCTGAATCTCAGAGAAGCAACTCTGCTGCTGAGCTAGCCTGACTCTCACATTTCATTTATCCACAATAATAAGAATATCAATACCTTGGATTTATATAGAGCCTCTCATCCAAAGAGATCAAAGCATTTTAATGTAATTGGATGTTCCCCTGGCTTTAAGAGCCTCTGGGTGTATTTACAGATGTAATAATAAGAAACAGCCTCCTTGGTGTACAATATAATAGACAATATAAAACAAGACCCGAACATACACTGCTTCTCACCTTCACTGAACAAACATATCCAATGCCTGGCCATGGAGGTCAAGGTCCTTTCTGAGCAGAGCTTCTCCATGAATCCTTTATTCTAGTCAATTTATTCCCTAAACATAGAATGCGTGTTTTCACTTTGTACCTTAAGCTGTTTATAAGGCCATTCTCTTCCTCTTAAGGTGTTTAAGTTTCTACTCTTTTTTTTTTTTGGGGGGGGGGTTGGGTGGGGGGGGGGAGTCCAGCTCAATTATAACCGAACTATTCCATCTGGACTGCTCTAGTCATCCTAGCCTTCCTTTCTTATTTCCCATGGAAACATCTGCAGCATTTAGACTATTTTTCTATGGGCACTGAGTAGATACTGTGGTTTATGTTCATTCCCTTTTATTTCCCCGTAGAGCATGTCAGCTCCTCCACACAGAGAAGCCTGTAACAGTCTTTTACTTCTTCAGGAACTTTAGCTGGTTCCAAGTATCCTGGGGAGTTTGGGAGCCTCCCCTATTTTATTTTAATTATTTTATTTTATTACCTTATTTTATTGCTTTATTTTATTTCTAGAGGCTCAGTGCATGAAAATTCGTGCAAGAGGAGGCCTTCTTTCCCCCAGCTGCCGGCACCAGTTTCCTTCTGGTCCCAGGGACCCGGGCTTCTCTCCCCCGGCTGCCGGCAGGCACCCAGGACCCAGGCTAGCTCCCCCCAGGCCTGTACTTCTTCAGGAAGGATGTCTGGAATGACATTCAGAAGACCTCTGTCTAATTAGCATGTTACCCTTTTATTATTATTTATTTTATTTTATTATTTTGTTTTTTCATTGTTCACAGTTTGATGAAGGTTTGGATAGTTTAGAAGGTCGCCTAACATAGCAGTGATGTAAAAGGGTATGTCTGTCACCTGAAGATGAGAGGTGCAGTGGGTAACTTTTCCTGGGATGCAGTGTGAAGGAAGTGGAACAGAGAAGCAAAAACAGTTTATTGAATGAAGGTTTAGTTGGGGTGTGTTGATTTAATTTTCGCATAATTGCATTTCCAGTTTGTGATAAAAGTAGCCCATCATTTTTCATACTTATCCAATTCTTGCTTTTAAAACCTGTTTTATTTCTCTTTGTTAAAAGCAACCCCTATTCATTGGAAATTTGAAAAAAGCGCACAGAAAAGTGTAAGGAAAAAGTGAAAAATTGCTTGTATTCTTGCTTCTCAAAAGAACTTCATAATATCTATAGAGGTGTATTTTAAACAAAATTGGTATTTTAGTTCAATAATACTAGCTGATCATGCATATCTCACAGTCTCACAATACTCTCTAAGGGGAATCCTGTTATCACCTGCTTACTGATAAAAAAAAAAAAAAGAAGCACACAAAAGCTGGGAAACTTGCTTAAGGTAACTTGGCTATTAAGTGGAGAACTGGCATTGAATCCAGTGGTCGGCAAACTCATTAGTCAACAGAGCATCAAACCGCGGTTCAAGAGCCTCATGTGGCTTTCGAGCCGCAGATTTCAGACCACTGGCTAGGACATGACTACTTTTAGATCAAGTGTTACCTTCAGACCATCCTTATGGTTTTAGAGTTTGCAAAACCGCCATGCAGGTGTTCCCTGAGCTAGTCAGGTTAGCATGGGGCCTTTTTTTGGTCCACAGTCTATTCCCACCTTCTGCAACTTTTGGAAACCATTAATCTGCTTTCTGTTTGTATGAATTCACCTATTCCAGAATTTTTGTATAATTGGAACCATACACTGTATACCCTTTTATGTCTGGCATCTTTCACTTAATATGTTTTCAAGATTCATCATTGCTGTAGCATGCATTGGTATTTTATTCCCTTTTATGGCTGAATAATATTTCATTGTATGGATATGTCACATTTTGTCACATATTATACCATATCCATCCATTGATGGACATTCAGGTTGTTTCTACCTTTTGGTTATTATGAACAGTGCTGCTGTGAACATTTGTGTGCAAGTATTTTTATTTTTATTTTTTTTTAGCACTTGTTTTCAATTATTTTGGACACATCCCTAGGAGTAGAATTGTTGGGTCATTTAGTAATTTTATGTTTAACTTTTAAGAAACCACAAACTATTTTCCACATTGGCTGCACCATTTACATTCCACCAGCAATGCACAAAGTTCCTATTTTTCCACATTCTTGCCAATATTTTTTTCCATAAAAACAAAACAAAACAAAAACATAGCCATAATGAAACAGGAATTTTTAGGGGTGAAAAAGACAGGTTTAGGAAATTTTAGAGATTAAGGGGACCATGGAAGAACCACAGGGCTACAGAGCAGCAGAAGGTATATTTCCACAGAATAGAGGAGCTGAAAACAGCAGAAGGTCTATATTTACAAAACAAAGGGAAGTCAGTCCCTTTTCCAGAAGGAAAAGAAAGCCCAAAGGGAATAGGAAAGGGAAGGGGGGAGGGGAGAACCTCACATGTCTACCTTAAAGTTCAGAAGTTACAATGGTAACCAGTCTAAGGGAATAGTCACCAATCAGAGGGGATATCAAGGCACAAAGATCAATAGCCTTTATAAACTGTGGAAACAGGGACTAGGGGTGGGGAGGGGGTCGGGGGGGGGGACTCTTTCCTCCTTCCCACGTGGGAGTCTGTACTTGTTCTTCAATAAATTTCCACCTTTGCTATACCACGTTCAGTCCGTGGTTTTTATTCTTCGATTCCCATGGACTTTCATTCCCATGGACAAAGAACCCGGGAACCCGTCTGCCCAGGGGAACACCTAATATTCCAGTTTAAAAATCCTGTTTCAATAATAGTACATATGAAGTGGTATCTCATTATGACTTCCCCACTGACTAAAGCTGTTGAGCATCTTTTCATGTGCTGGTTGGCCATTTGTAGATCTCCTTTGGAGAAATGTCTATTCCATTCCATGGTCCAGTCTTTTGCTGTTGAGTTATAAGAATTCTTTCCATATGCCAGATAAAGACTCTTCTCAGATATATGATTTTCATATATTTTTCATATTCTGTGGGTTTAAAAAAAATTCTTGATAAGTGTCCTTTGATGCACAAAGACTTTAAATTTTGATGAAGTACAACTTATCTATTTTGTTGTTGTTCATGCTTTTGGTATTTACACTAATAAAAAAGAAACATGCAAATCACATCACTCTGCTATGCCAAACAGCCAATCAGAGTGAATATGTAAATTGAACCGAAAACATGTCGAAAGCCCCACCCCCCAGCCACTAGGGGCCTGTGGGAGTTGGAGAGGTCAGGTGAGTTGGAGATGTCAGGTACCAGTGCCTGATGCTGGCTGCAGCCATGGAGACCAAGAAGCCGCCTGCCTTGTGATCCCAGGCCACTGCCAGCTTCAGAAGCCTCACACCCTCTTGCCCCATGTCCTGGGGGAGACGGAGAAATCAGGCCACAGTTCCTGAGGCTGGATGCAGCCTGGGAGAAGAAGCTGCCTGCCCCGTGATCTCAGGCCTCAACCAGCTAGAGAAGTCACCCACACTGCATCCGAGGGAGGATGGAGAAGCTGTCTACCTGTGGTCCAAGCACCAGCTCCTATAACTGGCTGTGGCCTGGGAGATGGAGAAGCCACCCACTCTGGGGTCCCAGGATCCAGCACTTGTGGCAGCAGCACAGGCAAAGCCACCTGCCCACCATCCCCTGAGTCTGCAGCTGGCCTGGGCACCTATGGCTGACTAGAAGAATGGAAGCCTGGAACCCAGGTGCCTGTGGTCAGCTGGAGGAGGGAATCCTGGGTCCCAGGTGTGGAGCCAGGCAAATGTGGTTAGGGGCAATCAAGCCAGCAAGGGAGCAGTTAGACACAATCAGGCTGGCAGGCAGAAGCATTAGGGGCAATCAGGCAGGCAGGGGAGCAGTTAGGAGCCAGCAGTTCTGGATTGTGAGAGGGATGTCCGACTGCTGGTTATTCCACATGGGGTCCCAGATTGGAAATGCTTCAGGCCTTGCTGAGGGTCACCCTCCCTGCTGCAAAGCAAATTGCAATGCAAATTTTGTGCTCTGGGCCTCTAGTCATATATAAGAATCAATTGCCAAATGTAAGGACGTAAGCTTTTACCCCTATGCTTTCTTTTAAAAATTTATCTCATACATTTAGGCCTTTGATTCATTTTAAGTTGCATTTTGTATATGGTGTGAGATCTGAATGTGTCCATCCCAAAATTCATATATTGAATCCTAACCCCAAAGGTAATGGTATTAGGAGGTGGGAAGGAGATTAGGGATTAGTGTTCTTATAAAGGATATCTTGCCCTAGCCAGTTTGGTTGATAGATAGAGTGTCAACCTGCCTACTGAAGGGTACCAGGTTCAATTCTGGTCAAGGGCACATGCTCGAGTTGAGGCTTTATCTCTAGAAGTGGGCATGCTGGAGGCTGCCAATCAATGATTCTCTGTCATCATGGATGTTTCTATCTCTCCCTCTCCCTTCCTCTCTGAAATCAATAAAGATATGTTAAAAATAAATAAATAAATAAATAAAGGTGATCTCATAAAATTCCCTAGACCTTGGACTTTCCAGGCTCCCAAATTGTGATAAATAAATTTATGTTGTTTATAAACTATCTAGTATATGATTTGTTACAGCAACTTGACTGGATTAAGACAGAGACTGAGCTCATTCCTTTGCATGTGAGATGTATGGGTTTATTTCTGAACTTTCAATTATACTCTATTTATCTAATTTTTATCTTTATGCCAATACTACCCTTTTGATTACTCTATTTTTTTTTTAGTAAGTTTCAAAATCAGGAAGTCTGAGTCCGCTAAATTTGTTGTTTTTCACAATTGTTTTGGCTCTTTGAAGCTCCTTGAAGTTCCATGTGAATTTTCTGATCATTTTTTTTTCAATCCTGAAAAAAAAGGCCTTTGGAATTTTTATAGGATTGCATTGAATTTGTAGATAGCTTTAGGGTGTATTGACATCTTAAAATATTAAGTCTTCCAACCCATGAACAAAGGATGTCTTTCCATTTAGTTTAGTCTCCTTCAGTTTATCTCAGCATGTTTTATAGTCTTGAGTGTGCAAGTCTTTCACCTCCTGGGATAAATTTATTCCTAAGTATTTTAATCTTTTTGATGTTATTTTAAATAGAATTGCTTTGTTAATTTCATTTTTGGATTGTTTATTTCTAGTATATAAAATCACTATTAATTTTCTTCCTGATATTGTATCCAACCTTGCTGAATTAATTTATTAATTCTAACAGGGTTTTTTTTTTAATTCTTTAGGAGCTTGAAATGTTTAGTTTTCACAGAATATGATGTTAGCTTTGGTTTTTAAATAAATATCCTTTATCATGTTAGAAGTTCCCTCCTAGTTCTAATTTCTGAGTGTTTTATCATGAAAAGTGTGTTGGATTTTGTCAAAAGCTTTTTCTTTGTCAACTAAGATGATCATTTCTCCCCCCCCCCCTACTGTTGGTATTCTCAGCTATTAGGCCCAACTATTCACCTTATATTAATGAGTTATCTAACTTTATAACTTGCTTTTTTGCACTTATACTATGAAAACCTTCTTTTCAGTAAAGATTAAAATTATGATTTCCAGTGGCTATTTGCTATATTCTTATATGAATGTTCTATAATTTATTTAATACTTCTATGTTGTTTCAAATTTTCAACATTTTGTATGCTTCTATTTTTATTAGGAATAAAGTCCCTAGAACTGAAATAATTCAGCCAAAGGCTATAAATACTTTTACACAAAAAGAAAATAAATGAAAACTCCCAGTTGATTTTAAAAAGTCAATGTGAACCGTTACCAGCACAATCCTATATAATAAAGAGGTAATATGCAAATTGACCATCACTTCAACACACAAAGATGGATGTCCCCATGTGGACACAAGATGGACACCACAAGATGGCTGGCAGGAGTAGTTAGTTGTGGGCCATCAGGCCAGCAGGAGAGGGTAGTTGGGAGGGACCAGGCTGGCAGAGGAGGGAAGTTAGGGGCGACCAGGCCTTCAGGGATGGCATTTGCAGGGGTCCAGGCCTGAAGGGGTGGGCAGTTGGAGGGAACCAGGCCTACAGGGGAGGGCAGTGGAGGGGGGGGGAGAACCAAGGACTCCAAGGGAGGGAAGTTGGGGGCAACCAGGCCTGCAGGGGAGGACAGTTAGGGGTGACCAGGCTGGCAAGGGAGGGCAGTTAGGGGTGATAGGGCTGGCAGGGGAGTGGTTAGGGGGTGCTGAGGCTGGCAGGCAGAAGTGGTTAGTGGCAATCAGGCAGGCAAGTGGATGGGAGCCAGCAGTCCTGGATTGTGAGAGGGCTGTCAGACATCCCTCGAGGTTTCCCAGGTTGGAAACGATGCAGGCTGGGCTGAGGGACACATACCCCCATGCACAAATTTCGTGCACTGAGCCTCTAGTCTATAATAATAAAAGCGTAATATACTAATTAGACCAGACATCCTTCTAGATGACTTTCCTGATGAAGCCAGGGCTATGAGGGAAACCTGGGACCCAGGTGCCAGAGAAAAGCTGGTGGCAGCAGCAGGAGGAAGGAAGGCCTACTCTTGCAAGTATTTCATGCAGCAGGCCTCTAATATATATATATATTCTACTATATATGTTTAAGAAAGTAATCAATGTGTTCTGGGGTTGCTACTTCACAACTCCAGAGCTCTGAGTTTCCTATTCATCTCTTAAATTCTTAATTTTACTGCTACTAAGCAAATCACCTCTTTCCCTCCTTTTCAATATTTATTTTTCCTATTGTTTTTTTTTATTTGTCCGCTTTCCATAATACTCCAATCTTTGTTATATGTTCATTTCATCTTCTGAAT
Source organism: Vespertilio murinus (assembly GCA_963924515.1). Classification (NCBI taxonomy): domain Eukaryota; kingdom Metazoa; phylum Chordata; class Mammalia; order Chiroptera; family Vespertilionidae; genus Vespertilio; species Vespertilio murinus. The sequence goes on along the minus strand of OZ004712.1, from coordinate 53,638,833 downwards.
GAATAACTAAACCCACAGAGTCAAACGCAGGAAATATGAAGACTTGCTAGTAAAAATATTAATAAAGCAAACATGGACATGATTACTATCCATATTTTATTTAGCTTGGGGAGAAAAAGAAATTGCAATCTGGTCAGTTTTGGTTTTCGTTTCTTGGTCTTCATCAATATCTGTTTTTCGGGTTCCTAAGTGAATGCTTTTTAGGATTATCTGGGAATACAGGACACTCAAATATTATTGAATTCACATACAACTAATGTAAAACAGTTTTAGAGAATATTAAAGAAATGCATTTGTCTCTTCATTTTCACAACATACTGTGCTTTTTAAAAAACCACTGTGTCTGAAGTAAAATCGTGCACGTAGACATCAAGTAGAGACCCCTGTCCCACTTAAATACACCCCCACCACACACACACACACATATTGTGGCATCATCAGATAAATTTTAACTTAAAAACTGATATAATTCTCAAAATTTTAACTTAAAAACTGATAAATTCTTAAAAGTCTTCTAACAAGTGACTTACTTATATTTATTCTGATCTTCGGAAATTAAAATAGCCGAAGGTCAGAATAAATATAAGCAAGTCACTTATTAGGAGACTTCACCAGGCTGCCCCTGGTTTGGCTTCCCCTGAGCCCAGACGCGGCCGGAGGAAAAACTACCATTCCCAGAGTGCTTAGAACGCGCGTCGGCCTGGAAACGCGCTAAGCCCCGCCCCCTCACTCCGGCCACTGGAAGAGAGGTTCTGTGAAACGCTCTCCTCCTATTGGTGGGCTCGCGGAGAGGTCGGCCGCCGCGTTCTCGCCGCCTTCGCTCCGGGCGGCCCGCCGGTTCTCCGCCCGTTACCAAGATGGCGGCAGAGGCAGCCGGTGGCAAGTACCGGGGCACAGTCAGCAAAAGCAAAGACCCCTCGGGGCTGCTCATCTCTGTGATCAGGTGAGGGAGGCAGGAGGCAGGAGGCAGGGCCCGGGCCCGGGCAGCGGGCGGCGGATCCACCTCCGCTCGGCGGGGAGAAGGGAGAGCCGGGTTCCGCCCTGCCGACCCTCCCCGCCCCTTCCCTCCTGGCCTCTCCCCAGCCCATCCCCGGGTCCCCACGGACCCCCCGTGTCCGGGGGCCGGGCTGGAGGGAGGAGCCTCGCCTCGGAGTTTTCTCCGGGGCCGGAGCCGCCCGGTGGGCAGCCCGGGCCCTCCCGCCCGCCGCGGGGCGTGGCGGAGGCCGCCAGGTGCGCTCAGGTGGCCGCCGGCGCGGCGCCGCCTGTGCATTTCCCTCCGCGGCGCTCCCAGGAGGGGCTTCGATCCCGGCACTTCGGTGTAGATAACCTTGTCACACTCCGGACGCCTCCAACCACCTGTGACCGGCCACAGCCCCCCGGGCAGGAGCCTGTAGCGAGCCGGTGGAAGGGCTGTGGGTCTGAAGGCACTCATCCGTTTCCGATTTTCATTCTGCCCTCTTTCCTGGTTTGTTCCTTAAGAAGGAAAGACAGAAATGAAACAGATTTCAAGTTACCCTCTGTACACCCCGCTTCTCCCCCCAACCCCCCGAAACTATATGATGGGAGTGGCAGGCCCTTTAAAAAAAAAAAGTGAAATAAATTGAGGATGGGGGAATCCTTCCAAGTACCATTAAGAATGATAGAGGGAGTGACTCAAAACAACCCGAATACCACGCAACACGCTTTTTACGTTGTTGACATTTGGATTTCAACTTGGGTGTTGTCCGTGAAATAAAACGTGAATGTCCTCACCCCCCACCCTCCCAAACTTTTAAAAAAATATATATATTTTATTGGTTTTTTTACAGAGAGGAAGAGAGAGGGATAGAGAGTTAGAAACATGGATGAGAGAGAAACTTCAATCAGCTGCCTCCTGCACACCCCCCACTGGGGATGTGCCCGCAACCAAGGTACGTGCCCCTGACCAGAATCAAACCCGGGACCCCTGAGCCCGCAAGCCCACGTTCTATCCACTGAGCCAAACCGGTCTCGGCCCTCCCAAACTTTGGGTTCAGTTTTTGGAGGGCTCTTGGACTGTCCAGGCTGAGGCCCAGCAGTATCTGGTGTTTAATAAGTTCTTGAATGAACTTTTAGAAGATCAAACTTTTAAAACAGCCTGCCTTTCCTGGACTTATAAAGACCCATCTCATGTCTGTTATTTAGGGACCTCTAGTTTAAGATTATGACCTATGACACCATCATCACTAAATATTTTAAAGGATTCAGATGATAGTTCTCTGTATGGAAATGCTTACTATACTTACTTGGTCGGCCAAGCGGAGGAAATGCTGTTGTATTGTAGACACGTTTTTCTTGCTGTGACAATACACAGGTAGTGCAGCTGTTTCACGGCATTAGAATATTTGTAGCTTCCCCTCCGAATCCCCTTGGAAATACAATACATGATTTATGTGGATTCTTTTTTGGACTAGTTCACTTTTTTTCTGCCTTGCAGTCACCATTCATTTAAGCAGTGCACATTTCTTGCCTGTCGGTAGCATGGTGCCAGGCACGTATATGCACTTTGGAAATATGTATTGAATGAATGAGAGAATGCTTTGAGTATTGCAAAGACTAATTTGACATGATGGAGACTATATTTGAGGGATAAAATATGTGAGTAAAAACTATGACATGAGACCAGAAGAGACAGGTGGAATGCAATGGGAATGGAGTGATTATTTCCCAGTGAAAGTGGGGTGGGGAGTTAGGGAAGTTAGCAGTCTATACAAATGTACCATCTCACTGGTGTACTTATGATTCTGCAGGCTTTACCCATTTCTTTTAAGCTATATCAGGGTTTTTTTTTAATGCAATTAAATTGACCATAATGTTCTATATTTGAAAAAAAGCTTAAAAACAAACTAAAGCATTGCTATTGATACTTATTCAAAAACACATTCCTTTTGGTTGCCTTTGTGTTTTCCAGGGGGAAGTTTCCCAATGCTGGGTGGTGTGGGTGTGATTTTGTGGTTTATCCATCCATTTCTTATGTCCATGCCTATTACCTTCTCATCATCACCCTGATTTAGTCCCAGTGCATTTTTTTGTTACTCTGACTTCTGTTGCATATTTTGGTTTTCATTTTTCTTCCTTGTTTTTGATCACCTCAGACCATTTGAACAACACTTTTTATTTTGTTATATCTATTACCATTGTGATGTAAATGGAGTGTCCACACCTAGCATTCTGGGGTAAGGATACTGGTTCATGTTTACAAGTGGCCATTTTAAGACTTATGTTATTGGTGTCAGAATGTTGATGTTTCTATATCAACATCTCTTTGAGTCACAGGGCAATTTGGCATTGTAGTGAGGGTGTTGCTAACTCTGCATTCTTGTTTCCTCTTTGATGTGCTTTTGAACGTACCCAGTGGTGTAAATTTCATAAACGGTGGCAGTGAATGAGAGGAGGGTGGTAGTATTACTTTGGTGTTCAGTTTGGGGAGTCAGGGTAGAGAGTACTTCAGGGAACAGAATACGGAATGTAGTTGCTAAGAGAGTAGGTAGATATGAAAATTTCTCATCATAAGAAAACATAACTGTGAGGTGATAGGTGTTAACTAAACATACTGTGGTAATCATTTTGCAACATACACATAAATCATATTTATACCTTAAGTCAGTGGTCGGCAAACTGCGGCTGGAGAGTCACATGCACATGCGGCTCTTTTTAGCAAAGGCCAGTTTAGGAGGACCCTAATTAAGTTAATAACAATGTATCTACCTCTATAGTTTACATTAAAAAAATTTGGCTCTTAAAAGAAATTTCAATCGTTGTACTGCTGATATTTGGCTCTTTTGACTAATGAGTTTGCCGACCACTGTCTTAAATTGAATACATTGTTAAATGTCATTTATATCTCAATAAAACTGGAGAAATTGTTTTGTCACTCTAGTTGCTGCTTTGTTTATCTGTTCAATTTGTATTCTCTGTGTTACCCTTCTTGCAACATTATCTTCATGATTCCTAATTCCTGGTATAAAACTTTGGTTGCTTCCTCTTACCTTTAACCTCTTTTCAAACTCTTAAAGACTGTAGCTTTCCTGGTTGCTTTGGCAATAAGCCTCAAAAGGAAAAATCAAGTTTAGTCTCATGTTAATAAAATCTCAACTGCATCCAAAGGATCCGTGGAACTGGATGTGCCAGCTCTCTTCCATGTTTCCTTGGCCCTATCATTTTGTCACAGTAAATTACTGTTCATGAATGAGTCCTCTGTCCTCTGGAAAGTTTGTTTAGTTTAGCTTTATCTTTTTATATCACTGAGCAACTGTTTTTCTTTTTTGAATAGTGATGTTAAAAATTCTCCCTCAGTTCTCTTGTTCAGATATATAAAAAAGGTCATTTCTAAACTACATTATATAATAAAATATATTAAGTTTTTATGTATTTTTTATTTTTTTAATATATTTTATTATTTTTTTTAGAGAGGCAGGGAGAGGGATAAAGTTAGAAATATCGATGCGAGAGAAACATGTATCAGCTGCCTCCTGCACATCTCCTATTAGGGATGTGGCCACAACCAAGGTGGATGCCCTTGACCAGAATCGAACCTGGGACCCTTCAGTCTGCAGGCTGACGCTCTATCCACAGAGCCCAACCAGTTAGGGCTTTTTAATGTATTTTTAAAATGCTATTCCAATTTGTTAGAAGAACATTTATTATAATTATCTTTTAACACTGGATAAAAAAAATGTACAGATGAATGCACGGATGACCTAAGGACAGAGTAGAGGTAGACATACTATATCCAAATCTCATCTAGGGTAGCAGCATTTCTAACCAGGGTACCTGGTAGTTAAATAATGACTCTATTTTGCTAGTGTGGCAGTCTATCAAAGTAACTGAAAGATGATGTACATTGTAATTGTAGTGAAAGTATTACATTTGGCAGAGGGGCATTTTTAAAAGTACCTCAAGGCTCATAAATGAAATGCTTAACCATTTAAAAAGTACTCAAAAATGTCAGGATAGTCAGGTATTCCACAGGGTGTACTCCGGGCTTTGCAGAGAGGTCCTCAGGTGGGGAGGAGGGGCTTCCTGAGCCCAGGGCTCGGGATTGTCTGTCCGGCTGCTGCTAACTGCAGGTTTTGGTTTGAAGTCTTGCCCACCGGCCCCTTAGAACGGAACTAATTGGGTGGGCAGAGCCCTGCTCTCTGCTGATGCCCACTGTGGACAGTTTCCTGCCCATGTCCGCGCAGCATTTTCCTGCTTTCCTATCGGTCTTCTTCCCCCACCCGCTCACCTTGTGTTTGGGGTGAAGTTGGAGCAGGAAGCCTTTCTAAACAGGAAATAAGCACCGTGACGCACCGGGATGTACTGTGACGTTTAGGAGATGCTGTTTTGATTTTGTGAATTCTTGTCAGATTTTTAATTGGGAAATGTGTCTACTACCTACTGTTAGGTGATTTGCTTTCCAATTAATGGTTGACTCTCTTCTCTTTGTTAGTTGGTCTTTAATAGCTAATTTAATTGGGAAGGCAAACTTGACTGTGACTTGAGGAGACCTTACAGAAACCTCGGAGTAGAGATTTTATAGACAGATGTTACAGATGTCAAGGAGGTTTGAAGGAATTGAAGGCTCACGTTTTCATCAACGTTTGAAGATGAAATTTCCAAAACCAAGCAAATCCTTCATTGAGAACGCCTGTTAAATTGCACAGAGTATTTTGGTCAGCCCCGTTTTAATCCAAAGAACACTGTTGAGGGGTCCAGGCTTTGATGAGAGTGTTGACCAACCAGCTTTGAGGTCCACAACCCCGTTTGCGTGAGAGCGGGGTGTGGACTCGCTTCAGAGCAGAGCCCTAGGTAGTCAGTGTGGTCTCCAGCACCACCTTCTCTCTTTGTTTGAGCCCATTTCATGATGTCTTTTAGGGTTTCTGGCTCTCTTTGCACCCTCAGAGTCCTGTCACGAGTGATACACTTTGAAAAATACTACTAGAATAACTGGAGACTGAACATTTTTTTAACTTGCAGGGAGTCTTGGGACATCCAACACAAAGATTATCAGCAAGCACATTGAAGGGCCAGTGATCTCTGCCTAGCCCTAGCTCATCTTCGCTGCCATTAAAACATTATACATATGATTTCTAAAATTAAATGTGTAATTTTCTAAAATTAGTCATGTACTTAAAAATTCAAATGTTTGAAGAGGAACAAAATAAAAAGAAGTAAAGACTTTTCTCCTTGTTCATTTCCTTCCTAAAACATAACCCTGTTAAGTGTCTTGTGATTCTGTGAGGAAAATAGAAGACTATATTTAAGTGTGTGTCAATGTATAATCTTAATTAAAAAAATATTTAATGTTTTAGTATAATACTGTTTATGGATTTATATGTTCTTAAGGAATATTTATAAATATTATGTATATTCTTTATAAACAAGTGGGATCATACTGTGTATACTTTAACACTTTGTTCATTTATTTTACTTTATCTTTGAGATATTTTCTAGAAGCACACACTGATTTCTGTCATTCTTTTCAGTAGTTCTGTAGCATTCTGTCATTTGGATACACCATAATCTATTAGTTTTTAAACAATCACTTTAGTTGTTTCTTTATTTGTTTTTATCTTCTGTTAAAACTATATTGCAGTGAGGGTGCATAATTTAAATTTATGGCAGTGGCAGTGGAATAGCTGCATTAGAATATGTTTATGTGCTTTTTGTATTCTGACAGACCCAAAGTGTACTTTAGAAAGATGATAATTTACACTCCTTAAGAGGTATATTAGAGTACTTATTTCCTCATGGTTTTGTCAGAAATGGAATTTTTATTAAAAAGTCATTATTAAAGTATAGTTGATATACAATATTATATTAGGTTCAAGTGTACATGGTGATTTGACATTTATATACCTTAGAATGTGATCACCATAATGTATAGTAACCAATCTATCATACATAGTTATTACAATATTATTGATAATATTTTCTACATTATATCCCTGTGACTAATTTTTTTTATAACTGGAAGTTTGTGCCTTTCGTTTCTCTTCACTCTTTTCACCTATCTATCCCATTTTCCAGCTACAATCCTTTATTTTCTGTATCTATGAGTATTTCTGCTTTTTTGATTGTTTGTTTACTTTGTTGTTTTTTGATTGCACATATAAATGAAATCATACAATATTTATCTTTCTGTCTGACTCATTTCACTTAGCATAATATACTCTATGTCCATCCATGTTGCAAATGGCAGGATCTCATTTCTTTTTAATGGCTGAGTCATATACCATTATATATACCAGAAACTGGATATTTTTGATGATTGTCTTTACTAACTATGATATATTAAAATACTAGGGGACCAGTGCATGAAATTCGTGCATGGAGGGGGGCATTGGTGTCCCTCAGCCCAGTCTGCATCCTCTCCAATCTAGGACCCTTCTCATAATCCAGGACTGCTGGCTCTCAACTGCTTGCCTGCCTGCCTTCCTGATTGCCCCTAACCGCTTCTGCCTGCCAGCCTGATCACCCCCTAACCACTCCCACGCCAGCCTGATTGAAGTCAAAGTGCTCTCCTTCCAGCCTGTTTGCGCCCAACTTCCTTCCTTTGCCAGCCTGGTCACCCCTAACTGCCCTCCCCTGCTGGCCTGATCACCCACAACTGCCTTCCCTTGCAGGCCTGGTCCCTCCCAATGTCCTCCCTGCTGGCCATCTTGTGGTGGCCATCTTGTGTCCACATGGGGACAGGATCTTTAACCACATGGGGGCAGCTATCTTGATCTTGTGTGTTGTAGTGATGGTCAATCTGCACATTATTGATTTATTAGATAAGATAGAGGCCTGATGCATGGGTGGGGGCTAGCTGGTTTGTCCTAAAGGGTGTTCTGGATCAGGGCCGGGGTTCCCTTGGGGCATGGAGTGGCCTGGGTGTTGGGCCTGTGGTGGTTTGCAGGCCAGCCATGCCCCCAGGTGACTCAAGTGGAGGCCCTGGTATCTGGGATTTACTATGTATCTTCTAAAATGAAACTTTGTAGCCTTGAGTGGAGGCTTAGGCTGGCAAGCGCAGGCAGAAAGCTCAGTTTCTTCATTGAAAAATCCAAGCCTCCCTCCTGCTCTCTGTGGCTGTAGCCATCTTGGTTGGGGTTAATTTGCATACTTGCTCTGATTGGCTGATGGTCATGGCTGGTGGGCGTAGCTTGTGGGTGTAGCAGAGTGATGGTTAATTTGCATATTATTCTTTTATTATGTAGGATTACTAGGGGAGTGTTTTTTTCACTGTCATTTAGAAGCTGCTGTTGGATGTATCTGTATGTGTTTTGCAAATATTTTTTTCCCAGTCTGTGGTTTGTGTTTTCATTCTCTTGACAGTGTTTTTTTGCAGAGCAGAAGTTTTTATTTTAATGAAGCTTAGCTTATCAATTATTTCTTTCATTGATTGAGTCTTTAGTGTTGTATCTAAATGTTATTGCAATAGCTAAGATCATCTAAATTTTCTACTTTGTTACTTTCTAGGAGCTTTATATTTTGTGTTATATGTTTAGGTCTGTTATTAATTTTGAGTTGATTTTTGTGAAGGGTGTAAGATCTGTATATACATTCATGGTTTTGCATGTGGTTGTCCAGTAGTTCCACCACCATTTGTTGAAAGATTATCTTTTCTCCATTGTTGAATCTTTAGCAATGTTTCATGATTTTTGTTCTCTTCCTATGTACACTTGTCATTGCAACATTTTCCTCTATAAAAATTATATTGCACAAACATAAAAAATATAGTCATAAAAGAGAAACATTGTCCAACAATCTCATTTCACAAAATACTTCCTCACTTCATTTTCTAAATGTGGATGCTGTCTACATATATACAAAGAATAATTGTTGTAATTATAACAAAGTTAACATTTTTAGCATAACAAAACTTTTTCATGTTAATGTATAGTTATATAAATACTTTTAAGTGGGAGATTTAAAAATATAGAAATTACAGAGAAGAAAATATAAATTACTCATATTCTCTTCATCTAGAATTAACTACTCTTAATAACTTTGCTTTCAGTTTTTAGAAAATCATTATATTGTCATAAAAATAGTATGCACTCATTAAAGGAATTTAAACAATGGAAATGCAGAAAAATGTGAAGATGAAAAAAATTTCAAACTTTATCCTTCATAAGTTTCCTTCACTGAAATTAGATGAACCTAATTCCAGACATATTTCTCACACTGTATGAAATGTTGGATGGATTGATAGAAATAATTAAAAAAAAATATGGGCCCTTGTCTGTATGCTAATTTATATGCTTACTTTGTCTCCCTTTTTCAGGTATACATATGTATAGCAAAGTGTACACATATTAACTGTATGGCTTGATGAATTTTTACCTGTGTAATCACATCAAAATAGAGTACACTTTCAGCATCCCTGCCAATTTTTCTACAGTGTTTTGTTTGTGTGTGTGTACAGATACCCTCTTGTTCCAATACCATTCATTGAAAAGACTATCCTTCACTGAATATCTCTGCACCTTGGTAAAAAATCTCCTGATTAATGTGGGTCTGTGTCTTCACTCTTAGTTGGTTCCATTCATCTTCTTATCTTGATGATAATACCAGTTTTGTTTACTGCTTTTATAAATTGTGAAGATGCATGGTGTAAGCTCTCCAACTGTATCCTACGTTTTAAAAGTTGTTTTGGCTGTTCGAGGTCCTTTGCATTTCTGTATCAATTTTAGAACTAGCCACGTACTCAATTTCTACAATAAAACCGGATGGAATTTTAATTGGGGTTGCATTGAATATACAGATTAACATGATAGAATTGACATCTTAACTGTATTGAGTCTTCTGATCCACGAACAGGGTATATCCCTCCATTTAATTTTTCTTTAATTTCTCTCAGCAGTTTAAAAAAATAGGTTTCAATGTATAAGTCTTTCATTGTTTGTCAGTTATTTCTGTTGTTTTAGGCCACTCCAAGCTGAATGCTGAGGTTCATTTTCTCCCCATTCTTTTTTTCTTGGCATTTTCTTTTGGATAGTTTGTTTTGTTGTGTGTTCAAGTTCACTGATCTTTTCTACAATTCCTAATTTGTTAATTCCATGTTAAGTAATTTTTAAATCTGTTGTATTGATCTCTAGAAAGAAACTTGATTTGGGTGTGTGTGTTTTAATATGTTTAATGTCTGGTTGCACATTTGCTCTTTTCTATAGTTTCTTGAACATACGGAATACAGTTATAAATGTTTTAATGTTCTTGTGTACTAATTTTATCATCTGTTTTATTTTTGGGTTAGTTTTAGTTGAATAATGTTCCCCACCTTCCTTCTACTTTCTGGATAGTAAATATTGTAAATTTTACCTTGTAGGGTACTGATATTGGATGCCTCTATTTTCCTATGAATATTCCTGAGCTTTTTTCTGGGATGTGATTAAGTAATTTGGGAACAATGGGGTCTTTTCAGGTCTTGTTTTAGATTTATCTAGTTGGGAACAGAGCGACATTTAGTCTAGGGCCAATTTTGTCTCACCAAGATGGCAAAATCCTTTGGAGTCCTCCTCCCAGGGCTCTGTGTCTGGTGAGGGGTTTTACTCCGGCTGGGCATGATTTCGGATAATTGTTCCCATTAGCCCTCTCAGGTGGTACTTTTCCTGGCCTTGAGTAGTTTCCTCTCACGCTTGCACTGAAGACTGGAGGAAGACCCTCTAGACCTCCCAGTGCTGTGGGGCGCTCTCTCCTCCCCACACCGCTGGCCTGCAAGCTCTGCCTTAATATACGAGTGTGAACCTGTTTTGTTTTTTGTAAGTCATTTCAGATGGTTGTATATGCTCAGAGAGGAAGAATAAGGTAATCAGATGTGTATATAAAACTTGGCATGAAAATGAACTAGGTATCTTGGCACTAGTTGGTCTTTCTGACTTTTTAGTAATTTTGCGGTGTATTTAATTAAATGGCTAAATACCTTTAATTCATATAGTACTTTTTTTCAGGAACTTTTCCTTCTGAACTTTCAGAAATGCTTTGGAATTCTTATATATCTGTGTATGTGTTTCTTTATTTTTAAGAATATCATTCCTTTCTGTTTTGCTTATTTGGTGACTGTGTTAATTGTGAGCCCAGGATCTCACAATTATGGAACTGGTAAATGGGTTTTCTGTGCGTGGCATCATACTTTGCCCGTTTGCTTGCATTTTGATGGTTGCAACCGGTGCTTGCATTTTCCAGTTTGCAGTGATGAGCCTGCTCCCTGTGGCTTCTCTGTTGCTTCCTTCATCTTAAACTGCTTTCAGGCCATGAAATGCGTTATGATCTTGGTCTTTGTAGTATCAGTCCTTTATTTGTAGGGAATTTCACCTTGAAAAAACATGGCAACTCACCATTTAATAGGAAGTTACAATGGAAAATTGTTGTGTACCATTTTACTTGGTAAAGGTATTTTAAGATCCTTAGGAGAAACTTTTCTTTAAAAATTTTAATAAAGCTGCTGCAGAAAATAAAGTGGCACATGATTCAAAAGGTGATTTTTCCATTTAAAACTTGGTGCTGGTCATTGTGTTATGGGAGACATTATTTTTACTCAAAATATAACTTGAGAGCTTGTTAGAAATACAGGCTCTCAGTCACCACCTGACTAGAATCTGCCTTGATTTCTAGGTGATTCAAATACACTTTAAAAAACCAATTAGCAATTTACTTTTTAAGAAGAGCTGAGGTACTGGCATTGCAGCTTTGTTTTTTTAAGATTATTCTTAAGCAATACTCACTGAAATACATACCAATAGAAATGATGTGTCTAGGATTTGCTTCAAAGTAACTGAAGCAAGGTTGAGTCAGTGAAAGATGAAGCAAGATTGGAATGTGTTTAAAGTTGGTGAAGCTGGGTTTATTCGACAAGTGTCTTAATTTTTGTGCATGTTTGAAAATGTTAATAAACTTGTGTTTATGTGTGCTTATATATGTTATGTGGTGGGGAGAGGGAAGAGTGGGGTTCTGTAGATTAATAAGTCGCAGAAATGCTAAATAATGTACCTTCGTGACCTGTCCACCCAGCCCTACTCTGACCCCTCCCTCCCAGAGGCACGTGCGCATTACCATATCGGGTCTCCTGGATGTCTGCGGTTAAGAAACCTTCAATTTGTGTAAGCCAGAATTTTCAAACATGACCACATTACACCTATTGATATCTTACAAAACATCATTTCATAGGAACTCACCAGAAACTCCACATTAGGCAACAGCATACACCCTGAAAATGAACAAATGCTCTAACAAAAACCTTCCACTGGAGGTGAAAAATAAGACCACTGTGGACAGAGCTTAAGGAGGAGGTGGGGCTTAACAGGCCAGAGGAGGAAGAGAGTCAGTAAGGGAGGTATAGATTTTAACTTGACTTTGCCAACCCTGGACTCAGTTTTATGTGTTAGTGGGGTGATTTTACTTAATTTTAGATAATGGCCTCTCTGTTGGCTACAAGATTTATAGCTTTTGGTCCCCAGAAGTGTTTTGTATAACCGAGTTAATTGAAATATTGAAAAACTGCATGTGTTTGGTGTAGTAATTGGCCCTAAGTGCTGTCTGAAGCAAGACACCAGTGAGTTTTCAATTGACTTTAAAGCAGAAATTGCTTCCTGTCACTTGGTAGTAAATGAATCTTTGTACTGAATTAAGGGATGTTGTTTTTATGCCTCAGAAAACTTTTTCAGAGGGACTTGTTTGTCATCGTGACTTGCTATCAATTGGGATGGAATTGTCTTGTATTTTTTTGAGCTCTAATAAGACAATTAGGAAACAAGCAATTGCAGTGTGTAATTGAATATAATAAAATTGATTACTAAAAAGTGTAATGTAGCCCTGACCGGTTTGGTTCAGTGGATAGAGCTTTGGCCTGCAGACTGAAAGGTCCCAGGCTTGATTCCGGTCAAGGGCATGTACCTGGGTTGTGGGCACATCCCCAGTGGGAAGTGTGCAGGAGGCTGTTTGGCACTTTAGAGGGAAAGAAAATCTGATGCTCACCCTTTGAGACATGGGCTAAATGGACCTAATAGTGTAACCTAATATCCTGGTAAAAAGCAGTTTGGACAGAAAATAGGATAACATTTTGAAGAATTGTGTCAGTGCTAGACTCCTTTTTCTTATGTTGGCATCAATAGCAAAAAGGAATATTATGCTCTAGAAAGATCAGTGAGCTAATTGGTCAGTAAAGATCACTAGTTAATTTTTGTCCTACTTGGAATGAAGTTCCGGAACTAGTTAACTTTTGAGTATTTGTTGAGAGTTTTAAAATATTTAGTTTTTACTTTTATGATACTGTTAGAATATTTTGGAAATAAAGATGACTCCTTGTTTTATTGCTCTTTCTGTTATGCCATAAAATTAGTTAGAATGGTCCTAGTGCGAGAGGAGGTAGCACTGACTGAGGGCTCAGTGTTTGATGAGGGAGGAGTGTCAGGGCTCAGTGGCATCCCCTTTGTTGCTCGGAGGTCCATTTTCGTACTTTGCAGAATGGGGATGGACACTGAGGAGATTGGATTTTTGACGTTGATTGTGCTCTATAGAGCTGTAACTTCCTCATTAGTGATTTTGGGATATATGGAGTCTTACTTAGTTTTTCTGAGGTGTTTGAAGGGATTTTAATTAATTGTTTTTTACTCTTTTTTTTTTTTTTTTAAAAAACATATATATTATTGATTTTTTTACAGAGAGGAAGAGAGGGATAGAGAGCTAGAAACATCGATCAGCTACCTCCTGTACCTCCCTTACCGGGGATGTGCCCACAACCAATGTACATGCCCTTGACCTGAATTGAACCCTGGACCTTTCAGTCCATAGATCAATGCTCTATCCACTGAGCCAAACCGGTTTCGGCTGTTTTTTACTCTATTGTTCCTGGAGGAGACATCACTGGATGCCAATGAGGAATGCCCTTAGTAGACAGCTTAACCTGTTCACTGTTTTCAGAAAGCATGACTTAATGCTAATTATTCTGTAGGTGTCTCCAATTTTAGGTGTATTATGTTAAATATCTATATATATAAAAAGCTAATACGCAAAATGTCCCCTCAGGAGTGTGATCGCTCGCTATGATTTTGCTGATCACCAGGGGGTGGCGCAGAATGAAGGACGGCCTTGGCCAGCAGCCAGGGAAGGAAGAGCTCCACTGGTAGTTGGAAGGCCCTGATGGGCGCTGATCACTGGCCAGGCTAGGGACCCTACCTGTGCACTAATTTTGTGCACTGGGCCTCTGGTTTCTTCAAACAGGTTAATTAGTTTAGTTGTCTGAAGCTGTATTAGGCAGATAATTATTTTTTTAAAAAAATATATTTTATTGATTTTACACAGAGAGGAATTGAGAGGTATAGATAGTTAGAAACGTCGATGAGAGAGAAACATCGACCAGCTGCCTCTTGCACACTCCCCACTGGGGATGTGCCGGCAACCAAGTACATGCCCTTGACTGGAATAGAACCTGGGACCTTTCAGTCTATAGGCCGACGCTCTATCCACTGAGCCAAACCGGTTTCGGCAGGCAGATAATTCTTGTGGGTTTGACAAGAATTTGTGTTGCTATGGTAAGGGAGGGTGACTGATAATATCTGCCTTGAGAATTTACCTAACCAAAGTAACACTGCCTGTATTTTATAGGGTGATGTATGAGTCTGCTCTGGCTGCCATAACAAAATATTGCATATTGGGTGGCTTAAACATCAGAAATTTTCTTACAGTTCTGCAGGCTAAAAGTTCAAGTTCAGGGTACTTGTGGTTTCTGGTGAGTGTCCCCTTCCTGGCCTGTAAATGACCACCTCCTCTCATTGTCCTCACATGGACTCTCCTCTCTGAGAGAGGGCTATTTGTGTTTCTTTCTCTTTTATAAGCTCTTCAAGTTTTTTAAGACTTTATTACCTCCTTTATAGACTTTATCTCCAAATATAGTGACATTGGGAGTTAGAGCCTCAACATATAAATGGGGGTATGTGTCAAAATTTAGTCCTTAACAGTTGGTACTCTGAGGACTCTTATTACTTTGTTAAAGTATGAAAACTGCTTCCACAGTGATAGTTTGTCATTACCTGTGGGCCATCTTGGGGCTCAGCAAAGAGCTCTGGCCAGGCTCTTGATTTTTTATAATTGGTTTTCAACCTTATTGCATGCTTTTCTGGCTTATGATGTTTAGCCCTCTAATGCCAAATATTTGCAATGTAGACTCTTTTTAAAAACAACCACTCTCTGGTCAGCTTGAACTATTAAAATGTTTGCTGAAAGGAGGGCATTCATAATACTTGATTTGATCCATTTAGTTCTATAAATTTCCTAATTTCTATGCATAGTTTGAAAAGGATCATTAGAAAAGTTCTTACTTGGACTATATTCAGTCTTTCAAAATCTGTAGGTCTGAGTTGAATTTTAATGTTATGTTCTTGAATGACTTATAAGGAATAGTTATATAAAATCAATTACTTTTTTCCCCAAAGGTTGTTGCAGACATTGCCCACTATATTGTACTAGAGGCTGGTGTATGAAATTTGTGCCTGGGAAGGGTCCCTGATCTTCCCCAGCTGCTGGCAGCTGGCCCTGCCCCTCGCCACCTGTGTCTGCCACTACTCACCCTTGGTTCCCCTTTTCCCTCCTGCCAACTGGAGGGAGGGACCAAGAGGTTGGCTGGCAGGGCTGGGGGCAACTCCTTTGTTGAACATCTGCCTCCTGGTGGTAAGTGCATGTCATAGTGACCAGTAGTTCCACTGCCTGGTCGATTTGCATATTATGCATTTATATATATATATATATATATATATATATATATATATATATATATATATTTATTTATTTGAAATCATGCACTTGGGGGGCGGGCGGGGGATGGTCCCTCAGCCTGGCCTGTGCCCTCTCGCAGCGGGCCTAAGTCGGCAGTCAGACATCCTTAGTGCTGCTGCGGAAGTGGGAGAGGCTGCACTCATCAAATATGAGCCCAGCTCTGGCTGAGCGGTGCTCCCCCTGTGGGAGCTAACTGACCACCAAGGGTCAGCTTATGCTTTGAGTGTCTGCCCCCTGGTGGTCAGTGTTCATCATAGTACGTAATTAGTCATTACACTGTAGGGCTGAAACTGGCTCTTTGACATCCCCCAAGGGCTCCAGGATCGCAAGAGGGTACAGGCCAGGCCAAGGGACCTCACCGGTGCACAGTTGGGGCCAGGGAAGGACATGGGAGGTTGGCCAGCTGGGGAGGGACAGCGGGAGGGCTCCAGGGCTTTTCCACTCTGTCTTGCTCAGTCCCAATTGGCCGGACCCAAACAGCAAGCTAACCTACTGGTTAGAGCATCTGCCCCTACGATCAGTGCATGTCATAGCAAGTGGTTGAGTAGTTTTAGCATACTGCTAGCATATGCTTTAATTGGTTGAATGGCCAACCAGATACTTAGCATTTTAGGCTTTCATTATAGGATGTTTTCTTTATTGTTTTAAGTGAAATATTTATTTTAGAATTTAAGACTTGTTTAGAGTTGCATCCTAGTGGAACTGGAATCTGTCATTTTAACAATGACACCAATATAACTGACTATGTTTCCCTTTTTAAATTGGCTACTAGGAACCCCAGAGTTAGCTTGGGGGGCTCATTTCATTTAAACTATGTTTGCCCACATGACCAGAATACTTGTGTTTTACATTTATATGTCATTGTTTTATTCTGCATCTCTTTAATGAGTTCTACTTTCTCATTTGTATTTCCCTCCCTCCCTCCTTCTCTTCCTCTGTCCCTTCTTATTTTTTAATCCTTACTTGAGAATACGCTTATTGATTTTAGAAGGGAGGGAGAGAAAAAGAGAGAAATATTGATGTGAGAGAGAAACATTGATCAGTTGCCTTTTGGACATTCTTTGACCGGGAATCAAACACTCAAACTAAGTATTCGTCCTGACCAGGAATCAAATACATAACCTTTCAGTATATAGGAGGATGCTCCTGCCAACTGAGTCACACTGGCCAGGGCTTTATTATCTACATTAGAGGCCCAATGCATGAAATTCATGCACAGGGGTGAGTGTGTGACCCTCAGCCTGGCCTGCACCCTCTCTAATCTCGGACCCCTCGGGGGATGTCTGACTGCCAGTTTAGGCCTGCAGGATTGGGCCTAACCAGCAGTTGGACAACCCTCTCACAATCCGGGACCACTAGTTTCTAATGGCTTGCCTGCCTGCCTGATTGCCCCTAACCACTTCTTCTTGCCAGCTTGATCACCCCCTAACTGCTTTTCTGCCGGCCTGATTGACGCCTGACTGCTCCCCTGCCAGCCTGATTGCCCTCAACTGCCCTTCCTTGCAGGCCTGATTGCCCCAACTGCCCTCCCCTGCTGGCCTGGTTGCACCCAACTGCCCTTCTCTGCAAGTCTGGTCGCCCCCAACTGCCCTCCCTTGCAGACCTGGTTGCCTCTGACTTCCCTCCCCTGCTGGCCTGGTCGCCCCCAACTACTTTCCCCTGCTGGCCTGATCTTGCCCTCAACTGCTCTCCCCTGCCAGCCTGATAACCTACAACTGTCCTCCCCTGCCGGCCTGTTTACCCCCCAACAAGCCCTCCCTGTGGCCATCTTGTGCAGCCATCTTGTGATGATGTCCCATTATGCCACCTAGGCTTTTATTATATAGGATTCTTGTACAAGTCATCTCAGATTTTTTTTGGGAAAGAGCTAGGATAGAAATAAAATGAAACTTGAAAATAAATATTGTTAGTCAGTATTTGTATTCATTATTAAATCCTGGTTGAAGGCTATCATTCTTTGCATGGGGCTAACCCCCAAGTGGCTTCAAAGAACACTTTCTGTGTGAAATCCCACAGAACTGATTTGGCTCTCAGGCTCCTCTCTGACCTCATCTCCCCCATGTCACCCTTCCTCACTTTTCTAAAACTACATAGATCACTTTTCTAGTCCTTCTTTGAGCAGACCAAACACTTCCTGCTTCCTGGCCTGTCTATCTTCTGTTGCTCTAGAATCAGCTTTCCTGGATATGCCACCTTTCTCCCCCTCATGCCTAGAAAGCTCCATTCACATGCTGACATTATGGGAGAGGCCCTTCCTGGACTCCATAAGTAAAATAGTCCCCATCCTCCCACTCTGCCTTCCATTTTCCATAGCTGCTCCTCCCTGCCTCCACGTGCTACATGTTTCTCTATTTGTTTCATTGGTTTCCCACAAGAATGTAAGCTTAATGAGGGAGGGATTTTGTATGACCACAGCTGAGTCTCTAGTTGCTTAGAACTGTGCTTGCTAAGTAGTAGGTGCTTAATAACTATTTGTTGAATAAATAAACGAACTAAGTAGGGTCACAGTACTATTGTCTGTCCTTTCCTAGATATTTTTGAACAGGCATTACTTCGTGGGAGAAAATTTGGCTGCAGTTGTTTCTTAGCACAGGGAACTGCTTTCTGTGCCTCCTTCAGATCCTGCTGCTGTCCGTTAGTTAGCTTTTCCTAAGCACGTAGTGCACCCAGCACTAAGAATACAGAGAAAGGTCTGACCTGGGACATAAATAAATATCTCAGTGATTTAGAGTTGGGGAGGTGTTAAGGAGTTTGGGCTAACGGCATTTTGATTCACAGGTGACTGACTTTGTTCCTAATGATGGATAAGTCCACACTTCAGTTGCATTTTATATTTACAAAGCCCATTACACCCTTCTTCGATCCTTACCACCACTTGGTGAGGCAGGTCCTCTTATTAACTTGTCTCTCTGACAAGGAAAGAAGCAGATTCAGAGAAGTTAGGGACTTGTCCAAGGTCAAAGAGCTTTGAAGTTGCAGACACCTCATGTTTGCCATAGCTAATGAGAATGGTAAGAACGATTTCTGCTGTATTTCTAATGGTAGTCTTCCAGATCTGTCTTCTTTCTTTTTGCATCCTCTTCTGTCTTTGACTGGAGGTTACTGTTCCTCTTGAGTGATGGGATACCTTTGGGTGGCTAACCTTATTTTCATAGGTGTGCTTTTTCTTTTATTTAATCTTTTGTTTTTTTAAAGAGTAATATCGACTTTTGTGTACTTTGTCCTGCCTGCATTCCACTACTTTATTAAGTCCAAAGTGAAAGCAAAATTGCTCCCTAGTAGGAGCCAGTGATGGTGACTAGTTATTTTCCTTTCAAAACACTTGACCAGCTACCCTGAAATTCAGAGGCTATGGAATACTACTCAGCCGTAAGAAAAGATGAAATACTGCCACTTGCTACAACATAGATGGACCTTGAGAATATTCTGCTGAGCAAAATAAGTCAGTCTGAAAAAGCCAAGAAATGTATGATTTCACTCATATGCGGGATATAAAACAAAAACTCATAGATACAGACTATAGTATGATGGTCACCAGAGGGTAGTAAAGGGTAAAGGGGCCAAATATATGGTGATGGAAGATGACTTGACTTTGGGTGGTGGGAACACAATGCAATATACAAATCATGTATCATAGACACGTACCCTTGAAACTTACATAATCTTATTAACTAATGTCACCCCAATAAGTTTAATGGAAAAAAAAAAGGATGATTCTGTAACCTGAATGCATCTTGGGGTGGCAACTTTAAACTGTTTGTTCTCTGCTCATGTCTTTTAGCTCATGCTTTTTAAACCCTCTTGTCCAGATGTTACCACTGAAACTACTGCTTAGCGCTCTTTTTACATCTTCAGCTGTCAGCCCTTCTCTTGCTGATTATGGTGCAGTCCGCAGCTCAAGAGCTGAGGCAGGAAGAGTAGGATTTGGTAACATTATAGTGGAAAGGGCATGGCCTTTGCAGTCAAGTATACTTGGTTTTCATCCCAAATCTGATATTATTACCTGTGTACATGTATGCAAATTACTCTGCCTCTCTGTTCCTCTGCTCGTTATCTGTGATATTATCTGTGAAAAGGGTGGTGATATTATTTCACCACACTGTTTTGAGGGTTGCCTTAGATTATGTGTGCAAGGTAGCCCTGCATGGGCTTGTGTGTAATGGATACTCCATTTCACAGTTTCACCTCCTCTTCCAAAATGTAGTATATTTGTGCTCTTAGTTTTAAAATCTTTCAAGTAGAGGGTGAATGAGAGCTACTTTGTTAGCACTCAACATCAAAGGCATCTTGGATAATTTTTGGACTCGATAAAAAATGCAGGTTTGAAAGGTTGGTGACTGCTGGTCCAGATGGCAGTGTTCTCTTCTACCATGCTGTCAGTCCAGATCAAGTAACTGGCTTAGAGTAAGATGACTTCACACTGAAATTTGCTGGGTGTTGGTAGCATGCCTAGGAACTTTCTCCCCGGAATTAGTCTATTCTGAAGGCAATCATTTATTCATTTTGCAGATATTCATTGTGTGAAACACTATATTTCTGGTTTTATTTTGCTGAAATGAAAACAGAGGTTGGAAATGAATTTGTATTTACTTGACATCATGGACTCCTTGGAGAAACCCAATGAATTACGTTTCATTATGGGAGAGAGTTCTCGTTGGGAGTGTTGTATTTTGGGAGTTCTTTTGAGCAAAGCACTGAGTGCCCTTTGTTTTAGACTGCCTTGTCAGGGTGTTTGCTAGCAAGCATCCTTGGAAGATAGAATCTTGTCTTCTAGAGCAGAGGGCAGGCATATTTACTGTCCAGTGTGAAAGATTCGGCTTTCTAAGCTCAGGGTTCTCTCCAGTAATTGACAGTGTGTGCAGGCATCCATTTGGGCTTAACCCCGATGGGACCTGCGGGAACGGGCACTGAACAAATACGCTGGTGCTCATGCTACTTGCTGTGCTGCCAATAATAAAGTCCTTAGTCTGACCCAGGAGTTTCGTGTCTTCTACCAGAATCCATAAAACCGTGGCAGGCTAGCTTGTTAACTTGTAAGTAGGATAAAAATCTCAGACTCCTCACAGTTCTTGACATTAAGGAGGAATAAAGTGAGAATCAGAGGTCAAATCTCATGCCCAGTGCCAAATGATCTAGTGCTTGGGGGCATGAAATGTGAACCTTTGTCTCCAAAGGATGTTCTTTCCATTACATTGTGGAAAAATGCTACTCCTTTACTGCTTCTCCTACTACCTATGGTAGCTAGCAACAACAGCTGACATTGTTAAGTCTGAATGATATGCCTTGTTTGATCTCATTTAATTCTAACCAACAACCCTGTAAGGAAGGTGTACTGACTAGGTCCTTTTTATAGATTGGTAAAATGGGATAGGATTGCCAAGGTCGCAGGGGCAGTAAATGGTGGTTCCAGCCCAGGCAGTTTGACTCCAGAGCTTATGACTGCAGCAGCTAGGAGCATAACTAGAAAACAGACCTACCTGGGTTTTGAAACCCTGTCCTGTTCTTCCCCTTGTTGTATGAGGTGGGGCAAACCTCGTCAGATCTCAGCTGCTGCATCTGTGAAAAGGGGAGGGAGGATAGTAACAGACCCACCCCAGGGCTGTGTGAAGATTAAACATACATTCTATCGAGTCTGCAGCACAGCTGCTTCCTGGCAGCTACTAAGCCTCTCTAAATATTAGCGGCCATCATTATTATTTTTTATCCTTGCTGCCTTACTGTCCTTTAATTAAATTTTTTAAAATGGTTTTTACTTTCAGAGTTCTCCAGTGTAAGTATTTTTTACTAAAGGAAAAATGTCACTCAGCCCAGTTTACACCAAGAGAAAGAATTTCCAATGTGGGGCAACCCTGGGTGATTTCCTTACATAAATACTTTCTCTAAAAATGAAAATAGCTGAAACCACCCCCTACAGACCAATTTACTCTTCAGTCTTTATTTTAGTAACCCTTTGATTTTCCTAAATAACTCCTGATGCTCCAGGGATGTGGCGCAGGGACAGCTGATGCCCAGGATGAGGTCCTCTCTGGGCCTGCCATTGTCCTTAGTGGCAATGCTGCTGCTTAATGTAAGCGGTGTGCAATGTCTGGCATATTTCCTTCTGCAGGTGGTGGTGGTGAGGAAATCATGCACAGCGGTGTGGTTTGAAAATTGTGTGGCTGTTGGCTTTTACAAGGGAAAACATAGAGTTAAAAATCTAGGGATCTTTCCTTTGGGACAATTGATAAATTGAAGGCATTTTCTGATTGTGCTTTATTTTAGATTAACAGCCCGGAAGGTTTCAGATTTAAAGAGCAAAGTTGTATATCATAGAAACAACAGGAAGACATCCGTAGCTACCCCCAAATAATGCAAGTGATGTTGGTAACTCTGTCTTTGCAACCAAATTCTCCCTAAATTCTCGCTCTGATTTATTTATTAGTCACACACTTGCATGGTCTTCTCTACCTGAAAGTAGCCTTGGTAAGTGTGGTGTAGGATCACCAGTTGACAGAGGAGACACAGACCTGGCATGGGAAAAGCCTTCCTTTAAGTCTAGGGGTTCACAGGGTGTTGATTTCCTGAGTATACCCCACATTCCTTAGAGCAGTGTTTCCCAAAGTGTGGTATGTGTACCCCCAGGGGTACGGGAAGAGTTTGGTGGGGATATGCACTGCACCGTGCTTAGCTGCGCCTAATTCCAAGTTCTCATGAGTCAAGTCAAGACAGTCTTGTGAGGCGTGAGATGGTCCGGTATGCAAATAAATGTTATGTATAATATAACTTTTATTTATATTTTATTATTATTATTTAAAAAAACATATTTTATTGATATTTTACAGAAAGGAAGGGAGAGAGATAGAGAACTAGAAACGTCGATGAGAGAGATACATTGACCAGCTGCCTCTTGCACACCCCCTATCGGGGATGTGCCCGCAACCAATGTACATGTCCTTGACCGGAATCGAACCTGGGACCTTTTAGTCCGCAGACCGATGCTCTACCATATAGCCGAGCCAAACCGGTCTCGGCTATATTTTATTATTAATAATTTTATTTTTCGTTTATTATTATTTTGTATATGTACCAAAAAAATAAAAAATAAATATATTTTGATATTAAAATACATCCTTTTTTTTTGACGAGGGGTACTCAGCATTACAAAAATTATAGAAGGGATACACATATGTCAAAAGTTTGGGAAACACTGCCTTAGAGGACCATCTTTTTCCTTCCTTACATTCTCCCCTTCACTCCCAATTTCATGCTAGATCAGGTCTCTTGGCATCCGTAACACATTTACAAAATTCTTTAGGAGGTTAGATTGAAGTAAAAGACTGGCCTGCTGAATCGCCTTCTGAATTGAAAAGCAAGGTTTATATATTATGTGGCTCATGAATTAAGATCTTTTGGTCTAAGTGACAGTTTGGATAAGTCTGTTGTACAGTATTTTACTTGCAAATATCTAGGAGTGGATATGTGATTGATTTGCTGACAGACCATCTCTGAAAGCAGTTCTAATGATGGACTTATAATTGATTGCATCTATCATTGAGAGCCTAAAATACCCCTCCCTAAATTAAAAAAGATAAATGAAATAAATTATGCAGAATGTATAGGCTGACAAATCTGAGGGAATTTAATGAAAGTCTAAATTACTACAGCCAACAGATAAGAGGAAAAGGTTTCTTTGTTGCTGATTATAACACTAAATTAAAAAAAATTATCCAAGAAAAATAATAGAGGAAACAAAGATCTGTGGCCTATGCATCAAACTAAAGTTATTGAAAGGTTTTTAATAAGTATATCTATCTCATTCCCTGGTTATTGTTGATTCATATCAATCTTGTTAGTGCTAATGGAAGAATAGCACATTCAGGACTACCTTGCAGTGTAGCTCCTATTATTGCTGTCCTAACAGATTTTAGAGTTAATATGACCTTACTAGAGGCCCAGTGCACAAAATTCATGTGTGTGGGGGTGTGTCCCTTTGCCTAGCCTGCATCCTTTCCAATCTGGGACCCCTCGAGAGATGTTCTACTTTCTGTTTAGGCCCATTCCCAATAGGGTCGGGCCTAAACGGGGAGTCAGACATCCCTCTCACAATCCAGGACTGCTGACTCCCAACTGCTTGCTTGTCTGCCTTCCTGATTGCCCTTAACCATTCCCCTACCAGCCTGATCACCCCCTAACCACTCCCCTGCCAGCCTGATTGATGCCTAACTGCTCTCCTGCCAGCCTGACTGTCCTCTCCTACAGGCCTGGTCTCCCCTAACTGCCCTCCCCTGCAGGCCTGAGTCCCCCCAACTATCCTTCCCTGCAGGCCCGGTCGCCCCCCAACTCCCTCTTCTGGGCTGGTCACCTCTAACTGCCTTCCCCTGCAGGCTTGATCACCCCCAACTGCCCTCCCTTGCAGGCCTGGTCACTCCCAACTGCCCTACCCTGCTGGCCATCTTGTGGCAGCCATTTGTGTCCACATGGGGGCAGGCATCTTTAACCACATGGGGACAATCATCTTGTGTGTTGGAGTGATGGTCAATTTACATATTACTCTTTTATTAGATAGGATTTCTAGGCCACTGGGGGCTCTCTACCAAATTGAGGTCATTTAAATAAGCTATTTGGGCTCTTGCTGGTGTGGCTTAGTTGGTTGGAGCATCATCTCATGCACCAAAGGGTTGCAAGTTCACTTCCCTGTCAGGGCATATGCCCAGGTGTGGGTTTTTGATCCCTGCTCAGGGTGGGTATAGGAGGCAGCCCATTTATGTTTCTCTCTCTCCCTCCCTCTCCCTTACTCTGTTTCTAAAGTCAACAAAAACATATCCTTGGGTGAGGATTAAAGAAAAGCTATTTGGAAGGTGGCTCCTCAGTGTATGAGTAAATTTACCAGTTAAGACACTTTCAGCTATATGTAAAAGACGACCAGCTGAAAGTGACCTAAACAGGATAATTAGCATCTCCCTTAGCAAGAAGTCCTGAGGTCAGGCAGCTGCAGGATTGTCTGTTTTGGTGGCAAAATGACGTTATAGCAGTGGCTTGGCATTTCTCTGAGCTTTCCCGTCCATGGTTGTGAGATGGCTGAATTATCTGAGTGTCTCAGCTTTGTATCAGAGTATTCTGTATTGGGAAAAGGGGCCTGCTTCCTATTAATCTTACTTTCAAGTGAAACTCGACCTAGAAGTCCTTAGTTTCAGTGGCCAGACTTGTCACTGGGAAGGGAAATGGAATTACCAGGATTCACTCAAATAAATCAAGACTTGCCTAGGGTCTTGCAGAGTTCGTGCTGCCGATTGCCCAATTACAGTTGGCATGCCAAGGAAAAACTGAACGGAGGGCTCCTTGGATAGGCAACCAGCACATCCATTTAGTTGGGGGCATTGGAATTTACTAAGTAGGTGGTTTCCTATTTCCTTTTAATAAATTGTTTCATTGCCTAGTTAGTGGGATGAATGGGCTAGCTTATCGACTAATTGGTCTTTCTTTTTTCTTCCAATTACAGTTTATATGCAATATTATTTCGCATTAAGTTAACAACATAAGTGGTTTGACAATCATATATTTCACACAGTGTTTCCCCAATATTTCCAGTATCCACCTGGCACCATACATGGTTATTAAAATATTATTGACTATATTTCCTATGCTGCACTTTTTCCCTTTTTGCTGTGAGTTTGACTCAGCTTGATATATTGTCTGTCTTTATCAGAACCCTGTCTACCAGTGATGATGTTGAAGACAGGGAAAATGAGAAGGGTCGCCTTGAAGAAGCCTATGAGAAATGTGATCGTGACCTGGATGAATTGATTGTGCAGCACTATACAGAACTGACGACAGCTATCCGCACGTACCAGAGCATCACAGAGCGCATCACCAACTCCCGAAATAAAATAAAGCAGGTGAGCATCCTTTCCTCTTGTCAGTGTTATAGCTGAGGGAGAGGAGCTGTGTAGTGGCCCATGGCCTTAAGGAGTCATTCCTAAGGAGTTACAAAATGCATATGCTGGAAAGCCTCAGGGTCACAGAGGGCATCCGGGATTTGCTCCTTCTTTCTCCTATGTCTTATCCTTGGCTCCTATCATTACTTCTCACTGTGAAATGACATAGGTGATGGCCACAACAGAATCTAAACCAAAGAGGAGAGCTGTTTTAAGAGTCTAGGACCTCTTATATTTGAGGTCCCATCACAGAGTATCAAATATATGTACTGTGCTCATATCACACATTGTGTGTGTGTGTATGTGTCTGTGAGTGTATTGTTGTAGCAGTTGACTTTTTAAATTTTTTCCTTTGAGTATGTCACCTAATTTGAAGTTGGTTATGATTTCTCTGCAGTCATTGTATGTTCTTTGTCATGTTTGTGAAGAAAATCTAACATAAATTATTTAAGCGTATAATGAAATATTTATGAATACCAAAATTCTTGAATATAATTCTTAGTTGTGACAAGTACTTATTAATTTCTGCTTTGTAATTTTCTTTTCATATTCTGGAGGTCCCCCCCCCTCTTTCTTTCATTCTTCTCCCCTTTGTTTTCCTCCTCTTTTCTCTTCCCTCTTTCTGCCCCTTTTCTTCTTTCTTCCACCTCTCCTTCCCCAACTCCTTCCTTTTGTGGTAGGTGCACGGAAAGCTCTTGGGGGTTCCTGGGTACCTTGTCTCTTTAGTACCTAAGGGATAGAGTGCGATCATAAGGGGTAATTTTATATTTGGCTAAGGGGTACACTGATAACTAAATGTTGTGTATTGTCACATTATAGTTATGTGGTTTTTGGTTGTGTATTTGAAGGTTCACTCCTTTAATACCTCTTTGTACTACTCATTGATAGATAATCATTTTTACCACTTATTGAGCACTGATTTCTTGCTAGGCATGGTGGTATATATTCCTGTTTCAACAAATCTAGAATTTGAACTTGAGTCTCCCTGACCTAAGCCCTTGCTGCTGGTTTCCAGACATTTCAAAAATTAGCTATTTGCCAGAACTCCAACATTCAGGGAGTAGTGCTCCCTTCTGGTTTGATGTGGGTGTGAGAGATCTGGAGCTCAGGCTTGGTCTCCTCTTCCATAGTTGGTGGCTGCCTCTAAGCACCTCTCTGGGCTCAGGGCTGAGTAGACCATTTCAAATGTACTGCTCTGTGCCATTTGATTGAGGTGGGGACTCTCTGGGCTCTACCTGTTCAATTGTAGCTGAGCTCATGGCATTCTCGCATGTTTTCTTCCCTGTCTTCTAGACCTTATATCATGCTTTTGTAAGCAGATGCATAAAATGTTCTTCTAAGACTGCTGTTCATATGTTTCAGCCTCTAAGAGTACAGTTGCCGAATCAGTAAGCCCTTTGAAGCAATATGATGACCTCTTTATGTTTTAAAATTAATTGGGTATTTTCAAAAGGAATATTGTAAGTCTTGGCCTTACAAACAGTGAGTTCATCCTATAGATTTCTCTGTGAAACTAGACAAAGGTATAAATCAGTTCCTCTAGATTTAAAATAAACTGTAGTCCATTTTGACCCAATAATATCAAATAGGCAACCGTTTGGTACATGGGATGATGCCCAACCAGCTGACCCATACTGGCCATCCTCTTTTTTAAGTATGGTGGGGTTTGAGGCAAAAGAAAACCAAGAAAGAGAGCGTTGTGTTTATTATATCAGTTGTCAAGGAAAAGAAAGTCACATAATTCTGTGTTATGAATTAGCCTCAATACTGGAAAGAGCAAGAAAGGGCTAAAGCTCTTTTCAGAAAGTCTTTAATAATTGATAAATGGGAGAAGAAACATGTTGGGAAAAAATGAAAGTGAACTTATTTTCATTTTATAATCTGACAGTTTTGTACTGTGAAAGTGCATTTCTTATCGCCATGGAAACATTGATATTTCCTCACCAATCTTTCCCTGTCATTCTTTTTTTCATTTAAAGAGTTGTCTTTCTTTTTTTAAAATCTTTATTGTCGAAAGTATTACATATGTCTCATTTTTCTTCCATTCACCTCTTTCAGCCCACCATTGACTCCCCCTCTACCCTGCACCTGTTCTCCCCCTCCCCCCAGGCCTTCACTGCACTGTTGTCTGTGTCCATGGTTATGCATATATGCATATAAATTCTTTGGTTAACCTATTCCACCACCTACTTCCCTTCGCCCCCTTCCCTTTGAGATTTGACAGTCTGTCATGTCTGGTTCTGTTTTAGGTTCTGGAGTCTAACAGTGGAAAACACCAGTCCCTGTCCTCATGGAGCTTACATGCTAATGAGAGGAAAACAAACAAATGCTATTTAACAACATCGCTTCTGTATATTCAATGTCTGCTTTGTGCTGAGCATTACTCTGGGCTCGGGTAGAAGTGAATAAAACAGATAAAAGTCCTGTCCTCCTGGAGTTCGCATTCTAGTCAGGGGAGAAGACTGTAAATTAATAAATAAATAAAATATGGTAAAACAGATATTAGGGAGCTGCTGTTCTAAATAGGTTGGTTGTAGAAGGCTTCCATCTGAGCTTCCCTGCTCAGGTGAGAGAGTCAGGAAGCACCACCGGAAGGAGGAGTGGCAGATAGAAAAGTTTCCCGAAGCAGGAACATTACTGGAATTTTGGGAAAGCAGTGAGGAGGCCAGTGGGGCTGGAGAGAGATGAGAGCTGGTGGAGGGGTGTGGTGTGGATGGGCCCGGTCATGCATCACCTTGGTCCCTGTGAGGACCTCGGTTTTAACTTTGAGTGTGCTGGGAAACCATTGTAAGGCTTTGAGCATAGCCATGGCATGATGTGACTAATATTTTAAAAAGGCCACTGTTACACTGAGAATAGCTTTGAGTGGGGACCAAGTCAGGTGAAGATGTTCATAGCCCTGTCTTGTTACCTTTAAAAGCTTGAGGACACAGAACTGTTTACTTTCCAATTTTGATAGTAGTTTCATGTACATATTTATATTATATTGGTAGAGTGTGTGTCTTGGAGGATGACATGAGCTGACGGATTTGACTGTCTTCCTAGAGTGTCCAATTTTTTTTTTTGTAAATAAATATCAGTCAGGTCCTTTGGGAATTTTATTCTAGATTTAAAAAAAAATGGGAAAATAGAATACTATGTTTGATTGATTAGGTCAAGAAATGTGGATAATAAACAAAATACTTGGGCAATCCCATTACAGTTGAATATATGGTAAAAGTGTCCAAAATGAGATGTTGTTGCATTAGAAAACGTCAGGGACCATAGGTTCTGCTGGTTTCTCATGTCTGACATTTGTAGCAGTAACACCAAAATGGATGACTATGGTAGATACAAGTTGAGGACTGGGACCATTGAGGGATGATTGTCGGCATTTGAGTATTTCCTTCTTGGAGTACTAGGTGGAGAAGATGATGTTAGATTTCTTTAGAGATACTAAGTAGTCCATCCAGTGCTTTTCACAGGAGCAGGTACGCTGACGGAAAACACAGATGCTTGTCTCTGTTGTGACATGTGCACAAAAACTTCAGTTCATCCCAGTTTTGGCTGCCCTGTTCCTGTTAGATCAAGCTCTCTGCTCATCTTTCTTGTTTGTAATTGGAAATAACTATACGTGATTATTCAAGTGAAGTTGTTAGGGCTTAATCATAGGATAATGCAACATTCATTCATTGACATTTAACTAAATAATTTTGTGGCTTTTATATGAAAGTATACCTTCTAAGGTAGAATTAGACTGAGGAATAACTTTAATTAAAGTCAGAGTAGAACAACCTGGTTTTGTAGCAATATATTTACAACTCTAATACAAGATGGAAAATCCTGGCTGCTGTATGAGAAAGAGAGAAAAGCCCAGACGGGGTACACTAAACAGTGGGCAACAACGAGATGCTGTAAGTTAAGATCTAGGCAGTGATCTGCAGTGCATTGGTGCAGCCGCAAAAACTGTAAGGAAACCTTTCCATTACGTTGAACAGTATCTGTATTTGTGTCTCCTACCCAGACTCTGCAACTGAAGCGCTAAGTATTGCCCTTGGAAAGGTCAAGTGGAGCCTCTCATAGAATTTAAGACCTTAGAGTGGGAGCTGAAAAACTAAGAGAACAAAAGCATGGGAATGAGTTTGAAGGCAATCTTAAAATGCTCTGTAGTTATAAAGGGCTTTTAAAGAGAATAGTGAGCAGTGTTTCTGCAGTTCATTCTTTCCACATACTTTCCATAGCAGGGGTGGGTACTTTCTACTAGTATATAGGGAACTTGTATTCTGCCACTTGGATATTTATAACATCATTAGCGGGCCATACAAAATGATCAACTTAAAAATTAGCCTGCTATATTTGATTAAACATTTAATTAACTCACCCTTAATGTCTTGACAGGGCCAATTAAATGATTTCTTGGACCTTATATGGTCCATGGGCCAGACGTTCCCACTCCTGTTCTATAGGATTTTGGAAAAAAATGCTGGACACTTATATTAGGAAAATACCCATGAAAATACTAATATGTACATTTATTTTTACTATAAAAAGAGATTATATATATATAGCGTTTCAAATGAAGAATAATCTGTTATAATAATTTTTACTTACCAGCCCTTCCATGTGGGGAGCTTTAGGAGATTTCTAGTTTATAGTTTCAGCGAGGTGCTTGCATGTTTTCTGTACTTATTATAGATAATATGCACATTCAGAAGCATTTCCGTCTTCATTCTTGATCCATGTTCAGTGCTTTTCTTTTCTTTTTAATTAAAAATATATTTTATTGATTTTTTTATAGAGTTGAAGGAAGTGGGATAGAGAGTTAGAAACATCTATGAGAGATAAGCATCCATCAGCTGCCTCTTGTACACCCCCTACTGGGAATGTGCCCGCAACCAAGGTACATGCCCTTGACCGGAATCGAACCTGAGACCTTTCAGTCCGCAGGCCTACACTCTGTCCACTGAGCAAAACCAGTTTCAGCAGTGCTTTTCTGATTTAAGGTTTTAAAAGTGATGGCTTTTCACACCCCCCCCCCCCATGCCATGCCTATATCCCTCAGCCATTCTTATATTAGTAGATGTCTCTGCCTCTCCTCTCACAAATGCCACCACAGCGTTATTGAGAGGCCCAGGAGTTTTCCTCCTCCCTCTCTCTCCCAAGGCAGGTTTGCAAAAATCTCAACTACTCAGCCCTATGTATCATCTCTTACATTGTTCCTGTAACCTCCTGGGCCCTGTTTTCCTTATTTTCTATTTTTCTAATAGTTTCTAATTAGAGTGACTTGCAGTTCTTGTATATTAAAACTGAAATTCTTGCTATTGCTGATCAGGTGTTGAGGAGCAATTGTGAAGTTACTCGAATTCCCAAGAAGCAAAAGAAACCCGTGTTTGAGGAAGAATTTCTGCTTGGGTTTGATGTCATGATTTGAACAGCTTGGCTCTTCATGGATTTATCTAAGGAAGAATATTCATAACATAATTTTAAAATTTTAATTGTCCTGATAAACAGATTTCAAGTGCTAACATTCATAAAAGTAAAACAGGCAATTGAGTTAAATGTTTATAATTTGCTACCTTTCTCACATTTAGATCTTACTCATTTTTGGACATAGCCCTGTTTCTCCCCTTTCTGTTTAAAAAAATCGTATTTATTGAGCTATAATTTTCATACAATGACGTGCAATATTTTTAGACTACAGTTCAGTGAGTTTTGGCAAATGTATATGCCCTTGAATGTGTATCATCACCCCAGTTCCCTGCTGCCTCTTTGCAGTCAGTCACAGACACCCCCCTCTCCCACTCCTTAATCCTGTTTCAAGCAGTTACTGATTTGAAATGATCACTATAAGTTATTCTGGCCTTTTCTAGGAGTCGTAGTGTACATACCCTTTTGCACCCTGCTTCTTTTGCTCAGCATAATGTTTTTTGAGATTCATATTTCTTCCCTTTTATTGCTGACTGCTATTGCCCCCATCCCCCAACTTTTAAAATAGCGTGTCTTCAGAACTGTGACTTGTAATAAAAACCTGAAGCCTCAGGGCAGGGGAGCATGAAAAGTTCTTAGAGCTTCTTATGCCTGCAGCTTCGGTTAAGCAGCTCAGTTTAGGGATACTTTCGGTGATGCTCATTTTCCACCCAGCCTGTTGCCTTCTGTCGCCCTCCCCCGGTGCCTCCTGCCTTTTCATTTTTCCTTCATGCAGGAAGCAACAGTAAGCGGCTGATTACATTGTGGACATCCTGGAGTGAAATGCTGGAAATGGTCTTTTTCCAAATAGGAAAGAGTCAAAAGGTTT
Source organism: Vespertilio murinus (assembly GCA_963924515.1). NCBI lineage: Eukaryota > Metazoa > Chordata > Mammalia > Chiroptera > Vespertilionidae > Vespertilio > Vespertilio murinus. The sequence goes on along the minus strand of OZ004712.1, from coordinate 53,606,895 downwards.
ATTGACACTCTATCAGTTTCTTTTGATCAAGAGCCTAGTTGGGTGTTGTATAATATAAATTTTACTTTTAACTGTTTCCATGGTAACAATTACAGAGGGAAAAGGTGAGATTTACAGAGCCAAGGTGATAGTAGAATATCAGAAATCAAATTCTAATAGATTTTCATTAAGATTTTAAAATATAATAGGTTTAATAGATAGAGTTCTTAACTCAGAGACCAAGAACTCGAAGAGGATTTGAGAATGGCCTTAAAATTAAAATAAAATCAGGAATGCTGATCAAAACCAGCACTCCCCTGCCTCACCCTACCCTAGTCCCAATTCCAACACTGGAGGCACTGACTTTCACTTAGTTTTTTTTCTTCAGATATTTCTATTTCTTTATTTCTAAGTAATATGCTATACTATTTTTTCTGTTTTAGATATTACATATGAACTTCCATCTGTGGAAGATGATGACATAGTGCTCCTCCCACTCTTTTCCCCACCCACCACATCTTCTTTCCTCAACCTCTCTATATAGCTGTATCCTAGTTTTTGGTTAAATAGTACCTATTCTATTATAACTACATAAATATTTACATCTAGGCCATCCAGCATACTATATTTGCTTGTGTAATTTTGTTGTTTTTCTTGGAGTCAGGTATTGAATAATCCCCTTGCTTTTCATCTGCGTTGGGTCATCCCCAGCCCTCTTCCTGGGATCCTGGTTTCTTCCTCTTTTTCTCTTGTATCGATGGAGCACATTCTTCATCAGCTTGGTGAGATAGGTGCATATAAGGTTTATTCTGTGACAGCTTGAATCTTGATATGCAATCTGATTCACAGTCATTTATATGAGTCCTCTTTCCCCTCCCTCCATCCTTCCCCCCACCTTGAATTCTTGTACAGATTATCTCCTATCCCTTTTGCCACAATAATGTGCCCTGGCTTGGGTCTTGTTTTTACTTCATTGTCTTAACACTATGTGTAACTTTCAATCTGAAAACCCATTCTTTTGTTCTTTTATTATTATTTTTTAAATACATTTTTATTGATTTCAGAGAGGAAGGGAGAGTGGGAGAGGGAGAGAAAGATAAAAACATCAATGATGAGAGAGAATCAGTGATCAACTACTGCCTGCTCGCCCACACTGGGATCCATCCTCCAACCCAGGCATGTGCCCTGGCCGGGAATCAAACTGTCACTTCCTGGCTCAGCCACTGAGCCATGCAGGCTGGGTCTGGATCTTTTATTTTATTGGTACTTTTTCGCTTCATTTTTTTTCATCTCCACCCCCACCAACTTCACTTTGACAAGTACTAGATTTCTTAGATCAATCCCCTCATTTTCTTTTTACCTATATCTTGTGTTTTTTTTTTTTAATGCTTTATTTTTTTTGATATTTATTCAAGGGTATCTTTTAATGTTTGTATTGGATTTTTTCCTATCATATTTTTAATTTTGAAAATAATTTATTTTTCATTCTGTTCTTTGATATAATATCTTCTCTTGTTTTTCCTAAGAATATTAATTATAGTTTAAAAAAAAACATGTTTTCTGAATAGTTTGTTCCCTTCTTCCTTCCCTCTAGCACTTTTTTCTTTTTGTTTGTTTTGATTCCCATCTTTCCATGTTGTAGGCTTTCCTCGACTGTCTAGTGATCCTTGGCTAACTATTTATAGCTCAGAGCTTGTTTGAGGCTTATTGAGTGACACTTGGGCAGTTTCTTTGGTGAAAACTCAAATGTCACTATCTAGAGGTGGAGATGTACCCAAGAGATTCAGTGTCAGAAGCAAAATTAAAAATTTTCAAGCAGAACAGTCAAGGAGAGTAAATGAGTGTGTGAGTGAGGAATTGATACTTATTATACCAATGAAGAACTACAAATATGGCTTTAGACTGGCAAGACTTTGGACTGACCCACGGTTGAATCTTTTAATTGTAGGTCAAAGAAAATCTGCTTTCATGCAAGATGCTGCTGCACTGCAAACGGGATGAGCTTCGGAAACTGTGGATTGAAGGCATTGAACATAAGCATGTCTTGAACCTGCTGGATGAAATTGAGAATATCAAGCAGGTGCCTCAGAAGCTGGAACAGTGCATGGCCAGCAAGCACTATCTCAGTGCCACCGACATGCTGGTAAGAGAAGCCCGAGCTAATGGCCATTTCTGCTAAGATCGCAAAGCACTCTCTTTTGTTCTCTCTGAATTCTGTGGTTCACTTAGCACATTACCAACTGCCCTCTTGGGGTTCATGGTTCTTTGCAGGTAAAGCCTGGTTGGTTCTCTTCCTAATTCCAGTGTTTGAAATGGTAGACGATTATTATTTATGTATTGTCTGCCTTTGGAACAGTAGTAAGAAATCAGTACTTTAATCATGTTGGAATAGTAATGAGAGGTGTTTTAGCTTTAGAGGGAGATAGTTAGTAATCATATTTTAAAGAATGAAATATGCATGAAAGAGACCTTAAAGGAGATTTATATACTTCCACAATATCTTTGAAGGAATTTTTACTTCAGGGCTTTGTTTTTTCCCCCTAAATTGATAACAAAGAAAATAATTTTGGAAGTACCTTTGTCAAGCAAGAGAAGTTCACAGCCTAGCCTTTAGCCTCTATCTTAGCCCATTCTGCCACATTTTGAATATATATATATATATATATATATATATTCATTTATTAGAGGCCCAGTGCATGAATTCATGCATGGGTGGGGTCTAGTTGGCCCACCCTGATTGGGGTCTATTGTGTTGGGCTGGCTGAAGGGAGGGGATGTGGGAGGTTGGTTGGCTGGCCCCGCCCCTGATCAAGGTGGGGGGCTGATACAGGGCAGAGCCATCCAGGGGGAGGGGCCACAGGAGGTTGGCTGGTCAGCCTCGCCCCCTGGTCGAACTTTTGGTAGAACTCCCGATTGAGGGGACAATTTGCATATTAGCCTCTTATTATATAGGAGATACACACACACACACACACACACACACACACACACACACACACACATTGATTTCAGAGAAGAGAGAGGAAGAGAGAGATAGAAACATCAATGATAAGAGTGAATCATTGGTCAGCTGCCTCCTGCATGCCTCCTACTGGGGATTGAGCCTGCAACCTAGGCATGTGCCCTGATTGGGAATTGAACCGTGATCTCCTGGTTCATAGGTCGACACTCAACCACCGAGTCACACCAGCCGGGCTAGATGGACTGTATTTGGATTTTCTCTTCCACAGTAGGTGAAAGTCCCATATCTTTGTTTTTACCAAATTAGATTGGCTATGACACTGGAAAAATCCCTTGAGAGGAATTGGTGGAGAAACAGGTTAAGCCCTCTAAGTAGTTCTAATTCATTCAGACTGTCAAGAAGAATTTTGCTGTAAGTCCTTCATAAGAAGCTTTTAAGGAAATTTTGTAACCTAGAGGTGAGATGTGCCATGATTCTCTTCTGAAACCTGCTTATGTGATAGACATGAATAGTCAATTGCCCTGGGGAAGGAGGTTAGTAATGGTCTGCGCTTGGGAGTGGCAAAAGAATTGGCTATTTTCAGTATCTTGTTTATAGTGACATCTTTCTTAGTAATGACTGTAGGGTGTCTGACAAAAAAAAGTCACCTTTTAGCTTTACTCTTGGTTAATGGATTAGATTGCGTATATGTGCTAAATGATCAAGATTCAGCAATCCGAATAGATAAGCCTTTAGAATATATTTAGTATATTCACATGAATTTGAATCAAGATTCTTTGTAGTGGATCTGCTTTTAAATAAGTGCCTAATATTAAAAATAGGTATAATTTATTTCTGTGTTAATTATGTTCTTTTTGGATTTCAGATTTTTATTTCATGATGTTATTACTTAAGGGCTAATTTATTTACTACAGAGCTAATCAATAATGAGTAGTTTTGTGGTTTTATTTTATTTTATTTTATTTTTCTTAAGAATTTCATTAAATACATCTTTAAACTTTTTTGAAATTATTTTTTATTAGTTTTTTTACAGAGAAGAAGGGAGAGGGATAGAGAGCTAGAAACATCGATGAGAGAGAGACATTGATCAGCTGCCTCCTGCACACCTCCTATTGGGGATGTGCTTGCAACCAATGTACATGCCTTTGACCGGAATCAAACGTGGGACCTTCCAGTCTGCAGACCGATGCTCTATCCATTGAGCCAAATCGGTTTCGGCACATCTTTAAATTTTTGGCTGCAAGTTACAGAAATCCAACTAGGTAACATAATTGCGTTACTCATGTAACCATTTGTTGAATTCATTTTCTACTGATTTAATGCCATCTTGTTCACATACCAAGGTTTTACATATATGCATGGGTATTTATGAGCTCTTTATTTTGTTCAATTGGTCTCATCTGTGTCTACATCAAAACCATGCTGTTTTAATTACTATAATTTTGTAATATATCTTGGTAACAGGGAAAGATGCTACTTCACCTTGCTTAGTGGTCAGCAAACTCATTTGTCAACAGAGCCAAATATCAACAGTACAACGATTGAAATTTATTTTGAGAGCCAAATTTTTTAAACTTCAACTTCTTCTAATGCCACTTCTTCGAAATAGACTCACCCAGGCCATGGTATTTTGTGGAAGAGCCACACTCAAGGGGCCAAAGAGCCACATGTGGCTCGCGAGCCACAGTTTGCCGACCAGGGACCTTGCTGTTCAGAATCATCTGGTATTTTTGGCCCTTTACTCTTCTAGATGGATTTTAGTATCAGCTTGCTACGTTCCACAAAGAGTGTGAGGGGAGTTTGATTAAATGTAAGAGAATTTCATCTTTGTAAAACAAGTCTTTTCAATAAACAGGACATGTCTTACATTTATTAAAGTCTTTATTTATGGTCTTTGTAATAATGCTTAGTAATGTATTCCTTACAGATACTGTATTATGTACATAATTTCTATTTCTGAGTATAATATTTTTGTTCATTAAAACAATGGCTATTAATTACAATTTCTAGTTATTTGTTGCTACTGTGTAGGGATGCTGTAGATATTTTCTTTTTTAATTGATTATACATTTCCTTGAAACTAATCTCAATCCTCTCTGCCTGGAAAATGATGATCTAGTCTTTAAAACTTAGCTCAGATTTTATCATCTTTAACTATGACAGGTAATTAGATACTTTTCTTTTAAAAAATTATGTTGTTAACTTTATTGTAGTAAGAATACTTACCATGAGTAGATGCTATTCTTTATTTTCACAAGCTGTATGTATTTCTTTGTAATTTAATTACTTTTGTTTTTATTGTAGATCATTGAGTTCAGGGGCTATATATTATCTATTTTTGTCTGCCCTGTACTTACCTTAGTCATATAGTCATAGTTCACAGGTCATTAGTCAAATGGGTAACTAACTATGTGAAAGAGTTTCATATCACTAAATAGAAAAAGGCATTTTACTCTCTCTCTAGGAGCTCCAGTCTAATTTTCTTCTCACATTGTTTTTGTTTGTTTGCTTGCTTTTTAAAATGGTTCCATATTTTCCAATCTTTACTTTTTACAACAAAATAATAATTATAATAGCTAATATAGCTGAAACCGGTTTGGCTCAGTGGTAGAGTGTTGGTCTGCGGACTGAAAGGTCCCGGGTTCGATTCTGGTCAAGGGCATGTACATTGGTTACAGGCACATCTCTGGTAGGGGGTGTGCAAGAGGCAGCTGGTCGATGTTTCTCTCTCATCTACGTTTCTAGCTCTCTATCTCTCTCCCTTCCTCTGTAAAATATCAATAAAATATATTTAAAAAATAGCTAATATATATTGAATTCTCACTATGTGCTGGTACCATTTTAAGTGTGTTATGTCTGGTAATACGTTTATTTCTCCCAACAACCCTGTGGGAGGTAGGTTTCCAGTACCATCCTCATTTTCCAGGTGAGGTAGTTGCCTTGCCTGATCTGGGCCATTGGCATATCCTCCTAGACAGTGAAGATTTTGTGGAGGTAAGATTTAAAGTGCTTAAAAGGTTGGAAATATTCTTCAATTTGGCCTTTTGTTTATAAGACTGAACAGTAAGGTCTGTAATTGCTCTTTCAGTGGGCTTCATATGAAAAAATAATCACATTTCCCTTCCCAATGGTTATGTGATATTGGAAGTAAAATCTACTTACGGTATCTGAGGAAAGTGAAGACACAATAATGTCGTCTTTCAAAACCCCCTGATTTCCTTGGATTCGTTTAACGAAAGGTTTTGCATTTTTATTTTGAGGCAGGTGCAGAAGCCCAGTAATTTAATCCCTAGTCAGGTTATAAATCCAGAGTAACTAAATCAAGCCAGCTGACCCTGGCTCTTGTCGGCTCCTGCAGTTCCCACTTCAGCATTAGACTGGTCTGATGGCCCTAGACTTGGCTTCTAGATGGGATATTCAGTTCTTCCTCTGATACGATAACCTGAGTATTGCATAAAATAATTAAATTGTCATGGCTGGCAATGTCTGCAAATAGACATGGCCTTTTGTTTTCTTCTTCAAGGTAAACAGCTGCTGTTAGCTTACAAAAAGCTAAAAGTGATCCACCAAGAAGCCTGCATCCATCACATGGAAATCAGAGACTTGATTTATAGTGTAGCCTGTAGCTTTGTGATATGTACGGTTTAAATTAGACCTTTGCAGTCATTGTGCTAGGTTGATGCAAGCACATTAATGACATAATTTCTGGTTGCTGCATCACATTTCTGCAGTCTGTTCTTTGTATTCCACTCACATTAATTGAAGTAATTTTGCCAGTGAAGCGTGTTTCAAACCTCTGCATTTAAATTGAAATTTTAATTCCCTTATTGTCTTGAAAAGACGGCTGAAGATGCCTTGTTACAGGTTTCATTATCACTCAAAACACTCCAGCTGCTAGATCTAATGTACAATGACTGATTAATTCTGGGAAGAATTAGTAATGTAAGAATAGCCGAGGCTTCCCCATGGCAAGAGCTAACCAGGAAGGTATTTCATGATAGTTAAGGTATTTCATGATAGTTAATATTTTTATGAACTTTTTTTAAAAGGGAAATTTGTGTAGAAGTCTGAATCAAACTGAAATTGCACAGATGAGCTTCGAAAATCACTTACACAAGTTCTGATTTATCAACCCATAGAAGTCAGTTCAATGATTTCATTCAATCAGTGGGAGCCACGCCCGTGCGAGTAGGTTTGAGGCACTTTAGCTGACAGTCACAAGCTTGTGACGGAAATAAATTTTTTCATTTCTAAGTCTTCTAGGGAATGGAGAGATTTTGAATGTCTCTTAATCATTTTGTCTTTTTATTATTTGTATACCTTTTAAAAAAGAATCCATAGCTGTATAGTCAGATAAGCATTATTCTGATAATTATAATAATAACTTGTATTTATATAGTTGCTTCTTCCCAGGGGATCCCAGAGTGCTTTGCTATGAGAAGAGTACAGTGGAATTATTTTACTTACACTGTGAAAACATGGCCATATCGGGGGGATAAAGAGAATAAGACAGCAATTTAATTGCATAGTTTTCTAACTCCCTATAATGCAAATAAGTATATTTGTAACATATTTAGCTTACCTCTGCAATTGTTGGACAACATTCAAGGTTGTAAATGTCAGCAGGGGCTTAGTGTGGGTCAGATGGACTGTTTTGGAATCCAGTTTGTTTACTAGCTTGATGACTTAGAGCTAAATCTTTAACTTGACTTAGTTGAAAGTTGGAGTTGCCAATAATACATACCCCCAAGGGTGGTTAAGGGGATTATGAGATATTTATACATATAAAGTAGTCACAGTATACACTATATGTGCTTAGAAATGTTATTTATAATTAATTGATTATTTTTACTGATATTGTTAGACAGGTGATGGCTCCCATGTTATAATCTCAAAACTGTTCTAAGGTAGACTTGTTTTTGAACTGATAAAAAAGTTGAAGTAGGGCTGTCAAGGTAAGCATTTTTCATTCCTTTTCTTTTTGCCTAACACAGACATCTATTTGAATGAAAGACTGTTCCACATTCTATACACAGGAATTATTGCAGGCAGATACTAGGAGATGGATTTTTTCTCAGAAAGTAAGTCTTGTCTGCTCTAACATGTGCACTAATGGATGAGCAACACCCCAGAGTACTGTGCCTTATTTTTGGGATTTTACTGGATAAATTTCAGATTCTGTGTCATCAGCCTGTATCAAGTATATATGTTCATAGGGTATCCATTGACTGTCTTATTATAAGCAATGTACTAATAATTTGTTGGCAAACTGAGATCAGTTTGTTGCAAAATCTCTAAGTATTAAATGTGTTATTTTGCCAAGGGCCATAATTAGAATTAAGGCAGTTCACTGGTGGAGGGGACTCATCTAAAATGTTGATTTTAGCCCTGGTCAGTGTGATTCAGTTGTTAAAGTGTCGGCATGTGGACCAAAGGGTCTCAGATTCCATTCCCAGTCAAGAGCATGTACCTGGTTTGTATGTTCAATCCCTGGTCTTGGTCAGGGATTGAACATGCAACCAATTGATGTCTCTCTCTCCCTTTCTCTCTCCTTTCCTCCCTTACACTCACTCTCTCTAAAAAAAAAATAAAAAAATAAAAAAAAGAAAGAAAGAAAAGAAAAAAAAAGAATAATTGGATAGAATATTCTTGGGTGAGGATTAACAACCACCCCCACAACAAATTGATTTTAGCGTTAGAATAGTTGTTAAGCTATTCTTTTCAGTCATTGCTTAGATACCAGGAATAGTGGAGCAACGAGGTGGCTTCTGTTGGTGCCAGTAAAGCTTTCTCATTAGGAAATAGACTAAAATTATTCTTTTCTCATATTAAAGTTAGGGAAGGGGTGATCATAACTATCAAATACCGTATTTGCCGGCGTATAAGACGATTTTTTGGCCCTGAAAAATACGTATTTGCCAGCGTATAAGACGACTGGGCGTATAAGACGACCCCCTAACATTTCCACTAAAAATACAGAGTTTGTTATATACTTGCCGTATAAGACTACCCCCCACTTGGAGGCATATTTTTCAGGGCCAAAGGGTCGTCTTATACGCCGGCAAATACGGTACTTAATGTGCAAATGAGAAAAAAAGGGCCGAAATGCCCATCCCTTTCATCTGACTTGCAAGTTTCTAAGATCTCTCAAGATTATTTTTTCTTATCGTGACTCTGGAAATGGTATTGAGAGAAAAGCTCTATAAAGATCAGGACCTGGAACATTCTAGTGAACTTATTGAACTTATCCTGAAAATGGTTCCGTGACTCTGTGCAAAAATGTTTCAATATTCCATATAGATTTCTGTACAACATGATAAAAAATGTATCAGTGATCAATAGTGAAATAGTTACCATTAAAGTCCATCTGTTCTAGTGTTGAATATTGACTTGAGAGATTGGCTAGTATTCTATACTAATTACTTATCCGAAAAGAACCTGGCACATATTTTGATCGGTAAATGAATGTGATGATGTTGTTGGTGATCACTAGTGTATCTGTGAAGGTGGACTTAACCTTGAAGAAGCTTACACACTAGTTGGAAGAGACAGATGATGAATAACTATGTCTTTTGTATCCTTATAAAACAAGAAAGGGGACCAGGAATATTAGGGGTGGGAGTAGGATAGGGTAGTTAGCTATAGCAGCTTCTAGATGCATTTGGGACCCCTTTATTCCCTCAAACACCTACATCTGATCTTTTCAAAAATATTTAGGAAAAGTTGAAAATAAAGTTATTAAACAAGTAACCTTGGTTTTGCATCCACAATTGAGTAGACTTAGTGTGGCCTTTTATTTTTTTCCCATGCCTGTCAAAGTACAGGGCTTGGTAGCAACTGTTTTTCTTGCTGCTCAGTGCCCTTTTTATTTAGATTTGCTTTGGAAGGCTGGAGTTTTGGACAGCTATGCTGTTTGATAGGCACTGTTTATTTTATTAGCTTCCCTCTCTTTTTAGTGTGCTCTTCTATCTGCCTATTTTATTTTAAATAAGTAGAAGTTCCATTTTATTGTATTAAACCTCATAAGTTTAGGAATTTTAAATTGGCTAGCTTGGCTGTAGGGCAGTGTTTCCCAAACTTCCCATTTGGGAATCCTTCAAGTCGTGGGGATGTAAAGTACAACTTAGGAAATATAGTCAGTAATCTATATAATAATAGTGTAATGTGCTAATTAGACTAGACAGCTGAAGGGCCTTCTGGATGACCTTCCTGATGAAGCTGCCTTCGTGGGGGCTGAGGCAGAGGCAGAGGCTGTGGCAGTTAGGGGAGATCAGGCAGGCAGATGAGTGGTTAGGGGCAATCAGACAGGCAGGCCAATGGTTAGGGGTGATCAGGAAGGCAGGCAGTATGATTAGGGGTGATCAGGCTGGCAGGCAAGCAAGCAATTAGGGGCTATCAGGCAGGCAGGCTGGCAGAGGGGTTAGGGGTGATCAGGCAGGCAGGCAGGCAGGCAGGTGAACAGTTAGCAACCAGTGGTCCCAGATTGCAAGAGGATGCAGGCTGGGCTGAGGGACCCCTCTTACCCCCGTGCATGAATTTTGTGTACTGGGCCTCTAGTATTATAGTAATTATGCATGGTGTCAGATGGGTACTAGACTTACTGGAGTGATCAGTTTGTAAGTTTTATAAATGTGTAATCACTATGTTGTGCATCTGAAACAAATATAATAGTGTATGTCAAGTGTAATTGAAAAATAAAATTAAATTAAAATTAAAAAAGAATGTTGAAATCCAGGTCACAGCCTAGACTGATTACATTGAGATCTCAGGTGGTGGGACACTAGCTTCAGTAGAATGCATTGTGTAGACAAATTTGGAACAATTGCTGTAGAGTCTAGCTTATGCTATGCAATAAAGCAAAACTAATTGCCCTTGGCTTTGTTTAATACCAGCTTAAGAGTCATTAGAAACCAAATATTTGCATAAGAGAGACATGACATTGAGATAGTCACATTTACAAATGTGAATATAAGTATTTTGATGCTGCTTTGTTGCTGTTCTCTATTGCAGTTTTTAGATAGAGCTGAGTGTCTGACTCTTATTCTGATATTCGAGTGTGATTATTTGGTTAATAGTTGTTCTGTGTAACGGTTTAAGGTAGATGCTCTCCAGGCTGACGTGGAACTCTTCACAGCTGTCATTGCGGTGCTCTGATTCCTGCGTCTTTACTGTGGGTTCTTATCTGACTTTTTGCCAGGATTTAATGGACTGAAATTGGGGCACAAATTTACTTATTGACAGACAGGTGGTGGCTAGGTACAGTGTGGTGTAGTGCAAAGAAAAATGATTAAAAGGCAGACCTTCTTAACTCCAGTCCTGACCAACAATTGGCCAGTTCTGTGAGCTTAGACAAAGAAATCATTTTCTCTCCCTGGTTTTTAGTATCTTCTTCTATGGTTATACAAATACCCTGTCATATTATAGAACGGTTGTGAGAATAAAAATTAAATTTTATACAGGTGAAGTGCTTTATAAAAATAGAAGGCAATATGAAATTAAAAATGCTGTAGCCAGGATTGTCATCATCACTGTCACACAGTGCCCGGTAAAAAGAAAAAGCAGTAGTCTGGGGCTTGTTTACATTGGGTAACATTTCTGGCCTAGTGTTACCATCATTACTGCATACATGTTTTAATCAGCTTGACTCTGTGTGTGTGTGTGTGTGTACACATGTTTACACACAAGTCTGTAGGAGGAATAATATAAGTCAAGAATAATTCATAGGTCCTTTGCTGATATCCTCTATCATATTCAGGTTTCAGCCTCACAGATGGAGTTGCTTGAATAGGTTTTTAATCGGTCAGTCTGTGGCCTGGGGGGTCCTAGACATGTGTAAATTGCAGCAGATGATAATGCATGTTGTTGATGGGAGCCCTCTTTCTCAACTTGACGATGGTCAGCAGCCTTTCCTTGTCCTCACAAGATAGGAGGAGCTTGTTAAGGAGGTCTGTAGTCTCTGAGATCCATCCCAGTTCTGATTACTTGTGGTTGCCTCGCTCTTAAAAAGAAAAAAGGCATATTCTTCTCACATTCTTTTGTGAGATTTTAATAGTTCGTGTTAGTAAAGAGCTGTGTAAGTGCTGAGCAGTTCTAATGGGTTTGGTGCCGAGTGCGGTGAATTATCTTGATTTGAGCGTGAGCCTGAAGTGGTTCTCAGAGACCTCCTTTGCCAGCTCCAAGAGGACAGTTGTAACTGTTTCTTGTCCCAGAATAACAAGATGACCAATGCAAGTGACTTTAGGACACTTGGTAAATGAGAGTAACTTTCCCAGTGGTCTCTTCTCTTGTATTTTGGAGTAGAAATCCAGGTTTCAGTGCTCTTTATGGGGCTCTGATAGGAACTGGGAATTGGAGGGATCATAAAATTAGCAATAAAGAAGGTGTTTTTGTTTTTTTTTATGCGCTTTTCCATAAGCAATTACAATTCTTATCTTTTTCATAAGGTGTTGAGTGTAGTTTAATCAGGAAGGTAATTATGAACAGATCTGTTATAAGTCCATTTGGAACGAAAGAGGCTCTTTTGTTACATATTTGCCGATGGGCACATGTTCCCATTGTATTGACAAATTTAAAAAATGCATACTTAAAAATAACAGTGTTTTTCACAAAAAATTTGGTGTGGAAAATGATTGGGAGGAATCATTTAAAAGATATACTTTTATCTGATTATTAAGAATATGGACCATCTTTACCTTTGTGATTTTATGAGATTTTTAAAATTGAGCATGTATTACTTTTGTAATTTGGAAGAAAATAAAGGTTAAGAAAAAAAGTACATTTCTGGGCCTTCCGTTTTTTGTTTTTTTTGTTTTTAAATCTGGAAAATTGTGGAGGGCCTGTCTTTACATCCTTTAAAGGTCCCTGACAATAGAAAAGGGTGGGCAAACTTTTTGACTCGAGGGCCACAATGGGTTCTTAAAGTGGACCGGAGGGCTGGAACAAAAGCAACCTGACCATGCTGGCACTCTCATCTTGGGCTGCTGGTGAAGGAGCGGAGGGGAGAGCAAGAGAACCCTCCGCTCTTTGTGCTCCTCGGGCCGGAGAGAACAGCTGTAGTTTGCCCACGGCTGCAATAGAACATTCTTACATTTTATTTCTTAGATATTGTCATTCTGTGAGGCTAATGGATCTTAGAAGACCTGGCTTCCCTTCCCTAGACTTTGTGTTAATAAAATGTAAAATATGGGAATTATTTGTGGTAGAATGCCCTGATGTATAAGAAAAAAGTGAAACAAGACAAAAGCAAAAATAAGGGAGAATCCAAAGAGAGCATAAGAATAGCTCAATAGATGGTTTGCTTTTAGAACAAATCTGTGTTTCACAGCAGCAATAGGATAGATGTTTCATGAAGCTAGATGTCATATTTGATCTCTTTTGAGTTTTGTTTTCTACCATAGATTTGAAGATACTTTAAAAAAGAAATTCACAAGTAAAAGGCCTTTTTTTGACAGCACTTTATCTTGCAGCCCCCCTCCCTTCATTCACTTATCAATAACTTCATCTCATTTGCTTTATCCTGGAAATTCCATTATCTCCCAGGCAGTCTATTGCATTAAGCCTTTAGTACCTAATATCGCCTCATTTACATTGACACGTGCTTGACCTCAGCCCTTCTCCTCTCTTTGTTAATGCACCAACAAGCACTGATATCTCTCTGGAGCATTATCATTTGGCTGTTAGCTCAACTAATAACAACCCTTCATTTGAGCTGATGAAGGTTTATTAAATAAAAACATGCAATCGCCCTGGCGGTAAAGTAATGAAGGAAGAATGGAGGTAGACAGCATCCTGTTTTAATGGGGAGAGCATGCTGAGTCTGCATTATAGGTATTTGGTTTCCGTAGGGGGAAAGGGCACCTGAATGGGTTGGATCAATAGCATGTTAGCAAACTGATTTTAAGAATGGGCATTTTTGATTGCCTGATTGAATCACTGATTAGCTATAGGCTGAGGAGTTAGGGTAAAAAAAAAGGTGATTTTGCTCCAGGCTCTTGGCCTTGCCCTGTGCTGCAGCTTTCCTGGGAAGTCTAAGTATGAAACTGTCAATAGCCCCGAGGCCTTAAGTCAATGGCCCTCTTCTGGGTTCCCAGGCACGCTTCTTTGTTGTTTGCAGCCAAAGATTACCATTCTAAAACATTGTTTACCTTGTGTCTTCTTATAATATACACATAGGAAAGGGGATGGCATTAATTCTTTGGAATAGTCAAATATCATTATCTTTTTTACTGCACCCATAAGTTGGGCCAAGGCAACATTTTCAGAATGTTTATGTTGTCTTACTATTAAAAAAAAAAAAAAGCTTTCTTAAGAGAGACAAACTAATTATCAGAGTCCTGAAGGAAGTATTTGTTTTGGACTCAACTGTTGCAAATATTTGCTTTCTTAGGGAATATTGTTGCCAAAATAAGCATTTTCATTAGCTGGCAGATGGTTTAGTTAGCAGGTTGGGTTTTTGTTTATACTTATAAGTTTCCCTTCTTTTTTTGGCTGGAACCTTAGTTCTATTTAGAAACAGTTACTAATGTCACGTACCTTTGTGGAGCTCACCTCTCCCACCTAAAACCATTAATAAAACAGACCAATAGTTTCCTGTCTAGCATCTTCAGTGAAGCAGCTGTTGAGAGTGGCCAGTTTTGGTGTTTCTCTGAAACTTTTTTATTGGTTTATGTTAAGGCACAAAACTAGATCTTTCTACCTAATCAGCCTGAATAAGAAGACAAATTTAACTAAGAGATAATAATTTTTTCATTTAAACTAAAATGAGATTGAGAAACACACTGGGAAAGAAAAATTACAGGTTCTATAGTTCATAATTACCAAGATTTCTTTTGTTGTAGACTTATCTGTCATCTCAAGGTAAATTTTTTTGAAATAGGAGACAGTTCTCTATAATGTATATTTTAACTGCATTTTGACCTATTTTTAGAGTTATGGAATCATTTTTCAGAATTTATGTTTTCTTAATGGGTAGGTTTCTAATAACAAAACATGCTGTCCTGTTCAATCTCATGTGTTAAAACATTTTGTAAATGTTTATTCATTTTCATAATCCTGAAGGAAATACTTGCTTTCAACTCCAAAACAGATTTGTTATTTATATGAGTAGTTGAGTAGAATACCAATTTTTTGTTAGATAAAATTGGTATTCTGTGAAAAAAAAATTCCCTTTTAAGTAGTATCTCCTCCCGCCCCCAAATAATTTTTGAACATATATGTAAGAGAAATTCTAGATACAATTAGTTGGCTCATTATCTATTTGTAGTGAGTAATCTATAAGAAATGGTGTGGTTTACAATTTCTTAATCTATAAGAAATTCTAAGAAAACTTAGAATTCTAAGAGGTCATAGTAGATATCATTCGGGGTATGAATGAATAATAGTCTTGTGAGGAGATGGATAGGCAACATTTACCTATGAACTATTCCACTGCTTGTTGTCTACTTCACCTTTCATTTACAATTTTAATATATATTTGTGACATTATTTAGTGTCACAAAGTCACAATTTGTGAACCCAATTTTGATAACTTCTCATAGCCACTAACCTGTGAGGCCATTTTGCTGGTGCTTTGATCCATCTGCATCTCTTGAATTCCTGCTAATGTTTCATCAGTGTATTATTTTGAAGCATTCTGTAGTCATTGCATTTGGAAAATGGTGAAATAATTTCTGAAATAACCATTTCTCACACATTGAATGTCTCTTTAGCTGCATGTTTATTAGGAGGTATGCTCAGTGCTGAATGTGGGTGGGTTTCCCTGCAGTGAGTGCCTGGAAGCCAGACCCCCAGACTTTACCACCAGTGATGGTTGTGGGTTTGACTGCTGCCTCACCACGTTTTTCTTTATGTGTAAACTTTATGGTACAGGCTACATAAAGCAAGATAAGTGTCAGGTTTCTAAACTGATGTTCTAGGGATCAAACGTTGCATTGACAATTATTTTCTTCAAGTCGGTTTGAGTGCCACCTAGGAAGGGTAGAGTAGAGGGAAGACAGTGAGTAACCTTGCCTAGCTTCCATGATTACACTTTTACAAACAGACTCTAAATAAGTGAAGGACACAAAATAAAACACTGTATTTTCATATAGAAATAAGAGACTGTTCTCTGTTCTCGTTGTGGTAAGGTTTTCAAATCTTAAAAATTTTAAGATAGCTCTTGATAGTGTGTGTGTGTGTGTGTGTGTTAATTGTACATATTCAGAAATTTTGTGATCTGTCTGGTTACAGTGTTTCTATGAAGGAAACAACATGTTACTGAAAAATGCTGCATCAAAGCATGTTGAGAACACCCTCTGAGGCTTCTTTGTCCACAGAACAAATAGGTGCCAGGCACTGTGCTTTTTACCTGTATGTGAAAACATGTTTAACTACAATTGGCTTTGAAAGTTGACATCATATAATTTTGTATTTGGAACTTGATGTATTTGGGTTACAAATCTTCCTGCAAGTTCCTACAAACAAATCAAGCATGGATGTGCAGTGGGTGATTTTTAAGCTTAAATATCTCAGCTGGATTTAATTACCTTAAGGGATAAGGCTACCTGATGGACCAGTGGTTTACCAAATTATTTTTCATTTTCTGGATTTCGATGTCACTAAAGGTTACTGCGTCCTCTTTCCCTGCTAGAGACTCAAGTTAAAATCCATTTTAGAGCATCCGTGTGAATGAATTTGTTGTTGTTTTTCCTCCTTGGGGACACGCTGGTCATTTTGTGAGGCCGCCTTTCCATTTGGAATTGCTGCAGCTTGCACAGGCCCAGGGCTCTCAGAGCAGGGCAGCTGCAAGTCAGCATGAAAATGAACAGGCGGGCTTCGGAGGGCAGAGCTGGCCCAGGGCTTGTCACTCTTTCATTCCCTGGTTCTTTCTTGGTAAATGTAAGGAAACCTATTTGCTGCTGACATTTGATTATAGCATATCACAAACAAGTGATATGTTTGTGGGTAAGCCTTTGCATTTTCCTCCCCGTCTCGGGCCACTCTGTGTTTGGCAGCTCCCAAGCCGTCTGTATTCACGCTCACAAGCTCCGCCATGACGATGTGTGTTGGAATAGATCTCTGATGAACACTTACCCACTGGCATGTTTCATGGCCTTCACCATTTATTCCTTTTGTCTAAATGCTTCATTTTTTAGGAGCATGTTTATTTGCATAAATACATTTAATGTTTTTACCTGAAGTAAGCATTATTAGTTATTGCCTTTATTTTTACATCTCAGGAAGATTTGGAAGTATGACCTAAGCAGGTAATAGACATCACATGCTAATCCCTTCAGGGAGCTTGATAGTGCTCTTTGCCCTCTGAGTTCAGCTTGTGGCCATCTCTTCTCTGTTGTTATAACATTTGCATTCTTTGTGTGTGTGTGTGTGTGTTTTCTTCTTCCATCTTTATTCTCCAAAGGAATAGTACTGAGAATATTTTCTACACTTTAAGTTTTTTCCCCCATTAAAATATATAAGATCTTTATACATAAGGACATAAATATAATTTCATATACATGGGTAAATGGGATCAGATCATACATGCTATTTTTTTTTCTTTTGAAACATATATACTTTGGTTTCCAAATAAATTGCTCCAGATTCAATGAGTCCCTCCCTATCTTCTCCTGTTGTTGTAGGCATTCCTACACCATTTTAATTCATCCAACCCATTTCGTCTTAAAATGTCCCAAATTGCACTTTATACCAGGAATATCTCCTCCATAGTTTATCTTCTGTTCACTGTTCAAATTCTCGTTTTTCTGTCAAGCTGGGTTAAGCCATGGAGTGATGACTGCTATTGTCTGCTTGTAGCATTCAGGTAAAATTGCATTGACCGCTGTGAGTATGTGTATATGAGAAAGAGAGACTGACTTTATGTCAACTCACATGTAGACTCAGGCTAACAAAGCTCTGTTCATGATCATCATAAGAATTATTAAAAAAATTTATGTGCTTCTATTTAGACTTTAAAGGCTAGCTTTGAAAGTTGATTTAAACCATTAGTACATGAAATTCTTGTGAGAATATGTGTGATATAATCACTTTAATTGGAGAGTTCATTTTACTCGTGTCCATTGATAGGCAGTGTATATGGGAATACATTTTATGTACGGCTTTGCTGGCACTTTAGATGCCTTCATGCTTATCTTCATCAAGTTTGTTTTTGTCAGCATTCTGCGTCTCAGATGCTAACTCCTTCAAAGGCAGAGCGAGGCCTAGCCACATTGTGCAGTAGTGACCCCTTACTCGCAGGGCATGTGTTCCAAAACCCCCAGAGGGTACCTGAATCCTATAGGTACCATGTTTCTGCCTTTAGATGCGCACCTGTTATAAAAGCTAATTTATAAATTAGGCACTTTTACAGAAAGAAGATTGGTTCTTACCATAGATTTTAGCAATCTCACCATGCAATTTTTTTTTTCTTATTAAGTTGAGAACTTTTCACTTAAAGGAAATACTTTACAGCTTTCTTAGGTATATTCAATTGCCAGCATCGCTACTCTTGCACTTCTGCATCATTATTACGCAAAATAAGGATTACTTACCACAGGCACTGTGATACTATGACAGTGATCTGATAACCGAAATGGCTACCAAGTGACTAATGGGCACATAGTGTATGTACCTATGTAGTATGTATGTGCTGGACAAAGGGATTATTCGTGTTCTGGGCGGGGTAGATCTGGATGGTGTGAGATTTCATTACACTGGCAGAAAGGTATGCAGTTTAGAACTTTGGAGTTATTTCTGAATTTTTTTTCATTTAATATTTTTGGACTTGGTTGACCACAGGTAACTGAAACTGCTGAGTGCGAAGCCACCGATAAGGGGGACTACTCACAAAGCCAGTCTTTCACAGATTCATAAGGCTTTCACAGATTCTCCTTGTCACCATATTTTAAAAAATGGTTCTTCTTTAGAATATTTCCAGGTTGCTTAGTTATCATACGTTGTTGTCTTCCCTCCCCTTTCTAGGTGTCGGCAGTCCAGTCTCTGGAGGGCCCCCTGCTCCAAGTGGAAGGACTGAGTGACCTCAGGCTGGAGCTTCACAGCAAGAAGATGAATCTCCACTTGGTTCTCATAGATGAGCTGCACCGGCACCTGTACATCAAATCCACCAGCCGAGTTGTGCAGCGTAACAAGGAAAAAGGGAGAATGAGGTGAGTGAAAGAGGCTCCTTGGTACAGTGTACTGTGGCAATGTGGAATATCATTTGTTTCCCTGAATATTGTAATCTTTTTACTTTTTTAAAAAAATATACTGTTTTCAATGCTCCATACTCTGAAAGGCTGACATTCAAAGTTTGTTAATTCCTTCATTGCACATTTATTATGGTCCTCTTATGTAAAGATCCATAAGAAATATTTGGTCCTCTTATATAAAGATGCGTAAGAAACATTTACTGTGGACTTTAATATTCTGGGCCATTAGAGATACTCTGGTTTATCTCAGAAGAAAGAGAAAAAAAATCCTTAAATTGGATAGTGATGTCAACCTAATTAAGGAATATGGCTATATGCACTGAAGTTATAAGATTCTTTTACTTAGGGTTGCAGTCCTCTTTCTGGAAGCATTCAGGAGAGTCCTATATTGAAGGGCTTGGGTTGGACTCAAGACATTCAGTAGGTTAGTGTAGACCTGAGAGGGAATAGACCAGGTCTTAAGTCAGGTGAGGCAGTAGAACATTGGCACAGTAACAGGTAGCAGAGAGCTGTGCATGTCATGTCTTTCTAAGAGTCCTTTGAAATACTAGTAGCCATAGGCCTTTTCCGAGGGCAGCTTAGCACTATACACTTGTTCACTGGCTGTAGACAAGAGGAGCACTGGATGCAGTGCGTGCTGGCAATGAAATCTTTCAAGTCCTATCCTGTTCAAACAAAACCTGCTGACTTTGTGTGTGGTGCTTCACTTCAGTTGGAGACACTGCCAGAGAAAGAGTTTCTGTCCCTTTTCTGCATATGGCACTAGAAAACCTTTTGCAAGACACACAGAAGTCAGGACCTTAGCAGAGAGTAGTGGTAGGTGGGGCCGTGCTAAGAACTTCCTTCCACATGTCTGGTGGGTAATTAGCAGGCCTGAATAGATTTCTTCCCAAGCAAGGATTGAAGAAATACTCTGGCTCCTATGAAAATATTCTGTAGTATAAGGGAAAATGAGCATTACCTTGAGGTCTTAGAAAAGAGCATTTATTTGAAAAAATATTTTATAAAGCAAAACAGGAAAACTTTAGGAGATTGAACTCAAGGTTTCTCAAAATATGAATAAAAGATGCAGTAGATTAGGTTATTTTTCAAAATTATCACTCCTTCCCTTTCACTTTAGGGGGAAAATATATTTCCTGCTCTTGACTTTTGGGCTCTTGCTTTTGCCAGTCGATTAGCACGTTTCAGGAAGGACCTGAAATGGTTTTATGCCAGTGAGTATATACCTTCTTGTGCTTCTGCCATTGCTATGAAGGCATTGATCCAATGAGGAGGATGAGGGACATGTGCTCCAAGATCAGCCGACTGCCCTCCACCTAAATATGTGCTTCTTGTTGAATGTTACTGAAAATTTGTGGTTTTGTGCAGCAAGCATATAGCTTTTATGAAACATTAACAGAGAGTGATAAGAATGGAAATGGGAAAGATACAGAAAGAAATAACTAAAACTTGAACAAAATGTAAGAAAAACCAAAATAAAGTGGGGAAATATAGTCTTTGCTTCAAGCATTAGAGTGAAGAATTGAATCAGTGATAGGGAGAGACAACATGACAGAAGAAAGATAATAGGTATGAAAGATAAAGAATAGTTATCAATTTAATGATTTTAAGTATTCTCCAGAATGACACTAAAATTATAGTGTTATTGGCTGAATTGCATCCCCCTACAATTCATATATTGAAGTCCTAACTCCTAATATCAATGACCATGGCTAATTTTGGAGATAGGGTTGTTTAAGAGGTAAACAAGTTAAAATGAGGTCATTACGGGGGACTCTAATTGAATATGACCTGTGTCTATATAATAAGAGGAAATTTGGACACGGTCTTGCACAGAAAGAAGACCATGTAAAGACACAATGATAAGATGGCCAAGCCAATGAGAGAAGCTTCGGAACAAACCAACCCTGCCAGGGTCTTGACCTTGTGCTTCTAGCCTTCAGAACTGTGAGAAAATAAGTTTCTGTTTGTTTCAGCCACCCAGTCTGAGCTATTTTGTTAAGGCAGAAGCAATACTTATAGTATAAATAAAGAAACCTATGTAAAACAGGGGGAAAAATGACCTTGGTCTGCAAATCAAAATAATTCAAGGTGAAATTAATGAAAAAAGATCCTCTTGGATATGACCCAGAAATTTTTATGAATTTCAAAAACAAATTCTGTAAACACTAGGAAGAAAATTGATATTATCTGTTGTGACAGAGATAGTTATCTTCTCACCCAGTATTGATTCTCCCCTTCTTCATTTTTAATAATGACCTTCTTTTGTTCCCGGTGGCCATATGCCCAGCTACAAGGCTCCATTTTCTATCCTCCTGTATAGCTAAAGGTAATTAGTGAGGCTTCTGCTTGCAAGCTGCTGATTCAAAGTTCATGGGGAAATTCTTTAAAGGTGCCAACTAAATTGGTATGCTCACTCCTTTACCCTTCATCTGCCTCCCTTTATTTCTTATTAGGTTATGGCAAGGGTGGGCAAACTTTTTGACTCGAGGGCCACAATGGGTTATTACAGCATGTACATGTTTCAGATTTGCATGTTGTACACATAAATTTACACAGTTATATATAAAAATACTAAAAAAAGAAAGGTGTATGTAGTCAAAGAATGATGCATAGTAATAAACAGGACTTATATCTCAACATTCTTGGTAGAGACTGGGAAATTTGGATAGATAGGATATAGAAAGGAGTCAGCAGTTGTTTTATTTTGGATTTTAATAGAAAAATATATTTAATTTATTTAAATCTGAGTATATTAAACTAGATATATGTATTTAAAGATTTCAAAGTTGAATATCGCTAGAGAAGACAGCAAAGAAAACGTTGTCTACTGCAAAGGTTGATGCATTAGCCGGTGTTCTTGACTACAAATAGCAGAAGTCAGTCCTGGTAACTAAAACAAGGAAAGAGATTTAGTGGAAAGTTAGCAGGGAGACCACAGAATTGAAGAGAAGGAAGTCTGTATGATCAGGCTCTAAAACCTAGGAGGGACCAAGGGAGATGAAGCCACTGACCACACATCATTGACTGTCTGGTTGGGTTGCTGCATTGCTGGCAACATGCCTACCATTGCTGGGTTTTTAACTCTCTGGTAAATGATCTCTGAATGTCCCTGGAACTTTTACCTCCTTAAGATTCAGAGTCCTGGGTGGAAGCATTCAGTTTTTATGAGCCTGGAACATGCCTGGCCTCCTTCAACTTTTATAGTAGGAAGTAGTGTCCTCTTTCTTTTTTGCTTTGACCAGACAATGGAGAGTCTCTGTACACAGAGACTGTTCTGATTGTTGGTATCCAAAACAACCATACCAATACCCAACAAGTTTCTGCTACAGGAGAAAGGAAGTTACATGAAAGCACATACATATACAGAACAGATGTTTTTGAAGTGGAACTTGGAAAAGAATTGAAATGATATATATTTAAATCTGCATCCTTTATATGCAGATATAAATGATGTGTAGAAAATTCCTGAAAGGATATGCTGAAACACCAAAAAAAGGAATTACCCAATGGGAAATGGAAATGGGGAATGGGGAATGGGGAATGGGAAAGAAGGCCTTATTCTATACCCTCTGCCTTGTGAGTGTATTCATCATGAGCATGTGTTATTACTCTCATAAAAATACAACTATTGATGATGCTTTTGAAGATTTTTAAAAATGAAATGGCAAAATGTTTGCTGTTGAAGGGAAAAACTAAGATTTAAAATTCTATACAGGATTATTCAAAGAATGTTGAAAAAAGCAAATGTGTACATTGTGTATATGTATATGTGTGTGTGTGTGTGTTGGGTGGATAGGGATGAATGGACAGTCAGAGGCTTTGTTCTGTTAAATGTTTGGAACAGCCTTACGCCAAAATTATATTTGTAGATTTTTTTTTATTTTCAAAACAGAATCCTTAATACCTCATAAGCTGATAGAATCAATAAAACGTATAAAAATAATCCTTTAATTTATTACATGCACCCTGGTTAATACTTGATTAGCCTTGCTTTCTTGGACACTATAGTTCCTGGAGGAGAAAACGTCAGATTCCGGGATTTTGGTGTCCACATTTGTCTCTGGGTGTTTAAAGAGCTACCTCACCCCTTGTATTATTTGCTCCCTAACTAATTTATCTTTTAATTTTTTTTCTATTTAGCTGTTTTCTTTCAGTTTTCTCTCTAGTTTTCCCCTCTTTGCTTAGATTTTAGCTCTACTTTATTTTGTATTAAATGTCTTCAATACTTCTTCTGTCATTTGAGACCCTGATTGTTTTTGACTTTTATACCCTTTGAATCATTCATTATTCTTTCTGTATTTTCCAAGAGCTCTTAGAACTGTAGAAAATTACTGTGCCAGCCATTCGTGTTTCATTCATCTGTTAAATTTTCTTACTAAGGGCATATTATTTTTGACAGATATTTCTCAGCTCAGTTTGATTGAACAAACTTTTATGAGCTTGCTCTTTGACAGTTACTGTGCCAGCTGTTGGAGTTATAGAGGTGAATATATTAGTTACTAGATTTAAAGTCAAAGTTCAACTCACCTCCGTCAAATTTACTTTGACAATAAAATCAACAAGATGAGTTGTTTCTGTAAATTTTGGACATTGTTGTACATATTTATTACTAAGTGCAGGAACATAAATAAGTTCTAATTAAAAAGCAAATGTTTAATAAGCTGTCAGCACTTTTAATCCTTATTAAAAAAAACACATCCAAAGTTTTCATGGCTTGAAATATTGAAATCAGACACATTTGGAAGCAGCTCTTTACTAATTGCATGGATGGTTCACAGCCAGAAAGTTCTTGGGGTTGTGGTGGTAGGGGTTGCTTTCTTGGAATAGTTTAATTTGCTTATAGTTTTCCTATTCACCTTCATGTGGTTATTTATATTTTTAAAATCCTCATTCAAAGATGTGTTTTTTTTAAAAAGATTGAATTTAGAGAGCTGAAGAATGCAAAGCATCAATGTATAAGAGAAACATCCATCAGTTGCCTCCTGTACCCAACTTGACTGGGGATTACACCCAGAACCCAGGTATATGCCCTGACCAGCCAACTGAGCCTGACCAGGGCCTAAGCTATTTAATAGCAAATCACATTCAGTCACAATATACAATTAGTAATTTGGGAGGGATGGTCTTATGTCCATTAGCTATTTTCCCCCCAACTCAGCTATGTGTGATTCTGAATGGATTTAAAATAAACAATTGTAATCATATGTATTTAAAAAGAAAAATAACTCCTATCATTTTTTATAAACTAAGGTAGTTCAGATCACCCATATTAATTAGAAACTTGAACAATCCAATTTTGATTTTATTTTGTTTTAAAAAATACTTCCTCTGAGAGATTCAGAACTTGTTGAGAGTACTAATCTACACTAATAAAAAAGAAACATGCAAATTGACCGTTCCTCCACAGTTCATGCCTACCAGCCAATCTGGAGTGAGTATGCAAATTAACCCAACCAAGATGCCTGTGGCCACGGAGCAAGCAGGAGACTTGGGTTTCCTCAGCAATGGATGAAACCAAGCTTGCCACATGCTCTGGCCAGCCCTGGCCTCCACTCAAGGATACCAAGTTTTAATTTTAGAAGATAAATAAATCCCAACAAAAATGACAGAGGCCACAGAGCTGGAACTGAGCAGGAGGCTTGGGTTGCCCCCAGTGATGGGGGAAGCCAAGCTTCTCGCCCTGGCCAGCCTTGGCCTTTACTCAAGGCTACAAGGTTTCAGTTATATAAGATAAATGAATCCCAAATACCAGGGCCTCTGCTTTGGTTGCCAGAGGTGTGGCCAGCCTGAAAATCACCACAGGCTCTTTGCCTAGGCCACCCCATGCCCCAAGAGAACCCCCACCCTGATCTGGGACATCATTCAGGGCAAAGCAGCCAGCCCCCACTCATGCACCAGGCCTCTATCCTATATATAATAAAAGCAATATGCAAATTAACCATCACTGTAACACAAAAGATGGTTGTCCCCATGTGGACACAAGCTGGCCAGCAGGGGAGGATAGTTGGGAGTGCTCAGGCCTGTAAGAGAGGGCAGTTGTGGGTGATCAGGCCAGCAGGGGAGGGCAGTTGGAAATGCCCAGGCCTGTAGGGGAGGGCAGTTAGGGGTGAGTAGGCCTGCAGGAGAGCAGTTAGGCATCAACCAAGCTGGCACGGGAGTGATTATGGGGTTATCAGGCTGGCAGGCAGAATCAGTTAGGGGCAATCAGGAAGGCATGCAGGTGAGCAGTTGGGAGCCAGTAGTCCTGGATTGTGAGAGGGATGTCCGACCTCTCGTTTAGGCCCTAAACGATCCTACTGGGATCGGCCTGAATGAGAGGTCGGACATCTCCCGAGGGGTTCCCAGATTGGAGAGGGTGCAGGCTGGGCTGAGGGACACCTCCCTTCCCCATGCACGAATTTCATGCACTGGTCCTCTAGTTATTTAATACTTCTGAACTTAATCTCTGGTATATAAGAACAGGCTTTTTCTGTCATCTGAAGTGGAAACTGAGGTATCTGCTCTTTAAGTGTGATATTCTACTTTGGCACCTTCCTTTCTGTTGAGCTTCTTGTCTAGTAGTTGAGTGAGTGGGGCACCTACCTTTCTCTTGAACACTTGAGATTAAGTCCTTTCAGAAAAGAACAAGAGAAAAACTAAAAGTCATTTGCAGATACTTGCCTTTGGGTTAGTATTCACGAAGGGGAAAATTGAAGCCCAAAGGAAAATTTTAGAAAGAGAGATGAGTCTATGAAAATAGTGTTGCAGTAAATTGACTTTCTGAGAGTTTATTGATGGAGTTTGAGGGCCCTTCTGGCTCTGTAATAAAGTCAGTAGGCTATTTTTTTCAAAGTTAAAATGGCAAGCTATTTATCACCCCATATTTAAGTAAAATCTATTTTTAGTTTAAAACTGAGAAAATAATGATGGTTGTAATCTAAAGTGAATCATGTGCACATCTGTGTTTATAGAAATGTGTGTTTTACTCACATATATATCACTGGCGACACACAGGTACTAATTCTACTGCTTCATTTATAGGCTTGGCAGGCAGGATTCCAGCCATACACCTGAACCCTCCTGCTAATTGATGCCTTCATTTATCAGTGCTTTAAAAATAACTCCTCTACTTTTGTTACAGAAATATTTATAAAATGTATCCTATATTTTTCTTATCACTTACAATTGAAATGAACTTTTCCTTCTTTACTCAATAGCAGCACCGTAAACATCAGTGATTATCCTCTGCCCCTGGGCATGTGTGTATCCAGGGGCTAGAGAGGTGCATAGAGCTGGTTTTCCACTTGTGAGTAAAGTGCAGGTAAAAGAGGGTAAGGGGGTTTAGATAAATGAGAAGACAGTAGTCAATATGTAAAAGATAAATGGATGAATTGATGATCGGTGGATTTGTTGATTGATCTAATAGACAAACTATTGTGATAAACTAGTGGTCTTGAAAGCTCTGTTGGATTTTCTTAAGATAGTTTAGGCAGATAGCAATTTACAGCTTTATATTGGAGGAAAAGAGTTATTGGAATGATATCAGTTCAATTCTTAGTAAATGCTCTTTCTGTTACTTTTATATTTTATACTTCACTTGACTTTTCACATTAGTCTGCAAGTGATTCCAACAATTGGAAATGTGCTAAGTTTGGTTAGCTCCTATCTTAGTCATAATTGGAGCCTCAGCAGTGGGCACGGTGCCAAGCATGCAACAGATGCTTAAGACGTGAGTAATGATTCCCCCTTCTCTGTTTAAGTGAAAAAGGAGAAGTTAATGATTGTCATAGTTATCCTATGGCCTATCACACATTACCAGCACTCAATAAAAATAATACCTTACATGATAATTTTGCCCTTTAACATAAAGTTTGTTTTTCAGAAATTTCTGGAAGAATATGTTTATTTTTTTTATTCGCTTAAGAATTCAATGAAAACAGATCTAGAGGCAGAGAAGCATCAGTCAAATCATCAAATATCAGAGGGAAGGTAGGGGAGGATGGGGGTAAGGGAGAGAGATCAACCAAAGGACTTGTATGCATGCATATAAACCTAACCAATGGACACAGACACCGGTGGGTGAGGACATGAGTGGGATGATGGGTGGCAATTGGGGCATAAGGACACATATGTAATACCTTAATAAAATAAAATACACACATACTTAGTACTTTGGTTCCAAAAGTGGTGAAGGAGGGAGATGGGGATATGTCTGTTTGTGGGGGCAGATGTTCAGAATTGCACACATCCTTTCATTCCAGCTGGAGAAAGTCTTCCTGCAGCTGTGGTCTCTCCCTGCTCCCCTGGCCTGTCCTCCCTTTATAACTCATAGGCTAATCATTTGCATGGGTAGCAGCTGCCACAGAAGATGTGTATTGGGACTGGAAAGGTGTGATGGCAACAATCTATGGTGTTGACCTCTCTGCCCTTGAGACTTGACTTGGATGTAGCTTTTCTCTTGTAGATGCATTGTGATTAGATAATTCGTTTCTAGAAGGTAGGGCACAGGTGTCATTTGCCTTGGCATTGCCTATATTCTTGCACTTAACAGATGCCAATAAGTGGGAATTAACGTGAAATTTAATTTTGTATAGTCTTTGTGTCATTTAAAATCGATGTGCTTATTTTGGAGTCTCTAAAATTAATCATCAAGATGAGGGGGCTAGGCCTTTTTGGAAAAGGTGATAAACACTGAATTAACCCTGTTCAAAGATCCTTCAATCATCGTTTATTGTAGTGATTTTCAACTTGATAAAGTTTATGAACCTCTTTCAAAGAAAACTAAAAGTAGTGAACTCCCAGAGTATATTGAAGAACTTTAGCTTGAAAAACACAAATTAAACTAGACTTAACTAATTAAACCTACATTTGGTTATCATGACAAGGTGTCAATTGCTCTTTCTTTGCTGATAAATTAATTTCAATACAGAAACAAAGGAAGGTACTGAGATTGTGTGGCATAATTTGGTTCAAAAGTAGCATCCAGATGATCCAGAACATACTTATATTAATTTTTTAAATCTTCAAAATGAAAGACAATAAATATTTACATACTTGGAAACTTTAGGATACATCCTTATACCCCTGTCTGTGACAGTCATCACTTCCCTGGAAATATACTTGGGAGATATTTGAAGTCACAGAGTAAAGAGGGCTCAAAATAGAAAAGGTGATAAGGGATGGCATGTATGGGATTGAATTGTTTTGGGAGAAAGTGGTAAGTAACGACTGCTGCTTTTCCCTCCAGCACCCTTGTGAAAGATGCTTCTATTCCTCTGATTGATGTTACAAACCTTCCTACACCTAGAAAATTTCTTGATACGTCTCAGTATTCGACTCCTGGAAGCTCCAGTGGTAAGTGTTTAATTTTCCAGCTCCTGGCAAAGACCTGGGGAGCTTGTGGGGTTGGGGGCCTGAGGCTAGTCCCCTGGGGCCTGTGAGGACCCTTCGCCTTCCTCTGAGGGAACACCATTTAAGGGGCTTGGCGGGGCCTGCTGCATCTATCTAGGTTGCAAACTGCTGCCTGGTCTGGCCTGCCTGCTGAATCCAGCTGAGGATGTGTTTTATTTGACTGGCATTGCTTGTTTTTCTGAAGTTGAATTTGAATTTTTTTTTTAATGGAGTATGTCTTATCCTTTTTGCTATAACTTTGGTTACTTCTGTTAGGTTTGACCCATCTGTTTCATTTATTACATTCCCTGTGTGGTCCTCGAGGGCTTTTGCATGTGTGACCCCTGCTATTTATTTTGACTCCTGTATCTTTAGGTGGCTTCCTCACTTCATATGCACATGAATAGGCATGTGCATATACCTATTCACACACACACACACACACACACACACACACACACACACACACACTTTGAGGATATATCCAGTTTCTTCTTGGGCTGAATTCTGTTGAATAAGATAAAGGAGAGTCGAAATCGGTTTGGCTCAGCAGTAGAGCATGGGTCTGTGGACTGAAAGATCCCGGGTTCAATTCCGGTCAAGAGAATGTACATTGGTTGCGGGCACAACCCCGGTAGGGGGTGTGCAAGAGGCAGCTGGTCGATGTTTCTCTCTCTTCTACTTTTCTAGCTCTCTATCTCTCTCCCTTCCTCTCTGTAAAATATCAATAAAATATATTAAAAAAAAAAGAAAGGAGAACCATGTTGGCCTATATTTAGAGTTGGAGGAGGGAGAGTGTACTTTGACTCTGGGTGTAAAGATTTAGGGGCATTCTTGTATGGCTAAGACTAGCTGTACTCAGAGTGGGCCTTTCCAAGGAGCTGCACTACTATAGCGCCTTTGGGTTGGGGAGAAGGGACTGGATATCTTTTCGGGATGCCCTGCAGATGCTTTCCTTGGACAGCCTTCCTCAATGCCTTTTAAAGAACTAGTGACACATGACCTCACTCATATATGGAATCTAATTAATGAAATAAAATGATGATTGGAGTGAATCCAGAGACATGGAAGCATGGAACAGAGTGCTGAATCTCAGAGGGAAGATGGAGGAGGGTGGGTGGATGGGAGGTAATCAACCAAAGACCTTGTATGCATCTCTGCTTAACCCATGAACACAGACTGTAGGATGGGGAGGGCTTGGGGCAGAGGTGTGGACAGGTTGGAGGGGATCAATAGGGAAAAAAAAGAGGATATATTCAATACTTTCAACAATAAAGATTGAAAAAAATAATAATATCTGTCACTGGCTTTTCAGATAAAGACTAGTTTTTATAGTTCTAACTAGTTCTGTAATTCTATAGAGCTTGAAATAATAAAAAGGTAGAAAATTATTTGGATTTAATCAGTATATTCTGTGTAACTGAAAGTACTATTTTTTTTGAGAGCTTAACAATATATTGTTTTTGCTGGGGCATATTTAATTACCTTTTAAAATATAATTTAATTAAATTTATAGTTCTTTAGGCTTAGAATACTGAAGTTTATTGCCTTTACTCTAGGAATTATTTTATAATAGATTTTTATGTTAGTTTGCTTAGTTACTTTGATTTTTTTTTAAGACCTCACACTGATTTTTATTATTGTACTTGACAAAAGTCTTACTCAGGTGCTCAAAGGTTTTGTTTTCTCCCTCTTTCTGATATAATGTTGCTGTCTCTTTGGGTTTTGACACTGCTTTGGGCTGTTGCAGTGCGTGGAATTATCTAAAAAAATATATCTATACATTTGATTTGTATTTGTCTCCAATTTTTGTGGAAATTACCAGTCATTTTTCTTTTTTTTGTAGTGTAAGTCATCATTGCTTAGCTAGGCTATGTCAATTTGTGTTAATTTTGCCGAGTCAATAGCCAGCCAAGTAAAATAAAAATTTAATTGTTTATGAAGAAATGATAGAGCAGGTTTTACAGATGAAAAGTGCTGTATAAATACCACATAAACTGAAAAAATTCCAGCTGTGGACAATTTCAGTAGAAACTAATTTTGCATCATCTATTATTTTTAATAAGATAGCTCTTACTTTTTTTTTTAAAATATATTTTATTGATATTTTACAGAGAGGAAGGGAGAGAGATAGAGAGCTAGAAACGTCGATGAGAGAGAAACATCGACCAGCCGCCTCATGCACACCCCCTACTGGGGATGTGCCCGCAACCAATGTACATGCCCTTGACCGGAATCGAACCCGGGACCTTTCAGTCCGCAGGCCAACGCTCTACCACTGAGCCAAACCGGTTTCGGCAGCTCTTACTTTTTGATGGGCACTTTGTCAGGCCCTGGGTGAGTGGTTATCCTGCAGTGGAGTTCATGTTGGCATTTTAACTTTGGCCATCTCTTCCTTAATTATTGGGAATGACTCTTGAAGAACTGCACATCTTAGTTTGGTGTAGTTGATACTGTTGTACAAACTGCTTGTGGATACATATATAAGTCATAAGGTTTATTTTTATTCATTTATTTAAAAAATATTTTTATTGATTTTAGAAAGGAAGGGAGAGGGAGAGAAACATCAATGATGAGAGAGAATCATTGATCGGCTGCCTCCTGCCTACCTCCTATTGGGGATTGAACCTGCAACCTGGGCATGTGTCCTTGACTGGAATTGAACCTGGGACCCTTCAGTCTACAGGCCAATGCTCTGTCCACTGAGCCAAACTGGCTAGGGCTAAACCTTAAGTTTTAGAAGGACTCATTTCAAAACAGTCATTTGAAGACAATCACATGATTTTTCTGCAGGTCACTGAAAAAGGAAATAGTTGTTGTTACTATTATTATTAATATTATTATTATGATTATTTTGGTTAATCCTCACCCACAGATATTTTTCCATTGATTTTTAGAGAGACTGGAAGGGAGGGGAGAAACAGAGAGAGAAACTTTTATGTGAGAGAGACACATCAATTGGTTTCCTCCTGACATGCTCCAACCATGGCCAGGGATCTAAAATCGAACCTGGGATCCTTCAGTCTGCAAGTTGACACTCTATCCTTTGAGCCAAACTGGCTAGGGTGAGAAGGTACTTATTATTGATTAAAACCAATAATAGCAGTAGTTAAGATGTGCTTACTGCTTTCGCTGTGAACTAATATTTTAAGTACTTTACATGAATTAACTCATTTAGTTCTTCAGCAGTCTTTTAAGATAAGTTCTGTAGCAGATTTCCGAATGATGTTATTTTGGTATAATGTTGATAAGATGCCTTAAGAACATAACTATTGTTTATATTAGCCTATGGTAAAATTGGTTTTGTTTTACATTATTTCGCTTGAAGTCTACCAATCTGCCAAAGACATTAAGTGTGAGGACTTACTGTATTGCTAGCCTCACTTTACAGATGAGAACAAGGAGGCTTAGGGAGGGTTAATAGATAGTTTAAGGTGACTCTGCTGACAAGTAATAGAGCTGCAATTTCCAATGAGGAGCTGGGTTCCAGGGTGCTCAGTTTGTTTTCCTGCAGATAAGCCAGGTGTGCTCTGTGTATTATTTTTCTGTCGCTGCCCCAACAATTTACCACAACATGAATATATCATTCTGTAGTTTTGTAGGTTAGAAGTTCACTCTGGGTTTCATTGGGGCTCAGATAAGGAGTGGGCAGGGCTGTGTTCACTCTGGAGGCTCTATGGGAGGATCCTTTCATTGTCTTGTCCTGCAGTCCCCTCTCTTCTCTGTATTCAAAACTGCAAATGGTGGGTCAGTCCTTTTCAAGGTACAAGTTCTCTGACCTGCTCTTCTGTCTCCTTCCTTTTTTTTAAAAAAATTATTGTCTAAAGGTATACATATGTCTCCTTTTTCCCCAATTGACCGCCCCCCCCCCCCCCCCCCCGCCCCAGCCATTTCCACCCTGGGCAAGTCCCCACTGCCCTAGTGTCTGTGTCCATTGGGTATGCTAATATACAAGTCCTTTGGTTGCTCTCTAACCCCATTCCTCCCTGCCCCACTCACCCCCCCCCGCCGCCATTTGTCTCTAGATCTGTTCTTGTTCATCAAATTATGTTGATAGTATCCCACATATGAGTGAGATCATGTGATATTTATCTTTCTCCAACTGGCTTATTTTGCTTAGCATAATGCTCTCTCTCCAGTTCCATCCATGCTGTTGCAAATGGTAAAAGTTCCTTCTTTTTTAAAAAAATATATATTTTATTGATTTTTTTACAGAGAGGAAGGGAGAACGATAGAGAGTTAGAAACATCGATGAGAGAGAATCATCCATCAGCTGCCTCTTGCACACCCCCTACTGGGGATGTGCTCGTAACCAAGGTACATGCCTTTGACCAGAATCGAACCCGGGATCTTTCAGTCCACAGGCTGACGCTTTATCCACTGAGACAAATCAATTTTGGCAGTTCCTTCTTTTTTTATAGCAGTGTGGTATTCCATTGTGTAGATGTATCACAGTTTTTTAAATCTACTCATCTGCTGATGGGCACGTAGGTTGTTTCCAAATCTTAGCTATTGTAAATTATGCTGCTATGAACATAGGGGTGCATATATGCTTTCTGATTGGTGTTTCTGATTTCTTGGGATAAGTCCTAGAAGTGGGATTATTGGGTCAAATGGGAGTTCCATTTTTAACTTTTTGAGGAAACTCCATACTGTCTTCCACAGTGGCTGCACCAGTCTGCATTCCTACCAGCAGTGCATGAGGGTTCCTTTTTCTCTACATCCTCACCAGCACTTGTCCTTTGTTGATTTGTTGATGATAGTCATTCTGACAGGTGTGAGATGGTATCTTGTTTTGAATCTCTCAAATGATTAGTGATTTTGAGCATGTTTTCATATATCTCTTAGACTTCTGTATGTCCACTTTCAAAAAGAGTCTATTTAGGCCCTTTATCCAGTTTTTGATTGGATCGTTTATCTTCCTTCTGTTAAGTTGTATGAGTTCTCTGTAAATTTTGGAGATTTAACCTATATCTGAAATACCAAATAGGTTCTCCCATGCAGTGGGCTTTCTTGTTGTTTTGTTGATGGTTTCTTTTGCTGTCCAGAAGCTTTTTATTTTCATGTAGTCCCATTTATTTTTTCCTTAGTCTCCATTGCCCTAGGAGCTGTGTCAGTAAAGA
The DNA here is from genome assembly GCA_963924515.1 of Vespertilio murinus. NCBI lineage: Eukaryota > Metazoa > Chordata > Mammalia > Chiroptera > Vespertilionidae > Vespertilio > Vespertilio murinus. The sequence goes on along the minus strand of OZ004712.1, from coordinate 53,573,275 downwards.
TACTGCTACAACACATGTCTGCTATTTTGCTGCCTGTGGAGTCTTGTAGGATTTTTATTGTTTCCCGTCTTACATTTAAGTTCTTTTGTCATTTTGAGTTTGTTTTTGTGTAAGGTGTAAGTTGGTGATCTAGTTTCCTTCTTCCTTTTTTTAAGGACTCATGTGATTAGATTGATTTCCTCCTGGATAATTCAGGACACTCCCCTATTTTCAAGGTCCTTACCTTAATATATCTGCAAAGTTTCTTTTGCCATCTAAAGTAACATTCCCAGATTCAGGGGATTAGGACATGGATATCTTCCTGGGACCACTGTTTTGCTCATCACACTCTGCACTGCTCATTTTCTGACCAAAGTCATCTTTAGGAGTCAGTGTGTAAAAAGTTGGACTTTTTTTTTGAAGTTGTGTGTGAAGTCTTTTTAAAGATATTGCAGTTCTAATCTTTAGGACTATATTAATCTGGGTCACGTTATGAAAGGGAATTGTATAAATGAGGAAGATGTAAATTAAGTAGAGATCTGCATAAAATGTTACTAAGTACACATAAAAGTGTGAGGCTGATGAAATATGTTATAATTAAGGGTAGACATCTCTTACTCTTAATAATCAACAGTGAGTCCTAAGAGTCTATTTGTGAAGTGCTCGGCAGGTCAACCTAGAAATAATGTCATTTTCAGCAGGAAATTTAATATGGGCTCTTAAAAGCTCCCCTCTCATATTGTGAAATAGTAGGATTGAGGGTATAATCCATTACAACTGACATTTTTATGGAGGGAGTTCTGATAGGGAATCCCTGGGTAGAACAGAACTTCCATTAGGGTGCCATAAATTAAGGTAGGAGGCAATTCCTGAGAACTTTCAGATTGTTATTAATTAAATTAGAATTTTGATTACTTATGAATGAGTCATTTTTCAAATGTCTTATTTAGAGGTAGATTTGTGTGTGACTTTCCTGTGAGAGATTTTTTTTTATCATTGTTTGTGTGTTACAGTTTGTGAGATACATTATGTCATTCAGCTGATGCAACAGCCTATGAGGTAGTTAGGGCAGGTACTCTTGTCATTATCATTATTATATTTAGTTTTGAGCATATTATAAAAAAATTTAGGTTACCATAAAAGTTGTATAGAATTTTATATGAGTATGCATTTAAAAAATAAAGCATCCTATGTAATAAAAGCCTAATATGCTTAGTCCATACTAGTCATCCACTCAACTAAGCTAATGATATGCTAAGCCACTCAGCTGCTCGCTATGACATGCACTGACCACCAGGGAGCACATGCTCCAGCGGTAGGTTAGCTTGCTGCTGGGGTCTGGCTGATCTGGACTGAGTGAGATGCTGGACACTCCCTGGAGCCCTTCCATGGTCCCTCCCTGGCTGGCCAACCTCCCGTGTCCTTCCTTGGCCCTGATTGTGCACTGTTGGGGTCCCTCTTTCTGCCTTGAGCCCTCTCACAATCCAGGACCCCTCAGGGGATGTTGGAGTGTCTGTTTCGGCCCGATCCCACAGGCCAGGCCACGGAACCCCAATGCTGCACAAATTTGGGCCCCGGGCCTCTAGTTTAATTATGAATGCAAAATGAAGACACAGGTTGATAGAAACAAGCAGCCCATTGAGAGAAAAATGATCTGCATTCACCTAGCTTTCCCACATAATAATGAAGGGAAAAAATAGTAAAGAACTGGGCAAATAATGGGCAATCCATATTCAGAATATATAAAGAACTCCTGCAAATGAAAAAAACAACAACAAGAAGCTAGTAGCAAAATAGGCAAAAATATGAACAGGTAGTTTATGTAAAAAGAAACAATGCTATTAAAATATATGAAAAACTGCTTATACTTCCTTGTTAATCAGGTGTTGTTTTTTTTTTAAACTCACTTTACACACATGGAAGCTAAATCCAGGAGGTTAAGTGATTGGTCCAGGATCAAGTGAGATGGTAATTGTGGGGGCTGGCCTCGTGCTGTTGTTCCCACACTAAATGTGTAGGGATGGCATTTTGCAAGCCTTTTCCTTATTATTTTTCACCAGTGACATAGTATTTTGTAATGTACAGGGAAACTAATGAGTAATTTAGATGTAATAATTCAGCTATAACTTGGGCAGGAGGATAGGAGAAGTGTGGAGAAAAGCCAATAATTGTAGGAAAATGTTGTTTTAGGCTTTTTGGATTCTCTCAGTATGTCCTTTCATTTGGCCTGCTGCCCTTGGAACACGTTGACTGAGCAATTACTCCCAGGGCACACTGGCATTTCATTCGACTTCTTTATTCATTTTATTCATTTCCTGCTGGGATTGCTGTGCTTGTAACTATAATGAAACTGGACTTCTTACTTCTTTTCTTTGTGGTTCCAGCATAGGTTAAGCTGTAAAACCTAAAGAGAACACAAATTAAATGAATTTCTTTTGCTGTTGTTTCCTTAGTGTGCATTTTATTTCATAAAGTCTTTTTAAAATTTTTTATTTGATTTTAGAGAGACAGGAGAAGAGGGAGGAAGGGAAGGAAGGAGGGAGGGGAAGGAACGGGAAGGGGAAGGGTGAAAAGGGAGGGCAGAAGGAAGGAGGGAGGGAGGGAGGGGAGAGAGAGAGAGAGAGAGAGAGAGGGAGAATGAATGCATCCCACTTATTTATGCTTTCATTAGTTGATTCTTGTACATGTGCCCTGACCAGAGGTCAAACCTGCAACCTTTATGGGGACGACGCTCCCTGGCCAGAGCCTTGTTTCATTAAGTCTTGTTCTGACACTTAATGTTTGTCTTATAAATTTGGGTCTAATATTTAAAATATTCCCTCTACTTGGGATAGGAGCTACAAATCCCAACATCAAAGCAGTTGAAGTTTCTCTTCTTGGAACTCACATATCTAGAATAATGAAGATCTGATTCTCCAAAATATTAATACACCTTTTGAGTTAGTTCTGTTAGCAGGTCAGGGTCTTCCTTGGCATTTTAAACAGCTGTTCCTAAAGTACCTTGCATTTACTCTTATGAAATACCTTTGTGGATTTCTATGATGCATCATAGAACAATGAGGGATTTATACAAGGCAGGCAAAATAGAATTCATAGATAAAAATTTTCTAGGTGTAAAAGTGAAGAACAGAGTTTACTTTTTATTATTTAAAATATGTTTATTATAAATATGTGTTTTAAAATGTGAATGTTATATTATTCATGTATCAGAGATCACTATAACTGCCACCATGTACTTCCCACAAGATTAATAAATATTACTGTGTTTCCCTATTCACTTTAGAATTTCTTAAAAAACAACAACAAAACATTACAGATACAATTGAAGCCCCTGTGATTATGTGAATTTTTCCTCAAATCCTTTCCTCTCTCTTTTATCCGAGGTACCTGAAATTTTGAGATTATTATTTATCTCTTTCCTGTAAGCCTTCATACTTTTACTATGCATATGAATGTGTATGTGTACTATGTCATGCATTAGTAAATACAGAAATATTATAGTTTATATATGTGTGTATGTGTGAACAATATACAGTATGTATTATTTATTTTGGTTTTTTTTTAACTAAATCTTTATTTTTCATATTATTACAAATGTTCCTCATTCCCCCGAACCCCCAATTGCTCCCCTACACCAAGTTTCCATTCAATTCTCTGCCCTTTCCCCATCCCCCAGTGTCCTCATCCATAGGTGCAGTTTATGTTCAGTCTCTTCCCGCCCCGCTCCACTCCCCATTTCCCTGGGAATCATCAGTCCACTCCCTTCCATACCTCTGATTCTATTATATTCACCAGTTAATATTGTTCATCATGATTTTTACTTCCCTTGGTTTTTAGACTCACTTGTTGATAGTTATGTGTTTGTTCATAATTTTTATCTTTATTTTCTTCCTCTTCCTAAAGAACCCCTTTTAGCAATTCATATAATTCTGGCTTGGCAGTGATGAATTCCTTTAGCTTAAATTTATTTGTGAAGCTCTTTATCTGGCCTTCGATTCTGAGTGATAGCTTTGCTGGGTAGAGTATTTTTGGCTGTAGGTTCTTGTTATTCATCACCTTGAATATTTCTTGCCATTCCCGTCTGGCCTGCATGGTTTCTGTTGAGAAATCAGCTGATAGTCGTATGGGTGCCCCTTTATAGGTAACTACCTGCTTTTGTCTTGCTGCTTTTAATATTCTCGCTTTGTCTTTAGCTCTTGGAATTTTAATTATGATGTGTCTTGGTGTAGTCCTCTTTGGATTCCTTTTGTTTGGGGTTCTGTGTGCTTCCTATACATGTAAGTCTATTTCTTTCCCCAGGTGGGGGAAGTTTTCTGTCACTATTTCTTTCAATATGTTTTCGGTATCTTGCTCTCTGTCATCTTCTGGGATGCCCATAATTCTGATGTTGGTTCGCTTGAAGTTGTCCCAGAGGTTTCTCACACCATCTTCAACTTTCTGGATTCTCTTGTCTTCTTGCTTCTGTGGAGGAGTGTCCTCTGGGTCTTTGTGTTCCAAACATTGGACTTGATTCTTACAATCTTCTAATCTGTTTTTAGGACTCTGTATAATATTTTTTATTTCAGAGAATATATTCTTAATTTCTAGTTGATCCCTTTTCATATCCTCATAGGTCTCATTTATTTTATCCGCCTTTTCTAAGAGATTGTTGAACAACCTTGTAAGCGTGGCTTTGAACTCTATATCCAGTTGCTTTTTGTCCTCCATTTCTTTCCTTTGTGAAGTGTTTCCTCGTTTCGGCATTTTCGCTGCTTCCCTGAGTTGGTAGGTTGGGAGGATCAGCTGTGTCTATGCCAGGAGACAACATTATTCCACTAGACTTGGAAACCTGCAAAAGCCTCTCTGATTTCAGCTTGGAAGGGGCAGTTTCAGGGTGGAACCTACAGCCTTGGCTTCCGGTTAGCCCCGCCCTCTGAGGTTCCTGAGTCTCAGTGTTCCTCAGTGTCCTTTGGTACTCGCTGCAAGCACCTCTGAGAGAAAGGCGCCCTAGAGCTTCGCCCGCTACCAGGCAGTGTAGTCTCTCCTCCAACAAGCCCACAACTGGGGTTCAGAGCAGTTGGAAGTGGGGTTAAGAACAGTCCGGAGCTTATGTCTCCTTCCCGCTAGGGCAATCTCGCGGCCCAAACAACAGTCTGTCCTCTGTGAGGGCAATGTGCGCAACTCCGGGGCTCTGCCCTTCGCTGCTCCCCTGAGCTTCCGCCTTACAGCCCAGATTCCCTCTGTATGAGCCTGGACCCCAGGGTCTCACCCAGAACTGGGTTTCAGTGCAGTCGGAGTTGGGGTTCAGCACGGTCCGGAGCTTTTATCTCCTTCCCGCTAGGGAACGCCAGCCAGGCACCCAGCCGCCCCTCCTCTCCGGCTCTGTCCTCTCCCCACGAGCGCATCGTGTCTCTGTACCTTAGGCTTTTACGGCTCCTCTGGTTTTCCTTCAGGTTTTCTCTTTCCTTCTAGTTGTAGAATTCCCAGTCAGTCAACTTTCCTGTAGTTCTGGATAGTGTCCACTCTATATTTTAGTTGTATTTTTTGAAATTGTTGAGTGCGGCTGCAGTTAGGCTTTTACCTCTGCCGCCATCTTGTTGTCGTCTCTCAGTATGTATTATTTGTATGTACAAATACACACTGTTATTTTAAATATTTTAAGGTTTAAGTAAATTGTATAATTAAATGTATTTATTTACTTAATTTTAATTATATAATTTATTTATAATTGTGTACTATAACATGCACCATTCTACTACTTGGGTTTTTTACTCAGCATTGGATTTTCTCATGTGACAATATAGCTGTAGTTTTAAAATTTTAACTATAGTATTTTATTATAAAATATATCACAATTCATTTCCCTATGGATTAGGTATAAGTTGTTTTTAGTTTTTCATTATTAGCAACCTATAGCAATGAGTATTCTTGTCATTATTTTTGTAGGACTGAGTTGCCCTACCAGTGATCTCTTAGAGGAATAGAAGGAGGAAGGGTTGGAAGGATCTAGGGAGGGAGGGAAAGGGAGAGGGAGAGAAATATAATATTTTGCATTTTAATTTTCTTGCCATATGGCTTTTGAAGTGATTGTACCAAAATAGATTCTTCTGAGCTGTACATGGCTTCTGTTGCTCGACTTTTTGCCTTTAAAATTGGCTTTGTTAGACTTTAATTTCTGCAAATGGACTTTTACAAATGTGACAGGTTTTCTGTTTTTATTTTATTTTATTATAGTTTAAATTATTTTAGTTTGTATTTCTCTGGTTTCTAGTGGTGCTGAGAGTCTTTCCATATATGTAGACCATTTGGGTATATTTTATGTATTGTCTATTATTTGTCTAGCCAGTTTTTATTATTTTTTAGGCCATTTCTTTTCCCCATAATATGTAAGAAAGTTTAGTAGATGCAAATCATTTTTCTCTTCTGTTTCCACTCATCTCATATAGGTAATCAAGCTCATTAGTTTCCAGTTTATCCTTCCTGTATTTCCTTTAGCATAGTTGAGCAGATATGTATATCTTTTCTTAAACCTTTCTTTCTTCTATGATGGGTAGGATACAATAGATGCTCTTTTAGTTCATAGAGATTTTGATTTTTTTTAAAATTACTTGCATAGTACTTGATTGTGTCAATTTACCATGTTAAACCATCCTCTTATGTGTGTCATTACAAGCAATGATGCAATGAAAAACCTTGTAAATGTGTATTTTCATATTGTTGGGGTTTATCATTAGGGTAAATATCTAGATGAGGGATAACTCAATCAAAAGGTAAGTCCATATGTGGTTGTTTTTTTCAACATTGCCAAGTTCTTCTTAAGAGTTGTAGCAGTTTGCTTTCCACCACTAGTGTATGTGTGCTTGTTTTTCTCACAACTCTGCCAGAATGTGTTGTCATGATTTTTTATTTTTGCCATTTTCGTAGGTAAAAGTGGTATCAGAGTGTTGTTTATTTTGCATTTCTCTGATTATGAGTCAGTTTGAACAATATTTCTTATAAAGCCAATTTTTACATATCTTTTGTTCATTGTCTTGACCTTTTATCCATTTTTTCCTATTTTATCTTTAAATCTATTAGTATGTAAATGAATTTCCTAATATTGAACCAAGTTTTCACTCCTAGAATAAATCCTCTTGATCGTGGTGTATTTTCTCAAGGTGTTGAAGTTTGTTGGTAACATTTTATTTAGGATTTTTGCATAGATGTTTATAAGTGATATTGGTCTGTACCCATAGTCTCATCAAATTTTGGTTTCAATGTAATGATTTACTTCATAAAAGGAATTGGGAAGTTTTTCTCCATTATCAATTCTTTGGAACAATATATAGAGCACTGGGACTAGCTGGTATTTGAAGGTTTGGGAATTGCCCTATGAAACCATTTGGATCTGGTACTTTACGTAAAAATTTTTTCATTTTATTTTTAAATTTCTTTTCTAATTCTTATATGCAAATTTTTCACTTTAAGCAGTCCGTTTTTAGTGGGATCAATTTTAATAACCCATAGTTTCCTAGGAAAAGACTCATTTAGTTTTTTAATTTTATATTTTCTTATGGTTCTGAAATTCTTTTGTTTTCTTTTTGTCATTTATTTTTTAATTGTCCTTCCTTCCTTGCTTCCTTGCTTCCTTCCTTCCTTAATCTAAGTAGCTAACAGTCTGTCTGTAGTGTTAGTTTTGTTCCCCCACAAGATATTACCAGAATTTTGATTTATTGGTTAGTCTATTGTTTTTCTGTTCTGTACTTTATTATTACTTGCTTTTATCTTTATTATATCCTTTTTTTGTGCCTCTTTTTCTGAGCAAGCAATTGAGATCATGTTTAATTTTTTCAGTTTTTACTGATAAAAAATGTGTAATGATATGAATTTTCCTCTTATCAACACTTTAAATGCATCCCATAGATATTAATATCTAGTGTTTTTATTATCATTTAAAAATATGGTCTTATTTCAGTCTGTGTTTTGATGATTATCCTATATTTTTAATAGAAGAATTTTAAATTTAAAGGTGAACATGTCTTTTGTGTTTGTTTTGTTTTTTCTTAATACTTTGTCATTTTATTACATTGAATTTAGAGTGTTACTTGTAATATTTCCACTTTATGGAGCTTACTGACATTTTCTTGTAACTTAATATATGATCAATTTTTGCGACTATCCCATGGGTGCTTTAGAAAAAGGTTCATTCTCTGTTATTAGGTGTACAGATTGATAGAGAGCCATAGATCTACTTTATTTAATTACATTGTTTAAGTTCTTTGTCTTTTTTTAAATTTTTTTGGTGTACTAAAGTTTTCTATTATTAGTGTGTTTTTCATCTGTGTCACTGCATTGCTCTTATTTTTTTCCACCCAAAAATGTAGTTGCTGTTTTATTTGGTGCATAGTCAGAAATGTTTTAGCTTTACTATAAACTAGAGGCCCAATGCATCAAAATTTGTACACTGGAGTGGGGGTGTCCCTCTGCTCAGCCTGCCCTCTCTCACAGTTTGGGAGCCCTCAGGGGATGTCCTACTGATGGCTGCAGTCTGGCCTCCTTCTGTGAGAGGCGACCAGGCTGATTAGGGGAAGGTGCTGTACCAATCACCCTGCTGCTGCTGCCACTGCCGACTGCTGACTCTTCTCAGCCTTCTTCAGCCATCCTCGGCCCTCGCAGCCACTGCATCTTTGTCTGGAAGGACATCTGGAAGACTTCCAGCCTATCTGGTCTCATTTGCATATTACCCTTTTATTAGCATAGATTGTAGCTTGTGGTATTGAATGTCCTGCTTTGTCATGGTTAATGCTTTTTGGCTGGCATACCATTGTTCATTCTATACTTCTAGCCTTTCTATATTAGTTTGTTTTAGATATGTGGGTAGCATATAGTTGTACCTTGCTTTGTGAGTCAAATTGAAAGTCTGTTTAATAAGTGAGTCAAATTCATTGACATACATATATTGATATGACTGATATATTTTTCTCAACTCTATCATGGTATTTTATAAATGTGTATTATATTTGCTATGTTTCTGAAATATTAATTTTTGCTCTGTATGCAGAATTTTTTTGTGATTCAGAAAGGTTCCCCATATTAGTGGTTGTCCTTAAATGTATTTAAAAATCTTTTGAAAATGCTTTTAGCCCCCCTATTTTCTTTAACCTTTTTTTTGTAGACTTCTTTTTATTGGTATTTGTTACTTCCCACCTATTATCACAGTACACTTACTCTGTTTTTTTTCTTCATCTCTCTACTACCAAGTTTTAGTTGCATTTTTAAAAAAATTTAACAATATATTACTTTTGTAAAGTTTTTTTTTTTATCAATATCCTAATTTTTGTCTTTGTCTTTAAATGCTCATTCATGCTTTTGCTGAAATATTCTCAGTTGTCTCTTGGTTGGTTAAAGTCCATCATCTAAAAGATTCCTCAAAAAGGGTCATGGCTGCTCAATTCCTTCTTTTGAAAAATACTTTCCCCTCTACAGCCTTTGTACTTAAGGACCTCTTAAGTGGGTATAAATTTCTTGATTCACACTTTTCCTTTTTAATTTTTTTTTGTAAAATGCTGTTATTGTTTTTCTTCATGTGTTTTATGAAAATTCTCATGCCAATCTATTTTCTTTTTGGCGCTTATAAGTTATTTGATCTTGTAGGCCTAAAGGACTTTAAACATAGGAATTGAATTGTTTTAGTAGGAAATGTCTTGGAGTTATATTTTGGGGTTAATTTTCCTTTAGACCCAGGGCTTCTTTTATTTTGTAGATTAAAAATTTTTTGTCAACTTTTCTTGGTTTATAATTTTAAGTATTAGTTCTTTTGTATTGTTTATTTCATGTAATATGTTACTTTTTTCCTTGCCTATCTCCATTTTCACTACTTTCTCTTTGGTCATTTTTTACTTTTCTTTATATCCCCTTTTATATTCTGCATTTTCTCGATATCCTTTATAGAATATTCATTTGAATTTATTCTCCCATGGGTGTTTTATAATTTATGTATTCTTCTTCCTTGAGATGATTTTTTTCTTTCATTTCTTTCCTGAATTCAGTCAGTTTTCTTCTCATACCTTTCTTTATTTGTCCATATCTATTCTTAGTTTTTGAATTTTTGACTCAAAGTGGCTTCAGCTGTCCTCACATTTTTATTTGAGTATATTAATTTCATCTGAAGTATTGCCATCTAGTTTTCTTGTGCTTCATGCTTATTTTATTACAGGGACTTTTCCTTTGTTGATGTGCTTTGGATTCTCTGATTTTTTTTCAATATCCTCTACATCAGTGTTTCCCAAACTTTTGACATATGTGTACCCCTTCTATAATTTTTGTAACGCTGAGTACCCCTCGTTCAAAAAAAAAAAAAAAGGATGTGTTTTAATAACAATCAAAATATATTTATTTTTTCTTTTTTGGGGACATACACAAAATAATAATAAATCTAAAATAAAATTATTTATAATAAAATATAAATAAAAGTTATATTATAAATAACATTTATTTGCACACCGGACCATCTCACGCCTCACAAGACTGTCTTGACTTGACTCATGAGAACTTAAGAATTAAGTGCAGCTAAGCACAGTGCAATGCATATCCCCACCAAACTCTGGTGCAATGCGTACCCCCACCAAACTCTTCCTGTACCCCTGGGGGTACGCATACCACACTTTGGGAAACACTGCTCTACATCAATCATGTCAAACTAAAAGGCTAACACGGGCCAAATAAACAAGGTTTAAGTTTATGGGGGCCGCAAAAACACAAAAGCTTCAATTTTCATAGAAACAGGTTTATTTTGATAGAGACATGCTGAATACAAAGGGGTGAAATAAATAGTCATCGTTAACATAAAATAATAGAACATTTTAATAAAAATACTTTTTCTTGAACTTTAATTTACCAAACGCCAAATAATTGCACAAATTGCACAAATAAACCTATTTTTCTTGTTTTCCGAAAGTAAAATATTTCCTGTTGCACACACCAAACAAGTCAGTCTAAGACTAATGACGTGGCAATCAGCTGCTAAAATATTTGCTGCTAGTATTAGTGGAGAGAAATGGTGTGCCTGAATGAATGCAATACAATTATAGTATTCATTCATTAGTGAATGTTGTGGTTCGTTATTAACAATTATGTATTGTAAAAATTAAGTTACAAAATTTTTATTAAAATGTTTCTGACATACCATTATATTCGCGGGGCTGCAAAAATATTTGTTGTGGGCCACATGTGGCCCAAGGGCTGAGAGTTTGACATGCTTGTTCTATATGAATCTCATTGTTTTCTTTTTCTGTTCATGTTTATACTATCAGTGTTTTATAGAAATCCTAGCTCATTGGCTCCCTCTTCTGTCAAAATCCAGATACTTTTTTTTTTTTTTTTGATGGTTGGGGAAGGTTGTTTGTTTCCAGAACTTCGATGCTTTTGTCCTGTGGGATCCTGAATTTTTCTTTTATGCTTCATTCTCCCTTCATATCTGATATAGCCAAAGGGCATTTCTCTCTCTTTGTTTTATTTCTTCCCCAGAAACTGTGTGTCTCAAACACTGCTCCTTCAGATTGTGTCTGCTTTTAAGTTCCTTCTCTATAGCTCATGCTCTGATATGCGTGGATACTTTCTGGTATTTTGAAACTTGGGGTGGACTTTGTCTTTGTACTGATAGTTTCAGTTCAGTCTTTGGTTCATCACTAGCTCCCTTCTTCTCTCTCATCACAGTTTTTCACCTTCTGACTTGACCTGCAACAAAGCCTGTGGCTGAGCAGGCCTGGAGAGGAGCTTGGGAGATCACTTGCTGGGATTAGATGGTTCTTTCTTATTTCTATTTATAGTTGTTTTGAATTTGGGGCGATTTCTGTCTTAAAGTTAACCCGAGGGCATGATTTCTATGATTTTTCTTCTTTTCATTGTTCTATGTTGTTTGGGAAGAAATATTGAGAGTTGGGGACCTATGCAGCCCCCATTGTCTTCAGTAACCATAGAGTTCCTAAAGCCAGAAGTTTTCAACTTACATTTTTTATTTTGGGGTTTGCTTTTGTGTTTTCGTGTCACATCACATTTAATGTGCACAATTCCGTAGGTAATGCTATCCCCACTTTACAGATGAAGAAATTGAGGTCCAGCAATATTTAATGGCTGGAGAGATCACGCAACTAAAAGTGGTAGAGATGGTCATGAAATCTAACATATGTGATGCCAAGCTTTTGTTCTTTCTATTGCATCATGCTGTCTTCCTGGGCAGTTGAAATGACAAAAACCTACATTAACAAATGCCTGCAGTCTAATACATTTTGTGAATATTATTATAAACTATCAATTTATTCATCTTTTCCTTGTCCTCTTATCCTGTGTCCTTCTTACTTTTTTAGTAGCTTCTCTCCATTAGCTGCTTCTCTGACCTTCAAAGGTACATCCTCCTTGCTCTAAATGGGATGATGAGCTTTGTCTCAAGGGAAACTAATTAAACAGATAGTCTTATTTGTTTTTATCCTAATAAAAGGTTTGCTATTAACCTTCCCCGAGTCAAATAAACTATCTTTAAACCCTTAAGCCTCTGTTACTCATGGAATGACCAGTGCACATTCACTGTGCTTTCAAAGGTCAGGGCAATGTGGGGTTCATCGCCACCTCAGAATGGAAGCCATCCATCCCTGTGCCCAGGCTGAAAACACTCCCGCTCATGTGAGTGATAGCTCCTAGTAGCAGTTTGCAATAGCTTTTGGCCGCCTTCTTTCAGGAGTGGGATATTATATTGTCTGTAGTTTTCTTTAATTTAATCTGTGCCCTCGGGGTCCTTGGTTAACATTTTTGAAGTACTTTAATCAGGAATCCACACTCTGGGTAGTTAGTTAACATTTGAAAGACCCTAATCAAGATTCTGCACTCCAGTGGCAACCAGTGCATCAGATCTTGCTCTCTGAGTCTGCCCCAGTGGGTGTATTACTTAGAATAAAGGATGTTAGAAGTAATTTTTCATGGTGAAAAGAAAGATATTTAAGATATGTAGTTGACCATGTGCTTCCAATGGGACATGATTGGAGGATAAGGATTGGTGAGTTCAATAACCTATCAGTGTAGGTCTAGAGCTTTATTTGGTTCTGTGCTTACAGCTGTAGGAGGATTTCATCAACTCACCTGGCCAGTCAGTGCAGCACAGATCTCTGCCTGCTTCTCTACCCGAGTTCATTGGACATGCACTATGGCTGCACTCATTGTTTGCATTTTTTGTCTACAGCGATATTACTCTCAATTTAGAGGCAGACCATTTAAATTTTTAAAAAATTTATATTTTATATATTATAGTGGTTTTTAAAAAAGGTAGTTTGGATATGTAAAGTATGAAGTTGTAATGACATTTTGATCAGAAGCAGAAGAAATATTTTTTATTAGTGGTAACTTTGTTATTATTTCCTGCTTGAGAATATTGTCAGTATTTTGAGGCCTGGTTCCCATTTGTGGGGGCATCATCGTGGCTATGTAACCTTGACGCTTTAGTGGTCTAATTAGGCTTGGTGATGTTTTTGAAGGCTCCTTTTTATATTGAATTCTGTTCAGTAGTGACAGACATTATATAATGTTCTTGAATACATGTAAATTATGTAGGTCAAAAATGTATGTGTTATATAATTAAGGTACTGTGCATAATATAAGGAATGACATCTACCAGGAATTTCTATAGTAAATATTACCATGATCTCTTATACCTTTTTTTAACAACTCTCTATATAAAAGCCTAAACAACCAAATGACAAGTCGCTATGATGTGCACTGACTACCAGGGGGCAGACACTCTACACAGGAGCTGCCCCCTGGTGGTCAGTACAATCCCACAGCTAACCGTGGCGCTGGCCAACCTCTCTCAGTCTCTTCCCCGCTCTGGCCAGCCCTGATGGGCCCCTTCTCCCCAGGCAGCTAACCTCCCACAGTCCATCCTTCTACCCCTCCCTCGCTGGCTGGCCATGATTTTCCCGATCGGGACTGTGTGAGACGGACCCTATTGGCCACAATCGCTGGCCAGGCCAAGGGACTCCAACTGTGCACAAATTTCTGAATCGGGCCTCTAGTGTATAAATATAGATGATAATTGAATATAGCATATTCAATAAAAATTAGTGTTTTACCAGTCTTGACCTCCTGCAATTTGATGACATATGGTGTATGTTACCAGTCTTTTCTTTCCAAGCATATTATGAAAACAGCCATGGGCTGGTTTAGATTGCTTTCTGTACTTACTGGGAAACAAAGAAGTAGTTTTCTTTTATAAAATATTTACTGCATAAATGGTTCATTCACCTTGTTTATCTTTTTAAATGGGTTATCTATAATGTAGGTATACCTACTTAGCTATAGGCTTAATGATCAGAGATACATAGATTTACACTGTAGTTAGTAGAATCATGGAATTGTAGAGCTTTAAAGGACTGCAGATATCATCTAGTTAAATATTCCACGAGTCCTGAAGTGTCTTAGTAAACCTTCTTTAGGATTCCATGCTGAAGCTTAGCTAGTGACATCATTTACACCCACTTAGATATGGATATATGGATGTAGAGAATGTATATGAATGCCTGCCTGTTTAATAAAAAAACAATTGGGGCCAGTAGAATTTTAGTAGAAATAATTGGTTAAAGGACATGAGAGTCTTTTATTATTTATCACTGTTCTACCAGTGAAAGTCTTTAAAACCAGGTTCAAGAAATTCTCACTTAAGATACTCAAAGCAAAAATATCGCAGATAAGAAATTGGAAAAAGGAGTAAGGTGTTTCTGTTTTTTAAAGTGTTCTAAAACCCACACACTAAGTGCATATTACAGCAATATAGATACAAGGGAATGATTTGGGGGTATGGTAGTTTAGAAATATGTATATTTTGTTCTAATTGTGCTGTGAGTCCTTGCTGAATTTCAGCTAAAGTATTTTGTACAAGGCTTTTTCATAAAGTACCAATAACTCTATCTGACATCACAGGGTTTTTGTGATTATTAGACTAGTCTTCATGGTTGATTATATTATCCTTTTAAATTGCCTTTTAATTTTCAGCTGATGTAAGTGAAATAGATACTATAAATTAATTAATATTGGATCTGTTCCGTGTTTATGCTCTAGGAGATTTCAGGAGACAAGCAGATAGATAAGGTTCTAAACAAATGTGCCATTTGGGGCAGTGGCATTTTAATATTCATACCTTATTTGTTATTTTTAATAGGCTATCTATTATATTAATGTGCCTGTAAGTAGCTATGTGCCAGGTAATGTAGGCTCTTATTGACTTAAACTACATTTATCTCGTCACCAGTCACTCTTGCGGAATGGGGCTGTCATTTTCAGGTGGCTTTTTGATGGTCCTTTTTGTTACTTATAGATCCTCTTTTATGAAGATCATTTTGTCTCAGCTAAATTTCTGTTACATTTTTTCTGCCTGAAGTTCTGCTTATCTTTTCGCTTCATTTCCCCCTCTAACAGGTTGAATTTAGATAGTCCCCTGACTGTTAAATACTTTTCTCATTTTGCCTTTGAGGTTGGTCTTGAAGGATGGAATGATTTTGTGGCCTGAGGTGTCTAGCTCTTTGTGTATAAAACAAAACCTGCAACTAAAATGCGTATTCTTGAAATGTCACTTTTGGAAATATCAATGGCTTTTTTGATTTGCCTTCCGAATTGATTGGCATGTGATCTTTAGAGGCTTACAGCTTCTTGGCTCTACTTCCAGTTTACTGGTATTAAAAAAACTTAAATTTAAATACCATATCATCACATGCCTTCTATTCTGTGAGGAAAACCACATGCATTTAGTTGTTATTTATGTTCTTCTCTCTCTCTATGGATTTTAGGGGTCTGTTGAATCTAAGTAAGACATCAGCATCAGGGATAAATATGCAGAGGACTTAGTTTAGATTAAGGCTGCGTAAGTAATTATATCATTAAATACCTTTGGTTTGTATTTATGTGCATTTTATGAATTAGGAGCAAGACACAGGACTGAGGAGAATAGCCTACTTGTCATCTGGAGTAGAGGTTTTAGGAAATGTATTTAGTGGTTACAAGGACTTACTCCATCTACTGGGTGTTTTCATTTAGGGAATGAAATAAACCGGTTTCAGTTTATTCCAGTAGTGCTGAGCAACCCAGACTGCACTTGTTGTGTGGTTGAGCTTGAATCTACTAAAGAAGAATGCATGCATCTTTCAGAATAGCACTTATTTTAAAAATGATCCAGTTGTTTTGAGGAGGAGAGGGGAGGATGGGAAAACTTTATTAGGACCCATATTTAAGTTTGTCTTCACTTTTGCTTTGCTGTCCTAATCCAGTCACTTGTAAAGAGAATTAGTTTTAGGCCAGAAGTTTTCAACCTGTGCTTTTCTTTTCTTTTGGCAGTAGTGCTGGCTCTGAAATCAGAGGTGATGCTTTGTGTATATGTGTACTTGAGGGAAGGACCTGTGGATTTCAGCAGATAACAAACCTCAAGTTCCAGTCCCACCTGCTTCCCAAGCTCTCACAGGGTTAAGAGCACTGTGCCAGATGTTTCTTCCATTTCAAAGGCAGGTAGCTTGGATGAGAGCTGTAGTCTAAAGATCTAGAGAGACTACTGATATATATATATATATATATATATATATATATATATATATATCAGTATATATATATATATATATATATATATATATAGTTCTCAGAAAACCAACATGTATTAGCAAAGCAGTTTTCAGTAGATAGTAATCTTATGCTAAATATACCCTCAAAGTTTTGTCTCACTTGCATGCATAATTTTAACTTTACTTCATCTCTTTTATAATTTGTTATAATTTAATCTTATTTACCTCTTCATGTATTTATAAATGTCTTTATACCAAGCTATTTATCTCTTCTAACTAATAAATAGGAATTTGAAAGTATGGTTGGTCTCTTTAGAATTCTCAGGCCAAGTGTGACATTTTATAAACAGTGAATGCTTAATAAATGTCACAAACTGACTGACTCATTTTGGAAGTGGTAGTCTATGGAAACTTCTCATGGAGATTTGCTTTCTTGCTATTAATTGTTTCTATCTCTTATTACTAACCAATTGGGATGGATTGAAGAATGTACTGTTTTTGTGTGATACTTACTATGTAAATATAATTTAATTACAAATATAATTGAAAAATATCTATTTAAAAAAAATTTAAATTGATTTTTAGAGAGAGAGCAAGAGAGAGGGAGAGAGAGAGAAACATCAATGTGAGAGCAAAACTTCCACCGGCTGCCTATTGCACATCCCCTACCAGGGATCCATTCTGCGACCTGGGCATATGCCTTGACTGGGAAAGAAACTGTCAGCCTTTCAGTGCATGGGACAATGCTCAACCAACTGAGCCACACCAGCCAGAGCTTCTCTGATTTCTTTAAGGGAGCAATCAGAGCAGTGAATCCGTGTGCCAGACCCATTGTGGTTTTGAACTTTGTGATGGAACCTGTGTTTATTTTTTTACAGTGAGGGAGATAAACCTACAAGACATCAAGGAGGATTTGGACTTGGATCCAGAGGAGAACAGCACCCTTTTTATGGGCATCCTCATCAAGGGGCTTGCCAAACTGAAGAAGATCCCGGAGACAGTGAAGGCCATCAAAGAGCGCCTGGAGCAGGAGCTCCAACAGATTGTGAAGAGGTCCACAACCCAGGTGGCGGACAGCAGCTATCAGAGGGGAGAGAACCTCACTGCGGACAACCAACCAAGGTAGGTGGGGTACAGTTCATGTGTTTGATAGCTGTTATACCTTTTCTAGGACGGGAGGTAAGTAATTATATTCTCTTGATGTTTTTTCTTAAACTTGGGCTACTATAGTAAATACATACTCAGTTGGTGAAAGCAGCTTGATTAGGTATAATTCAGCTGACTTCCCCCCTCCCTCCCCAGCTGGCTTTTGACATAGTTGCAAAGTTTCAAAGCATTTTGTTCTGATGCAAATGAAAAAAATATAGCAATTATTGGATATTTACTAAGTATTAAGCAGAATTCAAGGCAATTTGTATATATTATGTCATTAAGTATCACTACAGCTTTATGAACTACTTATTAGCCATAATTTACAGTTAGGGAAATGGGCCTCAAAGATTAAGTAATTAGTCAAGGTCACAGAGCAAGTGACTCATCTTGGAGTTGAATGCAAGGCCATGGTCCTTCTTGTCCCATGTTTTGCCCTCTAATATGTGTGTATTTGTCAGTAGGCAAATCAGACTCAGGAATTATTGTATCTATTGAAAACAACTAATTGGATTTGGACTTCATACTTCTTGTTTCATAAGGGGAAAACTGAAGCTGGGCTCTGATCCAAACTCTGTCTTGACTGTCAGGCACTGGGACAGCTCGTCTGTCAAACCAGAGTCTAGGGCACAGCAGGCTAATGCCATCTGATGGTGGGACCAGAACTTTGAAAAGGAGGCTTTCCTAGAAAATCCAGGATGCACTCTGTCCTCTTCCTCCTCTGCTTTTACCCTGAGCTCTCTACATACACCAGACATGGACAAGGCAGGCATTTGCATGGGGGGGTGGGGGGGGGGGAGAACTACAGTTTCATCTGAGAGCACCGGGCACAGCAAGGCATGTCTTCGGAGTTCAAATAATGTGAGTTTCTGGGAAGGCATCAGAATCTTGTTGACATGCTCTGAAGGAAATTCTGCTGTTTGTTA
This sequence comes from Vespertilio murinus, assembly GCA_963924515.1. Classification (NCBI taxonomy): domain Eukaryota; kingdom Metazoa; phylum Chordata; class Mammalia; order Chiroptera; family Vespertilionidae; genus Vespertilio; species Vespertilio murinus. The sequence continues at coordinate 53,554,674 of OZ004712.1, read as the reverse complement.
GGGCTTATAGTTTTTTCTTTAAAGAAGATAAATTTTAAGGGAAATACTAATAGCTCACTTAGTATAGAATTCCCCAGACTTTAAATTTTTTTTTTTGAAAAACAATGTATGCTGTTTTCATTTTTATATTCTTTATGTATCTAAATAACAATAATTTAAAATTTCAACATTAATTCCTTGTAAACTTCACTCAGAAGTACAGTTGTTGAAGAAACCGTCCTTCACCCCTGCCCTGCCATAGACTATTTCAGAGCACATGTGGTGAGCGTGGGTTTAGGAGTTGAACAGACCTGACTAAGGAGAATAACACCTGCTTCATAGGGTTGCTGGCATTAGAGGAGGAGATATGGTTCGACTTTAGTAGGGAGTGCCAGTAACTGTATTGGTGTATATTAATGTACACATTTATTTATTCTTGTTTCCTTCCTCAGCTTCATGTTCTTTGATCACTCACAGTGTGACCCAAAGTTGCTGGGACTGGTTCTGAATTGAATTTTTCTTTGTTGCCTGGTGCCTGGATTTCCTTGATGACCTTTTGCCTCCTTATTAATGAACACTCCAGAATTCCCGCTCTCTGTGCCCCGTTGCTGCAAGTCCGTAGAATGAATATGCTGAACTTTCATAGGGAAATAACAGGACTGTAGTATATATTGGAAATAAAACGAAAGGGCACGGATCAATAACTTTGCTGCAGATCTCATTACAGTGCCCTTAAAAGCAATGTGTCTTTCAAAGGATTTTGACCTCTTCCTCTTCTGTTCCTTAAGCCCCTTGCAGAATTCACGAGTGGAAATTGCAGCAGTAGATGTGGAAATTCAGCATACTGCCCTGGAGATAATAAATGTTTCTCTAGGAGGAATGAGTCAGCAAGCAGTTTTTTCCCCTTCTCTAAGTTTTGTTTTTGTCAATATTTTAAAGGCTTGTGTAGGCAGGATATATTGGGCAGTAGCAAGTGAACAACCAAGCTATCTAAAACATGATCTCATTTTATAAAATGTACAAATCTGAAACTTTGGTCCCAAATTTTTTGGGATAAATTAGTACAGAGAAAGCGAATATTTGATGTGAACAACTTAAAAAAAGTAAATTCAATTTATTGGGGTAACATTGGTTGATAAAATGATACAGGTTTCAAGTGTTTAGTACTTTTAAAAAATGTATTTTTATTGATTTCAGAGAGGAAAGGAGAGGGAGAGAGAGATAGAAATATCAATGGTGAGAGGGAATCATGGATAGGCTGTCTCCTGCACACCCCACAATGGGGATCAAACCCATAAACTGGGCATGTGCCCTGACCGGGTATTGAACTGTGACCTCCTGGTTCACAGGTTGGTGCTCAACCACTGAGCCGTGCAGCTGGGCTCCCGTGTTCAGTTCTGTAACACATCATCTGTAGTTGGCATTGTGTTTACCACCCAAAGTCAAATCTCCTTCCTTCGCCACATTTGATTCCTTTAACCCTGTGCTACCTCCTCCCCAACCCCAATTCCTTTCCCTCTGATAGTGAACCACTTTTTGAAGATAAAAATCAAATTCTTGGGCTGGTAATCTCAGTGACTGATGATTCTGAGTTTGTGAGCTATCAAATGCTTTATAATGTCTCAAGAATTACCTTGGACTGTCAAATTATAGCAGGAAGGCTGGAGAGTGTTGGGGAGAGGGGGAAAGAGATCAACCAAAGGTCTTGTGTCATGCATATAAGCACAATGGACACAAGACACTGGGGGTAGGGGGGATGAGGGCATGTAGCAGGGGGTAGGGGAGGCTGGGGGAAGGTCTCTAGGGGGAAAAAAGGAGATATATGTACTACTATATGTAATACTTTAAACAATAAAAAAAAAGAATTACCTTGGAAACGTCATTGAAAAATGATGATTTTCATTGCTGCTTCTTAGAGGTTTATAATTTGAGAAAGGAGAGTGTCAGATTATCCCTTGAAGCTTGCATGGTACTTTGTGTTCATCGAATTTTACTGGGAGGTGTTAGTGGCATTTAGAGAGCAGAAAAGTCACAATATGTGTGTGTGTGTGTGTGTGTGTGTGTGTGTGTGTGTATTACCATTACATCCAAGGATTCTAAGCCAAAGGTAAGAATCTGTTTATGGAAAATTGAAGCATAGCCAAAAAAAACCATGATCCTTTCTTCTCCAGCATGCATATTTTCTCCCTCCCAAGTGGGGAAAAAAAAAGACTATTAGAAATCATTAGCATATAAATGCTACTCTGAGGCAAGATACCATTTCTATAACTTTTTCTAAAAGTTTCATTGTTTAATATCATCCTATTAAATATATTCTGGTTGTGATGCATTGCAGGCTTGTTTTCATTTGTTTTTATGTAGAGAATTAATGTTGCGTGCTACTTTGCTAGAAAAGTAGAAGGAACCAAGCTAGATTTCTTTTTTCACTTCCTGCAGAGTCGTATACTTTCACAGCCAGTTTTAAAAAATCACTTCAATGATCTATGTATTATTTTATTTTATTTTTGTTCTCCAAGCTATCTAAACTAAAATTGCCAAAATATCTGCTGTCTCTTTATAGGAGAAATATTTTGTCATTCATAATCTATCTAGTGTCTATAAACCTCTACTTATTATTAAAGGAAAATATTCAACTACTGTTATTGCCAACTTGATAAATATCAGGGAATATGTGCTTTGCCAGTCTCCCAGGCCTACCAGCTGCCTATCATATCCTCAGAAAGACAGGCAGTGCCTTCAGTTTCAGGTCTCCAACTCCTGCTGCCTAATCATTGATTCTTTCCCCAAATCTAGCTCATGAGCATTTTCACATCATTTTTGTTTTAAAGAGGATAGAAGAAGGTCTCTAATAAGAAAACATGAAGAAAACACAGAAGAAATAAAATCTCCTCAAAGGTGCCATATCTTGTCAAGAAAAGGAAAGAGCGAAAAATGTGGGAAAAGAATGATTGGCATGTGTGAGGCTACTACATCATCTATTTGGAAAGGGGCCTGTTTAAATGTCAAGATAGAATTCATTGCAGGGGGAGGCCTGTTCCACTTGGGCAAAACTGTTGTTCTTGAAGAAGGCAAAAAGGGTTGAATGAGTTGGAGCCATGGCTGCCAGAGAGATCTCTCTTCTTTTCAGAAGGAAACCATTTTGCAGTGTTCCTTGATCTCTCTTAGGAATGAAGGAAGATTTTGTCTGATAAAAAAGTAGCAAACATTGCAAGTTCTGTGCTCACTGTCATATTGAAGGAAGGTTCATGGAAAGCATAGGGAGGAAATATACTTTAATGCTAAAAATAGTTGTGTTTAGATAATAAGGTCATATATTTTATTTTCTGCTCTATTTTGCCGCTGTTAAGTTATAGGGAAAATAAATTCCTTATTCAAGAACTAATTTGAACTATTATTCAAGCTATTTTAATCAGAAGAAGTCATTAAAAATGAAAATGTGCCCTGGCTGGGTGGCTCAATTTGGTTAGAGTGTTGTCCTGTGCACCAAAAGGTTGCAGGTTTGATTCCTAGTCAGGGCACATATCCAGGTCGTGGGTTTGATCCTCTTTTGGGTGCTCATGAGAGGCAACCAGTTGATGTTTCTCTTTCACATCAATGTTTCTCTCTCCCTTTCTCTCTCTCTCAAATCAATAAACATATGCTCAGTTGAGGATTAAGAATTAATAATAATAAAATAAAAAGAATAAATTTTTATTATTAAGAAAATGAATAATAATAAAAATAATAATAAAAAAGAAAAGGCCTATTGGGGGTATTAGTATGGAAAATGTAATATCTGTTTGCAGAGCATTACATTACTTTTTATGATTATTTTATGACTGCTCCTAGAATGGAAGCTTCAAGAGAAGAGAGGAGTAGTTTGCCTTGTTCAGCACATGTCTCCAGAATGTGCCCATCTGACCCATAATAAATACTTGTTGCATGAAAGAATGACTTTCACATATATTGTATATCTCTCACTCCATGGATCAAAATTGTATCAAACATAAGGTCTCTGCCCTTCATCTAGGAGAAAAAAGGCATTAATTAGTGATCTCTGAGATAAGTTTATTAGTACAAATTGTTGTATGTATTATAAAGGAGAAACAAAGTGTGTCATGAGAGCATATAACCATAGAGGCTTTAGCTGGTCTGGGTAGTTTTTTTTTATTATTAATAATAATAATAAATTAGTGATTATTGAGTTCCATTTATCTGATAGCACCTACCCGATAATGGCTTAATGGCTTCATGAACTAGCCATTTTTCTAGTACGTCAGTCTTTTTATTGTTTTTTTAGGAACTCTCTCTATATTAAGACAATTAGTTCTTAGGTATTTGTATTGCAGTTTCCCCCAGTTTCTCTTTTGACTTAATGATGTCTGACCATTACATTTTTTTTATGAAGTTATATTTCTCAATGTTTTCTCTTATGTCACCTAGGTTTTGTTCAAATTTTGGACTTCCTCATTCTTAGATTATAAAAACTTTCCAAATTTTCTTCTGGTACATTCTTAATATTTTTGACACATCTGAAATATTAAGGAATGGCTACACTACTTTTAAACAGATATAGCACTTACGGTATTGAATTGCAACGGACTGTGTGGACTCCTTTTATTTCTGCCTCCTGTATGTGTGTCATGTAATTGATTGTCAGTGTTAGCTAAGTGAGTGCTGAATAATTCTAATACTGAATCATTTACTTTATAGTCATTTTTCCCCCAGGGTTGTTATTTGCCTCATTTCCTGTTTTTAATTTTATTTTTTTCCTGGTTTTTCAGTATAAGAAGACTATAGATTTGTGGAAAGACATTTTTGCCCTAAAAATTGAAAAAAATATATTTTAAAAGTTCAGAATCCAGAATGCAGAGTAAGGGTAGGGGAGGCTTACAAAGTGGTTTCATCTATGAGAAAAAAACCACAGGCATCAATGTTAGTCATGTAGAGTATTTATGAAAAGAGAAATAAGTGAGATATTTTTCATGATTTCTTTAGACATATGGCTAGAGTTGGGCATTCGTTTTTTTTTTCTTCCCAAATATATAGCAATTTTTCATCTTCTTGTCTCTATTAGTTACTCTTCTTCTAAATATCTGAAATGTAGGATTTTGTAGACTTGGTCATTTTATTTTACAGCAAAGTCATTTACGAGCAGCTTTGAAGCCAGGTCAAGCACTTGTCTCTGGGATTTCTGGTAGCCATTCCCAGCGCTGCATGTCGCACCTGGACATACTTGGAATCAGGAAGGCCGCGATGTGATTTCGATGAGTAGATAATTTGAATCAAAGAAGCAAGTAAATTTGACTTCAGTGATTATGATTCCATTTGATTAAATCTCTAGTTTTGATTACACGTATCAGTGAGAGCATGCTTCAAATGCATCCAACTATTAAATACTGAAGGTATGAATAGGATGAACCAGAGCCATATAGAAGAAATTTCACTGTTCCTCAGCTAGACTATATTACTGAAATATTTTTAGAACAAATGGGAGGAATTAATTCTTTACACATGGGATTTATTGCACCAGTTGTTAACTAAAATATACAATTCATTATCATGGAAGGTAGTTCTGATCCCAAATCTATGTACTCTCTAATAGGTCTACATAAATTAATGGATGATGACCTCATAATATGTCAGGGGAGTTAGTAAAGGCAGTGCTGTCTATAGCTCTTGTAAATGTGAAGTTGGACAGCTGTCCCTCTGACTGTATATTGCTCTTTGGTTATAGTCTCTAGAGGAAGGGGCTTGGCTAAATGGGCCAGAGGTCTTAATATTACATTTATTTAATTTATTTAAGATAGAACCTTTCCTTTAATTATTGTTTTTAGGGAAGGGATTCCACACTTATACTCAGTTTATAGAAACATTTTTATCAGTACAGAGGTCTTTTCTTAAATACTTATCATGCCATTGATGCATGGGGAGGGGTCCCAGCAGCTCAGGCTCCTCCCCATTGGTTCTCACCAGTGAGCTTCCCTGTGTGGAGCAAGCAGATGCTTCAGTGGAACCCAGGTAAGTTCTCTTAGGCCATTTCTGATCGTTTCTCAGCTCTTAGAGTGCTTTATATGCTCCATCTGTACACTAATTCTCTTGGCAAGAAGCTTGCCCTTAACTTGTTTGTTCAGAACAGTGCCCACCACATGCTGGGTGACACTGTAGACTCTTCCAGTTTTGTCTTGGTAACATTGTAGGGCATTCCTTTTCAGACAGTGCCCTTTCATTCCCTTGATGCCCACAATATCACCTTTCTTGTAGATTTGCATGTATGTGGCCAAAGGAACAACTCCATGTTTTCTAAAATGCCTACAGAACATGCAGTGGGCACCTCTTCTCTTTCCCTTGGTGTGAGGCATTTTAGCGAGTCACTGGAAGATTGTGGTCTCACCTGAGGTTATGTCTATTGATTTTTTTTTTTGAAGAAGGGTGGGGAAGGGAGAGTGAGAAAGAGAAACATTGATGTGTGAGAGAGACATCAATGTGGGGATCAAACCCACAACCTAGGTATGTGCCCTGATTTGGAATTGACCCCAAAACCTTTGGGTACATGGGACAATGCTCCAACCAACTGAGAGACCTGGCCAGCCCTCAGTATTACATTTCTCCAATCTTTGTTTTATATCTGTCAGAGTAAAAGAGAAGAAACCTGCTTTTGATTTCTCTTGTTTTACATACTACAGCAGGTTCAAATTAGAGATCGAACCAGGTAAGGGAACAATAGATAAAATCTATTGCATGGGTTACTATTGATAACATTATTTACGTGCCAGCCTTCATGCTGCTTTGAAGCCCACTTCTGTATTTGGCAGATGGTGGGAGCTGCCTTAGGTCTTGTCATTCATTTTGTGTACTTGTTGGGGTCATACAAAAGGTAGTTTGAGCTCAACCGACACTGTATCGTTTTCATTGTGGAAACACACAAACACTTGTGTCAAATGAAATTTGCAGCCTGATTTAAGAATGGGCACATATTAAATGCCCAAGAAATTTAATGAGCAAATAAATGAGTAAAAGATGCAAATAAGATAATTTTTAATAAGAGGACTCTATTGATTTTTAAAAAACCCTCAGAACTGCTTACTGGGTCTGGGGGGAGAGGGTGTCTAAGAATCAACCCCACCAAAGTCACTTGAGAATTAGAAATGCAACCCTGTGGGGAGAGATGGTTGAATTGAAATGTCTGGGTGCCGGGCCCACAGGAATATATGCTTGAGGTTATTTTTAGGTATGCTCAAGTTTGCAAACACTCCTTATAACATCACAGACATCACAGAGTTTGCAGTTTTGTAGCATTTATGCTTTGCAAAGCAGTCTGCCATCTGGTGTCTCAGCTGAGTGAGCCTCACTCCCGGCCTCATCACAGGTAGGGGCATTATTATTAATCCCAGATGTACCCAGGGAAATGTGAAAGCTGAAATGATTTGACAGCTCACAAAGCTTGGTGGCAGTGGAATTAAGAGTAGAAGTTGTTTCTTTCCACCATGTAAGTTTGCTTCCTGGCTCATGTAAAAATGACATTCCTGACTCATTTCCTGGGCTCAATTTAGTTTTTCCTCTGGACAAGAGTACCATCTGCACTGATACATTCATTCTCCCATCCACACCCCCCAATGCGATCAATGGCAGGAGTACCTGGATGTGTTAAGAAGTCTGATCAGTAGCCACAGAATAAATGGATCTTAATTATTAATTAGTTCACCTGAGAATCAAACTGATGACTTAGATTCCTACATGATTGATTGATTCCCTGAGGAACCTTGTACATTCTTGTACTAAAAGTAATATACATCTAAGTAATAAGAATATCCCCCTAAATTCTTAACTTTTGTTATCTCTAAGAAGTGGATTTATGGATAATTTTTCTAATGTTGCATATGAGGAAATTCTGTTTTTGAAATGGAGGAAAGCCTCTCCCCCACAACCCTTTATTGACATATAACATTGTGAAAGTTTAAGGTATAGAGTTATTAACTTGATACCCTTACATATTGCAAAATGATTACCACCATAGAATTAGCTAACACCTGCATTACATCACATGATTACCATTTCTTTTTTGTGGCGAGAATACTTAAGATCTCTCTTAGCTACTTTAAGTATATAATACAGTATTAGTAACAATAACCAACCACTATGCTATTCATTAGATTTCCAGAACTAATTCATCATAGAGTTGGAAGTTGATACTCTCTGTTTACCACCTCCCCATTTCCTCCACTCCCATAGTCCCTGGCAACCGCCACTCTTCTTTTTTTTTTTTTTCAGATTTCACATCTAAGGGATATTATAGAGTGTTTGTCTTTCTCTGACCTATTTCAGTTAAGCATAATGCCCTAATGGTCATAAACAGTAGCACATTGCTCTTTTTCATGGCTGAATTATATTACATTATATATGGTTCTAGAGACCCAGTGCATGAATTTTGTGCACGGGTAAGTCCCTAGTTGCTGCTGGCTGCCCCCTGGGGCCTGCCTTCATTCTGTGCTGCCTCTGGTGGTCAGCGCACATTATAGTGAGTGATTGAACTCCTGTTTGGTCAAACTCCCAAGGGGATACTTTGCATATTAGGCTTTTATATATAGATATGCCACATGTTCTTTACCCATTCCTCTGTTGATGGACACGTAGGTTGTTTTCTTATTTTGGCTATTGTAAGCAGTGAACATGGGAGGGCAAATAACTCTTTTGAGATCCTGTTGTTATTGCCTTTCAATGTACACCTGATGTGGAATTACTGGATCATTTAGTAGTTCTGTTTTTACTTTTTTGAGGAAGCTCCATACTATTTTTCATATTGGTTGTACCAGTTTACATTTCTACCTAACAGTGCACAAGGTATCCTTGTTTCTTGGCTTTGATGATAGCCATTCTAATATGTGAGGTCATATCTCATTGTGATTTTAATTTGTATCTTTCTGATGATTAGTATGTTGGCCATCTTCTCATTTACCTTTGGCCGTTTGTATGCCTTCTTTGGAAAAATGTCTATTTCAGTTCCTCTGTTTACTTAAAAATTGGATTGTGATGTTTTTTGTTTGTTTTTGATTTGTGCTAGTTTTTTTATATATTGGATTATTAACCCCTTATTGTATATATGATTTGCAAATATGTTCTCACATTCCATAGGTTGCTTTTCATTTTGTTGATGGGTTTCTTTTGCTCTACAAAGCTTTTTAATTTGATATAGTCCCATTCATTTGTTTTTTCTTTTGTTACTTTTTCTTTTATTGTCAAATCCAAAATATTGCTGCCAAAACTGATATCAAGTAGATTACCCCTACGTTTTCTTCTAAGATTTTTATGGTTCCAGCTCTTGCATTCAAGTCTTGAATTCATTTTGAGTTGATTTTGTGTATGGTGTAAGAATAATGGTTGAGATTCAGTCTTTTGCATGTGGTTGTCCCATTTTCCCAATACCTTTTATTGCAGGGATTATCACAAGGCTGATGAAAGAATGATACTAAAACTTTAGTTAAAAGGAAAGGGCCCTGGTTTTATTGTGTAATTATAGTCATTAATTTGCTACATGTTAGAATGGGAAATTCAGTTGCAGTTATCCTTCTGGAATTCAGGAGAGGCTGATTTGGTCAGCAGGGAGGGGACAGAGGAAGGAAATGACTGGAGCCAGGACCCAATTTAGTCTTCCTTTTATTTTTACTGTTTTTCAGTCTATGCTGCTAATAGTTTTTTCCTCTTCTTTTCATAGTGCAGATGGAGAGTTAGTCAGCACTTCTCAAATAGTAACTTCTTTTCACATGAAGATTGTTATTAATAAGTGGTGGAACTTATTTCTACCCCATAATAGTAGGCATTAGATAACCTTAATGATGTCTTGTTTGAAATGAAAAATACTAGCTTAGCCATGCTTATTAGGAAAATGTGTATGTAAGATATAGGTATGTAACACTAAGAGCATTTTGGTATGAAATATTTGATCATCAGTTTCTTCTATTTTCCTACTTTCATTTTTTTTAGAAATATATTTTTATTGATTTCAGAAAGGAAGAGAGAGGGAGAGAGAGATAGAAACATCAATGATGACAGAGAATCATTGATTGACTGCCTCATGTATGCTCCTGACTGGGGATAGAGCCCAGAACCCGGGCATGTGCCCTGACCCGGAATTGAACCATGACCTCCTGGTTCATAGTTTGATGCTCAATCATTGAGCCATATTGGTTGGGCAGATGATCAGTTTCTTTTGATTTCTTATATAAAAGCTATGATCTTATTTCATTAGTTTCCCATCTTTCAGAGCATAATAGTAGCAGGGAAATAGATATTGTGGTTATTGCCTTGGTCTGTCAGTGTGGAAATGCAGACCCTCATATTAGGGTCTAAGCAGAGAAGCAGCAGAACAGAACTGATTTTCTCCCGTGTCTGTGTCTTTGTTTCGTGACCAAGTAAGGCAGTCTCTTGGCTGCAGACATGGGTTTTCCAGCCAAATAACTAATTCAAGGTCTCCTGGATGTTAAATTTAGATCCAGATAGTTATATCTCACCTTAAAAATTAAACATTTTTCACAGCTTGATGATAGAGCTTTATATCATAAGCATTTCTTTTCTTGTGCAGTTGTGACTGTTTCTTAAAAATTTATTCTCTTACTCCTTTGGTGTCACTTGAAGGTGAGACACAAAGGATTAGCTCTGGGTAGGAAGTTAGTAAAAGATCTGGGAGTATCAGGGACATTTTACTTATATTTACAAGAAGGCTGTTTTAACATTTTCCAGGTAATTGGATTTAAACAAATACTTTCATCTTGACACTTCTAATTTTTTCACATAAAATAGATTTATTGCAGCATTATTAAAGTTAGCTTTGAATGCATGTATCTTTCTGCTTGTAAGTATACTTGAGTCTCATATTTAGGCTGATAAGTTTATCTTTTTGAGAGATAGTTTAGTAGTTTTCTAAAATCAAGATATTCTAAACAGTGAACTCATTTCCTCATCAATTATACCTCTCCATCTACTGCATCTCATTTTTTTTCATTTTTTTATTTTCGGAGGGGAGAGAGGGATGGAGGGGAGGGGAGAGAGATTGAGAGAGAGAGAGAGGGGGGAGGGAGAGAAATATTGATTGGTTGCCTCCTGTACATACCCCTACTGAGGATCTAATATGCAACCTGGGCATGTGCCCTGACTGGGAATCGAATTTGCCGCCCTTTAGTGCATGGAATGACACTCCTGCCAACTGAGTCACACTGACCAGTGCATCATTATTTTCATCTGTTCATTCAACAGATACTCATTTATCACCTATCAGGTTCTGGATATCATGACAAATATTAGAATACATTGATAAGTCAGACATAGTCCTTACCCTCAACAAGTTTATAGCCCAGAGTGGGAGAGGCAGAGATCAGAGGAAAGGAGACTAGTTTTAAGATTATTTTAATAATCCAGGGGTGGGGTGATATGATCTGAATTAGCAAAATAGCAGTGGCAATGGAGTGAAGTATGATATTTGGGGGATAATTAAGAGGTAGAAATAATAATTTGGTGGTTGATTGGATTGGAGAGGGAGGGGTTGGGGTGGGATAATTTGTTGGGACAACTGGTGCCATTCACTGACTTAGGGAACATGGAGAAGTAGGCTTGAGGAAGAATGCGACGAGTTCCATTGAAGACATGCTGTTTGAAGCCTACAATGCAGGGGAGCGCCCTGGCTCGCAGATGTCTGGGAGTTGTTAGCAGGTGGATAACCTAAAAGTAAAGCCATGTTTTCTCAATCTGGCCTTGTGTGGGCAGTCCAATATTTATAGATATTAACAGCATATTTCCGTGTATTCCCGGTAGCTTTAAATTGGCCAGACTGGTGCAGATTCTTGTTCAGTTTGCGTGAGTCCTAATCTCTCATTCTTTGATGCATCGGGGAGTCTTCTTACTTCCTGTCTTTCTTTTTTAAGGAGCATATGCTGCCTGCGAAGTGTGTGCTTGACTTCAGTTTCTTTTTCTTGTCGGCCGTTCATTTGCCCTCTGCTGAGTTGAGCTTCCAGGGCTGCTCTGAAACCCGCTTGCTGGGTCACCAGAACGGTGGGTTGTCGCCATCTCTCTCCCTTACCGGACCCTGCTGGTACTCTCTTCTCCTCTGTCCTCCAAGCTCTCTTTTCTGGCCTCCTCCTCCCCAGCCACTTCCTAACCGCCTTTCCAGTGCTGCTCTTCCAGGAATGCTGGCCCTAAACCTTATTTTTCTTTGGTCTTACTCTGCACCTTATCCCTGTGTGATCTCATTCTTTCAAGTATTTCTTGCTTTTTAAATTTCCATTATCAGTCTCTCTCCTGAGCTCTGCACTTGCCTATCCAAATACCTAACTACATAACATCTTATATGTAACATATTCAGATTTAAGCCCAACAGTACTCCTTTCAAATCTCTATCCTAAATATTCTCTCTCTCTCTGTCTCTCTCTCTATGTCTCTGTCTCTCTGTCTCTCTGTCTCTGTCTCTCTGTAATGTCTTCCCAAGTTGCTTAAGCCAGAAACCCAGGCAGGGGGATGCTGACTGCCTCACCTTGACTAGTTCTATTCATTTCCTTCCTTGATCCTTCCAGCAGTTCAGTGAGGCTCCTAGAACAGGTATTAATTAATACTTTGTTTTATAGACGGAGCCCTTGGAGAAGTTGAGAGGTTTTGTTTCATAATTAAAGGGTTAGGAATGATCAATGCTGGGAAAGAATGTGAATCTTTTGTTTCTTACAGATTACTTACATTAGAAGGAAAAACAAACAAAAACCAAGTTAACTGCGCAGTATCCCGAGGTAGTGGGAATCTGAAGGGGTCAGCTTTCACTGTGCTTCACTTTTTGAGGCATCAGATGGATTCTTTTCTCCACTGTTCTATGTATTTTCCTTTCATGTGGGTGGTGGGAGGGTGTAGGGTCCTCACTGCCCTCACTGACGGTTTTTAAAAAAAGAGATATATTGAGATATAATTCACCTGCCTTACAATTCACTGAAACTATGCAATTCAGCGGTTTTCAGTTTTTTCACAGGATTGTGCAGCTATCACCATTGATTGTGCAACTATCACAACTATCACTACAGACAGTGGTGATAGTTGTGTAATCCTGTGAATAACCTGAAAACCACGAGTTGGTTTTTGTCTAGAACATTTTTGTCTCTCCACCCAAAACAAATCCCATATAGTTTGGCAGTCAGTTCTCACCCACCCAAGTAACCACTTGTATATTTTCTGTCTCTCTAAATTTATCCATTCTATTTTACATAAATGTAATTACACAATATATAGTTTTCTGTGAGGTTTTCCACAGTATATTTTAAGGTTCATCCATGCTGTAGCATGTGTCAATACTTCATTTTCTTTTATAGTCAAACTAGAGGCCCGATGCACAAAATCTGTGCAAGAGTAGGTCTTCACAGTTCTGGCCCTGGTAGCCTTGACCCTCGTGGCCCCAGCTGCCTTGCAGGCCTGTGGCCCTGTCCACCTATTGTTCCAAAAGGTTGTTCCAGAAGGTCATTCTGCCTTCTGGCCTAATTTGCATATTAGCTCTCTATTATATAGGATGGCTAATGATGTTGAGCATCTTTTTGTTTGCTCATTGATCATATATATATTTTTGGAAGGTAGATACAAATGCATTGTCCATTTTTAAGTTTGATTATTTGTCTTTTTATTACAAGTTGTAAGAATTCCTTAGATATTCTAAATACACATCCTTTATTGGAAATTAGAGGCCCAGTGCATGAAATTCATGCACTTAGGGATGGGGCTGGGGTCCTTCAGCCCAGCCTGCACCCCCTCACATTCCGGGAGCCCCATGATTGATTACCCCACAGAGGGAGGCCCTGCCCACTGCCGCCACCCAGGTAGCCTGGGCCTCCCTTTTTGGGGTGATTGCAGAGCCCCCTGACTCGTGGCCTGGGCCTCCCTCTGCACGACGATTGTGGGGTGATGGCGGGGTCCTTTAAGCAATCCCGTTGCACCTGCCCTAGTGGCAGCAGTCAGTGCTGGGTTGCTGTGGTGCTTGCGACCCAAGAGTGACCCAGAGGTCAGCATTTCAGCCACTTGCCAGTCCCTGCGCACCCAAGCCTGCTGGGCATGCAGCCTGGCATTCAGTCTTCCGTTAGGTCGTTTTGGACGTTAATGGACCCTGGCTCTTTATATATTAGGATGTTATTTGAAAATATTTTCTCCTATTCTGTGGGTTGTCTTTTACTTTTTTGAGGGCATTGTTTGTAGCACAGTTTTTAATTTTGATGTCGGAGCCACAGGTTTTATTGCTTTTGCCATGATTGTGTGATAATAAGGCAGAGGAGAGTTTCCTTCTCTTAAAGTGGCTATGTTTCAGAGGAGGCAGATGTATTGGTGGCAGCTCATCCCTCTCACCTGTCTCTTCTTCCTTATTCTTCCCCATGCAGTGTTCCCATGCTGTGATGGTCTGTCTTGGCCTTGGTCCCTCAGGAGTGACCAAGCATTCTATCAAGGGATTGCTGCTTCTGTGATGTTCATAGACATTATGAATCTCACTTTTCACCTCACTCCCCTGCTAGGTCTCTTCCACACAGAGCACTGCCCCTGGTGGCTGAGTTGGCTTTGTCCTTGAGTGGCAGCCCCGGTGTGCGGCCATGAGCGTGTGGCCCTGGACAGAGCCAGGCAGCAGCGCCTTCCTTTCAGAGACGCCCTTCTCTCCAGTGCTTTCTGCTTTATTGCTGCTCTGCAGGCCTATGCACAGACCTTCATGCCATTGGGAAGTGCATGCTGCGCCCCAGGCATCTGAATGTCACGGATCAGTATGATTTCAAAAAATCTTGGAGGTTAACATAAGGCTATTAAATTTTAATTTTGTCTGTTAGGGACATTTGAGAGAAAGGACTAGATTCTCATGTCAGGAAAGTATAAAACATATCAAATTAAATATATTTCCACTTTGTGGAAAGTGCATATATAGTCCTCTTTTTCTTATTTTGTTACACATACTGAAAAATACGTTATGGTCTGTGGATTGATATTTGGGAACCACAGGCTCACATCGTCAGCATAAATCTTTATTTGAAAAGTGGCCCATTCCTTAATCAAGTACTTATTCTGTGTGATGTCAGATACCAGTTTTATACAGATTATGTCTTACGCTTAATGAACTATTTTGGCTGTGTTAGACACATCTTCTGTACTTTATCCCTTTCTCTGTTGATAGCACAGATGAGAAAGAATAATTGTTTTAGATATATGTGTGTGTAAATGTGAAGTGATCTTTAAAACATTTTAAAAATCACCATTCAAAAGATAGGATGGCTTTTATTTACAAATATAATGTGTAAGTTCTGTATTATGTATATTCTAGATTGGGAGTAGTACATAAATTTTTATTGATTCTGTCTCATCTAAATTAAAATGTCAAATGCATGTTAGGGTTTTTATCATAACACTGTTATTGGCCATCACTTTGGCACATTAATTATAATAATTGGGCAGTAAAGAAGCCAGAGGAAGAGATAAGATGCTGTATGTTTTGATGAGATTGTAGCTATAACCTCTTATTTATGGTAATGGGATCTTATTAATTGACACTGCTGACAAGCTCTTTTGCCTTCCTTTTCTCCTTTCCAGGTAGGCTTATAAATTTGTTGAGGAACTGTGAATGAAAAGCCACACAATATTCAATAAAAGCCACATTCCAAATTTTCTGTACCTTTTCATGGTATACACATTGAATTCATTCAGTATAATTTGCTGATCCCTGCTAAGTGTACAACAATGTGTAAAGCAGTGCCCACACTGGAAGGCTAGCAGTGGAGAAGGGAGGTAGAGAGTCTCTGTATAAATAACTGGGACCCGCATTGTTTGAGTAACATGTGGGAGCCATACTTGGTTAAGTTCCTTAGAAGTGGGATGCAATGCTGTACAATTTGAGAGGAGGGAAGATTCCCAGCCCATGTGGTCAGAGAAGCTGTGAGGCTTAGTGGTAGAGGGACCCCTTTGCTTACATGCCACAAAGCTCCGCCCTGTCCCTGAACAGACGTCTGCATTCTAGAACTAGAGTGAGAGGTAGGTGGCAGATGCACTGCCATGGAGATCAATGTTTGTTCTAGTCCCAGCTGCCTTGCAACCCCATTTTGTGTCCTTGAGTATATAAAATTGATTTAATAATATGTGTCCAGCACTTCTCACCATGAAAAATGAGATAATGCGGATGACTAAGCTGCTCCCTGTGGTGAAAGTCAGATTGCTTGGCAGGTGTGTATTTTTTTTCAGGCAACTTACACCGTGCATTTGAATGGTAGTAAGCACAGCTTTCCACGTCTAAAAGGATTAGTATCCTCACCAAAGTGCCCAATTCATTGCTGGGGAATAGCATATTCTGTGTGACATCTGAACTGTCTGAAAAAGTGCCTGAATTCCTTGGAGAAACTGCTTATAAGAATACAGAGCACTACTGTTGTAATCACTAAAACGTGTTCAAAATGAAACAAATGTTTATGAAGCTGCTACTGCTGGTTTAGTGACTTGACAGTTGGTTTTTAAATTTTTATATTATTTCTTTTTTTTTTAAGTAGAGAAAACAGGCTTATATAAGTTTTTAAATTTCTTAGATCTTACAGCTGTTTGAAATCAAACCTGCTGAAATGTGCTGTTTACATGGTCACTAGTTTGTTGGTTTTCTGCAGGCCAGTGTAACCATCTTCGGGTATATGTTTTAATGTTATTTACTTGTTTGATTTCCTGGCTAGGTTGCTTCTGGAGCTGCTAGAGTTGCTGTTTGACAAGTTCAATGCTATCGCCACTGCGCACTCTGTGGTCCTGGGATACCTGCAGGACACCGTCGTGGCCCCTCTGCCTCAGCAGGAAGACGTCAAACTGTACGACATGGCGGACGTGTGGGTGAAGATCCAGGATGTCCTCCAGGTAAGTCCTTTTACAAAGGATTCCGTGTCGTCAGAGTAACAGGTTACGACAACACCACAAGAATCAGCAGCCTGAAACATTCTCTTAGTTATAGGCAGTGAGACAGGAATGTTTCTGTCTGAAGATGATGCTGTTGATCTCATGAACTGCTAACATCTTCAGAGATCTTTCAACAAACTTCTTTTACCAGACTTTAAAACGAGAGGATGCCAGTACCTAGCAACCAAGCTTGTGCAGTATTTGGCTTTTTGTTTTAAGGTACTTGACATCACTCGAATTAGTCATATGTCAAAGTAATCAGTATAAAAATGTTCTTAAACACTATAATACAAACTTATATGTAGCTTAAATTTATAACCATTTTCCTACAGTTAACTCTTGTATATATTGGGATAAATGACAGGTCAAGAGCTTATTTTGAGATGAGAATAAATCTGTAAGTAGAAATGTATCATTTTGATTGATTTGGTTAGGATTAGAGAAATGATATTACTGTTTGGTATGATGCTGAAGAGATGGTATTTAGACATTTTATTATATTTTCTCTCCATGCTTCAGGAAAACATATTTGATTTGGCTAGCTGAAAATTTGAAATACAATTAAGAGTCAGCTGAAACAAATTTGACATTGTTAAATAGAAATGTCTTGGTTGAACAGTACCTACTAATATGGAAAAAATTAAGAATATGTAGGGAATTGAAAAATATAACTGTGTAGGAATGAAATTACTTGCATGGCAAATAGGAGTCTTACAGGAATAAATAAATCATGATGGGAAATTGTAGTTATTTTTGACACTATATACATGTTCCTGGTGGGTTGAATGATTAATTCTTGGTTATTCATTCATTAGACATTTTTTTGGCTTAAGTCTGCGTGCTTTATTGATGGTGTTGTAGAAAGAATATGGATTGCAACTATATCCCCTGAGTTCCTTTTGCCACTCTGTCAATTACCATATGCCCATAGAAGGTACTTGGTGAATATTTGTGTATTGAATAAAATATCTGTGTTGTTCAGAAGCTGTTTATTTAATATTTCATAAATTGGTTTGCCTGTCTGAGGTATAATGCTTAAAGTAAGTTGTGTTAAGGTACGCCCTAGAGCAAAACTAAAATTGTAAAATAGATGTATAGGTAAAAGTTAGTAAAAGGAAAAAAATTGAATATTGAATAAATACTTGAGTAATCCAAAAGAAAGCAGGAGAGGAAGAATAAAAAATAAAGGACAGCCCTAGCTGGCTTATCTCAGTGGATTGAGCATCTGCCTGTGGACTGAAGGATCCGGGCTCTATTCCGGTCAAGGGCATGTACCTCGGTTGCAGGCTCCTCCCTGGCCCAGGCCTTGGTTGGGGCTCATAGAGGAGGCAACCAATTGACATTTTTCTCTCACATTGATGTTTCTCTCTGTCTTTCCCTCTCTCTTCAACTCTCTTTAAAAATCAATGGAAAAATATCTTCATATGAGGATTAAAAAAAAAATCAAACAACAAAGCAAAGATAGGATGAATAGAAAACAAATAGCAAGATGTTAGACTTATCCCAATCATATAAATAATTATATTAAGCTTAAATAAACTGACCACTTCAATTAAAAAATGGAGTTTGTCATATGGTTTAAAAACTAAGAACAACAATAACAACAAAAAATAAGACTCAACCATGATATTTATGAAGTGTATTTTATGTCACTTTATTACTTTTTAATTTTTAAATAATTTCAAACTTTTAGAAAGGTTTTGACAATAAGAATAATTTAATAGGCATCCATATACCTTTTTATTCTGATTTAAGTATTGTTAACATTTTGTTACATTTTCAATTGTTTTGTATATGTACATATATAGATAGATACATATACATACAATTTTTTTTCTTTGAGTAGTTTGACTATAAGTTGTCAGAATGTCTATATTCTAGTTTTGTTAGTTGACCCAATAATGATCTGCTTGGCATTTTTTAATTTGAATTTATTGGGGGTGATATTGGTTAATAAAATTATGAAAGTTTCTGATGTACAATTCTATAATACATCATCTGTATTCACATTCCAAGTCCAGTCTCCTTCTTTCATCATTCCCCCCTCTTTACTCTTTACTCTTTTCTGTATCACCTCCCTCCCCTCTTGTCCTCACTATACTGATGTCTATACCTGTGTGTTAGTGTTCCCCCCCTAATCCCTTTGCCTTTCCACCCAGCCCTCCAATCTCCCTCTCCTCTGACAGCTGTCAGTCTATTCTCTCTACCTATGGGTTTATTTCTTAGTTTAGTTTGTTCATTAGATTCCACATATAATTGTAATAATATGGTTCTTGTCTTTCTCTGACTGGCTTATTTCAGTTTTTTTCTTTTTTCAGTAGACAATGCAGTCTAAGGCTAGATATTGCATTTACTTTTCATGTCTCTTTAGTTTAATTCAAGCTTGAACATTTCCATAGCCTTTCTTTACTTCTTTAACAGTGGCATTTTGAAGAATATATCCCCATCTTATAATACAAGTTTCTCATTTTGGGCTCTAGAGATACACTTTTAAAATAAATTCTAGATAGATTAAAAGCATACAAACAGAAAGAGACATGCTATGAAATACTACTAATGATTTTTATAATGGAAACCATTGGAATACATATGTTAAAAGGAATTATTTGTATCATAGTACTTATGGCATTTAAAACCTGACTACAATAGTATGTTATGGACTATGTAATTCTACTATCATAAGGTAAAAAAAATGCTTTATGAGTAATTTTTTTTATCTGATGTTTGACTCACTAAGATTAATGTTCTAAATTCAAAACAATGCTTAAAACTTTTAAGATTTTATTTATAATATTTCCACAAAGAAGTAATTATGGTTATGAACAAAGTAAGATATGCCTTACTTAGCTTTACTTACTTTGGATTTGTCAAATGTATATAATTCCTACATTTTGCAAAACAGAACCCATTATATCATATTAACAACATTTATAACAAACTGAGGAACTTTAAGTTCTATCAGACATCAACTTGAAATGTAAAAATGATTAAAAATATGTGTCTGCCTTATTAAATGAGTTATACTTTTCACACATAATTTTTATAGAGTGATTTGGAGATCCTATATTCATATTATGGAATGTCTTATTTAAACAGCTTTATTGTGATGTAATTTACATGCCATAAGATTTATACATTTAAAGTATAGATTTCAGTGATTCTTATATATTTATGGAGTTGTGTAAGCATTACCATGGTAGGATTTTAGATTTTTTTCATTGCCCTAAAAAGAAACCTTGTATCCATTAGCTGAAGTTCTTCTATTCCCCACTTTCTCCCACCCCCAAGATCTTATGACATTAAAGAGGTTTTCAGTTGTGAGTTCTGTCTCTCAGTAACTTATAGTGCCCAGATCATACACTTGGCAGTACTCTTGCCATTTCAGTTAATGTACATGTATAACATTGGCATAAGCTGTATGACAGGTAAAGAACATAAAAGTAAGCTTAGCTAATAACACAAGGTGAGAGGTCTAGCACAGAAATGCCATTTCATTTCATGTATCGTGTTTAATTGGTTTAGGTCAAGGTATGGCCAGTGCTCCTTCTCTCCTTCCATTTTCCTCCCCCTCTTTCCTATCTACTTTTCTGCTCCCATTTTTTTTTTTCTATACATGTTTTAGAATAGCAGTTGCCAACTTTTGGTCTGTGAAGTCTGAAAGGTTGGCGACTGCTGTTTTAGAAGAATGACCTTAGTCATGACTTGAGTTACTCTATGGTTGACTGGTTCTTAACTCTTTTTTCTACTCATCTTTGTTATTAATGCACAGATTCAAGAATAAAACCTTTTCCCTTCTTTATTGATTAAGATATTACATATGTGTCCTTATTCCCCCATTGCTCCTCCACCTTCCCAGTCATGCCTTCACCCCATTGGTGTCTGTGTCCATTCGTTAGGCATATATACATGCATATAAGTCCTTTGGTTGATATACATGCATTAAGTCCCTCTTGCTCCCACCCTCTCCTGCCTTCTTTCTGAGGTTTGACAGCCTGATAGATGCTTCTCTGCCTCTGGATCTGTTTTTGTTCATTAGTTTATGTTGTTCATTATATTCCACAAATGAGTAAGACCATGTGATATTTATCTTTCTCTGACTGGCTTATTTCACTTAGCATAATGCTCTCCAGTTCCATCCATGCTGTTGCAAATGGTAAGAATTCCTTCTTTTTTTATCACAGCATAATATTTCATTGTATAGGTGTATCACAGTTTTTTAATCCACTCATCTGCTGATGGACAATTAGGCTGTTTCCAAATCTTAGCTATTGTAAATTGTGCTGCTATGAACATAGGGGTGCATATATCCTTTCTGATTTGTGTTTCTAGTTTCTAGGGTTATATTCCTAAAAGTGGGGATCACTGGGTCAAATGGAAGTTCCATTTTTAGTTTTTTGAGGAAACTCCATGCTGTTCTCCACAGTGGCTGCACCATTCTGCATTCCCATCAGCAGTGCATGAGGGTTCCTTTTTCTCCGATCCTCGCCAGCACTTGTCATTTGTTGATTTGTTGTTGATAGCCATTCTGACAGTTGTGAGATGATACCACATTGTCGTTTTGATTTGCATCTCTCGGATTATTAGTGACTTTGAGCATGTTTTCATATGCCTCTTGTCCTTTCTTATGTCCTCCTTCGAAAAGTATGTATTTATGTAGGTCCATTGTCCATTTTTTGATTGGGTTATTTATCTTCCTTTTGTTAAGTTGTATGAGTTCTCTGTAAATGTTGGAGATTAAACCCTTATTGGTAATAACATTGGGAAATATGTTCTCCCATGCAGTGGGCTTTCTTATTGTTTTGTTGATGGTTTCTTTGGCTGTGAACAAGCTTTTTATTTCAATATAGTCCCATTTATTTTTTTCCTTAGTTTCCATTGCCCTAGGAGCTATATCGGTGAAGATATTGCTTTGGCATATGTTTGAGATTTTGCTGCCTGTGGATTCAAGAATAAAGCCTTTTTGAAAAGAGATTCATCTAAATATTTTAAGTTTATTATGCACTAAAAATTATTTTACAACATTTAAATTGTTTTTAGGTTTCTATATTTTCAAGTTCCCCCCACATTCTTTCAGGTTTTGGATTACTGAGTAATATTAGGCTATACACCCATCAATATACTGGATATGCAATGACACAGACACGTTAAGTGAACTAATGTTGCTGAATGAAAAACGAGTATTGGCAAAATGTGTTACATATCTGAGACATGTCGAATGGACTAAGAAAGGTTTTGAAGGTATATGATGAGCCGATCCTTGGAGGGTTCACACAGGGGAAAGGATGGCACTCCAGAGAGGAAGAATGACTAATATGATGACATTGTTAAGTGGCACAAAGGAGTGAATGTTCAGGGCTATTCAGGAGTAATTAAGAAGAATGGTTTATTGGTGACTGAGAGTTTATTTTGTGGACTAGAAGATACATTTGGATAGGTAGATCTGGGTGTGAAGGCCTCGTGCCATCTAAGAGCCTTGTTTATGATTATCTTTAGACTAATGGTTTCTGAAGCTGGGTCTGTATAGATTTATCTAGTGGATTCTGTTGTTTTCTTCTTGTTGTTGTTCTGTTAGCTCCTAAGGTGATTGCAACATGCAAGTGTCCCCAAAAATGTGTACACACTTTAACAGCTGATTATGGAGAGCTGTGTCCTACACTTATGCCTGCATTCAGGCACGTAGGACCCCTGCATTCAGGGCAGCTCCCCACAGCTGATAGCTCAATTTTGAAAATGATTTGTATTTTGATAAATACTGCCTTTATGAATATTCATTGTGTGTGTACACATTTTGGGGAGACACCCTATATTTGTTTGGGATCCTATAATTGGGAACCATTGTTTTGAGTCAGTGGTTCTCAAAGTATGTTTCCTAAACCAGTAGGACCAGTGTTACCTGGAACTTATTAAAAATGCAAAATCTTATCTCTACCTCAGATTTAGCCAATCTGAAACTCTGGGAGGGTGGTATGCGGGCTGTGTTTTAACAAGCCTGCAGGTGATTTGTGTGCCTGCTGAAGTTCGGGAACCCCTGCTTTAGGTATGCTGGACCTTGCAGGGTTTTGCTGGTTGATGCGATGGAGGAGGATTGACCTGGTAGAGGTGAAAGGAGAGGCTGGAGACTCGGCAGGGAAACTATTTCATAGGCTAATGGAGAGTCTGTGGGTTATAATACTTGAGGGATTGTCTATTAGTGAAATAAACAAGGCAGGCTTTCATGGAGCATGGTCAAGGAATACAAAGAAGACAGCGATTTGCAAACCTTCTGGGGAGTCCTTTAGAAAATTTGAAAAACCATGTAATCAACCTACCAGCCTGATTTCCAACATGACATATTTAATGATGGTTTATTGTTAAATTATTGGAGCCAACTATGTGTTAGATATTATAGAATAAAGATGAAGCCGAAACTGGTTTGGCTCAATGGATAGAGCATCGGCCTGCGGACTGGAAGGTCCCGGTTCGATTCCGGTCAAGGGTTGCGGGCACATCCCCAGTAGAGGGTGTTCAGGACGCAACTGATTGATGATTCTCTCTCATCGATGTTTCCAACTCTCTATCCCTATCTCTTCCTCTCTGTGAAAAATCAATAAAATATATTTTTTAAAAAAAGATGAACAAAATATAGTGCGAAAGCTCATCTGGTGAAGTGAGTAGGGGGCGGGGGGTTTACAATAGTGTTTGCTTCCCCACTGAGGTCAGTGTTAGTGTTCTGGCACAAGTAAGAACACAGGAGAATGTTCGCTGACATGGAGGTTTAAGGAAAGGATATTTTTGGTGTCATTTTCCATGTAGGGTTTTACACTTAGGGACAATTTGTATTTCTCCGACCTGCTGGTGGAATGCTCTTTAGGTTAAAACATTCCTGGGGAGCGAAGCCATTGAGAACAGTAGACACCTGCAATTAGGCATGCACCAGCCTGCATGAAGGTGACAGACCATATGATGCATGGGGTTGCAGGGGTTGAGTTTGAATTTCAGTGTTTCTTTGGGAAATATTTATTGCTGAAAAATTGAAATGTTCTTATGTTTATTAAACTTGAAAAAGGCAAGCATTTTTGCTCTAGTGAAGACTGCAGCAGCTTTCCTTCACCAGCTCCGGGCTGTTCCCTGGCAGGCGTAGTCCATCCTGTGGTCCGAAGGCTCATTTGTCTGCATGTGTGTGTCTGGAGACAGCTTAGTGAGGAGACAAGGCTGTGGTGTCATAGTCACAGGGCGTCAGCGTTTTCTCCTGGTGTCAGCCCTGTGACCACCCTTTTCAGGTTCACACTCTTTTTGGAACTGTGATAATAGAAATACATATTTTTGCCCCTCCGAGCAGCAGCAGCACCTTCCCAAATGTTACCTTCTTGGTCACACGCCTGTCATACTGTTGGCTGCACATTTTCAAGTGTATGAGACAGAGGTAGACTACACTGAGTGGTCGGTCAGATTATTATGATCTCTGAACGCATAATAATCTGGCCACTCAGTGTGTGTGTGTGTGTGTGTGTGTGTGTGTGTGTGTGTGTGTGTGAGAGAGAGAGAGAGAGAGAGAGAGAGAGAGAGAGAGAGAATATATATATTTATGAGACTCAGTGCATGGATTCGTGCATGGGTGGGGTCTGGCCAACCTGGCTAGAGGAAGAGGACATGGGCAGTTGGCTGGCCTGCCTGCTAGTTGAACTTATTGTTAAGGGGACAATTTGCATATTAGCCTTTTATTATATGGGATATACACCGAGTGGCCAGATTATTATGCTTTCAGAGATCATAATAATCTGGCCACTCAGTGTAGAAACACAACATCCCATTTATTGTGGGAATGTGCAAAAAAGGCAATAAGAGGACCACTTTGAACAAAGTAATCTTTTAGATTTTGTGATTCGGAAAAACACTTTTTTCCTCCATATCTTTTCTTAAAACAAAACTGCCCATTTAGGCATCACTGGCTTAAATGTTTAGTCCCGGGGTGTGCTGAGCAGTGATCTGCAGATGGAGGCCGGAGGGATACCCTGAACAAGTCACTTCCCTTTTTGGTGCCTTGATCTCTTTTTTCTGGAGACTAACACAGACAGAATGTAAAATCATTTTACTTTTGTTAGCTGCCACCTAAGTGTTTATATAGTGATGAAATTAACCTCAGGTGGAGAGAAAGTGAAGTTTGCTGTGAGGTAAGAAAAGACACAAATCTCACTGGTACTGAGCCAAGACCTCGGGGTGGTGGGGGGGCACTTCAGGGAGACAGACACAGTTTGTATTTTAAATCCAGCTCTGAAACTTGTTCTTAGGTTTTGTTTCATTTGATATTTTGGCTAGCTGAGGATTCCATACCTTTAAGTCAAACTAGTCCTGTATTTCAGGCTAGATAACTTGTGAGACCTTTGCTTTAGCCCTGACAACTTTTGCATGGCTCAGCCAGACCACCGAGTCTCCAGAGTAATGTTCACTCCTAGAATTTTGTTCTGCCTTCTCAGTGGACAGGGTGCTGCCCAGTTAACATTTAAGTAGAAATCTTCCTGTGAATTGGACTTGGCCTCATTAGCTCCAGGACTCTCCGAGTTGTTCTATGCTCATTGCCAAGCTTACAGCGGGCGCTGAGGGCAGCCGAGAGCCACTGGCGCCCAGGGCAGGTGCAGCAGACGCACAGGCCAGAGCGCCTGGGAGTCCACGCACCATGAAACCTGGGGGAGCGTGACCATGTTGGCAAGTTACAAAGATGGAGGATTTCAAGTTTAAGGGAATAGGAGTCACTGAATAGAGATTTGGCTTTTCCAGTTTTAAAATGCCAAAGATTTTGATAAAAGAACTAAAAATTGGTTTAAGAATTTTTTAAAAAAAATATATTTTTATTGATTTTTTTACAGAGAGGAAGAGAGAGGGATAGAGAGTTAGAGGGAATGAGAGAGAATCATTGATCAGCTGCCTCTTGCACACCCCCCACCAGGGATGTGCCCGCAACCAAGGTACATGCCCTTGACTGGAATCAAACCCGGGACCCTTCAGTCCAAAGGCTGACGCTCTATCCACTGAGCCAAACCAGTTTCGGCTGGTTTAAGTCTTTTAAGTTAAAATTAAAGTTATTTCATTTATGTTATTACAGTGGTTCACATCAGATCATCTGAATGTTTTGAATATTTTGGTAGTCACAGTCATACTAGTGACTCCATCCCTCCCTCCATCCCTTTCTTCCTTTTCTGTCTCCTTCCTCCCCTCTTTCCTATTTTTAGAGGTAGCTTAGTTTGCTTGTGTGTGTATTGCTTTTACGAAATGGTTGTCGGCAGGAAGCACAAAGAAGCTGTGGTGATTGCTGTTCCTTTGAGGGTGTGCATCTGTTCCTGTTTGTCACTCCAGCGAGGACCGCATGCTGGTAACTGTTAGTTTGCATTGCTCATTATATTCTGTTGTGGAGTACAGTAAAGGTTGGCATATAGAGACGAGGGACATCACTGACATGTGTTTCATACTATGAGTATGCAAAGCTTAATGTAAAAATTGAATGGAAGTTAAATAGCAGGATATTAATATTTTATGCCCTTGACCTTAAACCTTTTGAGGTGAAAGGTGATGTAGAACCTGCTGTTACAGTATTTCATTTCATCTTAGCTTATAAGATCTGCATTATTCGAATGAGTTCTGCTAATGAAAGAGATGCTGACAGAAGAATTTTCTGAGGCTCTCTGCTGTGTAGTGCGAGACCCGAGGCCATGGTTAAGAGGTGGCAGGAAGCATGGTTAAGAGGTGGCAGAGGTCAGCCACAGTGCACTGGGACCTAATAAATCTCATGATTTGCTCTATTTTAAATATGGTGTGATCTGGTTAGTGAAGTCTTCTGGATCCGGTTACACTAGTCATGGCTAATCTTAGTTTTGTCTTGTCTTTATCTTAAAACAGAGTATAAAATCAGAATCACCTTACCTACCTTCAGTAGGACTTCACCTGAGTCTAATGCACAAACCGGTTAGGAGCTAGAATTAATAGTATTATAGGTTTGGTCATATTAAAAACAAGAGTTTTAAATGCAATCTCAAGGGATCTGAGAAATTTACAAAAAGCTTGTGTTAATAGGTCCGGAAGTGAGCCTGGGAGGAAGTGAAGAGGCAGAGTAAGCAGGACAAAGGTATATTGGGCCAGCCATAAGGGAAAGACCTCAGAGTTGATATTTATTTCACTCTTAACCCCTGTATTAGCTATCCTGACCTACAGCATCACTGAGAACTGGTTAGTGAAGCTGGGCCCCAACATTTCTTGTCATCTAGTCCTGTGTGTTCATTCTCACACCCATCAGAACTCCAGGGAAAGCGGTTTAATGGGGAGCCAAAAAAATTGCATATAGTCTTTTAAAAAGTTCCTTCTAACTTAGGATCTTAAGAATATGTTATTCAGAGATCTCAAACTCTTACCAGCATCAGATGTACCCACCTATGTTTATGCATACTTTTGCCTACTTGTAGAAGATTGGACAAAATAAATGTTTGCTTCCAAACTGTACATATAACGCACTCAAATGTTGAAAAAAGGTGATGGACATTTCTTCATAGGGGAATTGTCTTCAAAATAGTTTAAATTTTGTATACCCTTAACAAGATTATGTAGCAGATTTTATAGCATTCAAAGGTTCAGTTTTTATTTTTTAGTAGTTCTGGGCTTTCTAGAAATGTTTGTTGGTGTTACCAAAAAGTTGTGTCGCACGACTGAGTGGCTCCAACCTTTTTGATTAAGTACCTAAAAGTTTTGAAGGATTTTGAAAACCTGAAGTGAGCAATGACAACCACATTCCCGGCTTTGGATAGGATTGCATCGAAGGGAGATAAGGGCTGCCGCCAAGTGAACACGCACAACAGATGATGGAAACTCGGCACGACATAGCCAGTCTCACGGGGGCAATGAATGACAGCGCCTCAGATATGTGTTAGCAATGTGATATGGCAATGAAAAAGGCCAGCGCTATTTTTGGCTGCACTACACAAAACGCCATCTCATCACGGAGCTGGGCTCATCATCGCTGTCTGCCCGCTCTGGTGAGTCGGCATCGGGGCTGCCTGGGGAACTGGGCACTGTGCACTGGAGTGGCAGACTCACGGTGGGAGCCCCAGCAGATCTGTCGTGACTAAGGGCTTCGGATGAGGCAGATTTTGGAAAAGCCGGCATGTTTAGGAATGAGCATGGAGAGCGAAGAGATGCTAACCTTTCCGAAGCTGGGATGATATGAAGAAGAGCGTCTCTGTGAAGGCAGTCATTTGGAAGAGAGTTATGAGTCCTCACGAGCTGGCGATGGTTCTGTAAAGAGCCCCTTTCAGGGGTGAGGGAGGCATTTTCATAGGCTCAGATATTCAAAAAGGGGCTCCAGAGCAAAATTGAGCAAGTACTTGCTATTGTCAACTATGGTGTTTTTGTTTGTTCTTTCCTTTTCTATTAAATTTATTGGGGTGACATTGGTTATATAGGGTATTATATATTTTGATTATAATCCTATAAGATTATATAGGATTTAAGTACATATTTCGATGCTACTGTATCTGTATATTGCATTGAGTGCTTACTACCCAAAATCAAACCATCTTCTGTCACCATATATTTGACCCCCCCTTTTGCTGTCCCCACCACCTCCCCTCTGACAACCACTATACTGTTGTCTGTGTTTGTGAGTTTCAGTTTTACATCCCCAAAGAGTGAAATCATATGGTTCTTCGTTTTTCCTGACTGACTTATTTTACTTAGCATATTTTTAAGGTCCATCCATTTTGTCGCAAATATTTTCTTATGATTGAGTAGTATTCCATTGTATATGTACAGCATCTTTATTAAGTCATCTATCAAAGGACACTTTGGTTGTCTCCATGTTTTGGCCACTTTGAATAATTCTGCAACGAACATAGGTGTGCATATAACAATATGTTTTTGAATAAATGTTCTGAAATTTTTCAGGTAGATACCCAGAACTGGCTCCCACCCAGTTGCTGGCTCATAGAGTAACTTTAATCTTAATATTTTGAGGAACCTCCATACTGTTTCCTTCCCACCAGCAGTAAGGAGGGTTCCTTTTTCTCCACAACCTCTCCAACACTGGTTATTACTTGTCTTGCTGCTAGTAGCCATTCTGACAGGAGTGAGGTAATATCTCATTGTAGTTTTGATTTGCATTTCCCTCACATTCAGTGAAGTTGAGCATCTTTTCATATATCTTTGCTATTTTTATGTCTTCTTGGGAGAAGTGTCAATTTAGGACCTCTGCCCATTTGTTTAATTGAATTGTGTGTTTGGTGTTGAGTTCTTTATATATTTTGGATATTAATCCCTTGTCAAAACTGTTATTTGCAAAAGTCTTCTCCCATTTGGTTGGTTGCCTTTTGGTTTTGTTGTTTGTTCTTTTGCTGTGAAAAAGCTTATTTTTTTGTAAAATTTTATTTTTAAGTTGATTTTAGAAAGGAAGGGGGAGAGAGAGAGAGAAAAGCAGAGAGAGAGAGAGAGAGAGAGAGAGAGAGAGAGAGAGACCTCAATGATGAGAGAGAATCATTGATTGGCTGCCTTCTGCACACCCCCTATTAGGGATCTAGCCCACAACCTGGGCATATGCCCTGAACCTGATTTATAGGTTGAGGCTTAATCACCGTATCATCCTCGCTGGGCCAGAAGCTTTTTAATTTTATATAGTTTAATTAATTAATTTTTTCCTTTACTTCTCTTGCTTTTGTTATCAAATTCATACAATCTTTTATTAGACCAAGGTCCATAAGTTTAGTACCTATGTTTTCTTCTATGTAATTTATTGTTTCAGATCTTATATTTCAATTTTTCATCCATTTTGGATTAATTTTTGTATCATTCTTTTGTATGTGGCTTTCCAGTTTTTCCAGCACCATTTATTGGAAAGGTTCCTTTTCTCCACTATATGTTTTTGGCTTCTTTGTAAAAAATTATTTGCCCATGTATGTATGGCTTTATTTCTGGCTACCACTTCTGTTCCATTGGTCTGTGTGTCAGTTTTTCTGCCAATACCATGGTTTTTTTTTGGTTTTGTTAATCCTCACCAGAGGATATTTTTTCCATAATTCACCTTTAGAGATAATGGAAGAGAGGGGGAGAGACAGGGAGAGAGACACATTGACTGATTGCCTCCTGCATGCCTCCCGACCTGGGCCGGGGGTCGAGGTTGCAACTGAGGTATACATGCCCTTGACTGGAATAAAATCCATGACCATTCCATGGGCAGATACTCTAACCACTGAGCAAAATGGGCTAGGCCAATACCATGCTGTTTAGATTGTCCATACTTTGTAGTACCATTTGCAGCTGTGAAACCTCCAGCTTCATTTCCCCCCTCTCCCCTCGGGACCGCTTTGGCTATTTGGGGTCTTTTGTGATTCCATACACACCTGATGATGTTTTGTTCTATTTTCTTTTTAATGTCATTGGTCCACTGTGTTTTTATCAGGGGATCAACAAGTATGGCAATGCCTGCTATACTGCGAAAAGAAATATAAAATAATAATCGATAATGTTGGTCAAGTGCTTTTGATTGGAAATTCAAAGCAAGTGTTAAATTTGGAAACAATGGGTTAAAGCCTTACAGTACTTTTTAAAAAGTCAACTATGAAATTAAGGAACTGTTTCCTTTCCACAATAGTATAGGTGGGCTTAGCAGGGGGAAATTAAATGCAGAATGTAAACTGAATGCCAGGGAATATTTCTGCAGTGAGGACTATTGGATCATAGGATAGTCCCCCAGGAAAACGGAGTTGAATTTCATCAGGCATGCGATCCTGACAGAACTGACTGTGTATCAGTAGGGAAATAGACTGAATATCCCTGTTGGCTTTTTCATTTCTTTCTTCTCTGATTCGGGGCTCTTGTTGATGATCTGTTCACCTGCTGTGATCAGAAAGAAATAGCATCTCTTCGTTTTTTCACACCCCGGCACGTTTCAGATGCTCCGCCGACTGACATAGGCTAAAGAGAGCGTCCTTGCCCTGAGCTCGACCTGGCACCATCCCCCTGATTTTACAGAATCTCTCCCCTCTGTTTGGGATGCAGCACCGGCAGGGTCAGTAGGTCTCTTACTGAAGATGGTAAATTTGATAGAGTGGGTTGGGGTGTGTATGGTCAAAGTTTTCTTCAAAGGCACCTAATAACACAACAGGGTTGCAAGTTGGCCTTCCTGGGGTGCATGGGAAGAGAGGGGCTGCAGGGACCAATGCCAGCCCTGTCCCCCTCCTCCCAGGTTTTGCTTTAAGGCAGAAGGATATTCAGCAGGCTGGATGACCACAGACTGTTCCCGTGTCTAGTTGAAATGGGGTAATTTCAGGTTCCTGGATGGGGCTCCTGAAGAAAGGTTTGACTCTTATCGTATAGCAGTGATGTGAGCCAGTTTTTGTGACAGCATAAGAGTATGACTAAAGAAGTGAATTGCAAAAGCAAACTAAATTTTAGGTGCATTACAAATGGTCCATGTTTTCCTGTAATAAAGCAGTTTGTGGGGTGAGGTTGTTATCTCAGGCTGTTATTCAGATAACTCCCCAATTAGACAAAACCTGTCTCTCAAGACTTACTTTTATTCTTTTTCCTATGGAAACGCTATGTTTCAATTAAATTATCTCTCTCTGTCTTGTAAACATGACTCTGTCCTTTCTCACACCAGTGCTTTGGTTTCTTGCGCACGCCTTTCCTCTCTCTACTGACGGCTCCAATCTGCTTATCTCATCCCATCTCATTTATGAAGCATTCATTGATCATTTTCTTTCAAGAACTCATTGCACTTTTTGGAAGTATTACTCATTTGACATATTTCATGGTTTTATTCTGTTTCTTTGCAGAACCTACATCTTTCCTTTTCAATCAGATGGAAGTCCTCCCCCGGAGGACCATTTCTTACTCATCTTTAAATTCTCCCGGTGCTTTCACACTTTTAATTCATTTGTGAGCTAGTCTTTAGTCTGAACACATCCCGGCCCTTTAGGGAAGGAACCGTTATTAGGTGACTGTGGTTCTCTCACCCCAGAACTTGCACAGCTTCTTACGGGAAGTGCAGCTAATAAATATTTCTTGAATGAATGAGTTGTAGATAATAAATATTTCTTGAATGAATGAGTTGTAGATACCCAAAACATATCTATTGATTGGTTGATTTAAGACAGAATTTTAAATGCCTGATACATGTGATGAACTTTGTAGATTTAAGAAGAATCACAATACTATGAAGATTTGCTGGCTCCCAGGAGACCAGTCCATCTGCTCTCTCAGACTGGATGGCAGTTAAGGCATCCCGGCTTTCTGTTGGTCAGGCAGATTAGCCCAGGCCTCCAGATAAGGGGCATGAAATAATGTTGGCAAGAGAACCCGTTAATAATTGACACCATCGTAGCATTGTTACAGATAACCCATGCTCACTCATTGCCATCATTTTTATTGCAGGTGTGACAGATTTGGGAAAATGGTGAAAACTTTGATAGGTAACATAAAACTATACTAAATTGTCCTTAGATTTTTTTTGGGAAAAGGGGTTCTACATTTTGATTTCCCCTTCTGATTGTCTTCTTATTAAGAGAGGTTTTATTCGTATCTTCCTATAAGTGAGCTGTACTTGCTGTAAATTAAATTCACTTCTTTCAGAGACATCTTTAGAGTGTAATTACCTTTTAAAAGTGTTAATTCTTTCCTTAGAATCACCAGAGCTTCCATTATGTAACTCTTTTGAGTAAATGCTGTTTAATCAGAGCATGCATCGCACCTGAGGGCAGCTGGGGTGAGTGGCATGATGTGGTTAGCCTGCAGTCTGTGAAGTGTTCTGGGGTCCTCGGGGAGGTGAGGTGCTATGGAAACGTGGGGCTTTTATTACAACTCCCAGTCTGCTGTACAGGACGGACCTTGTGAACATCATTGATGATTCTTTCGCATAATCAAAGAATTAAACAAAAAGTCTTATTAATTTTCAGCTCCATTAGATATGCAAGAATCAAAAAAGATGTTTGCCAAATGGGAAGGGTCTTAATTGGTAGGGGAAAGACATTTTAATTTCAAGCTGCAAGAGAATGTTACAAATGCCACATAAAAGATCCTACCAAAAGTGCCTGATTGTGTCCTTTTTTAAGGACCAGCAAAGTTACAAGGGAAAAAAGAACTAAAGAACATGAAATTAAATGGCTGTAATTGAGTTAGTTTATGGTAGTAAATTACTTCTGAGAGCCTAAATTTGAGGATTCCCAGCTAGTCTGTGGTAATTAGTATCATTTTGCCTCAGTCACTAAGTCTTTATATTATTATTATGGCCAAACAGCAATACTTCAGCCTTTTTTCTTCCCTAGTAACTATTGGAGATGATAAAAAATGCATTTACTAGTGGAAAGATGAAGGTGAAATAGAGACATTTACAGTGCTCACTTTAAAGAAAGTTTTCATTTTTAGTATAAAATACTTATAATTTTCCTCCGCGCTCATATAAACACCATTTCAATATGTATGAAGAGCTGTTGTTCTTCTGGGATCATTACTCAGAGGACTAGAGAGATGGGAAAGTGCTTGCAATAAAGAATCATGCTCTTTCCTTTCAAATGAAAACAGCTAGGACAGCGTGGAAAAACCCTCATCATTTATATCTGTGCTGCTCTTGGTTTTATATCTTTCTTCATCCATGGCCAACTGGGATCGGATAGGGAATGAGCAGTTCACAGTATTAAAGAAGCAAGTGAATAGTTCCCCAGAACTGAGGGTGTTATGAATGCTCTGAGATTATTCATCTTTAGGTCCCGTGTGACTGTGGAGGAAGTACGTTTTACTCCTCAAGTAAAAAATAACACACATACACGCACACACATGCACACATACACTGCAGAAAGGAAAACGCCATCTGTTCATTTTGCCTACATTCCTGTGGGGACTTAATCTGACACGAATCTCTTGGGATTTGTAAAGAATAAACCTGTACTAACATTTTATGAAAAAGGTGCCAGGAGATGGGGCGGGGGCAACCAAAGCTTTCCCTTTAGGGACTATTTAGCTCTCAGCTCAGCAGATGCTCTTTTTCCCTTTTTTTCTTTACTGCATATGTACATGGCAAATTATTTTTTTAATGTTAGCCTCTTCTGACTCTTTCTGGAGGAGTTTCATTCCTTCATTTTATGACAGTTTCTCAGGCTACACAGCGTCATCCTGCATGACTTTAGACAGGCTGTGGGCCCAGGGGTGGCGCCCAGACCAGCTTCCTCAGCGTGGCCAGGACACCGGTCAGAGTGCAGAGTCTAGGGCCCTGCCCCCCACTTGCGGAGTGGCAGACTCGGGAGAAGGGGCTCTGCAGTCTGTGTGGAGCAAGCTCTCCTGGCTCTGCTCAGGTTCAGGAGCCATGGAAGTAAACACCAGGAAATACTGGTGTCACTTAAAGACACGCCAGCACTCATCCCACTTACACTAATGACCAGGACCTGGGCCAACCTGTGATACGTTATTTCTTTCACCCACTCAATGCTTCAGAGAACATGTTCTTTGTATGCCCGTGCTTAGAGGGGGACACCGTGTCCAGGCACATGATTGCTAAGTGGTAGAGCCAGGCTTTGAATCCTAGTCTGATTTCAACATTTATTGTCTTGCCTATTGAAGAGAAAGATTTTTAAAAGAATGACTTCACATGATTGTTCCTGTGACTTTTTACAGCCAAGTATGTCGTCATAAGGGAGGTACTTAAGAGATATGGTACATGGCATGTCAGGCCCTAAGAGCAAACCAGAGTATCAGCCTAGAGCTCAATTCTAGCCCCGGCTCTGTTTTTATTCCCTCTTACCATTTATTCAACCTAATATCTACTCACCAGGCCTCCTGCTTGTCACCTAGATTCTTTCGGTGACTGCCACTTCCCTGTAAAGTGTGCTACCTCTTTTACTTTTTAAAATAATTAAAAAATATGTTTTTAATTAATTTTAGAGAAGAAGGGAGAGAGAGAGGAGAGAGAGAAAGAGAGAGAGAGAGAGAGAGAGAGAGAGAGAGAGAGAGAGAGAGAGAGAGAGAAAGAGAGAATCAGTGATGAGTGAGAATCATCAATTGGCTGCCTCCTTCCTGCATGCCTCCCACTGATGGGGAATATGAGACATTTTTTGGGGCTAGCACATTCTTGTTAGCCTATAGTCTAGTCACTGCCCCTTCTTTAATTACCTGGTCCTGCAAAATCTGTTTACCCAAGTACTACTCCCATTTTAGAGAGGCCATAAACTCTGAACAATACACAACCTCCAGAGGGAGTTATCAGTGCTGGCGCCAGGCCAGGCCTTGAGATGTGGTATCACTGCCCCCATCCCAGCACATGGGGCTTTTTGCAAAGTCCACAAACAGTCAGAAGTTCCATCCCACATTTGGGAGACAAAGAAACCAAAAGGGTATAAAGCAGTGGTCGGCAAACTCATTAGTCAACAGAGCCAAATATCAACAGTACAACAATTGTAATTTCTTTTGAGAGCCAAATTATTTAAACTTAAACTTCTTCTAACGCCTCTTCTCCAAAATAGACTCGTCCAGGCCATCATATTTTGTGGAAGAGCCACACTCAAGGGGCCAAAGAGCCCCATGTGGCTCACAAGCCGCAGTTTACCAACCACGGCTCTAGGAGCTGTATTGGTAAAGAGATTGCAATGACATATGTCTGATATTTTTCTGTCTATGGAGTCTTCTAAGATTTTTATGGTTTCCTGTCTTACATTTAAATCACTTAGCCATTTTGAGTTTGTTTTGTGTATGGTGTTAGTTAGTGATCCAGTTTCATTTTTTTGCATGTACCTGACCAAATTTCCCAGCACCATTTATTGAAGAGACTGTCTTGACTCCATTATATGCTCTTGCCTCCTTTGTCAAATATTAATTGAGCATAATGGCTTGGGTCAATTTCTGGGTCTCTGTTCCTTTACATTGGTCTATATGTCTGTTCTTGTGCCAGTACCAGGCAGTTTTGAGAATCGTGGCTTGGTAATATAGCTTAATATCTGGTATTGTGATCCCTCCAGCTTTGTTGTTCTTTATCAGGATTGCTGTGGCTATTCGGGGGTCTTTTTTTTTTTTAAATTTCAGATGAATTTTTGGAGAGTTTGTTCTAGATATTTGAAATAAGTGCTGTCTTTTTAAAAGCCATGCTTTCATTCAAACTGGAAATGTTAGCATAGTGGAGTGACTTTTCCAAGGTTATCATTTCCTTTCTATTGGAAGAACTATAGTTTGCTTCTGTTCATTTTGATGTGGTAAGACTGAGACTTTGCTACCATCCTCTTTCAAAGAACCAAGAAAAATACAAACTAAAATGCTGAAGTTCACTTTTCCCTGCACTTTTTTTTAGGAGTCCATGTAAACCTTACGTATTTCTGTTTGTCACAACAATCATGGTTTATCCATCTCAGGCCTTGATTCATAAACCTTTGAACCAGCTTCCATCTCCTACAAACAGAGCCGATCTAAGGATCTAGGCATGTTATCTAGGCATGTACCTATCCTCGGGTTTGGTTCTGTACTGTTTTGTCCCCCCCCCCCCCCCCCATCTGTCACCTAAAATTGCAGTCTCTTCAGCTGACTTATTTAGCTCTTTGGCAGTGTGGACTACTTATTTTTTTGTCTTTATTTATATTTTAATTGATTTAGAGAGGAAGGGAGAGGGAGAGATAGAAACATCAATGATGAGAATCATTGATTGGCTGCCTCCTGCATGCCCCCTACTGGGGATCGAATCCACCACCAGGCATATGCCCTTGACCAGAATTGAACCTAGGACCTTTCAATCCGGAGTCTGATGCTTTATTCACTGAGCCAAACCTGTTAGGGTTGTGTTTTTGTCTTTCAATTAATACTGTGTAATTTCATAACAGATGCTCAATGATTTCATAAGTAATATTTTGATGCTTTCTTATCTTGCTATCTTTTTCTATTATTTTAAAGCCTGTCCTCTATCTTTGATTTATTGCTCAGTGTTCATAATTCATCCTGATACTTCTAAGCATCAGTATTTGTTATTCCCCTACTACACATACAGCATTCTCTTCTTCTCTCTTAACTTATTCGGTTCATTAATAATTAAAAAAATTATAGCTAACATTCATCACATGCCACCCTAGTTAGTACTTTCTACATTATCCCATTTAATCCCCATATTGATAATGCCATTACTATTCTTACATATAGGTGATAAAAATGAAATTTAAAGAGGTTAAGTGACTTGCCCCAGCTATTAAGTGGTGAGGCCAACATTCAAACTCAGCTTTGTGTAATTGTAGTTAGACACTTAACCCCTATGCTATATTATTTCCATTGTTTTCAAAATTTATATACCTTTATGGCTTTGTCTGCTTCTCTTTATTATGATATTATCTTACTTATGTATTATAGGCTTAATTTGTGCCGTAAAACAAAACCAACCCAACAAAAAACATGTGTAGAAACTAGTAGACAGCCCTCTAGGCCAGCATTCCTACACATAAAATCTTGGGAATCTTCTACTGAATGTCATAAGGAGCCATAATGAGCTACAGCCTCCATTTAGAGGTTTATTTTACATGGCTCAAGCGATCGCCACACTGTAGTTCAAGCTTGGGTGTCATTTTCAGTGGCTAAGGATAGGGATGCATATATGGTCCTATTAGAAAGTCGGGTTGCATCAGCATCTTCCTAGGTTAGTTATGTTCTTCTGGTGTTACAAGCAGGATCTTAGTGACTTTGTACACTTGAATGTCAAAACTTTTCTCTCTTAAACACTTGCTCTCTACATTGGCTTTTTCAGTTTGTTGGATTCTTGACATAGGTTATAGTGGGGCCAGATCTTCATTTTAATAACATTCCCTTTCTAGACATGCTCAAGAAATCTTTTCTTTTTTTTAAAAAAAAATTTCTTTATTGATGAAGGTATTACATATGTGTTCTTATCCCTCCATTGCTCTCCCCCCTTCCCCCTCCCCCCCCCCAGTCCTCCCTGCTCACGCCCTCACCTCTCTGGTGTCTGTGTCCCTTGGCTATGCTTATATGCATGCATCCAAGTCCTTTGGTTGATCTTTCCCCCTTACCTCTACCATCCCCTGCCATCCTCTGAGGCTCTGAGGTTTGATGGTCTGAATGATGCTTCATCTACCTCTGGATCTGTTTTTGTTCATCAGTTTATATTGTTCATTATATTCTACAAATGAGACCATGTGATATTTATCTTTCTCCAACTGACTTATTTCACTTAGCATAATGCTCTCCATGTCCATCCACACTGTTACAATTGGTAGGAGTTCCTTCATTTTTACAGCAGCATAGTATTCCATTGTGTAGATATACCACAGTTTTTTTAACCCACTCATCTGCTGATGGGCATTTAGACTGTTTCCAAATCTTAGCTATTGTAAATTATGCTACTATGAGCATAGAGGTGCATATATCCTTTGTGATTGGTGTTTCTAGTTTCTTAGGATATAGTCCTAGAAGTGGGATTCCTGAGTCAAATGGGAGTTCTACTTTTAATTTTTTGAAGAAACTCCATACTGTTCTCCACAGTGGCTGCACCAGTCTGCATTCCCACCAGCAGTGCATGAGGGTTCCTTTTTCTCCGCATCCTCACCAGCACCAAGTAATCTTTCCGTTAAGCAAGGTATACAGAGGGAGCTAAAAGCAGAAGAATGTTGTCTTCCTTCATTAATTTCAGTATGTTCCACATTGTCAGCTGGAGCTCTTATGGGCCACAGAGAACTGGATTACTTCGTGCCTTTCAGTGAGAGCATAACTCAGTGACTTGGCTTCCATTCTCTCTAACTGGAATTATTTACATGTATTTCAGAGGATGACCTGTGGTTTAATTGGTATCTTTGAACTGATTAGAGGACTAAAGCAATATTTAAGTGCTTATTATCTTTAAATTATATTTATAAAGTTTAAAAGATGGATATCTCAGCTATCATTATCATCCTCATTTAGAATTTGCACACCATTTACATTTCCAAAGTGCTCTATTCATGTAAATTAGCTGGACCTCCTGACATTTCTATAAATTATGTGTGTATTATCCTCTGAAATGTTGATGTTTTTTAGCTTATAGTTACTATTTTTATTTCAGCTAATCTATACTTTGTTGAAAGGGTGAAAGTGATTAATAGCTTTTAAACCATTAAATGGAAACATTCTTAAATGCCCTCAGGTGCTTGGAATCACCAACATGGCTTCCAGGCCAATATTTGAGAATTAATTTGTTTCCTTTATACTGATTATGTGTCTTGTTTTTCTCTTCCCTCCTCCTTTACCTTTCTCACTTGAAGTAGGGCTCTTTCATGAAAGCTTCACTTGGAGGTGGGAGTACAGCTGGGCAGCCCCTGGAGAGAGATTGGACAGCAGAGTGGGATTGAGTTAAGAGAAGAAAAAAGGAGGATAGGGGTGACATATTCCAAGCAAGGAAAATAGTTATCTCCCATGTGGCATGTTCTGATGACAGGGAGCATCCATGTTTGTTTGGAGTAGGTAGTTCCTATAAAGGTGTGTACTCCATCCATGTTTGAGAAGTTGAGAGGGGCCAGAATTTTGAGAATATTGGATGATAGCTAAGGAATCATGGTAAACCAACACATTGAATACCTTCTCTGTGTTAGGCATAATGCTCAGTGCTTTTATATGGATGAGCTGACAGTCAATATAGTTGGGGCTGTGGGTGCAGAGGTTAGTGGCACTGAAGACATAGAAGCAGCCTAGAGAAAAATGGAGAGAATGAGGCAGGAAATGCAGTTAGAAGACTATTATGGTTGATCACACAAAATGATGAGACTTTGGATCAGGCTTGGCCCTAAAATTTATAAATCCAGCTACCTGAAGTCCATGGACCTAGAGAAGAGAGACTTTAGGTTTTCTTGATTTTTTTAAACATATAATCTAATGTAAGATTTTGTAATAATGGATATTTAGTTGGTAGATACTTATCAGTTACCCACTATATATATATATATATATGTATATATATATATACACACACACACACACACACACATACACACACACACACACACACATATATATATATATATATATATATATATATATATATATACTCTGCCCCTTTGTACACTCAGCATTGGTTAATTTAGATGCAGTCACTTAATATTTCCCACTATCTGAATATAATCAGTTTGGGAGACACCCTACTGCTTGAAGATTGTGGTTTTACAATGCTCTCTCCATTTTTTTCTTAGGAATTTATATCTATCTATCTATATAGATAGATAGATAACTAGATTCTGGTACTAGCATCTATCTATCTATCTATCTATCTATCTATCTATCTATCTATCTATCTATCTATCTTAGATAGATAGATAGTAGCATGCTAGTACCAGAATCTAGTTATGATTTCTTATTTTTTCTTTTTCATTTCACATTAGGAATAAAAGCCAGATCTCTTTGAGGATTTACTTTTGTCCCTTTCCCTCAATTTTAATACTTGTTGGCCATAACAACTATCTAATGATTGTCTCAGGCCCTCCTTCCCTTCCACCACCCCTCAAAGCAGTCTTGTTCCTCTGCCTTGTCTTACCTGGTGATCAACTAGATACCAAGAGGGTGAATATAGAAATAGGTGGGGTACATAGATTGGGATTTAGTGGGTTTATGTGATAGAGAACTAAGGAGAAAGGAGGAAGAGTAGATGCAGAGAGGAAACCATACACAGAAAGAAAAAGGACAGAGAAAATGAGTTGTGAGCCCTCTGAATGGTCATCTAAGGAGCTGTTTGTAGCTTTAGGGTCATAAAGTCAGGTTCTGACACTCTTCGCCAAGTTTGGAGGAAACAGTACAAGTTATATAAATTGTATTTTACGTTTTTTTTTTTTGTTTTTTTTTTAACCAACTGGAGGAGTTGCCATGGTTTTTAGTACCATCTAGGGGTGCTAGTTACCATCACCATTTGTGTACAGTGTTGCTCTTTGGTGCCAGAGTGCACAGGTTTTCCACTGGCTAGTCTGAAGACATGGAGCCTCCTTGTAGTGGCTTTTGTACTAAAATTGGTCCAAATTTAAAGGAGTGTCTGTTTTCTTCTCTCTCCTATTAAATCAATTGGTTAGCCTCTCAATGATTTTATTTGCCCTAGAGTTTGGTCTGTCTTAACATGGACAGTGCTTTTTATTTTTTGAATAATTAGAGGATAAATCTTCAAAATTTTCTTGAAGATTTTTAAAATAACTAAAGATTTTAAGAAATATATACAGTGATTTTTCTGTAACTTGTTTTTTGTCTAAATTTTGACGGGTTTTGCTTATTCAACCTTTTAATCTATTCCTGAATGCATTATTTTAATAGATGTGGTGCTTATTTTCCAACTAAAGTATTAATTAACTCCTTTTAGGGCAAATTACTATCCAGAAAACATTAACCGTGCCTCCACTAAGGACCATTGTAACATATTTTCGCCTGACAAAGGACGTAGGCAGAAAATTAGCTAATGAAGTAGTTGTTCCAGACTAGTACATAATTAAGGGCTTTGTAAACCCCTTTGGGAAACTAGAAAACCATGGATGTGTGCTAAGGATATAAGCTATCTATAGCTCTACTAGATAAATGCGTTTCAAAAATGAATTTTTCCTTTGGAAACTATTTAAAACAAGAGCAAATCATAATTATGTTAGCCTTGCTTAAGTAGCTGGCCTGCTGAATACAGGAAATCCTGAAGTCACTTTTTGACTCCTGATAATTGCTGTTAAGAACCAGTGTGTACTGCTTTGTAAGCTGCGTAATTGGAAGGCTATTGTGTTACTCCTTCAATTGGCACAGGGGGCAGAAATGCTGGGGTTTTTGTTTTAGCTTTGGGGAGGTGAGTTGTGGACAGGCCCCTGTTCAGTGTTTCTTAAGTTTTAACATGTGTATGAGTCACCTGTTGATCTTCAAATGCAGACTTTTCTTCAGGATTTCTGGGTGGACGTAGTGTTTTGCATTTCTAACAAGCTGTCAGGTGATCCCAGTGCTGCTTGGACCACAGTTTTAGTAGCAGGACACTAGTATGTCTTTGAAAAAGGGGAGAAATATTTTTATTCATAGGAAAGCCATGCAAGCATGCCATCCTTTAGCATTTCTCACCTGGAGAGATTGATGGCAGGAAAGACTGCTG
This sequence comes from Vespertilio murinus, assembly GCA_963924515.1. Classification (NCBI taxonomy): domain Eukaryota; kingdom Metazoa; phylum Chordata; class Mammalia; order Chiroptera; family Vespertilionidae; genus Vespertilio; species Vespertilio murinus. Next base: position 53,512,757 of record OZ004712.1, on the reverse strand, counting down.
GCAGGCCATTGTATTTGATGGAGAACTCAAGTTTTGAACCATCTGTGGGTTGTCAATGTCTATAGAAATGAATTTGTCCTATTATAGTGATTGGCCTTTAGAGTGATGCCAACCTTATGTATTGACTCCTGTATTTAACTCAGAACTGGGTGCTAAGCCAGCTGTGAGTTCTCCACCTTAGTGCCTTCTCAATATGACTATTTCAGATGCTCCACGTCAAAAACATCCCACATCATTCAGTAATGTCTACAATTCCATCCCTAACATCTCTAAAGCCGCTAATTTCTCTCTGTGTAAGGCGGCAGCTTTGGTTCAAGGCACCCTCCCCCCCCCCCCCAAAACTCCTGCCCCTCCAACTCCTGCCCCTCCAGGTCACTGTACCGGCCTTTAACTGACCGTCTAGCCTGTTCCGATTTACTCTTCCCATTGCAGCTGGGTCGTCCTTTCTAGATAAGGAAATCCTCCTTAAAGTCCAAACTCTGACCGCTAAGTCTGAACTCTTCAGCATGGCATACAAGGCTTCCTTTGAATGTGGCCTCTGCAGCTCTGTACCTCATTTCAGTTCCTGAGGGGGTCCTAGTTTTTAATGCCTCCAAGCTTTCTCATTTAGTGTTCCCTCTGCGTAAGATCCCTTTTCTTACCCCACCCTCTCCATGACACTCCTTTTCCTTTTCCTTCTCAATGTTGATGGCAGGCTTTCGGGGGCCAGTTTCTGGCCCTCTAAGGGAGGACTGGGAATCACTGTTGTGGACGTCCCTGAAGTTTTTTTTTTTTTTTTAAATGTTATTGAGTTTTAGGGGTTCACTGTATATTTTGAATATAAATCCTTTATCAAATGTATCATTTGCAAATATTGTTTTCTATCCTGTGGGTTGCTGTTTTACTGTTGCGATGCACGTCATTTTAAAATTTTAATGACATTCTGTTTATTTTCTTGGGGCCTGTGCCTTTGGTGTCATACCTGAGAAATTATTGCTAAATCCAAAGTTGTGAAACTTTTACCCTATGTTTTCTTATAAGCATTTTGTAACTTTAGGTTACCCTTTTAGGTTTTTAATTGATTTCTAGTTATTTTCTGGGTATGGTGTTAGACAAGGGCCCAGTTTTATTCTTTTGCATGTATATACCCAGTTTTCCCAGCATCATTTGTTTGAAAGACTCACAGCTATATTCTTATTGCCTGGCAGATAGAACTATATGTTGAGTTAGAGCCTGAGTGAAAAAGAAAATTAAAACTTAGAAATTATATCTGTATTTTGTCTAAGACAGAATTTATAGTGTTTTTGATGCTATGGAAACTTTGCATTAAAATCAGTCAATATTGATTTTGTAGTAAAGTTTTAATGATGTATGCAGAGAAAATGTCAATAAAGCCAAATTTGTAATTGTGAAGGCAATGATCCATATTAAATATGAAGGAAGGGGAAAATATCTGGAATAATAATAAACCAATAATAAATATTTGAGTAGATATAGAATGGTTGTGGAAATTGTAAAAAATAAATTTTTTCTTCTTTTTGTGGTTCTCTATTCAGAACATGGTAAAATAATGTAAGTATTACCAATAAATATTATTGTTATAATCTACTTTGTGAATATGATTTTTGTTTGTCCCCACCCCCCCGCCCTCCCCCACACACACCCAAGGGGCAAATGCACCATCTTAAGATGTTAATGAGATTGTAATTGAGAGCTAGCAAAAGAGAAACAAATTGCCTCTATTTATTCATCTATTGTATCCACCTGTCATTCTACCAGATATGGTAAATATTGGAGTGCATACTGAGGGCATGACACTGTGTTAGTTGCTGGGGTTGCAAGCAAGATATATATAATCTTTTTAAAAATATATATATTTTATTGATATTTTACAGAGAGGAAGGGAGAGAGATAGAGAGCTAGAAACATCGATGAGAGAGAAACATCGACCAGCTGCCTCCTGCACACCCCCTACCGGGGATGTGCCCGCAACCAATGTACATGCCCTTGACTGAATTGAACCCGGGACCTTTCAGTCCACAGACCAATGCTCTACCACTGTGCCAAACCGGTTTTGGCAGGGGTAAGGTTCTTATAGCTAGGAAGGAACTGAGAGGAAGAAATGTATTAGAATTCTTGCATATAAATTAAATGCAGTTCCCGTAGCTCATTTCAGCTTAAATTATTTTATATCTGCTTATGGTATACAGAGAGTCTTCATTTAGGCAACAGTAATTCCTATGGACAATACCAATTGCTACAAATGAATGTAACCATGGTTTATTAGATGCAGTATGCTATGTGAACGAAAAATGGCGGTACCATCTTTAGCCAGGACAGAGAGTGTGAGGAACAGCCCACTGCAGTCAGAGTGCACATGCTAGCTAGCGTGTGCAGTGAGCCTCATGTTCCTTAGAAGGACAGCTATTCTTGTCTTGATACAAAGGCTTGCTTTCTCTTGGATTTGACAAAACCTCTGGCCAAACTTCAGTTTGGTTCCTCTGAACCCTTTACCCAAGTAGGCCTTGACCCTGGGCTTATGTGCCTGCCCTTGCTAAGTCCATTTTTAGCAAGAATCTGAGTAAATCAGCTTCGTCAAAACTATGGTTTAGGATTCATTTGTTCTGCTCTCTGTGATGATCTCATTCCACGCACACTTCAGTGCTTGTCCATGATTTACAACAGTCTGACACCAAAGTCTGCATGCTCCATGGAAGTGTTGCATTTCTTCCCACATTTTATTTTTACTCCAGTTTATGTGAATTCCCTGTATTTTCTAGAATAGTGACACTAGCCATGAGACTGTCAGGCTAGTACAGGTCCCAGTAATTCTTCCTATTTATCTCTGCATATTTTAATATTCAACACTTGATAAGACCAAATAACCTTTCTGAAGCACATGGCCTGCCTGTTTTGAGACCATCTTCTATACACAATTTTCTCCTGCTGGAGCTGTCTGGAGTGACTGCATAAAAAGAGAAGTATAATCAAAATCAGATAAACCTCCCAGAAAGTTAATATATAGATAAATCATCATTGTTCTTACTCATAAGCTGTGCCTTCACATTGTAGTCAGGGATTGTATAATAAACTAGCAAGTTTATAAATGTTTATAATGTATTAGCTAAAATACAATAACAAAATGATCAAGCTTTATTGCTACTTAATTGAATTGGTTTCGTTTTCCTTCTACACGGCTACTGTTTTGATGGTCTAAAATTACTAGCATTTTTGTTGCAATAGGTTTTCACTCTCAATTTATTCCCTGTACCGAACCTGCCGCCTGCACAAGTGAGAGAAGTGTGTGTAAAATCTGCTCCATGCTGCTGCTAAGTACACTGCCCCCACCCCCACCCCCCTCCACCCTTGTCTTCTCAAAGCAATCATATGGAGTATCACCAGCTACGAGAGGGCAAATGTGCTGGAGCCAAAATTTCTTTGTTTATGTTCAAAACGTTTCCAGAAATGGTTTCTCTGAGCATTTCCATTATTTCCTTTAGAGATCACTAACTCAGAGCAGTGCGTGTGACTTGCTTTTATCCTCATCCTGACCTCCGCTCTAATTTTCTTACTGCTGAACGTATGAACGTCTAGTCTTATTTAGACATTTGGCAGGCTGTGGTTGTTCAATTAATTCCTTCCTTCTCTTCTATATATTTTAATTACCCCAGAGATCTGACATTTGAAGAATGTTACTCTTGGCCAGCTTGATAATTATGGGAAATACTCTGCTCTTTACAGATCTGGGTTAGTCTTATGGGGCTGACGGAGGGGAGTAGAATGAAAGAATAGAAATGACTGGATTTTACCTGCCGAGAAACCTGTTGTTCATTAACATTTTAAAAGAATTTTGCATTTTTCCTGGTTTTCTATCATTGTTAATTACCGTATTTGCCGGCGTATAAGACGATTTTTTGGCCCTGAAAAATACGTATTTGCCGGCGTATAAGATGACTGGGCGTATAAGACGACCCCCTAACATTTCCACTAAAAATACAGAGTTTGTTATATACTCGCCGTATAAGACTACCCCCCACTTGGAGGCATATTTTTCAGGGCCAAAGGGTCGTCTTATACGCCGGCAAATACGGTAACTATCTCTATGATGTTCTTAAGATAATTTTCAGAATTACTAGCCTTGTTTTGCAAATAAAGACATAGAAAGTAAGCATATAGATTGCAAGGAGTTTCTTTTCTGGACTAAGAAATGAAATTATATTTTACCCTGGCCTGCCTGCTTATCAGCTTTTCCTTTTTTCCCTACCTCCAGACAGCCTGTCCTGCTTAGCCAGTACATAGCGACTGTAGTTTTGAAATGGTTTTATGCTCATGAGACCCACACAGCCTGCAGGAATTATAATGATATGTGGGTTCTTATGAGGACTGATGAGATATTGGAGGAGGAAGAGAAGAAAGCATTATATTAAAGGAAAAAAAAACATTGTATTAGGGAAATTAGAGTTTGCATAGTGTTATCAAAAGAACCTTAAGATTGTCACATGATACTATTCATTCATGCTGTGTGTACATGGATATCTGTCTGCTGTCTTATTTTGAATTCTGTTTGGATGAGTGCCCTGGAGGTCTCAAAATATGGTATAGTAAAATTTATTGTTTGAGACCTACATTCGTATCAGTAGATCTATTTAAATTGTTCTATTCAACACATCTCGTTTTACTATAAAGTTTAAGACTGGCACTGCATTGCATGGGAAGATGATGTTTTAGCTAGTTAACTTTTTACTATTTTTTGGCTATAGAATATTTTATATTTTATATATAATATTTTAAGTTAAATACATACATATATATATGTATGTATTTAACTTAAAATAAGTAAGTAAAGACCAGCTATCTTAAAGATACCCGTCTTTTGTAACAAAAGGGACTTATTAAATTATGTAGATTACTATAAACTTATGTTCACTTTTATAAAAAACAGTTAAACTTTATATGTTACATCTATATAGTAATTTTTTTTGAAATGGAAAAGCATTTGGAATATATATATATTTTAAAAGGGTATCTAGTTGAAGGCATTCAGTGTATAGTGACTAGTAAAACCGTGGTTGTAGGCTTCTGAGCTGGTTTCTCTAAGAACTGTGCTGAGCCTGTCATTGTGGCTCAGTGGTTGAATATTGACCCAGAAACCAAGAGGTCACCTGTTAGATTCCTGATCAGGGCACATGCTGGGGTTGTGGGCTTGATCTCTAGTAGGGGCATGCAGGAGGCAGCCAATCAATGATGTTTTTTGTTTATTGATGATTCTATTTCTCTATCCCTCTCCCATCCTCTTTCTTTCAAAATCAATAAAAACATTTTTAAAAACTGTTGAACTGAAGTAATTTTTGGATACAAGGAAAGGACCTTAAATAGTTTTTTAAAAGTGTTAGCCAAAATAAATATAAGGTAGTTGAAACATCTTTATTCCCTCTTTAGGCCATAGATCTTCAATGAATCACTTTACCTATGATAATGTTATCTTTGTAGTTTGTGTTGTCACTAGAAATAAACTTAAGAATTTTTATTGTTAAACTAATGGCCCAGTGCATGAAATCCATGCACAGGAGGATGAGGGTTTCCCTGAGCCCGGCCTGCACCCTGTGTAATCTGAGACTCCTCAGGGGTTGTCCAACTGCTGGTTTAGGGGGGGGCAGTTGAGGGCAAGTAGGCTGGCAGGCAGAGTGGTTAGGGGTGATCAAGAAGGCAGCAGGTGAGTGATTAGGAAACAGTGGTCCCCGATTGTCCCCCTGCCAGCCTGATTGCCCACAACTGCTACCTTCTGCTGGCCTGCTCACCCCAAGCTGCTTCCCCTGCCGGCCTACCCCCTCCCAACTACCTCCCTCCCACCTGCCTGCTCGGCCCAACTGGCCCTCCCTCCGCTGGCCTGATCACCCCCAACTGCCCTAGCCTCCTGGCCTGATGGCCCCTAATCACCTCTGCCTTGGCCCCACCACCATAGCTTTGTTCAGAAGGATATCTGGAAGGTCTCCTGCCTAATTAGCATATATTCTTTTTATTAGTATCAATACAAATATTCATAGTTCACTTATGCATTATAAAAATAATTTCCAATTCCTGACCTCTCCAGTACATTTAGCATGTTCCTACCTATATAGCATTCTAAGTAGGGCTTATTACCAATGTGTATCTGTAGATTTAATGTTTTCAGTATTCAACATCAGCCAAAGTAAAACAATTTCTTGGTCTTTACATTCCAGCTAAACACATACTGACGTTCTCATGAAAGTAGTTTGAACAACAACAACAAAAAATCCCAACATCTGGTGACACAGTGAAAGCATCTCAAATTATGATCAGATTATGAGAGACATACCTTCAAGGTCAGAATGGTATGCTGCTTAGGGAAAGCTGTTTCCCAATATCAAGTGAAACAGGGTAGTTTATCAGGAACTCTCACAGTATTGTTTATACTGAAAATAGATGCCCAATGCACGAAATTCGTGCAAGAGTAGGCCTTTGGAGCCCCAGCTGCCTTGGCCCTCGTAGCTCTGGCTTTGTCCTACAGGTTGTCCGGAAGGTCATCTGGACAGTCCTTCCACTGTTCAGCCATCCGATTGATTTGCATATTATGCTTTTATTATAGATAGATACTTGAATATATGTCCTCACCTCTTTTAAAAGTCATGGCATAAATCATAATAAAAAGCAATCCCCCCCCTGGATTTTGAGATGGAAGTTTTTTGTTCCTCTCTAATAATGCAATTTACTTTTAAGAGTGCCCTAAACTTACAGTGAATCATCCTATCTAATAAAGAGGGAATATGCAAATTGACTGTTAACACAGTCACAATGATGGTGACACCCATAGCCACAAGATGGTTTAGCCCAGTTCCCTCAGCCCCTCCGGAATCCCCCAGTCCTTTCAACCCAGCTGGGGGGGGGGGGGGCAGCAGGCATGTAGTCCTTTTACAGAAAATGTATTGCCTCAAAAGTTGGTTAAATTTCTTAGGACAAAAAGCATTCAACATCTTTGAAAAGAGAATTCCAATAATAATAAAAGTTTGGACTAGACCATTCAAGGTTATTTCCACTACAACCTTCTATGATTTTGTGATATTAACATTCTGAATTCACATAGTGCCAGCTGTATTGTATGTAAGTAGATATTATTTAAAGAAATGGCCATTACTATTAAAACAACTCACAAAACCACACTCTTTGTATGTCAAGGACATTCTGTGTGATTTTCCTAATGGCTGGAGTGAATGCCCCTAAATGGACAGTCGGACATCCCCCAAGGGGGGATTGAGAGGGAGCATGAAGGACACCCCTCCACCCCCATGCATGAATTTTGTGCACCAAGTCTCTAAACAAATAACAAGTACATTTCAATAGGTTTGCTGTTAGTTTGTTGCTTTTGGGGGTTGTTACTTGACCACTGGGCCATAGTTAGTCCTGTGTTACAGTGAGCAATATAACCTTAATTTAGGCCTTGTGAAACTTTCAGACCATGCAGAATTTCTGACGTGCACTGCTGAGTCCTTTACATTCACCTTTCTGTGGGCTGGCACTAGTTAGCTGAGAAATAGTGGCATGCTTGAGTGGGGCACTTGAATGTATTTAGATATTATGTTATTTTTTGTCTTCATTTTGGGTAATGTATAATTTTTCTGCATGCAGGTATAAAGTTCTTTAGCATCTGTATATAAAGATAGCCCAATCCTACAACCTCATAATTGTATGGTAATCTCAAACCTACATGTAGAATTAAATATCCTCTTGGTTTATTAAAACAGAGCCTGATCTTAAGCCTGATTTATATGGTAGCAGCAAGCATGAGGAAAAATGTAGCAATCATAAAGAACATTTTTTTTTTCATAAATGAACTCTTAAATCATTAAAATTAAAGGGGACATAAACTCAGGTGTTTAATATTCATGAAAATTAAATCCAAAGTGGTTTATAGATATTCTGCTGTCTTTTCCAAAATACCCAATTGATAGCAAAGTACTTGGCAAGGGCACTATTTTTCTTAGAGGTGCTGAAGGCATTGTTGGTGCTCACTTCATGTATAATGATAACATTATTCAGGGTTGAAATGTGGCTAGTATACCAGAGTCAATGTCACTGCTCTTAGGAGAAGGGTGATTGGCATTTTAATCAATGCAAATATTCAGAACCTTTGTCTAAAAGACTATATTTTTAGCCCTTCAGATTTCCCCTGTTCTATGGTTCAGCACCAATCCAGAGGGGACAGCTCCATCTACCGAAGGCCCATTTCAGAATGATTCCTTTTGTTGAGTTCAGTGATTTTCCTTTTGCATAACTCCTTGAACTTTCTACTGATTTATAGGCTCCAATGGAATTCATGCTGAAACTGGTAATTTGTTTGTTTCAAATTCCTTGTCATTTTGCTTAGTGCTTAAAACCAAAGGAGTTATCAGGGAACATTATAATTCACTTTATTTAATGGTTATGTTTTATTGGCACCTACCTAGATGGTAAAACTGCCCTTAAGAAAATGTTGCTGTAGATGGTCTTTCTTTAGACATCCCTAGCTTGAAATCCCCTTCCACACCATCACACTGGCATTTTGCTGGCGATATCATAGAAATTACAGTGACTTTGGTTTCTCTCATATATAACTGTAGAAATATATATGTGTATGTATATGTGAGTGTATTAATATCACATGTGATGTTGCACACATCAAAGCACTACTCCAAAATATTGTAGCCTATATTTTCTTATAATAAGAGCATTATTTTACATAGCCCCAGTACCATTATTACACAATTGAATATTAATACAATATTATTTAATATATAATCAGATTCAAATTTCTCCAGTTATCTAAAAATATTTTTTACAACTTTTTTAAAAGAATAATCTAGGATTCATGCAAAGATTGTAATTTACATTTTATTTGTCCTGCCTAATTAGTTTCCTTCGATCTAGAATAGTACTTTCACCTTATTTTGTTTTAATTGATATTTTTGAAGAATCCATGCCATTTGTCTTATAAGAATGTCCCACATCTGGATTTGTCTAATTCATTCCTCTGAATCAGATTCAGTTTTGTGAATTTTGGTAGGAACACTACATAGGTGTGCACTTTCTATTATATCATTTCAGGAAGTACATATTACTTTGGTCTATTACTGGTGATGCTGAATTAGATCTTTTGATTAAGGTATTTCCTCCAACTCTCCATTTTAAAGGGAAAAATCTCCTTTGTAATTATTAAGCTATTTATAGATGAATACTTAGAGATCTTTTGTATATCCTCTTTCTCAGCATTTCACCAGATTATTCTTGCTTTTGGTCTGACTCTATTAACATTTTGATTATAAAATAGGTAATATAGATTTGAAAGTAGTGTGTCAGTTACTGATTAATGGGGGCAAGTATGGATTTGATGAACTATAAATCTACCTAGAGTTGTTGGTTACCTATATGGAAAAAATGTAAATTTAAATACCCACCTCACACCATACAGGAAAATAAATTCCAGATGAGTTATTCCTCTAAGTATGAAAAACAAAACTCTAAAACTTTCACAGGAGAATATGCAATACATATTTTCATAACATTGTAATAGGGAATAATTCCTTAAGACATAAAAATCACAAGCCTTTAAAAAAAAAGACTGACATTTTAGAATACATTCATATAAAAACCTTCAACATAACAAGAAACCTTAAAAGTAAATGAAAAGACAGACCATAGACTGGGAATATATAATAGCAAATCTTCTAAAGTGATCAAAGACAAGTAACCAGATTTTGGAAAAAGTCATACAAATCAATGATGAAAGACAAACTGTTCAATAGAAAATGGGTAAAGGATATGACTAGGCAAAAAACAGAGGAAGAAGATTGTCCAATTATGAAAGATTCTCATCCTCACTAATAACAAGGGAAATGAAAATAAATCCCTAGTGAGAATTCACTTCACACCTATCGATTGGCAAAACCTAATAAGCTTGATAACACCAAGTGTTGACAGGAGACAGGAACTCTTGTATATAACTGATTGGAATAAATTGCAGTCATATTTTTAGTGAGCAATATGGAAGTTTTTGGTATAGTTGAAAATATGCATTTCCTGCAACTCAGCCTTTCTACTTTTAGTTAGCCTAAAAATTGTCACACATATAAAACAAGGGAACATGTACAAGGATATTCATTGTGGAACTACTTTGAATGGAAGAGAAAGTAGAAAAATTGATAAATGTAGTGCAATTTTCTCCCTACATAATGGAACAGTTACCGGTAAGATACATAAAATAGTTATACATGTATCCATATTGATAAATTTTAAAAACATAGTACCTAATGAATAAGCTATAAAAGAAGTATATCATATGTATGTGTAATGTATTATTATTATAGATAGGTATAGAATATGTAACATATAATTAACATAATATGTGTATATTATATACATATATGCATATATAAAACTCAGCACATTGAGATATAATTCACACATCATACAATTCACTTATTCAAAGTGTATAATTCAGTGGATTTTTAGTATATTTACAGTGTTTTGCATCTGTCATCACAATCAAGATTAGAATATTTTTATTTCCTCTAAAAGAAACCCTTAGTCACCACCCCTCAAGTTTCCCATCCTCTTCAGTACAACTACTGATGTACTTCCAGTCTCTGTAACTTGCCTGTTTTGGACAGTTCATGAATGAAACCATGCAATATATGGTCCTCTATGACTGGCCTCATTCAGATGGGTCATTTGCTTAAGGTTCACCCATGGTGGAGCATGTATTAGTCCTTCATTTATTTTTATTGCCAAATAATATTCCATTGTATGAAATATTAGAACATATTTTATTTATCCATTCATTCATTGATGGGCATTGGGTTGTTTCCACTTTCTGATTATTATAAAGAATGCTGCCATGAACATTTATGTACAAGTTTTATATGGACATATGGTTTAATTTCTTGGTTATTTATGTAGGAGTGGAAATGCTGGATTACATGGAACCTTAACTCTACAGTGGAACCATAAAACTGGTTACCAACGTGGCTGCATCTTTTTACATCCCGAGCAGCAATGTGCGATGGTTTCACCATCCCTCTCTCTTTGTTGACACTAGTTACTGTCCATCTTTCTTACCACACACATTCTAGTGGGTGTGAAGAAGCATCTCATTGTGGTTTTGATTTGCATTTCCCTGATGGCTAATGATATTGATAATTCTTCCCAGTTGTTATTGACTCCACATTTAAAAAATGAACAGAATGTTAGTATGTATTATTTCTCAATGTTAGTATAGGGTAGGGCAAAAGAAGGTTTACACTTCAAATGGAAAATCATACAATAATTAATAAATAATAATACAAGAATAAACCATTTCACATACTACAACTGTGTAAGCCTACTTCTATCTTACCCTGTATGTATAATCAAAGTATAAAAAATGGGAAAAGGGAGGATAGAGTTTTAGCTATATTTGTGTTGTTTTATTTCTTAAAAATGAAAAAAGAAAGCATGACAGAAATAAGACAAAATATTAGCATTTGTTAAATAATGGTGGTAGATACATAGTTGTCTTGTTATATTATTTTCTATTGATGTGTGATACATGTGGTTATAAAATTATAAATCTACATTCTATATCTATATCTATAAAGATAACTACCCTAAAACAATACTTGATATGCTCAGAGTAGGAGAGTTTTCTAAGGAAGAATAATAAAAGAATAGAAATCCCAGAAAGGCTTTGGTGGATGCTTCCATTTTGATAAGATATGAGAAATGGGAAATAAAGTTTGCCCCAAAAGGTATAAGTTAAAGAATCATTTGTTAGGTTATCAACAATGTCAAATGTCATAGAGAGGGAGATAATGTGTTCTTATTAAATAAAAACATAAAAACTCTTTAATACCTTTCAAGGAGTTTGCTTCTAGAAGCGAGGGTCAAATTAAATCGTAAGAATTATGCAATATATGGTATGTGAGAATATCAGTACAACGTTGGCAGTACTTGAAGGAGAGAGATAGCACAATAGATTAAAATGAAAGATGGAGCACAGAACTTGATTCAGCCTTAGCACCAAGCTTGGTGAAGTACTTGACTATCATTATCATCCATGTGAACAGGTTGGAATTTCTGAGAGGCACCACAACAACACTATTCTGATTTAGAAATTTGAGAATTACTACTGTATATTTTCTCTTCTTCTTCCCTTGTTAAACCTGTTTTTTTCATATATGATTATTTTACTTTCTCATTCTTAAGATCCTTTGTGAAAGAATAATAGGTTATTTGCCTATTTTTATACTAATGTCAACTATAGTTCTTTGCATAGAGTAGATGCATAGATAATATACTATCTTAATTTTAAAAGAAACAACTTTACTCTCATGGAGAGTCCTTATAGGAAAGCTACCAAAAGATGGAACAATTAAATGAAACTGTGTGTACAAAGTGTGTGCAAATACCTAACTCAAGATCAGTAAATGTTAGTTTTTCTTCATCACTCTTCCCCTACCAGATATTTGAGATGAGATAATTGAGGAAAACAATTTCTGAAGACACAGGAAGGGTTAAATTTTAAAGAAAGAGGAAGGAAGGAGGGAGGCTACCTCTCTGTGGGAGTAGAGGAGGAGCAGTGATGGAACTCATGGTCACTGCCCTCCGTGTGGAGAAGTGAGTGAGGTCCTTGGCGATGGAGGTGGTGAGTGGGGCATTAAAGACAATGAAGAACAGGTGGGACAAATTTGTATGCGCATAGAGATAAAAGGCACGTGGATAAAGGTAGTGTCCAGCAACATTGTGAATTCCCTTGAATTTACATAGTATGAATTATATGTGAATATGTGCTTTTCTGTTTTTTTTTGTTTTTTGTTTTGGAAGCTGGGACTGAAGAAAAGCAGACAGAATATGTATTATATGGGGTGGGATTCATAGGGCTGCAAATGAAAAGTTGGTGGAGACGTGGTCATTTAAAAAAAAAAATTTGAACATTTAGCCAAAACCGGTTTGGCTCAGTGGATAGAGCGTCAACCTGCAGACTGAAAGGTCCCAGGTTCGATTCTGGTCAGGGGCATGTACCTTGGTTGCAGGCCCATCCCCAGTGGGGGTTTGTGCAGGAGGCAGCTGATCGATATTTCTCTCTCATCAATGTTTCTGGCTTTCTATCCCTCTTCCTTCCTCTCTGTAAAAAAAATCAATAAGTATATTTAAAAAATAAAATAAAATATTTGAACATTTCCCAGAGATAAGTAATTCTTATAATTCTATCTTATTAGAAAACAGAACTCAGGCTGAAGAGTCAAAGTAGGACAGATTTCAGCTCAGTAAAAGAACTTACCAATAATTAGAGCTACCTAATATTAGAATACACTGTTTTGATAGGGAGTTTCTGTCAGGGAAAGGAATCAAAGAGAAGCTGGGATGTGAAGGTAGGAAAGTGTGTAAGGTGTTAAAAGGTTTTTTTTTTTTTATCATGCCCTAGCCATTTTGGTCCAGTGGATAGACCATCTGCGTATGGATGGAAGGGTCCCAAGTTTGATTCTGGTTAAGGTCATGTATTTGGGCTGCAGGCTTGATCCTGGACCCTGGTCAGGGCTCCTGTGGGAGGCAACCAATATGTCTCTCTCTCTCACATTGATGTTTTCCTCTGTCTGTCTCTAAAAGTCATTGAAAAAATATCCTCAGGTGAGGATTAACAAAAAAGAAAAAAAGGCTTTATCATGGGAAGGTTGATGGGGTAAGAAAATCTAGTTAGTTAAGAGTAGGAAAAAATGTAGTGACTATGACCCCAAGCTAGACTGGATGCCAGTTGTAGCTAGAAAGTAGCCAAAGAGCTAAGTTACTTGTAGAATCTTCATGACACGGTTACCACCTTTTTCTGCCTTTCTGACCTTGACCCTGACAGCATGGTCCTCAGCATCGCTCCCATTACTTGCAGGTTTCCTCCATTTGTCTGTCTCATGGGTAACTGTGAGCCATGTCTTTTTATCTTCATTTAGTATTTCATTGCTTTTTAAAATGAATAACTATAATTAACTTTTTTTGATATAAAAATCAAGGAGCTTTAGGTTTATTTGTGAATGGTGCACATGGAACATGACCATTTTTATATATGTCCAATTTTTGCATGATTTTCTTTTCACTAGCATTAACCAGTAGATAAACTTTATATATTTTTAGAAAAGGCCATACTATTAATCACTACATATATTTTTTATTTTTACTAAAACAAAATTCCTAAATAAATTTTGTTTTCTAACTTTCCCCCTCCTTTTCATCTCTTTTTAGTATGAGAAAAAAGAGCAGAATAGTCAGTTTCACTCATGTGGCGAAGAGAGTGTCAGCAAACTCACTATGAAGTCCAGGACAAGGGACAGCTAATTAGTGCCAAGTTCATGTACCCGTTTTTTCCTTGACTCAGTGCTGTGATTTTGGAGGATTCCAAACAAAACACTTTTTTTGATGTGGTACTTTACTGCCCAGAAATAGAGTACTGACTTCCGGGGCTTCCCTTGCTGCCTCTGAGTGGAAAAGTAGCATGGAGCATAAGGTTTGCAAGTTAGCTCTTTTTCCTCCTTCAGGTTGAGTGTGGGTTCTTAGAGACACTGAATAGTCTCTTTCATGTTGTATGGTCAAGATTCAGTAGGCCCTCCTTAACTATGGGGAAGGTATTCTAAGACCTTCAGGGATGCTGGCAACTGCAGATACTACCAAACCCTATATATACTATGTTTTTTTCCTATATGCACAGCACATAGCTATGATAAAAGTTGAATTTATAGATTAGGTACAGTAAGATATTAACAACAACCACAAATAATGACATAGAACAATTATGACAAAATAGTGTAATAGAAGTTATGTAAATGTGATCTCTTTCAACCTCAAAGCATTTTATTGCCTTGTATTTTATTCCCTTTTTCACTTAAAGGAAGCACTTTATGGCTTCTCTTTGGCATAACAGAATGGCTAAGGCCACTATTTAAGCAATTTTGGGCCATTATTGAGCAAAATAAAGCTGACTTGAACAAGCTGACTTGAACATGAGCACTTCAGTGCCCTGACGGTGGATCTGAACTGAGATGGTTACTAATTGACTAACTGGCAGGCAGTGTCTATAGCCCGGATGGGGAACATCCGGCCTGTGGGCTGTATAGGGCCTGAGAAATCATTTGGTCTGGCCTTGCCAAAGCATTAGGGATGAGTTAATTAAGTATTTGGCTAAATATAGCAGGTTAATTTTTAAGTTAATGATTTTGTATGGCCCGTGAATGATGTTATAACTGTCTAAATGGCCCTTGACAGAAAAAGGATTCCCACCCCGGTCTATAGTATGAATATACGGGGAAAAGGGATAATTAATATCCAGGTGTGAGATCTCATCACTGTACTAGGAGTGGTGCACAATTTAAGACTTAGGGGTTGGAATTTGTCCTTTACATGAAAAGGACTATATTGTTGGACTGCAGTTGACTGTAAGTAACTAAAACTGTGGAAAATGAGGCTGCAGATAAATGGGGACTATTATACCATTGAAATAAAGCCATAGTATTCATGGAAAATATTGTATGAGAAATAACTAAGAAGAATGTAAAACATGTATGCAGTTTGATAAAGTGCTGGAGAAAAAATAGGTGAGTGCATTGAGTCTCTTGGAGTAATGATGAGGGCCATATTCTCTAAGGGACGACAACAGATCTCTGGTAAAAAAATTCTCTAAATATGTATGACCCACCTCCTGAGATTCTGCTATAGCCACCACTCTGGGATCTACATTTTCCTTAGTCTTGCTTTGAATCATTACATCTACTCACTACCTTGAACCAACTTTCAGATTGTTGTATGTATTGCTAGATATAAGATAAACTGGGAAGCCAGTGCTGGTGAAAGTGTCTGCACTGGGAGACCATTGTCACTGGTTGGCCAGCTATTTTATAACTAGCGCTTATGTAGAGTATAGGGTTAGAAAAATCTTTCATATGTGAGGAGCTCGAGAATTTCAATGGAAAAAAAAAGGACATTTATGGGGTTATATTGTAAGGATGACAGGTATTTTCAGTGTTGAGTAAAAGGTCATCCTTGACGATGTTTAGAAGTGACATAGTGGTTCAATAGGTCCTTCCCAGTGTAAGTATATTCAGGAGTGCCATGCAGAGAAGAGGCAGGGTCTGGATAACACTTCATTTCAGGGAGCAGGGCGTCGAGGCAGAATGACAGATGACAGAGTGGAAAAGTGACGCCAAGGAAAGAACAGCTGGTTTCCATATGAGTAACATCAGACCAGCCATCTGGTGATACATGGTCAGTAGAACTGGGAAAATATCTTCATTTCTCCAAGTCGGTGCTTATCATTGAAGGAGTTAAGAAGTAAGTTCTGAAAACCACTGGAAAAGAAATTTGCCACCTGACTGTAGTGCTTTGGATGAAGCATATTTAAAAGGGATAAATCAAAGTTGGGATGAAGCAAGATCAGGAGGATAAGAGTGGCTCAGTCATACCCAGCCAATACTACCGAGTACTGTCCTGGGGGCCCTGCAGTATATGTTCTGTGTTCTGAGGAGATTGCAGTTTGATCTGGACAAGGGCAGCTTGAAAGGTCATCACAGACAAAGGCAGCATATGTTGGTGTGAAATGGGTAGTATTGTTCAGAATGGGACTCTCAGAACTCCGGTGCCAGCCCATCCCTCCTCTATTTGGTTCCTGTGGCTGCCTTACGAATCACCTCAAAGCTAGTGGTATCTCACCATCTCTCACATTCTACTGGTTCAAAGCAGGCCAAGTTTGTCTCACACCCAAATGGAGAGAATTATACAAAAGTCTAGGCATCAGGAAGTGGTGCTCCTGGGACCATGTGAAATTCTGTCTATGGCATTTTAGCTGTGTTCTCCAGGTCAGCGGTCCCCAACAGGTGGTCCGTGAACCACTGGTAGTCTGAAAGGTTGGTGATCACTGGTTTAAGGAAACCTTTGGAGCAGCGGTCACCGACCACTGGTCCGTGAGGTACGAAAGGTTGACGACCGCTGCTCCAGGCGATTACATTTTAAGCTGTGTTAGAGTTGATAGGTCCCAAAAGAGCTGATTTCAAGGGAGAAGAAAATTCCTTATGTTTGACTTGGCTTTTCTTTCTTAAAGCTGGTGGCGAGAATTACAATGATGCAAGAAAAACTAAAAATAAGACACATCAGAAGCTAAGATCTGGGCTTTTTTTTTTTTTTTTTTTTTTTTTTTTTTTTTTTTTTTTAACTTGCTCATTGCAGTTATTTGCCCTCCTGAGATGACTCTCACCTGTGGGTGACTGCAGTCTTTCCATGTTTAGGCTTGTTCTTAGAGATTCTGTGCTTCCTATGTCTTGCACTACATGTAAAATTAGTATTTATGTAGCTTGGATTATATACTTAAAAGGGTACTTAACTATAAGAGCTCTGTATTCCCTATAGCTTGCAATTATATAATAGAAAGGGTACTTATATGGCTGGCAGTGCATAATAAACGGGGTGCCCAGTGTAAGAGCTTGTGTTCCCTATAGCTTGCATTACTTAGTAAAATGATGCTTACCTTACATGGAAGCCAGTGAAATTATAGTCAAGCTGCATAGGCCTGATTTTAGAACCGAATTTTCTTAACAAGGAGGATATATAGGTTCTATGTTTTACTGGCTCCTGCAGTTCTTCAAAATGACCCAGTTCAGGATGACATTCAACTTTGAGAGAGCTGATTGAAATGAGCATTGGTGGGAAATCCCTTGGGGATTTATGGAGCAATTTAAAAAAAAAACTAGGAATCTCATTCTTAATAGTAGAAAACCCAGTAGTTAGAATTTTAGAGAAGTATGTGAAGCTTTATCTTACTAAAACAATGGTGAGAAAAGCTTACATTTTTAAATGAGGGAAAGGAACCAAATAGCCTTATTTTGAAAATATCATTAGGGAAAGTAATAGAATTAATGGAGAGTAACCCGGGGATGAGAAATAATTTTCTTTGAAATGAGAATTCTTCTAGAGATTAATTCTAGAATTGTTCTAGAGACTTCATAATACAGAGGTGTGAAACCACTGGTAAAACTAATACTGCCTTACAGATTTTATCCACCTTTTTATTTTGCCTTTGATACCCTATATGTAGTTTTCTCATAGCATTTTTATCTTACCTTTATATCACTTTGCTCATTTGGTAATGTGTGTGTGTGTGTGTGTGTGTGTGTGTGTGTGTGTGTCCCCATGTGCCCTCATTCACATGTGTGGGCATGTGTAGACATTTGTCAATTTCTTCTCAGCTAGAGTTTAAACTCACTGAAAATGAGAACCTTGTAATCACCATATTGTCACTATGTATCCAGGACTTAGCACTGTCCTTGGACATAGTAGTCAGTCAGTAATTATGAATGAATGGGTACTTATTATTTATTCATATAACTCCGCACAAGTATTCTTTATAAATTTCCTCATACAAATATATACCAGAAATATTTATAAATAACATCATTTTTAGGCTTTTAAGATTATTGTATATTTGATGAGAAGGTTAGAACTATTCATAGCTCTATGAATATGGTTAATAAATATTTCCTAAAAATTGTGATCACTTTGACCCTTATTTCTTATATTCTGTCAGAGAGAGGCTAACCTTAAAATAAGAAAAGAGCCTGGCTGGCATGGTTCAGTGGTTTAGCACTGACCTATGAACCCAGGAGGTCATGGTTCGATTCCCCAGTCAGGGCACATGTCCTGGTGCCGGGCTTGATCCCCAGTGTGGGGCGGGTAGGAGGCAGCCGATCAAAGATTCTCATCATTGATGTTTCTGTCTCTCTCTCCTTTTCCCTTTCTCTCTGGAGTCAATAAAAATGAGAAAAGAAGAAGCAAGTGGGATCAATAGGTGGGACATTTGTAAACTTTAAACCAGGAGTTGGCAAATGACTAACAAAATTCTGTGGGGACAAAGCTTCTAGTAACTAGGTTGTCCAGAGTAATTTCAAGGTCAGGGGAGTTCTCACAGCCACAAACTAAGTCAGTGGAGGAAGCAGTGCTGCTTTCCCAGGGCCAGACCCCAGGGGAGCTGAGGCACCGTCAGGGTATCTTTAGGGGGTGGAATGTGCTCCGTGGACACAGTTATGGGTCTGTAGAGAGAGGGACTTTGCAGACACTGAATTCAGCAGCCAAGAAAGTTGTGGGGGATACGGGACGTTGATAGGGAGTTGCCTTCTTCAAGGAGAGACAGGATTTAGCAGTTGGGTTTAGTGCTCATAGACCCCCTCCTCTTCCTTAGATGTCTTCTCTGTTCCCGGTATGGATGCTTTTGACACAGAGTGTATCATCGGTCAACATGTCTGCCTATCTGGATAGTGGAGGTGTTATTGAATTCACCTAGGCTACTTCCCTTTCACTTGGAAGTGAGTGACGTCATGCCCCAGTTGGGGGTTGCATCTAATTGCCACAGAAGCAGCTCTGTGTGTTGTGCCTGCAGATGGCTCTGAATCTGTCAAGGAAAGAGCAAGATAAATATTTTCTTATAAATATAAAAGGAAGAGTTAAACACTTATTGTTTAGAAACCAAGCTGATAAGCGTATTACATTGTCTGAGGCACCAGAAATAAGCAAATTAATGACATGCAAATAGCTGTTGTTCTTGAATTGTGGAATAATAATAGTATCTGTTTGGATGTTTATGGCAAATTTGTTTACATGGCTCAATGTTCTGCTAATTTTCCTGTGGAAAATGATACATACTTAGTTGCCTTTCCCTTTCTCTCAGAAACACTTCATTGAAATTATAAAAACTGGTGCATTGTGTTGCTTTCATGGCTTTGCCAAGGGTAACTCTGAAGACCGTATTTGTGGATGTAGCGTGAAGAAAGGAGTGTTCATTGCATGGGGTTTCTCCTGCCTTCCACAGGGCCACCACCATGGCCGTCCTTCTGCAATGCGGAGGCTCTCACTGCGCAGGAGCGCTCCTGGCAGGTGCCAGTCCAGGTGGACTCTTTCTCATGAACATCTTGACATCACATTCTCTGTGAACTTCAGACCTTTCCTGTCTTCAGGGAATAGAGCAGTTTGTGTGGGTAGTGTGATCCAGGGGTGGGCTTCTGCCTTCTCCACTAAGGAGTGACTGGGCTTCTTTTGAAACGATGGCTCTGAACTTCGCCTAGTGCTCCACGCGCTCCAAGGACACCTCTGCATCCCATGTGGCTCTCCGTGTTCCTGGTGCCTCTTCCCTGAGGTGCCTCAGTGGGGAATCCGTGAGACCCTTTGTTCTTTCAGGGGCATCAGTTCTGTGGGTCATTAACTTGGATTGCATATTAGGTGCCATATCAGAGAGGGAATATTTCTTTGGGATAAGGGGTAATTGTTTTTCTGTACAACTTTACACTGAATGCCTCCCTCCATCAAGTGATACACAAGCCTCGTGTGTTTTTTTATTTTTAAAATATATTTTTATTGATTTCAGAGAGGAAGGGAGAGGGGGAGAGAGATGGAAACATCAGTGATGAGAGAGAATCATTGATCAGCTGCTTCCCTCATGCCCCCAACTGAGGATCAAGCCCACAACCCAGGCATGTGCCCTGCCTGGGAATCAAACTGTGACCTCCTGGTTCATAGGTTGATGCTCAGCCACTGAGCCACAGAAGCTGGGCTTGATGTAATTTTAAAACAGTTATCTCAGGGCATGCTAACCACTGTGATTATCTGTTGTTCACAAAGCAGGAAGTAGAATGGAAGTGGACTTTTGCTTTAATTTTCAGTAGAGCAGGAATTTTAACTTTTAGTCAAAGGAAAACAGCATTTTGTACCTGGGGCTAGTTTGTATCAGCTACTCTTCACCTGATTTTGCCATTTTGTGGTTACTTGTGCGTTGGGGTGCAGGAGAACATGGGGTGCATAGGAAGGTTGAACCACTGGCATTTTTGCTCACCTCTATGAATTCTGTAAACTGACACCTCGCCTTTGGGGATTCTCTTAGCAGTCCTCCCCACTCATTGCCATGGCAGAGATTAGAGTTTGGAAGGCTGGTAGCCAAATATTTTCTTACTGTGTTTTGGGAGGGTAGGCGTGGGTGTGTGAAGGCAGTACACACACACACACACACACACACACACACACACACCCTCGGGGATCCACAGTCTGCTGTTCCTTCTTTCAGACTGAAGTCCTCAGGTAGAGAAATTATACTACCTTTTGATAACCCTGATTAAAAGAAGGCGAAAAATCAATTGGCAGATTTTGAGGAGAGAAATCAATTTCCTTATTACAGAAAAGGATGAGAGCCATAACTAGTTTGTGTTTGCAAATTGTTCGCTTTTAGTCTGTGCTACTTTCCAGAGTTTGAGAAATAGGGTGTTCAGCTTCTCCACTTTTGACTGATGGGATCATGTAAAAGTGCCTCAGCCTAATGGGAGCTCAGGATGCAGCTCTGAGTCGCTGGCTCGCGCTTGACAGTGATTTGTATATCCACGGATTATTAAACCTCAGCGTGGAGCATGTCCTGCTTTAAATTTCCCCCATGTTATCCACTTGGTCCGGGGTGAGGAGCAGCTATCCTTTCTGTAGTCTTGCATAGTAGAGGATACATTTCTCAAGCGCAGGTAAGTTTCTGGTCAGGGCCAACCAATCTAACAGGGAGTTATTTCGCTCCTGGACTTCTCAATCACTAATGTTTCCTCCATCCCTGAGTTTGCTCTTCACTGACACTTAAATGCCATTTGTTATTCCAGTAGCCACAAACAGCTTCCATGCCCTGGGGCACATGCCTTAGAGTGGCCAGAAAGAAGCAATCTCAGAACAAAAGGTAATCGCCCTGTGTCATATTTATTACCTTCATCACACAGGTCCTTGGGCAGTGTTTCTAGAACCCCCTGAGCTTCCTGCAGGTTTGGTGAGGTGTGCAGAAATCTGCTTTTGTAGAATTTAGAAACCAGGCAGGTGATTCAGGAGTTCTGGCTTGAAGACTTGCTTAACCTAATTTCTAGACTCCTTCAGCTACATCCTACCTCAGTGTGTTTTCTTGTTATTCTACAAGCATTTACGGGTGCTTATTGTGTATATTGTTCTGGACTGGGTTATACCAGGACTCGAATTAATTTTGATGAAATTACTTAGAGTGAATATCTTCATTTATTACACTTTTGTGTTTTATTTCTTCCTTTTTTCATTAATCAGAAGTCACCTTCTGCATGTTATGAAGATGTGTACACCTGACAATTCTAATTTGATATGAGTCAAGAGTTGATTAAAGGGTGATGGTAGAAATATTGATGCCCGAGAAAGGCTGAGGCAGCAGGGAAAGTATTAACCAAGGGGAGATATGGCTTGAGAATAGGGATTGAGGTAATTAATAATATGGTTTAGAAGAACAATGATGGCGAAATAGGGAGTATATTGATTTCTTAGATATAAGGGTACTGGAACAATGAAGTCTCAGAATATTAGAGAAAGCATTGATGGAAACATACTTTTTCATATTCTGTTTTATTCCACTTGCATAATGTTTGCCTTGGATCTAAAATCATGAGCAAGGTGTAAAATTTACTTTGAAATCATAATCTGAATATTTTAAACATTGCATTAGCAAATACTTTGCTTTTTATTTCAATATGCTCTTTTAAAATATTGCTCAATATTACATATTTGCACCAGTTTTTGATAATTTTTAAAGATTAAAAAATTGGGGTATAATTCTCATATAATAAAATTCACCACTTTAAAGTGTACAATCCAGTGGTTCTCAGAATGTTCACAAGGTTGTGTTTCCATCACCACTGTCTGAGTGCAGAACGTGTTCATTACCCACAGAGAAACTGGTCATTGGCAAAGCAGTCGCTGGCAGCAGTCACTCCCAGTCCTTCCCACCTTCTTCCTCAGCCTCCAGGCTGCTTTCTGTCTCTGTGGATTTATCTACTTTGGGCATTTTATATGCATAGAATAGTACAATATGATATTTTCAAGGTGCATCCATGTTTTAGCATGTGTCAGCCCTTGATTCTTTTTTTTTATTGTCTAATAACATTCCATTTATGGACACTTGATTATCCACCTGCTGTATTAGCCATTCATTAGTTGATGGACATCTGGGTTGTTTCCGTGTTTGGCTATCATGCATAATGTTGCTGTAAACATTCATGTACAAGTTTTTGCATGAAGATACACTTACAATTTCAATATTCCTAGGAATGGAATTTTGGGGTCATATGGGTAATTTTTTAACTTTGAGAAACTGCCAAACTTTTCCAAATTGGCTGCACCATTTTATATTCCCACCATATAGGGCATTTTTTTTTTAATGTAACCAGCATGCTATTAACAATAAGTTGACCTTTGCCTCCTCCACCTTTGGACATCATGTGTTCTGGAACGGGTTACTACCTGAAGCTTTGGAAAGCCATAGCATTTGGGAGCTGGAGGGATTCTCTGCTAATGCATCCATCCCTGCCAAGCTCTTGCCCTCACCTTCCGGAATTCACTCTTCTTCCTGAGCATGGAGGTCCACTGCAGACCTGGTATGGCGTTTTCCAGACATTTTTATAGCTTTGCTTTGGGGGTTTATTGACATTTGATTGTTTTCATTCCTGTGAAATCATTTGCATGTTTACTGCTGAGGATAGCATTCATAAAAGGAGAAAAAAAAATTTAAATAACTGCATTTTACCTGGGGAAGATAAATTAGAGTTGGCCATCAATAAGTAGATAATAACTTTTATAGCTACCAGGATTATTAAATTGTGGAAGACATTAAATTTGCACCCTCCCTTGTGAGTCACTTGCCTTAAAACATTTACAACTAATTATCTGAAAGTGAGGCAAGTTAACGCAAGTTTGCTATTTATTTACTTAGTATTCTTTTCTTTCCTAATCGCCCTGTGGATGGAGGATCCATTTTATCAGTTTTTTTTTCCTCCCTCCTCTGCTCTTCAGAGGAATATAGGTTATAAGTGCAGCCTAAGGAAGCGAAGGTTCCCCTGTATCTGAGGCGATATTCTTTGAGCCACGTTTGCATGTTACGTGCCATCATGTACCAGGAAGGACAGGTTCATAGACTGGACTCGGAATGAAGCTGAGAATTGCTGTACTGTAGTTAGAAATCTAGAGCCTTGGAATGCAAAGGTATATATTTCACCTGCTTTTGACAAAGCCTCTATTTTATAAGGCTTTATGGGAAACAGTCAGCTCAGTTACCTTAGTTAAAACTCATTCCAGGAAGCAGAATATTAAGATCTTACTTGCAGATACTGAGATTTTCTGCTTTTTGTTAACTTGTCACCAGCTGATTGATACCTGGCATTATAGTAAGAGGTTTAACAGATTCCTGAGTTTGGTCACATTTGTCCAAGTCTGTGGGATATATCATAGAGAGGATCATAAGGCTATTAAGAATAATAATTGGGTTTCTAGGATATTCAATCCACGTAGCTTTGGGACTTGAGAGTGGGAAAATATTAAAAAATTCTCATTTTTGTTAAAGTAAGAAATAAAGGCATTTTTAGAGTTTAGCACAGGGTGGTAGGAAAAAACACACCAGGCTTTTATTTAGAGTGTTTGTGTTCAAATTTGACTTTATGCCTATCTGGTTGTGTAATCTTGTTCAAATTACAGAACTTCATCAAAGTCAGTTTACTAATTTGTAAAAAGTAGATAATAATACTTCCTCACAACAAAGCTTTTAAAAAATTTATTGATCATGGTATCAC
The DNA here is from genome assembly GCA_963924515.1 of Vespertilio murinus. Lineage (NCBI taxonomy): Eukaryota > Metazoa > Chordata > Mammalia > Chiroptera > Vespertilionidae > Vespertilio > Vespertilio murinus. Next base: position 53,488,131 of record OZ004712.1, on the reverse strand, counting down.
ATATTTGTCCTCATCCCCCCATTCCCATCTCGAACTCCTCCCAACGTATGCCCCCACCCCCCTGTTGTCCGTGACCACTGGTTAGGCTTATATGCATGCACACAAGTCCTTTGGTTGGTCTCACCCCTTCCCCCCACCCTTCCCTCACAACATAGCTTTTGTATTTGATGAGATACTGTATGGGGCACATAGTAGGCATTCAGAAGTTAGTGAAATCTGAACCTGGGGTGTATTAGGTGGCCTTACTGAGTTTTTGTTATATGTTTGTGTATTTGTATGTATGAGTTCACACACACACACACACACACACACACACACACACATACACAGACATGTGTCAATCTTTCTCCATCCCACATCTTGTTTTCAGGAAGATTTATCTGGTGATATGTTTGACAATTAACTCTAAAAATTTAAAAAAAAATTGATTTCAGGGAGGATGGGAAGGGTGGGAGAGAGAGAGAGAGATAAAAACATCAATGATGAGAGAGAATCATTGGTTGGCTGCCTTCTGCATGCCCCACACTGGGAATTGAACCATGACCTTCTGGCCCATAGGTTAATGCTCAGCCACTGAGCAACACCAGCCGGGCAATTGACAGTTAATTCTTAAATGTATTGGATTAATCACAGCCTTTTAAATTATCTTAAAATGTAGTTTATTGTAAAGATTTGTTAGAAGCTGCTATAAATTTGTCATTTGCTTGTCAATCTTCCAGTTTCTGACAATTTCACCACTTTTGCTTAAATCATCGAAGCTGAGAACCTTAGCGTGACCTTTTCCGCTTTCTCTTTCCTTAATAATGTTGCTGCCCAGCAGTCTACTTCTATCAAAGCTAATACTGCATAAGATTGCTGATATTGATGAAGGGTAGAAAACATATTAGTCACCTATTACCGAGGTGCTACTCAAGACCTTATTGTGTCCATTTATACTCAGAAAAATAATGTAATCTCAATTTAAAGTGTTTTTTTACACAGTTAATTCTTATTTTCTGATGTTCCTCTAAATGGCAAGCTTTTACCTGGATGGTGTGGTGAGGAGCCCTTGGTATTTCATTAACAGCAGGATACCAGGTGTGGGAAAACAAAAAAAACCCAGCAGCCTGCATCTGAGGATGCAGTAGATTGAATTATTATTTAACAAATATTCATTCCCTATCCCACGCCCACCCACTCACCCTGACTCCCTGAGAGCAGCATGCTCCCTTCTCTCATTGCTTTTGGGCTGGGCATGTGACTTACCAGGACCAAGGAATGTCGGTGGAGATGTCAGTAGCAAAGGCCTGAAATGCGCTCATGCATTAGGATTTGGTATTCTGCTGAATCCCAGGAAACCAGCAAAATGTGAGCAAGAAAGAAGTGCTTATTGTGATGCGTTACTGAGTTTGAGGTGGTTTGTTACATGCATATTGTTGTGACAGGAGCTGATGAGTGCTAAGGGATTCTGATTTAAAGATTTTCTTTGGGAATTGATTTGGGAGCCTCAACTTTCCCTGTAGAATCCTAAGTTTCTTGTTGGATTGCACCTGTTTTACTGCCAATGTTGTGTCTCTGGTCAGTGACAAACTTCAGGATCGAAAGCTTAGTTACAAGGAGTGCTCACAGTGCAGATCTGGCACAAGAAGGAGGCTGGTTGACCCTGGTTACCTCTGCAAACCTGTCTACTCGGTAGTCATTTCTAGAAGATAGGCCAGTGGCTCTGTTCTTGTTGGGGAAAGTCCTTACGTTTCCTCAGTGGTGGAAGGGCAGTGAATACACAAAGATAGTCTCTATTTGTGGAAAGAGCCAAGAGCCCATTAAAATTCCCTTTTGTTTTTAGAAGCAAACATAAAGGAATCTGGAGGAGGCCGAACAGCTCTTTAAAATAATGATTGTCTTGGGCTAATTTCTTCACCATGCCCCCGGCATCATTAGGTGCCAGTCCTACTGTGTAGGTTCATTTGCAAACAAAACTGATTAGAGAGGAGGCTGGTACACAGACTTCCTAAAGCCAGAGCGTTCAGGCACCTGCCCGTTGTTTGAAGCAGTTAACCCAGCAGCACCTGTATTTCCCCCATACCTAGGGAAAAAATAGGGAAAACAAGATTGTTTATTTCAAAAGGTGTTGGGAACCTTCCTTTCACAGAGAACGCTGGCCAAAAGAGAAAAGCAGATATTGTGTGAAAGCTCGGAAGGTTTTCGGAATTTCCTTTCCTTGCCCATTATAAACGTGATCTTTCCCTTTGCTCTGAGCTCCCCCCTCTGGCACTCAGGGTATATTTCTCTTCCTATGATCACAAGCTTCAAAGCTCCCCCACCCTCTAGACTGCAAACCCTCTTATCTGTGCGGCCATGGCAGGGGCTGCTTTTATGTTCTAGAGTTTGGGAGGTTGCGGATTAAGGGACACAGGGGACTGCCTGCAACATTTATTATTATTTTAAAAAAATATATTTTATTGATATTTTACAGAGAGGAAGGGAGAGAGATAGAGAGCTAGAAAAGTCGATGAGAGAGAAACATCGACCAGCTGCCTCTTGCACATCCCCTATGTGCCCGCAACCAATGTACATGCCCTTGACCGGAATCGAACCCTGGACCTTTCAGTCCACAGGCTGATACTCTATCCACTGAGCCAAACCGGTTTCGGCTGCCTGCAACATTTATTAACTTTTAATTCAGTGCAGCAAAAATCAGAAACCCGGTGCGCCATAGACAGTTGCTTTAAAGACACGTTGAGCTTGTTTGACCATGTTTTAAGGCTTGTGTGCCAGGAATGAAATGAAGTGCCTTTTCACAGAGCCAGGATTGTGCTATCCTAATGGAGAAATCCATAAGGCTCTTTGTTTTCATAAGCTTTATTCTTACTGCCCTTTTAAAAAAATGGTCATCTTTGTTCTAATGGTGACCGATTGCTTTTATTGTAAGTAGATTAACTATTGCATTTTCTTTAGAAGGAAGAGTACCAATGCCCAATTCATGGAGCACTGTCTAGGACCCTGATTTTCAATGTGGCTTAATTTTTCGGAAAACAAAGTCTCAGCCTTGTAAGCACCGAAGACTGTATTTTACTATTTTTTAAATGGGAAGTGTTGTACAGTATGTTTCTCAAATTGGGTTTGTAAGGCAGTAAAACATTTTCCTTCACCCTCTTAGGGTACCTGGCTTAGTCTGAAATTTAAATCCACACAGACAGATTAACAGGAGAAAAGTAGACAGATTTACTTAAAGTTTTACATGACTCGGGAATCCTCATGAGGAAATGAAGACCAAAAGACATACTAAAGCCTGCTTGCTTTTATGTTGGGTTGAGCAGAGAGAGGCGGTTGTGGAAACGGACTAAGTGAGGAGGCTGAAGGGGTGAGAACTATTGGAATGCAGTCTGTTTGTATAGAAATCTCTTGGTCTCAACTTGTTGCCCCTGATGATGTGAGTGTTACTACTTCCCTTCTGGTGCAGAGAGAGCCCCGTTCATATAGGGGTTTCACCTCTTAACAAAAAGACAGCGGTCTGTGTTTTTCTTGTATTTGCTGTTTTTCAAGTGTCTTTAACTCCAAATAGTCAGTATGTCTAAGGGACGTATTTCGGGATGAGTTGTTCTGAACTCCAGGTCTCTACTTGGTGACTGAAGGCACATGATTTGAACCTGGTGATGGAGGCTTCATTGGAACTCGGTGGCACTGTCCTTATCGAGCGAGGTGTGGCGTGTCAGAGGTCACCTTATCACCTGCAGAGCCATGTACAGTGTTGTCCCCTCATTGACTCAGCCCCACACTTCTGTTTCTTCCTATTTCCTTGTCTGCTGTCATGCCACCTGGCTTTCTTCCTCACTGTGGCTGTAGGTTATCATGCATCACCTCTTTATTGCCTCTGCCTCAGACAAGAGCCTCGTGCCTCCCAGTGGTTCATGAAGGCTGGACCAAGGTGGTTAGGATAAGTGGACAGAGAAATACTCTCTGACCTCAAGCTCTTGAGTTCTTAGTTATGGATTTTGCAATTTTGGCTATTTACTCTTTCTTCCCTGTTCAATAAAGTTCTCAGCGGTGCAGGTTGTCAGGTAAGTTGGATGTTATTTTGCTAACAATGGCAATCACTGGACACCTTAGACATGTTTCTTGTAGAAGTTTTTCTCTTGGTCTAATCCATCTGTATTTCTAGAACTTGAATTTCAGTTGTTCCACAGACATCCATTATCTAGTAATTTGTTAATTTCCAGAAGTGTCTAGATTTGGTGTAAAGAGTCTGTCATTGCTTGTTATGCTGCTCGGAGGGTGGGAATGAAGAAGTGAATGAATAAACTTGCTGCTTTTCACACTGAAGCAAGTGGAGTTTTGGTGGGGTTAAATTTTTTCTCTAATTTGTTATTTAAAAAAATATTTTTAGTAATATCAACTATAATCACCATGTTTTACATTAGGTCCTCAGACCTTATTCATCTTACAGCTGGAAGTCTGCAACCTTTCCCCAACCTCTCCCTGTTTCCTCCACTCCCCAACCCCTGGCAATCACTTCTCTACTCTGTTCCTGTAAGTTTGACTCTTCTAACAATTCCACATTCACATAGCATAATTCCCTCATGTTGCAACTAGTTACTGCAAAAACCAATATTTTCTGCTTTCTTATAAATGAATATTCCTGTGTGTGTGTGTGTGTGTGTCTACATCTTCTTCATCCATTTATTTGTTGCTGACCACTTAGATTCCAGCATTATTTACAATAGACAAGATTTGGAAATAGTCTCTTAGTTTGTTCTTGTGCTTTTTTCCCTAAGGGTGGTGTAAGAGTGTTTGAACCATCTTAAACAGCTTTCTTGTATATATCTTTTGTTTTAAGGAGATAGAATTTACTCTTGTCAGTTGTTTTGAGAGAGATTGGTGCTCTTATAGTTTTGAAAGATTTTTTTCTCTTGGCATCCAGATACACTGAGTGGATGTGAGCTGGTCAAACCTAGGATTGCCACTCCACTTTACTGTCTCAGCTGACAGTCTGCACTTGCTCATCTATACACTGCGAGCTTTGCCCTCTGAATAGCGGATCTTGACTTTGATTCTAACTGTCCTCTTTAGACCAGAGCTATCATTACTCATCTAAATGGTACTATTGCCTTTGAGTCTCCTTTCTTCTTTGCTTTCTTATTGGGCATCAAGACTCATAAACGATGAAACATCCTTTCCCAACAAATCAAGGCCAATACCTGTTTTCTTTTTTCTCTTCTTTGTCTACCTTTTCCTGAGAGAAGCCTGTGCCTGCGGGGGCCCCTCCCCAATGCAACATTTATATATTTGCAGAATAGTCTCTAGCATAATCATTTTTTTTTTTTACTAAACTCTTAAAGGTCAGTTTTAAGAATGTGCTCAGAGGACTAACCTGTGAATAAACAGTCTTTGTGAGATATACTTTTCCTGTCTATGAGCTGAGTGGTTTTCCATTTGCTTTAATCAGTGTGTAGTTATTGATGGAATGCACTATGCTCTACACAAAAAGATTATAACAAATGAAGCCCCTCTTTTAATTTAGCTTGAAGAAAATGAAATATTTGAGATAGTTTTCCATTAGCGTAGTGTCAACCTCCTGAAAAGCATATGCCTTTATGTAAATTTACCTGTCTGCCCTATTTATAAATTGAGGATTAGTTCATAAGAATATATCTGAGTATGTGACTGTGGATGGGGGCTATGTTGCTGTGTGTATGCATATGACCTCCATGATTCATTAAATTATATTATGCTCATAGTAAAGGTAGTTCTTAAGATTTCTCTTTAAACATAGCATGCTCTCCAAAAACATACATTAGAGTATTTCTTTTTAAAGAAAGTACTGAGAATATTCACTCAAATTTATAGTACTCATTGTACTTTATTTCGCTTTTATTTTATAGTTTGTCACATTTTCTATATTTGTTACTAGAGCTTTTATTCTGATTATGGTTTATGATTTAATTATCCACCAGATGTTGGAGTTTACATTATGCTATTGCACAGAGGGAGAAAAATGGACCGTCACCTCCTTTGTGGTACAATTTTCTGTTCAGAAAGAGGTGGTAAAGTTTGGCAGCATTCACTTTGCAGCTCATTGTCTTTGTGCACATTCAGCTGTCTGGTGATCACGTGCTGTTTGCTCCAAACTTGGTGCTAACCTTGGATAGGGAAGAAGAATGTCTCTGGATTTAGGGAACTCACAGTCTGGATGGGAAAAATGACACTGGTTTTACCTCTAATATTTTCTGTAATTTCTCTTTGTAATCATTTTAAGATTGGTAGGATATTTCATTATCTAATTTTTCCCCTTCAAACCTTCTGTTTCCCTATTTTTCTGTGATATTTCTCTAATGATTGTGAGTGACTCATGAAGTATATGAGTGAATTCCCTTAAGAAGCTTAGCTTCCATCATTCAGGCTACTGGTTGGTATGAGTTCAGTTTTGTCCTGTTCCCACCTGCTTTCTTGTCAGTCGCTATTTCTGCAATGTCTTCATTCTGTCTATTTATAAAAATACTAGAGGCCCAATGCACAAAATTCGTGCAAGAGTAGGCCTTCCTTCCCCTGGCTGCCAGCACCAGCTTCTCTCCAGCACCTGGGACCTGAGCTTTCCTCACAGCCCCGGCTTCCTCCTGATGGTTGTCCAGAAGGACATCCAGTCTAATTAGCATATTACACTTTATGATAGACTTCTTCATTTTGCTTGTCAAAGACAAATTAAGAAGAATTAGTTCAGTTTCTGAGCAAGTTTAGTCTTCATTAATTCCACACCCCACTCTATTTTTAGCAGCATTTTTCTATTCCTAGTTTACCCCCGTTGGTAATTTTAAAAGCTCATCTTCTCATGTTTGGCTTCCTTCGAGTAGCATGAATTAATTTGCTACCTCTAACTCCTCTCTTTTTTAAGTTTTAGCCGACTGTAACAAGATCCTTTCCACTTTTTTTGATCTTTAGTTCAAATCTGTCTTTGTAGATATTTGAAGAGTCATTCCTGAAACTATATTAGGTGTTTCTTGTTCATTATCATTTTTCCCAATTGAAATCTTAATCCTGTGTGTGTTAATTATTTAATTATTCTTATTTGTACTCCTGGCCCCTTGTACACTGATGGAATTAGTTCTTCATCCCAGAGCTTCTCAGAGTTCCTAATTCTTTTATATTTGTGATTTATATTTAATTTGTACTTATATTGTTCATAACTGACTTTCCCTTTTTATTTTTATTTTTTACCATCACCCAGTTCTGTCTCCTATGTTCTTTAGATTTATTTAGTCATTTAAAATATTTTTATTGATTTCAGAGAGGAAGGGAGTGGGACAGTGAGACAGAATCATTGCTCGACTACCTCCTGCATGCTTGCTACTGGGGATGGAGCCTGAAACCTGGGCATGTGCCCTGACCAGGAATTGAACTGTGTCCTCTCAGTTCATAGGATGACGCTCAACCACTAAACCACACCGGCCGGGTAATTTATGTATTTATTTTTCTGTGATTTCTCTTATCTTCCCATTGCCTCCAGTGCAGGTTATTGTTTTCTCATAACCTTTTCTCAAACTTACCGGCCATGAGTATCACTATGGAATTCTTAGTTGCTGTGTCTGAAGCCCAGAGAGTCTAATTCGCTTGACTTGTGAAGAGCCTAGATACCTTCTTTTTTACCAGACACACAATGAGGTGGTCCAATGGCCACACCGTGGACTGCTGCTGCTGCCTGCTAATGGGGTTCTTTGCTGCCAACCTGTGCCTGAAATATGGCTGCCAGGTTTTCCATGTCTGAACATTCGTGTGTAAGTTAATTTATGAAATGCCCACTATCTGCAAGGCATTGTGTTGGGCACTCAAAATATTCTAATGAACAAAATAGACTTTGTCCCTGATCTTGCAATGCCTATAGTAGATAGAATTTTTTTCATATCTTCCTCATCTCAAAATGTCTTTGATTTCCTATTGTTTACATGGAACAGTTAGTTAGTTCTTCAGAAGTTTTGCTGATGGGCTTGTAGAACATAAGAGAGATGACTAGGAATCAGATTAGGATTTCTGGTTTGTTTTTCCTTCTGATTGTGTGTATGTGTGTGTTCACTTACAGAACCTGGGGGTTTTAAGCAGATCATTAATGTTTCTTTAGTCAATGTTTGAATCTCTGCTGAATAGTCAGGGTTAGAGGAAAAATACCATCCTTCATCAGTTCTAATATGTCATCATTTATAAGTCCCCTTCCAATTTCATAGATGTTAAAATGTGAAATAATGTGCTTCATGTAATCAATACAGTGCTGCCTATTGTTTTTTGTGTGTTTGTATTTATGAGGATCATGATACCGCACAAAGCTACCTTCTAACTACTGACACGTAATTACCTAGGACCACACAAGACGTGTCACTGGTCTGACACTAATGAAAGAGTCAGGCCTTATTAAGAGACATAAAGTCTGTAACACAAAAGAAGCCAAGATGAAGAGGGAGGCGATCTCTCAGCTCCGATGACCTTATCTACGTTCCCCCGAATTTGCTTCTCTGTTGGACTGTGCGGGGTGCAGATTTCTAGCATTGAGGTAATCAGGGTGACTGTAATTCCGTGGGTGACTCTCCCATCCATCACTCAGTTCAGACAGCTCACAGGCACCAGAGTCAGCCCAGCACAGAGCTTCCGTGAGTTACAACCTCTGTATTTATTGTATCCTTTTAATTAAATGTGCCCTCTGAAAAGCATTTTAACAACAAGCTCAGTGATCCAGTTGAGTAATCCGTTACTGGCAGCCCTCTCCCACCCCCACACAGACACAGCTTACTTGAAGTCAGCCTCTTGCACAGGAAACATCTCCACCTTTTAAACCTTTCAGGGAGACGCCATACTTCTTGGAAACTACAAGGGACGTCTTCTTTCTCTTCATGTCATTACTGGGTCTTACTCTTCCTAGATGATATATAAAGGATACAGAGGAGAGTCTAGAATCAACTCTGTACTTTCTGAAGGCTCTCACTCTACTATTCTACACACCTTTGTCTCTGCCCCAGCTGACCATTCACTTTCCTCTTCTTTCAAGCGTAGCCTTAGAGCTCACTTCTCATGCTGCATTTGGTCATCAGTGTTCGTGATTTGACTGGGGGAATTTTAGTACTACTGGGAGGTCTTAGTTGATATCTCCCATTTCAAAAGTTGTAACTTTAACAGCTAGTGGTAAAAACCAAATAAATGATATGGCCTCTCAGTATCGGGGGAGTTAGAGAAAGGCGAGATCACTGGGTTTTTGTAAAATACTTTAGGATGGGAGAGGTATCACAGACAGGCAAGCCAGTGGGACTGGGGAAGCAGAACCAGAGAGAAAGGTAAAGCAGGAAAGGAGGAGGACTGTGTGGGAGGAGGGACTGTCCTTAACAGACTAGCGCAGAGGGTGGACCTGCACAGCAGGTGTGAGAGGAAATCCTGTCCAGGTAGGTTTGGGCTGAGTCTATAGGAGGGTCTAAGAATCCCAACTAAAGATGTTCAATTTTATATTTTAGTAGAGGCACGGATTCGTGCATGGGCACTGCTCTGCTCCTGCTCACCCTGGCCCCGCTGTGCCTGCTGCAGAGGCAGGAGAGCCTTGTGCCGCCTCAGCTGTGCTTGTCAGCCCTGAGCCCGGCTTCCGGTGCATCAGTCACCTGAGTGGTGCTCCTGCTGTGGGTGTCTTGAATTGAGTGTTTGCCCCCTGAGGGTCAGTGCAGTTCCTAGCTACTGGTCAGTTGTCTGGTCGGCTGGTCGTTTAATCGCTTAGGTATATATATATATATATATATATATATATATATATATATATATTTGGAGCAATCATTTCTAACAAGTTGGAGAGGCATTTATCATTATCTATAAGGCTCAAGTCATCCTCTTCAGGGTAGGGTTTAAGAATGGTACAGTGGGCTAAAATTGCTCAGCCTTTGTGTGTTTGTGTATGAGTGTGTATGCGTATAAACACAGTACACATATGAATGGGAGGCCTTGAGCAGGGCAGAGGAGAGTATGGCACCACTAGCAAAGTTATCCTCTTGTCATAAACCTTGGAAAGCTGTGAAATGAAATTCTGACCTCATGGTCTTTGCAGTCTACCATCTACTAATGGTCCACCTGTTGACAAGTGTTGCCATGGGCAATGGAGAATCATTGGTGGGTTTTGTTGTTGGTGGTTTGGTTTTTTACATTTATTGATATTTATTATGCTTTCGAGATGATTATACTTCGGTCTTTGCTTCAAGAAGGCCTGCCTGGTGGGCAGTCGGCACTGACACGCGATAACATGACTGCCTAATGGCACAGCATGCTGAAGAGCTGTGGGGGGAGAGCTCAGGTTCCTACATCTGCTGGGAACTGGAACGGGCTCGACGGGAGCTGGAGAGCGACCACACCGAGCCTATTTATACACTCAAGGAAGAACCCTGTAGGGAAGGAGGGCTTTATGTGCAGTCGAGGGGAGAGATGGATGATTAATGAAGTGGAATATGGAGGAGGTGAGTAAATGGATTTTGATTATAACAAGAAGGCATTCGAGGGGTTTGAAGATTGGCTGGATATTGAGAAAAGAAGTGAATCAGAGCTGACCGAGTAATCAGTTTTATGTAACTAAAGAATGGTGGTACCATTTGTAATAAAGAGGAGATGAATTTGAGTTTGAGATGATGGCATTTCAATGAGAAACTTGCTGTGAAGATGGGTAAGGTTGACCTGTGAAAGATGAGTGCCACACATCACAGAGGAGGACTGGCATGATGATGTAATCCATAACACTAAGCGTGTGTCCATGGGAACGGGGGTTTGTCACCTGGTGAGGTGGCTGAAGGGAGGCTTGGAGGGAGTTAAGGCAGTTCATTTCCCTGTAAAAGGCAGCGCCTTAGCTTCTTTATGGAAGATATTCTTCTGTGGGCGATGGCTTGGCCCAGGAACTTGCACATGGAGTGATGTGGAGGCTAGACGAGTGGGAAATGTAAACGGTGCTCCAAGCAGAAGGATGGGTTTCCAGGGAATCCTAACAGGAGAGCTCAGCACAGGGGGAAGACGATCAGTGGTCAGACCAGCCTCTTGGTAGCCTTTCCCATGTGCAGTGAAGAACATAGGCTCATCTCTGGCTTCTTCACCAGGGAGCAGCTGGGGTAGCCTTGGATGGGGTCAGAAATCAGGCTTCGGGGTAAGGACTGGTCTGAAGTGTGTAATAGTTGCCCTGAATCTGTTACTACTTCGGTTGTGGTGGTAGAAACTCAAAAACCAGAAACTGGCATATGTACCAGGGTTCAGAACCCAGCCAATGCTCTCTGAGTGTGTGTGTGTGTGTGTGTGTGTGTGTGTGTGTGTGTGTGTGTGTGTCTGCTGCTCCTTAGGTCCAGGTGCATGCCCGTTAGCTCGTCTCTCTGGGTGTTAGTGGGCATAAGTGGTCTTGAGGAAAGATTTCCCCTTCCTCCTGGCTGTGATGAGGGACCAGGACTACACATAGTGCCTAAGGGCCTTGAGCTTTATCCTTATCTCTCAAAGTCATATTCCTAGAAAAGTCGGCTGCAAAATAGCCCTCAGCGTGGACTGTGGTGGTTAGGTAAGGGGTTGTCTTCGATGTGCAGAAAGCCCAAATTGCACAAGGAGCACCTGCAAGGAGCACATGTGACAGCTAAAGAAAGCTCCGGGTAGAGTGGAGTCCTTATTTTGGTTGTGCCAGGACCTAAGGCAAATGAAGACCCCAAGAACCATGTGGTTCAGGAAATTATGACCACATTCTAGTCTCTTATTCCCAGGAGACGTAGGTATACTGATATCCTGGCCCAAAAAGGTGTACTGAGAACCAAGTGTATCCACATCAGAGAGGAGTGTGGCTCACTCACTGACTGCAAGGCCAGGGGTTCAATCTGAGTGTTGTCTTCAGGAAAAGCCAAATTGCAGAGTCCAGATGGTTGGCCAAAGGAGGTTTTAACTCAAAAGAGCAAAGCAGATTCTGGATAAGAGTGAGCATAATGGACCGGGGAGACCAGAAAGGAAGGAGTAAAGCAGAGAGTCCTAAGTAGAACCTAGAGGAGTTTTCTGTGTCAGAGTATGCCAGGGAGTATCTTTGTGTAGGGGGTACTTTGGTCACAGATGTGAAAAGGAGGAAATCTTTAAAACAGCCTGATCAACTGTGGGTAGTTTATTCTTTTTCTGTTAATCTTATTGAATCGCCATCCCTCCATATGCCTCTATTTGGGCACACACTTTGTTAGTTGGAAAGCAAGATTTATTGAGGACTTCTTTGATCTAGATAATGTTTTCCATGTTGGAGCCACAGCAATGAACAACATAGACAGAATCCCTTTCCCCATGGATTGTGTAAGCTAGTGGGGGAATGGAGATAATAAACACATACATACATATAAAGATAATTTCCTTCCTGATGGGTTTCTATGGAAAATATAAAACAGGGAACAGGTGTGATTTGTTCTCACGGTGTCTTCTACAAGCTACAGTGGTCAGCAAGCTCTCTTTGAAGGGATGACAACTGGAGTTGAGTCCTGATTATAAGGAAGAGATGGCCACATTAAGATTTGGAAAAGGGAGAGGAGAACTGGGGCTGGTGTTTGGCCATATGAAGTTTGTGGTGCCTGCTAGGCACATGCTGAGCTGGCAGGTAGGCACATGCTCTGGGCGCTCAGGAGAGAGCCCAGGCTGATAGGTGAGTGGCCGTATCAGACAGATTATATTTAAAGTCATAGGCTGGCCGAGGTCGGTTTGGCTCAGTGGTAGAGCGTCCATCTACGGACTGGAAGGTCCCGGGTTCGATTCCGGTCAAGGGCATGTACATTGGTTGCAGGCACATCCCCGGTAGGGGGTATGCAAGAGGCAGCTGGTCGATGTTTCTCTCTCATCGACATTTCTGGCTCTCTCTCTCTCCCCCTTCCTCTCTGTAAAATATCAATAAAATATATTAAAAAAAATAAAGTCATAGGCTGGATGCATCTCAAACTCACATTTTTGGGGTGGTGGTGGTGGGGGAGAGCTCTTTTTGACCATGTCTATTTGTCTAGAGAGAAACTGCATATAAAATTCTTATTTTAAACAGAATGAGCTTTTTTTTTGAAGTAGGTAGAACTTTATGGGCATGAATATTATTTTGTATGTATATATATATATTTTTTTCATGTTTCTGTATTGTATGTACCTAGTATACTGGTTGCTAAGTTCCTCCTACCATGAACTTTGTTCTAAAAGACAGCATTTCTCAAAGTTTTCAACTTATATCTTGACAAATTGAAAATTTTATAACCTCATTATAGAATGTACTGAAGTGTGCATATGCAGTCATAGGTTTCTGATCTTCAGATTTATGAGACCTGGAAATACCTCAGTAAATATTGTGTTTGAAAAAGATTGCTGGAACTTGTTCGAAGTGCTTTACAGTTAACACACATCTGAGGTTCCAAAAGCCAGTGCTGGGGGAAGGTGGGGGTGTCCTTGCTCTTACAATTGTGTAGAATAAGACTTCGGAATTCCAAGTAACTTGTACAGGGTAACACCAGTCAGCATTGTCAGGGCCAGTCTTCGAACCCAAGGGTGAATGCGTGTGCCAGGGCTCCTTTCACACCCTCTGTGGTTCTCAGCCTTGGCTACACATTATAATAATCATAAAGATTTTCAAGAAAACAAACAAATGATTCCCAGGCCCACTCCAGAGGTCTGGGCTATGGTATTTCCCCCTCCAGGTGATACTATGTGCAGTGGTGGAGGTGGGATCCACCGCTCTGTACAAACCACCTTATCGGGAGCCGTGTCGATATCAGGTGTATTGTTTCCTTAACTCGGAGAGATTACCAAACCAACCAGGACACTTTCTTTCTTTACTTTTTTATTTTTAATTTCTTTATTGATTGAGGTATTATATATTTGTCCTCATCCCCCCTTTCCCATCCCAAGCCCCTCCCCACGTATGCTCCCACCCCCCTGTTGTCCGTGACCACTGGCTAGGCCCATGTGCATGTGGGACACTTTCTAATGATGCTGGTTAAGGAAGCCTCTCTTGTCTTTCCAGTCAAGCCCTTGTTTGTATCTTTTAAAAGTCCTTATTCTTTTTTATTTTATATTTTTAGATTTTTAAAATTCATTTTAAGAGAGAGATTTGAAACATTGGTTGGCTACCTCTTGCATGCCCACTATCAGGGATTGAGCTGCAACCCGGGCATGCGTCCTGACTGGGATCAAATCTGCAACATTTTGGTGCATGAAATGATGCCCAACCAACTGAACCACAGCAGCCAGGAGGATCTTACTCTTATTGTAATCCTTTCCTGTCTGGTTGTGAGTTTGAAAGCACCACATAGACTTCCTCTGGCATCACCATTCTCTCTGCCTGTACCGGAGACCAGTGAAGCTGGATCAACCCTTTTCTTCCCTCAGCCCAATACAGTTACCACCACAAACGGTCAATGCAGCTCTTTTCTCATTTAAAGGGGAATGTTGTTCAGTTTTGTACTTTTTGCTTCATTTTTTTGGGCTGTAAACTTCTCTCTGGTGATTTGATCGTGCTTCTCATGCAGGTGTGTCTGTAAAATGAATATGGCTTCTCCAGCTGGCTCACTGTTAGCCTGTGAGTACATGCCTGCTTCCAGCTCCACTGGAATAGTGCTGCTCAAGGCGTGGCCCCTAGCAGCACCAGCGTGTACTACATTATTGTCCTCAAGGAAGTACAGAGAGAAATTGAGCTTGGGCATTTAGAAACTCAGAGTGATTGGACCAAGTAATCTTATGTCTGTTGGATTGAAGAGTAAAATAAAACTGACGCTTTGATTTTGTTCACTTTTTTCCTTTTAAAAATATTATTCTATTTGTACTCTATAAGAAGAGCAAAACCAATCCCTCCTTATTAATAATTTAGATCCATGATCTAGATCTTAGAACCCAGCAGGGACTGAGAGGACTAAGAACTCTCCTACTTTTTCCAGAGGAGTAGTGATAAGATTCCTGATTTAGGATTATTTTGAGGATGTAGACTAACAAAACTGTCAAGTGGTGAGCTTCAATTTACAATATAACTTTGTAGATGTGTTTCTGACACACTATTTGCCACCTGTCCTCCTTGGGCTGCAGTTACATTTCCATATGTTTATTTCCCCTTTGAAGACACAGGGGCACTTTGGCAGGTGTAGTATTGGATTTTTTACCATGAGTCAAGAACAAAGTGGAAAAATCATTTTCAGTTTGCTTTGGCAGCTCATGTTTCAGTTTTTAAGTGAGTCTGGCCAAATCAACTAAGCATTTCATCATTTTTTTATATTCAGATATGTTTTGGCTCTGCACTGTTGTGTTCTAGAAGACATATCATTTCTAACACATGTGGAGGCATGGAAACAGCAGTATTGATCTTTTTCTATTTCACATTGTTTTAGGCAATGAGAGGTATTTGCTCGCTTTTCCCCAAAATAGACTATAGAAAACTTATAAGAGATTGGTTCATTTACTGTTCTTCCTGCAAAGTCTACTGTGAAATTCTCCTTCTCCCTTTTTTCTTATTTCCTACTGAAAGAATAAGATACGCTCATTACAGAAAATTTGGGAGATAGAGAAATGTAGGAGAGTGAACTTTTCCATGTTCCCAGATCTGGAAATAGCTTTTGTTCACATCTTAGTGGATTTCCTTCTCCAAATTTTTGCTTCATTAAAATCATAAAGTTTTCATCAGATTGGCAACAGTAGACCCTTACTTAAATATGGCGTTTTATTCTGCTTATAATTATAATTACATGTCCTTACATGTCCTTATAGACATGTTTAGAAAGTGGAGAAAACTTATAGAGTATAAAATTTAAAAATCGTCCAGAATCCAACATCCCAGGGATAATTTTTAATTTGTACTTGTATGTATTTACTTTTGATTGTTTTAAAAGTGTAGTTGAGTTCATATGCTAAGTATTTATAAGCATACCTAATACAGCCATAATCATAGGATCTAGATGAGAAGAGTTCATTAAAAAGCTAATGGTAATATTGTATGTCAACTATAATTTAAAAATAAAATAATGTTTTAAAAACGAATGATTCAGAAGGAGTGTCAAAGATGTAGAAAAATAATTTCTCAAGTTTCTAGGCAAAAACAGAAAAGAGATTATTATGTTGCTCAATATATACTGTTCCTTTTTAGATAGAAAAATACACTTTATTTTTAGTAATTCTTCTGAAGTATTATCCCAAGTGTGTTTCAAATAGTTGAACCACTATTGGTGAGTGGTTGAAAGGAGAATACTGCTATTTTTTTGATTGTCCATTTAAAATATTTAGACTGTGGGTCAAAATAAATGACTGTAGATGGAAAGGAAAGGCACACGTCAGGGAAGCATTTACTGGTTACTTATTTTATGAACTCTCGAAATTATGTTTTCTTTTTATTTATTTTTAAAACATTAATCCTTATTGTTGAAGGTATTATATTTGTCCCCTCTGTTTGTTTGTTTTCTCCCCGCATTGGCCCCCTCCTCCCTGCACCTTGTCTATGTCCATGGCTGTGCATATATCCATATAAGTTCTTGAGTTAATCTCCCCTCCCCCAAACACACACGCACCCCTACCTTCCCTCCGATATTTATCAGTCTGTTCCATGGTTTTAGGTCTCTGGATCTGTTTTATTCATCAGTTTATTTGTAAATTAGATTTCACATGTGAATTGAGGTCATGTGAAACCTTTCTCTGACTGGCTTATTTCACTTAGCACAGTACTCTCCAGGTCCAGCCATACTCTTGCAAATGCTAGGAGTTCCTTCTCTTACTTATCTATAGTATCCCATAGTGTAAATGTACAGTGCTTTTTTTTTAAAAAAATATATTGATGGGTACTTGGGCATTTTCCAAATGTTAGCTATTGTAAATTTTAGTGCTATGAACATATGCTTTCTGAACTTTTTAAAATGTGAGCATATTTTCTTTTCGATACACACTTTTTTCTTAAAAACCTATAGACAGTGTCCCATAGCTAACCTCATCTCATTTTTGTTCTTTATGTACGTTCTTTATTCTGCCTGTATTATTATTTGCATCACAGATTGAATTTAACTAGATAAGAATCATTTCATTGTCACCTCTATCTCCCAATGTGATAACTGTTTTTGGTTTTACTCATGGCATTTCCCCCCTGAAAGCAAGAAAATATACTTCAGGTGGATAAATATATTTCTTAAAAAGAAATGTTTCTTTAATTCTTGAATTGAGTCCCTATTCTCAAAATTTCATATCATCTGTTCTCAACCTTTTCAATCTTCACTGTTTGAAGATTTGATTTTTTTGTGTGCCTCTGATTTTATATTATGGAATATAAATTATTAACTTGTGGCCTTTACTGCATCTTTCTCTTCTGTTATAGCATTTTTATTTTCCTTGCAATTCGTATCATCTTTCCTTTGTCCATTTTTAATCTTATCCTGGTATCTTTTTCTTTCTGCCCATTTTCTCTTTAAAGATTTTTTTTTATTATTTCAGGAAGCCATGTGTCTTGTATGTTACTGAAGTCAGAATTTATTGAAATCTTTCTAGTTTCTTGAAATTTCCTTCTTCCTTGCCTTTTTTTTAAACTGTTGATTTATTCTTAAATGAGAGGAAGGTCACCTAGCCCCAAGGTTTGCTGACTGTTAGGATTTGAAGATGCCTCTTAGCCTATTATTTTAGCATGTGGGTGCTAATGAAATCATTTTCTGAGTTTTACCGCTGGAAATCAATTGCATGTGTACATCTGCCAGCTCAGTTCCTAGTTTTCCTATAATTCAAATCTATTTCCTTGAGATGGAATCTTCAACCTCCATTTCTACCCGACTCCCTGACAATACAGAATAGATGGCATATTAAAATAAACACAAATGCATCTTCCATGATTATTTTTGTCCTTATCTATGGTCTTTTACATAAAAGGATTCTATTTGTCAGAGCTCCATTGCCAGCCCTCCCCACCTTGCTAGCTAACTGTTTCATTTGACATGCTATTTCTAATAGAGGCAGGAGCAGCAGTGCTTGTGTGTGGGGGGTGAGCAGAGGGCTGGCTGCCTCTCAGGTCAGCATCTGTGTAATAGTGGGCGGCTACACACTTTTGTTTGGTTTAGGGCCTTGGTCGGCAAACTGCGGCTCGCAAGCTGCATGCAGCTCTTTGGCCTTTTGAGTGTGGCTCTTCCACAAAATACCACAGCCTGGGCAACTCTGTTTTGAAGAAGTGGCGTTAGAAGAAGTTTAAGTTTAAAAAAATATGGTTCTCAAAAGAAATTTCAATCGTTGTACTGTTGATGTTTGGCTCTGTGGACTAATGAGTTTGCCGACCACTGGTTTAGGGCATGCAGACAGTGGGAGAGTGGGAAAGGCTTTTTGAACCTACTTCCAAGTGAGCAGACACTTTCCTTCCATTGGTACAGCCCTGAAACCATTAAGTGTAAACCAAAACGTGTAGGTCTTCCCCCTGTCCCATCAACCTTATATTTAGTGGAAATTCCTTAAAGATTCTGGGGTGGCTGTGTGTGGGTGCAGAGTTCCAGCATTGTGAGTTGTCGTGTGTCCTCTTTTTCACTCATCGAAATTTTAGTGCGTCTATGGCAGAGATTGTGTGGGATACTACTAGCCAAATACCATCTTAACATTTTAACTCAGAAGTCTGTGACCTTTCTTATTTCTACTCATAGACCTCTTGTTGACTTTTTACTTAGAGCAAGTTTCTCTTTTAAGCTTATTTTCTTTAGCTTTAAATGGTATTTTAAATGTATATCCTTAATAGAAATTACTATAAATATTTATCCAGGTCATTTATTAACACTTCATTTATTCACATAAGATAACATTTTCTTTTTTGCATTACTGACCAAATGAATTTTTCTTTCATTCATTTGATAGATTCATAGTATTTAAGATTTTTCATTTCTGTTTGTATATTGGGTTTTCCCTTGTCCACAGGCATATTTTATTTAAAAACATTGAGTCAGTGAAAAAGCTTTAGGGATTTTATTTAGGGATTTGAGGTGCTGGTGACCCATCAATGACCTACCGTGCTAGGGAAAAAAATGAATGTCCCCAATTCTGAGATTTCTTCAGTGGGGTCTTCAGACAGTGCTAGTGTAGTGTATTGATAGGGTCAACCTGCTCAGCTGTAGCTAATGGTTGTGTTGGAAAGAGGTCAATGATTTTGAGTTGAGAAGACATAGCTATATACTAGGGTGATTCCAGAGAGACCTGGTACCTTGCTTTTACTCTTATTTTTAAAGTTACTTATGGCAAAAACATCAAATATACCATATTATCCATTTTAGTGTACAATTTAATAGTGTTGCTTTTAACCCCTTTCTTCTACTCAGAAGAAGTGAGGGTCTGATCATTACTCCAATATACTATGATTTGCTAAACAGCCAAGCTTTTCTCCACAGAGCATATGGGAAACAAAGACAAAAAGAAAAAAGCAGAGAGGAGGGAAGAGGAATAAAACTTAGATTAGATGTAATTGCCCCATAGCAGCAATATTAGTGAATATCTCATTACCTTGATTTAAAATACTAAGAAGTATAAGATTAGGAGAAAATGAAAAAAAAAAGGTCCTTAGAGTGTATATCTATTATAAAAACAACTATTGGTACCTATTTTTAAAGACATGTTATAGCCGAAACCGGTTTGGCTCAGTGGTAGAGCGTCGGTCTGCGGACTGAAAGGTCTCGGGTTCGATTCCGGTCAAGGGCATGTACCTTGGTTGCGGGCACATCCCCGGTGGGGGGTGTGCAAGAGGCAGCTGGTCGATGTTTCTCTCTCATCGACGTTTCTAGCTCTCTGTATCTCTCCCTTCCTCTCTGTAAAATATCAATAAAATATATTTTTAAAAAAAGACATGTTATAATTATTTCAGATGTCTAAAGTAACGAATAGAATCTTTAGAATTGTGTACTTTAGAATCTAAGAAATACGGGGACGTGTCATGTGTGGCTATGAGAGGCAGTAACTGTGTCTGAGGAGAAAGCTGGTGACAAAAGAGGTAGAACATTGCCCCACGCACAGACACAGCGAGGGGTCAGGTGTCATCCTCACAGCCCATCCGCTTTCCGCTCTGCCCATCCCCATGTCCACAATAGCTAATGCCAATCAATTCTAGATAATAGGGTTTGTTCCCTCGTGAAAGTTATTTTTAAGTAGGCTGTTTTGATTCTCCACCATTATGGGTTGTTGACAGTAACTGACAATCTAACAAATGTACACCATGGAAACACATTCTTGGCAATAATGACAAGATAGCCAACAGAATGTAATGTATGCGAACTGCTAACCTTTGTGTTCGCTCTGAACAAATGAGCAGTATATGGACATTTGAAATATACGTCTGTTTAAAACGATGTCACGTGAGGTTAGTTGCTCAGTTCTCTAATCCATTTGTATTTTTCTCCGAATGAAAAGCACCTGACAGCGGCATCGCCAATTGTTCATCAGTCTCCTTCCCATTGTGTAACGTCTGCGTGTGTCCACCCTCTGTCAGCCTGTGAGTTTATCAGACACAGACATGGATTAGATTGCTACCTTTTCTGGGAGGAGAAAAAACCATAAATATGAACGAGGCTTTATAAGAGCCTAACATAAATCACTAAGAAAAATCTGTAGTAGACTGTGAGGATATAAAAACCATTGTGAACTATAAATAATACACCAGGGTTATAGAAATCATTTTCTATGAAAGCAGAAATATATTTCTTCTTCGTGCAATAAGGTTCAGTGATTTTAATAATGTTGGTTGACCAGATTCTACATGGAATATAGTAGAAGAAAGTTCCATAATAAAAATTCTTGGTGGTAATTGATAGCATGGAACGCTGATGCTTACTTGCTATTGGAGATTGCATTTGCTTTGTATTGCTAGCAGGGCATTGTCAACAGAAATACTTACCTTTTCTCTTACATTTGCTCTTAGGTAAGAGCATATAGATTTCTGATCCTTTAAAAATTGAAAATATGTACTGAAATTTCAAACATTGTATTTTTACTTAATTTAAAAATAATTTCTCTGAAGTTAATGATTAACTTTTGTGCTATTTTTTATAAGGCATCCAGAGAATTACATATTTTTTCCTATTTTGTCTATTTTAAGAAGATTTTCTAAGGAAAGCCAATCATAAACATATAAGTTGGTAATTTTTTAAATGTGTATTAAGAAGAATATAGTCTCTATACTAAAGGTATCATCTCTTGATTAATTAGCTGTCTTAGCAAACAAGGTATTCTTTGCTTTAGAAAGTTTCCTTTATAATATGTAACTCTTAACATTAAATGTTAAATGCACAACTTTACTTTGAAAGCAGCACTGATAATTCAAGACAATATATGATTAAATTCTAAATTGTGTGGTTCATGGTACTTTTAAATGTCAATTTAAAGAAAAGTAGAGGCAGGCTGCTATTACATTTTTACACCTATTCACACATAACTGGACTGAAAACATTCTAAATATTCAGTTTCCAAATAGATTAGATGTTTCCTTTACTTCATTCCTTAAAGGAAATTTATTCTATCCTGAAACAACTCTGTTATGTTTTTGTATTATGTTTTTTATTATTTCTCTAACACTACCTTTATTCTGTTAGAGGATTTGCTTTGGTTCATTGTTAGGCTGAAGGTCACAAAACAAATTCCTTCTCTGCTAAGAAAAGAGCATTTTCTAAGGTGACAATACATGAATATAATGTGGTAGAGTTATTATCTTGCCAACTTTCTACTTCTCTGTGACAAAGCTCAGGAATACTACATCTGGATTCCTATAATATATTTTTACTTAAAGAATCATAACTGACATTTGAGGGGGGGGAAGTCATTGTTTTCTACAGTTAGCTGTAGGACCTTTGACTATGGAGAGTTCTAGGTTTTTCTAAAAGCTGTTTTGGAGTTGATGAATCTGAAAATTCATGTCATGTGAAGTATTAGTATATGGACCAGGTTGAGCTAGTGAGTGTCCAAGTGGAAAATGTTCACTGCACCTTTAAAACTACATGTATAATATGTATAATTGGTGTTCCATAGATTTGTGGGTTTTAATTTACTGCTATTTTGATTTCAGAATTATGATCTACCCATGGTCCTAGTGATGTTTCAAGCAGCAAAAGAAGCAGAATTCCCTGAAACATAAGCAGTGCAGCTTTTTCCCTCTCCACGATGTCCCAAATCATAAACTCACATTATTTATAAATATTATTAATGTTCATTATTATATGTTAATTTTAGAATTATTGATTATAATAGCTTTACCCTCTAAAAATATAAATTACAATAAATTATGGAGCAGCCTGTTTCCTCCCGTTGGGCTAAACCAGAATGTCTTTGTTTGCCTTGCTGCTTTCAGTCTAGTTTTATTCTGCCTTTATCCATGGAAGCCATTATTTACTGGTAAAACACGCATATCAATTGAAAGTGAATGTAAAGGAAATGGAAGCAACTATATCCCAGCCTATACATTGTCATTAACGATTCTAATCTCTGCTTGTGGGCTATTGTAACTGAATCCTGGAATCACTGTATTTATATGGGTAATTAAATTCTAAAGGGGTCAACCTTCGGCTAGACAATGTTCAGGTAATGGCTTCATGGATCCAGAAGAAAGAATAGCTGTACCAAGGCCAACAAAATAGATGCTAATTACTATAACTTCCCTGCATGAAAGTACATCACTATCAGCAACAATAAGTCTATGGCCTTCTTATCGTAATTTACATTCATGAGAACATGTAATTGAAGACCCACAGGAGAAGGAACTTCAGATGGAGCTACTTGGAGATTGGGAGTGCTAGTTAACAGAAAACTAGATTCTGTATGGTCTAATCCAGCTGTCACCAACTGGTGGTCCGTGGACCACTGGTGGTCCATGAGGTCCGAAAGTTTGGCGACCGCTGGTAATCAGTGTCTCGTGTGTGAGAAAACAGGACTTGTGGATTGAGCTCCATAAGCTGCTCTGAACGGTGCAGATGGTCATCTTGTGCTTGTGGGTAGACCTGCGTTCCCGCGTTCTCAGAACTCACTGCTGGGATAGCTGCCACCAGCATGCAGGTGGCTATCACAGAGCTCAGGACCAAGGACAGATTGGTGAGTTGGAGAACTGGGTCACTCCACATAGCAGCAGTGACCAATTAAAGTAGGACCTCCCACGTAGGAAACATTTGTAAATATTTTCTAAACTAATAAAGGAAATGACAGAAAACAAGCCAGAGGGTCTATGGAGAACAGAGATACGAGCCAAATCAACAGCTAGAGTCTCTGCTGTGCCGCACCTTAAGATGGAATACATTCAGTGACGTTTGTTTCCAGCGTTGTTTAAGCCAGCAGAGAAGCAGTGCTTGGTCCAAAGGAAGCATGACCACCGAGCCCAGGTTGTCCTGTGTAGCTGTGTGCCGCCATGATCAGCACAGTGCCTTCCGCTCAGGGCTTGCGGAATGAACAGAAACACCATTGGAAAGTTGATATTTGTGCAGGGCCTGAAAGGTGGTTGGATTTGATGCTGCAGAGGGAAATGGGGCGGTATTCAGATTAGTGGGACTCTGAATAAAGGCACATGTGCTGGCTTGATTTTGAGACACACTTGTTTGATTTTGTAGCATGCTAGATAGGTCAGTCTGATTAGTGGACTGTGGTATTGTGGTGGTATTGATTAATAGGAGGCTGTTTTTGTCTGTTTTGAATATATATCCTGTTAGCCTCACACTGGGGACTGAGCCCACAACCCAGGCATGTGCCCTGACTGGGAATCGAACCATCATTAGTTCCTGGTTCATAGGATGACACCTAACCACTGAGCCACTCTAGTCAGACATTAAGAGGCTGTTTTTAAAGGCCAATTCCGGGGGATTTTGTGTTTGTCTTTATGGACCCCTGTCCTGATCATCTTGTTGGGTAAACCCACTTCAGGAGAACAGGCACTAATGGGGCCAGCCTTACGGAGTTTATCTGCATTCCAACCGTTTACTCAGCTGGGTTCAGTGCACACACACAGTAGACTTAGTGTAAGCTTCTTTGGGGAAATACAGAGGAGAATGAGATGCTTTTCTGCTGAGAAATTCTGCTCCCAGACTAATCTCAGCATCCCTGACCCACGGCCTCGCTGCATGCTGGTGGTCTCGGGGGCAGCAGAAAGAAGCAAGTGCAGTGGCTCAGTCACCCATCTTCCTCCAGCTTAGGGCTCCCATGCTGAGTGGGACCACTTTCTCAACCGGATTGCTCAGTAAAGCCTCCTTGATACTTGCTGGACTGAACCAAATGTGAAACTGGAGCTTTATCCTCAGGAGGAGGAAGCCCCTTCTCGTTTCCAGTTGGTATAGCCCAGTGGTTGGCAAACTCATTAGTAACAGAGCCAAAATATCAACAGTACAACCATTGAAATTTCTTTCGAGAGCCAAATTTTTTAAACTTAAACTTCTTCTAACGCCACTTCTTTAAAACAGACTCGCCCAGGCCATGGCATTTTGTGGAAGAGCCACACTCAAAGGGCCAAAGGCTCTCGAGTCGCAGTTTGCTGACCTCGGGTATAGCCCGTTGTCTTCCGGCCCTCGAGAGGCAATTGCAGAGGCTGCTAAAAGGACCTCGTAAGTGTAGCTGAAGCGTTTTCAAAAGGAACCATTTAAAAATTCATCTCTTTCCCGCTTCCTTTTTTTTTCACCTTAAGTTGGCTCACCATTTTATTGTACTACTTTTTCACCTGCAGGTTTCTGTAAAGCTCACAAGCTTTGCTCTGCTCTGTAGCTGAGTTGAATCCCAGTAGTACAATTACTGGAAGTGATTTAACAGCCGCGGTGGCTGTAGCTCCGGCAGTACCACAGGAGCCTGTGCCGCTCTTGTAAAGTGCGCTGTAGCTACTTCGCATTGAACGAGCACTGAACTTTCTCAGACTTTTCCAAGGAAGGGGAGGAAGGCGAATTAGAAGTCTCATCAGAGACAAAAGCGGAAAAACGGTAGGGTTGCGGGAAGAGTTTTTTCCTCCCGGGTGTGTATAGTGAGCTTAAAGAAGAACTATTTACTTTTACTGGCTAGATAATACACTCCAAATACTTTCTGAATCTGAGCTGTGCCGTTATTTTGCACAGAGCACCGCACAGCCATTCATCTTAGTCATTATCGTGCTCCGCGGTGGTTGTGCCGAGCGCCTCTTGAGCTGGAGGATCCGAGAGTGAGCATTAGAGCCGGGACGAGGACCCGACTCCGGGGTTTGGCATCCGCCGTTTATCCTGTTGCAGAAAACAAGCACTCGCCAATTCCGTGAAGTGCACTCCAAAGACACGGTTTTGCTTTTTTGCTGTGATGACACCATAATTGATCAAATATATTCTTTCCAAGAATTAGAAATTCGTATCGGAGGCGGAGGAGATGTCATGTGCATTTGTCAACATGTCACTCCAGGGACACAGGTGCGGCGGATTTATGGAGGAGGCGCCTCGCGTGCCTCCCGAGCCACATAAATATGAAGCAGACTTGATTGAAGACGTGCGGCTTTCGATTACTCCTCGGATGGAGAGCAATTAGGGGCTGTCTGTGGAAGGTTCGCCTGCAGCACCGGCAGGGGCCGCGGCGGAGGGGACACCTGAGACGTTTGTGGAGACCTGCAGCTGTTGCTGCAGACAGGGATGCTAAGGCGCTGCTGCTTTGGCAGAGTGAATGCTGCACATTTTTACTCAAGTGCATGATTAACTCTGACATTTGAAAATAGAACTTCATGTAAAAATAAGCATGGCACTTCTGCATTTTTAATTACGATGTTTAGTTCCTGTCAAGGCTGATAGAGGTTTTTTTTTCCCCCCCCTGTGAAGGGCAATATATTCTCAACTTCTGAAACTTTAGAAACCTGTACTTAACCTTTAATCGTCATCCCATTTACATGGAAATCTGATTAGCAACTTTTAAAGTTCATGAGCTCCTGGTAAATGCAATTAAGACCTTTTTGGAGTTTCTTATGAAGAGCTGGCATTTAAGGAGGGCTAGGGCCTGGCTACTGTCACAGTCTTCTCCATAGCAGGATGCCTCAAGCAATTAGCAGAGAACAAGAGGTACCTGGATTGTACTGTATTGCTCCCGAGTTAACATGGTTGGTATTTAAATAGCATGCTGTCTTTTTCTTTTCTATGACTGGCTTTATGTTAAGAGCTTGCTACTGAGGGGTAGGAGAGGGACAAGGATAACTAGGCCGAGCTGTGGCAGTTTTCATGACTACGGGACTTTGCTCAGTTTCCTCTCCATCTCATGTTCTGAAGTCATGTTTACAAACAGTCCCTCTGACATCCTGCCATGCTGCATTGCATCACATCTTTCTACTGGACTGCGTTGTTGTTGTTGTTGTTGTTTTGAGAGTTAAAATGAAAAGATGCGATTTCAGAAAGATAAGTGGTTCAGGTATACAACTTCTTTATAAACTCAGGCGTTTCAGCAGCTCAGACATTGGGCTTGGGTTGTGGGGACAGGAAAGAAGAGTTAAATGTGTTGGAACAGGTTAGTTTAGGTTATCAATAATTAATAAATTGTTGTGTGTTGTATGGCAAATGGGACCATACAAAGCCCAAAGAATCCCATTGGACCATATGCTGCCAATCTGGTAGGTTTTTTTCCTACTTGCTGGTAGAATTGGGCTTTCTGATGGAGGCAGGTAGCGCATTTCTTGGGTACCTTGAGCAGCACACTGCTAATTAGTATTTAGGGGAATGACAAGGGAAAATAATGAAACAAAGTATCAACAAAGACAACTCAGTAGAATATCTTATATAATAAAAGCCCAGTGACCCAGTGGTAGAATGACCAGAACGACTGGTTGACCAGTTGCTATGACATACACTGACCACCAGGGGGAAGAGGATCAACGCAGGAGCTGCCCCCTGGTGGTCAGTGTGCTTCCACAGTGGGAGCGCCACTTGGGATGAGTGGCACTCCCACTGCAGGCTGATCCCCACAGGCCACGTCCCCCCACCAGTGCATGAATCTCTTGCACCTGGCCTCTTGCATTAAATATAACAGTACTATGAAAGGATACTTGAATCTTTACTTGTTTCTGTACTGTTTGAAATATTTATGAGCATATATTGCTTTTAAATAAAACATCAAAATAAAACCCAAGAAGTAAAGTTAAATAGAAAAACCAATCTAAAATAATTAAATTGGATGACAGAAATATCAAGAAGTAGTGCTCCAGTTTTGGACCTTGGAGTTTCTATATTTACTATAAATGAACTTAAACCAGTAGTTCAGTTAATTTGGTTAACCTTTCACATTATGGGCTAACCTCAAGTGAGTAAATGAATGAAATAGTTTAATTGCATGGTTTGAATCAACACACAGCATTTTAGTAGAAATCACAGACCTATTATAGATTTGAGTTTCTTTCTTTCTTTCTTTCTTTCTTTCTTTCTTTCTTTCTTTTTTTTTAAACAAAACTGATAAAATAGTATTAGCTCTTGTTTAACCAGGCTGTCACGGGTATTCTTCATCAGGTTAGTATCTTACTCAAGGAATATATATATATATATATATATATATATATATATATATATATATATACCTTGATACAGAATACTTTTGCTTATGTTATAGTCAAAATCATGTAGATGTGAAAGTTGACAAAGTCTAAAAAGAGTGATATTAAGTTTCTACCTCAGTTATAAGTGATTTCAGTTAAGGTACTTCAATGTGAGATGCATCTGTGGTAACACAGGGAGGGTGTTGGACAAAGTGCCTTCTTGTCAAGCCATGTTGGGAGTTCAAGCGATAAATACTGGAAAAGTTAAATATACAGCAGCGTGTAACGAACTTTCTAGAGGAATGACATACATATGTTCCCAGCAGGGGTCTTAGCATATACATGATTCACACTGAAGAGGGTAAGATGCGACTGGATAGACTGAGACCTGATTCTGAAGAGCCTCCATGGGCTCAGTGAAGAGCTTCTCTGTGGGTCCTCACAGAGATGAGCCCTTTTGTCTGTGTCCTTTGTATCCCCAGTGCCTACATACCCTGTCACCTCCCAGTATTTCCAGTGAGCCCCTCAAATCCTAGCGAGAGTGTTGTTTTACACGGAATCTGGCACTCAGTAGGTACAAAATGAACATTATTTGGACCTGAATCTGCATTTGTTATTCCCTCTGACTCCATTGTGAGTGAATTATGAGCAAAGCGTGTTTTTGTGGGCATGATAGTTTTCACAGATTGCACATCACCGAAATGAAGAAGTCTTTGGTAACTGAACTGCTAATTGAAATCTGGGTTGTAGTCACTTCATTGAATAAACTGTCTTTAGAGAGCAATTTGGGTCTTTTCCAAGATGCATTAACTCTTTCAGGTCATTAGGGTAGCACTTATCGCATTGGAGCAGAAATTTAATAAATGCTATTCCTGCATTGTGAGTAAATTAATGGAGCTCTGAAAGCTTCGACTTTCACCCTGGGTGTTGTGTTCCACGCCGAGGACTCACGGGTGAATGTAGAACAGCAATGAGCAACCGCCCTTCAGAGCGTTTTACTCTCAGTCTCGGTAACCTACTAGGGAGCAGCTACTTTGTTCAAGATACTGTGCTCGGTGTTAACAGAGATACAAGAAAAAGCGTGGCCTGAACTGAGAGGCAGGAGAGAAGGCAAATAACGACAGGTAAAGTCCTCAGGCAATAGACTGTGTGTGGGTTTGAGTGAGAGTGAAGTATCATAGTTGACATACATGGTAGGGACCATGACTTGACCACACAGTGTGGTCATTCAAGTTTATTCTTGCCATATTTATATGTGCACACTACAGAACAAGAGCAAGAAATACTATATGTAATACTGTAAACAAAAATTTTAAAAATAATAATTATTCAAATTGTTAGGAAGGAAAATATGGCAATAAACTCACTGATGTGGAAGAAAGCCTTCCAAAGGTTAGAGAATGAGTACTAGCCTGGATTTAGTGATTGAGGCCTTTATTATAGAGAGGAGGAGAGGGAAAAGAAGAGGAATGATAGCAGTGAGGAGATGATAAGATATATCAATAATTTCATTTATTTACTAATAACACTTATAAAGTACTTTGTATGTTCCAAGTGATGTTCCGAGTGATTTACAGCACTAACTCATTTTATCCCGACAATATGGGGTAGGTATTACTATCATTCCTGTTTTAAAGATGTGGAAACCAAGATTCTAAGGCAGTGTTTCCCAAACTTTTGACATATGTGTACCCCTTCTATAATTTTCATAATGCTGAGTAACCCTTATAAAAAAATGGATGTATTTTAATAACAATCAAAATATTTTTATTTTTTTATTTTTTTGGTACATACACAAAATAATAAACGAAAAATAAAACTATTCATAATAAAATATAAATAAAAGTTAAATTATAAATAACATTTATTTGCACACTGGACCATCTCATGCCTCACAAGACTGTCTTGACTTGACTCATGAGAGCGTAGAATTAAGCGCAGCTAAGCACGGTGCAGTGCATATCCCCACCAAACTCCGGTGCAACGCGTACCCCCACCAAACTCTTCCTGTACCCCTGGGGGTACATGTACCACACTTTGGGAAACACTGCTCTAACGCACAAAGAGGTAATGTATTAATTACTTGGTTTCTGGGATACATTAAACAAACATACCAACAGAGCCGCATCCACATAGATAATAATGGCCTTTTTTGTGGTAAGCATTTCCTATGTGTTATTTATTTTAATTCTCAGTGTGATTTTATGCAATAGATTCTATTATTCTTATTTCATAGATGAGGGAAGTAAGGCTTAATGAGATTAGGTAACTGGCCAACATCACACAGCTTATAACTGGTAGAACCAATTCCCAGCACAGACTTTTTCTACATGTCAGTATTGCCCTTTCATTTTTTAATTCTGAAGTAGGCATATGTATCCTTATTTTAAAGTAATTCTCCAAGTGATTTCTATTTGAAATAGAATCAATCTTTCTAGAATTCTAGAACCAATTTTTCTAGAATTTTAGCACAAATAAAAGTCAGAGTTATACATAGGATAGGGCAACAGTAGGCTAGCAGTTGTTTGTATGGACAATAATATAATTAATAAATAATGCAAGAATAAACTCTGTTTCACACACTCACAACTGTAAACTTACTTTTGTCCCACCCTGCATTTGTTGGGAAGGGATAAAATGTTGTGGTCAGAAAGAAGTCATAGTGGGAGACTTTAGGGACGAGAATTTCCAAAGGAGGAGGAATGTGAGAGTCATAGAGGATTATAAATAATTATTCTGAACAAATTTTATGGCAACCAAATAGATAACATAGATGAAAGGGACAAATTCCTAGAAAGACACAAAATACCAAACTTAATTCAAGATATAGAAAATCTGAATTTTCCTATAAGAAATAAGTAATGTAAAAAATTTTCCTACACATATGTCACCCATATAAATGTTCTATTAAACATTATGGAAGAAATAATACCAATGTTTTGCAGACTCTTTCAGAAATTAGAGATGAGGATATACTTTTCAATCTCAGAGGCCAGTGTTACCCTGATTTAAAAAATGAGCTGGAATAGGAAACAATAAAGGTGGAATAATCTTGAACACAATGCTATCAAATTGAATTCATCAACATATAAACTACAATCAGTTAACATACTAACCATATTAACAGAATAAAGGACCAAACTCACACAATTATCTCAATACACAGGAAAGCACAGGACACCCATTGATGATTAAAGAACAAACAAAAGCCTTCAGCAAACTGGTACTGGAAAGGATCTTTCTATATGAAAAGACTGTAAAAAACCTGCAGCTAACATTGAAGTGTTAGAAGTGATCTAAAATAATTGTGGTGATGGTTACCCAACTGTATATATTAACTTAAAAATTGCCAAACTGTACACTACACAAGGTGCATCTTATGCTATGTAAATTATACCTCAACATAGTTGTTTTAAAAATATTATGGGATAAAATCAAATTACAAATATTTAAAGATCCTTTAGAGGCCATGCAGACATACAGTTAACCGTGCTAATGAAAGTTAATTAAGGTATAAATCATGGGAACCTCATCAACATTATTCCCCCTTTCACAATTGTGTATTTGAGGGCACACATGAATATGAGCATTGTGTGATTCACAAGAGGATATTCTTCAAACTAAATGTATTGTTTCTCTCAAATCGTTCTTCCTGCATTCCTGATTACTGCTCATGAAACCACAATTTTTTAGTCTTTCAGATATCCAGTCGTGTGTGTGTGTGTGTGTGTGTGTGTGTGTGTGTGTATAAATTTTAAAAAAATATAGGGGAGGGTGAGGGTAAGGGGAGACATCAAACAAAGGATTTTATATGCATGCATATAAGCTTAATCAATGGACATAGACCCCAGGAAGGTAAGGGCATATATAGGGCTGGGGGAGGGGGGGAGAACGGACAATAAGGGTATAAGGACACACATGTAATAACCTTAATCAATAAAAATAAATTTAAAAAAAACCCCAACAACAATCAATCAAAACCAAAACAAAAATAAAATAAAAAATTTATTAGGGTGACATTGGTTAATAAACTTATATAGATTTTAGGTGTACAATTTTATAATCATGTGCAATCTTTTATCCACTTTTTATTTTATCTCCTATTTCCTTCATAGAATAATTGGTTAAATTTTGTTGCCCTTCACCCTCCCCTCTTTTTCTGAGATTCACCAGTCTTCCATGTTTCCATGCCTGTGCAATGTGCATCTGCCCCCTGGTGGTCAGTGCATGTCATAATTACCCGTCAAACAGTTGAATGATTGCATAGGCTTTTATATATATAGATACTGGTAGATAAAGAATATTCTTTTTAAAAATATATTTTATTGATTTTTTACAGAGAGGAAGACAGAGAGGGATAGGGAGTTAGAAACATTGATGAGAGAGAATCATAGATCATCTGCCTCCTGCACACCCTCCACTGGAGGGTTTGCCTGCAACCAAGGCACATGTTCTTGACCGGAATTGAACCCGGGACCCTTCAGTCCACAGGCTTACGCTCTATCCACAGAGCCAAATTTGTTTTGGCAAGAATATTCTTTAAAGAATATTTACCAACATTTTACTTACCTATTCAAAACCTGTTGTTGCCTTGTCATTTTGTGTCTTACTTTATCACCTGAGCCTGATGTTGAAGGGCCTGATGCTTTCTTCCATTTTTCGACTTAGCCTGCTTACCTCTCAGGCTTCATTGTTCCCCTGAGCTATTTGCTGTTCACTAGAGATACCCTGAGTTTCCCTAGCACTATTTATTTGTTCTGTTTCTTCTGTCTTTTTTTTTTCTTGGTCGTTTGCACCTTTTAAGATTATGTGTATGTCCTATAGTGTCATTATCTTGTACCATGTTTTTTGTTGTCCTATTAGAAGCAATCTTGCCCCTTTTCAGATGCTCACAGCAGTTTCTTTGTCCTGATGCTTACTTTCTTTTCTACACAGGAGTCATTCATGGGTGTCTTCACTACTAGATAAGCCCTTAGGGGGAAGGATGAACTGACTGATTTGGCTTTTAATTCACTTAATTTTAAAAAATTTACATATAGTAAAATTCACCTTTTTTATATTAGGGAAGGGCCTTTTTTTGAGTCTTGCTTGTATATCACAATACCTTACATACCTTATGCATTGCTTAAATATAAGTTAAATTTGGAATAAGTGAAAGCTTTCTTTTCAAAGCTATAAAAACTGGGTTTTCTCTGTTAAAAACTCTGCTATTGAGGTAATGGGGCATTGTTGGTAATGATATAGGACCAGAAAGTACATGTACTCTTGGAATTTGGGGTTTGTCTTACTTAGAACACTAGAGTGAGGACCATTCATAAGACTATACTGTTAGTGGTTTTAATTATACAATTGCCATTGATAATGAGTGAAATTAAGCAGACAGCCATTCTATTTTCAAAATTATTGTTTATTTTTCTTCTGTGGAATATTCTAGTCCTTATTCAATGGGGAAATGAGACTGCTGCATTCAAAAAATTACTTTTGCTGTTGGTTCCCCCCCCCCCTTTTGTCATTAATATTTCATTCACTAGCAAATCTGGGGGGAGGAAAATCCAAGAGTTTTTAATAATTTAAAAATATTTTTATGTTGTTTCAGTCTGTCTATTGTAATGTTTTCTGGGATCAGGGTGGTAGAGTAAAGGCTTTATTTCACTGATTTGGCTTCTTATTCTTGTCTTGACTTCTCTTCTCCAACTCTGGACGTCCTGGGATCCCTTTCCCTAGGCCTTGTCTCCTCTCCCAGTGACACCGTGCTTTCTGCTTGGGTCCCACCCCGCTCCAGGGACATGGGATGTGCTGTCCGGGAAAAGCTGGGGAAACTTCCCTGGGCACTGCCTTTCTAGGACCAAAGCCACCCGTTTCTGTTTAATTTCATTCATCTCTAGGCACATCACATTTTAATTTTTTTATGTGTTTCTTCAGCTTTTAAAATTATTATCAGTATGAAGGTTAGCTCACTGGAAGAATACTTTGCTGTGCCTGGAACAGAACTCTTAGGCATCGGCATTTTAATGAGCAAATTAATAAAAATTACAGTATTTCATGCAATTTTATTCAAGAAATGTTGCCCAAAACATTGAGTTTTAATTCATATTGGGAGCTCAAGGTGATTTTTTTTCACTGTATTGCTCCAAACATAAAAAGAAATTTAATTTTCAGATTCATCAAGGGGGATGAATACAGGGTAGCTTTGCTGTAAGTCACTGAACATTTGAAGTAGGTCAGGAGAACTGGTATCCCCTGCTGTTATCATATAATATCAGTGTTCTGCAAAAACAGTGTATGTCATATACATGTCACTAGATGCATATTGGTTTATATTCACTTATCCATAGTTACCTTAGTGAAGAAACAAGAACCTACTCAAGTTATCCTACTGAAAATGACAGTGTACTAAAGGCTCTGAGGCTATATTGTGGAACCAAAGGGCAGATAATCTAAGACCTTACCAGCAACTGTATTTGAGACACGTAAAGCTATAGAAAACAGATTGCAACCGTTAAGTCTTCTGTGTGTATTCTCTCTCTCTTTCTCTCCCTCCCTCCCTCCCTCCCTCCCTCCCTCTCTCCCTCCCTCCCTCCCTCCTTCCCTCCCTCCCTGCCTCCCTTTGCTTATCTAGTTCATTCTTTAGTCTGTGAAGATTGGCTTTCTTTGATTTTCCATCCATATAGAAAGGTAGTTGCCCCAAATAATTTATATCTCCTCACCTACATTGACCAGCAGAAACTGTGTCCCCTTAATATGGGCCAGGGAAAGTGAATCTGATTGGCTATTGAGGGTTGGTGGACCCACTGGTGGAATAGGGTGTCTGGCCAAGAGGGTGGGATTCCAGGATAAAAGTATGCCTACCAGAGTCCACTGTGTGGTTGGGGACCAGTTCTTAAATAAGGAGAGGATTTTGTAAGCTGGGAAGTTACTATAAAGAATCAATCACATTAAATACCTAGAAGGATTAGGGGTGTGTCATCGAGTAGCTACCTGGATAAACAGAGAAGTGAGGACAGGCAATGTTTTCATTTTAAGCCTATCTTCTCCATATTTAGTTTTAGAAGGCTGTGTGTGTATAACCACAAGCACCCACAGGCAATGTGTTCAGGAGGATTAAATGGTAAATGACACATTTATTCAGAGTGATGCTAGCAATTTTATATCAAGTTAGAAATCTCAAAATCTCGACCCTGCTTTATACATCTTTGTATTTTGGACTAGCATCTTAGCAACTACTAATTAAGTATTATAGTGGGGGAGATGCCTGACCACACTAATTTGTATGTGTTTTTAAGCATTATATTTTTTGCTTCAACCACAGAACTATCTAACATATCAGGTAAAAAATATATAGTGAATCATATCTCACTGGGATGTATAGAATTTCAGATGCTCTCCAACCGTGTTTTCACACTTCCTATCTTTGGTTTGACAAATTAATGCCTTTTACGTTAAACTTAAAAACACCTATAAGCTTTGACTTTTCTTTTCTGAACTCTTGATCAATAAGAAACAGCAATTTTTGGTCCTTAAAAAGAGAAAATAAATGAGTGTCTGAGATATGAGGGAATTCAGAGCCAGCAAGAACATAGGATTTCTTTCTGTGGATTTCTGTGGGCCAGAGTATTTGATATTATATGCAGTGCCCTTTGCCCCAGAATTCCAGCTTTAGTGATTTTACCCAGGCATTCACAGGTGAGCGCTTAGGATATTCAAGTATAATTTAGCAGATGCAGTACATTATCCACAATGATGTAGAATCACCAAGAAATTATGTGGTTATATTTATATTTATATGGTTATAGTAGAAGATTTAGCCGAATTCAGTCAGATTTAAAGCATCTTAGGAATACGAGCTTTTTGTTCTTTGAGACATTTAAAAATGCATTTTTACCAATTTGGGTGTGAAAATCACACTTTACCTGTTTTTAAGCAGTATTTTCTGGCTGGTGATGAATGGTGTTGCTAAAAAGGTACAAAAGACATAAATAATAATAAAAAAAAAACACTGCAAGGCCTATGAATAAAGTTATGCCTTTCTCTCTTTTATTTTACTTGTTATAGTTCTTAAAATATATATTATTGATTTCAGAAAGGAAGGGAGAGGGAGAGAGAGAGAAACATCCATGATAAAAGAGAGCTATGGATTGGCTGCCCCTTGCATGCCCCCCACTGGGGCTTGAGCCTGAAACTGGGGCATGTGCCCTGATCTGGAATCAAATCTGTGACCTCCTTGTTCAAAGGTCAATGCTCAACCACTGAGCCACGTGGGCCAGACTCTATTATAGGTTTTATACTGAAAACTCATAGAGCTCATTCTGTTTTGGAGAGACTATCTCTAATATGTATATCGTAATATACACTGAGTGGACAGATTATTATGATCTCTGAACCCATAAAAATCTGGCCACTCACTGTATATCCTATATAATAAAAGGCTAATATGCAAATTGTCCCCTCGACCAGGAGTTCAACCAGCAAGCAGGCCAGCCAACCGCTCATATCCCCTTCCCCTGGCTTGGCTGGCCAGACTCCACCCATACAAGAATTCATGCACTGGGCCTCTAAAACACACACACACACACACATACACACACACACACACACACTTTGAGTGGCCAGATTATTATGACCACCTGACGTTTGTCGGCAAATTAGCTGTATACTTCATCATATGGGATATGGAAGCCGAAGGCCTGTTTGAACACCTTTGATCTCTGCAGTTACCAAGATAAAATGTCTCCAATTCGCACAGAAACAAAAGGATTGGATAGTCTAGCATTGGAAAAAAGTCATGTGGTCCAATGAGTCACATTTCCAGTTGCATCATGCAAAAGGCAGAGTGAGAATTTCACAGAAATAGCATGAAAGCATGCATCCCACATGCATGAGTACAACCCTTCAAGCTGGTGGGGGCAGTGTTATGGTTTGGGGCATGTTTTCCTCGCATGATTTGGGCATTTTAATTTGTGTGGAATGATGTCTGAATAGCACAACATACCTAAGTACCATTGCTAATCAAGTTCATCCTGTCATGTTGATGGCGTATCCCAATGGAGATGGCTTCTTCCAACAAGACAATGTGCCATGCCACGGTGCTCCGGTTGTGCAGGAGTGGTTTCAAGAACACGAGGTAGACTTTACCTTGCTTAGGTGGCCCCCACAATCACCAGATATTAATACAGTTGAGCATTTGTGGGACACAGTTAAAAGAGCCATCAGGCAGCTGGTTCTACAACCATCACATCTCACAGAACTGGACAGTGCTATTCATCAGGCAGGGTGTCAGATTCTTCACATTACCTTTCAACATCTCGTGGAGTCAGTGCCAAGAAGAATCGCCACAGTATTGAAGGCAAAAGGTGACCCAAGTACCAATGGAGTGGTCATAATAATCTGGCCACTCAGTATATATATATATATATATATATATATATATATATATATATATATATATATATATCAAGTCTTCCTGTCACATACTGTTTAAAAATCAGTGAATTACTTTTCTTTTTGGTTTTCTGGTATGTTGCATGGCTCTATGGTGAGAGTAAAAAGATATAATGCTTTTAAGGATTATAGCATTTACGTTTAAGGTGGTCAAGCATTTTTCATGAAATAATACTATTAGGCAGTTTTTGATGAATACCTACTGAATAATGTATAAAATTGGTAGTTTAAGAGTTCTGAGAAGGGGACCACTGACCTAGAGTAGCCTGGGAAGGACTCATTGAAGAGAAACAGTGGGATTGTTTTTGGATGGATTTGTTAGCATTTATTTAGGAGAGAGGCTAACCTAGGTTAGGCATTCTGGAATGGAAGGGCCAGGCATATTCAGGGAAGAGTAAAGTGGGTGATTTTTTTTTTCTTTTTGTTAGTCCTTACCCGAGAATATTTTTCCATTGATTTTTAGAGAGAGTGAAAGGGAGCTGGAGAGACAGAGAGAGAGAAAAATCAATATGAGAGAGACACCTCAATTGATTGCCTCCATGCCTTGACAGGGGTTGAAGATCAAGCCTGCAGCCAAGGTACATGCCCTTTGACCAGAATAGAACCCGTGACCCTTCAATCTCTGTGGGCTAACCTATCCACTGAGCCAAATGGACTAGAGCTAAAGTGGGTGATTTTGACTAGTGTTGGGTTCACTGTAAGGAGAATAAGATACTATTGGAAATACATATTGAGATCAGATGTTTGTACACTGTGAGATGAGTAGCCTTATGGTAATAGCAGCAAGTGTTTGATAGTGTCTGGAAAAGACTAGAAGAGTAAGAGGTGAGAGGCAGAAATTTAAATAGGAAAAACTGAGTTGAACTAAGTTGGTTGCTATCAGAATGGACAAGAAAAGACAAAAATAATAGTCCATAAAGAATGATTCATGGACTTGGGGACTAATTCTCTTATGGACACAAAGGATAAAGGAATATCAAAAGATGGCTCTGAAGTTTTAAATCTGGAGAGCAGTGAGAATAAAAAACTACAAGCAAACAAAAAAGACAGAAAAGGAATTATTGATTTTTTGGGGAGTATGATTTAGGTTTCAGAATTTAGGTTGATTTTATCAGTAAGTATGTTTCTATGTCAGTGAAATATATGATTCCAAATCATATCCTGGAGCTTGTGAGAGAAATCAGGAGGAAACTACATCAGGGTAAAAAGAAATAAATATTTGTGAAGGCTTGTCTGAAGTTGGAGCCTAAATACAAAAGGGAACAAGATTATAGGTAAACCATGGGGACCAAAGCAAGATTTTTGTTGAGAAGGTAGAGGTAGTACATATTTCTAGATAGGGAGAAGTCAGTGGCTGGAAGTAGACTAACAGTGTTGAGAAGTAATAAATAGGGGAATTTGTTGATGCAGGTAAAAAGAGTAGTGATCTTAAAATATTAGGGTTTTAAGGATTCTGGCCAGTTAGATTCTGCTTAGTCAGTATTTCATTGCACAAGGCCAGTCATTGAATTCTAGGACTAGTAAGTACCTCAGAAAAATTACTTGGTCAGAGTATTTTATATTTTATTAGAAACATCCCTCTGTCATATTGGTGTTAAAACCAGGGCATTTGTAGATGTCTTCCAATGTTATATCAATTTGATATTCTCTTCTGATTTACTAGCCCTCTTTTGATCACATATTCCTGCAGACTTTATTGGTGTCAGTGTCAAATCTACAAATTGAGTCCCTCAGTTGAGTTACTAACGTAGAGACCCAATTCAAAACTGCCTGACTATGGGGTAGTGTGAGTGATGTATTAACAGAGATGGTATTTGTCATTATATTACTTTATCATCATGTTGAGTAATATTCCAGTGGCCTTGTAAATAAATAAAAAAATTGACCAATCTATTAACATGTTTTATACTTTCCCAGTATACATTTTTATTTTGCAGAATATGAAATAAAGTCCATCTACTGCCATTTACAGCCATTCTTATTGGCAGTTTTTATGATTTTAGTGAAAATAACATGTCATGGGGAAGAGAGCACAAGCATGGAGTCAACTAAGCCAGTTGTGCTATACTTACAAGACTTAGTCTTGTTTCATTGTTACTTCAGACTATTTCTCAGAGAAGTTTAAGGTTCACAGCAAAATTGAGAGGAGTGTACAGACATTTCCCAATAACCTTATCCCTCCCATGCATGCAGGTTAGTTTCTAAATACCACTGCTTCTCAGTTTCTTCCTCTCTAAAATGCCAGTAGTAACTCCTCTACCTCATAGGTTTTTGGGTGGAGGAGGATCCTGTTTTTAAAGTGTCTGATACTTAATAAGTACTCAGCAGTAGGTGTGTTCTCATATTAGAGACATAATGGCTTTAAAACTTACTTGGGGCATCATTATGTTTATGGAGTGCTTTCTAAATGTTTTTATTTTTTATGATAATGCTTAATATGGTCCTCAGACTTTCACTGAATGAATGAATGAATGAATGAGTGAGTGAATGTAAACATGTCTGTAGGAATAAATAGTTACAGGGCAGCCCGGAGTCTGTGAAAAGTTTTTAGTTCTGTCTTGGATAGAATTGCTTGCTATATGTCTATAAGACTTGGGTATCTTGAGGATTTAAATGTGGTGATTGTGGAAATGAGTTGATGTACTTAGTCCAAGATAGTTACTCTGTTTCTTTTCACAATAGTGGGGACTTTTGAGAACATTGGTTTTAGAATCTGTACAACAGGTGATTCCAGCCCAGGCCCCCACCCCTGATTCATTATAAGAGGCCCCACTGACAGTAGTGATCAAAAGCTGATTTTTCTTTGTTTGCTGCTTTGAAGCTCTTATGGTGAGGAGTGGCCCTAGAAATTACTCCTCAGCCAGGACCCCCAGCCCGCTATGGCCTGGGGCACCTCTGAGCAGGCTGGGTAGAGTGCTGGTCCTCTGTGACGATGGCCTGTGGACCCAGAGCCAGTCCCCCAGCCTCATGCCGTATGCCTGAGCTTCTGCAGATCCTCCTTTTCTCCTCGTAATCTGAGAATTTATGTGATGCAATTTTGCTCTTTTTAAACGTAGAAAAACATCTAAATGGATTAGCTCCTTGCCTGCAGCATAGTAAGCCCTCAATAAATGTTGTGTCATTGTTGCTGCTAATGCTATAATTTGGAATAATCGATGATTAAATTATGACTAAAGGATAAACTCAACACAGTGCCTGGTATATAGTAGGTCCTTAATAAAAATGTTCTCACAGAGCCTTTGAGATCTTGCTCCCAAGCAAATGTCAGTTTGGCTTAAATAAACTCTCTTTAAAAAATATTTTTATTGTTGAAAATATTACAGATGTCCCCCTTTCTCCTCCCCACCCCATGGCGTGCTCCCCCCCTTTGCCCTCTTCCAGGCCCCTCTCTAGTCCTTCCCTGCTCGATTATCTGTTCATAGGTTAAGCATATATGCATGTAAGTTCTTTTGGTTACCTCCCTCCTGCCCCTGCCCCTTCCCTCTGAGATTCATCAATCTGTTGAATGCTTCAATGTCTCTGGATCTGTTTTGTTCACCAGTTTATTTTGTTCATTAGATTCCACATATAAGTGAGATATAAACTCTTATTTTACTCCTATATTCAAATGCCCACCACACCTTTTCCCTAGTTTTCAATGCAGACAGAGAATAGATGGCTCCTGGGTAGAAATATGTCCTCAGATTCACCACTGGAAATACGAATAGCTGGGTTACTGTCCTTCTACATGGCAAGGATGAGGCTTGAGAATTAGGTTCTTGGGCTTTAAAATTGCTTTTCCTGATAGCACTCTAAATGTGTACATTACATGGTTTATCTGATTCTACAGATGCTGTTGACTGAGTACTTGGACATGAAAAATACTCGAACGGCCTCTGAACCATCAGCCCAATTGAGTTACGCCAGCACTGGACGAGAGTTCGCAGCCTTTTTTGCCAAGAAGAAACCTCAGAGGCCAAAAAATTCTCTTTTCAAGTAAGTATCTCCCTGTTGGTCATATAAGAGGTGTTAGGAAATGTTAGATCCAAGCAGGACTTGCTACTTAATTGACAGCCATTACTTCACCCAGTTAAAGTTTTAAAATAATTTTTAGGAAGTGAATGTATATTCAACTTGGTATTCAACTTTAGTTTTTTGTAAGGGGAAGTGGTCATATTGGAATACGGTTACTGGACTATCTAGAACTTAAAAACAAATGGCAAGAATTTATTTCTGGGTGGGGAGGTGTTCTTTCACTGATTCACTTTTGAGGTTTGTTTTTTTGGGCAGGTTCTTTTCTCTTTTTTTATTTTTTTATTTTAAAATATATTTTATTGATTTTTTTACAGAGAGGAAGGGAGAGAGATAGAGAGCTAGAAACATCGATGACAGCTGCCTCCTGCACATCCCCCACTGGGGATGTGCCCGCAACCAGAGTACGTGCCCTTGACCGGAATCGAACCCGGGACCCTTCAGTCTGCAGGCCAACACTCTATCCACTGAGCCAAACCAGTTTCGGCTGGTTATTTTTTCTTTTTTAATCCTCATCTGAGGATATGTTTTTATTGATTTTGAGAGAGAGAGAGAGAAAGAGAGAGAGAGAGAGAGAGAGAGAGAGAGAGAGAGAGAGACAGATGTCAACTGGTTGCCTTTCTTACTACTCTCCTGGGGATTGAGTCTGCACCCTAGGCATGTGCTCTGACCTGAGTGCAACCAGCAACCCTTCAGCGCACAGGATGACCCTCCGACCAGCTGCCCCTCACTGGCCAGGGCTTTTTGTTGTGTTTGAAATCGTGGATTTACAGGGTTCTTAATCATCAAGGAAAGTTTCAGCACTTCATTTATCTTGGGGCCAGAAGAGAGGAATTTACTCTTTCCCAGTGGAATAAAATCCATTCTGTTTATTGAGTGCATTTCTTTCTTTTTCTTTTTACAGTTTTAGTCAGAGGTTAGATGCAGAATCAGTAAAAATGTTTTCCTCTGCACGTGAGGTAGAACCCCACATGAGCCACAAGTAGATTAAGGCGGGGCCAGTTATTATCTCACACAATAAGGATGAATGTAGAGGACTCCTTACCTCACCAGCCCTTTCCATTTCTCTGCCTTCATTTCCACTCCAGAAAGAATGGTGATGCCAGCAAGTAGGCTGTGATCCTGCCTATAAATCTGTTTTAAGATTAGTAGTCTTTATTATTTATAGCAATTTTAGGCTTTGAGAAAAATTGAGCAGCCAGTATACTGAGTTCTCTTATGTTTCCCTCTCCTATAACCTCCTCTATCAACATTTTGCATGAATTTGGTACATTTGTTATACTTGATGAACCGATATTTATTTATATAATTATTAGCTGAAGTCCTTTGTTTCCATTAGGGTTCACATTTTGTTGTCTATAGTTTTATGGTTTTTGAGAAATGTATCATGATTTAGATCACCATTACAGTCTCATACAAAATAGTTTCACTGCCCTAAAGCATTTTCCACCTGTTTATTCCTACTCCCTTTTTTCCTGCTCCCTGAACCTTCTTATTGTCTCTTACTTTGTCTTCTCCAGAATGCCTTTCATAGGTACAGTCATATAGTATGTAGCCCTTTCAGGCTTTTTTCCGCTTAGCAATATGCATTTAAGGTCCTGTCATGTCTTTTGTAGTTCAGTAGATCTCTTTGTATCGCTGAATAATTCCATTGTATGGATGACCCACCATTTTCCCACTCCGCTATTGAAAGGTGCCTGTTGCTTCCATAAAGCTTCTGTATGCACTCACGTGCAGGTGTTTGTGCCCCTGTAAGTGTTCAGCTCATTTGGGTAAATACCCGGGAGCATATGGTAGACCATGTTTAACTGTATGACACTGCCACACTGGCTTCCCCGTGGGCCTGCCCCTTCAAATGCTTTTAAAATTAATTTAAATGATTGCTTATACAATCATTAATTTTTCCTGCCAGTGACAGAGCGCCTCTGCACGTTTTCCTCAGGAGACGAGGATTGGGTCTCTGTCCATTCCTAAAGTAGCCACTGGCAAGGGCAAGTAGACTGGGTGGTCGTCTTAAACCAGTTAGCTTCCTTCTGGGGATGGGTCTCAAGCTGGGTGGAGAGCTACTTCCCTGAGCACAGGAAAGAGACCCGCTGAGAAGAGAGGAGGCAGGTAGCAGAACCCCCAGTAGACCTGGAGCTGCGGGGAAGGTAGTGGATCGGGACACTGAGACTGCCTCACATGCTGCCTGTTAGGCTACCCGCCTCTCCTGTCTCCCCTCTCCCGCTCAACCCACCATCTAAATGCAGGTGGAGAGCAGAAATCAGGTTTCAGGGTTTTTACATTTCATGCCCTCAACCGTCACCCCTGAGACCACACCGCCATTTTTAAACCTTTAGCCCATCCTGAAATTGTGGTACTGGAAAACATAAATTGTTGGAAATGATTGTGAATAATTGTCACATATTTATTATGATCGCATAGAAATAAAAACTCCTCACCCGCTTAGGTCATTGTCTCAGACCTGCCTGTTAGTCTGGGCTCCGCCCTCGGTGGGCCCTGTGGTCCAGAGCAGATCTCCCGGCTTGAGGACCTCGTGCCTTTGCTGTGAAATAAGGAGGCAAGGCTAGGTCTTCTCTACAGCCCCTTTCACTGTAGAATTGTACCAGTCTGTGACTTGTTCCAAACATAAAAGGATTCCGGAGGAATACATCAGGTCACGAGGATGAGGATTTTGGCGAGCTGTAACCTGTTTTTATCACATCCGTGAAGGACTTTATTGCTCCTTTTAATTGCCCTGAGCCAAGGTTAATTAAGTGTGTTTAAGTTCTCTTATTGTATAATGTGTGCCTCTCCATTCTTTGCTCAAGAGTTTATTTCTTTCCCTTGTCATTTCTGATCAATAGCTGTCAGCGTGCTTTTCGCAGGCCAGCGGCTTCCTTTTTCTACTTGACTGGCAGGTGGTACTTTGCTGCACACTGGGCCTTCCTTCCGGCTGTGAGTGTCCTCTCAGTTCTTGGCAGGGTGCAGAGAGAGGATCAAGCAGCCCCAGTGTCCCCCTCAGACTGACATTCAGCTTAGCGCGCATCGTCGTTGTCAGAGGGTGGATGAAGGAGGCAGAATTAAGGAAATGATGGCGCTCCCTCCTTGGGGCCAGGAGCCTGTTCTGAATCACCGCTGTTCTTCCATTGTGGTGCTGTTTACGCCTCAGTGGCAGCGGTTCTTCCATGGATCTCTCCAGTCAGCCTGGTATTCTGACTTTGAAAACACTGGGTTGGAAGTGGAACTACTTAGCAAAAGGATTTACTGTTTGATAGAGTCACAATTTTAACTTAATCTGCAAGTTTCTCTTAAGATTGTGATTTTCATTTGTGTCCTTGTGTTTTTCTTGCTATGTATTATTTTAGATCTATGTTCTATATCATGAACCCCCCCCCAAAAAAAAAAAAAAAACAGTTCCGGGTAGGTGTAGGCAAACATGTTTGGAGCATTTCATGTGGCAGGTGCAGGTCAGAGCCTGGCAGCCCTTTGGAAGCTGTATTGTTTGTGAGGACTTAGCGGCCTTGCTCCTTTGGTGTGGTTCAGGAGTGGTGAACATCC
Source organism: Vespertilio murinus (assembly GCA_963924515.1). Taxonomy (NCBI): domain Eukaryota; kingdom Metazoa; phylum Chordata; class Mammalia; order Chiroptera; family Vespertilionidae; genus Vespertilio; species Vespertilio murinus. Next base: position 53,443,736 of record OZ004712.1, on the reverse strand, counting down.
GGCCCATGGGCCATGTAAGTCCCATGAAATCATTTGCTCTGGCCCTGCCAAGGCATTAGGGTGAGTTAATTACATGTTTGACCAAATATAGCAGGCTAATTTTTATGTTGATCATTTTGTATGGCCCATGAATAATGTTAGAAAGGTCCAAATGGCCCTTGCAGAAAAAAGGTTCCCCATGTCTCAGCATCATTCCTAGCATGCCCATTGTCTAATCCTCTAACTGGGGACTTAGAGTGGCATGATGTCTTCTCTGAGCAGCCAGGACTTCTGTGTGACAGCTGGCAGCTACCGATAGCTCCTGACCTGCACAGGCAAAGTTAGAATGACGTTATGAGCTACTCTTTGCTGTGTGTGTAGGGATCCTGGCAGAGGATCTAGAGACCAAAGACAGTTGATCAGAGTTGTGCCATCTGAAGTGGAGAGTGGGCAGAAGATCCCAATACCATTGTGGAGGAGCGCTGGCCAGGAGCCCGTTCATAAAGGGCTGTGCCAGCCCATGCCTGGCCTGTGGTGGCATAGCCTGAGTGTCCCTGAGTGGCCCATTGCAGGCATCACAGACTGGAGGAGAGTACTTTGGAATCTGTAGCCCACATCACCTGTTCGGTTCCCACCTGACCACTGTTTCCTTGCGTTTCATGCAGGTTTGAATCGTCCTCCCATGCCATCAGCATGAGCGCCTACTTGCGAGAGCAGAGACGGGAGCTCTACAGTCGGAGCGGAGAACTCCAAGGTGGGTGAGCAAATTTTTGAGGATAAATTAGTTTTCTGGAGGAAGACCGGGAGCAGTGTGTGAAGTTCAGGTCTGAATTTACATGATTCTTTCAAGGTGGCAAGGGTTTAAAGACTTGATAACCTACTGCTTCTACCATTTCCCAACATCTGTTGACAAGCAGCTAAAGCTATCACTGTGGCCACAGGACTTACACACCTGTCACCATTCAAGTTCAAGTGGGAGTTACAAAGCAAAAAGAGACACGATTAGTGTCTTCTGCTAAAGATGGCAGAGGTGAGTCCAGTCTCAGCCTAGGGGAATGCCATCTTCCCTGGTTGCCACCGTCCCTTATGTTCTCAGTCCCTTGTGGAAAATGGCAGGAGTAGCTGAGAATTGGAAAAAGGCAAATTTGGCCTCTGTCATTATTAAAGGGAGGAAGGAGGCCTTTATATAGTATGTTCCAAATAACATACTTTGTACACAGGTTATTGATACCAGACGTGACTACTGAACAGGGCTGATCGGGAGAAAGAATAAGTAAAGTTAATTAAATAACAAACCAGACCAGTGGCATTTTCTTCTTTGACAATCATGGTAAATGTAATCGTGGTAAATGTAATCATTCTGGAAAGATCTGTGAAGGCCTGCCAAGTGCAGCACATCCTAGGCTTTGGAAGGGATACAGGTCAAGTGCAAGGAAAGAAAAGATAATGACTTTGGATCCAGTTCTGAAACCAAGGCATGCATGTCGATAACAATATCAGAAAGTGAATGTTACCAACTGAGTAGATGGTATGCATGTAACTGCTATAGGAGATGAGGGAAGGGAATGGTTATTTGAGCTATTTTAGAACTGTGGGCTTTCCTATGATGGATGGATAAGACCACTTTCAGTTTCAATACAGTGGAGGCACTTGGGTATTTTGAGGTGACCAGCCTAGACAATTTAATATTTAGTTTTTAAGAATCACCATAGCTCTGCATAAAAATATTATGGTGTAAACAGCCAGATATGCCCATGGCTTTTAGTACATAAAATTCCTTCAATGGGGACAAACAAAACAAAATCTTTCTTTTTTAGCATGAATCCTGATAATTTCAAATTTATTCTTATATTAAGCTTAATATTTTAGAGCAGTTTTAGATTCAAGGCTTAATTGAGTGGAAAATGCCAAGTATGTTGAGTTCCCACATCCCGCTCGCCCCGGCCCTTCCCTCCCCACCATGCATGCACAGCCTTCCTGCAATCACCTTCTGCTCCACTAGAGTCCTGTGTTCCACACTTAGACTACCATGTGGCTACGGGCCAGCAGTGCAGCCTGACATTCACCTCAGACACAACTAGTCAACAAGGATAAACCACTGACACTGGGTTCTTTATTTCTTTCTTTTTGTTAGATGGTGAGTAAGAATAGTAAGCTCTCTGGGCCCTTGCCATGTGGGATGGTTTTCAGCTGTGTCCCCATCTCCTTGGGCTCCTGAACAGAATAAGAAATCAGTGAAGACTAGAGGGTCTGGATCCAGATTGCCCACTTTTAAAATTTAGCTTCCCATTTACTAGCTTCGTAATCTCTGTGCCTGTTTTCTTATCTCTAAACAGGCATAAAATAATAGTACGAGGTTGTTGTGAAAGTTAGGTAAGTTAAGATGTGAATAGTGTTTACAAAGTGTCATTTTATAGTAAATGATAGAGGCTTGGTGCATAAAAATTTGTGCACTGGAGGAGGTCCCTCAGCCCGGCCTGCCCCCTCTCACAGTCTGGGCGCCCTCAGGGGATGTCCTTCTGATGGCTTAGGCCACCAGGAAGCGGGCCTAAGCCACAGTCTGGCCTCCCTGTATGGGAGGGGACCAGGTAATCAGAGGAAGGTGCCGCCCCCATCATCCCGCTGCTGCCACTGCTGTCCACTGGCCCTCCTTGGCGCTTGCAACTGCTATGGCTTTGTCTGGAAAACATCCAGGTCTATTAAGCATATTACCCTTTTATTAGTATAGATGCTATGCTTATCTCTTTCTCCTCAAGCATTATTGTAATTGCTAGTACTGTCTCTATAGAGTTTTTATATGCATTCCGTTTGTCCCTTTGTCTCGCTAAATTCTCAGCTTTCCAACTTAAATTTAATTGTCACTTATACTGAAGAGATCTCCTCTGCCTAATCTAACACACACACATGTACAGGGACACGTGTGTGTGCACATACATGCGCAAACACACATGAGCATACAAATGTGCGCACACACACACTGAAGTTGTGGGCCCTGGTGTGTGCTCACATTTTTAATGTTTCCTTTCTGAGCACTTTCACACTGTGATGTGGATTAATGCTCACTCGATGGAGTCTGCCACAAAACTATAAGCTTCACGGGGGAAATACTATTTTATTTCCTGCTCTTAGTACTGTGCCTGGTGTAGTAAGTGTGCAGTCATTTCTGGCTGACTCAGTGACAGGAGGAAAGAGGAAGCTGAGGTCTGAAGTAGGATGAAGAGCTTACCTTTGAGAGGTAGGAAAATGCCCAAAGGAGACGTAGAAGCTATGTGTAGATTTTTGTTCTTAGAGATTGTACACACTTTTATTACATAGAAATGTTGCCCTTGAGTCTCGCCTAGGACAGCACCGCTGTGTGTAGTTGAAAGACATTTTAAAATCCAACTAAGTTACCGAGGAATGTCATTATGTAAGGATGGTTAATTGAAGAATCACTATAATCTAATTAGGAACTTTCCCATCTTTCAAAACTTAATTGAAGTATGGAACTTCCAAGCAAAATAGTCCATTGTACTTTGCAGTGTTCAGCAAAATAGGATTTATCTCTGGTTACAAGGGGAGATAGTAGTTAGCAAATATATCAAACTCAACATAATCATTGAAAAGTAATTTCGCTGAGCTGACACATCACCTGCTTGGTGTGAGAATAGATCAGCTGACCTGTTTTTTTTTTTAATAAGTTTTGGTAGCATTTCATTCAGGAACAAAAGTTTCTCTAATGAATGCTTTTGACATTTCCGTAGGGAAATCACACCTGTTTTCCATTAAAAACGGCCATTCTTTTAAGTTGTTCTATCAATCTGGTCCTAGGACCACAGTGCGATCTGCCTTTCAGCTCATCCTCAAGAAGGGATAGTGGAATAGTTCAGTCAGATCATTGGGAAGAGGAGGATGATCTTTGTCTCTTCTCAACACCTGGAGCTGCAGGCTTTGCCTCCTAGTGGTTTGGTTCATAGGGTCAAATTTCCTTCTGTTGCAGGCAAATAAGTAAAAAAATCCATCAGAAAAGACCATCAAAGTAACATTAAAAATAGCTCCAATTTTACAGAAGTTAAGTTCCTGCCAACATTTTCAATTTATCATGCAATTAAAAATGTTATTCAACAGCACACAGGGGGGAAAAAAGAATGGAAAAAATGAGATTTCTTTGGTATCATCAACCCATCTCAATTGGCTCCGACTGTTAGAGTACAGATGGTTTGTTGCATAGTCTGCCCTTGGCAATTGGGCTGAGGAGGTGGGGATGCTATTTCAGAGCCTGTGTGATAACAGGTGGAAATCTAACTTGTGTGAATCTACGTTAATCATAGACTTCCTGTTGTTTGGAGCCTCTCTGCTGCTTCATTGTAGCGCTTAGCCAGCCGTGTTGATATTAGTTTTAATGAACATTTAGCTTGAGTATAGCTTTTCAGGTTTAATGTGTGATTCACTGGGAGGATAAGATAACTGATGAACAAATTATCTCAAAAAAAACAACAACAAAAGATTGCTGCTCATGTCCAAAATAAGTTCTTAGGCTGTTTAGCACCACTGTGCCTCATGTTCTCATTTGAGAAATAGAGCTGATGCCTGGCTTGTGTGGCTAAGTGATCAGAGTCTTGACCCTCACCAATGGGTCTGGGTTTCATTCCTGGTTAAGTGTACTTGGCTTGCAGGTTCATTTCCTGCCCTGTCTGGGCCATGTAGGAGGCAACCAACAGATAACATATGGATCTCTCTCTCTCTCTCTCTCTCTCTCTCTCTCTCTCTTTCTTTCTCACCCTTCCTCCCTCCTCCTCCTCTGCCTCTCCCTCCCTTTCTTCCTCACTTCTCCATCTCTTCCTTCTACTTTCTCTAAAAATCAATGGAAAAATATCCTCTGGTGAGGATTAACAACAACAAAAGAATAATAATAAAATATAGAGCTATTATTAGTTCTGATCACTTTAGGGGGATGTTGTGACTATAAAATTAGATATTCAAACCCTGGAACCATTAGAATAGCTGTAATAGATTTAAATTAAAATGGTGCTTTAAAAATGTATCATTGTGGAAGTAGACCTTTGCTCGCCTTCTTTTTCTCATTTTCTCCTCTCCCCAGGCTCAGTGCTGCACTGAGTTAGGTTTCCTCAAGGCCACCAGTGACTTCCATCTTGGCCGGGTCAGTGTTGGCTTTTCTGTGTTCATATCACTTGATGTGTGAGCAGCTATTGTCTTTGTCTTCCCCTGATGTTCTTTCTGAGTCTTCTCAAGCGCTCTCTGAAGTGTCTGAGGTTTGGTCTGGAGATCTTTCCTGTGTTCACTCCATACACTCTCCCCAGGGGATCTCAGCTGGAACCAACCTCGGCTTAGTGCCTGGGTGCAGATGACCTCCAGGTCTATGTCTCCTGCCCACATTTCCTTATTCTTCCTGACCTCTTCCAGGATCCTGTCCCCCACCCCATCCTACCATTCTTTACTACATTAAAAAATTTTTTTTTATTTCCCTTGTAATACGCTTCTTATAAGTTCATGTCTTGTTAATTTCTACACATACCCAGAATGCAAGCTTTATTCATTAGTGCATTCCAGCGCCAAGCACAGTGCTTGGCTTGAAGAGGCACTTAAAAAATATACCATGAAGGCAGCCTCTAGCCTCAGTATCTCCTTATTTGTTATTTGTAGGAACAAGCCTACTGATTTGAGAAGCCCTAGTGGGAGGGCTGATAAACAGAATAGGAGTCCTGTGATTTGTCTTCACTCATTTTTAAAGATAATAATACTCCTGAATGGGTAGAGACCATTACTTGTCATTGATCCGAGTAGAAGTATATACTTGGTTTTTATTACAGTTTCTTTTCTGTCTTGGGGCTACTTAGTGCTTCTATTTGTACTTAATAATATTAGTGTTAGAGTGCCACTTTCATTCCCATTAGTTTAATGAGTGGCATTTCTATAGCTTTGACATTAAATTAGCCTGTAAAGCTCCAACCACTTGAGAATTGACTTCTCTAAGTGGGTTCGCTTTACGTATAAAGATAGAAGTCCTAACATCAGGGAAACCTGGGCTCTGATACTGACCTGATTTGTATTTTTGGAGTTTTTCTCTCTCATGAGTATTTGGGGTTGTGAATACTTCATGATTTTGTATGTGATTAATCTGTGTGGAAGTACCTTGCTTTAAGGCAGGAGTGGGTGTAATATACCGAAACCCACACATGAAACCCATATGTTCATCTTGATCAGTGTCACACCAACCAATATAATAAATAAACTTAAAATAAATAAATAAAGATAGGGGTGGGGAACGTTCAGTCCGTGGGCCATCCAAGGCCCTGAAAATCATTTGGTCTGGCCCTGCCAAGGCATTAGGAGGGAATTAACTAAATGTTTGACCAAATATAGCAGGGTAATTTTTGGCCCTCAAATGGTGTTATAAATAGCCAAATGGCCCTTGGCAGAAAAAAAGTTCCCACTCCTGAAATAGGTTAACTATGAATTGATTTTTCTTTTCACAGAAGGATATATAATAGGAGTCTCTTAAATAGCAAGATGCTCTATAATGGAGCATTTAAAGCAAGATTTAAATTGCATACACATTTTCAGGGACATTTTGGCTGAAATGAGGTGCAGCAATTTTGTACTCATACCACATACTTGTTCCACAGCCTTAAATATTAGAAGCACTTGTAAAGCTTTATGTCCTGAAATTTGATTAGAAAATTCTTTGTAGTCTTTTCAGTTTTGCTTGATGACTTGTTAATAACAATATGCGAGGGACATAAAAAAATGTACGCTCTTTTTCTTCTTACAGTTGCATATAAATATTTCAAAATAACCTTCATCTTTCATAATTATCTCTCCTGTTTCAGGTTCTAAAATAGTGTGTAAAATTAATTCTTCTTTCTTGTGTATATTTTAAAAAGACTGATTTTAACTTATATGTAAGATTTGTCCTATAATGAAATTTGCAACACAGTTTTTATAAATGCCAACTTCTTTATCTGGTCCTAAGAAGTACTATTAAATATGTTTTCCTCGTGTGCATTATTTCAAGTTGTTTAGGAAATAAGAATATTCTTATGCCAAGATTGTTTTGTGTGTGCCATCTCGTAGCCTTACTCTATGCAATGTAAATGTTTTACTTTAAAAAGTTCTTTGTGGATTTAATTTACATAAAATGGATTTATTTTTCTGCATAACCCCATTCATTCAGCACCCTCTGTTGCCATGGTGGCTGGAGCAGGTGGCAGAGCCTGAGGTCAGGGCACAGGGATCCTGAGAGTGAGGAAAAGCACTGCAGAGCCCCCGGGGAAACCTAAGAGGAGGCTCACTTTAAGAAATAACCTCGGTTAACGAGCAGAACTTGTGGTGACAAATAATCTTATTCTATTTTTTAATACAAATTTTGTTCTACTAATTGTTATTCATTCATACAGAAAGAAGGCATGCTTTAAAATAAGATATTTATTTGAGTTTTAAAAATTTTACATATTCTTTTTTTTTATAATTCAAGTAATAGTTATTTTGGAAAAAATACACACCAAAATATAAAAAAAATAATAGTAAAAAACTTCTAACAAAATGTAACAGAAAATTCTAAAAGCTTCTTTGTTATTTTTCTTTTCTTTTAAAAAAAATATATTTTATTGATATTTTACAGAGAGGAAGGGAGAGAGAGAGAGAGAGAGAGAGCTAGAAACGTCGATGAGAGAGAAACACCGACCAGCTGCCTCTTGCACACCCCTATCGGGGATGTGCCCGCAACCAAGGTACATGCCCTTGACCGGAATCGAACCCGGGACCTTTCAGTCTCCAGACCGACGCTCTACCACTGAGCCAAACCGGTTCGGCTTCTTTGTTATTTTTCATTATTTGGTTCACATTAATGTCTTTTTAAAATATCTTTTTATTAAATTATTATCTGTGTACATATATTAACATTGCCCCCACATTAATGTCTTAATAAGAAAAAAGTAACAGTTTTGCTCATTTTTTAGCCTTTCTTTTGGATCATGAGAAATTAAATTTTTGGCAGTTTGAGTACTTGATGGGAGGTAACTAATTCTCATTGAGCTTTTTTAGAAAATAGAGAGGATTATAAACATTTATGGCTTAGAGTAAGAGACATTAAAAACTGATGAGGATGCTACGTAAGTTTATCATCGTTTCAGTAAGACACACTCCAGAAAGTAGTTTTACATTTACTAATAGAGATTGTCTTACCTGAGTGATGTGATCAAAATTCAGAAAAAACTGATGTAAACTTGTATGTAATATGATATTTAGAAATTAAAACAGTAGGTTTTAATGGTAGAGAGTGCTTTAGAACTCAAACCTAGTGCTTGCAAACTCACTCTTCAGTCATAGATCCTGTCTTCTGTTTAAGTCTTATTTCACACTCCAGTATAGAAAACAGATTGAAGTGGAGGTGGTTGATCTAAGTGGGGTTGTGGGCCCCGGGACCCAGCTGCTTAAATACTCACTCATCGTCCCCTTTTCCCTCCTTCTGCGGGGCATCTGAGGCACCATTATAGACCTAAGTACTCGGGTGTCGGATAGAGATGACATTGCAGATTGGTAGGGATATGATGGAGTAGTCAATAATGGGTGCTGAGACCATTGATTCTTCATAAACAAAACAAGATATTGACTTCGAACCTCATGTCATTTAGGAAAATACATTTTTGATGGGTTGAGAGCTTAAATTGAAAGGCAAAACCTGAGGAGAATGGATTTATAAATTGTGGTATAGCCATACAGTGGAATGCTATATAGTAATGAAAATAAATGAACTATACTAAACCTTAACTTGGTTGACTCTCAAAGGCATATGTATAGTTTAACTTCATCTGTATGCAGGTCAGAAACAGAAGTGAATAGTTATCTCTTTCAGTCATGTACACCGTCATGTGTCCCGAGTATGAAGAAGGCAAGGTGGGAGCATAAATATGACTGTCAGGCGAGAGAGCACACCTGGAGGGGATAGAGGAGGACAGACAGAGGAGCACAGGAGCACAGTACTGGCACTGATTTAAGTGAAGTGGTGGAAATACTGTGTGTGTGTGTGTGTGTGTGTGTGTGTGTTTTGTTTTATTATTTTTAAAACTGTGCAAATGTCATATACACTCATACATACATTTTATACAAAGTAGAAATATAACTAACTTTAAACATGTTAAATCTTTGAGCATAAAACCATACAGGTAGTGTAATATTTCCATTTAGAAGTCTGAACCAACTTTGGAGTTTTCTGGGACACACGATTGATGGTTTGGCCTGCCCTGTTCCCCTGGAGCGCACCCTGTGCCTCGGGTTGTTGATGTAACTGGCGCCGTGCCTAAGGCCCTTCATGAGAAGACAGCTTCAGGATGGGGGCTCCCTCCCCATTTACCAGTTTCTAACTCCCCCTCATCTTCCCTTGGGATGTCAGAACGTAGCCAACAGTTACTGTACTACTGTCACCTCACCTAAGCTTTCTAGGGCCTTCTGTTTATTTATTGAATCTGTTCAGATTTATGATGATTATTTCACCAGGCCTTTAGGATACAATAACTAACAGAACCCCTTGGAGGCCGAAGGAGAGAAAGGGAACATGATGTGTCCCAGGGACTGGCACTTGTCCCCAGCATTTGTTTTTCCTTCCTGCGTATTAATAGAGGCTCTGATTTTCAGCCAAACACACGGACACCGAAAATGCAAACATTTCTAAGCTTTCCTGGCAGCCTCCCGTGAGTGTAATTTAATTCTTACCGGTAGGGAGTGAGTGGATTTGATGTGTGCAACTTCAAATTCACTGCAGCTTACATTTAAAGGGAAGGAACAGGCTCTTTCCTTCCCCACCCAGTGCAAGTATGAGGGTGTTCACACACAGTCTGATGAGATGTGGTGATGCGCCATCCCGCACCATGCAGGTGAGATAGCACCATCGCGGTGGTAGAGCAAGGAGGTGGAAAGAGCCTGGGTTTCTCATACCGTGCGTGGGGTGTCTGTCACACCCCTGGTGATCAGAGCCACTGTCCCATCCCAGACTTCTCTATGAGAGAGGAGTAAACTGTCTCAAGTCACTAGTATTTTGGTTCTCTGTTACTTATAGCCTTACTTTTAGAAATCCTAATTAACTCAACATGCAAACAAGTGAGCACAGCACAGTGGTACGCATTCTGATGGAGTTGGATGTGTGTGACAGAGACGTGCATACAAGAGCTGGGAAAGGCAGGGAGGAATTCATAAGTACTTAATTTTCAAGCTGCTGATAAAGGATGAAGAGAAGATTTTCAGATAAAGGAGGGGTGGGCATTTCAGGCAGTGGGCATGGCAGGGGGAATGTATGAAAAGGAGGATATCTTTTCTCCTTTCAGAACATGAATCAGTTATAATATTTTCTGGTAATAAAACCATTTATGTTTCTAGATCACTGATTATAATCTGTAACTTTTAGGATAGAAAGAACACTAAAGCTGCTGTGAATGGCTTTGGCCATTATCATTGTAACAATAAGACATTAAGCATTGGTGGGAACCTCTGGTGTACTAGTGATGACAGGAAAAGAAACGTCATTACTGCACTTGAGAAAAAGCTAAGTGTAATCCCATACTGGATTTTCTGAATGGTGGCCAGGTGGTATAGCCATGCCACTTTATTATTCACAGCCCCCTAGGAAAAACAACTTTGCTTTAAGTGCAGGTACTGTGTGTGGTGTATCAGACTGCCTGTGGGGATTGGGCTGGAGGTCTTGATGGGCTGGATCATGAAGGATCAGCCTAATCTGATGCCTGGGTAGCTGGTTCTCTATGAAGGTTGCAGAGTTCTGTGAGCTCATATCTATTTCCAGCTTTGAGTTTCCGTGTGGGTGAAAACATAGAGCAAGTTACTTTTGGCTTCAAAACAATTTTAAACCTGAAAAGCCCACTTTATAGTAATACTAGTGGCTAGTACTAGGGAATTAGTTAGAGGAAATATTTTAATATTGTTATTTAATATTTTAATATTTTAATATTTCTCTAAATAGAAGTGTCAGAGATGAAAGAAAACTAGTAAAATGTATATGAAAATCTCCCTCCTGTCAGAGTCTGGGGTGCACTGCGGGACCCAGAGTCAAGTCCCCGCCACCCGCACGTGCCTTTAAATTGTGTGAGACCCAGACCTGGCCGGCCCCACTCCTGTCAAGCCCCACTTGGCGGGGGGCACTGCCTCAGGTCCTCTGGCCCAACACAGGGTCAGAGGTGTGTGCCTCAGGACCCCCGGCCCGGGCACGAGGGCGTGAGGGTGAGAGGGCCTGATGACCATTTGCGTATTAGCTCGTTTTTATATAGGAGGATAGGTATGATAGTAGGTATGACTGCTACATGAATACAGCATATGGCCAAAGTAGGTTTACAGTTGTGAGTACACAAGACAGGGTTTATTCTTTTATTATTAACTGTTGTATTATTTTCCATGCGAACAACTGTAAACCCACTTTGTCCCACCCTGTATTGTCCTAGTCAAAATATAGGATGTTCATTCCTAGCACTGTGATGACACTGCTGAATTGCAGCCAGTTCATTTGCATATTCATGCCCACTTAGCTCAAAGAAGTCCCTGTTTGTACATTAATGTCTGATTTCAGCCCCAGTTAACTAATTTACATATCCCTGTTCACTTGGTTAGTGATGTTCATATGTGGAATATTGGTGCGGCTGTTTGTGCTCTGAGTTGCTTGAGGAACATCAGAGTTCAGTGGAAGGACAACCTATTACGTATCCTGCTTTTACGAGGCAAGTTACTACCTTTCTGAGCCCCAAGCCACTCATTTGTATAATTAAGTTAGCAACACTTTTCCTGCCTATTTCTTAGGGCTGTTAGGAGTATCCATTGAGATGTTGTAGGTGACAACATACAGTCAACATTTTTAGACCAATTATATTCTAGATCCTGCTCCCAGGACACTGACTGTGGGAGAGTTCCAGGGGTGAGGAAGGTAAAACTTGCCAGTAGATAGTTTTAATGCATGTTATGAGTACTTTGGGGCGAATGCGGAGAAAGCACTTAGCATTCCTAGGGGAAGGCATACACCCTGTAGGTGTTCCAAAGGAGGAATCTTTATACTGAACTTGGAAAGATGAGATCACCAGACTGACCTGGGCAAGGGCAGTTGCTGCAAGTTGAAAGAGGTTGGAAAACAATACACACAGATGGGTGAGGGCATCGTGGAGTTGTAGGCATTTTGTGGTGGTTGAAGCACAGAGTGTATGGGGAGGATTGGACCTGGACAAGGGAGACAGGTGGGCAGACCTCAGAGGACCTGGTACAACAACAAGAAGGCATGGTTTCGGTCCTGTGGGTAAGATGGAGTCTGTAAGAGTTTAAAGCAGGAGAGTGACATAATCAGATATGCTGGTGACTGTGAGCATGTATTGAGTATAGTGAGGTTGCAGTCAAGGAGGCAAGTTTTGTTGTTATTTCAGGTGAGAGCTTATAGAAGATTTTGTCAGCTTTTTAGGAAGGGAGCAGCAGTGAGGATGGAGGGGTGGGGATAGACCCAAAAGCTAATTGGTAGAATCAGTTGGACATGGTGACTCATTCTGTGTGGAGTTTGAGCAAAAAATGGGGATTTTGGCTGATTCCCACTTTTCTAATATGGTGACTTGGGTAGATATTTTTAGTTTTGATTAGATTTTTCTAATCTAATCTAACTGTATGTAATCTACCTAATCTAATCTATTGTCCACTCCTTCCTGTTCAGCGGTTCTTGATTACCTGTCACTATTTCCCTTCCTAAGTCCAGAGTGTTGGAATTATGGTTTTCTTCCCTCCTTTTAGTTAAAAATTGCAGATGCTGCATTTTCTTTTTAAACTTTGGTTGCTTTATTGATATTAGTCTCTTATTTTAGTCTCTGAAGAATATGAATTCTTCAATTTTTATTCTGAGACATACTCAGTATTTTTATCATTATTAAAATCAAGCTGCTGTCCTTCTTTCTTAATAGTTTGCTCTTTGATTTTGTGCAAGTCACTTAACCAGTTTTCTCAGCTATGAAGAGAAATGGAATGATTTCTATGATTCTGATTCAGTCCAGAGCTCTAGCTTCTTGAATCTCAGTTACTTGGCCACTACCTTGTCCTTGTTCAGAGTGTGGTCTCTGCCACCATGCTTACCACCTGCGTGAATCTGGGCAACTCCTTTGTGCAGGAGTTTTATTTTCTGGGACCATCGTGAGGAAGAAATGAGTGAAAATGTGTAAAATGTTTAGTGCTGCACCTGGCAGATCGTGAGTACTAGTAGATAATAACTGTTGCTAATTTACCTGAGACCTCGCAGCACCTCGCAGCATTCTTCACATATCAGAGACCCTCAACACATTTTTGTAAATTAATGAATAAATAAATATGGTAATGCACAAATACATTCAAGTAGACTCTCCTAGAATGGTCTTCAGAAACTTTTTTTTTTTTTTTTTTGGCTTCTGTTTTCTTCTTTAATAGAAGTCCTTCAGTTAGAGTATTGAGAAAAGGTTTACCTGAGTGATCCTCCCATCTGGCGATGTTAAGTGAGTGGCATTCTTTGTGATAGTGTGGGTGGATTCACAAATCTCTCTAACCAACAGGGCAGCACTGAATGGCTCTCTAGTGATCTGCGCTTTCCGCTTATATCCACTCCAGAGATGAATATTTAGGGCCATGAGGAACATGGCCATTTCTCTTCAAATTGTTTTGATATTCAGTGTCACTAACTCTGAATTTTACTCCACAAATAATTTCAATGATTATACTATAATGCCCCAGGGGAATAATTAACTCAATTTTAGGTGGTGTTTGTTTAGTCATTAGACATAATTATTTCATTTTACACTTTGACTCTTGAAATTTATGTAATATACATTATGTAAACAGAAATTGTCTCTAACACATGAACTTTTAGTTCCCTATGAACTGAATCCTTTCTCTTCTCCCTTTTTTCTACTCCCTTATTTTTTTAATCATTTTGTTATATTTCACTTTATATTGATATAAAATATACCAACAGTAAGTGTGTAAAATACTCTTAAATGTACAGCTAAATTTTTGCCTGTATGTTAACCTATGTAACCAGCAACTTGAAGGCTCTTCATATCACTTTCTATCCACTACCATCCCTCACACCAATGTAGCCACTATTGTGATTTCTAGTACTATCACTAGTAATAATTCTGTCTATTCTTTAATTCTACATACACAGAATTATACAATGTGTATGGATCTAGCTTCTTTTGCTGAACATATCTGTGAGATTCATAATATCTGTGATAGTCTTTCATTTTTTTATGTATCAGTTTGTTTTTATTGCTATATAGTATTCCATTATATGATAATCAGCAATTTATTCTTTCCCTGTTAATAGACATTTATTATTTCCACTTTGGGACTATTATAAATTAATATGCTGTGAACAATTTTGTACACATGCTCTTGGGATAGACCTCAGAGTAGAATTGCTGGGTCACAGGAAGCATGTGTTCAGCTTTAGAAGGTACTGACAGGCACATTCAGCTCACAGAATTAATGAGAAATTGCATGAGAGTTCAACTGTTCTGTAATCTCAGTAACATGATTTTTATCAGCCCAAGTTTTCATTATTCTGGTGGGTGTGCAGTCTACCATATATTTTAAAAAAAAAAGGCTCTCTAAACTTTCCCTTTTCTGCCTCTGCCCCTCCCCTCAGTCTGCAGGAGTTCCTGGGTGTCATTATTTAGTTGACAGGCTGTATCCCAGTGCACTGGTTTACAGTGCAGCTTTTCTTGGTGGAGTGACCTTCTGTTCTTCCTAGGATGTCCTGATGTGTATGTTCAGTTTACCCAGAGTTCTGGGATAGCCTTTCTTGCTAGAAACCACCCACTAATATGTTAGCACTTCTCAGGTGGAATGTAAAGATATCTCCTTTCTTCCCTCTTTGATAGTTTTTGCTCAGTGACTTTCTGTTTTGGATGGTATCTTTCTTTCTTATTCCCACTCGTGCCAGGCAGACTATTAAATGACCCAAATGAACCATGACCTTTATAATTCCTCCCTTTGCATGTGGGCCAGATCTGTTAATATGATGTACTATCACTCTCAGGATGAGCTTACATGATCTGGAAACCATGATGGGGGTTTGCAAATGCGATTGAAGTCCCTAATGATTTGTCTTTGACTTAATTAAAAGGGAGATTATCATTGGTGGGCCTGACTTAATCAAGTGAGACCAGGCAGTAGCAGATGCTAGTCTTGAAGAATCAGTTCTGGTGAGAAGAGTGGGCCATGTGGAAAGGAGTGAGAGTAGTTTGTAGGAGCTCCCCTGTCAGATGGCCAGCAGGAAAGCCAGGCCTCAGTCTCACAGCCACAGGGACTGACTGAATTCTGCCGAGAGCCGGAGTGAACCAGGAAGAGGCCCCTGGCTGACCCTGATCTCAGGCTAGTGAGACCCGAAGCTCAGTACCCTGCTAGCTCATGCCTGGACTCTGACCCACAGTGTTTGTGAGGTAAATGCCTTTGTATTGTTTTAAGATGCCAAATTTGTGTTAATTTGTTACATATTAACAGAAAACCCAATTTGAAAACTTCATGATTCTTCCTTCCTTTGACTATTCCCTCAGACTTTGGCTAGAAGTTGCTATACTAGTTCTCTTACAGTATTCAAGGCAAGAACCACATGCAGTGGTTCTTTTCCCTCCTGTCCCACATGTAGTCCAGTTGTCAATCTTACAGTTACTCGGTGTCTTTCTGGTTCTCTGTCACTGTGTGGGAGGCCAGAAAGGGCTTTGAGAAAGGCTAGAGGTCCAGGAAGTTTTTTTGTGTTTCTGTGAACTTTATATGTAAAAATAATAGTTTTAAAAATGTTTATTATAATTTCTATATTTAATAAAAAGCATTGTTATCTGTGACCCTTTGAGGCAAGCAGTACAGATCCTGTGACCTCTCTGGGCTGTGTCAGAACACATCCAAATCAAACTCAACTCTTACCTTCTCCCTACCCTTAAACCTGCTCTTTTTCAGTTACAATGAACAGTTTGATGATGCATTTTGATAGATGTGTATACTTATCAAGATACAGAACATTTTCATTACCCAGGTTTCCTTGGTTCTTTCCTGGTGCCCACTTTCTCCCTTCATTCCCAGCCCTGTTTAATTACTGAAATTATTTATGTTGCAATAGATTAATATGTAATTTCCAGATTTTATATAAGTGAAATTATACAATATACAATTTGTGACTGGCTTCTTTCATTCAACAATGATTTTGACATTCATTCAACTTGTTGTATACATTAGTAGTTTGTGTCTTTATTGCTGAGTAGTATGCTGCTCTATGGATGTACCACAGTAGATATGGAGATACTACATCATATGTTCTTCCACTGGCAGTGCATGTTTGGGTTGTTTCCATGTTTGGCTATTGTGAATTATGCTGCTCTAAACTTTCATGTAGAAGTTCTATATGGGGCATATGAATTTTCGGTTCCCTTGGGAATACCTTGCAGTGGCATCGCTAGGTCACCTGATTGGTGTATATTTAATTGTAAGAAACCAATATTTTTTTTGGGTGTAAGAGTATCTTTTTATAGTTTCACCAGCAGTGTATGCCAACACTTGGCATTTTTAGCCTTTTTAATTTCAGATATTCTGGTGGGTGTACCATGGTATCTCATTGTGGTGGCTTGTGCATTTTAATGTAGTTGCTTATAAATGTAGAAGGTTATAACTGTGTTTGAGTGTTCTATATTCAAGTTAGAATTAACCTCAAATATTTTTCTCTTGTCATAATTAGTCCCAACCTGTGACTGTGTCATTCTTTTGGAATAACTCTTTTATATCTACCTCCACGAAATTTTGTAGTATAGGGAAAATAGATGTAACTATTTTACAAGTCAACTGGAAAGCCACACATGTATTTGCTTATGTGTTAAAAATAGTGCTTACTAATACTCATTGGGCAGCTGTACAGCTCCAACATCTTCTGATGGCTGTGGAACCTTATCAAACAGCAGAGAGTGAGTTCTAAATATTAGTAAGCCCTACTCTGAATGAAGCCAACAATCACCAATTGTTGCCTTATTGCTAGTCACAGGGTTAATGCAAAATACTTCTAATTAAGACTATCTGTTTCCTTTTGGGCACCACCATGGCAGCAAATGGTACCGTAAACTGACAAGCTGTAAATTAAAACTCGCAGAATGCAAGACCTAGTGTGGGGAAGCCGAAGTTATGTATAGGTGACTTGTTCCATTTGAATTAATCCAGGGGCCTCTGGTGTAGACCAGCTGTGCTCTCTGATGACAAAAACGAATCTTGACATTTTGGATAATGAAAACTCGGTTCAGCACCTCTTAGCGATATGTATGATAATGCACTGCCAGGCAGGAGAGGGAAGTGGGGAGGCCAAACCCGTCTTATTAAAGTAGACAATGTGACAAGTGGACATTGCTGGATTTCCAGCTTCCAGGGGAAAATGTCAAGGAAAACTTCCTTTTGAGAAACGATAGGAATAGCTGTTCTGTGGAAGGAGGGGAAGAGATTTGACTTCTGATGCACGGCCCCTTTGACAATTGTCTTTGTTCATGATTCCTGGCTTCGTGGTTTATTTTGCAGGGGGTGCAGGGCGCCTTCTGAAAAACCTGGAAAGGAGGTTCACTCCCAAGGTTTGACAGTATTAATGCAATCATCTAGTTTGTACCTTGTGAGCCCACTTATTATTTCCTCTGCGTGTGTTTTTTCTAGTTTGGCGGATTAGCTGCACTGTCTCTTCAAAGGCTATCCAATCAAGGAGGGTTATTAAAACCAGGGCGATTTATGACTGAGAATTAATTAGAGAAGCATTTTCATGCAAAACATCCAATTTTTTGATTAGCAATGGAGCAGGGCCGCAATTAACACTCTAGGAAGCTTAAATTTCCAGCTTTTTGATTCTCAGGAAATGAGATTATCAAACCAGGGTCAGATACTTGACGGCAAAGCGGGGGTGGGGAGTGTGAAATTATATGTTAAAAAAAAACAACATTGTCTCTTGATTTTAATGCTGAGATTGCTGTTAAAGCAATGGAAAATTCAATGAAGGAAGAGAACAAAAATGTGAAAATGTAAGAACCTGAAATGACTGGTCTTTAGTGGCCTGTTTGCTATGCAGAACATCAGCGGCAAGTGTTTGCTTGGAATATGTTTAGAAGCACAGCAATATTTTTTGTTTTGTTCCTGTAGTATTACTTATGATTCAGTCTTTCTCCAAAAAAATTTCTTTTAGATATTCAGTGGCTGACCCAATATTTAAAGTATTTATATGTTTTAGAGAGAAGCCAAATTTTCTTTCATTAAGAATAAAATATTCTTTTCTAAATGGTGGTTTACCATTTTTTGGAGTTGTTGTCGTTGATGTTTTTATTTATTTTAAATCTTTGAGGCGTAGGTTGGGTAGTGAGTTGTCTGTCTCAGGCCAGGGTGGCCACTTAATGATCTGTGACCTTCTGAAGCCCGGGGCCTGAGGGAGGAAGTCCGGCCACCCAGATTTCTGTAATGCCGTGTGTGTTCTGTCATCGGTATAATTGATGCTCCACACGGAGATACAGAATAATGAAAAATCATTTCTTCTGGAAAGTAGTTTTCACCTCAATTTCGACATCTCATTTCAATTGAAAAATAGAGGAGCAATGTGTCTTTTGTGTTAGCTCACTCTACCAGCCAGGGTACAACTATTACCCTTCTCCTCTTTATCCATTAGATTTTTTAAAAAATTGATTTAGAGCGAGAGGCAGAGAGAGAGAGAGAGAGAGAGAGAGAGAGAGAGAGAGAGAGAGAAACATTGCTTTGTTGTTCCACTTATTTATGCACTCATTGGTTGATTCTTGTATGTGCCCTAACTGGGGATCCAACTCCCAACCTTGGTGTTTCAGGATGATGCTCTAACCAACTGAACTACCTGCCCAGGGCTACCCATTAGATTTTAAAATTCCTTAGTTAAAGGGACCTTATCAATATTTTGAATAGCCCAACCTTCTCTTCACTGTCCTATTTTTTGAACATATGATGACTTAGGATATCTGAAGCTGTCAGTATGTACCATTGATATTGGGGATATTGTCCGCATCCAGTACTAAGATGAAGCACAGGTGAAGAACCCATCCTAGGGTGGAGGTGGAGATGGAATTGAAGTTTGGTTAATAGGCCTTTGTGAATCTGGCTTTTCTTGTGTTCTCCCAGCATTGATTTTCTCTAGTTACATAAAGGGTAGGCTTTTGTTAGAATCTTGGGGGTTGTTTTAAAAAACATAAGCAGTTTCTGGACTATCGGAACCATAAATGGAAGAGATCACATGGCCTCTGTATAATCAGTGATTTTTGTCATTGCATTTTTCTCCCCAAAGCATTTCTGATTTAGGAACATGATTCATTGACTCCGTCTATCATTATTCCAATCCCATTATGGATTCTCAGCTTTATTTGTCGGTCTTACCTAATCCTCCTTTCTTTGATGGGGAAGAATAGCTCTCACTGGCCGGGTGAACATTCTCTGCAGTTCAATTTGAGGGAAAGAAAGAGGAAAAACTGACAGAGACTGGAGAGTTGATCTTATTAAATCTATAGCTTTCAGACTCAGTGCTGGTCTTTACGTTTTTAAACGTTGATGGTTATATGCTTTCTGGTTACTCATTAAATATTTGCTGAAAGAATTTATAGTGTTATGCTTACACACATTTTCCAGGTCCTTTACACAGGGAGCCTAAACAGAGGCATTAGGGATTCAGGACCTATCTGTGCATCCATTATATTTGCTTAATGATTAGAGGGAGGTGCTTGGGTACCTTCAGGGAGTCTGTGACTGGGCATTGTATGCAGATTTATGAAGGAAGGCAGAGGGTACCTAGGTTTTACTAGGTTTGCAAAATGGTATTATTCCGCATGTTTGTATATAAACACATGTACATTCACAAGTACAGATACAAATCAGTTCCCAGTTTTGAGAGCCTTATTAAATCTATAGATTAAAATAATAAAAAAACTTCAATGAAAACATGTGAAATGATATCCTTTTGTAATAAGTGTGCACTAAATACAGACATACCTATATTCAAATGTTTACTTAAGTATCAATTTAGACAAAAATAATTGCATTTGTAAAAATGGGACAAATTAATCAGGAGAGGCACGCATGGTAGTTAAATATGAATCACTTTAAAGAAAGCAAGGGTTGCCGAAACCGGTTTGGCTCAGTGGTAGAGCGTCCATCTGCGGACTGAGGGGTCCCGGGTTCGATTCCAGTCAAGGGCATGTGCATTAGTTGCGGGCACATCCCCGGTGGGGGGTGTGCAGGAGGCAGCTGGTCTATGTTTCTCTCTCACTGATGTTTCTAGCTCTCTCTCTCCCTTCCTCTCTGTAAAATATCAATAAAATATATTTAAAAAAAATAAAAGAAGAAAGCAAGGGTTATTGTTTAGGGGAATGAAAACACCAAGGTTGTCCTAGGTATGTTTTCCTTCTGTAACATTTGATTGTAAAAAACAACTATAGTTTGGTGTAGCTAAATCAGTCAGTTAAGGAACTTGACTTGTTTTAAGAGTCTCACAGTTGGTGATAACCTCATTACATTCTGGAATTCCCAGCAGTGGGATGAGGAGTGTCAGCTGTTCTACTGGCAACATTTCTGCTTTGTTTGGTTTGCTAGGTGCTCTGTTTATGTAGTAGCTGGTGATACCAGAAAAGATAGCTTTTGCTTTGAAATATAATGTAATGAGTCTTTAATAGTGTTTGACTCATGTATCGTTGATTATACATGATTATACATATCTATCTATCTATAGATAAATATAGATATAGTTGTAGATATAGATGTACGGGGTGTGCAAGAGGCAGCTGATTGATGATTCTCCCTCATCAATGTTTCTAGCTCTCTATCCTTCTCTCTTCCTCTCTATAAAAAAATCAATAAAATATATTATATACAAGCACAAAACTCACCTAGATGCAATCTTTTTAAATATATATATATTTTATTGATTTTTTACAGAGAGGAAGAGAGAGGGATAGAAAGTCAGAAACATTGATGAGAGAGAAACATCGACTAGCTGCCTCTTGCACAACCCCTACTGGGGATGTGCCCACAACCAAGGTACATGCCCTTGACCTGAATTGAACCTGGGACCCTTCAGTCCGCAGGCCGACGCTCTATCCATTGAGCCAAACCGGTGTCAGCTAGATGCAGTCTTAATGATTCCCGGTAGCCATGCACAAATGTTTGTTTTTCCTTCTAGTGCCCTTGTCAGTTTTGAGCCTGGTGTATCCAAAATTATGGGTTTCTTTTAGTGGCGTAGTAGTCTCTAACTCTGGATTGCAAGTTTCTGAGTTAGAATTATATATCTTTTACAAACATTGTGATAATGGTCAAGGAAAAACCGTTAATTAAGGGCACATGTCTTTAATCTCTTGTTCTGATGACATCTAATGGACCAGAGCCATGAAAATTACTATATAACATCAAAAAATTTTCTCCATCTCTTATCTGAACCTTCTCCGAGGCCCAGGCAATTGCAAGATCTTCTATATTCCTGGGAAGACTTCAAGCTCACTCTGATTCTTCTAATTTAGTACTATTGCAAATCACATTAGTGTTTTCAGATTTCTTTCTAATTGCTTGATAGCGTAATAACAGAAACTTGATGTTCTATAGCTAAATAAATTTTAAAAATGTTGTAAATGATTAGTAGCTTGGATGACTTTCCACATTTTTCTCTGACAGTCTTATTTGTTATGACTTTGTGGTTGTGTTCAACTTAGTTGCCATTAACCACTGCCGAAGTCTCCTGTTTCCTTCTTTTCAGTCATTGCCCATACGCATCATTTAGTACAGGATGCGTGAACACTCCCTTCTTCCTGTATTCGTCCAATGAATGCATATAAGTACTTAAAAATGGTCTTCCTCAACCAGAGTTTCTTTAAATTGGGAGACATGCTGAAAAAATATTTTTTAAAATACTCTTTTTGCTATAGGAGTTGGCTTATTTGGTAGTTGTAATTTAATTTTCAATTGGGTGGTGGGGTATATCTTAAGATGTCTAAATGGACTAGGGAGCTATAACTATAATAATAAAAGCGTTATATGTAAATCAACCGGAGTACCGAACAGCAGAATGACCATCTGGGCGACCTTCCAGACGACCACACTTTGACACCCACTGGAGCCAGGCCAGCCAAGGTGGGTGTGATACAATTGATTGGTCAGGGGGCCGGCCATTGCCCCATGATTGCCCTGTAGAGAGAGGCCCAGGCCACTGGCTGGCTGGGGAATAGACCAATGGGGGGCTCCACCATTGCCCCAAAGAGGGAGGCTCAGGACACCAACTGGCTGCCTGCAGTGAGTGGGTGGGGCTTTTTTCTGCAGGGGTGATCCATTGAGGAGCCCCAGCTGGCTGGGTGGAGCCTACCTCTTTGGGGCAGTCAATCAGAGGGCTCCCTGACTATGACAGGGTACAGGCTGGGCTGAGGGACCCTCCTCCCCAAGTGCATGAATTTCGTGCACTGGGCCTCTAGTTTTTAAAATATTGGTGTATGATTTATTTAAGCTCTGGCTTAGTAATCAAAATGCACTCATGTATGTGACTGAGTTTTGGATGGATTTCCATGATGCTAAACCCTTAAAAAATATTAGACTGTCCTGTGAGATGAGGAGGCACCTTCTGAGTTACTATAGTCCATTGTGATTGTTTCCTGGAACATGGAGAAGCCTTGACAGGTGTAAGAAAGAGCTGCTCAGAATTCCCAGTTCCCTGGAAAAGCATCAGCCAGGGAGGCTGAAGGGTTTTGTTTCTTTGTTTTCTATGTTGGGATTCAATGTAAGATTTTTTTTTCTTTCGAGTGTTCCTCTGCATACCTTTGTGATTTTTGAATTTTATACATGAAATTGTTGTTCATGTTTGACTAGTGTTTTTTTTTTTTTTTTTTTTTTTTTTTTTAAGTTTAATAAAATCTTTTAACCACTCAGTCCTGTTGCTCTGCCCAGACTGTGCACTGTAAGGAATTCCGTGGGCTCCCTTCCAGTTCCTATTTTGTGGACTTATGTATTGTATCATCACCTGACTTCATATGTGCACAATTTTCAAGTTTTGCTATTTCAGAAATGTTGCAGTGAACACTTTTATGAACACTTGTGAATACTGCTTTAAAAATAGATTTATAGCCGAAATAGGTTTGGCTCAGTGGATAGAGCTTTGGCCTGTGGACTGAAAGGTCCCAGGTTCGATTCCGGTCAAGGGCATGTACATTGGTTGTGGGCACATCCCCTACAATGTAGGGGGTGTGCAGGAGGCAGCTGATCGATGCTTCTCTCTCATCGATGTTTCTGACTCTCTATCCATCTCTCTTCCTCTCTGTAAAAAATCAGTAAAATATATTAAAAAGAATAAAAATAGATTTATAGCCCTGGCTGGTGTAGCTAGGTTGGTTGGGTGTTTTCCATGCACTGAAAGGTTGCCGGTTCGTTTCTGGGCTCGATCTGTGGTAGGTGGTGTGCTGGAAGCAGCTGATCCATGCTAAGAGGGCATGTAGGAAACAGCAGATTGATGTTTCGTTCTCACATTGATGTTTCTCTCTCTTCATCTTCCTTCCTCTCTATCTAAAAATCAATAAAAATCTTTAAAAAATAGATGCAATACAAGAGGAATTCCTGGGTAAAGGGATAAATAAATCTATTCAAAATTTCTTTGAATAGGCCACCAAATTATATTACCCAAAATGTTACCAGTTTACCCTTTCTCCAAAGTCTATGAAAGCATCCATTTCCTTTGGTCCCTGACATGGTTTGATTTATTAGTTTAAAAAAAACTCAGTTGGAGTGTATATCTGATTACTAGCCAGGTTTTGTATCATTTTCTACATTTATTTGACATTTGTACTTTTCACTGAGTTATTATTAAGAGTCTAAAACTATTTGATTCTTGACCCCTTTTGTAAATTTTAAAAATTGAGTTTTCTTCTCTTTAATTCTGTTTTATACTTATATGTCGTAGATATAAATATGTGATACTTTCTCTAGTTTGACACTTAGATAAGGCTTTGAACCTTAGCTTGTCCACTTAACAGTCTGGTAACCTCAGTTGAGTTGCCTAAGTGCTCATCTCTACAAGAGATGACTTCCTTGTCTCTCTAAGCTTTTGGTACTTTCTTCCTCATAGAATTATTGTGAAGATAAATGAAATATGGTAAGAGATCCTTTATTAAGAAATCTAAACATTAGAGGCACATAAGCAGTAGAATTATTTTAAAAGCATACATAAAAAAAATCAGACCATTACAATGATTTTCAGTAATGCCCTGGGTGATAATGGGACCCACAGGGTTGCAAGTGACTAATTAGTATTGTCATGCTCTTCTGGTCAGTCCCTTATGGACAGGGCGGCACGGGCCACAGCAGGATTCTCCTGGAATGCACAGGGTTGTAATGTTTTGGCTGTTCACTTGGTTTGACAGGTAAGAAGCATCTCATAGTTCTAAATCCCAGCATATAATTACACATGTTAATTAGAAAGGCAGTTAGGCCAAAACCGGTTTGGCTCAGTGGATAGAGCATCGGCCTGCAGACTGGAAGGTCCCGGGTTCGATTCCGGTTAAGGGCATGTACCTTGGTTGCGGGCACATCCCCAGTCGGGGGTGTGCAAGAGGCGGCTGATCGATGATTCCCTCTCATCGATGTTTCTAGCTCTCTATCCCTCTCCCTTCCTCTCTGTGAAAAATCAATAAAATATTTTTTTTTAAGAAAAAAAGGCAGTTAGAATCGAAGATAAGTATTTGAAAATGTTGACCCTGTGCTTGATGTGATTTTTATCTTTAAAAGTTTTACCCATTTTGTAGAAGAAGCTTTCCTGTTTTTCTCATTTTTTGAGATCAGAATATTTTAAACATATTATAACTTTTTAATGATAACTTTCAGTCAGTCTTACAAACTTCAAACAGTACATGATACTAAGCTTTAAGTCTCTCTGTTCTGGATTCAGATCACCTAGGATCCTCGCTCTGTGTTCTTGGGTCTGCTCTTCAATTTGATTTTTCTTTAGTTTTTATGTTTCTTATTGTCAGACAGCTTCTTCTGCTCTTTGTTTACTTTCTTCTAGTGATCTTTGTTTGTATTTTTTCCTTTAGACATAGAAACTGGATATAAGAAAGCATTGCTTTGTGTAAAGTAAAAGCAAATAGACCCGGGGTGAGCAGTAAGGCTTATGAAATGTGTAATCTTTTCCCCTGAGAAGCCTTTTTTGTTTACTTTGAATTCTTGCTCATTACCTGGATTCCTGGAATTGCTGGATATATATGAGTTGTATCTGCTCTCCAAATTGCTGGCCCATAATTGGGAAAAGAACAAAATAGGTTGTTCCATTGGGTGGTGTTTTTCCAGCACATTTATGACTGGCTCAGGGCCCTGTATCATGCTTATTAATTCATGTATGTATTGTGATATGTAGCATTTATTGAGTATTGTATCCAGATATTGTTCTAGGAGATTTATATGTATTCATGATACTGATAGTATCTTGTTACCATTGTATACTTCAATTTGATTAATTTAATTCTAATATTCAACTTATAAGAGCTATAGTATATTTTTAAAAAGTAGAAATTCCTCCAGGTAATTTCTGATAAATCCCTTAATGAAATGGAAGTTCTGGAAAATTGGACAAAGAAATGCTCTGGGGAACACCAGATAACCTCTTCCGTATCTAAGCAACTAACCAGACAACACAAAGTGCTAAAATTTTGGAAGTACAAAAAAGTGTAATAAATAGTAGGGTAACATTTAGTAGTTGGTTAGAGAGAGTGAAACTCTGAGGTCTCAGACTTACGGGTCCGGGCGCTTGGTTTTATGAGAGAAATCTGGGTCCTGCAGGTGGGCTAGATTAGTTATGACCAATGTTTTGTGTTCATTATACAATAGTAAGTTATATTCTCTGCATAAAAGGACAATTTTCCCTGATATGTTGGACTAAGGGTATTCTGAACTTTTTTTTCCTTACTAGTTTATTATTAATGAGAGGTTCAGATATAAGCCAAGTATTGAATTCTAGGTCTTATTTAATTCCACCCATTTTAATGACAGAGTTCTGGAGATGGATGATGGTGATGGTTATAAAGCAATGTAAATTAATGCCACTGAACTGTACATTTAAAATAATTAAAATAGAAAATTTTATTTTATATATATTTTACAACAATAAAATATATATTCACTGTGGCAATTAAATATTGTCAGCTTTAATAGTAGAGATATTGTTGGTAATTTTTAGAAAATATTAAGTATTAATTTAATATTTTAAGTGTTTAATAAGAAATATTTGTTGTAAATGAAAATTATATATTTAGTACAACTGCAAACATGTAAATAAAATAATTAAAAACAAGTATGTGTTACCTTTTTAACCATGAGGAAAAAAAAATCAGAAGGAACAAAAGCCAAGCCAGAGAGAAATCCATACATACATTTTTATATAAAATAAACACAGCCCTAGCTGGGTGGTTTAGTTGGTTGGAGCATTGTCCAATACACTAAAAGGTGATGGGTTTGATCCCAAGTTGAGGCACATACCCAGGTTTCAGATTAGATTTCAGGTTGGGGAATGTATGGGGGGGGGAGGGGCAACTGATCATTGTTTCTCTCTCTTCCTCTCTCTAACATAAATTAAAAATAATTAGAAAAGAAAATAAATAAAGTTTGACAGAAGTTGACTACAACCTAATTAGCCTCCAAATAAGAATACATCCTTTATAATAAAAGGCTAATATGCAAATCATTTCCTGGACCTGGAGTTGGACTAGGATGGGGCCAGCTGGCCAACCACCGTGGTATGCACCGGGCCTTCAGTTGTAAGTAATTTAGAGAAAATGGGCATTTATAGGAATGCAGGTCTGCCAGCCAGTGCATTGGGGTGCAGTTATCAGAGGAAGCTCTCCTGGTAAATCAGACACTGACAGTGGGCTCAGTTTCTTTGAGAACTCACTGTATGTGATAATTCAGTGTGGGAGGGAGGTACCCAATGAATGGAACTCGAACAATTGAGAAGAAAATGTTTCTCTAATTCATGTCATATTATTTGACAAAAAATAAGTTACAGATGGTGAAAAGAGTAAATAACAAATCAGAACATAAAATTAGAGGGTGAAAGTAAATATTTTAAAAATGTTTGGAATACAATGACTTTTTGCATAAAAGAACCCCTGAAGGAAAGGATAATTTAACATCACTACATAAAAGTGTAAAAACTTTACAAATATAAAATTAAAAGCCAAAAAATTTTTTTGAATACTATCACAACAAATATGGCCAACCACAAAATCTAGCACGTGGAAGGAAATGAAAAATATCTGAGTGAAAAAATAAATAAATTTTGGTGCCCTTGTTTTACTGAGGTGTGATAGGCTGACAAAAGCATTGGCTTCAATTAATGAAGCCAGTTTGAGTAAAGGGGAGAAAAATGCTCAGTTAAATTACTGTACAAATGTAGCATCAGTCATGATTTTTTGTGCAAAATATTTAAAAGATAAAATATATATTGCAGTAAAAACATGAATGGCTATTGGAGTCACATTATAAATGCAAATAACATAAATTATTAGTTATATGAATTAGTTATCAGAGATCTTTCTGCTACTGTGCTGATTTTTCTACCTTACTGTTCCTGGAGTCCTGCCTTCTCTCTTCCTATTCTATTTCATCTCCTTTCTTCATCTCTCTCCTTCTGCCCTCCTTACTTGCTTTTCTGATCTATAGCTCTCTTTCCCTTCCCAGCAATTGAGTGAGGGTTTTGAGTTTCATTTATGCCTTTCCCCACTTAGTCATAAACATCAACCAAGGATGTGAATCAGATAGCCCCAGTTTGATGGGAAACCAGCTTCAAATGCAAATGATTACTGTTGGTGATTGTGTATAAAGTAAATAAGAGGATGTTATATGTAATGTTGACCCTTCACGGCTCTTATGTATACATTACATGATCCGGATAGTAAACTGAGCTAACTTAATATTGGCTAGTGGAAATGACAGTGTTTATAAATGTACAGAGTGGCATTTGTATGAATCAGGCTAAACTTTTATTGTATTGGATACACTTACTGTTGTTACTTCACTATGATTCTTGTAGAGCTCTTCCTTGTATGGGCAATGCTAGTTGGAAATTTGAAATCCTTCGAAATTGGAGGATTTTTATTTTACCTATATTCTTAAATGGCGGCTATAATTAAGATTTTATGTTTGTAAATCACTTTGTATAACGTGAGGAAATAGCTTTTTCTTGCACGATTTTCTCACTGAAAATTATTTGTCATTTCTGGTTAAAAAGGCCTTCTCTTAAATAAGTTCTGTATTTATTTCTATAGTTTTTGAAGTTTGTATTGTCTTCAATGCATTTCAACAATAATGGGAAGAATGAAAGATAACCTAGAATTATACCGCTGAGCAAAATATATTGTGTTTATTATTTGTGATTTATTCCAGTTCTGTTTTTTATGTATTTATAATTTTAACAGCATGATAATAATGGTGTGGGTTTGGCTTTCCTTCAAGATGGACTTAAGCAGTTTATCTCATGATTCCTAGTCATTAAATCAGAATCAGCACAGGTATTTCTTTAGGACTCACGTTTGCTCTCTTCAGCTATTAGTGCATTTTAAGAAGTGAAAGTGGAGTTTCATACCAACCTTTAGTAATGTGTTATGGCTTAATTTTTAAAATAGACAAGGTAGCCGAAACTGGTTTGGCTCAGTGGATAGATCGTCAGCCTGTGGACTAAAAGGTCCTGGGTTCGATACCTTGGTTGAGGTCACATCCCCAGTAGGGGGTGTGCAGGAGGCAGCTGATCTATGTTACTCTCTCATCAATGTTTCTGACTTTCTATCCCTCTCCCTTCCTTTCTGTAAAAAAATCATTAAAATATTTTTTTAAAAATAAAATACAATAGACAAGCTAGCAAAGGCTCTTCCAAAAACAAACTTACAAACTCCTAAGCTACAGGTGTGGGCCACCATACTCTTTATCTGAGTTTCATCTTCTCTTTTTCTGAGTTTTGTTTCTTTGACGTGTTGTGTCTCTGAGTTCCTCAATATGTGTGACTTGTTTGAGTTTCAGCCATACGTTAGTAGTGATTTTTCTCCATTATGGACTTTACACAAATGAATTTCAGGAAACACCTTCTTCTGCTTGTAGATAAAGGCAGCAATATGATAGAATGATCAAATACAAGTTCTCCTTTAATTTATTTTACTGAGACATTTATCCATGTTTTATTTATAAGGCAATTGATGTCATTCATTTTGTATGGAACTCTTTCTCTTCTGAATAACAAATAATATATTATCATATATACCACACTGGCGGAGAGAGTGATGAAAGCCATGCTCGAAAATCAAAGTTTAATATTTGGGGCTCATTGGGCACAATTATATTGGCACTGTCTTTTGTTTTCACTGAATCATAATTACCTGTGAGGTTTTTTTTTTGTTTTTTTTAAATCGGGATGGCATATAACAGAGTAGTGGAGCATATGGAAAATTCTTTGTTCAAAGAGAGAAAAGGTGTTTCTTCTCAGCTGCAGAGCATGTTACATGCACAGACTTTGTCTTGGAAATATCCTGTATAAGATCCTTGCACACACATGGTGCTAAGCACTTTCATTTCACGGGGACTGGGGTGTCTGCCCGGGATCGGTGCTGTGCCCTGTGAAAGCCACGGCCACTGGTTTGCTCGGGATTCTTCAGAAACCATCTCCCTGGAAGGGCGTCTGCAGCACCTCATTTCTGAACCAGTTCAGGCTGCAGACTAGGTTTTACCCTCGCCTTTGTTTGCTTCTGCCACAAAGAACTATAGCTAGAGCTGCATTGTGAGAGTAATTGTTATTTATCCTCAGTTAAAATCCCAGTAAATAGCTATCATCCGCCATGGCTTCCTTTGTGCCGATTGCTTGGGAGGACCCATCTCTGGATAGTTTAGAAGAAAAGATCATGCCTGAAAAAAAAGTTGGAAGTTTGGAATCTCGTGGCAAAAATGGCAGGTGATTAGCTAGCTGGTGCAGACCCCTGTTCAGGCACACACCACATATTAGATTCAGTAAGGACTTCAATGTATTAATGCTTCATAGCTCCTTATAAACTAGTTTGGGTGGATCCATGTGATGTGATCATAGTTCACTGCCCTTGTTCTCCAAAGCAAGGTCTGGGACAATCAGGTCTTACTGTTAGAGTCCTCGCAGCAATGAGCTCGTAGCACATTGAAAGTATCTGACTTAAAAGCCACTATTTCAGGAATATCTCTTGTGTTCAGAGATTGAACTATCAAGACATACCTGATAAATTATAAACATACTGGTTTGTGATTATTTTACTCTCCTACCTAGAATTTCACCACGTTATTCTGTCGCCTGGCATTTGAAATCCTTTCTGTACAGAGCTTTTGACCTAGTCCATCTTGTCAGTGAGACACTCAGCCATTTGAAGGGTCCACCACAGGCTGTTGGCTAGTGGCAGCTTTGATTCTTTAAGAGCCATGGCTCTTGGAGTGCCTCATCGCGCCCCTAGTGGTGGCTCAGGTGTTGGACGGAGGAAAACGTGGCTTCTGATGGTGCTTTGTGCTGTGTTATCACTGAGCTGCCATTGCTCTTAGGTTAATATTTCCAAGGTCACAGTGGTTGCTGGAAATTCCTATTGATACCATATAAGTCATCTCAACCTTTGAAAGTTTCTGTAGTTTGCAAGCAAGAATTATGAATTGGTGTTCCTTCCCAACCTGTTTGTGGATTTCAGAAGAGAACAAAATGCATGTGATTTCTTAGAAAACTCTTCCTCATGGTAGGGTTTATGCTGGAGTTTCTGGGACTGCTTGCGAGTATTTCCTCTTTCTGATGCTACTACCTTCTTGCAAAAGTACAATTCCTAGCCCTTTTTTTTTGACTTATGAACCCTCTCACATTTTCAAAATGTTATTAAATACATTAAAAAGCAAATAGGAATACAAAATAAGCTAACTGTTGAAATACAGTGATAATAAATAACAAGAGCCAGTGGCATGTCTAGCAATACTGTAACAGCTTTAATATACTATGAAGTATTGTTGAATTCTATCGGTGATGCAGTTAGAGGTGTGTTAATACTGCTACAGTTGTTACCTATAATGATAATGTAAGGAAATGCTAAATGCCAGTTAGCAGTGAGTAAAATAAAAATAATGTGTTTTCCCTCCTTGAAGTTTATTCACAGATCCCTTTCCTATAGTGATTCCGGCTTCTCTTATCAACTTTTCCCCTGAGCTGGTATTCCAGAGTGGGAGAGACTTGCCTTTTGTTCCTGAAGGGCTGACTTCCTTGACCATTAGCTGATCAGTCCTGTCATGCTAAGGATTCAGTGTCTTTAGCTTCTTCTGCCAGGAGAGATGTATGTTTGGTGCATTATTTTCTCTTCCTTAATAATTGGCTCTTTCTTTACTTGAGAGGCCAATACAATATTGTTATGTAAGCTGCTGAGAAATTCTTATTTCTTTGGGATGTTGTAGACCAAAGCATAAATCAGTTTGACAGAAATACCCAATCTTTTTCTTTCCAATTTGCTCAAATAAGTTAATCCCATTTATAAATGTTGACCACTCCTCCTTTATCCAAGCGGATGTCAGGCTAAGAATTTGTGATACAGGATCAGTAATTTGAAATAAACAGTTATTCACTGCAGTAAGTAGAAAGACCAAATTGATTTGAAGAGAATCTTTAAAAAAAATACATGATCTAAGATTCTGTAAAACTTTTCTCATTGATTCTGCATTTTATTTCTCAAGAGAGAGTGTACCAGGGTATAACTTCCTGCAGCAAACAAATGTATCATGACTATCTAGTTTAGCAAATCAATACACAAAGGCATTTCATGTCTCTGGGCACATTAGAGGGAATCAACAATAAGAATATAACTAATTTTACTGTGGAGACTTAATGGGAAATAGATTTAGATGACAATAGAAAAGGAAGCAAAGTTACAGGGACACTAACCATAATATCACTCCCATTAATGGGATTTTTCATGCATCAAGCTGTAGTTGATTAGAAATAAATAATACACATTAAAGTCATGCAATAGTTAGGCCTTTTATGTTGCTTAACTAAGGGCTGGGGCATGCAAATAGAGATGTTTACCTGACCTACCTGAACCTAGGATCTTACTGTGGTATGTCTGTTGAGTTTTGGACCCTGAACTATAGGAAATGGAACAAGAAGATTTAGGCATTGTGGTGGAATGCAGTTTGGGAAGGCTGGAGAGCCACTGTAACACTAAAGAAACAATTAGTTTAATGCCCTAGTTAGAATAAATTTCAAGTTCTATAGAAGTAAATACTACCTTTTGATTTACTCATATATTTATATATTTACATATATATATATATATATATATATATATATATGAGTAAATCAAAAGGTTTCAGTTCATTTTATGATACCCAATTAATAAAAATTGCTGTAGTTAGTGTTCTATTTAGTAGGCTACTATAGGAAACCCTACAAAGCAGTCATCAAAATTCCCAAATGAAATACGGCATTGTTCTAAAACTAATCAAAATTCTCTCCTGTTTTGAGCAAGGGGGGGAGGGTACATTTGTTGTGTATTTTCACTTTCAGACATCCTTAAATATACTAGTCATTCTCATGTTTTGCTTGCATCAGAATCACCCGGAGGGCTTGCTAAAACAAAGTCTTCCTAGATTTCCAACTCATGCTTAGGTCAGGAGTGGGACTCAAAGAATTTGCCTTTCTAACCAGTTGGGTACCATAGATTGAGAACCTCTGCACTGTATTAGTCACTTAACTGTTTTCTGGTTATAGTGATGGCTTACTTACCTGATGATTTTTTGCTTAACTTGTCTGCATGACCCAGTAGAGCACCTTGTCTTATTAAGCTGTCTGATGAACTTAAGGGAAGCTCCAAGCCTTGATATCAGGAGCATGTACGTCCTTTAGATTGGAGATTGACCTGTATGAAGTGTTTCCAAATGTGGAGTTCCCAGGAGATGTTAACGTGTTGATTGGCTGCAAAAATACTAATTCTTACAAATATGATAGCTACCCACCTCCCACCCCTGCCCATCTGTGGTCTTACTTTTCTTTGTTTCCGTTACCCAAGGTCAATCGAGGTCTGAAAATGTTAAATGGGAAATTTCAGAAATAAACCAGTCATAGGTTTAAAATTGCAAGTCGTTTGAGTAACATGATGAAATCTTCCGCCATCCCACACACTGTCCTGACTGGGATGGGGGGCATGCATCATCCCTTAGCCCAGCTTACCCACGCTGTAAACGTTCCTTGCCTTTTCATCACTTAGTTTCCGGGGGCCTCGGATCAACTATTCTGGTACCCCAGGACTGCCGGTGCTGTGTTCTAGTAACCCTGTTTTACTTCATGGTGGCTGCAAAGCAGAAGAGTAGCTTGAACTTTATCATAGTTTTTTATGTATAGGAAAATCATTATTGTGTGTGTGTGTGTGTGTGTGTGTGTGTGTGTGGTTTAGTACTACCTACAGTTTTAGACATCTATTGGGGTTCTTGGAATGGATCCCCCATGGATAAGGGAGGTCTACTGTATACTTACATGTTTTATCAGTTACTATGATTTTGTCTTTAATGCTGCCCTGTATATAATAGATACTGTATAAATCTGCTGCTATATTTTTTGTTTCTTACTGACTGATGATCATTGTATTGTATTCAGATTGTTGTTGCTATTACTTGATTTATGAAAATCTAAATAGGGGATAGGGTCTCAGATTCTCTTCTTTGGTCATTTTGCTTATTGGTTTATTTAAGTTCTGGGTGACAACTTAATATTTTAATTTATCCAGGGCCCTTAAAAGTGCTCAGATTGAGAAGATGTATGTGTGGGTGTTTTCTAAAATAGTTCATTTTCTGTAAATTTAAAACTATTCTAAAAAAGAAAATCAATTAGTTGTTTTTTTTTTTTTAAAGTGCTCAGAGCCAACGCATTTGTCTGAACAAAGGAAGGGATTAGAAAATATTCGTAAATTTGACAGTTATTGGAGAAACATAAATACGCTGGATGTGCAAGGTGTTTTTTTAGTCGCTGTTCATTTATCCTTCCAAACACCAGCAGATGTATGATTTAGCATTTGCCCGCCCCTCTGGCTCCGGGGACTGTGGAGTTTTGTGTATGGAGTCCTTGCAGCGGAGAACTCTGCCATTGTTCTGAGCAGCTGGGAATGGAGTGCTGCTCATTAAGACAGGAGATGTTATCCAAGCCTCCCCTGGCATCCAAGAGCAGCCACTGTGCTTCGCTTCCCCAGATCTAAAGTATCCATTCAGTTACCACCTAGTGTTCTCTTTGCTTTTATTGAAAACCTCTATTGGCCCCATTGCCTCTTTGAATGATATGCCTCGTTTCTACCAGCTGTTCCCTTGTTCTCTTCTCCCTCTTCTTTGGCGTTTTATTAAGTTTATGGTGTTTGGAATGCCTTTTATTTCAGAAAATAAAATCACAGTGTAATTAGTACATATCACTTGCTTATGTAACTAGAAGGATATTAAGAACAGATTTCCACGAGTAAATCGCCTTTCAGACAGCTCTGCCCACCTGGCAATAAAAGCAACTTGGATGGGGAGGGGCTTGCTTCTCAGGGGAGGGAGCAGACATTGGATTCCTTATTTTGTGGCAGGTGCTTCACTTATGTTACTTTATTTCAGGGCAGCAGAACCCTTTTTCTGCCCAGGGCAGATATTTATAACATCATTCATGGGCCATACAAAATTATCATCTCAAACATTAGCCTGCTGTATTTGGTCAAACATTTGATTAACTCATCCTTGATGCCTTGGCAGGGCCAGGTCAAATGATTTATTGGGCCTTACCTTATAGGGCCCACAGACTGAATGTTCCCCACCCGTGCTATTTGATGGTGGAAATGAAATCGAGGAGGTGTAAGTATTATCATCCCATTTTGTAGATGGGCCCCTAGCAAGAGAGAGACCAGGTAACTCAATAGTAAATTGTGAAGCAGGGATTTTTTAATCTCTACAATTTATGCTACCTTTTGGTGAGTTGTACATGAATTCAAATGCCCATGCTCATTTTCATGTGGCGTTATTGTCTATTTATGTGGCATGGTTATTCCAAACAAAAAGAAAGACAACTAGAGAAATCATGTTAAAAATACCATTTTTACCTGGAGGTCCAGATACATACCCATGTCATCATTTTTCTATTTGGAGGATTATTTAGTCTTTCGAATGAAACAGGCAGAGATGATCAGAAATAGCAATCTGGAGCTTCCTTTGTAATTGGAGAAACATCTCAAGCTTTCTAACTTATACTGGGGGTTTACAATATGCCAGCCATGTCCATGCATTATTTTATTTAATCTTGTAGAAAGTGTAGGAATAGAGGTAGAAAATGTCATCCAGAGCACTATGAGGCATAAAGAAAGAAACTTTACCTTTTGTGACAGCAGGGATGAACCTGGAGAATATTATGTTAAGTGAATAAGCCAGTCAGAGAAAGACAAGAACCATATGATTTCACTTATATGTGGAATCTAATGAACAAGATAAAGAAAAGAAACAGACTCGTAGATACAGAGAACAGACTGATAGCTGTCATATTGGAGGGGAATTAGGGGACTGGGTGAAATAGGTAAAGGGATTAAGCAAACAAAAACCCCCTCATAGACACAGATTTCAGTATGGTGATTACCAAGGGCAAGGGGAGTGGGAGAAGGAAGAAGAGGTGAAGGGGGGATAAATGGTGGTGGAAGGAAACTTGACCTATAGTGGTCAACACACAATGCAAGATACAGATTTCTTATTAGAGAATTGTGCACCTGAAACCTACATTGTTTTATCAACAATGTTATCCCAATAAATCCAATACAAATTTTTAAAAAAGAGCCCTGGTTGGTTGGCTCATTTGTTGGAATGTTCACAAAAAGGTTGCAGGTTCGATTCTGGTCATGGTGTGTATTGGAAGCAACTGATGTTTCTCTCTCTCCCTCCCCACCTCTCTCCCCACTTCCTCTTTCTAAATTTAATAGAGGTATGAGGTCCAGAGCAGTTGAAACATGTGCTACACATGTACAGGCATACAATCCAGGCAAGGGCTGCTGTCAGACCCCAGATCTCTGGCAGGTTAAAACATGGGGATGCTGGAATATTGTAGCTTAAAAAAGAGATAAATTGTTTGACTAACTGGTCATTTTCTTTTCTATAAACCAAATAGAAATATCAAGAAAATTTGGATATACTTATTTATCCCTCCTTAAATACTAATCTCCTAAGGAGAACTTAAACCTGCTAATTTACTTTGTATACTTTGGATTAATTCATGGCAGTTGGTTGTAAGATTTCTGAGTCACTCTAGTTGGGTCCAAATGGAAGGTTATGGGGGTTTTGAGAATAAAATGGTCTAAAGCAGGGACAGGGAAAGGCTAGAGGTGACACGTATAAAGCTTGTCATAGGAAAGAGATGAAGGGTGTGAATCGGATTCACTTTCCATACCAAGGCCCCTGCGAGGAATGGACAAACACTGCCAGGAGTCTCGGCATATTAACTGCATAACCTTGAGCATAGTGAGGGGCTCATCCTAATCCTTCTCCTAGTTAAAGACAGGAGGCATTTCTGACAGCCTGGGAAGATTCAGGGAGACAGGGCCTGCAAGAGACTGTCCTCATTAAACATTTGGAGGTGGTAACAGATACCTTTAATATACATGTTTTCTGTAGCAAAGCTAACTAAGGACAAAATCTTTCCAGTGAGGTAAAGGTTTTAATTTAAATTAATAGTATGATAATTATTGTCCTTTAAAATATAGCTGATATTACATTTACATGCAAAGGTACCTTTATTTTATTTTGTTCACTCTGAATGCACTCCTTATCTTTTCTGAATTAACTCCTGACCACATACCATGCCATTGCTGTTCTGTGAAATCTAAGCACGTTGGACAGTGTCCATGCTTCTTTAATTAGTTTTAATATAATAAACCATTTCATGTTTAGCATTTTAGATTTACAGTATAGTGTACTTGGCGTCTAAGTGCAGACTCATTAACTGAATTTATAGTCTATTGTTAAATTTTGCCAAGTAGGTGAAAGCTGGAGAGGAGACAGTGGGACATTGTAATAAAACCAGGAGAGACTGGGCCAGTGGACTACCACTTTCTTCCGTGAGACCAGGGACATGGGGACTTCCTGTGCCTAAGCCATAAATTGGCCACTTCTGCTCTTAAGTTTGGAAACTACATTTGATTTTGAACATTAGCAGAAGAAAATAAAAATTATTTACTTCAGTATAAATTTGTTTGGAGGCATCTCTAATTGGCTTATTTAGAAGCAATAAGTAATTCAGATAATTTCAAAAAATTTACTTTTGAGAAGGAGTTCTAATAAAGGATAATTTAGACAATTATATTATACATCAGAAAAGACTGTTAAATAGGGAGCGATGTTACTATAAATGGTTAGAGTTTAAAATGAAAGATTCTCTCTGCATATAGCCTGTTCTCTGAGATTTCAAGGAGAAAATTACATGGAGGGAGTATGACCCAGAAACATCCCTGTCAATAATTGCTACTGGGAATGCAGTCCTTCAAGATTTGCCTATGTTGATTGACTTTCACTATCTGATTACAGAAGCTTCCAGCAGTGTATCTTATCTTTGATCTCTTTTGTTACCTCCTCACAGAAATGTTTGTAAAATGTGTCTGGTTTATCTATAGATTTTTCGGTTCTTAGCAGGCCACTTAACTCTTTCTTTCTTTCTTTCTTTCTTTCTTTCTTTCTTTCTTTCTTTCTTTCTTTCTTTCTTTCTTTTTTTAATTCTCACCTGAGGCTATTTTTTATCATTGATTTCTTTTCCTTTTCCTTTTCCTTTTTTCTTTTTAAGAGAGAATGGACTGGAGGGTGGAAGGGAGAGAGAGAAACATTGATGTGAGAGAAATTGATCAATTAGTTGCCTCCTGTTCACAACCCCTCTGGGCCAGGGATTGAGACTGAAGTACTTACTCTTGAACGGGAATCAAACCCGCCAAGGGTGACACTCCAACCCCTGAGGAAAACAGGCCAGGGCAACTATTTCTATTTAGTGTTTTCTAAGTAGAATGCTTCCTTTGATAGCAATATGAGCATTATATAAAACCTGCATTAAAATTTGCTAGACTTTGGGCACTAGTATTTTTGGCATGTAACATATTTTCTTATTCTTTCTAGAACCCCATACACATGAATATTTGTGTGATATACTTCTTAGTCTTGAGTGCTAGAATGAGAGCCAATGCTACTAAGACATTATAGCTTGTGGATGCCAACCCTTTTAGAAGGACTCATTGGCACTGGTTATATTTTGAGTAAATCTGTTTTAAGAATTAAATTCATTAATGTTATCGTGACAGTCTGACCACTTTATTTAGAATTTAACAGTGACATAATGTATTAATGGTCTTTTACTTAAAAATAAAAAAAGACATTATCCTGTTCTCTCTAGTGCTGAGGGTAGCCTTACAGTATGGATTACTTAAGGCAGCTTCTTGCCAGCTGACTATGACATCTCTACATACATTTTCTGGTTTTTATTTTTGAAACTCTACTGTGCTGCTATAAACATGAGTAAATGGACTACGACAACTGTGTTGGAAAATAGACATACATTAACGCTTCTTCTGTTTTGCAGGAGTGCATTTTGACTCTTATAAACCCAGGTCAGTGGCTCTTCTGTTCTCCTTGTGTTAATACATTGAATTTGGCTCCACTGGCTTGGGAGTGGATGGTGAGGAAAGGGAAGGTTAGGATGGTGAGGTAATTGTAGGTAGGATACCTAACTCCAAGTCTGGGAGAATGAGACATGTGAGAAGTCCACCTGGCACTTGGATAGGCTTTTCCTCAATCAGCAGACCAGAGAAATTTATTTCAGTTGATAAGCATGTGGCTTGTGTTTCTGGTGAGCCCTGTGTTTTCATACTGAAACCATACACTCTACCTTTTGACATGTTGTTTTGCTTAGCACTTGGGTTGCATGTATCCATGTTTCTATTGACATTTTTGATTTTGTCCAGGATTTGAACAATGACTGCCTACATTTTAAACGATGTCACATTGTGATGTCTGTTTGCTATAATTTATGTGTAATCAGTAAACATGAGTTTTTAGTGTTTCCTTTCTGACTCAGAGTGCACGTTTCTTGCAGTTGCTTTCAAAGCCCCTTCGTTTTGTCCTGGGCTGAAGAGCCTCAGCCAATTTTAATCAGCCCTGAGCTGTCATTCTGTTCATCACTGTCACATTAACATCATTCCTGTTCATCACTGTCACATTAGCAGCGAATCTGAACTTGCTGATTGGTAAAGTGGATGGAAATCACAGCTCTGTGTGTGTCCAAATAGCTACTCATCAGCAAGGCTTGTGATGGGGTCTGATGGTTTAATGCAGGCCTTAATCAAGGGCCAGGGATGTTTTCTCTGCAGTTTAACCTAGACGCATTGAATTACATTAACATGTGTATACACTGGCACGCACACACACCGCAGTGTGTGACATCAATGTTCAAAGTCAATCAGGCCAAATCAAACAAAGGACAGAAATATACGGCTGAGGATGGCTTCTCTGGTGATTGCAAGTCAGCAAACACAGCATGTTTACCTTTGGACTCGTTAAGTCCCTCATATTCAATGGAAGAATGCTTAATTGAAAATACACTGTCTTTGGGACATAATCGGAAAACCTGTGGGGTACATGGGATAAATTTATGTTCAGAGCCAACATTATCCCAAGTGTGGATGGTTGCTTACTTCTCAGTGGGACTTGTGTGGATGTGAGAACACACATTTGGATTCTTATGCTAATGAGGCAGAAAACTAAAGGGCATAGGAGTCATTATGTGAAAGGGGGTGTGTGTCCATACATTATGTAATATCTCAACCTGAGCACAGGAAACAATGTTTATTTTTTTTTAAACAACCTTTTTGTGCATCAGTTAAACTCAAGTACTGGGTATTTGGGCATGCATTTTTGCTTAGGGATGTGGGTGTCATCCTGACTTTATTGATGAAGTCTGGAGCAGGTAAGCGACTTCACCAAAGTCATGACTTTGTATAGTAAAAGCTGGGCCTTCTGACTCCAGAGGTGGCAACTTCGTCTTTTAATGATATAAAAGCTGTCCTCTTTGGCCTAGCACGATGTGTGACAATTATGATAAGGACTTCATTTTTGAAAAATAATTCCTCAGACCTTGATGCTAATAACCTTATCTGAAATACCACAGCTACTGTGAACCCTACCTTCACTTTGGAAAAATACTAGCATTGGGAACACTGCAGAAACCAAGGCTCATACCAAAGTTCACACAGAACAGCATTCTCTGAGGGGCTGGCAGGATTTGTATTCAAACTAAGGACTGCATGAGGGTTAGGACTCTGGTGTGAGTTTATAGAAACCAATAGGAGGCACATTTTAAAGTGATGTCAATTCTTTGATCTGATTAAAAATTTTTCACCTTAGTGATTTTGATTTTCTTTTATAGACTTCAGTCCTGGAATCATATGTTTCTACCCTCCAAGCACGTTGCCATTTTCTTTCTACTAAGACAGTGGGTAGTGGGCGCATGTTCAAGTATGTCCAGCACATTTTGTTGCTGTTATAAACTGAATGAACATACTCATTTTCTTCCAAGATTTCTGTTACTACTATATCATCTCTTTCTTTTGTAATGGCTCAGACTGATAGAGTGTTAGGTATCTCATTTATTTTTCTTGTCTTTTATGCCAAACTGGATGTCTTAATTTGTTTCTATTCCGAGTCTAGTAAGTTTTGTCCAGAGATAGGAAAGAGTGTAGGCTTTTGAGATGAAGATTCTTATTTCTCCACTTGCTTGCTTTTTGAGTTGCTAAGCTTTTTGCAGCCACCTTATCCTGATCTGTAATGATTGGGATTAGTCGAGGTATTGTGAGGATTAAATAGGGCCACTGAAGAGATGGCTGCCATAATCCCAAAGAGCAGGCATTCAATAATTAATTCTCCCCTATATGCAGTATTGTTTCCCGTACTTTTACATCTTCCTCCTTCTCTACTCCCCCCCTCCATTGTGCTCTTCTCGTCTTTCTGTTTATAATCCCAAGGTTTTAGTGATGCTTATGAGATCACACTGAATTCACTTTGAAGATTACTTTGGCCCTGCTCTGGTCACTAGTGTTAGATAAACAGGGTCATCAGTGTTATTTCTAACCAGTCTCATTATTTCAGCAAAATATTACTAGATAACTATTGTTACCATATTATTTTCCCCAGTCATACCTGTTGTCTTCTGTTGCCTATTTTCTCTGGGCTTGATTCTTTCTGTCAGTCCATTTTAAAACTTTCCTGATCAACCTGATGGGCTTTCTTCTCATCATGTGTATCCCCATGTAGGGATAGGTATGGTGTGAATAGCAGGCTCTGCACAGCAGTGGTGCAGACAAGAGAGCGTTTAGTTCTGTCATTTCAAAGTCTGGCAGCCAAGTCCTGGTATGCTGGCTTTGATCCATGGCATCCACAATGACCGAGGCTCCTTCTTTCTTAATGTTTCATCCTGTGTGTGCTGCATTCCCAAGGTCTCCTGCCATCAGATATGCATGTTCGTCAGCAGGAAGTAGGCAGCGGCAGAGTAGGACATGTACTTCTCCCTGGAAGCTGCCCACACTGGCCTCCCCTTCCATTTTTCCTTGGTCAAACGTAGTGACATGCCTGTTCCGAGCTGTAAGGAAGACTCAGAAATGTTGTCTGTTTGAATCATTTCATGTGCTGGGAAGGAGGAGAGATGGATATTTGAAGAAAACTAGCAATTTATGTGAGCTATGCTACAGCCTTACCTAAAGTGTCAGAAAATCAAATTCTCTTCTTTTAAAACATTTATGTAGCTACTTACTTCTTGTACTATACTTGTGGGTTTTTTTTTTAAGTCTACACTATTATGGAAATAGATAGTACATCACTTACACTCTATTTTGTCCATTTTCTTGCCAAGAAAAGACTGTCTGCTAGTTAGATGCTTTGTTCGGCATGAATCAGCTGCCACGATCACTGGCTGCACACTGAGCAGGGGCAGCGAGCAGTGGCATGTGGGATAGTTGTCTGCACATTCCTCTGAAGGCAGCCCAGCATGCTGGTTTTAATATTTTCTTAAAGCAGCCTAATGGTAGAGCTCTTTCAGTTTGTTTTAATGCAAGCATCTGTGGAAACAGAGTTCATGTTTAAGGTTATCAGTAGCCAAGTGTAATCATGAACTATATTGAAGATGTAACTGTGAAAAGTTTTACTCATTGATCACGATAGCACATACTTTTGGTTCCTTTGTTTTCTTTTATAAATAAACTAGTGTCCTGGTGCATGAATTTGTGCACATTGAAAGGAAATTAATTAGAAAAAGTATTTTAATATTGCTGTGCACCCTTTCTCTGTAATAGAAGTGTCAACCAAATTCACGATTGACAATAACAGATTGAAACACATGTGTGCTACTGGTGCCAGTGAGAGCTTTATATGTATCATGAATGCGCAAGTCAACTTAGCCTTTTAGAGTTTACCTAATAATAGACAAACATGTAAATTGACTATACTTCTGCTATGCCACCAGCCAATCAGGAGTGGTATGCACCAAACAAAGATGGAAGTTAATTTGCATACACAGGCACCAAGTGACTTAGGCAGGATGCATGCATCGTTCTGCCCCACCCTCTGTCTCTTGGGCCCTCTGGGCAATGTGGGAAGGCGGGCCTGGGGCAGAAAGAGGTGGCTCCGGGACCTGAGTGGAAAGGGGCTGGGCTGGAGTGGAAAGGCAGTGCTGGCAGCCAGGGAAAGGAAAGCCCATTCTAGCATGAACATTCCTGCATTGGGCTTCTAGAATATACAGTAAACTTGCTTAATTAGCCTGCTTTCTGATTTAGCTAAACTTTTCCCATCCCAGTTAAGCACTCCAGCTTCTTTTTTACGTAATTGTCTGCAACACAGTGGTAAATATCAACACGAAGAAGGTTATTGTAAATCACACAGGGAGGAAAAGGGTAAAATATTTAACTGTAGCAATGTTTGACTATATTCTACACAGTGAGAAAACCTGAAGTCATTTTCAAAGTTCACCATCGCTTATTTCTTTTTAGTTGGGTCAAGTTTCTCGGCTTTTAAATCTCCATTTTCCAACTAATGAAAAGAAATTAGGATTCTACTGAGTCTCCTTTCTGCCTACTCCAAGACTTCTGTGAAGATCAAATGAGATGAGGCACAGGAAAATACTTCACAGACATTTGGTTAAAGTGTAAAATGTTTGCACCTGGCTAGAAAGCAAGTCATGTTCCTGGGCTGAAGAAACTGCAGGGGGCCTAGTTGTCACTAGGGAGAGGAAGCTGGGCATTGCTACATGATATCATTACCTGGCACCCAACAGTGACCATTTCTGGGCGGGGCTTGCCTATGGGATGCATTTTGCACCATGGAGTCTTAGCAGCATTGGCTGTGATTTGGTGGGCTGTTGCTCTGGGATGGTGGCAGGGCCAGTGTCTCATTTGGGGGAAGCTGAGTGTTGCTTTGTAGATGCCAGGTCCGTAGTGCCATTTCTCTGTGCATGTCACAGCAGCTCCTGCATTGAGTGTCTGAACCCTGGTGGTCTGTGCACATCATAGCAACCAGTCAGAAGGTGGGAAGGACACTTAGCATATTAACCTTTTATATAGATAGATATTCCCTTTCTTCAGTAGCAACAACTATAAGAACTTTCTCTGCTTTTTAAATATACTATACTAGAGGCCTGGTGCATGAAATTCATGCACAGGTAGCGTCCTTAGGCCTGGCTGATGCTCAGGGACAATTGAGGCCTTCTTGCTGCTGGCCAGGGCCTTCCTTCATTCTGCATCACCTCCTGGTGGTCAGTGCACATCATAGCGAGAGAGTGAACTCCCAAGGGGACACTTTGTGTGTGTGTGTGTGTGTGTGTGTGTGTGTGTGTGTGTGTGTGTATAGTGATTGAAAAATATGTGAAGTCATAAGAGTAGTTTTATTTTAATATATGAGGCAACTGGGTTAAGAGGTTGGGCATTTGGGTAACTTGTTCAAAGACTTATAACCAGCAAGCAGCAGATCTGACTCAAATCTGGATCTCCTGAATCCAGATTTTGCACTGTGGTATAGGAGCTGGGTATATTCTTACTTAGTGGATAAATATTTAGTGATAATGTTTGATATCACATATGTACTTTCTTATTTAGTGCTTTCTTTCACTTAATAGATTGTAAATTCTTGTAATTCATTACCTGTTGCTGCTTTTTCAGAAAGGATGGATCATCCTTCGTGGGAGAACCCTCATTTGTACCACAATGTTCAGCTACAGTTGTTTTCTTTAAAAATTAATTTGTTTTCCAATTCCAGTTGACATACAATTATATTAGTTTGACAAACAATTAGTTTGACAAACAATTGTATTAGTTTTAGGTATACAACAATTATTAGGGATTTGTATACCTTACAAAGTGATCACCCCAATTAGTTTTGTACCTCTTGCACACATATATAATTATAATGTTACTGTTGTGCTTTTTATCCCTGAAACCATTTTTATAAGTGCTAATTTGTACCTTTTAATTC
Organism: Vespertilio murinus; assembly: GCA_963924515.1. Classification (NCBI taxonomy): domain Eukaryota; kingdom Metazoa; phylum Chordata; class Mammalia; order Chiroptera; family Vespertilionidae; genus Vespertilio; species Vespertilio murinus. Next base: position 53,399,210 of record OZ004712.1, on the reverse strand, counting down.
CTTTCCTGTTTTCACCATCCCCATAACCCGCTCCCATCTGGTGGCCATCAGTTAGTTTTCTATATCTATGAGTTTGTTTCTGTCTTGTTTGTTTATTTTGTTTTTTAGATTCCATATATAAGTCAAATCACATTTGACTTTGTATGATCTATTATTTTACTTATCACAATACTCTCTGGGTTCATCCATGTAGTTGCAAATGGCAAGCTTTCTTTATTTTTATTGCTGAGTAATATTCCATTGTGTATATATACCACATTTTCTTTATGTATCTATTGATGGTCACATAGTTTGTTTCCATATCTTGGCATTGTAAATAATACTGCAATGACCACAAGGGTGCAGAGATTTTTCAAATTGAATTGCTTTTTATTTGCTGTTAATCAGCTTCTCTTTACCCATAGCAAATGTCTCCTTTCTCTTTCATAAAATCTCTTCTCTTTAGTCTTTAATGATTGAATTTGTAATGTACATTAAAAACTGTGTACATGCTCTTAAGGAACTTAAAATTTCTTCAGGGATACATAATGTATGCATGAGGAGAGGGTCACATTGCGGCACCTCTCTTAGTGTAATCACTGTGTATTTTTTTTTCTTCTTTTAGTCTCTTATCCACTACATTTTTAGTACAAACTGATAGTGATCTGTCATTCTATATTCTGGAAATATTTACTTTTTTGTCCTTAAATTTTACCCATGTACTTTGTATCTGTGGCATGCTTACGCATCTGCTTTACTCCATTACTTCTAGAAAGAACAATTTTATATTCACACATACACACACACACACACACACACACACACACACACTTACACCATCATCTTATCGTTACAAGGAGTGGGACAGAGGCTGTGGCAGTGCTCTCCTCCTGCATGAAAATGGGGATAGCATTTTTCTTTTTTCTGTCCTATTCCAGGCACAATTATGCTTTGATTAGGTAAGAGAGATGTTTTCTTTTATTGTCATCAACTTTTGTCTAAAGCAAACAGCCATCTCTCCTTATTGCAGTTTGTCCTTAATCTTCCCTCCCAGGCTATAGTTTTCCATTTTGCTTAAGTGCCAATGTGTAAACCTTAAAACAAACTCAAATTGTAAACTCAGGGATCAGCTTCTGTTGGCAAGTTGATGTAATTGAGTTTGTATCTGCCTTCAGTTTCTTGCTGATTTAAGTGAAGATAGGCTATCTTAAAACCTGCTAATCAAGAACAGGGAAAGCCATTTGTCTTAGACATAGTTTATCTCTAAACACTAAGCTAATATGCATGTAGGTTGTGATGACTCAATGTTGTGGAGTTTCTTCTTGTGTAACACAGCAGTTTTCAAGTATAGGGAAGAAATTTTAATATAGGTTATTTTTTAAAAAGATATTTAAAAAATATGTTCTTATTGATTGCAGAGAGAGGAAGGGAGAGGGAGAGATAGACACATCAATGATGAGAGAGAATTATTGATCGGATGCCTCTTACACACCCCCTACTGGGGATTGAGCCCACAACCCAGGCATGTGCCCTGACTGGGAATTGGACCTTGACCTTCCGGTTCATGGGTCACAGCTCAATCACTGAGCCATACCAGCCAGGCTTAATATGGCTTTTGTAAGTATTACACCTTTCTCCAGATCCCATTATGGATATAACTTGAAGTTTGAGTTGTCCTTCTGGATGAAGTTCATTGCTTTATGAGTTTTATGAATTCCTGGACCTGAGAATTTGTAGACTCCCAGAAAACTCTAAGGAGGCATGCTGAGGGGGTACATCTGCTTTATAGATAACGGGTTTGCTGTAGATAATCTCTGAGCATCCCTTCTTGCTTTGTGATTCTTTGATACGCCATTCTGTAATTCAGGTATATAAAAATCCACCACCAGCAACTCCAATCCCTGGGAGGAGTGGTGGGCTATTTCCTGTTGGTAGTTTTGAGCACTTCAGAAGGAAAGCATTAGATAAACATATGGCATTTTTGTTATTACTATTGCCATTACTTGTTATCATTTTTGTAGCACCTGCCTCACTAATGCAATTGCTTATAGGAGCTGCAATTTTATTCCTTATGGCCACTTTTTGTCATTATGTAATCTGTGGTAAACCACATACCACCTAAGTGTTGCCATTTCTTTTTTTTCCCTTTGGAACTCCAGCCCTAGAATACTGTTTCTGTCCCATTTGTCAATGAACTACTAATGGAAATTTCTCAGAAACACATGGTATTGGGGGCCCAGGAAAAGAAAACAGTAAAAATCAGTGTAACTCCAGCTGAGTTACCCCAATTATTACCTTAGAATACTATTAAAAAAAACATTAATAAGTTTTCCATGCATGGCTTCATTTTTATAACCAATTGCTAAATTGCTAAGTTGCCCTTTTATTTACTTTCAAATTTACAAACATAATTTGCAAATCTGTGCTTTAATTTGCTACTGCATAGTTCATTTTTTATATATATGCATGAGTGTGTTTTTCTTTTTTTTTTAAATATATATTTTATTGATATTTTTCAGAGAGGAAGGGAGAGAGATAGAGAGCTAGAAACGTCAATGAGAGATAAACATCGACGAGCTGCCTCTTGCACACCCCCCACCGGGGATGTGCCCCCCGCAACCAGTGTACATGCCCTTGGCCGGAATCGAACCCGGGACCTTTCAATCCGCAGATCGACGCTCTACCACTGAGCCAAACCAGTTTCGGCGCATGAGTGTGTTTTTCTAGTAATTTGCCATTTCTTCCTCTTCAAAGCTTTGGGTCTCTTTCTGAGAAATTTCTGCCAGCAGTTATCAATTCTCATGTTGTGTAACAATACACTGAACTGCTAGAGTGTCCATTTCATTTGCAAACCAAATAATTTTCCATGATACAGTAGATAAAGATTTCTTTGCAGAGATATGTTTATTTATTCTTTATTTACTTCTCATCAAAAAACTTTTCCCCCCCTCTTCATCAAAAAACTTTAAAAAATATTTTTATTTCAAATGTAGGGTTTTTACATAGAGAAACAAAGTACTTCTTACTAGCTGTTTCCCTTTGCTGACATTAGAAGCAGTTGTATGTTTAATTCTGGGAGCATGAGACTTTTCAACATGAAAATAGGTGACAATAAGATAGATTGTGAATACTTTGAATATTTATGTCTCTATGAAGCAATTAGATTTAATTAAGCTAACTCTAGTCATTTTGTTTTTTTTTTTTTTCTTTACTAGAAATCATTTTCTCCATGTTTTCAAACAATTTAAGAATTTGTGCTCTAAACAGGAAGTGTCAAGTTAGTTGTGTGGTCTCTGAGAATCTATGCCAAATGGCACTCAGATTCATCTTCATGTATGAAAGCCCATCTCTGTTACCTACTGTGTTTTTTTTTTTAGTATCATTGCTTAGCATCTCCCTGATACTGTTGAAAGCTGTTGACCATACACAGTTGGGTACCCCATAAATAGTTCCCTTTAGAGTGAATTATGTACTCAGGTGTATTTGTATTTTAAAAATAAGTGAATTCTTACCTGTGTACTTGGGACTCTATGTGGTGTACATTTTAACTGTATGATAAAGTACAAAATTCCAGGCAATGTTGTGAGTATTTGGGAGCCTAAGATTTCCCCCAAAGGCAGATTTTTATGTTTCTACCTAATTTATTTTAGTTTAATTCAGTATTATTTTGGAATCTCAGTAGATTATCTGGAGTCTCCAGATATAATTTAATTACTTCTATCGACTCCTTCCAAGCTGTTACTTAGTTGATCTTCCCTCCTGTTGGGTTTCAAAGGAGTACTTTTTTACTTTCCACATCTGATGGTTATTCTGGGGCAGGTTCCTTTCTTCCTTTACCTGATTCCTTAATTCCCAGTTTGGCTTGAGTTGCTCACTTGAGCAGCTTCACCTATCCTTCGTACAATGAGCTTTCATATATTTAATAACAATGATTAGGTTATCCAGATGCTGTCTTTTCCTGCAGGCACAGGGACCCCCGTTCCTTTCATCTTTATTTCTATTCTTCTCCTATCCAGGCGTTGGTAATTTTAGTAGCTTCTTCTAGATCTTCTTAGAAAAGAGGGTGAGATTATAAAGTGAACCCTCTGCGGGGAGTGTGCTTGTCCTTATCCTCTGTATCAGGTAGATTCTTGGAGAGTCTCAAGCTGGAGCCTCCATGGGAACATTTATTATTTGTTCAAATATGGCCATAAAAATCGACTTTGCAATCATATTGAGTCATCTTGACAGTCCTGTGAGTGACAGAAACTAATCTTATCTGCTGGCTAGCATTTTAAAAATGATGAATGGACCCTCAGTCTTTAGTTAGCCTGTAAATTAAATTAGGTTTATTTTATTTCTCCAAGAAATGTCATTACTTAGAAAATTTTGAATTATACCTTTGCAAACAAAGTTAAATACTAAAGGCTAGAGGCTACATTTTGATTACTGTTATATACATATATATTTTCTGGCTTTTTGCACCAAATAATAATGCTTTTGAAAAAAATGAATTTTTTTCCAGAAGACTATAAAAAATGTCTAATCATGAATATTTGCAATCTAACTAAAAAATTAAACCTAGGTAGACTGAAAAAAATACATGTGTAAGATAAATTTTGCCAGGTATTTGTGCTTTGAATTTTTTTTCCATCTCTAAAATCAAATTTAAGTCTTAATAATCACAGCATGTCTAGGACTAATGTCTTCATGGTTTATCTGTCTTCCTCCCAGGCCTGTAATCATTAAAGATAAAGTTAAATTGAAGTTTAGGACAATTTCTCTTGTTAAGTGACTTTCATGGTCAGTTCCACCATTCATTTGTTTTCCCAGCAGGAAACTGATTTACCTTAATCTCCATGCAATTCTGTTATCTTTGGTTTGAGATTCTTTTCTTTGTCTGTTAGGATTGAGGACTTTAGAACCCATTTTTATTAACTCCTATAACAAATTAAAATAGGTCACTTCACAGTGTCTAAGGCCTTTTTCTTCTGCATTTTAACTGAAATTTCAGAACTTCAGTACTGTCATTTTTTTTTCTTTCTTCTGTTCTTGATCTCCAGGAGTATGCCAATAAGTTCATTAGATGGTGTTTTGTCAGATGTGAGCTTTATTCAGATCAGGAGAATTAAGCATCAGTCTCCTTTCTGTTAGTTTCTAAAGTAGCAGGATACTGTTGTGCTGGGTAATCTTCCCTTTGTAGGTGTCCCTCCTTCTTTTTCCTGGTCACATGCTGCAGAGCTTTGTATCTTGAACATGAAATAGTGAGAAGAGGTGTGAATGAATGGGAGAACAACTCTTTACCTTTTGCTCTATTTTATTTTTTGACTCCATTGCATTTTGGAGTTTTAAAAGTCTAGGGATCTGTAATTATGCTTGGTGTTTGAAAATTTATAAGAAATTAAAAAGATGACTATAACGTTTTAAAAAAATCTTTGTGGTAGTTATTTCTCTGCTAAATTCTCATAAATCCTAAATAAAGAGGGAATATGTTAATTGACCATCCTACCTCCATAAAGATGGAGGCACCCACAGCCAATAAGGAGGGAATATGCTAATCGACTGCCATGCTCTCAAAGATGGCGGTGTTCACAGCCACAAGATGGCAGCGCCCAATCCTCTCAGTCCTGCTGGGGCAGCAGGCGTACAGCAAGCTGGGCCTGTCCCCAGGCGGGTCGGGCCACTCCGTGTGCCTGCCTCTGGAGTCCCCCAGTCCCTTTAGCCCCCCAGCTGCCCAGGACCAGCCCGAGGCACAGGCAAGCCTTGGTTGATGGCGGTCCAGCTGTCCAGGGCTGGCCTGAGGTACAGGCAAGCCTCGGATGGCATCTGCCCATCTGGCCAGCACCACCTGATGCTCAGGTAACCAGGGCCAACCAAGGCCTGCGTTACCCGCAGTGGCAGCAGCAGAGGTGTGATGGGGACATTGTCTTCCTCTGATCACCAGGTTGCTTCCTGCCCCTCAGGGCTCCTGGACTGTGAGAGGGGGTAGGCTGGGCTGATGGATTGCCCCCTCTGGTGTATGAATTTTCATGCGCTGGGCCTCTAGTTAGATATATACCCCTTCTTACTACACTTTAAGTTCAAGACTCTTGCTTTATGGAGAAAAAAAAATAATGCTTCATTTATTAGCATTATCAAGAAATGAAGTGTCTCTTCATAGTTAATTTTCCAGCCACCTAAATCCTGCTTCTGGGAACATGTTGATATTCAGTGGACTTGGTGTGGGCTTTTGAGTAAAATCCAACTAAGAATTCTTGCCTCTCCAGTTTTTAGATGTTGAACCACTTGTTACATTTGTTTGAGCCTACATTTTCTCATTTCTAAAGATGATCTTGAGTTAATACTTCATTAGTTTATTCTGAGAGTTAAATGTGTATAAAATACCTAACCAAAATAAAAGAACCATTTAGTACATACTAGTTTCTTTCTCTTCTCCCATTAAATATCATAACTTGATTTAACTTCCTTTCTCTTATTTCCTCACATTCTCATAATCACAAAAATGACTTATATCCATGGATAATAGTGTGGTGAAGGCCTGGGTAGGGGTCGGGAGCAGAGTGGAGGACATTAATGGGACAGCAAAAAAGGACATCTACAATAAAGATATATTTTAAAAAACAAACATGAAAATCATTTAGATTTTACATTGCAATAGTTTTCATTTTTGCTATAGGTTCCCCTGTTCTTACTCACTAGGACTATTTTGACTACTCTCCCAATAATTCTTCAGGTAGTTTTTCAGCCCATAACTTAAACATACTGGTCCTAGTTTGACTTCCTCTAACCTCAGAGAATGTCTAATCTCAGCCTCAGACGGCAAGCCATGTGATACACGGGATGTTTAGCATATTTCCACTGAGCCTCCACTTTCCCAGATGGAAACCCTTGGTTCCTAGACTGTGTTTCTGGGTTTCCAGTGCCTTAGGCATTCTGATTGATATTCTTGACTGTTTCAGTGGGTTCAAATTGGTCTTTTAAAAAATGGTACTCTTTACAGCTCTGCTTTGACCTTTTCATAGGGAAATTCCATGATTTACTTATCTTGCTCCAGATACTGTACATCTCTTAATGTAATATAGTATTTCTCTAACTATATTTTATAGCTAGTTACTCTGTTGCTTCATAGTGAATTATAAGGGTTCTTCCCTGGTGCTATTTTAAAGCTACATTTGTCTGTTTTATTACTTTAAAGATCAAATTTACTGAGGTATAATTTACATACAGTAAAATTTACTCTTATTAAGTGATTATTTGATGAGTATTGACAAATGTATCCAGTCATGTAACCACATTTTATACGTACATTTTCCCCATTCCCTAAAGTTTCCTGGTGTTCCTTCATAGTCTCTTCCCCAACCCCCAGTTTCTGGCAGCCTTTCTCTCCCTGAAAGGTTGCCTTGTCTAGATACTATTCTATTCATACATGTCTGATTTTTCTGCTGTGTTATTGAAGTTGGTCTTTATTCTTTCAAATTTCATCTTAGCTTGGCTGCATAGCTCTAGACTAGCATAGTCATTTGGGATGTTAATTCTGTTTTCATTGTCTTCCCAATCTGATGACATGCAAAAATCTGCTATGCATTTTGGCTGTGTTTTTCTTCCATGTTATTCGGGGCAGGTTTTGACCAAAAACAAGAGCAAACAGGGCAGAAATTTCTTGTTTGACCCTAGAGAAAATTTTTAAGTTGACATTTATTCATTTATCAATCTCATTTGATGTTGTACTTTAATCCACCTAAGTAATTGCTCTGATTAAATTTATAGGCACATTTTAACCAAGGACAACATAAGGGATCTTGGCAGATACTTTGCTGAAATCTGGAACAGTTTTCATCTCGAATTTTCATTACACAGTAGCCTAGTAACCTTTTCTGCCTACTAACATGACTTTGAAACTACCATATGGAGCGCTGTTGGTTAAAATTCACATTTCTTTTGGTCACTTCTGTTCCTTGACAGTTTTAATTTTTCAATTTATATGCATTTTACTTTCCATTAGCTATATTTGGTAAGCAACTAGTGAATTTTGTTTCTCAACTGACTTTTTCTTATGAATCAAAACTCTTATGATATTGTAAGACTTTTTTATATTTGAATTAAAGCCATGATTTTTTGTGAAACAATCCTACACTGTTAGGGTAGCTTTTCTTCAAGAGTAATGGCCTTACTGTTTTTCCTTACCACCAGCATTATCATTAGTGAAAGGCATTTTGCAGTTTATCACCCATTTTTATGAATAAAAGAAAAGTATGCATATGTACTCAAACTTAAGTGAGGTCCAGTTGTATGAGGGCTTTCCAATATTTCCTAACATGCAAGTGAGAGCTTGGTGCCATTTTCCAAATTATTACCATGGCAACTTAGGTAGGCTACGGCCCCTAGTTAATCAACCAAGCACTAATGTAGGTGTTGCTCAGAAGGTATTTTGTTGTTTTGATTAAACTCCACAATCCATTGACTTTAAGTAGAGGAGGTTTTCTTAGACAGTGGGTGGGTCTGCTTCAACCAGCAAATGCCTTTGCAGCAAAGCTGCTCTGAGGAAGAAATTCTGTCTGGCGACAAGTGTCAGCTCACGTGTGAGAGTAGAGCCTACCCTATTTGGATTTGCCTAGCCAGCCCCCAGTTCCTTGTAGAATCTTAAGATGTATCTCCTATTGGTTTTGTTTGTCTGATTAAACCAGCACTGACACGGAGAGGTGATTCCTGATAATGAACAGGTTCCCAGTCAGTCAATCTGTTACTATATTGCTTGTTATAAAGGCCATTTATAACATATAGTAAACGCCTGCGCTTTGCACACCTTCCAGTTGCACAGCTCCCCTAAACTTGACTGTGTAGCCACTCGGTGTTTTGCCATTTGATTTTTTTCCTCCTAGGTTTCTCCTTAGGAGGGAAGTTTCATCTTGCGATTTTTCTGGTCTAGAGTACAGGGAGAATGTTTTTGTAATTTTAGTTGTTTTTAAATTGCTTCGTTTACTTTCTTGGAAGGAGAAAAGAAAACTGCTGTGCATTTGATTTACTGTATGTCGTGGTTAGGCATAGAATATGTTAGCACGGAGCTTGCAATGTGACTGTTCTGGCGGCCGGTTCAGAGCGTTGATACAGTGCTGTCAGTGGCTCTGAAGTTACGTTCTAGGATTCTGTCACGTGCTGATGCAGTGCCAAAGCATATGGATCTCCATATGGTGTTTCTTTTGGGGTCTTTACCACCTGTAATCTAGCTGATTTTCATTCATTTAAATTTGTCCAAGAGGTAAGCAAACTAAATATGGAAATGGAAGTAATATACCAGTGATAAAATGCTGAAGTTTGGGATGAGTTACTGTTATTATAGTAATTGCCAAGAAAAAATAATTCATTAAACGAGTGCATTAGTACAGCAAGCAGCAGTGTTTCTCTATCACCTCATTAACAGCGGGGAGCAGTGGGTCCATTTCTGACTTGTGGAGTGGAGAGGGAAATTAACTTTATTGTGTTTTCTTCATGAGGAGCTAGAGTTAGATTGTTTTGGACATCTTTAAAAGTAATGATATTAATGCATTTAAATATGTTTTCATGGTTCAGGAATAATGGCATTGTGAATGGCACTTGGCATTTTGATTGAATACGTAAAGTAATAAAATTGGTTGCATTCTGACTGTATGATATTGTAGTTGTTTTATATCATTAAGAACATTTGATTTCAGAAATGGAAAAAACAACAACATGGCTTCATCGAACCATGGTTTTCAGACCTCATAAAAATTCTTCTGTAAGCTCCAGACAGTTATTGGTTTATGTGTCAGCTAGCATTGTTTTACATTGCATCTTAAACGTTCCAGCTTCTCTTCAAAGCAGCTGTCTCAATCGAAGGGGCAGGAACCACGGATGGTGTCTTTGTGTTACTGTGGTCATGGGAAGACACAAAGGTGCTTCAGGTATACAGTCTAGCAAACATTTGAGACATGAACTGGAGAAATTATATTGATATCCACATGTTAGGGAGATTGAGTCAGAACTATTGACTTCTGAAGTTATTCTCTGAGCCAGATACCTTAGGCATTACCAATGCTTTTCAACCATAGCCACCCCCAGGCATGGATGGCAGATTGCTGAGACGCGATGGGAATGGGGGTGGGGTGGTCCCCCAGCTGGTGAGAGAGCTAATCATATCCATCTCATCAGCACTTGTGGAGGTCAGCTTGCATAAGTGTGCCCACCACTGCACGCAGAGTGCCTGGCATGGTGGCAGCTGCAAAGTACTACATTATTGATAATAATAATAAAAAATAACATTTTTTCACATTTAAATGTTTATACCATCAAGGCACATTTTACCATTAATATATTATGTTTACCTGCCCCTTAAACTTTTTTTTAAAAAAATTAAACCTTTTAGCAAAACATGCTTAATGAGAAAACAGATAAAGGAAGGGGCAGAACTCACTCTCCCTCATGTCTGATCCTCTTGCCTTCTGTGTAGTTGAGGGTCATTGGTTAACATGCCTGGGTTCAAATACTCTACCCTGGCCATTTACTAGTGGGCAGGAGGCCCTGGGCAGTGCCAGTGTCTCAGGCACTGATTCTTTATTGATAAGGTAGGGACAGTAGTATACACTGAGTGGCCATATTAATATGATCTCTAAACGCGTAATAATCTGGCTACTCATTGTATATCTTATATAATAAAAGGCTAATATGAAAATTGTCCCCTTGACCAGGAGTTTGACCAGCAGGCAGGCCAGCCAACAGCCCATGTCCCCTCCCCCTGGCCAGGCTGGCCGGACCCCACCCATGCCCAAGCACAAATTCATGCACAGGACCTCTAATATACATATATATATATATATATATATATATATATAGAGAGAGAGAGAGAGAGAGAGAGAGAGAGAGAGAGAGAGAATTTGATTATTATGCATCAGAGATCATAATAATCTGGCCACTCAGTGTATATCCTACTTACTCTACAGGATTGTTATGAGAATCAAACAAGATAATGGCTATAAAGTGTGATATACATATAAAATATATTATATCACAATGTGTCTGTTATTTATATATTTTTCATTCCCACTGCCCCAGTTAATTGAGGCCCTTTGCTTGTGTTTTGTCTATTTTCTACTAAATAACTTCCTTCCCTATCTCTGGCTTTTATAGAATGTGTTGAGTAATCCTGAAATAATATTTGAAATATGCTAGTTTCCTCCTCAAGACTTCTTTACTATGCCACCTGTCTACGTCTCCAGCTGTTGTTTTCTCTTTAATCTGCTTCCTCCCACTCCATTCCTGGAACTACTTGCTACTCCTCAAGCTCCTCACACCTGCCACCTCTGCATGTTTTGTCACCTCTCCCCAGACCCTTTTTTCCCTTTTAACCTCATGTTGTCTTTACTCAGTAAATCTGATCTTTCAAGTTTCAGTTCCCATATTATTTTCTACCTTTAATTATCTTGCCCACTTTACTAGACCCAATTTTTCTTTTATAGAAAAGGAGCCTGGAATAGAGGGCGGTAACCAGGGGGAGGCAGTGGGACCCAGTTTGATTTTCTCTTGTTTCCAACACAGTGAGAGATGATCCTATTTTGTTTTGTTTTTTAATTTAATTTTATTGGTTTTTTACAGAGATGAAGGGAGAGGGAGAGAGAGTTAGAAGCATCAATGAGAGAGAAACATTGATCAGCTGCCTCTTGCACACCTCCCAATGGGCATGTGTCCGCAACCAAGGTACATGCCCTTGACCGGAATTGAACCTGGGACCTTTCAGTCTGCAGGCTGACTGAGCCAAACCAGTTTTGGCGAGGTGATCCAGGTTTTATTTTGTTGTTGGGAAATGAAAAGTTGTGGTAGGTTTTATCTGTTATGTAGCATGTGTCCTGAGTGCCTCTTGCCCCACCCATGTATATTTTGTGATGTTCAGTTTTCCTTTACCTAATATGGAGATTTTATATAGATCTATAAATACTCCTATTTTGTATAATATACATAATACCAATTTTAAATAAGTTTTATATTGTAAACTTCTTAGGAAATATGCTATTTAGAGGAATACAGAGGTGAGTTATCTTGAAAGTGAAAATTCAATTTGTATATTGAAAAACTTCACAGTTTATCTGTCATATAAATTTAGATTTCTGGTTATCAGCTTTTCTTATGTCATAGTTTGTGCCATGTTAGGTGATAATATCTATAGAGATGCAGTGCAAGCGTATTTCTGACGCTGTAAAACCCTTATAGGCTATCCTACCATATATTCATCAGATTTCAACCGTTAGCTTTTAATAATTTAATACTGTTCTCTGAAAGTCTTTATTGTTAATAAAACTTGAGGTATAAGGATCTTGAAAATATGTTTAAAATCTAAGTTCTTAAGTTCTGTACACCAAAAATAGAATTTGTATTTTTGTCAATTTCCAAGTAAATTGATCTCTGGTGGAGAAATTCATTTCTTCCTCCCGTGCCAGGGATGTATCTATGCCAATGGCCTCTTCAGTGATTCAAAACACAACCAAATCGACTTCTTTTCTCCTCCAACAGAATTACCATGAATCAGAATTCCAATCATGGAGCTCATTTCAGGTTTCAACTATTGTGGCCGTTGTCATTTTCTCTTCCGTACTCTACTCAGACCTGCTCTTTTCCGCAGCCTGCCCGGCCTGCTGCCGGCTGGCCTCCTGTGCTTTTCCTCAGTAAGCCCAGCTGACCTCTGAGACAGAATTTAATGTCTCTTATTCTGTTAGCTCCTTTATACTTCAACCATCATCACATTGTATTATAATTTCTATTTATACATTTTCTCCCCAACTGGACCCTGTGATCCTATGAGCAGGAATCATGTCTTAACTAAATTTTTATAGTTCTGATCCTTGCAACCTACAGATAGCAAATGTTTGTAGAATCAAAAGGTAGATTAAAATATAAGATTCATCACCTTTTGGTTCCTCTTAGGTATGGCAATATAAACTACATAGAAACCTCCAAGACTGCTGTAGCTGGAAAATATTTGGAAAGCAGTGAATTAGAAGTTATTGGAAAATATTGTATCTAGCCTGCAGTCCCCCGGGGTATGGATTAATTCCTTAACACTGAATGGCCTCAGCAAGTTATCTATCTAAATAACAATGAACAAATATTTATTGAGTCCCTGTCAGCCTAAGGGATTGTGCTAGCTCTGGCTATTGTGTGTATAGGGTCAGGTATCTAAGTAGATTGTAGAACTAGCAATAATTAAAAATGCCCTTTTTCTTTGATGGCCACTGTGTGTGTAGTGGTTAAGAAGATAGTAGTATTTTAGCCATGTGTTAATTACTTTCTCAGGTAGGACATTTCAGGTCTCATCCTCAATAACCTATAATGTTATTTTTTGCTACATTTTTTTTCTTTAAAATAGTAATTTGAGTTATACTAATGCGCCCCTATTTTTATTTTTTAATAAAATTTGAAGTCATTAACTTTGTTCCTGCAAGAAGTATGTTTATATTCAAAAGCCCTACAGTTACTTGAAACATACATAGAGGAAGAAAGCACAGACTTTGCCCAGGCCAGTGTGGCTCTGTTGATTGGGCATCATGTCATATATGAAAAGGTTCCTGGTTCCATTCCCAGTCAGGGCACTTGCCTGGATCCCTTGCAGGAGGTGGACGATTGAGGTTTCTCTCTCTCTCTCTCAAAAAAATAAAATGTTTTTTAATGGAATATATTTTTAAGTGTGTTTTTGTTGATTTTAGAGAGAGAAGAAGGGAAGAGAAAGAAATAGAAACATTAACGAAAGAGATACATCCATCAGCTGCCTCCAGCATGCCCCTTAGTGGGTATTGTGCCCACAATTTAGGCCTATGCCCTGACTGGGAATTGAACTGGTGACCTCTTTCTGTATGGGTTGACTCAACTACTGAGCCATATCTGCAGGGCAAAAAAATAGATTAAAAATTGTTTGTTAAGGGAAAGAGTACGGACTTTAAAATCATACTGCCCAGGTTTGAGTTTTCACTTTGTTACTTCATCTGTGTGATTTTAACATGTTTATTTTAGCAGCTCTTTGCTATTTTGTCATTTGCAAAATAAGAGTAGTGGTGGTACTTACCTCCGATGATTGATGCACACAAGACTCTTACAGTGATTGTTATTTATGACATACACTCCACATGCAGCTGATTTTGAAGTAAAAAGAACAATTTGACACATTCCTAGGTAGCATGCAAAATGCGATTTTGAATTTGTAGAATTTTGTATTTCTCACCCTTTATATGTAAGCACATAAGGTGATGATGCTTTTATGGCAGAATGGGCCTGTCATATTAGGTTGTTTCTGATGGAAATTGAGAAAGTCACAGTCACTTCGGTTGATTTTTTTATTAACTTCACTTTTCCTGTCAGTTGTTGCCTGTAGTTCCTGTAGTTAAGTTGTTGCCATGTAGCATGGTGTCCATACTCTTGAACTTGTGCCTGATGTGTTCTTAATGGATTGTTATAACTTTAATGAAATCCAGTCTTGCTGAATCACTAGACCTGCTTTCTCTTGGAAGGCTCTTTATGGGGACCTGACTGATCACTCGCAGAGCATCCAGACGTTCTTCTCCATAACGAGTTTTGCGTTGCATGATAAAATATTTATGTTAAAATAGGTCCTAAACTAATTATCTGCAGCCAGCAGTTGCCACTGCAGTCATTTGCTGTTAGCTTGGCTCAAGTTAATGGCTTGTATTTTAGTACAAATAGTCCCTTTTGGCTGTTTCCTGCCACTGATTCTTATCCTAAATGCAATTTCCATACATACCTAGGGTTAATTCTTTTTATTTTGAAAGGAGATTTCTTGCCCTACTTTTTCATCACTTTTTGTGAAGATTAGCCTGTTAGTGTCCAGTTCCTTATTGGTCTCCATCTTCAGATCCCAGAGTCACTGCTGAACTCCTGACTCCCACCCCATCCTGAAAGAAAAAGTCAAGTTCTAACTCTGCCTTCACCAGAATATACTATGTCAGGGTTTTAAACAAACAAAATAAGGACCAACATAAGGACAGATTTCATTGTGTGAAATGCTTGAGACCTACAAAAGGAGTGTTATGGTAGGAATTAACCACTGTGGGAAGAATTGAGGGGCTAGACCAGCCGTGGGCAAACTACGGCCCGCCGGATCCGGCCCGTTCGGCTGTTCCATCTGGCCTGCGGAGAGGTTCTCTTGCTCTCCCCTCCGCTCCTTCACCAGCAGCCCAAGATGAGAGTGCCAGCATGGTCAGGTTGCTTTTGTTCCGGCCCTCCGGTCCAGTTTAAGAACCCATTGTGGCCCTCGAGTCAAAAAGTTTGCTCACCCCTGGGCTAGACACAAGGGAGATAAGGCATTAATGGAGTATTTTTTGTGGAATTTGGTGGAAATCATGACTGAAATGCCAGAAGAGTGGGTGAATTCAGGAGCAGAACTAAGGACTTGTATTGGTGAACCCACAGTTAAGTAGGAGTGAGGAGAAAAGGCACCAAGTCAGCATGGGCACCTCAATATCCAATGACTGGGCCAAGTTCCCTGTCCAGGGCTTTCTTTGATTCTTTCTGGTTCCTTTTGCTTCCACAGTGAGTGACATGTGCGTGGACTAAGAGAGAGAGAGAGAGAGAGAGTGCATTGTTAGATAGGGTGAAGGGGGCCTCCTTTGGAGTCTCTATGTGCCTCTGACCTCGCTGTTGATCACTGAGCTATTCAGAGTAGAACAGTAGTTAACTGGGGTGTTTGACCAAGGAGACATGTTACCAGACTAAAAGGGTTCATTTGCCTGCACACATCAAAGCCTATTCCAATGCCATCAGCAGTATGCAGCCAAGTAAGTAAAGTTTATTAGTTGAGGGAATGGTGCCAAGCACAGAGTCACAGGTGAGCTAATGTTCAGAGATCTGGCTCTCCCATGGCTTCCAGATGATGGGTTACATAGTGAACTGAGTTAGGGTTGTGATCTCTACTGATTGGTTGGTGCTAGGGTAGGAGGTAGTTGATTGTTGCATCTGGTCCTGATGTCATTAGTGGCATTGGTCTGTCTTGGTTTTGCAAAGCTGTGGTTGGTGGGTTGTTCTGGAGCAGAAACAGAGGCCTTGATGTTGTTCCTAGTTTGAAACTCTATCTCTGTGATTAGCAG
Organism: Vespertilio murinus; assembly: GCA_963924515.1. NCBI lineage: Eukaryota > Metazoa > Chordata > Mammalia > Chiroptera > Vespertilionidae > Vespertilio > Vespertilio murinus. The sequence goes on along the minus strand of OZ004712.1, from coordinate 53,383,152 downwards.
ACCCGAGACTTTGCTCCTAAGATTATTTGATGCTGACCAGAACGCCCTTGTCCTGAGGGCTTAATGATGAAGGGGGTGGACCTGCAAAAGAGGGGGAAGTGGGTAAGTTAGGGGGCTGGATGAGGCCAGTTTGAATCAAAAGGAAGGAGAAGAGGTCATATTAAAGACATGATGTTTCTGCACGGTTGCCAACAGACACCCATCCCTTCAACATAAATAATACACTTTTATTCAGCCTAACTACTCATCATTGCGCTCTTTTATTTACTTTATTTATTTTAAAAAATATATTTTATTGATTTTTTATAGAGAGGAAAGGAGAGGTATAGAGAATTAGAAATATTGATGAGAGAGAATCATTGATCAGCTGCCTCTTTGCACACCTCCTACTGGGGATGTGCCCACAACCCAGGTACATGCCCTTGACCGGAATCAAACCCAGGACCTTTCAGTCCACAGGCTGACTCTCTATCCACTGAGCCAAACCGGTTTCGGCATCATCGCCCTCTTTTAAATACCACTGGCCTCTTCTCCCTCCCCAGTAAAACAAACAGAAGTCTTAGGTTGCATATTGATACAATGCCAGTTAACAGATACATGCTGTTTGCATTCTGTAAATGGTCTAGGGATTTCATGAGCCCAGTGTTAGTTATAAAAATCAAAGCTTTCCATTTTTCATGAACTTTAAAATAATTAGAATCTTGTTTTGAATAAATAGAGTTATTAGATTCACAGTCTTAGAAACTGTCAGGATGTTAAGACACAGGTGTGTGGTGCATAAAATATGCATGCTTTTTATGGAGCTCTGAATAGGAAAGAAAATTCTCCTGATATTAACTGTCCAAATCCAGCAGTCCCTTGCACTTAAAAGAGCACCAGCATGGGGAATTAGTATGATAATTGCTTTCCCCTCACGCATTGTTTCTGACCCATGTCATATGTTTGTTAATTCATCTGCTTTTTATTTCTTGATCAAAGCAGAACTATGCCTGTTCACACACCCACAGTGAAACGGTTCCTGGAAGGAAGTGTTAGCTGGCATTTTGGTTCTTTCTTTTTTTAGTAAAAACATATTTGCTGTAGAATATGTTATGAATGTAAATCCCAGCATTAGAATTGTGGCTTCTTAGAGTCCAACATAACTTGAAATTAAAAGAGTAACTATGTGTTTTATTTTATATTCATTTTCTATATATAGCTTCATAATAATCATCCCCCCCCCCCATCAAATGAATGGTTCTTACTTTCTTTTAAGTTTATGAAATTCCTGAGGCATTTTTGGGGGCTGCATAAACATTGTCTAATTTAATGGGAAAAATGTGTTTCAACTCACCCTTGTGCCCTTTTAAGTTAGAACAGTAATTTTGGAAATTACAAATGTTATACATATTTCTTCTCTCTCCTGTTCCTTTTCTCTCTCACAATTTTAAAGTAATTACTATATATTTTTATGTTTTCCTGAAAGTTCCCCTAGGCTGCGGTTATGGTCACCTTTAAAGAGATATGAGATATAAATTACATTTAAAGGAATCTCGATATTTTAAGATATCTGAGTTAACACTGTGGAGGCTGGTGATGACTGCCTTCGGGATCAGCCTGAGGGAGGAGGAACTCTGCCAGCTGTGGGTTCCTCCGGGCTGCCGGTGGCTGACCACATCAGCCCTCGCTGCTACTCTCAGAATAAGGGCGGAAGAGGAGAATATGTGGTATTATACAGCAGTTATGTAACATGTCTGTCAGATCTCTGAGTTTAAGCAGTTCAACCAGTTATCCCACACCTTGCTTTGCATTTGATATGTGTTTCTGCTTCTGCTGTCTTCTTACCAACTTGCCTGTTCTGATTCCTTGGCCATTTTCCTGTACTTACTGATTTTTTAAAAATTATGGATATCCTTTCTTGTTAAGTGTGGCAAAATTTTCTTCCTTTTTGTTGCTCATTTTTTTAAACCTTTTAAAATTATCTATTATTATGCAAAAGTTTAAAGTTTTGTTACATCCCTGGTATGGTTTTATTTAAAAAAAATTTTTTTTTACAGCTTTTTGGTTTATAATTTTGTGTAAATAAACCTTCCCCCGCCCCTCCCCAGATTCTTATAATTCTATAGTTCAGTATTTTTTCTTATGACACCTAGGTCTTTAATCTCCGTGCAAATCATTTTTGTGTAAATGTGAAATAGAACTTCAACCTAAATCTTTTAAGATATAATGTTAGTGCCCCCCCCCCCCTTTTAGCCACCAATTCTGTCTTTTTGCGATTGAAATATATACTAATCCTTACTACTATATGTATAATTAAGGTTTTTTGACTTCAGGTGAAAAGAAGCCAGCTTAGCATAAGCAAACAGGAGTGATGATTAAGGAGAGTGGCTGTCCCTCCTGACCACAGAGCAGGAAATGTGGCTATACCACGGGAAAACAGCTGCCCAGGGACTCAGATGTTACCAGGTTTTTATTCTCTTTCTCTCCATTTCTCATCTCCTCTTGTTTCTACACATTGCCTTCATTCTTTCTCACTACAGACGGTCTTGTTATAAATGGTTTCTGAGCTTTACATCTGTCTAGAAAGAAACTGACTATTTTGGTCTCCAGTAAAAAAATCTCAGTTTGGGTCAGCTGTCCTTTCGTGCTCTGGCAATGAAGTCCAGCCTCAGCCAGACCATGCGGATGAAGGTGCAGTGATGGGTAAAAAGATTATGCTTCGCCCTGGCTGAGTTAGCTCAGAGGTTAGAGTGCTGGCCCAAGACCCAAAGGGTCTCAGGTTCAGGAGGCAACCTATTGATTTATCTCTCTCATATTGATGTTCTCTCTCTCTCTCTCTCTCTCTCTCTCTCTCTCTCTCTCTCTCCCTCTCTCTCTCCCTCTCTCTCTCCCTCTCCTTCTCCCTTACCTCTCCCCTTCCTCCCTACTTCTTCCCTTCCTTCTATTCTCTAAAAACCAATGGGAAAAATAGTATTTTGTGAGGATTAACAAAAAACTTTACGCTTCCTTAGCCCCCCACTGTGCCGTAGGTACATGGGTCTGCTTCTGGAAGCTCTAGAAATTATAATTTAGCTCCTAGTCAGCGCTGTGTGCTGTTGTCCTTAGAGATCTGCAGGAGCAGTGCCTTCTCATGGTTTCATTTTCCTTTAAAAAAATATATTGGCTGGTATATATTCTTCCACATGAAATTTATAATCAGCATGTCAAGTTCCTTTATACATTCCATTGTTTGTTGATGGGAATATAATGAATTTATACATTTACTATATTTGGAGAATTGACTTCTTATTTAGAGACTTACTTTCCAGAATCATGGTATGCCTCTATTATTTTTTTAAAAAAGTATGTTCTTGTTGACTTTAGAGAGAGACAAAAACATTGATCAGCTGCCTCTTGTACCTACTGAGGATCCAGCCTGTGCCCTTGCTGGGAATCAAACCAGTGAATTCTTGGTTCATGACCATTGAGCAACTCCGGCTGGACTCTCTCTACCTTTAGAATTTTATTTTATGTTCAGCTATCTTGCATTGCTATATTAGTGTCATATGAAAGTTCCTTTCTAACTTCTGGTTAATCAAGTCAAGCATCAAGGAATAATAATTGAGGCAACACAAGTGAGTATCATCCTGCCACGCAGGGGTAACTACATTGAGACACATGGTGGGGCTGCATCTTGCACAGGGGTTACCTTTTGGGGATACAACAACGTGCTACTTGAAACAGTTAGTAATGCACTCATTAGTAACAGGAAACTTGATTAACCACAGGTGTTATTGTTATTATTTATGTACAAACAAGGCTGAAGATAGGCAGTGGGTTTAATGACTCCATGCAGTCGGAGCTGATCTGTATAGTTCTTTTGCCTTCTCTGGTGGTCACAGGGCGGCTCCTGCAGTGGCAGTCATTACATCCTTGTTTGGGGTAAGAGCAGGATGTGTCTGCCCTTTGTCAAAAAATGGAAAGCTTTTTAGGTTACCTTGCTTACATCTGGTCACATGACCACTCCACTATGGAGATGAGGTTAGCAGAAGCAAGCTTGGGCATTTTAGTCTCTATGCTGGCAAGAGGGTTGGGTTGGGTTGGCCTTGGGTAGCCAGTCAACACCATCTGTCTTTCCATAGAAGATTAAAATCATCCTTGAAAATATTTTAAATTGTGCAAATCCAGTATTGTACCACAGTTAATTAAGTTCCTCTATATCTTATTTAACCATTGTTTTCATTTTCATGCTTGATTTTTTTCCCCCTCAAAGATTTCCAGGAAGACATTACCCCCACTTGCCTGCCACCTACAGTGCTGGGCATAGAGTCTTAGCAGCCCTAGAAATCATCTACACCCTTTCCCATCAGGTTCAAGTGCCCTCCTTGACTCTTAAAGACTGGGTTGCCTTGGCTACTCATTAGTGGGAGTGGTGGCTCTATTTGTGTTCTGTTGTTTTCACTGTGAAGAAATCTTTGACCTTCTTTGATGGGGGCTGTTGCTCTCACAGTCACCTCTGCTCTCCTGCTCCTGGCTGCTCTGGTCTGGCCGGGGGGGTGGGGTGGGGGGGGGAGTGGGGGGGTGGGATGGTTCCTGCTCTGTGATAAGGAAGGCCTGGGGACCAAGTCTGACCTCCAGCAGAGTTTCCTGGTGCTTCTCTGATTGCTGGGTTCTGCACCGCTGGGTTCCTGTGCCTCTGGTTCATATGGCTCCTAAATCCCATTCCTCTAACGCTTCCAGACTTGTCCTTTCTATTAGGTCTCATTGCTTCAGCAGTTACAACGTACTCCTGACAAACAGAGTTAAAATAAATAGAGCTTTATTTTAACCATAGCTGTTTTCACAAGTGTGTGAAGAGCTGGAAAATTGCAATTAGTTTCAGATAAGGACAGCTGAAACATTCTTATTTCCTACTATGTCAACAAATTGAGAGAAGGATTGAGGACATCGGGTCACTGGAGTGTCTAATGATACAACTAATGCATTATGGGGTTCATGTACATACTGGGACCTGTTACTTATGGAATCTGAAATAAAAGGATCTTAATGTGTCCTTAGTAATCCTCCTGCCTCTTAATAAGATATTTTAATTCTTTATCCTGTAGTCCTCATATGTTTGAATTGCTAGCCCCCCAGTGGCCAAACAGAATACTTCCCTAATTAACTTGAATAATAGAGAGACTCATTAGGAGTGCTCTGGTCTGATGGGATGGCCTGGTGACTCATGAAGTCATGAAAATAGGATGCTATCATTTTAGTAATTTAGTGCCATTTAAAAAAATTTAAATGGTTATTTCAGGCCAAGGAAGGACTATTTGGGTTATATTTCATTTGTTTGATAGGCATTGGTGGGTTGTCACACTGTGGCATTAGTGTCATTTTTAATGGCCATTTACAATAGTACCTGAAATTGAAAGAGTCTGAGGTGTTGGAATGCAGGAAAACCTATGCTTTTAATTATTAAAGTGTCCGGAATGAAATGAGCTTTTACATTAAGTTTCAAGAAGTGTGTTTTAAAAAAGTGAACCAAAATTGGACAAATTAGCTTGCTCTCACGATCTGTACATATTAAGTTAATTGCTCTGCAGCTACTCTTGGTTCCTGGTTTTATTCTCCATTGTTTCTCCTTCATTACATGTCACTTTATTTCTTCTTTCCTGCTGGTGTGTGGGTCGGATGGGTTTGCTCTTGTAGAAAAAGCAAGTTGCCCTGATTATGTTTAAGAACCTAACAACAGGTGTGCTTATCTGTTAAAGGCTTTTCCTCCATACACCTTACCAGTTGAATTGAATCGGCACCACTTGTAGCCTAGTTATATGTAGTGTGAGTGTGAGGTAACTGATACACGGTCCTTTTTGTCTGTCTGTTTTCATAGAAATGGATTGGTAAAACTAGGTGCCATAAGTTAGTTGGGAAAAAATTGCATGAATCCTAGACTACATGAAGATGCTGAAAAATAGGGCCTTGAAATACAAGTGGTTCAAATATACTTGCTTACACTTTCAGCATGAATGTGTTTCTGCAAACTTGCCAGGAATTGAATTACACATTGATATCACTGTCTTTTGACATCAGGCACTTTGTCCATTTGAAGTTTCTGCTGACGTATACTCTCTTGGGCATGATTTTGTAGGATGGAGTTGCTCTAGAGAAAAAAAAGGAAGGTGCTAAGAATTTATTTTATTTTTCTTGGCATAAGTATGACTCAAATTGAGCTTTATGTAAAGACTAGAGCCCTGGTGCATGAAAATTCATGCATTGGGGAGGGGCGGTTGTCTCTCAGCCTGGCTGCCCCCCCTCTCACAGTCTGGGAGCCCTCAGGGGATGTCCCACTGATGGCTCTCCCCCTGCTCCCCCCCCCCCCCGCCTCTGGTGTTTTTTATATAAGTAAATAAAAACACCCTATTTTAAAAATCCCTAATTTGGTGAGTAGTAGTTGTAGGGTGCCTATTTGTACTTAAAAAAAAAAACCACAAAAAACATTTTATTGATTTATTTTACAGAGAGGAAGAGAGGGATAGAGAATTAGAAACATCAATAAGAGAGAATCATCGATCAGCTGCCTCTTGCACACCCCCCACTGTGGATGTGCCCGCTGTGGATGTGCCCGCAACCAAGATACATGACCTTGACCGGAATTGAACCTGGGACCTTTCAGTCCTCAGGCCAATGCTCTATCCACTGAGCCAAACAGGTTTCGGTCCAATTGTACTCTCTTAGTTTGAATTAGAATCCCAGTTAGTGGCCATGGAAAAGACTGTTCCCATTCAAAACCATAGGAAAATGGATTGGGAGCCATAGCTGATGAGCCCAGGGGAAGCTAATCCCAGGGCTGGGCCTGCATAGGCAGAGTCTGTAGGGAACATCCCAAAAGGGGTAGGTTCTCCCCTGTGTTCTAGATCCTGGGCTTAACCTCTTTTGTTCTTAGTTTTTTCATCTGTGAAATGATAATCCTATGTAATAAAAGAGTAATATGCAAATTGACCCTAATTGCAGAATGACCTCTGGACCAGTCACTGTGAGATGCACTGACCACCTCTTGGTCCCTTTCCCCAGCCTGCAGGCTACAATCACCTGATGACCACTTGCAGTGGGGGAGGGGCCGGCGAGCTAGTGGGAATAGCCAACCTCTTGGTTCCTTACCCTGTCTGTCCCTTACTAGGCACTGGTCACCAGATGGTGAATGGAGAACCAGGTGCGGGTGGTGACAGGCAACTGGGGAAGATGGCCCTGATCGCAGGCTAGGTTCAGGGACTGTACCCACATATGAACGTAGTGCACCAGGTTTCTGGTAGTTAATAATAGTCGTTAATTCATGGAGTTGTTTATTGGCATTAAAAGAGAAAATCCTTTAAAGACTTCACTGGCTAAGGTGATAATATAAATCATGTTCTCATGATTTCTTCCATTACATTTACAGTTTCCGTTGTTTGTTTTTATGAATCCATTTGGAAATTATCTAATTTAAAGTAGGAGGAAATAATTTGACTTCTGTTTTGACTTTGATTTATTTGTGACGTCACTAATTCAACTAATTTTCATTGTATTCTATCTGTATGCAAATTCAATGAATACCTATGAAAGGGCATTTTTTAGCTTAGGAGCTGGATTAGATTTCCAGAACAAATGATACTGAAAAAGCCCAGTAAGCACAGTGGAGAATGGTTTGGGAGAGCAGAGAGAAGGAGAAAGTGATGGATTCACTGTGTGTATGAAAGGATAGGGCTTGGATAGATCATATTAATTTTTGAAGTGATTAGTATCTTTAGATCATTGAGTTTTATTAGCTGCTAATTGAAAGATTGATTTAGGTTAGGTATGGTGTGAGTTATACAAATATTTCAGTGTAGGGTGTGAATAGATTAACTGATAATATGATTTATACTTATAATTCTGGCATTCTCTGAATAATTTTTAGCTAAGAAAAAAAAAATGATGGGCCTGGCTGGTGTGGTTCAGTGGTTGAGCATCAACCTATGCACCATGAGGTCAGAGTTTGATTACTGGTCAGGGCACATGCCCAGGTTGCAAGCTTGATCCCCAGTAGGGGCAATGCAGGAGGCAGCCCATCCGTGATTCTTTCCAATCATTGATGTTTCTTTCTCTCCCTGTCCCTCTCTGAAATCAGTACTATATAATAAAAGCATAATATGCAAATTGTCCCCTCAAGCAGGAGTTGTCTGTGAGTTTGACCAGGGGGAGGGGCCGCCAGGGGAAGGGAGGGAGGCCCTGGCCTGTGGTGGTGGTGGCAGCATTGGCAGGCAGCCTGGGGAAGGGAGTAAGTGCTCAGCTGGTAGCCGGCAGCCACTAAGGACCCTACCAGTGCACGAATTTAGTTCACTGGTCCTCTGGTAAAAGTATAATAGAACTAGGAAAACTAATTTGAATGAACCACTTTTCAAGATGAAGGCAGGATGGTGGTATAAAAACAATAACATTCTAGCTTTATGATTTTGGAACTCCCTTTGAGAAAATCAAGAATAATTAAAGAATTTTTTAAAGTAGGTTTATATATTTTTATTGATTTCTGAGTGAAAGGGAGAAGAAGAGAGAGATAGAAACATCAATGATTAGAAGAAATCATTGATTGGTTGCCTCCTGCATGCCCCCCCTACTGAGGACCAACCTTGCAACCTGGGCATGTACCTTTGATTGGAATCAAACCTGAGTCCACAGGCTGATGCTCTATACACTGAGCCAAACTGGCTAGGGATAATTAAAGAATTTTTAAAAATCCAATGTATTCATTAAGAAGAACCTCAGATAACTCACAAGATGACAGAATGCATTGTGAGGTGCAAAGGAAAAGAAACTTAATCATGTGGGAAAATGTTTAATACTTGGTACAATTGATGGAATTCAGGGAGAGTTTCAGTCACTGTCCAGGATTTGAATGAAGGAGACAGTAAAGGTATGAGATATGTCCAAAGGACATTAGTGATAAAACAAAAACAACAACAACAAAAAACAGCCTACATTTCAAAAATAAGGTGAAATATGTAAGTTGACATAACCTTCAGAAAATGTCAGGTACCAGCAGGTAGTTATTTTCAACTGGAAAAAAAATATCAAATTGTTTTCGTCTTACAGTAGAGATATGTAGCTTTATAATGAAGCATGTGTCAACCAGTGTTATTAAAAGACTAAACAGTGAGGAAGACCCAGTATTGGAAAAAATCCCACAAAAATGTACGTGGATTATGTCTCAAATGTTTATGTAACATATCTGTGCAAACATACACAGACACGCATATAGATATATGGTAGGGTATTAAGTTTTTTTCTCAGATAGCCAAAAGAAGTATAACATATTTAATAGTTCATTCTTTTTAATGCAGTCTTCTGCATCTCATGCCTGAAGATGAACCCTGTTCTCTTCCTTCAATCTAGTCCTCCCGCTTCTAGGCTTCTCCCAGGGAGTGTGAGGCGGCTGCTGGAGGCTCTGTGCTCCTGACACCTAATGTTTCACACGGGTCTCAACTGCACTAGGTCTCACACCCGTGCTCATTTCCAATGTGTTTTTTTTGTCCGCCACAACTTTTTATGAGATAATGACAAAATGCAGTAAAATATCAAGTAGTTTGCGGACTACCGAGATGGCAGTGCTGCTGCCCCTGAATTGTGAGCTGTCAGGAGAGGCCTCTGGATTATCTGGAAGTATTTGACAGTTCAGATTTGGCAAAGAAAAGTCAGGTTAGTGGTTTTGATACATAACATAATAGATGGCACCACAGGAATGTTGACAACCTTGCTCTTTTAGAACCTTGCAGACTTTCAGTGCTGTGGGGATTAGGGTTGCCAGCTCTCTTTAGACTGGGGATAGGGAATCTGAGGTTTTACAGCCTCAGCAGTTAATGTTGTCATCCAGTTTAGTCACATTATTCTACAGGTTAGGAGAAGTAAAATCTAAAGACCATTTTTTTTTTCTGATTGTATAAAGCAGATTTGGTGACAGAGATGCCCTTAACAGGTAGGTTTTCTGACTTGCATTATTGCGTTTTTCAACACATGTTGCTCCTTTGCCATAGTGGCTCTTAATTTCCAGTGCACCCCAATTGATTCTTGGTAAAAAATACAGATTTTTGGTCTACTGCCTCAGAAATCTTAATTCAGCAGGTCTGGTATGTAGGCCCAAACAGGTACTTGGATGTGCCATGCTTTGAGAAATGTGGTCAAAATCATGTATGAAGCTGAGTACATAGACATTTATATTCAAGGTTATACATCTAGGAAGTGGTGAAATCAGGACTCTGCCCCACTCCTCAACATCTTGTTGATGTATGGTTTTCCTGTTGTGGGAAGTGAGATAACTGACCTAGTGCTTTGGAACAAGTTTCTGGAAGCTCCTGAGATCAACATGATCCGCTGTGTAGGGTGATATGTGCTTGTAATAACCAAAGTGAAATTGAGCAGCATGAGCCAGCTGTAATTAGGCAGTTCAGAGAAGTAATACTGATTGCTGTCGTAAAAATGATATAACCTGAAACAGATTAGAGATGCTCATTTAAGTGTTGATATCTCCATGCTTTCCAGTCGTGACCCTATTGAATCTCTCAAGTAGACTTTTCCTCCTAGACTGGAATTTAGAATTGTTTCAGAACTCTGTCTTTAAATGGCTTAAGTCTTGTAGAAAATCCAACTTTAATACATAAATAGTTTAGGAACAATATTTAAAAAGTGATTATTAAATGAATACTTTTGTGGCTATAGATCATGTAATGAAGAGGAGAATGGAAGGTCAGTAAGAGTAGTGACCAGATAAGCTTCTTCGATGATCCTTTCAGCCAGGAAGTGAGGAAATAAAAATGAAGGAAGGAAGGAATGTTAATGAAAAATTAGGATTCACTGGGAAAGTAGATATGGAGATGCTCTTTGTTAATGAGTCATTGGGTGAAAATAAACTAGAAGATGATGGAGAGAATTAATGGAGAAGGTAGTCCTGTTTATGAATGAAGAATATCAATGTCAATAGGTATTAAAGCAACTAGACAATTATTTGAATGGCCACACTTGTTTGTGCTTGAGGTACTTAAAATACACACACACACACACACACACACACACCACCACCACCACCACCACCACCACCACCACCACCACCAACAACAACAACAAACCTTTATTTCAGAGAGGAAGGGAGAGGGAGATAGAAACATTAATGATAAGAAAGAATCATTGATGGGCTGCCTCCTGCACACCCATCACTGGGGATTGAGCCCACAACCCAGGCATGTGCCCTGACCAGGAATCGAACTATGACTTCCTGGTTCATAGGTTGAGATTCAACCACTGATCCTCGCCTGCGGGGTATATGAGACTATATATAACACAACATTCCAATCTATTTTCATTTGATTTTACAAAGTTATAACCTAACTTCTTGTCTAGAATACTGTCTGAATTTCTCCTCCAGATTCATAGCAATGCAAACAGTCATCTGCATCACAGTAGTGAATTATTGAATAGGCTCAAACATGGACCTGCCTAGAAAAGAAGATGGAACTGAAAAATCAATAAGCTGGGGAAAAAACTTGTAAAAGCTTACTCAATATAAAAGGAGCAATAAATCAAAAATAGGAAATAACTAGGTTTCTTGAATAATTATTTTACTTTTAACAATATAAACAGAACTGATAGTTTATCTGTGTATATGAAATATTTCTAGCATTTGAAAGGTTATGGCAGAATAAAAAGAGGTACAAACAAAAGAAAATAAAAAGAAATTCCTTCTGGCATAACAAAAACCACTTGAGTAAAATAAAATAAACTTTAGGGAAGATACTTTACTGATTTGAAGATAGAAACATCAACGATGAGAGAGAATCATTGATAGGGTGCCCCCTGCACGCCCCTCACTGGGGATGGATTCCACAGCCCAGGCATGTGCAGGGACCAGGCCTGGAATGGGTTTGGCAAGTAGTGTGTGAGTTCTTGACTTCATGCAGGAAAGATTTAACAGCAGGAGACCAGAGACCAGGTGACTTTGAGATTGCATTTATGAAAGCTGTGGCCAGTGAAACAAAGGAAGGGCTTAGGGTAGAAGAAGCAGCCGGAGCACGCCATGCTCTGCTTTGGCTCTCTAGAAACGTTGTGGTAGAGAAGTGGGCAAGGCGGGGCTGCATTAGCTCACTGGAAGTCAGAGAAAAGGCTGCTTTGGAGACAGGATCAGGGGATTAGCCTGGATGAGCTGCTGCTGTCCGCTGCTCCCCTGGTTACAAGTCTCATGGGGACCCTTAGAGTTTAGAAGGAAGTAAATAGTTTATGCTCCAGAAAGGGCAAGGGTGTGTTCTAGAGCGAACCCACATTGAGTCTTTGTTTTGAGGGTTTTTCTCTCTTCCGCTGGCCAGAATAGGGGAGGTTTTCACAGAATATTCATCAGCTTTCCCTATGCATTTTTTATATGTTGATGCATCAAAATGAGTGTATGGGAGAGTTTGGGATTATTCTTTGGTCTGCTTTACTGTTTTTTTATTTTTATTTTGGGTCTGTCTGGTTCTAATCGGGTTTTTGTTGTTTGTTCCTCTGACGTTGTAGCTGGCACAAATGGCATTGACTGTGTTTCTGTCTTCTCTTTCCTTACCAGGGTGATTTATGCTATGGGTTCTCTGCTTAGGTTAGGGAGGAGAGAGATAAACCATTTGCTCTCAAGTGTCCTTGGTTAGGGAAGATGAGGCTTGTGATTCACTAGCTGGTTTTAAGTTGTCCAAATTGTTGGGCCTTATTTAATTATCTTGTCTAAGTTTGCCCCATTTCATTTGCCCAGAAATGTCTCTTAAGTGTCACCTGTTGAAACAACATGATTATGATTGTTGATTAATAATCCAAGGATAGTGTTACTTGAGTATGATCTGTAAGTGACTCAAAAAGGTTTCTGATTCAGCCTCCTACTCAAAATTATGAGAAAATTTCCAATTTAATACTCCCCCCTATAAATATGGGGAATATTTTGGGGAAATAGTCTGTTGTTTTTGGAAATATATCCCATTTACCAGGAAGCCCTAACCAGGTCCTCAGATATTAAAGGTTCTGACCATATGATGAAATGCTTATTATATATGGTAATTTGAAACACTACCAATTCTGAAACATAAGAATGTAGTCATATATAGTTAATAATACATGAACAGTTAAGTATTGAATATAGTTAATATGTTGACTTTGGAGTTTCTGATGAATAATTTTTTAAAAAGCCAGTACTAGCCCATAACTTTACAGAGAATCATATATCTGGAAGGAACCTCATTTTTACAGAATGTCAGAACTTAGATGTGGAGAGATGAGTTGACTAGTCATTGTTAGAGTCAATAGGAACCCATTTTGGGGGCACCAGACCAGGCAAGCCATGGTGCGCTTAGAGGAGGGGAGGAGGGATCAGTGTCAGTGATGGACGGTACAAATAGTACTGAGTTCCAGTCTGCAAGCTTTCACCTTGGCCTTATACCTGTATATACTTGGGCCTATCCATTTGCAGAATCTCCAGAGGCAACTCCAATATAGGCTATTAGGGATTGGTAAGCTTGTGGTACAAAGTCCTGCGGAACTTCTTAGACTAGAGCCAAGCTTTGAAAGGCCAATGTGGGCTTTTGATTTGTAGTTGTCAGGGTTATATGTTCCTATATTCAGAATGAATTAGAGGTATTGGAAACTTTATTTCTGCTGTGAGGAGATATTCTTCAACCTTGTAAAATGGTAAAATACCTTCTGTCACATGTTGTAGTTATTTCTGTTATTATTGAGTATATATAAAATATTTTGTGTTCTCAAGTACTTCCCACCCTCATTGGCTATTTCTGTGCATTTGCAGTGCACAGTAGTAGCATCCAGACTGGAATGGGTGATCCCAAAACTGACAGGAGGGCTGTTGGTTTGTGGTAGAACTCTAACTTTCAAAGAGCTCCCCTTCCCTTAAAAAGAATTCTGGACTCATAACACATAAAAAAAAATACCAGTTTAGGTGTTGAAACCATTTAACAGATATTTTATGAATTGAAATAGTTTCCTTGATTTAAAAATTCTACTGCTTTAGTGAGAGGGTAGCGGAATGGAATGGCTGTAGAGAGAGGTCAGTACAGAATGTGTATTGTCCCGAAAGACAGTTACAGGACTGAATGGACAGTTTCCTGGATTTAAAGTTGTCATAAGCACAGCAGAGCAGAGTGGGTGTACATCATAGGTGCCTCTCTTTCCAGGCATCCTTGATGCCCAGGGGAGCACAGTTCAAACACACTGTGGTGAGGGGTTGTAACAGGCCTCTAATTTCCCTTTCTTTCCTCACCTCCAGGTTCATCTTAAACGAACCTCGCCTTGGTCCCAGAAGGCCGTCTGTTTTTGCATTTCTCAGTTCTGATTTCTTTTGTCAGGAGGACGAGATGTGGTTGACAGATTATATCTGAAAAGGGCTTTGGTAATTGCTCGTTCTGCTCGGTGACTGTGTAGCTGACAGATGGGCCCTGAATATTGAAAGTGTTCTGGACCTCCACACACTCCTTCCGCTGCGAGTGAGCCGCTGCCAGCATTGTATTATCTCTTAGCAAATTTCAAAAGAAGTGCTTGGCACTTGATATCTTTTTTGAACCTACAACTAATCACATTTATGGCCAGGTTCTTTCCCACCCACTTTACTCCCCCCTCATTATATATTTTTTGGATAAAGAAAATTCTCAAGATGTTAGTGCAGGCTGGCATGAATGGGTGCCAACAGTTCTTGCAGACTTGTTAAAAGATTTCTTTTTTGCTTGAGAATTACACATATGGCCTAGAATGATAATATTGGGATCTGTGTTGGTTGAGATAAATGGCAAATCACACCTTAAGAAAAGTGGTTGGTTGGTTTGTCTCTTTTATTTTAATTCGTGGTCTCCGTCACAGTCAAATTAGCTTTATGTAATATATTACTATGCCTTTTTTAAAAAAGTTATTTAACCCAGTTATGGGGCATCTGTTAGTGGAGGTTGAATTATTTAAAGTAGTCTCATATTGGCCAATTTAGTAACAGCCAGCAAAACCCAAGTGAGCAAACAAGGGGATCCCAATAATCTCAGATCTATACAGACAGTTTCTTAAAGGAAGGCAACAGTCACCACCCAGATAGAGCTCGAGGATCTCACATGGTCTCAGTAGAAAGATAAAAGATCCTAAGTGAGAAATGGGACTTGTGAAGCCATCTCAGGGAAGACTGGTTACCAACATGGAGACAGAATACTGGACTGAGGTGCATTGTGGGAGAGTCAAGTGCGAGTCCTTTGCACCCAGACAGCCCTTCCATGCCCAGCAAGTCTTCATTGAACCCTTGATATTTAGGGCAAAATGACTCATCCATTTAACTTCAATTATGACAGATGAGAGGATGACTTTTAAAATATCCATGGTTGTGATAATTGTTAATTCAGCATTTGCTTACGTATCGACATTGTACAACATCTTGTTGTAACCTCTGATTCCTGTGGTGATTATGATGATGATGATGATGATGATGATGGACATTTATTTCTTCTTAGAAGAAAGATGCTAAGATAAATTTAATGTGTTTTTACTTTCTAGTTATATTATTCACTTTATATGTGTGCATATGAGTGCATAGAGAGGGAGAGAAGGATAATATGTTCATGGTTGAGTATATATTTTCATTTCTTGATAAATGGAAGATGCTCACATATTTGTAGGCAAAGGAGATTGGCAGTTTCTTTTAGAATGTAATTTAAAGATAGACATAATAAAAAGAATAACTTATTCAAATGATAGAGCTGGGACACACCTTTGTTAAAGATTGGATAATATTTTAGACTAGTGCCTTGTGCATGAATTCATGCACATTTAAAAGAAATTAGTTAGAAGAAATATTTTATCATCATTATTCGCCCTTTCTCTATAATAGAAGTATCAACAAAATCACAATCGACAATGACAGATGTGTGATTGGTGCTAGTGAGAGCTGTATAAATATGGTACATGTGCAAATCAACTTAGCCTTTTATAGATATAGAATAAACTTGTATAATTAGACCTGCTTTCTGATTTACCTAAGCTTTTTCCAGCCTGGTGAAACACCCTAACTTCTCTTTCAGGTAATTGTCAGCAACACAGCTGTAAATATCAACACAAAGCAGGTTATTATTGTAGATCATGCAGGGAGAACAAAGGGTAAAATATTTAATTGCAGTAGTGTTTGACTATATTCTGCACAGTGAGAAAACCTGAAGTCATTTTCAAGGTCCACCATTTCTTATTTTCAGTCGGCTCAAGTGTCTAAGCTTTCTAAATCTCCATTTCTGGCTAATGAAAAGAAAATAGAATTCCATCGAGTCTCCTATCTATCTGTTCCAGGACTTCTGTGAAAATCAAATGAGATGAGGCACAGGAAAACACTTCATAGACAGTGTAAAGTGTTTGTACCTGGCTATAAAGCAAGTTGTGTTCCTGGGCTGAAGAAACTGCAAGGCTGCTAGTCACTAGGGAGAGGAAGCTGGGTGTTGCTATGTGATGTCATTAACTGGACAGTTGGACACTTAACATATTAAACTTTCTAAATGGATTAGAAAGTAAAATGTGTTACCTGCATTTGCCTTTAAATAATTAATGAATTCATCAGAGTTGAGAAAGCTAGCAAATATATGCTGAACTAATAAACTTGTATGTCTTTAGTAACATTTCTCTTTATGAAAATGTTTTGAACTATAAAGTGCCACCTTGTAGCTTCCTAGATTATGATCATAAGGATTTTCATTTTCTTCCTGTAATAACTCCTCCTAAGCTAACTGCTCCTACTTATATGCCAGTGATTATGGTGAAGTTAAAAGATCTCTTGGATAATGTCTAATATGTTTTACAGGAGGGATAACTGAGAACCCCAAAATGTAAGTGACTTAAGACCACACCACAAATCAAGTCACAGAGCCTGGAGAAGAACCCAGATCTCCTTTCTGCTCAGTAGTCTTGCTACCAGTTAAGCGGCTCCTATCACATCCTCAGCCTGGTAAAGTCCAGAGGAGGCAATTTTCTGTCCAGCAATGATTATCATGTTTCATCAGTGTTTTATTAATAGAATTACAGAGTTCAAATTTATTTCCCACAAGGCTTTATGTGTAAAAAAATGCTCAATACATATTTATTTGTTGACTAAGTGAATGAAACTGGTAGTGGTGTTTGCATATGCAATTTTTCTGACTTACTCCCAAAAATGTTAACATAAAAAAAAAAAAAAAAAAGAAACCAAGATAGATCCATCTGGCTTATTTAGAAGGATATTATCACATGGTAAACTCTAGCATAATCCCATGCAAGTATGTGTTCTTAACCAGAGACAGGTTTGCATGAGAGAGATTAGACTTTCAGAGTAGTATAGTAGTATTGGGGTGCTTTTCAGAACCTCTCAATAGGTAGATGCACATTTTTTCCAACTCAGTATATATTTGAAATTGTTATTCTTACATTATTGTCTAAATTTGTTGACATTATAGTACTTATCTTTGGTAATGGGATTGTTACTTGGGACACAAAGTAAAGGAAAGTCCTTTTTCTCTATCTCCCTTTGGCCTTATTTCTCTCTTGGAAATCAGTTTCACCTCTCACTATGTGCTTAATGGAATTTTTATTACTGACCTGGCCTTCCTTAGTTCATAGAAAGGACTCTTGTTACTTTACTTGATGCTTTGTAACCTCAAGAGCAGTTCCCATGTAGCTGATTATTTATTGAGCAACTAAAAATCCAGCCTGTCTTCCTCAGTTGAATTAGTAAGAACAATAATTTCCCATATAATTTTTAGCCATTATAGTTCTTAGCACCATGTCTAACTTGGAGCAGTGACATGGTTTAAAATATATATAACCCAGATGTGGTGATGTATTCTGGATAGCTCCTTGAATAAATAGGTTATTTGTACTGTTGCATCAAAATGAGTTGTTTCACTTTAGGGGACTATCAGTCAATTTGCATAAATTTATTTATAATTGAAAATGGAAGTAATGCACTATTAGTTTTATAAAACAGTTGGCCTAGCTGTCAAAGCACTTAACATTCTCTGCAATGTTGGAGCAGGAGTTTCCCATGGTGTTGAAAGAAAAGCAGAGGAACAAATCTTTAATTAACATTGCATCTTCCTAGTTCTCTTGGGCTTGTCTTGAAGAATGGATGTTGGGAGTTCTGTTGAAATAAAATACAGCTCTTTCATGAACTAGGGCAGAATGACTTTGGAACACCAGGTATTCTGCCCCATCTGAGAAAAGGCTTCGTTGTCC
This sequence comes from Vespertilio murinus, assembly GCA_963924515.1. Classification (NCBI taxonomy): domain Eukaryota; kingdom Metazoa; phylum Chordata; class Mammalia; order Chiroptera; family Vespertilionidae; genus Vespertilio; species Vespertilio murinus. Next base: position 53,364,960 of record OZ004712.1, on the reverse strand, counting down.
AATAGCTCTTGTTAACCTGAAAACCTCTAGGATCACATAAATAATGAATGGGCCCAAAATGCATTCGTTTTTGTAATATAGATAAAGGTAAGATGTCTTGTCAGGCTGAATTTGCATATTGGAATAATTTAGTTTTCTTATCTTGTTCTTTGAAGAAGTAAATGGCTATGAATATTCGTGAATTCAATTAAAATATTAATGATATACTGATGATACAGTTTTAGGTCTCTGGTGCTCCATGAAGAGTTTCATTTAAACTTGATTAACTGAAGGGATACTTTAGCATAAAGTATAGTGGATTCACTTGCTTTCTCTGAAATGAAAATGTAGTATATGGCACTGGCCAGGCAACTCAATTGGTTAGAGCAGCCATCACCAACCTTTGGGACTTCAGGGACCATCAGCGGTCTGAGGACTACTGATTGGTGATAGCTGGCTTAGAGTGTTTTCGCCATATGCCCAGGTAGTGGGTTCCAGTCAGGGCACATACAAGAATCAACAAATGAGTGTGTAAATAAGTGGAACAATAAATCTATGTATCTCTCTCTTTCTCTTTCTCTCAAATCAATCAATAAAAATTAAACTTGCTAGAAAATGGAGTGAAGGACATGCATTAGTTCTTTCTGTATAAAAAGACCTTTCTGGAATAGAGAGTAAGACATGGATGTAGGATAAATAGCTTTTGGTAGGTAAGTACTCCTTTATTTAAAAAAAAAAAACCCAAACTCACTTTACTCAGAAGGTTAAATATTCAGGTTTCCTGTCCTTGCAGTGGCCATGACTATTCTGGCTAATTACCTGTTCCCAGGTGTGATTGATAGACAAGCACCTGCCTGTATCACTCATGCATTCATTGTACAATCCCTTCCCCCAGCAATAAGTAGGGAACTTATTGGAGAGTGTTAAATTACCAAAGCTGTATAAATGGCTTGCCTATATTATCTAGTCTTCCCTTTACTTTTTTTCCTGTTAAATAACCAGATTATTATAGCTGCACCACAGATACTTAATGTGGAGATTCAAATAATGCAGGAAGGCATAAAACAGTGGTTCTCAACCTTTCTAATGCCACAACCCTTAAATACAGTTCCTCGTGTTGTAGTGACCCCCAACCATAAAATTATTTTTGTTGCTACTTCATAATTGTAATTTTGCTACTGTTAATGAATCATAAGGTAAATATCTGTTTTCCGATGGTCTTAAACTCACAGGTTGAAAACTGCTTACTGGGTCACCTAAGACCCAGTAATGAAGAAGAGTTCAGTTGTTGAATTTGAAACATGAATTTATAGTTTGGGAAGGAGGTCAGGACACACATGTATTTGGGTTCATTAGTCTTTAGGTGGTAGTTGATTGTGTTTTTATTTGGTCATTCAGAGAGACAAGAAGAAGAGCAAAGGACTGGAGAACAGAACCTTGGGGGCTTCAACATGTGAGGGGTGTATGGAGGTCGAGGAGACCAGCCATGCCTACTTGAAGTTATCATCATCATCATCTCTCCTCAAAACCCTTTCTCTCTAAATTTCTTTGTTCTCTCATCATAGTGGCATTTTCATTGTAGTTAGAGTTTAAACAATTATCTTTGCCTTATCTGTCACCAAGTTCTTTTGCTTTTTCCATTATGATACTTTTCAAATCCTGAATTTCTTTTTTTCCTCCACTTACATTATTGTTTCTAGAACTTTGTTTTTTAGTCTGATGCAATTTTCTCTTAACCTATCTTCCTGTCGACAGCATTTCCCCTGAGTTTTATCTACTTAATATATTAGAATTCCACATAAGTTTTCAAGTGACAGAAGTTCTACTATTTAAGGAAAATGAAGTTTGAAAGTGTTCATTTGTAAAAATACAGGTCCTGGCATTCAAGGCCCTGCAGAGTCTCTCTCTATCTTTTTGAACAGAAATCTCAGCATAAGTTTTAGGTTTTTGCCATTCTGCAATATTTGAACGTCATGAATTTTCATGTCTGCCTTTCTTATGCCGTTTCTATTACCCTTCCTCACTCCTTCCTACTCATGCAAAGGTTCAACTCAGCAATTCAAGTCCCATTTCCTCTGTGTGATGTTGTAAGAGCTTTGTGCAAATCCTTATGCAGCTACCTACTATCTGTATAACTTTGAACAACTTCTCTAAATTTCAGAGTACTTATTTGTAAAATAGAATGTTGTGAGCATTAAATTAATAAAACACAAAAGTAAAAATGAAACCCAGAAGTTAATATTTCTGATCATTATCCCTCTGGGTCCTCTCATTCATTCATTCATTCATTCACCCATTCACCAATTAGTTGCTCCTTCGTTCTAGAGGAGGAGATGGGTTAGAAACAAGATAAGAAATGTATCATATTTTATTAAAGATAAATGCTAAGGAGAACTATGAAAGCAGGAAAGGGAGCCAGGAACTTGAAGAGGGAAGGGTGAATTTTTAGATAGGGTGATGAGCGGCCTCTCTGAATTTCCATTTGGAGCCCCATCATCACTTGGCACACTCCTGGGCATTTGTGAGACACGCTCTCAGTTGTCTACATGTGCACGTGGTGTCAGCTTCCTTCTCAGCTCCCTTAGAGCCTCTTGAGCTGAAAGACAGTTTGTATTCGCTCTTTGTACCCTCACCCCACTTTTATGGCAAAGGACACATTATCCCACAATGTAACTGGGAAAGGCAAAGCCTTCCTTCATACCTAAGAGGAAGTTGGTAGAATTCCATGGAAGTTAAATATTTAATACTTGTTTCATCTAATTTTTACGAGGCCATACACTTAAGACTGCAACATCAAAACCAGGAGAATAAAGCCTAGTTGCCTCCACCTGGCATTATTCACTGCGCTCTGAGGACTTTGAATGAGGCTGGCTGTACCTTTGCCTTTCATAATGGGAAGAATCTCTGAGGGGAAGTCACTGGAAGTCAGAACTAAGTGTAACTCCAGTACTCAGACTGAAAGTGAACCAGCCTGGCCTGGGAAAGGTGGGGAGGCCACACCTCGTTTTACTCAAGACATTTGTGTGTTTGTCTGTCAGACTGAGCAGAAATCATCCAGCAAAATGCCTAACTTTTAGCATCATTGTTTGAATCCATCAGCAAAATCAGAAGATGGTTTGAATATGTAATTAAGTTAAATTTATCCTCCAGATTCCCTTAGTTCCCAGCATACCAGGCCGGAAATTGGCATCAGAGAGAGGAACTCAGATTGTGCAGCTCTCATTTCTGGTTCAGTTTTTTTTCCAGAGAAATGTCCTGAGAAGAGTTGAATTTCCTGTCAGCAGTGACATGAAAGCTGTGTTGCTGCTGTTGCTTTTGTCTCCAACTTTGAAAAAAGAAAGCCCCCTCAACACTACACTTTGATTAATTGGAGCAGTTGTTTTTCCTAAGGAGAGACCATAGACTGTAATTTCATTAAAAAAAAAACAAAAAAAAAAAAAAACAAAAAAAAAACCCTCCCCCCAAAAACACACAAAAAACAAGCAAAAAAAAAAAAAAAAAAAAAAAAACCACACCAAAAAATAAAAAAATGCCTAGCTGTAACCAGAGTTTGAGTTAGTTTTCCCTGGGGGATCTGACATTTTCTGTTTCCTGACATCCTTACCATTGCTAGACACTGTTCTTTGTTTTCTTGCTCTATATTCATCCCCTAAGGGAATTTGTGTATTTTATCTACTGGAAGGCAGGCTGTTTTGGACAAGCCCATTTAATTGTTCAAATAAGTCCCAGTATAGCTTAATAGACCAGTCATTAGGAACTGGGCCACGAGGCAGCATTTAGATTCATGAAACCCAGGTCTTCAGTTCAGTCCCAGAAAGAAATACCACAAATACCAAATGAGTCATTTCCTTTTCTCTCCCCCCCATCCCTACCTGGACTCTACAGTCCACCCTTTAAAAATATTAAATAGCATCCTAAAAACAAACAAAATGCTATTTGTTTCAGCATTTCCAGTTTGCTTATTTATGGTTCTGTGTTGGGGAGAATAGTAACTGATTAGCCATTAAATTAAATAACAACAAAGATTGTCCTGTGGCCATTATCTTCTTGGTTTTATGTACAATGAGCTGTCCAAACATAAAGGAAATGAAGACATAGAAAGCACTGTTTTGCTTTCTTTTCCACTATTTTTATGCAATTACATTTTAATTAATAATTTAAAAATATATATAGTCTTCATATTTCGCAGTAATATTGACTGTTCTCCTAACACTGTATATATTTGTTTTAAAAATACACCTTGAGCTAAATTGCTGCAATGAATTGGTTAAGGGGCTTCTTTAGCAGTCTGTTTAGAGAAGTGAATCCTTTATAGAGTTTCACACTGCTAGACAGACTGGCACCTCAAAGGATTAGGAAAGGTAGCAGACACTTGGTTTGGGGGCTTCAATGAATGTGGTTTGAGATATGGTCCATTTGCTTTCCTTGACTGATGCTATGGCCACAGGTGCTTTCAGATAGGTGAGCATGTGGCCATGGTATGTGTTGACTCCTGAGAGTGAAATTTGAGTCTATGAAAGTTACCTGTTGCGATTATTCTTTGGCCAAACCAAGGTCTGGCAAGATCTGGACTTGAGGTCTTTGCTGCCCAAGGAGCCTTTGTAACACATTCCCTTTGTACCTGGGATTATCTCCAGAGGCCTTGAAAGATCAATCCACGACTAAGTAGATAGTAATAAAAGGCTTAAGTCTTCCAAAAATTAGGACAGTCTTTCATTTTGGTCTCAGTAATTCTTCTCCATCTCCATCTGTTATAGAGAAAAAGGACTGCAAATAGGCACCACTTCCGTTCTGTCGATAAGTACTGTTGTGGTGTTTTGTTTTTACAGGTGAAACCGGAGAGTGAATAATGTCTAGCCAGGAGAGGTTTGTCAGGACAAGATCGCAATGCAGCTTTACTGTTCCGGTTGTGGACTCAACGTTTCTTCATTAGTCTTAATATCTCCAGTTCACTCTGAGATTTACTCTGTAATCCTTACCCAGCAGGCATAACCTTCAGAGACAGAGAAAATCCAGCCAGAAATCTGTGCGCCATAGGCCATCTTGCTCCCTGAATCACTAATGTGTGTGATTACTAAATGGGAATCGGTTGTCCTTGGGAGTCTGGATTGAGAAGAAAGCTGATGAAGTCCAGCTGTCAGGTCTACCTAGTAAATAATCAGGAAATCTTTATGGGAGGAAGCTCCTGAATCCTTCCTGATTGTGGACTCTTCAGTTCGGTTTGCTGTTAGTCACCTGCCTGGTTATATCCCCTAAAGACTGTCCCAGTGACAGTGCATGGAAATGTGATGGGTATATACACCCATCCTCTCCCTTGCTTTTAACATTAAGAAATAGTTTCTATGGAATTTTTTTTCATAGACCTCTTTGTGATTGAGGAGGTTGGTTTTTCAGGGGTTAAAAAAAATCTCAGATAGCTTTTTTAGTTAATTGAAATGCTGAATGTTGATGATTATTGTGGGCTATAGTACTCATTGATAGTCACATTATTTCTAGTCAGATAAATTTCTTTTATTTGTGGAAAGATTTCATGGACATTATCTGCTGAGATAAAACAGTCTTTTGAGATGTTTGGAGATGGTGTGTATGAGAGAGATGTATTTCCTCCGATTCTAATGTGCTATAGATGACTCTGAATTGTTCTTTATTCACCATTATATGCACATTACTGGGGGGAGGTCATCTTTAAAAATGTATACAACATTCAGTGTAGCCTCTTCCTCTCCCCTGTTCTCTCCTAGCTGCGGGAAGAGAGAAGCCCTGTAAGAGGGGGTTGAACAGACAAGATGAACCATCCGTTTTCTGCCTCCTTTCTTTCCTCCTCTTGATGAAGGAGAACAGCTCTGCTGTGCCCTCTCCAGCCACAGTAGCACTTTTGGCAGTTGCTGTGTCTTACAGTGTGATCTTGGCTTTGCCATTTTGCTAGGACACAACCCATGTAGACACTGTGGCTGAGCTAAATTAAGCTTCAAGCTTCCTGAACATCTGGGACTTGTGTCTTTTGCCGGCAGAGACTTGGCACCAAAAAATGCTCTCCCCCAACTTCTGATTTGAAGAAATCCAGCCCACCTCTGGGACAGGGGCAGTCCACCTGCCTGCCCAGCAGGTCACCGTCACAGCTTCCCGCTCCTGTGCTTTTGTGGACTAGAGAACCTTAATTGTGTGACAGCACATGCCTGAATGTCAGTGTGTATGTGTGTGGGCACGTGCATATGTATTTGTATAAATACACAGTCCCAAATGCACAGGTGCCGTGAGGTGCCATAAACAAATTTTATCTATAGAATGTGTTATATGTAAACTTGTAGAGTTCTGCTAAATTGGGTCCAGCATGAAGCCAACACACTGACGTTCATGAAATTGGTTTTCATTAAAGTCTGAGGTTATTCTTGTGCTGGCAGTGGCTTTGATTAAGCACCGTATTAGGGTCACATCCTAGAATAACAGCATTTTGAAATCCCTGGCTGTTTTTGAAAGACTTGTGATTAAAGTTCTGGCTGTTTTCCCGTGATTACTAATGTCTGCTGAGGGTTGAGTTTCCCCGGTTGTTATTGGCAGTTCAGTTGTGTGGCAGCCCCCTGCGCTTTCTTGCCAATATCAGTGGCATTCTCTTGGGGAAGTGATTTTGCATCGAAATGCAAGAGCTCAAAGCTGTAACAAAATTAACTCAGGGTATGTGGTTTCTGATGTGACTTCAGAGCTAGAATGGGAATGTTTCCTAAAGACTTAATTCATCTGTGATTGAATTGCAGACCAAACAACAGGCCATGATGGGAAGGGAGAGAAACCCATCGAAAAGAGATTATGGCAGACAGGTTGAGGAATACAAGATGGCAGGGTGAAATCTCGGCGGTGAGACATTGTGGCTTTGGCCGGTTTTCTTCTTGACGGGGCATTCTGTGCCTTGGCATGAGCACCGGGCAGCAGCACCCTTGGGAGCCTTGTGCTGCGTGGAACGGCCTCTTTGCCTGCTGGTGGGATGTGGGAAATGAGCTCATGCATGTGGACTGGAGAACCTTACTTGTAAAAAATAAATAAGTGTGTATGCATGTTGAGGAAAAAGTCCCCCAGGTTATAAGATATACTGTGGCGTTATAATCATCTAATAAAAGTAGTTATTGAGTGTCTACCACTGCCCCAGTTAATGATATTGAAAAAATGTCACATTTTAATATTTAAGAATATTGAACATGAGATGTTTTTTTCAGTTGCTTCCAAATTAAAATCCTACATAATTTTATTATTTTACTTAGGGGTCTTTTATCTGTGGACATTTTAGAACTTGGATATTTTATTTCTACCTGAAGGTTATAGATTTCTTGAGGGTAAGGCATTGCGCCTTGGGCTTTTAGTTTTCTCTCACTGTGCCTTACACAAAATAGTTTTGTAATGCCTGTCTGTGGATTGGTGTAGAATTTACCATTTGTATTCTACAAGAAATAACTTTAAACTCAAATGCAGTGTTATACAAATACCTAAATAAATAAAAGTAACTGCCGAACATAAAGAAGTAACATACTTGGTCGTCTTCCTCAGCTCTCTTTCATATTTACTGGAACTTCAGGACTGATTTCAGGATATGACAATGGACTTCGGATCTTACCTCTGCTTCTCTTTCATTACATCATCATTAGTAACTGATGCCTGAAGAAGAGAGAACGGCCAAATAGTAGTAGATGTTCATGTTTATACCAGAGGCCCGATGCACGAAAGTTGTGCAAGGGGCTGGGCCCTCTCAGCCCTGGCAGCTTGCCTGGGCCCTTGAAGCCCTGGCTTCATCTGGAAGGTTGTCTGGAAGGTTGTTCGGTTGTCTGGTCTAATTAGCATATTACTCTTTTATTATTATAGTTAGTGTCCCCCAAAATATATACTAGTACACACACTTTGAATAATTACAAAGGCAGTATTAAAATACATTTCCAGCCGAAACTGGTTTGGCTCAGTGGTAGAGCATCGGTCTGTGGACTGAAAGGTCCCAGGTTCGATTCCAGTCAAGGGCATGTACATTGGTTGCGGGCACATCCCTGGTAAGGGGTGTGTAAGAGGCAGCTGGTTGATGTTTCTCTCTCATCAACGTTTCTAGCTCTCTATCTCTCTCCCTTCCTCTCTGTAAAATATCAATAAAATATATTTAAAAAATACATTTCCATTTCAAAATTGAGCTATCAGATGTTAAAGTGTGTATGCATTTTGGGGTACACTTACACATATACTATTACTAGATATTGTTATACAAGAGAAAACAAAACAAAGTTATTATATTTATTATATTTATTTTATTATAAATGTTTTTATTGAGCTAAAGTTCGCATGCCATAATACCATTTACAGTGTACAATTCAGTGATTTTAGTAAGTTTACAGACTTGTGCAACCGTCACCACTGTTATCCTCTCCCAAAGAAAGCCCTCTCTGTTAGCAGTCACTCCTCATTTCTCTACCCCTGGGCCCCTGGCAACCAATGATGCATTTTCTCTTTCTATTCTCGATAGTTAATGTGAATGAAGCCATCAGTATGTGGTCTTTTGTATCTGGGTTTCTGTCATGTAGCATGTTTTTAAGGTCCATCCATGTTGTAGCATGAATCAGTACTTTATTCCTTTTTACTGAGATAAGGAAGACTACTGAAGATAAGTTGATCATTCCAGAAATTATAGGGTTAATTGTATCAACTGATGTTTCTAGAGCCAAGAAGAAAAATGAAGAATGAGAATCATTTATTGACTAAGACCATATAAGAGGGTAGCTTCCAAGCTACCACAAAAAGAGTGACCTCAAGGACCCCAGAGCTGTCTGTGTATATTCCTGGTAATTCCCACAGGTCTTCATCCTCCACAACCCTTACAGCTCACCTCTGCAGTCTGGCCATCTCACCATGCCCTTATCTCATTCACACCAGTCACTACATAGAGTCCAGAGTTCCCTGTTACTGTACATCTGCAGACCCTTATCCCTCTCCGTATAGCTACATTTCCCTCCTTTGTCCAGTGTCTGAGTTTACCCATATCTTTTTTTTACAAATCCCATATATCCATAACACTTTTATTGAATGACCCTTTAACCTTCTTCCTAGAGCAATTAGAACTAGAACCTTGGTTGAGGGCACATCCCTAGGGGGGGACATGCAGCTGATTGATGTTTGTCCTCAATGTTTCTAACTCTCTATCCCTTTCCCGTCCTCTCTGTAATAAATAAATAAACAAACAAACAAATAAAAAATATATATATTTTTTAAAAAGCAAGTTTGATGCTGATCAGAACCTGATGGCCTAAGGGCTTAATGGTAAGGGAGGAGTTGAGCAGTTAGTGCAAAGGTGGGAGATCTGATTGAAAGAGGCTAGTGAGTCAAGTTGCTATTAGACTGGACAAAACTGGCTGGATGATTCCCTCATGATGTCCTCTGCCATCATTCCTTGTTGTTATTTACAGACCTAGGATTCTTTCATCTTGTTCCTATGGGTCAGTGTTTCCCAAAAATAAATATATTTTGATTGTTATTAAAATACATCCATTTTTTTTTGACAAGGGGTACTCAGCATTATGAAAATTATAGAAGGGGTACACATATGTCAAAAGTTTAGGAAACACTGCTGTACATCATGCACAGTGTGTTTGCTAATAATAAAGTAATTGGCTAGCTGAGTTTGGCCAAGTATTAGTGTACAGCCTGGCTTCCATGTAGTTTACAATAACATGGAGTTTTTTGAGACCAGAGTTTTTGAAACATTAGTAAATATGGAAGACAACAAACGCATTAGTCAAGCTCCTGTGCACTGACCTGTTCTTTAAAACATATGCATGCATTTTAAGGGTTTAAGTAGTTGAAAGGAGGACCGAGGCCTGTGTCAGATATGCTGAGGGGGTGATGACATGGAGGAAAATGGAAGCTCACCCTTTGTGCGCCAGTGAGAGCAAAGGCCCCGTGCAGCTTTCTGAGGCAGATGGGAAGTGAACAACTAATCAATCAGGTTGGGAAACAGTGAAGAACAACTTATTTCAATGCATATGGCGTTGGATCTTAGACAAGACAGTATTGGGAGTATAAGTAGATTAGGCAGCAGCAGAAGGGCAATTTACCCATGTGTCATCTACAGAACACTGTTTAAATCCATTTCATGGCACCAGCTCAGAAAGTCAGTAAGTAAATAAGGGCTCCACCAGGATCTGGGGATCTCCGTGGAGTTGTACATGAAAGAGACCGGAGTGAAACTATTACCATATGCATTCTGTGATCATCCCAATATCTCTGTCCCTATTGTGCTCTAAGCAGATTAGAAGACTGTGATTGCTTTATAGACTTCTTATAAGAAGCATTAGCAGAAGAAATGCAAATCGTTATAATGGACACATTTGCATCAGTGCTTGTGAATCTGCTTTATGCTTGGAACATCTGCTCTTTGGTCATCTCTTGTTTACAGAGTGATAAAAAGTGGACCATTGCATAAAACTACATACAACTTAAGTTATAAAAGTAGATTTTAGAAAAGCAATCAAGCATGACTTGATTTAAATTTAATATTTGCTAAAAAAGATGTGGCGGCAAATAACAAGCAACATTTGATATCCTTAAATAATTTTAAGTTGTCTTTCATTAACATTTAAAATTATAACTGGGGTAAACATTTTTTCTTTGTAACTTTTTAAAGGCATTTTTAAAAATAAAGGCATATATTTTTAGTAGAATATATGCTACAAATTCAAGTTGTTTGAGTCTCAGCAGAATTTTCCTGGGAGTTTGTTTAATCTTTAGTTCAATGCATAGCAATTTAATCTGAGTTTGGGACTATTTTTTGGCTGGGTAAATGGGAGAACAGGGATGGGAATTTATTTTCCCTTGGTAAAAACAGGAGAGGATGCATCTCATGAATTTCTTCTCCTACATTCTGCAGAGACCTAGGTCAACACTGTGTTGATTATGTCGTTTGAGTTGATGATGATTTCTTTCTGCCTTCACAGAATGGTTTTATATTGATTGTGCTCATCAGCTGTGGAACACTGTATTAAAGCTAAAGGCATTAACTTGAAGTAGGTAAAAAATACTCTAATTTCAACATGCCCTGCAACCGAGGTAGTCACAGTTCCTGGAGAGAGAGGGCACCACATGAAACTGCTTTAAAACGTGTTGCTCAGTGGTTGAGCATTGACCCACGAACCAAGGTCACCATTTCCATCCCCAGTTAGGACCTTTGCCTAGGGTGCAGGCCTGATCCCCAGGAGGGGGAATGTAGGAGGCAGCTGATAGATGTTTCTCTCTCATTGATTTTTCTATCATTCTTCTTTCCTCTCTCTCTAAAAATCAGTAAAAGCAATGAAAATAAAGATGAAATAAAATATTATAGTGAAAGATACATGAGATAAGTTCTGCAAAAGAGGAATTTGTTCGGGGCCCAGAATCTAAAGATTTTTCTCCAATAAACATGCCACCAACTTGTACCCAGTCCCGTTTCACTTTTAGCCGCTTATGGTTTGCAAGGTTACGGTGATCATGTATTAGATCAGGTGTTCCTGTGGTTAGATATGCCACCTCTGAGCAACTCTTACTAAACCTAAGGCTTCTGACAACAGACATTGAGTGTCATGCCGCGAAGCCTGCTCTTTGCCTATATTATGGCTTCCTGCGTGCGTGCTGTTTGCCAGGCCTGTACTCAGCAAAACCAATCTGAAATAACTAGAGGTGGATGTTTGCCCTGAGGGACTTCCCTTTAATAGGAGGAAAGTTAAGGTTATAAGGTATCTGTGCAAGGTCAATAAGGGACCCTTGGAAGGCCTTGTTGCTCATATAAGTACTTTTGAGATGGAGAGCAATAGCTACAGTTTTGGCTGAATAGTTAAATTTCATTATCCTTCAGTTGTTAATTCTGATAAATATGTATCATATTCAGGGGACATACTGGAATAGGATTTAGGACAGTTTTTACTAAAGACTTGAGCGGATCCAGGAAAATTAATATATGGTTGTTATCTGTGTTAATCCTATATATTCTATATTCTCATTATCCATATTTAATAATTATCACAATTATCTCTTATTTGTTTCATCTCCCATTTTCTTTTTCAATCTTTGTGAAGTATTTTAAAGCAGTTCCCAGATACCAAGTCATTTTAGCTCCATGTGCCTGAAGATGCATCTATATATGACCATGTAAAATATTATGATCTTATTCAAGTGCTGAGATGCAGCAGTCAGGAAGCAGCTGGACACCATCCAGAATAGATGGCCCATTCTCCTGCCTCTGAGAGGAAATGAACACTTAGAGACCCATAGAGCAACAGTGTTCGCAGAGAAAACCAGGGGATAGCAGAGAAATGTCAGATCTCAACCAGGAGCAAGGAAATTCAAAATATAATGAGGCGGAGGATGGTTGGTAATGGTTAGGTTGTTTGTAGCCAAGGAGATGGGCCAATGGAACAGGAATAAGAGGTGCAGTGGGCCTTGGGCAGAGTGGCCAGAGGTTTTGTGGCCTTTGGTTTGGTGGTCCCAGCTCTCTGTGCTGCATGGCAGAGAGAATTGAAGGAGACAAACTAGAGACTTGGTTTGGGGAAAGATATGAGTGGTTTTTTGAAGCAAGAGTTTTTGCCAGGATAAAAATTAAGGAGAGTTGTGTTAGAGATCATTCTGAGTTTTTAAAAACACGATCTCAAATTTGCATTAAATTATACCCTGTTCTGCTCCAAGTTTTTAATAGCTTCCCATTGTACTTAGGATTAAAATATCTACTTTTTGTAACATGACCTCGCAGGCCTCTACGAGCTGGCTCTCCTCCTTCTCCCCTCCTTTTACCCTCCTTTTCCTCAGTTGCCCTCTACTTTATATGCCCAGGAAGGAGAGCGAGGCAGGTGAGGAGAAACATGAAGGCCATAGGGAGCCATTCATAAAGACCTGGAAGAAGAAAGTGGCAGAGGGAACCGGATGACCAGAGGCCCGAGGAGATGTGTGCATGGTGTGTTCACAATAAAGAGACTTATATAACAAACAGAGTGAGACAAGGCATAGTAGGAGAGGAACCCAGAAAATTACAGCGGCAGACGGTGTAGCGTCTTCTAGGTAACTGTGAGGAGTTGAGCTTCTATTCCAAATGAGTTAGGAAGCATTTGGAGCATTGAGGCGCGGGGAGAGCTGGACTGGCCTTACATTTTAAGACCATCTCCCTGGCTGGTATACTGAGATCCCCTGACAAGGTCAAGGACTGACACAGAGGAAAGTGTAGCGCAGTGAGGGTGGGGAGAAGTAGGGAGCCTTGATGTTGTGAAGACTGAACCAATCAGGTTTTCTGATGGGTTGGATGAGAGGCATGAACAAAATAAGAGAGTGAAAATAATATAAGTTTTATCATATACATTGATGCTCTTACCATGCCAGGACCTTGTCAATGCCTGTGCATGGTTGGATGGAATAAAAATCTAGAGAATGTATTTGAATTTAATCTGCCTTCAGTCCTTTTGTCCTAGCCTTGCCTTTGTTCTCTGTTGTTGGAGTGGTGCTTGAATGTTGGGATGAAAAATGTTTACACTGAAACCTTGTCCACGGACCATCAATTTCCAGGCCTAAGTTGCGTTGTCCTCTGTCTTCAGAGTCTTTTTATTAGTAACCTCTGCCCATCTCTGCTCTGTACTGAGCTAAATTGACAAGTCATTCGTTTGTACATTTTGTTTTAATAAAAAGCCTTGTCCATATTTTAGATTTTTGAAAAACATTTAAAAAGCAGATTCACCAATCTTTAAAGAAATACAAAGGCAAAGTACTTTTCCAGGAAGTGGTTTTAGCAAATGATGTATTTAGAAAATGTTGATAAGTAGCTCCTTTGTTACATGATTGAGTCACTATTTTTTATCAGCCAAATGGGGTATTTATTGAATACCAATATTAGGGACTCTGTACCATGTGTTATCTTTGCCAATCTGCTTTCTTGTATTATTAATATCAGGCTACTTTGTAGGGAACAATGGCATATTTTATCTGCCAAGCAACTGTAATTTCACATGTCATCCTGGATTTTATTAGGCTTATTATGTAAGTTAAATTCCAAGTTCAAGAGGAATAGATCTATCTTAGTGAAATACTATTTTTTATATTATTTTGCTATATTTTATAATAGTTTTGTTTCTCACTTTGGTTTATTTTTCTATACCCCAGTTAGAACATGAACTTCTTCCAGTCATGCATTATGTTTACTAGTTAAGTTTACATCATTATGAGCCCACTCCTAGGCATGAAGATGTCAAGTTCCTGATTATAGATAGAATTCAGTTAAACACATTGTTTTCTATTGATTTTTTCCCCAGAATTGCTTCTTTGGAAACCATTTGTTATAGTCATTTATTTAAAATTCTGATACCTATCTGGGATGATAATTGAGAAACATCTTAAATTAAAATTGCAGAGACATGGGTTGAATTTTACTCTTTTTGTTATATTCAAGGCAGTATCCAACATGCTTACCCTAAAAGAAAGAGAATATAAGATAATCCTAATTAGATGGTGTAAAAATTTCAACCTGAGATGACACAAATTATTTTTTCCTGAAGCATAACTAATATCCCAAAGCAAAAATACAGTTCATTCTTATTTGAAATCCCATTAGAATTATTGCAAATGAAATCTCAATGATTATAATAATTGGCATCAGAAAATGTAAACAAATCAAATGGATAGAATATAGTATAAAGGAAATATATACTTTAGGAAATATAATTTCATAAATGCAAGGGTTTCTCAACAGTACACTGGTTCATTCTCTTCATTTTATTGGTAAGAAATAGGTGGCTCATGGTATTGAGCAACTTAATCCCTTATAATTACTTGATATCAAAGTTAAGAGTTCATTCATTCTTCTAATAATCAGATTTTATAATCAATACAAAATTGTGCTTTGTATTGTTATATTTCACTATCTCAAGTTAATTTATAATTTGTAAGGCAAGAACTATATTTCACTGTACTCTCCAGGTTACTGTGAGAATTGATTAAAAACAATCACAGGGATATCTGAATAGAATCCAAAGACACTTTCACTGGAGTAATTGAATTCCAAGTGGGAGTTATTTGTAGACTATTCTGTAAGGAGTAGATTATATAAAGACTTCTCTTTTCAGCAGTATGATTGAGATCCTTGTAGATCCTTCCATGAAAATATTTAAAATGTTGGATAAAACGCTTAGCAATTGCTTTGATAAAGTTGCAAAAAGTTATGATTACAGGAAGCCCGAAACAAAACAAAACAAAACAAAACAAAACAAAACAAAACAAAAATACATTTTGGAGGAAGTACTTCTAAAGTCAGTTTTCACTTTGAGAACAAGAGCAAAGCCCAGAACCTAGCCAACCTAGGGAGTCTAGTATTAAGAACCCCCAAACTCTACATAGAGTTTAAGGGCCATCTTTCCCATAACACCTGTAAGGCACTAAAAAAAATTGATAACCTTGGCACAGGCCAAAGGGAGGAAAGCTCTCTCTAGTTTTGTTGCCAATCTATATCCTTTGGGTGATGTGAGAAAATTTCAAAGTGAGAATTTAGTTTAAAATGTTTTCTGGGTTGGTAGCTTCTTTATATGGATAAGCAGGAGCTATTGCTAATATTTTCTGGTGGAATCTACCTTTAAATCAGGCCTCAAATAATTGTTACAGATACATTTCTAAGTAATGTGAGCTTATAAAGCACACGTGCATGCACACACACTACACAACACACAGGAAAATAGGTTCCAGGCACAAGATTCAGCAGAGATGAGAGACGAAAAATCAGATCAGCAAAGATTTCTAATATCACTATTATAACACATATAATACAGGCTTACTAGTATTTGAAAATATTATTTTAATTAATAAACTTTTGCCATAATGGTCTTAGCCTTTTATATCTTTTTCTTGCCATATTACAGTGTGTATATATTTTTAATGGCCACATCATATTTTGGTTACAGTGTGTTTGTGTGAATGTTTGTATCAATTATCTATACGTGTGTGTGTGTGTGTGTGTGTGTGTGTGTGTGTGTGTATAGCCAATTTCCTATTGCTTTGCAATTTAAGTAAAATTTTTCAGTTTAATACATTTTTCTGTGATGAATATCCTTGTTGTCAAATCTTAAATTTACCCATGTTATTATTTTTTACCTAAGATATGAGGAAATTCCTAGAACTGGAATTTTGAGCTACAGTAATGTATAAATGTGCTTGATACCAATTATGACTGATAAAATGGAAGTAAAATTTTTGAGAATAAGTACAAGATATAAGTATGCCAGTAAAATGTGGAGCAGATATTATTGGGAAAATTCACTAGTTTGTGCTTTGATGTGTGGCTGACATTGAAGTTACCGCATTTAATGAAGGACAGAAGTCAAGGCAAACAGAGAAGACTTGTCTTTTTTAAGGTTCTTGACATTATTTTAATTGCAGATGAATGAGAAGGTTGTATATCTTTTTTTACCACTAGTACTCCATTGGGGTGAAAAAACATGTGGCCATTGGAGATCTGCAAGGGTTGGCCATTTTAAATAGAGTGTAAAATACTGATTTTTTTTTATCAATTATTTGCTGAACATAGGGTATGCGAAATCCTGTATTATGCTCTATTTATATAGAAACAGAAAAAAATGCATCTGCCAGCTATAATTTTGAGTGTTGATCCTACCATGGCTCATGGTTAGCTGGCATAGAAGACCAATTTTAATTCTGTGAGAATATTGCAGGAGTTTTTGCCTAAAGTGCCTGGAAAGTTGACTATTGCTGATTAAACCTACATAGTGACTGTGGGTTTTCTGGTCAAGTTATTTAAAGCCACCTGCGCCTTGGTGATGCACATGCTTCCAATGCGCCAGCGTAATGCTGTCTCTGTTTGGATGCCAGCACTGATAATCTGTCTCTGTAAGCTAACTGCTACCATGTTCTTCAATTTGTATTTGGACTCTATATTTGTACTTAAAGAACCCTTCATCTCTCCCTCTTCTCATGGTCATTTTGGCTTATTATACTTTTTACCTGTCATGTTGTCATATCAATCCCTTCAAAATAACATCTTTCCAACTTTGTGAAGACAGTGAGAGCATTTAGCACTATCATTTCTTTCTATGAACTAGTGCATGTATGCCCCATTCATTTCCAGTGGCCCGGGCTCCAACATAGACCATTTCACAGACAAAACAAGATTGATGGGCTCAATCTGTTTTCAGGTTGATGCTTATCCGCATCATAAATCTACCACTCAGCTGGCAAGCCATCATCGAAAGCCCCCCGACCAGGCAAACATACGTGCTAGGTCAACACTTGAGAAGGGCTTATCTGATCAGAGAGAGGCACTGCATTCTGTCACCCTTCCTATCACTCTTGCTTTATTTTAACAAGAACCAGTGAGCAAACAGTAAAACCTTCTGCAACCTGAAACTTGAGTGGGGAGGGAAACCTTACAGTCTGTTTTAATCATAGGTGATGAACCAGCAGACCCCTAGTTGAAAGAGTACAGATCATTTCCCAGTTGTGCCAATTCCCAAATGCATCTGCTCACACCTGTTATAGCTCCTAATGCTTCCTCAGGAGGCAGGAGGGAGACCTGGGGCTTGTGGGAAAGGGAGAACAAAAAAAGCGTGGGCAAAAGTAGGTTTATTGTTGTGAGTACAAGAAACACTGTTTATTTCCGTAGTATTATTTACTTATTAATTGTGTTATTTTCCATGCAAACAGCTGTAAACCTACTTTTACCCCACCTTGTACTTCCTCTGTGTGCTGTCATTCAACCCTCTATCCCCACCCCCTTCTCAGATTTCTTATTTAGAACAACAGCAGTGAGCATTAGGGTGCAGCCTCTTTGGAAAATGTTAAACATAGTGTTATCAGAATGGCCCAACAATTCAAATTCTAGGTCTGTGCTGAAGGAACTGGAAACATACATACATACAAAATTCGTACATGGATGTTTATTATAGCACTGTTCATTGTAGCCAAAGAGTAGAAATACCCAAATGTTCATCAGTGGATGTGGAGTATACATCCTTTGAAATCTTACCTCACCATAAAAAAAAAAAAATGAAGTCTGATTTATGCTACCTCCCTGGATGAACTTGGAAAACATGCTAAGTGAAAGAAACATGATACATAAGGTAGGGGACTCCAGCTTTCAAACACAAGAATCTCTGAGCCAGATATATTTGACTAGCTACTGAGCATGTTGAATAGATTCAAGAAAATTAAAACTAGGGAATCGGTTACACAGTGGTAGGAAAAGAAAAAATCAATGCATTTCCTTATGTAGCCTTAGAACCAAGCAAGTGGGAGGATAATGTCAC
The DNA here is from genome assembly GCA_963924515.1 of Vespertilio murinus. NCBI lineage: Eukaryota > Metazoa > Chordata > Mammalia > Chiroptera > Vespertilionidae > Vespertilio > Vespertilio murinus. The sequence goes on along the minus strand of OZ004712.1, from coordinate 53,346,703 downwards.
CAGGATAGGAATGCTCCTCAAAGACAGTCAACTCAAGTTCCCTGTGCTCCCGGGATCACCATTTAAAAACATGCACGCAGTGACTGGCTCCTATGGTAATTGGCCCAGATCTTATGTTTGCTCTTCCCAGAGAGCACGCCACCTCAGACTCCATTGCAAAAAGTCAGTGCTGTTGCTAGTGGAGCCTTTTTTGACTTAGGCTCATGGAAGACTCCAGTGAGCACATTTTACCTGTGGTTCAGGATGAACCCTTATTAACCTTAAAATGTGTTTCTTCATTTTTGTTGTGGTTGCTCCTTGTCATTCTGCTCTCCAAGACCTCTTACAAGTTATTGTTAGGGAGATAATTAAGAAATGATTTTTCTGTTTTGTTTTTTAAACCAAGAGACCACCCCAAATAGATTATTATAAAATTCACTTGGTATATAGGAGATAGAATATGTTCAATTATTGAACAACAAAAGAATATTATTTTTATTATAAAAAATATTCCATGGTCTTTTACCAGAAATCTGGGAGAGATTCTTACTTGAAGCAAAATTCAGGTGAACTGTGTCCTTCCTAACAGTCTGCTCAAATCAAATTTCTAACAGATACAAGATACTGCACATGCATATACTGTATTGTTCTTCATACTTCAAACCACACACTATTTGTCCTTCTCACAATAGCTTACCCCATTAGGCAGCCACTTATTTAGATTGCATCTCTTTCTTTGCCTTTCACCTCTAGAGAGTACTCATAGGAAAGACCCCTTCTTCCTCTGGGCTGCAATCCTTAGAAATTCCCCTCCCTCCCTCCTTCCCTCCTTCCCTCCCTCCTCTCCCTCATTTCCTTTTTTCCTTCCTTCCTTCCTTCTTTCTTTCCTCTCTCCCTCCCTTTCTTCCTCCTTCACTCCCTCCCTCCCTCCCTCCCTCCTTTCCTCCCTTCCTTCCTTTATTCTTTCATAGGTCTTACCCTACTCCCAAATTAAGTAGGAAACATCAACTTACTGCCCCCTGGCCACTATGCCATTTCTAATTCTGGGGAGGGCTGCCTGTGGTTGCAACTACAGGGAAAGGCAATGAATGCTGTAATTCAAGGTATGTCCCTCTAACTGCAACCTCCCATTTTCTTCACATTTTCTCTCTCTGATTCCAGCCATAAATACTCTGATCTTATAGAGACCCCAGGTGTCAGCTTCTATCATTTTCTCCAGTCAAACCCTTTCCAAGCCTAATTTATTTTCTCACCAAGCTTTGACCCATCTATGTTTAATCACTTTAATTTCTTTCTCACTAGAACCTTCAACAATTTTTATCCCTTGTTTTCACCAATTCTAGATGGTAAATCCTTAACCCTGGCTCTCAAAGTCTTTGTTCTTCACTCTTATTTCTGCTTTAGAATATTCTACAGCTAGATGGCATTGCTATAAATTTCAGTTACTGAATCTCACCTGTGCCCTCTGCAATATAAAATGATTGTCAAGGAATCCTTAATAGTTTTTCTCCCCCTCCTTTCAAAGATTAGTTCAGTTCATCACCTCTCACCTTAAGCCTCCACCCCACTAAGTTAATTAAGCCTGAATTTACATAACCAATTGTTATAGTTAGTGTTGATTCCATAGAAAATGCATTTTGTGAAAATCACCATAAAATAAGGGTTTACTCTTCCCCATTTTAGAATTTCTGTATCACCTGTCATTTATGTCATTTTATTCTACTTGTGAGTTTCTTGGGAACCTAAAATGACATTAAATATATATAGTTGGGGGGAAATTGAATACTACTATGTATATGACCTAGATCAAGATACTTTGCTCCCAACACCCTCAATGAGCTTCCATTTCTTCATCTCTTATTACAGGGGTATTTTTAAGGTTTAGTGACACATTTTATGTAAAATGTTTAGCACAATAACAGTTTCCTAGTAGATGAGTATTAAATGAATCTGCTTTCTCCTTCTTGACCTTCTCTCTACATATCCTGTGTAGTACTTGGCGCATCTTAGTTATCTATAGTACAACATTAGAGCTACCCAGGAATATAATGTAATTGGGCAATGAAATATAGGCAACACATTTACTTTTCTAATGGTATAGATAACTCATTTGTTTCTATTTGGGAGATTCTCTACAAATAATGTCTTAATCAATATGCTTTTTCAGGACTTTATTGAAACTTGGATTCCTTATTAAACATACTTTATATAAAACGTAACTGCTGTTTGTTCCTCAGTGCTTTATACTATGAATTCATTTTGACTAACAGAGACATTATCATTGTTTGTTTGTTTGTTTATATGTCATTCAACAAATAATTACTGAGTATGCATTACATGCCAGAAACTATTTTCATCCATTAACAAAGTAACTTTATAGTTAGTAATTACACATTTGGTGCCCGGCCCCGGGGACTTGGTGGTTGAACTTCAACTTATGAACCAGGAGATTATGGTTCAATTCCTGATCAGGACACATGCTTGGGTTGCAGGCTCGATTCTCAGTTGGGGCCATGCAGGAGGCAGCCAATCAATGATTCTCTCTCATCATTGAAGTTTCTGTCTACTTCTCCCTCTCTCTTCCTCCCTGAAATCAATGAAAACATACTAAAACAATAGTTACACACTTGGTGAAAGTTGAGTCCAGATGGCCCTATCCTTGAAGGGGCTTGTTGCTTGGATTCCTCCTCCCTACCCCACCCTCCATCCCCCCAAACACATGAACAATAGAATGTCCTCACCAATCCTGATTTCTTTGACGTGACTGTGACTGTGAGTTATTTGAGTGTAAGAAAAAGCACTTTACCTTCGTTATCTTCTTAATTTAGTACCAAACCCCGAGCTCATATATAGTCCCTTGTTACAAGTTTGTTGGTAGTGCTAGTAGCAGCAGAAACAGCCTTAAATCATAAAGATAATTTGTGCTTTAAAAATGTGCACTTGCCAAAGAGCTTGATCTAAGAACCCCTCTGGCAAGGTGAGGGCTGTGAATTCAGGGAATTCTTCGACCATTCAGCTGACTCTTAGGGCCAATTAAAGACCATATTTATTGATATAATCAGCAATTCTATATTTATTGTACTGAATGCATGTTTAAAATCCTTAGAAAGTATTTATGAAGCAAAGTGTGTGCTTCAAAAACATACCCCTTTACCGTGGTTCTTTTCTGTATGGAAAGGCCAAGTTTAATTGAGAGCCCATAATAAACGCCGGCCAGCCAGCCGGGGCGTGCCACCTCTGCAGCTCCGTAGAAGAGACCTCTCATTCTCTAGTTCTCATCTCAGTGCTTGGCACAAAGCATTCACCACTGGAACACTAATACTTTTAATAATTATTACTTTTAATTGAAAGTGCAAGAATGGATAAAGACTAATTTTATTCCACTGTGCTGTGTTCTCTGCTGTTTTTATAAGCTTTTTACTACAATGATACTGCCCTTAAAATAAGGCAAACAGTTTTGGCTCACTAAAGGTTTATATATAGACTTGTATAATGTTTCCTGTAGTAGCAAGATTAATATTTTTTAAGTTTGGAGGTTTTGTATTTTAGTGTATGTTCCAGTGATGGTGTGTGTGCGTGCCTGTGTGTGTGTGTGTGTGTGTGTGTGTGTGTGTGTGTTTCTGATCAGTAAGTCTTTGACTGCTTGGAAATTAGACCATTTATTTGAGATGCATTAGGTGTTAGAAACTGTCCTGAATGCCCTTGAGTATGTTATCTTTCTTAAACATCACCAAAGTCTTTGAAAGAGTTTACTGCAATCTGTGTTTTATAAACAGAAAAGCTGAGGCTCAGAGAATTGAAATAATTTTATCACACTTATAATAATAAGTAGCTGATGTGGGGTCTGGCACAGATATTTTTGGTTCTTCCCACTGTACCATAGTTCTCTCAGTGAGAGCATTTATTTCCATTTTTTCTCCCTATGGCTTTGTTTTTTTATTTCTGTCTGCTAATATGTCTATATTTATTATAAATGACATCAAATTCTAGTTGGGAGAATCAAGGAATACTAGGTGTACTGGTTAATAATGTTGGATTTTGTAATAAAAGAAAACAGGATAATTTCAAGAGAAACATCAAAAGTGCTTTATTCAAAGTAATGTCCATTGCTAGCTAGCTACATTTCCCAGTCTTTCAGGTGGGTACCTCCCAATAGAAGTTTTCTTGGTTTAAGACAAACCATTCAAAGACCCAATTGTCTACCTCTTCATATGTTTATTTTATATATATATATATATATATATATATATATATATATATACACTTTTTTATTGATTTTTTTTTCTTACAGAGAGGAAGGAAGAGGGATAGAGAGTTACAAACATCAATGAGAGAGGAACATGGATCAGTTGCCTCCTGCACACCTCCCCCTGGGGATGTGCCCCAAACCAAAGCACATGCCCTTGATGAGCATCAAACCTGGGACCCTTCAGTCCGCAGGCTGACACTCTATCCACTGAGCCAAAATGTCTGGTGAATACAGTGGGTGGTTAATACTTCCCTGACAAGATCTTTAATAAGTCTTTAACTGATTTTGAAGTGTGTGATGGTATATCATCATGAAGCAAAATTACTTTGCTATGTCTTCTGGCCCATTCTGGTCATTTTACAATCAAAGCATTGTTCATATTGATTATTTGTTGTCAATAGTGATAAGTATTAAAAGGTTTCACCTGGTTTTATTTATTTTTATTTTTATTTTTTTAAAGATATATTTTATTGATTTTTTTTTTTCCAGAGAAGAAATGAGAGGGCTAGAGAGTTAGAAACATCAATGAGAGGGAAACATTGATCACCTGCCTCCTACACATCCCCGCACTGGGGATGTGCCTACAACCATGGTACATGGTCTTGACCAGAATCTAACCTGGGGCCCTTCAGTCCACAGGCCGACACTCTATCCACTGAGCCAAACCAGTTATGGCTCACCTGGTTTTAGACGCGCATAATGCACCACACCTTCCTGATCCCACCAAACCTAGAGCATTATCTTCTTTCTGAAGAGATTGGCCTTGCAGTTGATGTTGATGGTTGACCTGGGTCACTGATGTTTTTGTGTGTTTGGGATTCTCAAAATAAATCCACATTTCATCATTAGTAACAATTCAATGCAAAAAAAGACTTTTATTGATTATTTTTCAGTTTTCCATTTGCCTTTTGTTCAGTTGATGTGGCACCCATTTTCCTTCTTTAAAAATATTTCCCCATTGCTTGTAAATGATCAGAGATTGTTTGCTAAGCAACATTTAATCTTTCTGAAAGTTTTTTTGAGTTTGAAATGCAGCTATTCAATAATGCTTGTGTTGGTCTTCAAACTTGTTCAGTTGAACTGGATGTTCTTTGCCTTTCACATTGAAATAATCTCCTTTAAAGCATTTAAACCAGTGTTCACAAATATCTTGAGATGGAGCATGTTCACCATAAGCTTCCCGAAGTATATGATAACTTTTCTTCAAAATAAAGTAATGAATTAAAACTTCCTGAAAATACTCTTTTTTTTCTTTGGCACAAAATTTGACATTTTTAAGCGTAAAAATATCTATGATGTTAACACCTTCAGCAAATTTGACATAGGAAGTTTTGAAGCTCACTGTCATTACAGCAAAATAGCATACATGTCAAATCACATGTATATATCAACATATGTGTATCTTCATGTATTGAAACACATCCGCATTATGAACTGGTACACCTAGTCAATAAGTTTGGGAGTTCATTATCTATAAGGAGATGAGTTCTAAATGAAGGACTGACTGCGAGCTCTAAGAGGTTGTCATCTCCACAGTCGGGTGGCCTGGGTGCCTCTTGCCACCCTGTCCTCATTGTCAGAAACAGGAAATGTGACCGGGGCATTTCTGCCCCTCCTCCTGAGGAGCATTTCTTTTCCTTGTAATGCTATTGTCAGTCTCCCTTCTCCCCGGCCATCGTCATCATTTACTGTCTTCTCCGGTGCCTGTCACTGGCCTCTCCAGCCCAGGTGGACTGTGGCATAATGAACGGCGGAGGGAGAGGCTCTGGGCCATCCTGTGCTCTTCTCGGGATCGAACAACGTGCTCCCCAGGACTGTTATGGCAGCAGCTCCTTGATTATGGGAAGTCGTCCAAGGACTGCCTGGCCTGGTTGCTTGCCCAGTTGCTAACCGGCTAGAATAAACCTCAGAGCACAGAGATTCACAGGCTGTATGGTTGTGACAGCTCTGTTTTCAAGAATATTTTCACTGGGTCAGTGCTGTTTATTGGAAATTTAGTAAGTGAGGTTAAAACTTGTGGTCTGTAAGGAGGACATCTCAGCCTATACAGTGTAGCTGGCCCTTGGTAGCAGGACTGGAGTAACAAAGAATTACTTGTACATGGAGTTTCTCTTCAGCTTAAAGTGTCTTTCCTTGATTTTTTTTTTCATATTTCTGCTCAAGCTTTCAGTAATCCTGTGTCTATAGCTAACAGGGATTTAGAATAAATGACTGGAGGTAGGTAAATCAGGTCTGTATTTAATTATTTAATACCAAAAATCACAGAACATCAGAATTTCTAAAAGCCTTTGGAGATCATGTAGTCTTTAAAAATATATGCTCACATCTAGTACATTTAGGCATTATTTTTGTGTGTGCATTCATTTGTTCCATAGTAAGTTATTTATGTTGTCCCTGGAGTGTAGAATGTAACCAGGTTTCTTCTATACACTTGCCCTCTCTCCCTCCCCCCATTTCCTTGGTGATTCAATTGTGTCTAAATTTTATGATCTTGGAAGGGGAAGTGTTGATAAAGGAGGTTTATTGACTCCTTTTTTTTTTTTTCTGTCTGTGACTATCCAGGGACCTCAGAGGAGGATTTTTGTAAAGGAATAGTGTTTGTGCTGGTCTTGATGCTCTCCTTTATCTCAGCAGAACAGTCATATCACTGAGGCAAAGATAGTACAATAAGATGGATTTCTTTCTAATGAGAAAAAAATAGCTCACATTTTAGACTTAAGCGCTGAACATGCTATTGTATTTTCTGTTTTTCTTAAGACAGACCTTGCTATGATTAGTTGATGGAAACAACTAATCCAAGTGGGATTTGTCTAGACTCCGGTGCCCCTGGGAACTCTTGAGGATCTGGGCTATGGATTTCTGAAGCTTCACATGTTTTTATCAGTCAATTTCCGAGATGCCTCAGAGACCATTAAGATAGATAATAGATCAGGTGAGATTAAGCTGTGTTTGGTATCATGCAAAGAAGTATAATTAGAAAGAAAATGTTTAATTTAGAAAAAATAAGGGAAACATTGTAAATGCAGATTGTGAAGGTTTTGAGAAGCCCATTTTGTGGCATGTGTCTTTCTTGTCAGAGTCCCAAAACTCTTAAGAAATAATGTAAGATAGATGAAAGATGAATATTAATTTTATATTGACAGAGGCCAGATAGTCCAGTGAGTGTTCTAACACATCAAACATCAAAATTAAACTGATTTGCACACCCACTCACAGAGGGCACTGGGCCACTCCTCCTTCTGTGACAAGGCAGAAGCTTTATTACTAAGCTTAGCAAGACCACACTTATTACCTTCTAGAGGCCCGGTGCACAGATTCATGCACCAGTGGGGTCCCTCTGCCTGCCCAGTGGGGATCGGGCTGAAACTGGCAGCCTGACATCCCCAAGGGGTCCCTGAGTGTGAGAGGGCACTCTGCAAAGTTGCTGTCCTCAGGAGCTCCTGCATTGAGCATCTGCCCCCTGATGGTTAATGCATGTCATAGCTACCAGCCAGTGGCTTAGGCTTTTATATATCACTCAGTTTCTAAAACGGAATAAGGGGAGTTGCTGAAGCAAGTATGCCCAGCTTTTTCATCTCAATCTTACCAGAGGAGATAGTTCACTTTCCCTGGAGTGGGTTAAAGATGGAGAGAGGTCAGGGATTACATTAATCAAGCTTCATTTTAATGGGAAGAAATATGAGCTTTGGGGGTGGAAGGAGAGCATTTCTCCCAACATTGTAAAATATACATTGTTTTCACATCCTACACTCTGTGTGATTAGGATATATCTGTAATCAATGGCATCTCAATGGCTGTCCAGCTAAAGACAGTCATAATGACTTGTTTTGCCTCTGTGTGTGGGAGCTGAGTGACTATTCCTCATACTGTGACTCTGTATTTCAGATAATGAACCTCTTAAGGACCATTTGAGGAATGAATATGAGTTTTGCTTTGTTACAGGGACATGTTTTCTTTAGATCTTCTGATGGCATTAAGAACATATCAATATATTAAACCTGGTGGAGTGGATATCAATGAGTAGCTTGAAATAAAGTACTGGAAACACTTCTCTAAGAAACTCAATTGCTGACAATCTTGAGAAAACAAGGGTAGTCACAACCTTGAGTCATTCAGAAGAGCTGGACTCTGAGTATTCCATAGCTTTAGGAATATCTCAACCAGTTTATTTTTCTTATATCTCCTTATTACATGTGTATGTGAGACTTATGATAAACATCCACTTATTTTAAAAGGAGCTTTTCAGTAAGAAAAAATAAAGATCCTAAGTGATAAGGAAGCATTCTGTAGTTTAATTAGCAGGACATTTTCCCCCTTACTGTTAACCTAAAATAATAGCAGATCTTTCAATCAGTGGGATCTTAGATTTGATGAAATACAGACAGTTGAGTTCATTTGGGTATTTGCTCCAACCTTTACTATCCTGGACAACTTTGAATGCAATTCTCTTCTCTTGAAAGTTTCCTGTGTTGTACTACCCAAGATAGATACTGGTGGTTAGAGAGCAAGAGCTATACCCTTGTACTTTTTCTTGAAATATACTCTTTATTCTCACTGTGCTTCCATGAAAATGCTCATTCATGGTTTATTTAATGTGGAAGGCTAGGCCAAGTCATTCCAAATTGTTTTGTAGATATTGAAGGCAATTGTTTTCAAAGATGGTCCTTCTTAAGCCCCCAGAACATTTATCTAGATATGCTTGGTTTATTTCTTTGTAATATTTCTAAAAAACGAAATCTCTTATTTTTTTTTTTTTCTGAAAGGCGGTCCTGATGACAATTTAATAGAAGGTGGAGGAACAAAATTTGTCTGCAAACCTGGAGCCAGAAATATTACCGTCATATTCCATCCGCTACTAAGGTAAGTCCAATCTTGTGTAGACACTGAAGGTCATTACTTTCATTATTGATGCAGATGTGCGGAATGTTAATAGGTCAGTCAGCATTGAAACGTCATAAAAAAGAAAACTTGCTCCATTTCTTAGGGCCTCACTGTCAAAGTGGTCAATAGAATAAGTAATGTCAACCCCACTAAGTAGCTGCCTGTTCTCAGGAGTAATACTTCATAAATACTTTAGACTCTCTCTCCTACTCCCTGTCCCTGCTCTTCTCCCTTCCCCCATCTTTTCCTTCCTCTCCTATGTATTTCAGAGATTGGCAAACTAAAGCCCATGGGAGAGGGCTAACCTGCCACGTATTTTTGTAAATACATTTTTATTGACACACAGTCATGCTCATTCATTTATGTATTGCCCATTGCTGTTTTTGTGTTACAATTGCAGCCATGAATATTTGCAGCAGAACCCATATGGCCCATAAAGCTTAAAATACTTATGCTTCAGCTCTTGACAACAAAAAATTGCAGACCAGCGATCTGTCTCATTAATTTACACTAATTACTTAGACTTCCTTTGAGAATCGGCAGGTCTCTGAACAAATATGATTTATAAAACTAAAGACATTATATCAGTTAAATACATGATTTTAATATGTAGAAGGAAAACTTGATGGTGACTATTACAGTGCTCAGTTTATTGTGATACTATGATATAAGAAAGTAAGAATCCATGATAATTCTATTTAAAAAAAAAATTAAGCCCGAAGTACCATTAAAAGGGTGCTTTTTGGGATGAGGAAAGGGGTTTTGTTCAATGGATCTAAAGTTTCAGTTTTGCCAGATGAAAATGTTCTTGAGGTCTGTTACAACAATGTGCATATAGTTAACACTTACTGTACTGCATCCCTGAAAAACGTTAAGATGGTAAATTATTATTTGGCTACAATAAAAAAAAGAGAACTTTTGGGACTAATATAATATCTTATATATATATATATAATGTCTAATGTAATATTAGTTATGGGTTTTTATTGGTAATAACCAGTGTATATTTTTGCTATATTTTCATACAATAAATAACAAACTCTTGAATTAATTAAAAGTTAGATACCTCATATCATCATGTTAACTTTATTAGGTAACTTCTATAATATTTGAGGCATTTGGATTAATGGTTAAACAGATGCTACTGAATTGGTCAGAGATAATACTATATGTACTTTTCCAAAAACATAAGTACCGTATTACTGGAATTATCCTACCATCTCATTAGACAAGCATTACTAAATTGATACCATTAGAATTCATTTAATTCTAATCTTTTAACCAGTTTTTAAAAACTGTACCAGAATACTTTACTCAATTAGGTTTAAATGCAAAAAACACAAAGAAGTAAATTCAACAACAATAACAATAAAAAGCCCCACTTTTGCACAATAAAAAATAAGATTTTAAAAGAAATGTTATTAACCTTTGAAAAATTGGTTTAGCAAACATTTGAGTAAATTCATGTAATTTAATAATGACTGAATTAAGAGAATTAAGAATATTCCTCTAAATGTAGTTCATTTTATATACCTATGAAATAGGTAAATTACAGCATATAGAATTTCTGGATTAAGTAACAATTCTCTCATATATCGACTAACTTTGGTAATTAATTTAGTACTCACTCTCTTCTCCAATTACCATTGACTTCTACTTAATTAATGTTGCTAATTGTTAGGAAAATGGGGAATTACCTAAATCAGTATAGGCATCTTCTAACCTAGATTGAACACCATAATTGACTGCAGAGTTCTGCATGGCTTGGTAAATGGAATCCTCGTGCTTACATTTGTCCCTGAGTACAAAAGAAACAAACGCTCTGGAAGTTTTTGACAGTGTTTACAATAGCCACTTTTCAAGAGCTTTTTTCTCCAGAAACATTTTTTCCTCTTGCAACGTGAAATTAGTTGAATGGAAAAAACATACCATTTCACACTTAATGAAATGCATTTTGGGTAAAATACTGGTAGCACTTAATGCATTACTGTTCTTGACAATTATTGTTTAGTGTTATTTGTGCCTGCTTTACTGAAGAGTTGTTTTGGGGATTGAGAATATTCCTATTAGGTTTACTCACTTGTTTTGTCCCTACTTTCATTCAGAATTGTATTATTATTTTTTAATTTTAATTTTTATTTTCAATCCTCACCTGAGGAGTGAAGATAATTTTTCCACTGATTTTTTAGAGAGTGTAAAATTGAGGGGGGAGAGGGAGAGAGAGAGAGAGAGAAAGAGAGAGAGAGAGAGAGAGAGAGAGAGAGAGAGAGAGAGAGAGAGACAGGGGGAGGAGAAGAGATACATCATCTGGGACACATCGATTGGTTGCCTCCCACATGCACCCAATCTGGGGCAGGGATCTGACCTGCATCCCAGGTATGTGTCCTTGACCAGAAATCGAATCCAAGACCCTTCAGTGGGCAGACAGATGTTCTTCTACTGAGTCACAAGGGCCAGCGTTAGAATTTCATTATTGATTACAACTGGAGAAAGTTTTGTTGCATGATTTACAATAGTTTATCATGCATTTATTCTCTGTGTAACTCTTAATATTATGTGGTCTGCAAGGTAAATCAACTCTTTTTCCAATCAGGTGATCATTATAGACTTTAAATTAGCCTTTGACTCAAAGTGCAACCTATCTTCTCAAACCATTATATAGTTTTAGCTGGCAACTCCTGATGGGCTTATGGAACTTCAAATGACTAAGATCTTTTAGGGTTTTTTTTTTGTTTTTTTTTTAGTTTTTATGCTTTAGCACTTGCTGATTATTAGATTTATTACTTCTTTTAAAGTTTGAAAGTTTACTTTCAGTAATGAGAAGAATCAGAATGCATTGCCATACTAGCATATTTTATTTTTACTATTATCATTTGAAAATTTCCCATTTCTTCTCTAGTCATTCATTTATTTATGGTCAATAAATGAGATGTTTATTGAATACCTGCAATGTGTGTTTTCTCTAAGTTAGATCTGGGATCTTGTTTAGAAATAGTCACTCTTATTGTTATGGGCTTATTTAAATATGTATAGATAAATTTTTCTTCTTTTTGCTCCTTGTTCCCCCCCCCGCCCCCGTGCTAAAGTGAATGTGATTTAGCAACTTATGACTGAAAAAGAACATGTACCATTGGGTGAGAGGCAGTGCAGAAGAATGGAAAGTTAGGAAAAGCATAATTTTAACATTTAAAAATAAAACCATAACAAGTTACCAGCGTACAAATGCAGGTTCTATCACTTCACTTTTACTCACTGAGTATTTCTTGAACTCTGATTCTATGCTAGGTTCTAAGGAGACAAAAACATAAGATGGAATCCTTGCCTGCTCATTTGGTGGCTGCATAGGTGGCAAAAAATTAGGAAGTCGAACATACCAATTATTGGAGAGGAGGTTGATCAGTGGGTTCTCTTATATCTACTCTGTAATTGGAACAGCCTCTGCAAACAGCTGGACAATATTGAGCGGTCACATCCTGTCACCAAGCAGTCCCATCCAGATGTGTTTCTGCTCGAGTGGATGACTAATTTTATTTCCATCCCAATTTTCCACTCTTTCTCATTGATTGTAATAATGAGTCTTTATTTATAACTCCATATTAAAAATAGGTTCAGAAGGAACTCATCACTAATTGACTTTTATCACAAGCCAGCACTGTTCAAACATGATGTCATTGTTTTCCTCAACTCTTTCAGTGAGGAATCTCACACACTTTCCACCAGGGGGAAGAAACCCTCCCCATGTGTAGCAGGGCTCCTGTCTCTAGCAACACCGTTCTCTGTCTTCTAGAAATGTTGGCTGTGGCTTTTCCACACTTTATTTATTTAAACATTTCTTTTCATAGTTTTTATTCAGCTGCCAGTGCATTCTTTGCAGCCTGAAGGCTTTCCTTACAGAAAACTGAAGCACCTGCTGAGAACACCACACTGTGGATTCCCATTATGCTGTTTTCTATATGCTCAGCAGTTGTTTATACTGTCCTCACATAAACTTACTGCACAGGCTCCTCAGATCTGGTAACCTTGCAGACTTGTTCTTGTACTCTTCTCAATTAATGCCAGCCCATCACCAGGAAACGCACAGGCTGTTGGAGCCAAATATACTGACTTCCTGTTTGTTCACTCCCCATTAACCCTGCTGACGCTCTGATTTGTTTCTTAATGCTTTTCCATACCATTTTCTCTTTTTGCTTCATAAACCAGAAAATTGTCTTAGAGTGTGAAGTTTTATAAAGAAGAAGTATAGTAGTATCCTTGCTTCAGTCTTGGTCTAAAAAGGCACTGTGTGCAATTAAACCTTAAAGCTTTGGACAATAAGGGCTCATCTGATCCATTTTTCTTCTTGTGGGTCTAAATCAGTGGTTGGCAAACTCATTAGTCGACAGAGCCAAATATCAACAGTACAATGATTGAAATTTCTTTTGAGAGCCAAATTTTTTAAACCCAAACTTCTAACGCCACTTCTTCCAAATAGACTCGCCCAGGCGAGTGGTATTTTGTGGAAGAGCCACACTCAAAGGGCCAAAGAGCTGCATGTGGCTTGCGAGCCCCAGTTTGCCAACCACAGGTCTAAATGAAAAATCAAACAAAACCATATTGAAATAAACACACTTCAGGCCACAACTGGATGGATTCTGAAGTACTTGCACCAAAATATAGACTTTGGAAAGGATAGGACTGGTACCTTTTTCTCACTGACCATTTTGTGATTTTTATAGCTTTCTTGTAAAACATGTAAGAGGAATGATATATTCATTATGATAAATGCAATTTACTTTCTAGGCCTTGAATTTTAGAACAAAAGGGGAAAATGTTAATGTTGAAATTTGAATGGCATATTTTTCTTCTTTTGTCTAGGTCTGATATGAATTTAGATTGTTAAAAAATATTATTTTGAATAATTATATTATGGTAATTATTAACCATGATCTAAATATAACTAAACCTTCACCAATGAAGTACATTTTATTGAGGTATCAACCATAGTTTAACATTGTGTAACACTTTTTAATCACAATTAATATATAATGACTTTGTGGCTGCTATTTGAGGGTGGAGAATTTATTTTTCCCTTTGCCTTTTCATTTACTTATTGTTATCATTAATCTTTATTCTCTAAAAATCTGAAAACAAAGAATCTTCATGTCTTAGATTTGTTAGTACACTTTCTTCATACAGAAGAAAATGGTTGACAACAAAATGTATTCTAAATTCTTGTAGCATCTAACTGTAGTATTCAGAATACAATCTAATGCTTGCTCTGTCTTCTGATCTATCCATCTATGGCATGTATTCTGGGCCAATAAGGCAAATTAGTGAGGACAGTTACAAAGGAAAGCAAAGTCGTATTTGCATTGCTCTATGTTGCTGTCACCATCTCTTGTAGGCTTCTGGTTTCAATGGTGGAATCATCAAAGACAGACTGGGATTTGTTGCCCCCATCATTGCTTAAGAAGCAGGAATTCCAAGTGTTCAGAGCTAGGACAAGTCAGGACCCAGGACACATTTCAAGGAAGGTCCTCACACGGCTCTTCTTCTAAGTACATAAACAAATACTGGATTAGAGTTCCGCCCTTGTGATCTCTTTTAACCTTAATTATCTACTGCAGAGAATACATTAAGTATTGCATTTAGAACACACTGTGGACATTAATTTAGCAAATGGTTTATTTAGTCACTCCTTTAGACTGGGACCATTGTTCCAATGTAAAGGCATTTTATGTATTGCATGGTAGAGAGGATAGATAGCTGGAAGTGCGCTGGGGAGTAAGGTAGGAATGATTAGAGATACATTTTTGATGTTTTTCAGATCACCGTGAGTCTTAAGTTTTTATGTATATAAAATAAAGGAGTCGGTTGGTCTGTATTTTTCTTTTTACTTTTGAGTTTTATGATTCTGTGATTGGGAAATGCTTTTCTAATATTTAGGGACTCCAAAGGCTTAACATTTTAAAGTTTAAATGCTCAACTGACAATGTATTTTTTTTCTTTTGCTTATTGCTTCAACTAGCTTTTAAAAGGCACTTGGCTCTTTCGGGTAATGAGCACTTTGCATATATGAAGTGTGTTTCTTATGAGACAATTGGAGAACAGATGTTTGCAATCTTGGGGTGACTTGGCAGAGGTAAAAGGCTGAAGACATAGTAGATGACGGTGCCATTTAAAGTTGTAAAAATGCCACTGAGGCTTACTGTGTTGAACACAACTTGAATATTGAATATGTAGGCAGTGAACATTTTTCACTGTTATCAGGAACACTTCATTGAAATCAGACAGCAATTAAGTCTTCCTGGGTAGAACAAAAATGAAATATTTATTGGTCATCAAGGAGTAGGCTGGCATTTAGGTCAGTTAATGAGTTGAAATTTTCTTTGCACCTGGGGCTTTGGTGATGGACAGTATCTCTGGCTGTGTGCCTTTCTCAAGGCAATCGACTGTAAGAACAAGTAATTGTAACCACATAATCAATTCATATTTGTCTTCATAAAGAGTAACTTCTAAAAGTTAATCTTGACAGATATAGGAGCTGCCAGTTAGCAGGAGTATGGGGTACTGTTCCAGTGTCCCTTATGGTCTGGTTGTGAATAGCTGTGAAATTAAAGTCAGGGCATCAAGAAATAGCTGAAACCAAACCTGAGGAATGAAAAGCTCTGGCACTGATTATGCCAGTAACATAGTTATGTTTCCAAAAGTGATATTCCAAACTCCATGGCTATTGTGATTAATATTTTCATTTTTGTTGTATTCATTATTGTATTTATAATTCGACATATTGATTGTACTGGTAGATCAAAGGCTTATAAAATCCATTGTTATTATTAAGCATAATAATAAAAATTTATTGGCTCATGCATTTAACAAAATTTATTGAGCACTTACTTCCCATCTAGCAACCGACAAGTCTCTGACTGTGTGCAATTTAGTCTGGCAGAAAAGTCAGAGAAGATAAAGTGAACCAATACACCTGGGGAACATTAGCAGGTTTATGAAGTGTTTATGAAGAACAACCGAGAATATAGGAATTTAGTAATGGCTGGTGGTGGTGGTAGGGGCAGAGTTTTATAGAGGCTGAGCTGGGAAGGCCTTTCTGAGAAATGACTTTGATTGGGAGAAGATGAATACTCTCAAGGAAGAGTGAATAGATTCGTGTGAATTGGGGGTGGGGGTGGGGTGGGTGGGTGGTGCTGGGATGCAGGCTAGGTCCTACAAGCAGGGAGCTTGTACACAGGGTTGTGCAGGCAACAATTTCTCCTTTTTGTTTAAACGAGGACGGCATTATATTTAGATTGTAAAAAATTTGGGGACCTAAATCTGAAACTTTCAGCAACTCCGAAAACCCAGAGATCCTCATATAATGGCTGTCAGACTTTTTCTTGCTGGCTTTGAAACACTTAGGAAGCCCTGTTTTTAATGGTGACATTATTAGCACTTCTCTAATTAACATAGTGAAAATCATTTGTCCCTCTTAACATGATGTGTACTGAAATGGAAAAGAAGTCTTTGATATAGCCCACTTTGAGGTATTATCCAGAGATAGGGAGCTAATGTTACAATGCCAATAGCCTGTTAATATATTATTAAGGACTTGTTTATCCTGTGTGACATCCAGGTATATGGGAGTTCACAAAGAATAGTTGTGGCTGAACTGCAAAGTGTTGCTTTCTTGTAAAGAGTAGGATGGGTGGATGGGCGGCTCTGCAAGAGAAGGCCTGTTTTGCTTGTTTATCTGTTTTGTAACCAGCTTTGCCAACAGATCTTCAGTTTTTCTTTAAAGAAAACTCTGTAACTACATATGAATTGTATATATTGGTCTAAAGTAGGTCTAACACAAGAAGTCTTTTTAAGTTTTTCTGGCACTAACTCATGCTAATAATTGAGTAAATTTGGTAACACCATTTTAGGTCTTCAAAACTCCAAATTTGCATTCCTGTGACATCCTGGATTTATGTTCTTTGAGTCTGTCTCTCTCAAGTTATTTCCTAACATTATTTCCACAAGGGAGGGAGGATAGGGCTTCAGATGCATCTCCTACACAAATAGGGCACACAGTTAACATTTGTTTTAAGAAGTAAATGGGCAATTTATCAGAGTGCTTAGCAAAATATTTGTTGATTTGCAGTGAATGTTGTTTTCATTAGATATGCATAAAATATAATATGAGATTATTTTTTCTTTAGTAATGAGATTAAAATAGGTCAATCTTTTTTTTTATATCTTAAATGGGATTTTACATTTTTTTTCATATATTTTACCCCTGTCATAACTAGAAAGTGTGTTGTGGGATAAAATATAGAAATATAAAGGTGGATTTAGAAATTTACTTTTATACTACTGATCCAAAATTATGACTTTTGTCATTTGCCTAGTTAAACACACTGCCTGGCTGGTGTGGCTTATCGGTTGAGTGTCCACCCCGGAACCAAAGATCACCAACTCTCTTCCCAGTCAGGGCACTTGCCTGGGTAGGGGCGCTGTAGGAGGCATCCAGTAGGTGATGTTCTTCTCTCATTGACGTTTCTATCTCTCTCTCCCTCTCTTTCTAAATATTAATAAAAACATATTTTTAAAAAATATGAGGCTACTTATTAGAACTTTAAATGCTTTTCGCCTTTTCTTTCTCTTATTGCTACATTAAAAGCTTATGGATGCATAGACTAACTTTTGCCTTATCATTTTTTTCATGATTAGTGGGACACCCTTCCTAAAATCTTTTCTGATAGAAAAAAAAAATTTGCTTTAAAAGCTTTCTTATTTAGCCACTTGTTCTGTTTCCATTAGATTTTTCAATTTTATTTTAAAAATATGTAATAGCTCCTGGGTCCGTTTTTGAATGTATGTATGCAGGTGCGTGTGTGTGTGTTTGTGGGTTTGAGTGTGTGGTGTGTTTTGAAAAGAGGGAATTAAGTTTGATTATTTAGAGTAAGCATGAATGTCACAAGCTGAAATAACTACTTTGTATTTCTTTCCCAATATTTTTATCCTTGAGAATGCACAAAATGAATCCCCACATGTCAGTGTGATGTGTGCATTGGTGTTTGGAGGAATATTATTCCGAGTATTCACAGGTATATTTTTATACAGATACATGTTCGTCCTTAATGAGCTAAAGCTAAGCTGGACATTTTGAAAGATGCTGGTGATTAGATAGTCTAGCAAATAACATTGTAGATCATACATTATTCATGCATGAGAGGAAACGCGGCTTCCCTATTGCATTTTTATGAAACACAGTGGTTTTTGTCCTGTCCTCAGAATTATGAAAAATATTACTGTTTCAGATCATCTGACCTGTGAAGGCCTATGAAGCACTTGAATGGTGGTATATTTAGATTTCAAACCCCTCATTTGAATAACCACTTTGGAATTTATATTACAACTGTTAAATGCATTTAATCTTCAAACTAACTTTTAGAGATTATAATATTTTTAGACCTTTCTTTTACTTCCATATTTTCAAAATATGTGTGCTATATGGCTGAATTCTGATTGCAACTCCCTGGCAATTTTTTATTTTAAATGAAGAACCAATCAGCTCAAATATTAAACCACATCTCAACAACAATGTCAGTCTAGTTAGAGGAGAATACAGGCCATTTCTTATGAGAACCAGTTGGGAGAACCTAAAATGTTAGTGAAAAACAGAAGATTTGATCCCTATTTTCAAATAAATGTATATATCACAAGAGATAAAGCAACTTAATAACTTGTTGTTGCATAAATCTGGATTAGAACTCCAACGTTGGTTGGATGTTAAAGAAATCTGACTCTGCATATTGATAATTCTCTAATGAACATGGCAATTCAAAGACAGGAAGTTTCCTGGGAAGACAGTACCCTGGAGATGCTGACCCCGAAGTGAATTAGGATGCAGTGAACTTGATGCTGAGTGGTCAGGTCTACATTCTTTAAATCTGCGAATGTAAGTCATTCTAATATACTGTGCAGGCAGAGCTCTGGATAGAAACGTTTCTTTCATTGCTTGTGCATTTGGGTTACTTTTCCATTCCAGTTTAATGCTGATGCTCCTTGGCAGGATCAAGGAGTCATAGTTGACTTCTGCATTATTTCAGCTTTGATTTTCTGTTTTCTAACACAAGGTTAAGAGGGAAACTTTTATTTGGCTGTATCAAGAGCAGTCGTTACAGGCTTTCCTTCTGTCCTCTTTCTTTTTCCTTCTCTGCTCCTATTTATATATTTTTCTGTTTGTTTTTCCTGTGCCCGTAACTGGTCCATGATGAGTTTAGGTTAACTCAGTGACTCTTAAGGCAACATGAAGACTGGCTTTCTTCTGCTGTAAAAGTTAATGTGGAATTAAAACTGTGTTCCCCGATAAACCTGTAGTCATCGTGACTGCTGTATGATTTTGGCCTTGGTTAAGTAGACATTTTGGATGTAGGTTTTCTTATTATCAGTTATATTTTATAATTAGTAATGGACATTGTTGGAAGCTTACATATAAACTACAGAGAAGAGTCTTTTCAGTGCAAAATGTGTACATAATTTGTGCTGCTTTTTATGCATTCTGTGCATGCATTTGCTTTGGATGCAATAACCAAAATATGCTTATTCAGCATTCAATGAAATGTGTTTATGTTCAGCCACAGGCCCATTTACATCTGATTTTGAAATCTGAATTGATAATGTAATTTAGTATCAAAAATATTGTAGGAATACCTAGAGGAAAAACATGATCTTTACCTTTAATAACTTACATATTCCTTCGGGTGTTGGCCATACCTTGTTTCTCTGTATAATTTGCAAAATTATTTTACTGTTCTCCTTGCCCCTCAGAAAAGAAACTCTCACCCCTATTAATTTTTCTTCTTATTTATGCTTTGCATATTTTCTTATAGGGGCTTCTGCATAATACCCAGGGCTCCTCCTTGGTCATTTAAAGCTTTTTTTTTTTTTTTTTTTTTTTTTTTTACTTTCAGTAATGGTCATTTGAACATTGAATCATTAATTTTGCCTTCTGTGTTTTTTATGTCATACCAAAAGGGAAATGTTTTCCATTTCATGGTCAAGAAACCCTTTTTATTTTTCTTTTATACCCCAAAACAAATGAACAAACAGAAATAAACCTCAAACAGAAATAAACCTCAAACAAAATCTTATTGAGATTTTGTTACTCAATAAGAAAAAAGCAAGTTCTTTGATTCATGCAAGTTAAGCAAGAACAGACAGATATAAAGAATAGAAGGTGGAAGTATCATAGAAGACCATTTAGTTTTTGATTACCTTAATTTTAATTTTTTGTAAGAATAGTGGTTTTTCACTTGGAAATGCTGGGTCTGATTTTTGCAAATGAAACAGATATTGGAGGTTTTGATGTCCTCAATAGTCTTCAGTACTTGTGGAAAAATAGGAATTATTTGCAGATTACTTTGGTTAAGTCCAGCATTCTTTACAGCCTATTACTGGAAGCTACCACATTGTAAGTGGATGATAAAGTATTTGAGCATAGGAAGAAGAACAAAGTGAAATACCAGAAGTTTCTAGGATATCACTTTTTAGTGAAAGAATATGGAGGTATCTTAATTAGATTCTGTGAATTCAGAATTTGTAAATATTTTCCAAGCTATCTATTCTGTTTTTTTTCCTCATTTTTATTGTGATATAACATTAACATGCACAAATCCTGATATCCAATTAGTAATTTGTATGAATTTTTACACAAGTATAACCGTAACCCAGATCAAACTGTGGAACATTATTAATGTAGGTCATCTTCAGGGCCCCCTTGAAACCTTCCTCATATTGACAGTCAATACCATCATCTGATTTCCTCATTGTAGAGAGACTGGCTTTGCCTGTGATGGGACTTCAGATGAATGAAAGCGTACACTATGTCCTCTTTGGAGCTTGGCTTCTTTCGTAGCACATTGTGTCTGTGTTAGTCATTGGGAGTAGCAGCAGTACTTGGTTTCTGTATGTTAGTCATTGTATCAGACTCCACTGAAATTTATAGTTATAAAAACAATAGGCAACTATTATTTTTGAATAAATGAGAATTTTTTAGGATCTTTGGACCTAAGACTGTTTAAAATTGAAACTTCTTCAAAACAACTTTTCAAGAATTTTTTTTCTTATTTCCTGTCTTGTGAGGCTAAAGAGCCTCTTAGGCAAGTAAGAGATCTTGGGGGCCTGGGACTTGTTCCAGCCAGGTAAGGCCCCAGGGTGCCCAGGCCCAGATAGTCCACATGAGAAATATAGACCGTGCTCTACAGCCTTGGAAGTAAAAGTCGGGTGAGCTAAAAGTAGTTGAGTCTGTATTTCCCAGACTCGGGGATTATGAATCAACCAATGAAAAAATAACTGGCAACTCACATAGGTTGCCAGTTATGTTCAAGAGAAGGAATTTCAACACCAGGAAAGTGGGACTATGACCTCAAAATTAAGAACCATACTTCCAAAGAAAGATTGTTTGCAACTTTAAAGCAACATTCTTAAGCAGACATCAATATGTAAGCTTGTGTTTAGGAACAACCAAACTCAGTCAAGAAGGAGGAAGAAGTGTGAGAAGGGATTAAGCAGGGGTCCATGGAATGTAAGACTATCACAGGAGCAGTGAGCAGGCGTGGCTGCTGGGGAGGCCCTCACAGCACTGCAGGGAGTAGGCTCTGGCTGAGACTCGCGAGGCTGTGGTGCATAATGGGCAGTCAGTAACGCATGTTTGGAGTAAATGAGCAAAGGAATCATCAGTAAGTGGGTGGGCTCATAGTAAAAGCACAAACTTGATTGTAGTATTAAATATTTTAATAGATCTTTGGAATTTTGCTTTTAATTCTCACATTTTAAAAGCTGTATGTCTTTATCCTCTTTGTCTTGAGTCTATTGTTAATTATATTTATTCACTTCTTCACTTTAGCTGCTTGACTATCAGAACATAATTCTGTGCAGTCACATTTCTCGTTGCCACTTTGCGTTCTGGTGGCTGCTGGATCCTGGGCAGCAGTGCTGTCGGGGCAGGCCATTCTCCCCCTCTGCCCAGTGCGCTCAGGGCAGCAGCACCAGCAAAGCCATCAGTATCTGTTTGCATCTGTTATTTTTTAAATGGAAGTTGGAAATAAGAATAGAAAAGAACATTGTATGAAAAGAGGCCTCTAAGTCCATTCTTTAAAATGGAATGAGACATTCTGAACAGGTTTGATAGAGGTGCATCAGGCTCTGAAAGGCATCCGAATGGATCTGCAGTCCTTTCTTATTTTGAAGCTTTCAGGAAAATTGAAAAGAGGATCTCACTGAGGGAAAAGGAACCACATTCATCTCTGAAATGTGGGACTCCCTCTGCTTCTTAAGCCTTGATTCTTGACTTTTTTGGGGGGGTTTTGATTGACATATTGATTTTTCATGCTGCAACTTACATTCAACAGGACTTGACTATGCTTAAAGTAAACTGAATTTGTGGGGAGGGAATTCTTCCATGTAGTCATATTTTTCTGTTCATTATTTTTCAGCCTTCCTCTCCTCCCAATAAATATTTATCCAGTGGGTACCATGCGCCAGACATTGTCCTGGCCTTTGTGGAAACATTTCTAGTTAGGTTGTCCCGTAATCTGAGAACTATAGAAAATCCATTTCAAAGAAGTCTCTTACTCTGCGGTGGTGAATTCCCTGTTTTCCTTCTTTACCCTTAAAATTTTATTGTTGCAGGGGCACATTTCTCTGTGTGTCCCTTCCTTTTCTGGCAGCTGTTCCTCCCCTGGTTCTTATTTCATTTCTCTTCACCCCTCTGGGATATTGTTTTTGTTTGTTTCTTTGCTGTTTTTTAGACCTAATCTCTCCAGTGTCTTTGTCTTTCTAATGGCTCTTTCCCTGAGATCTACCAAAATTTATGCTCAACTCCACCTCTCTCCTTTCATAAAAGCTCTTTCTGCATATCACCCCCTTCACCCGCCACTGAGAAGCCTCTTTCTCCCTACCCAGCTGTTCAATCTGTGCTCTTCACTTTCCTCCTTTTCCCCAAAGTTTGCTTAGCACTCTACTGACCTGCAATACCTGATTGTCAAGTCTCAAGGGTATTTTTCAGTCTTATCTCTCCTGATTTGTCATCCTTTTCACAGCTGATTATGCTTTATCTTTCAACCTTTTCCTTCTCTGCTTCCCTGTCACAGCCATGTCTGGCCTCTCATTCTTCTCCTGCCTGTTAAGTTCTATTCTCTCTGCCTACTCACTCAGCACACGTTCTCCACAGTCTGCCCTGAACCCCCTTTGGTTCACTGTACAGTGTCTTGCTCATTCATCAGTTGTAGCTGTTACTTTAAAAATGTCATCTCTGAACAGGAACTCTGTCCCAAGGTCCAGGAGCCAGGATCAGTTCTAGAACTGAATGAATGATCTCTTCGTCTGCTTCCTGTAGACTGTATCATCCTAAACTCTAACATTCCACAGACCTCAGTGCTCTGTCCTGCCTTTCTTCCTCCAGTGTGTTTTCTCTCAGCCTATGCCATTTCCTTCTCTACCTGATGAATTTCTACTCACCCCTCAGCAACATCTTTGCTGGGATACCTGACCCCCTCATACTCCTCCCCTTTCCTCTATGCGCTTGTCAACCCGGCATATGATTATTCTCTGAGTGTCTTTTCTCATGGTCCTCAGATGTTTCTCCCTCATAGAGAAGGTGCTAGTGAGCGTTTTCAATTGGCCTTGCATACCTGGAAGTTCGTTGCTGTCCCAAACACACTAGACTAGGTAATATCTGGTGAGTGAATTCACAATGTAAGCTTTTCATGGAGATGGGATCCTACAGTTCTCAGTGTCGGAGTGATAATGGGGACAGAATGTTAGGTGACCATGCACAGTTCAGAGTTCAAGATTTGTGCTCCTGTGTGCCTTAAGGTCATTGCCTCCTAAAATAGATTTGTGTCCAGTTTTCCTTCTTGGGGTTAATTTCTATATTCAAATCAATCAATTACAAAGATAAATTTCCAAATGAGTTTTGTGGCTTAAGGAAAATGCTCCTTATGTGGTTTTGATAAAAATGATGGTCTGTAAGACTCCTTAGGGTAGACCGTTAATTTCCCTTGGCAGCAAGCACGCTCCTCTCTCCTGCCCTGCCCCCTCCCCCAGCCCAAGCCCGCCCCCAGAGGAGCCTCCATGCAAGACATGTGTGTAATGTTGGCTGTCAGCAAAGGTGCTGCCGCGAGTCACTCAGGTTTGAAGTTTGCAAACATACGTCCACCTTACTGCACATCACAAAGGCTGTCAAAAGTTTCATTTCCCCGTATTTTCTCTTCTCTCTGGAAGAAAAACCATCACCGATGTACAAGTTAGAGGAATTTTGTCACAGGCTCCAGTGCTTCTGCAGGGAGTTTTATGTGTCCTTTGCATTGGGGGGAGGCAGGAAGCCCCGCTGACATTTTGAATGAATTGTTTCTAGCAATTTATGTGAATGTCACTACGAAGGGAGTCAATAGTTTTTTCTTCTGAATATTACTTACATCTCATGCTCTCTTTTGTCTATTTTCCCTGAAAAGGAAAGAGTGAGCTTTGCCTAATGACCTTGATATTTCCAAAAATTTCCTTTTTTTTCTTTTAGTTTCTTCCTAGGCAGACTCTCTACCAAACCCACCCTTGGGATTCATCCACATATGCCTTTACTTGGGAGTCAGATGAAATATATTTATGTGTGCTACACATATTTCAGATATGATTTTATTTGGTGGATGATGAATAACTACTGAGAAAGAAACCAGTTGCTCTTCAAAATATAATTAGCAACCCCAGCTCATGAGAAGCTTGCATTTGGTTATGACAAAGCGTGTGGCATGCCCTCTGCAAAGATAAGGAAGGGAAGATGAATGCATGTTTAATGCGATCAGGAAGCCCCTCTGTAATTTAAATGCATTAGCATACCCTGAGAAACCTGGTAGTATCTGAATGTCCCTAAGATAACGCAAAGTCTCTTCCAAACAAACATGATTGAATTACTTGAAGAAACACATTAAGACAGCAGGCATGGTCCTTAATGGATCAACATTGTCTATATTCATTGCCACAGCAAACTGCAGGAAAACTAGCACTGCGCTATAAGGAATCAGATTATTGATGCAGTCTTAGTGATTTTGCTTGCATTGCTCACATCCAATTTGCCACCAAAAGTTTGATGCCATGCAAACATTGAATTTCTGGAACATTAATATTGTTTCTCACTTGTGTCTAGAAATAGCAATGAACATACAACTTGAATCTTTATGTCTTGGATTATATACAAGAGAATAAATAATTTGAAACATTCTGAATTCTAGGAATGTGAGGGTAATGCAGATGGAACTGGTCATTTAAGTGTACATTCTGGGTCTCACTTTTGCAGCCGCTTGTATATTATAAAGGTCTCAGTCAATCCCAGTAAGTAATAATAGAAGTGACTAAAATTATTAAGCCCTGGTGATACACCCAGTTATGTTTTAAATGCTTAACGTGTAGTAGCTAGTTCAGTCTTCACAGCAGCTCCTATGTGGTCGGTACTGTTGTTATTCCCATTTTATAGCTAAGGACCCGGAGGCACAGAGAGTCGCCATGGCTTGCCTGAGAGCACACCATTGGAAATGGGAGCCTAGGCAGAGGTACCCCAGAACTCCTACCTGTGTTTCAAAGATGTGCCTTCATTCAAAACCCTTAAAAGAGAAGGTTTCTCAGACTCTGGAACTCTTCCTTTATGGCTCTGATTGGGCTGTTTGAGTCTGGAATATCAAATCGGTAGGAGACTCTGGAATCAGTTCATAAACACAGTTCTCTTGCTGGGTTAGAATAAGTGATTTTCCTGTTTAAAAACTGAGATGAAAGACACAATATGAGCAGCTCTGGGTCCCAGGGACATGGCAGGCTGGACCAAGATCAGAACCTCAGAGTTCATCTCATGGTGTCTAACTACTATGTCTGTCTCTCAATTTTGCTAATAAATGATAAACATCTAAAGATAGTGGAGCTGATTTAGAAGAAAATTGTATGAATTTAACTGTTTAATTTAGATATAATTATTTGTACAAGAACCTTTATAAATTTACCCAAGGTAAATTTTCAAGCCATTTAAAAATTAACTTATTTTTTAAAAAATTCTCTATTTCATGAAAGAATTAGCATTTGACTATTTTTGAAAGCAAACATTGTGATTCTCTTTTAGCTTTGGGCCTTGGTATGAAGTAAAATAAAAAACCTTCAAGAATCCCTATACCTCTGCAGGAGTGTGTTCCTGATGAATTTCCTCTGTTGGCATTATCTTCTGGAAAACACACATGTCTCTATATTTTGCAGCATTACATTATTTCTCAAATGACTTCCGCCATTGCGGACTCTCCTTTTCAATGAGATATGATGAGTATAATATTGTCTCAAAGACTTTACTCTTTATGACACTATTATGAATTGGCTTTAAACACATACATCTCCCATACTCCCTGATCCTTCTTTTAGAGCAGGGTGATAGGGTAGGGGCCATAAAAGGAGAAAACCAGTTCTGACTTACCCGGGTCGTTTGTTAATGACCTCTTGCTAAACCTTACTCTGATGTGAGAGAGAATGGCCACATGTATATATTTATTTGGAAAAGTTTGAGTAAACGCTTAGCAGTTTAATTTAGAAATTGCATCATTTTTTTTTTTTAAGTTCACTTGCTCATTTAGTATTCATGCTTTTCTAAAAAGGATGCAAAACTTCTGGTTGAATCTTTTATTTGCAGTGTCATTAAACTGAAGTTCTGGGGAAAGAATGCCAGGACATTTATGAAAGAAAAGCCATGGGCCTATTTCATTTTGCCAAGTCATTTCTCTTGACATACCTGTGCTCTTTCCCCCACTGCCTGAGGATGAGGAGAGCAAACTGAAAGGCCTGATTTTTCTCTCTGGCGCATGGCGTGCGTTTCCAGTGGGCTTTTTTCTGGAACTGTGCTAAGCTTCACCATCACACTCATAAAGGAAAAATCACTTGAAGCTCTAAAACTTAGTGTCGAGCATTTTTTTGAGCTCACTGTTTTAAAATAAATCCTCCTCCTTTTAAAAGCACTGGCTTTACGAACTCGGTGTAATTTCTTCCTAATGTTTGCAGAACCCCCCGGAGGTTTCCTGGCTCCCTGGAATTCCTCTTCTCCAGATATTGACAAAATCATTACCCAAGCAGAAGCTTCATGATGACTTTTCCAGCAGCACCTCCGTGGCTCCTTATCATTACATTTAGTGATGTTTCCTCACGTTCTCAGTCTATGTGACGGAGTTCATATCCCAGCCAACTGGAATTAATTTGATAGCTAAGCATTTCATGAGCTGGCTCCGTAACATACTCCGCCAGATCCTGCCATATGTGGAACGTTGCTGCTGCTTTACCACTGAAGATTATTTATAACCCCGACTTCTAGCATGCTCTTTTGTGTTTCTGAAGCCGGGAGGGAGTCGTGCGCCTGCTCTGGGCCTTCCTCGTGGCTCTCTTCTATGTCAACCTCTCTGATGCTTTCAGTCACTACCTGTGTCTGTCCTTTGGAGCAGGAGGGGAAAAGGGAGTGGGTTGGAAGGCCTCCCTCTTCTCAGCCAACGTTTCACCAGGAGGTTTTGGGGTTGTCCCTCCACCTGTGCTGCACCCACTAGTGGCTTTAGAGGGTGTGAGGTGGGAGGGAATGGAAAGTGTGGATTGGCAGGAACCAATTAGAATGCCCTCAATAGGTAATTTTTTAAATAATATATTTTATTGATTTTTTACAGAGAGGAAAGGAGAGGGATAGAGAGTTAGAAACATTGATGAGAGAGAATGATCCATCAGCTGCCTCTTGTACACCTCCTACTGGGGATGTACCCGCAACCCAGGTACATGCCCTTTACCAGAATCGAACCCGGGACCTTTCAGTCTGCAGGCTGATGCTCTATCCACTGAGCCAAACCAGTTTCGGCAATAGGTAATTTTTTAAGAGCTTAGTCCTTGGAAGTTAAGATGATAAGTGGCTGAATGGGAAACTATGGAATATTATGTTACTACTTTGGGGAGAAATAATTTTACTAAAAATTTCAGGGAAAAGAGAATGTTTATATTTCTAAGGTTTGCTTATGTACCCAAAACAGACTTTATTAGTACTCTGAACCAGCTTCAAGCAAATTCTTTTATTTGACCATTTTTCTTGTATTTATCAGTGCGGTAATTTAATTTATGGCCAGATATATTATTCCCTAGTTTGGAGATTTCCCTCACATGGCATGATTAGCAATCGTTTGTGAAATGATTATGTGGAAACATTGCTAGCGAATTACTGCTTGTCTAAATACTGTATGTTTTCACTTGAGAACGTTGGCTCTGGATTGCATTTCTGGCGCTGTGAGGGGGAAAAACAAGTCTTGATATTAAAATTCAGCCAGAATTTAATTTGTGAGCTGGAGCTTTCCGCTCACTGGTTCCTCCCACTGCAACAACCAGAGGGTGCTTACTTCCTTTCTGAAATGAAAATTCTGCCCTTTAAGACTATTAGTCTCATTTTTAATCTTCAAGTTGGTGTTTTGTTATAGAAAAAGCCAAAACTTTGCACGGCCTGTGTTTGTGTCAATGTATGACATAGGGTCTAAATTACAAACCCTAATTAGTACCACTTAAAGCTAATGGAATGGCCATTTCAAGGTCCCTGGTGCAGTAATTAAGCCCTGGAACAGGGCAGTGAATCTACTATTAACATTTTACCCTGATAATCCTGGCCAACTGTTCACACAGTGTTGAAGCCCAGGTCTGGCAAGGTATTCTTATCATAAGACTTAATCAATACCCTTCCCTGCTGCACAGTCCCTGTTTGGGGGATTAACCCCGATCTCTAAAATAACTGTAATGGAAGCCATACAAAGAGCCAAAAGGCCAGGAATCATATTCTTGATTTCGAAGTTATTTTATCCTACAATAGAAAACAGTTGTCCCCAAAGCGTTCTGGAATCAAGATTGGTCAGTTTTACTTCTGGAGTGAACTTTTCTTATGTGTCTCCAAAGAAACAAAGAAAGAAAGGGGGGGAGTTACGTTACTGATTTAATTATAATGACCGTAAAAGGATCTTTGAATGTGTCCTAAGTATCCTCGTGTGAAATAGAAGAAAAGAAGTCATATACCACGTTTCCCTCTTTTTCTCCCCAAAGAGGGCCTCAGAGTTCTGTAGTAAGAAGTAAGTTTTTCCTCACTCGGGCATGTGATGTGGATGATTGACAGCCTGTGCAGAGACTGCCTCTCATTAGGGTCAAAGCCAAAGAAAACATCATAGCCAAGAAGATCAAACCCTGAACTGAAGCAGGAACTTTTCATTCAAACTTGAATAAATAGTTAGGAAAGGATGATATATCTTCCAAAAAGGGAAAAAGGAAAAACTCAGCACCTACAGTTTTTGTAGCACTACAGATTCTGTATTTGTTTTGAATTGAACATATTTAGAAAAACATTCGGATTCATTAGTCTGAAAAATGATTGCATTGTCATAAGAAAAAACTTGTTGACTCTAATAGAAATAGGCTTTGGTTCACTTATAGTATGAATTAGCCTCAGACCGTGAAACCATAATATGAAGCTACAGATTGCTTATTTATTGAAAGGGTGATTTTAAATATTACTCTGAAGACTTCTGTCAGGCCTCACTTTTAAATTCTGAAAATATAGTAGGCAGGTACTGTCTGATAGATTGATTTCATTATCAGCTTAGAGCTAAGGAAGAGCTGGTTGGTTCTCTTTTCCAGGTAATTTGGATATGATGTTGGTGGTAAAACTGCCGCTCTTCCGTGGCACCCACAGTTACCCTAATATCCGCTCTGCAAATGGAAAGCTACTGGCATAAGTACTTCCAATATAAGGATTAATTTTTTTAAAGTTTCTTTTTCATTTACCTATATTGTTGAAAGTATTACAGATGTCCCCCTTTCCCCACCTCTTTTAACCCCTCATTTACCCGGTCTCCTCTCCCCCCCACCCCCCCTCCAGGCATACCTCACTATTTCTGTGTTATGTGTATATACCGTATTTGCCGGCATATAAGACGACTTTTTGGCCCTGAAAAATATGCCTCCAAGTGGGGGGTAGTCTTATACGGCGAGTATATAACAAACTCTGTATTTTTAGTAGAAATGTTAGGGGGTCGTCTTATACTCCCAGTCATCTTATACGCCGGCAAATACGTATTTTTCAGGGCCAAAAAATCGTCTTATACGCCGGCAAATACGGTAAGTCCTTTGGTTAATCTCTTCCCACCCTCACCCCCTTTCCCTCTGAGATTTGTCAGTCTGTTCCATGCTCCCATGTCTCTGGATTCCACATATAAGTGAGATCATGTGATACTTGTCTTTCTCTGGCTCATTTTTGCTTAGCATAATACCCTGTAGGTTCTTACATGCTGTCTCAAAGGATAAGAGATCCTTCTTTTTGTAGCTGCATAGTATTTCATTGTACAAATACATCTTATGAAAAAATATGAATTGTGATTACTTACATAAAACTTTAGCAGTATAGTATTTTTTAAATAAATATATATATTTTTATTTTATATAGAGAGGAAGGGATAGGGATTGAGAGCTAGAAACATCAATGATGAGAGAGAATAATTGATTGTCTGCCTTCTGCACATCCCCTACTGGGTGGGGATCGAGCCCACAACCCTATCATGTGCCCTGACTGGAAATTGAACCATGACCTCCTGGTTCATAGGCTGCCACTCAACCACTGAGCCACACTGGCCAGGTAGAAGTATAGTATATTTTTTAATGAAGTGGGAGATGGTAAAGAGTTTTTTCTTTTTTCTTTTGATTACCTCAAAATAACTTGAAAATTTTTTTCTCTTCGAGAAATATAAGCTATTTAATTTGTCTTTTACATGATATTGAGATCAAAGTGATTTATTTGCTACAAATAACAATTGTTTAAAAAAAACACCCAAAACATCCATTTTATTTATGCCACTTAGCAGAGGGAAGGAATGGAGCAAATGGAAAGCAAACGAAGGAAGAGAGGAACGTGTATCTAGAAGAGAGCTGCGTTAGTAAATGAATGACATTGTGTTCTGTGTGGGTCTCAAAACCTGAAGTTACATATTAGCATCCATAGTGGAGCCCTCGTCTGGAGTATTTTTTTATAGATTTTGATGGACTGGAGGGTGTCTTTTAATAATCCTTCAGAGAGGAAGGGCAGCATTATCAATATTAGCAATAATAATGCTTTATGTTTGTACTTAGATGTTATATTTTCAGATTCCCTGTTACACTGAATTGGTTTGGAAGCCAAAATTGTAACTCAGCTTTCAGAAGCTTTTCCCCCTAAAGGTCAAGGCAAGCCTCTGCCCTTTGCCAGGATGAAATAGTTCCCCTCCTATTTGCCCATTACAGTTGAAAATGCCATGTATAAGGCAGGCTTTATTTGTAAAATTGTGTCGCCAAAGTAATTTTTTAGAGGGTGTACAAGACTGCTTCACTAGTTTTGCATTTGTAGCCAAATATGTTCACCTTTTAGAACTTTTACTTCCCTTTGGCAGGCAAACAGGGTAAATACTTCTCTAATCTTTTCCCTCTGGGTCTTCAGCTTTGCAAACAGTCATTCCTTGTAAACTCCAAAGCTCAGCAAATACATTTCTCTCTGTAGTAGAATTTTCCTCCCTGTGTAGCTCCATTTTTCTCCCTTTGGACAGAAAAGAAAAAGGAAGCCCAACTTTAGGAATTTTTTTTCTGTTCTCGCTCCCCAAACAACCTCCCCATTTCTGAACTGCACACATAGTGGAAGTGGACACAATGGAAATCTGTGAGAATGGTGTCTCAATCCATGGTCTTTTTTATTTTTATTTATTTTTATTATTTTTTATTGATTTTTACAGAGAGGAATTGAGAGGGATAGAGAGTTAGAAACATCGATGAGAAACATCGATCAGCTGCCTCTTGCACACCCTCCACTGGGGATGTGCCCGCAACCAAGGTACATGCCCTTGACCTGAATCGAACCTGGGACCTTTCAGTCCACAGTCCGACAGTCTACCCACTGAGGCAAGCCAATTTCGGCTCTCTCCATGGTCTTTTGTCTTTATACTCCCTGGTGTGGAGTCAAGGCATAGAGTGCCCAGGAAGCAGAGAAGCTGGATGGAGGAAGTCAGGGAGGAGATGAAAAATCTCATATAATTAAGACACTTAGTCTGGAAAGATTTTGGCAGTCATGGTGGGAAACCACTTTCTTCATAGACATCATGTATGTATTTTTCCCCTTTGAGACTCCAAAGTAAGGTTTCTAATATATGGAGTGTTTTCTTAATAAGAAATTGAATAATGCACTGGGCGAGCTCCTTCACTTCAGCACTGGTTCTGGGCATGCTTGAAGAAGGGTTCATGAATATCAGTTCTGCATGAAAGAATATTCCTTAGTAGGCTTTAAAGCGGTGCTTTAAATTCCTTAGGAGTTGAGGACTGTGAGGGAGGTGGTTTAAGCCTGGAGGCAAAAATGCTACTGAGGTCCAGGTTTTAGAGTCAAACCAATTAAGTTGCATTCTCATTGTAGCCACCAAACTTCGGTAAATCTCAGTTTCTTCATCTGTAAAATAGGAATAATACCATTAGCTTTATGGGATTGTTAGATGAGCCCATGTACCTAACTTTGAATTGTACTTGAAACACAGTAAGGATTCCATAATGTTTTTTTGTGGAGGCTGTGGTCAAAAGAAACAGAAAATGGATAGTTAACGGATTACCATTGTTAGATCATCTAAGAGTCCTTAGCATTTTAGGGCTGTTGGTTATGGATGGAGCAAACTGAAGGGCGGGTTGTGACTACCTGTCCCTTCCCTCTTTTCTCAGTACCAGGCCCAGCAATTCCCTCTTTCCTGTTCCTGTTGCTCAGGGCTGGCTCACAGCAAAGTGACAGGCTATATTACTTCCCCACAGTATTTGTAGTGTAGAAGGATTTAGGAAGATTGCTTATGCTTAAATTATTAAGGGCTGAATTTTAAGCTTTAGTAGCAAAGATATCATTTTGGGAGCTTTCATAACACATGCATATACTATTATCTTTTCTGTTTTTTCAAAGGCATTAGTATAATTGGTAATTGGAAGAAATAGAAAATGTATTTTTTTAAATCCTCACCTGAGGACATGCTTATTGATTTTTTTAGAGAGAGAGGGTAGGGGGAGAGAGAGAAACATTTGCTTTTTGTATGGGGATCGAACCTGCAACCTAGGCATGTGCCCTGAATAGGAATTGAACCCACAATCTTTGAGTATATGGGACAACACTCCAACCAACTAAGCCACACTAGCCAGGGCTGAATTTTATCTTGTAATGTATCTAAAGCTTGTAACTGGAATACTTATAATTATTTTTTAAGTATAAAAATACTAAAAAGGTAACAGTAGCCCCCTCAAATACAGAAAAAGTTCTACTAAAATGAAGAATGACCCATTAATTAAAATAATGGTAAAATGAAATAGCAGCACATGAAAATATTCATTTAAAATAGTTTTCATTTTTCATTGCCTCTCAGCATAACCATTAAGGCTTGTCACTGTTTAGGTTCTTACAGAGGTATTTCTTGGATCACATGATCTCACACATCTAGAGGAAATAATGAACAACATAGACTGGTGAACAAAAACAGACCCAGAGAAAGAGAAGCAGCGATCAGACTCTCCAACCTCAGAGGGGAGGGTGGGGGTAAGGGGAAGAGATCAAAGGACTTGTGTTCATGCACATGGGCCTAGGCGGTGGCCATGGACAACAGGGGGGTGGGGGAATATGTAGGGAGGGTTTGAGATGGGAATGGGGGGATAAGGACAATTATGTGATACCATAATCAGTACAAATAAATTTTAAAAAATTAAAAAAATAAAAATAAAATATTTTTATATTGATTTTGTCGAAAGGAAGAGAGAGGAACATTGATTTCTTCTTCCCCTTATTTATGCATTCATTAGTTGATTCTTTTATGTGCCCTGATTAGGATCAATACCACTACCTGGTGTATCTAATCACCTGAGCTTCCTGGCCAAGGCCAAAACTGTCCATTTGAAAAAATTAAATTTATTTTAAACAAATTATTTGTTAGCATAATTGTGAACCTTACAGAATAAAAAGATAGGAGACTACCTGTTTTAAAATACCTCCTTCTTTAACAGAAAATACTTCGAATAATATTATAAGTATCATTACTAGAACTAATTTCTAGGCCTGATTCTCTCTCTGTGATGTGTCCCAATAAGTTGCGGTACAGTTTTGTAGTGATTTTTGGGGAAGATTTATATGTAGTACTTGCCTATTTTTTAGTTTTAAAGTCTGCTTTAAGAATGGAGGCAGGGAGGCTTACCTGATTTGGGGACTTGAGATGAGAATAATTCAGAGAGGATTTCAAATAACAAACAACACTGGGAAAGAAAGCCTCATTCATCTAATTTGTGCTGTGCAGATTGGAAGACGGCCAGGCCAGGAGGTCATCTGAGTAGAAGTTGTTATTTCTTCTTTTTCTGTTCTTAGTCTAGTGAGCACTATAGCATTTCTTCTTGGAACTCAGGCATGGTTTACAAAATTCATGCCAACTGCATAGTGTTAGCGGTTGACCACTTCTGGGTTCTTATTGACTTAATGGAAATGAATGAGGTCCAGCAAAAGAATCCCTGACATTAATTTCTTTCAGCTCATAATTAACCTCCACCACCACCCCCAAAGAGACCTGCCACTCATCACCATCAAGATGTTAATTTTGAATATCAAAGTTTTACTTGAGCACATTTTTTTTAGCACAGATCTTAAACATCATTTGAGGTTCTGTTAGTGACAGACACAACTGAATTTCAATGAAGTTCAAAATTTGAAAACATGTTTTCGCTAAAGAGATCATTCTACTTGTTGTATAAATTAAAGTTATAAGTAGAAATGATCTTCGTTTTCTGAGTATATGATTTTGGGGGAGTGTGAGGTTTTTTTAAAATTTCTTCTCATCTAAGGAAAGTTGCATTATTATTTTAAAAATGTGGATCTTGCTTTGAGTTGAGTATGGAATCAGTGTTGGAAGATAATTGGTTACTTAGGCTACGGAGAAAAATATGGAACCCAGAGATGTGAGTTTTCTTTAATGGACTGTGTTGTCTGGTCTTCCAGAAAAAATCACATTGTGGACTTTGCTTTATGCAAGCCAATAGGAACACAACAGAAGTGAGTAGCATTTCATGGTGCGCACAGGCTAGTGGGGAAGAGCTAAGAAGGAGAGAATTGTCCACCCAGTGTGGCTCAGTAGTTGAGCATCAACCTATGAAACAGGCAATCCAGGTTCAATTCCAGGTCAGGACACTTGCCCGGGTTTAGGGCTTGATCTCCAGTAGGAGGCATATAGGAGGCAGCCAATCACTGATTCTCTCATCATTGTTGTTTCTCTCTCTCTCTTCCTCTCCCTTCCTCTCTTAAGTAAAAGAATGGAAGAAAACAGTAGACTAATCCAACCCAGTCTTTAAAGGTCAGGGAAGTCCTCCTAAAATAAGAAATGTCCGAATTGAGACCTGGGAAATGAGTCAGTTATACTTAGTTAGTGGGGATTTGAATTATAATAAACACAGAATAAAAAGACAAGTCACTGCTTATTTAAAAATGTTCCCATCTTTAGCAGAATATACTGTCAAAAATAATAAGGCTTACAATTATTGGAACTAATTGAATCGGGACTGACTCTCTGCATATGATGTGTCCCTCTTTGCTTTATATAGATGGAGAAATAGCAATTTTCTTACTTAACAGCCTCCATTTACATGGATTTTCGCAGAGATAAGTAAGATGTGACTGGCTGTCTTCCTCTCTGGATAAGCCTTCTTTGCCAGCATCCATTTCTTTACAGCTCAAGACGCGGAGGCTAACCCCTGTCTGCCACCAGCCTTGCGTGTAATGTAGTTAATAATGAGCTTTCCCTTTCTCCATCTTGGGTTTGCTATTGCCCTTGGGCAATATGTTCAGGACTCAGCCTGAATGTTAATAACAGGGTAAAAAAGGGCTGAAACTTCTGCATGTTTTCATTAATTTTTTTTTTTTTTGCAGCCTTGAATTGATTGCTTTCCTTTCCCCAAAGCACACCCGGTGTGACCCTGACTGAGTGTGGCTTAATCAATAGACTGCAGAATGACTATTTTGTTTCCAGTTATTTCTTTACCCAGCGTTTTCCAAGCAAAGGAGCGTCTGGGAAATCTGTCTGTGAGCTAGGGTGAGGAGGTATGGCGAGGCACAGACGGACAGCCGCCGCCCTGTACTTGCTCCAGTAATTTTAAAAAAGAATAGGCGGAAGGGGAGAAAGAATGGGGGTAGGGATGCCTATCCTTCTAAGATATTGTTTCTGCCGCATTATGTGAAAGGCCTCTCGATTACAGGCTTATGGCACTTTCATGCCTGTTGTTTTTGTTTTGTGTTGATCTTTATAAGCCATGGAAAAGATATATTCCCCATTGAATGGGCCTGGTGGAACTCTGCAAATTTTAAAAGCATCCACTCAGAAGAATATTAAACCTCTGAGTACGATTTAGAATGATTTAGAGTGTTCCTCGCTTTTTCTTTTTCATTCCTCTCCTAACTAGTTTCCCTCTGAAACCCAGCGCCAGTGTTATCTGGGGGGACACATGAAAAATGCCTCATTGAAGCTGAGTGCAGAATTTGATGAGGTGGATAGGCATGCCGGGAGCTGCAGCCACCTCACAGTCCACATGGCCTAGAGGAGGGACCTGCCATTTGTTCTTTTCATTAGGGTCCTGCTGTTTACCAACTACTTTTCATGGCTTTGCTTATCTTAATTCTCATAACAGTAATTTGCTTTTAAAAATCCAGAATTTGGCCGGCCATTGTGGCTCAGTATTTGAGTGTTGACATATGAACCAGGAGGTCTGGATTTGATTCCCAGTCAGGGCTCAGTCCCCAATAGAGGGTGTGCAGGAGGCAGCTGATCAGTGATTTTTTCTCTCATGTTGTTCTCATTCTCTCTCTCTCTCAAAATCAATCAACACACACACACACACACACACACACACACACAATCCTCACCTGAAGATGTTTTTTCTATTGATTTCTAGAGAATGTGGAAGAGAGGGCGGAGAGAGAGAGAAAAGTATCAATGTGAGAGAGACACATTGATTGGTTGCCTCTTGCATGAGCCCCTACCCGGTCTGGGCAAAGTGCAACCAAGGAACATGGCCTTGACCGGAAATGGAACCAACAATCCTATGGTCCACAAGTCAATGTTCTAACCACTGAGAAACCAGCCAGGACAATTAAAACCTATTTTAAACAAACAAATAAGAGCCCTGAGCACAATTTGGGTGTGCAGCATGTTCTAGTGCTCTTATAGGTGAGAATAGGACAGGTGTCGGTACAAAGTGTTCTTTGTTAAGATGACCTCCAAAAAGTTCTTAGAATAGCAGGATAAAGTATTCAAAATGGGTATGATTTGCTACTTAAATTATATTGGAAATACAAATTTTTAAAGAGGACAGTTCCTTAGAAACATAGGGTTCTCATGGTCCAGATGATATTTTTAGACCAGTGATTCTTGGCTAAGGTAGGGATGATTGATGAAATAAATGTACTGTCTTATTATTAAAAGCTAGAATTCAGCTCGACCAGAAATAGTCTGGTGAGGCAAAGAGATGGAGTCAGACAGCAGTGTGGCGGCACGCGCTGCAGAGTGCGGGACCCTTCTCTGCAGTCTTGCTATTTCAAGTTAGGTTTCCATTCCTGAAAAGCCACATTTCATTCATCACTCTCCTAGGCTGACATTTATTGAATAATTTGCCATAATTGACTTACTCATGATATAACAATAGATCTTCAATTTATGATATCCCTAAATATTTTGTCTTTGGTTCACAAAGAGTTTACGGGAATCCAGTGACTAATTCCAGTAGGCAGCGGAATTTAAATTTGAAATAATGAGAGGCTAGAGGTAGGACTTTATGTTTGGGAGTCACAATAATAGCCAGCATTGTTTGCATATTTAATATGTGCCAATCTCAATGGGAGTCTTACACGATTAGCTAATTTAACCTTAAATAAACCTGTGCAGCAGGTAACAATATCCACATTTTACAGACAAGAAAACCAGCATAGAAAAGATTTTTGTAATTTTAAATCCAAACTCTCTGTTTCTTCATAGATATTCATTTTAATTAAAAAAATTTTTTTCCAGCTGAAAGTTTTACATATGTCCCATCTCCCCCCCACCCCCCCGCTATTGACCCCTTCTAGCCCAACCCCCACCCCTCACCCCAGGCCTTCATCACACTATTCTCTGTATCCATGGGTTATGTATATATGCATGTAAGTTCTTTGGTTGATCTCTTCCCACCCACTCCTGCCTTCCATCTGAGATTAGACATTCTGTTTCATGCTTCAATGTCTCTGGATCTGTTTTGTTCATCAGTTTATTTATTTATGCTTAAGCCTTGAATATAGTTGAGAGCTGGGGTCTACTTAATCTGAGAACATGCCATATTTAGAGGATGAGAGAAGTGATGAGACAGTAGGACGTATAAAGAAAGCCAGTCACAGGAACCATGCAGGAGTGCTTAGGGGATGAGAGAGTTGTTTTTAAAAGCTGCAGATAAATCAAGAAGAGAAATAAATTATTAAATATAGAGGTTATGTGTCTCTGGTAGCTTTAGCTATTAGCAGTGGTCCATGAGGTCTGGAAGACCTATTCTCAGTGGTTAGAACATTGGTGACCGCTGGACTAGAGCAATTTGGGGTAGGACATTCAGTCAGATCTCAATATGCCATTCATTTTGAAGTTTTGGATTAGTTTATTCAATGCTTATGCAAGCATTTACTTAAGGTGATTTCAAGACCATCATTTAATCTAGTTCTGAGCATTTTTATCAAATGAGAGCCTACGTGATACTCCATTGCCCTCTTCCTTCTCACATCCAAAATAGTTAAGTACCTGTATAGAAGTAAGGAGAAATGGTGATGTGTCTTCCTTACTTAGAACACTAGAATCATGCAAGAACCTTTCCTTTGTCTTAACTAGGAAAAGACTTGCTAAGAAGGAGTAATACAAGATGGTGACAGGTGATGTGCTAAACATATTAGTGGACTCTTGGGAGTCATGCATTTTATGCTTTTTCTTAAGTCCTTAAAACATGTCACAGTCTTGCTCAGTTTTTAAAAATAAAGCATGCATAAGGGATTAGGCTAATCTCTCTCTTTTATTCATTCTCTCTCTCTCTCTCTCTCTTTCTCTCTCTCTCTCTCTCTCTCTCTCTCGTGTGTGTGTGTGTGTGTGTGTGTGTGTGTGTGTGTGTGTACACACGCGCTTGCGTGCATGTGATAAGATTGAAACAGAGAAATGAATGACATGGAACAAATGTAACCCCAGATTTTCCTTTTCTCGGTGCATTCTCTCCCAATGTACACTTTCTGCTGGTCAGGAAAAAGTGTCATCACTATTGTGACCAGCTGCTTTGACATGTTACTAAACCTATTTGTGGTTTTGATGCAATTTATCAGTTCCTCCCCCTCCACAGACTTTCTCCTCCTGGTTCCCAGGGCAACACACTCTTCTGCTTTTCTCCCACGTCATTGTCTCCTAATGAGTTTGCCTTTCACCTGCCTGATCCTTTAGCCCATGGTGCCCAAGGTTTAGTTCTTTGCCACTTTCTCTTTGTAAACCTACACTCATTTCCCTGGTGATCTCACCCGTCTTAGGTCTTTAAATGCCATCTCAGCTTGATGACTCCCAAATTTGAATCTCCAGCTTGAACTGCTCCAGTGAACTCCAGCCTTATATGTCTTCCCATTTACTTGGCATTTCTGCTTCTCTGCCCTGTGGAAGCTCTCGTTTAAAACTGCACTATCTGTTCACCCCATGTTATCCCTTAGCCTCCCAGTTTCAGTAAATAGCAGTCCCATTCTTCCAATCACTCAGACCAGAAATCTAAGAGTCATCCCTTTTTCTCACACCCCAGAAGCAGTCCATTAGCATGTCTTTGGCTTCCAAATAAATAAACAAACAGAATCTTTGCTTGCCTCCTTTATAATTTCTATCCTGGTCTAAACACCATCATCTCTTGCCTGGATTATGGAATCAGGCTCCCAATTGGTCTCATGTTTGATTTCTTGTTCTCCTCCTTTTTAGCCACAGCAATCCCGTTTAAATGTAAGTTCACATCAGATACAACTTTTGGCTAAAAATTTTCCAATAGAAAGTCATGCAGAGTAAACATTAGAATCCCCCCCCCCTTTTTTTTTTGTTCCCTCACCCCAGGATATTTTTCCATTGATTTTTAGAGAGAGTGGAAGAGAGAGGAAAAGATGGAGAGAAATACCTATGTGAGAGAAACACATTGATTGCCTGCCCCCTGTACGCATCCTGACCAGGGCCTGGACTGGGGAGGAGCCTGCAACCAAGATACATGCCCTTGACTAGAGTGGAAACCACCGGGACCCTTCCGTCCACAGGCCGATTCTCTATCCACTGAGCCAAACTGGCTAGGAGAAACTACAGTTCTTTATAGTTTAGAAGGCCCTGCATGATCTGCTCCTTCCAGATGACATCAAGCACATTTTCCACAGCCCTCCCCTTTAGCTGGACAGGCCTCCGTGAACCTTTACACAGGAGTGCTCTACTGGTTAAATTGTAATGTCCCCTGCTTTGTTCCCTCTGCCCTTATCACCTCCTGCATTATCTGTAATCTGGCCTTTTTTTGCCAATCTCCTCCCACTAAGCATAGAAATTGCATAAGATTAGGATTTTTGTCTGTTTTGTCCCCCTATCATTTAGAATGGTGCCTGGCAATAGGCCCTTCATTACAATTTGTTGAACAAATGAAGTTTCAGAGCCTAAAAATAGAATTGTGGAGTCAAGGTATGAAATTCTATATGTCTGTGAATAAAATTTCCTTCAGATTTCTGAGTTACAGTCTCAGGATAACAATTTTCCACCTCTGAACAAAGGTGCCTCTGAGAACCCAGATCCTTATCCCTGTGCAGAGGTGTTACCTATTGGTGACAGGAGAAGCACATGTTACATTAGGTCCCTTTGGCCTAGAATGATTTCAGAATGCCCTCGCATAAAGGCAAACAAATCAGAGACCTCTGTAGCTTCCCTCGCCTCTGCTGCATTAGCTGAAGATAAATCTGTGCGGGGTTCACTAGAGGGAACAGGCAACTGCATTAAGCTGTGTAATGATGAACACTAATGACCTGTGACAGAATGGGTCTCTGTGGGCTCAGCGGCCATGCAGAGCGGGAGTTTTTTCTTCTCTTTGATAATGGTAATGAAAAACAACTCACAAAAACCCAAACAAAATAGAACCACATTCAAAGATGCAGGGAAACAACTTGCAGTCCAAATTCAAGGTGATTTTCATGATGTCTCTTTCTTTTTTGCAAGCACATGCATCTGGACTGCAAAAGGCCGCTATGCCATTCACTGTACAGTGATGGAGACTCTTGGCTGTTTCCAGGAAATGGAAACAGTGCCCTTCAGTCAAAGAGCAATCCAGTATAAATCAGGT
Organism: Vespertilio murinus; assembly: GCA_963924515.1. Lineage (NCBI taxonomy): Eukaryota > Metazoa > Chordata > Mammalia > Chiroptera > Vespertilionidae > Vespertilio > Vespertilio murinus. The sequence continues at coordinate 53,305,158 of OZ004712.1, read as the reverse complement.
TTCCATTTCTGTGGCATTGGCGTGTAAATGGGTGAGGTTTTGAGTTCCTTGTTATTTTTACCTATAGACACACCTTTATCACAATGATCTGTATTGATTGATTTCATTTTCTGTTCTTTTCTTTCCCATTCTTAAATTAAGTGAGGACCTTGTTGATTTTCACATGTTGAATTGAATGGTCTTTATTAATCAATTAAATTTTCCTTTGCACATGATTCTTATGAGAATCAATAATGTATATATCTGTATGTGTGTGTGTGTGTGTGTGTGTGTGTGTAAATACACTTTATAAACTACCACAAACACTTAAGCTGATGCCAGTGTAGATATTAGACCAGTTGATCTTTAAGACTCCTTTCAGTTGTAGAACTAAATTATCCTAAGACCTCCAACCAAAAGCATTTTCCCAGTCTATTTTATAAATTTAGAATTTATAAAATAGACTGGGAATATATATATGCGAGTATTTTATGATCAAGCAATAAAAACCATACCACAGGTTTGATGATTGATAGATAGATAGATAGTTAGTTAGATAAATGATAGATAGATAGATAGATAGATAGATAGATAGATAGATAGATATAGCTATGAGTAGTTTGGCCTAGGACTTTGTAAAAATCTACTCAGATGTCAGTATGACCTACACATGCTGGATTTTCAGTGTTTGCTTCTCAGATATTCAGAACACACTTTACTCCACAGCAGAATTACTTGACAGCACATTTTCTCCCTGCCCTCTGAGTCTCCATGGATGATCTACAAAAAGATAGCATTTACATTTGCTGTTAATAAAACCCTGGTATGACTCTTTCCTATAAATCCAGTTTTATTACCTCCTTCTAAAGTAATTTCTGATAATCCAGCCAGAACCCTTACTTTTATTTGTCATTTTCAAGCTAGATGGTTGAGTAAGAGGGCTGTCTCCATAATTTTAGCCTAAGAAGAAAGGATTACAAGGCAAATTTCAAGTCCCTGGTGTTGCTTCCTGATCCACGAAATTTGTAAATTCTAGGAATCCATTTGCTTTTAAGAAACATTTTTGTTCTTGTTTTAGTGTCAATTTGTTTCAGCTTTCCCACACGTGTGACTTTTATAGCCCCATATAAAGTGGAGTGCTCTGCCATATTGATTTAATGGTATGTTTCAATAAATCCCCTATTACAGCGCGTGCTCCATGCCAAGCAGCCAAAAGGGAGACAGACAGATGTGCTGGTTACCTAATTTTAAAAGAGAAAAAATTCCATTTTCACCATTCTTTAATGTCATAGCTGTCCTGCCGGTGACCCAGCACTGAGATATATTAGGTTCCCCCTGACGTATGTTACAGGAAGTAGTGACCTGACCTTTTAGAAATTTTATTAACATTTATAAATTTGTTTTAGTGTATCATGTTGGAAACACTGATTTTTCTCCAGAATGGATTGGGGTGACTGGTATACAGATTGATAGCCATGTCGCATATTAAGCTGGCGGACATTTTGTAGAGTTTACAGATGCTGTCTCCCCCTCCAAACCTCCCCCTTCTTCTACCTTAAGGCTTATGCTAATGGGAATAGAGACATTTTCACTTTTCCTTTGAAGCATTTTACGAACAACTAAATCATTACCGGCAGCCTTTAAATAGCCAGTTAGGTTTTGAATATTGCTTGGACAAACATTGAGGCGTGGGTATTCATCCATTCATTCGTTCAACCTCACCTCAGTGCCTAATGTATTCCAGACTCTGCCAGTCATGAGGGATGTAAGAGTGATTGCCACCATCCCTGCTCTGAAGTTACTTACAAAGTGACGGATTAGAATCGTGCTATGCAATCAAAATCCTAATTAAAGATTTTTTTTCTTTCTTAACTCTGTGCAAAGCCCAACTTGAACCTTTAAAAAAAATATATAATAGATCTTCCTAGGAAGTATTTTAATTTGTATATCTTTATTGTCAAAAACATTTATTATAGATTATTAATAAAGGAACTTTGATTAATGCAAATCTTTGGAATTTAGCTATGTCCAGTTTTTTGCCTTAGCAATTCTCATCTGTCTCTCTCTACCCTAAGAAACCAAGAAGTGTGTGGTTTTATAAAAAGGACACCTCTCCCACGACAGGAAGCATAGGAGCTGGGACAGTTGGCAGGCTGCCTTCCCAACCTGCTTCCCGCAACAGCAGTTGTGATGGTGATGGTGATCGACACTCCCATCCATCATCTGCCTTTTCCCAAATGCTTCTGAAACGTAAATTAAGCCTCTGCCTCCTCATTGAGTATGGATTGCTGTTTTATTTTACAGTAAATACTTGTTTGTTTTATAGACAGGGAAATTGAGGCATTGAGAACCTAAGTGGGTAGATAAATCAGTTGCAGACACTGCTGGGAAACATAAGTGAGCGTTTATGGAGCCCGGGTGGAGAATATTTCCACAGGCCCTGCGCAGTGTGTTTTGTTTCTAGCTTCCCCTTACTGCTTGAAGAAAGGAGGCCATGGAACGTACCGGCTTGGATTTACTCTTGTCCTCATGGGAGGCCATTGTTTTCTTGTACATTTCACTTTTACATTGGCATTTTCTTAATGCATTTCACTCTTCACTTTAGTTATTCAAGACCTAATAAGAACATTAGCCATATTTCCAGGTTCCAGGCTTTTCCAGGTTCAGCCATTCAGTTTTTCAAAACAATTTGAACACTGCCATATGTCATCTCCTGTGCTAGGGATCGTGGCCAGAAAGGTGAATTGGGAAGCAGTTCTTATTACCAAGAAGCTGTACTCTGGTAGATCCCTTTGAGAACCATAAAAGTGTAATCATACTTTGTGTTTGCTTGATTTTAAAGCAAACAACTTTCTTCACTGAGGAACTTTTCAGAGCCTTCGGCATTCAAGTTATATTCTGAATTTCCAGAGGCAAGTGGTCTACAAAACATATTTGAAACTTATGTGAAGATGAACACCTGATGCAAGGGATGCATTTGGAGTTAGTATCTTTAGAATACACTTTAAAGAACTGATGACATGGCCATTTTCTACCATCCACCTGCCATTGGCACTGGAAGTGACCACAGGCAAACAAGCAGCTTACCCAGAACAGCTCCCGAGGATTAATCTACTCACTCTTTTTAAAAGTTTTTAAAAACATTTATTGATTTTTCAGAGAGAGAGAAGTGGAGGGAGGGAGAGAGGGAGGGAGGGAGGGAGGGAGGGAGGGAGAGAGAGAGAGAGAGAGAGAGAGAGAGAGAGAGAGAGAGAGAGAGAGAGTTCGATGGAGAGAGAAACATCAATTCGTTGTTCCACCCATCCATGCATTTATTGTCGGACTACTGAATGTGCCCTGGCCAGGGATGGAAACCTCAATTGTGGCATATCAGTTCAATGCCCCAACCAACTGAGCTACCCAGCCAGGCAATCTAATCACTCTTTAAAGCTGTTTTCCCCCCAAAATTGAGTACCAGCATATGAACAAGACACCTACTGTCTCGCTATTGCTCACATTTATGCTCACTCTGTATAAGATATTTTTATTCATGAGACTGACTAACTCTTAAAAGATTAGCAATCACCTAGTCTAGCGACTCTAGTCAACTCTTTAGGATATTAGTTACAAGCAGAACCTGAAACGAATCCAAGTCTCCAGACTCTTCCACTGAACCTCACTATGTCTCAGATGACACCTAAGCAGAAGTCTTCTTCAGCTACTCCTACATAAACAGGTTTTATATCAGATAGGCAAAAATAAAGTCAAATTCTTTTTGCTATTTTCCCACAAACTATCTGAGTCAGCCATGTTCTTTTCTGACACTGTAGTTGTCTCCTCTGCTACCTATCCCAGAACATTTAGGGTATTTTTGCCTAAACAGCCATTTGTGCTTGAAGCACTGGTGAGCCTTTCTCCTTGCTCCATAGTGGATATGGTGACTCACTGTTTAACCCGATGCAGCACAAGCAGCCCTGTATAGTTTGTAATCCAAATGTTTTTATTGATGTCAAAGGAAGTACGATAAATATAGCAAGGGAGTAAAAACCATTAAAGGTATCAATAGAAAATGAGCCATACAAAAGCCTTCTTTTTCTCATAAACATGTTCCAGAAATACATGTAAGTAAATAAAAATGTACACACATATTGTATAATGTTCATGATCATCTGCCAAATTGCCTCTTTTCTGATGCTTTTCTATAACAGGGGACCTGGTAACATCATAACAATATAGTTTCATACTTTTGAAAAGGTTATATTCTATTTACCGGTTCATCTCTTAGTTGTTTGGAACTCAGAATGCATTTTCTCATAGAAGTAATCTTATATCATCTTATATTATCTCATAGAAATAATCATATATTACCGTCCTTGAAATAAAAGGTCAAAAACTCTGCAAAAACAGTTTATCCATTATATATCTCTGGAGTCTTGATGTAACTTTCTCAAATTTGACTAAAATATAAGCATGGGTCCTGGGAATAGCTATAGAGTTTGACATGAGATTCTAGGAGCACATCTCTTTATACAATAACCTGAGACTTTTAAGTGTTGGGATATGATCACAGAGGTTCTATAGATCACCTACTAGTAGTCCAGTCTTCTTATTTCCTAGAATAAGGGCTTCAACCTTCGATATGCCCTCCTTGTGCTAACCAAGGCCTGGGACAAAGGTTTCTTTCTTTCTTTTTTTAAAAATATATATTTTATTGATTTTTTACAGAGAGGAGGGAGAGGATAGAGAGTTAGAAACATCGATGAGAAACATCGATCAGCTGCCTCTTACACACCTCCCACTGGGGATGTGCCCGCAACCAAGGTACATGCCCTTGACCGGAATCGAATCTGGGACGCTTCAGTCCACAGGCCAACGCTCTATTCACTGAGCCAAACTGATTAGGGCAAGGTTTTCTTTTTGGGAGAGCTGGGTGGTGAGGAGCTGAGTTTCAGGGGTCACTGGCCTGGATCAGATAGCAGTTCTGGGGTGAAGTATGGAAGGTCCAATAGTGATAGGGATCTGGGCTTGGAGGAATTGGCTCCATTTTTTGTCTCTCTCTTTGTACCCTATTCTTCTTTCCCTTCCTAGATAGTAAGGCCTATTGGGTTGAACCCCCTTTCTTTTAGCTGAAGGGCATTCATGTTTCTCCATTGGTACTACCAGTGCACCAAAACAGGTCCCCCTTTACCCAAGCAGGCCCTGACTGGAGGGAAGAGATGAGGAGCAAAATTGAGTTGTCTTTCATGGGTGCAGAGTTTTCAGGAGTGAAAGGAGGAGGAGGACTGGGATGGTGATGGGTGTCTGAATGTAGGCCCCAGTGCCCACATCACTGTGGAAGCCATGGATGAGGTTGGAAGAGAGGTTAACGAGATCTGGAGAGAACACAGTGCCAGCTTCATGGTTAAGTGGGGCACCTGTATGCATGTGAAGACAGGAAAGGAGGGAAACTCTGAGTGCTTCTGTGATGAATCAGAATTTGTGACAAGTCCTAGAATGTGTAGTATGGACAGTTGGATTTTAGGAACCAAATAAACTGCATTCAAACACTGCACTGATTGAAGAATATACTCATTAAATGGCCTGTGTCTAATACACAGAAGGTTTATTTTACGCTTGATCTTACAAATGCCTTCCTCTTCTCTTTGTTCTTTTTTCCATTTATTCTTCTATTTCGGAAAGTTCCATTTGTTGTTACTATGCATTCCCTTACTAAGCTGACATGGCCTAACTGCATAAACTTTGGTCTGTCATGTTGTTCCCCAGCATGCCTTCACTAGGAGTTTCTTCCCTCCCTCCAGACCTCAGACTTCCTTCTGAGGCACCTTAGCTTCCCTTCTGTATTTGATGTATTGCTTCCCATTGATCTCTGATTAGCTTAGAGACAAACCTCAAAAACAAAGAGACAACAGACATGCTCTTCTCCTTGCTTCCTTGAATACTTTGATTATAGTTTCTGTGGTAATCCTCTTAAGTGTGATTTTAAGTAATTACCATGATATGTTGTTAATAGTCATTTCATTGTTCTTTATATCTGTATTGTACCATCTTATAATACTGAGTGAATGTTACAGTTGACACAGAGAATTCATTATTCCCATTATTAAAATACAGTGATGTGGATAGTGTTGGTAGGGAATTGTATAAGGAGAAACAGATGCTGTGGTAGTATGGGGCCTGTCCCTTGAGACTCATAGTACTTTCTGTAGTGAAGTCCAGGAGAGGCAAGGAGTTGTCACTCAAGCTCTACCGAGATTAAATCTGCCAAGAAAAAAAAAATGCAGAATTGCAACTTGCCTTAAATGATTTCAAGTCACCTGAGGGATGGGGAAAGAAATAGCAAAGGATTGCTGGCTAAATCTCTTTCATAGTCAAAGGTTATCCCAGAAACAATTGCATGAAACCCTAGAAATGAAAGATGAGAATGAGAGTGTACTGTATGTAATGCAGAAGACAAAGGCTCACACGCTCCCTGCTGAGCAGGCTTTGCATACAAGACAAGCCAACTAGACATCATGCGCGGCCATTAAGGCACATCTTAGGAGGGGTTGGGGGTGCTGACTTCTTCACCCATTCATATACTTAGTTTATTTTCAATTCTCCGTCCATGATAATTATATTATTTTCAGGTGTGAATTTTTGCAACCCTGCCAGATGAAAATGACAGATTACTTGAGTGAGGTTTGTGTGTTTAACCTCATGATCCGGTTACATTACATTTATGTGCCTTGCTGGAATGTTTGCCTTCTAATATTTCTGTGTGTTAACTCAGTTGTCTCCCTTTATTGCTACCATATTGCAATGAGTGTTTTTGCATTTTTATGAAAAGCCTATTAGCAGCATTGGCTTGATTTAAAGAATTTTTTCAGTTTATGAATACAGTTCATCTCTGTGAATGAATTTAGCATTTTAATGCTACTTATTTACTCCACTCCATAAAATGTAATATAATAAATAATGGGTCCCTTGGGCTTGTGGTAAAACTCAGTGATCATCCTCTCAGCAGGAAGATGAGCACAACTCAAGTGGAGAAATAATGATCAAAATTTACCACGCTCACCGGGATGCCATTTATATACCTGAATCTAATAAAGGCAGAATTACCATGTTTAGCATTGTACTGGCTTCAGAATGTAATGAGACTGGGCGAGGAGGAATTCAGTCATATTAACAACATTTCAGAAGATTGTAGCAATTCTAAATTAGCAGCTCAAGTAAGAGAGTGTTCTTAAAAGTATGTAACCCCTACTTTTTTATTATTTTCTTTAAGTCATTTTTTTCAATTACAGTCGACATACAATATTGTATTAGCTACAGGTGTACACCCCGGTGATTATACATTGGATATCTTACTAAGTGATCATCCCGATATTCTGGTGCCCATCTGACATCATACATAGTTATTAGGGTTTTATGGACTACAATCCATCTACTGTGCTTTACCTCCCCATGACTATTCTGTAACTACCAATTTGAACTTCCTTATTCCTTCACCTTTGTCACCCATCCTCCTAAACCCTCTCCCATCTGGCAATCATCAAAATGTTTTCTGTATCTTTGAGTCTGTTTCTGTTGTTTGCTTATCCATTTTTGTTTTTATTTTCCTAGATTTATTTGTTGATAGGTATATATTTAATGCCATTTTATTATTCATATATTTTTTAATTCTTTTTCTTCTTCTTCTTAAAGAAGACCCTTAAACATTTCACGTAATTCTTGTTTGGTGGTGATAAACTCTTTCATCATTTTCTTGTCTGGGGAGCTCTTTATCTCTTGCTTGATTCTAAATAATAGCTTCTTGTGCTACATAAATGTTAAGTCAGTGTTTTCCACCATCTTTATTCATGGAAAAACCTTTGGAGTTTTGTCTGGGGGGTGAAGGACATTGTTTCACTTTTTTCTTTTAAATTATCAATTCATTGTCAATTTGGAGGTTTTCAGTATGACCCTGTCAGTTATCCATAAATGAAATATTTGCATGCCAAAACCTCACTATGGTCATTGGCCAATAGGGCATTCTATTTCATGGCTGAAGCCTAGAAAGAGTTAATTCATTAAAGTTCACAACTCTGTGTATATAAATGTATGCCTAATTATAGTCTGAGTTTTTTTTCAGGTTACTTTTGAATTATCTTTCCTTTTGTTTCCCTTCAATTGGTATTTCTTCCTTGAAATAAAGGGTCACAAATGTACATGCTTATAAGAGCTAATTTGATAATAACCTCAGTGAGTGCTTTTGGCAATTGTGATTCCCTTGGTCCATATCGAGAGACCAGCCTAACAGTAGTCTCCTCTTATCCATGGTTTTGCTCCCCATTGTTTCTGTTACCTGCAGTCCACCCTTGTCTAAAAATATTAAATGAAAAATTCCAGAAATAAGCAATTCAGTAAACAGTTCCTAAGTTTTACATTGCATGCTGTTCTCAGGGGCATGATAAAATCTAGTGCTATCCCACCTAGGAGGACATGACTCATCTCTTTGTCCAATGTCTCCGCGCTGTAGAAGCTCCTGCCTCTTAGTCGCTTAGTAGCTGTCTCAGCTTGGATGGGGGTAGTGTCCCAGGGCTTGTGCTCAAGTCATCCTTATTTTAATGGCACATGTACATAATTTTATTACAGTATATTGTTATTATTATTCTATTTTATTATCAGTTATTGTTGGATCTCTTACTCTGACTAGTTTATGAATTAGACTTTATCGTAGGTATGTATGCACAGGGTTTGCTAGTATCCATAGTTTCAGGAACCCCTGGGGGATTGGAACATGTCCCCTTGGATAAGGGAAGACTAGCATACTCAAGCCCAGCTAACAGGTGTCATATAATCCCAGTGGTACCAGGTTGTCTAATCTTGTAAAACAAACAAAAATTTTAGATGTCTTTGATCTTTATAGGAAATACTCATTTATTCAATTGTTATCTATTTATTACAAAATTAAATACTGTACTCTCATATGTGATATGTTAGCCCAAGATTTTAGTTCATATGCTGCTAGTTTGACATCTCTGTTTTAAATTATAGATTTATAAAAATGTTTATGCAGTCAAGGCCCCAATTAAGCTGTTAGCCTAGGCAGCTTCTGCAGTTTGAGTGTGCCCCCATTTAGATTCTCCCTGACCATGCGTACTTACCTCATGGTACACTGCTGACTGGGGCTTTCCCTGAAACTGTATCATTCGGAACTTTTGCCATCTCCAAGAGGAAAATGCTGACTGAAGTTAAGTACTGTAAAATACAGGTATATTTACCTCAGTAAACACAGAATACTCAGTGTTTATTTTATATTGCATTTTTTAGTCTTTAAATTTCATTTTGTTGCGTATTTATGTGGAATGTATGGGCATTCGAGGGATGTGCTGAGTTTACCTTTATGGCAAGTGGGTCATTGGTAAGTGCTTTGGTGATGTGTTTGCTTCTAGCAGATGAGCAGCAGCCCTTGCCAAATGTGGGCAGTACTGCAAGCTCACGTTTCTAAAAATGAGTATAGAAGGATTTTCTCATTTCATCACAGGCTTTGATAAAGTCACGATTTTGTTGGTTTATTCTTTGATGTTCAGGAGAATCCATATTAATTTCCCTACAATCTAATGTTGTTTCTCTAGATAAAATTTATTTAGTATCAGTTAGAACATTGTATGTATGAAATGGTATATCAATATGAGGACTTTCTGTCTCATATTGTCATAGTTAAGGCTTTGTTAGGTCACTTAGAAAACCCAGGCTTTTCACATGAACCAGGCAGTGTGTTATGGACCTACTCTACAGGCTATGTGTAAGGAAAAGTTTACTTTATTCTGAAAGACTCTGAGAGCTGGTGTACTGGTTGTCTGCTTCTGGTGTGGACAAATCATTCCACTGTGTAGAGCATTTGATTTAGAGCAGACTGTATTCCTCATGGTCCTGCCAAGATGAATGGCCCGTGCCCCATCTCCAGATGACAGGGTAGGAGTGGGGTTGTAGGAAGTAGTCTTCTGATGGGAAGCTTCAGAGAGTACCATTTCTATTTGAGAGGCTGAGGGTTCACTTCTGGTTCCTTCGCTGCACAGCTTCAGTGATTAGATTGTAATCTGCCTTCTTGTGGTTTTTACTTCTATTTTGTTCAACTTCTAAATTCACGTAGCTCTATTTTGTTCTCTTTTCTGGCGGTTAATAGTTTCTGCCTTGTGTATTATCTGTACTTGTCTCATGAATAAAGGATGGCTCCTCTCTATTTGGGATGGCTGCCTGCTCCATGGCCTGCAGCTTTGGAGAGGAGCATGCGTTGGCCAGATCAGCTGATGCTGCTCAGTCAGCAGAGGGGCACAGGTCAGTGGGGTGAGAGTTACAGTCATTCATTCATTAAAACAAAACAACAACAACCAAACATTAATTAAGTGCTCATTATATGCCAGGCACTATTTCAAATATTAGATAGCAGTCATATTCTAAATCTGTGTTTTAATTTCTTTTCTAGAATGTGTACTGTATGATAAAAGATTATTGTATGATTACTTTGTATCATCCACCTCACCTAGCACTGTACAGTACAACCCTATATATTAAAAGGCTAATATGCAAATCAACCAAAAGGGGAAACAACCAGTCGCTATAACATGCACTGACCACCAGGGACAGGGGGACTGCAGCTCAGCCAGAAGCCGGGCTCACAGCTGGCGAGCTCAGCAGACTACAAGAGGGCTCCCAGACTGCAAGAGATTTCAGGCTGGGCTGAAGGACACCCACCCCCCTCAAGTGCATGAATTTCACTGGGCCTCTAGTTTAGAATATGATCAAAAGTTAGTTTTGTAAATGAGTACAAAATCAGGTGTACATCCTATGGAGAGTACCATAGCGCAGATCTAGTCCTTTCATGGCAGCCGTTAAATAGATTAGATTAGCCTCATGTCCAGACAGAATAGCCTTAGTTTTCAGCAGTTCTTTCTCCTAACTGGTTACATTGTTTTTCTTTGCTTCTCCTCTGGTAGAGTATTGCCTTGTTTAATGTGTAGGAATTAGGACTGCATGCAGTACTAGATAATGGGATCTGGTCTGTACATGTGGAGGGGAGGGTGCTATACTTACTGTGATTCATTAATTTCCCCTTAGGCATTTATTAACTACCACCTTCTTCTTTTTCCCAAGGTGATCTTTCTTATGTTTTATAATTAATATATTTATTAACAGGCTAATATATAGCTGTGTGCTATCTAAGTATGTATACCCTTGAACTATTTGTTTTCCTGATCATTTTTAGTAGTGAAGATTGTGATTAAGACTTTTTATTTGCAATAGGGGATTCTTAGTTATATTATAGAAAGTTTTTCAAAAGTCATATATAATCATTACTTGATATAAAAATACAGTAAACATAAAAGAGAGAGAGAGAGAGAACATGATTGAATAAGAATGAAGTGATGAATTTCCAAGTCTTGGAATTCCTGCCTTTTTTTATTCGCAGTCTTTCTTGTTTATATTGCTAACATCTGTCTTTTCCTTAAAGAGTATTATTCTGTTTTATTGAAACTCTCTATTTTCTACCCAAGGAATAAAATTAACTGGTGTAATAATTCCTGAAGTTTCTCTCATTTATAAGTTCTAGAAAAAAAAAAGAATTAAAAGGTCCTTGTTGACATCTTTGTTATGGTTAAGATGTGTTCCAGTTTCTAGGACAAATGACAAATCCCCATGTCTCTGTCGTTCCACAAGCTTTCTTCCCAATCTTAATGAGCTATAAAGTGCCACATCCAGGTGATTCACTGCGCTTGATCTGTTCCATGATTTCATCTTTAGACAGTCCCATATTTTTCAGGGCCACACTGATCTCCCCACAAGGAATAAATAGTAGAATTTCTTATATGCCAAATATATTGCATGCATGAGAAAGGAAAGGAGTGGGGGTTGTTATCCAAGTTATCAACCACAAGTATAAAATTCCAAATCTTTAATTTGGAATTATAGGCTGTGTTTTAAATTTGCCTTTTTCTGGTTCTTACTTTGGGGTTTGCTTTTCTCCTGTAGTCCAGCTTCCTCCATTCTTTAGTTTAATGCAGCAAATATTTCTTAAGTGCTCACTATATGCAAAGAACTGTACTCAGCACCTGGAAGGTTACAGAGCCACTCAGGAAGGCCATCACTTTTACACCCTTCCCTTTCTGCCCAACAGCATCAGAATGGAAGCCTTTGTGGTTTTGTTTTTCTTGTTGCTTTTAACTAAAAGATTTTGTATATTTTGGTCAAGTTTATTTAATTGGTAGATAGATACATTTTAGAGAGCCTGCATTATTTAGTGAATTAATATGCCCACTATTGTCCTATAAAGTTTCCAATGGTATACTGAACTTAAAAAGAATCACTGTCATTGTACTTTTTTTCCCATTTAAAAAAAATATTTTATTGATATTTCACAGAGAGGAAAGGAGAGAAATAGAGAGCTAGAAACGTCAATGAGAGAGAAATATCGACCAGCTGCCTCTTGCACACCCACCACGAAGATGTGCCCGCAACCAAGGTACATGCCCTTGACCAGAATCGAACCTAGGACCTTTCAGTTCGCAGACCGACGCTCTACCACTGAGCCAAACCGGTTTCGGCCCCATTTTTAAAAAATTTATTAAGGTATTATCTGTGTACATAGCTTACCATTGCCCCCCCCCTGTCATTATACTTTTAAGCATTCATTGACTATTTATAATAAGACTCGATTTCTTCTATTTTGTTCAAGTTAAGAATAACCTAAAAGATGTTGAATGTTATGATATGGAAGTTATATCTCAATAATGATGTAAGATAGATAGATAGATAGATAGATGAGCAAAAGTAAGGAAACTGAGACTGCCATACTTGGAGCACATCATAAGAGGGCAGGGGTCTTTGGAAAAGACACCAAATGCTGGGAAATACAGAAGGCAGCAGGGAAAGAGGACCCACTACAAGATGGACTAACTCCATAAAAGAACCCGAGGTGTGAGCCTGAAGGAGCTCAGCACGGCTGTGGAGGACAGGGCATTGTGGATACCACTCATTCATAGTATTGCCAGGAGTCAGAGTCAATGCAACCGTATGGAACATGCACAGAGAGGTCAACCTCACAGGTCTTCCTCTAAGTTCAGATAGCCTTCTTTGACTGGACTTCATCCCACTTTGCTGATGGTCTGCTTTATTTCACATGCCAACTCCAGTTCTAAGACATGGGGAAATCTTCGTTAACTAATTGAAACACTCATTTGGATAAGAACCTAAGCAAGGTTCAGTAATTCTCAATTTCCCACTTTGCTTGCAAAACACAATGTAAGTCCGGAATTACACTCTTAACAGCTTATTACACCGTGAGTTTGTTCACTCACAGGGAAAGAATTTAATGCAATTTACTCCCAACTGTTCTCCTCATGCTAACCCTTTTATTAAAGTAACCCATTTCTCAAGGTTATGTTTATTTTGAAATTATTTTTTTGGAGGTCATAAATGTAGTCACATACATGGTCTCATTCTCTCTTATCTCCTCTCCTTGTTAAATTTCCATATGTGTCACCAAAACAGCTCATGGTGGCTCTTACCCTGTCCCTCCCTTCAGGTGAATCCAAGTTACTTCTTTCCCATAGATATTTCATTTTTATATTTTCCTGGTTTTACCTTATATATTCAAACCAGTCTCAAGACTTGTGTTTTGTTAAAATACTTAAGGGCTATCATTTATTAATAACTCCATTGCCTTGGAGTGTTTCCATCAACACACTAAACCTCAGAAAAGCAGGACATGTTTTCACCTTCTCTCCCTCTAAGTCTGACCTCTCCCACTTTAGGGAGGAGCCATTTTGCTGGAAGCAAATGCGCCATTTTGAAAATTCTAGGAACTCTCCCCACCCCCCGAATTTTACAAAGGTCTTTAGTTCCCTTTTGTAGCATTTATTACAAATCATGTTTTTTAACTTACTTTCCAAAATACTGTTTTTGAGTTCTCCCTCCTAAGTCTGAGTGTGGTCATTCTTCCCCATTCTTCTCATCCTGATGTTCACAGAGAGCCACTGGGTGCAGGGTTTGGGGCCTGACCTTCGGTTGATTTTCCTGAGGCTGTGGTATCTCACTCAGTCCTGACCCAAGAGTATTGTTAGCTTCATTGGACTCCCACCTTCTCCTCAAAGAAGGGTACAGACACTAGTAACTACACTGCTTGAGAATCAGTTGACATTGCTAGTAGTCATTGGTGGCAGGCCTTTTCTTCTCCTAAACTTTGCATTTCTCATTATACAGATTCTGCAGAATATTGAAGCTAAAAGACTGCTCAGAAATCACATAGATGATATATACTGATTGGCCAGATTATCATGATCTCTGAACGCATAAATAATCTGGCCTCTCAGTGTATATCCTATATAAAAAAAGGCTAATATGCAAATTGTCTCCTTGACCAGGAGTCCTACCAGCAGGCAGGCTGGCCAACCACCCATGACCCCTCCCCCTGGCCAGGCTAACTGGACCCACCCATGCACAGATTCATGCACCGGGCCTCTATATATATTTGGTGGCCAGATTAATATGTGTTCAGAGATCATAATAATCTGGCCACTCAGTGTACATGCAGAACGGCACCAGCTTGCTAATTTGTCTGTGATCTAAATGTGGGAGTAAAGAGAAAGTTTAGAATGGTTAACAAATTTTAGCATCTCATTGTTAAATGTTTTGTGTGTTTTTTATTTGTTTTGTTTTTGTTTTTCAATTAGGTGATGGATATGTATACTTTTATTAATTTAATGAATTTATTTTATCCCTTTCAATGAACTACCTTTGTTGTCCAGCATAATCCTTTGGATTGAGAAGCCAAAAATCTTGTTTTCCATCTAGGGAACAAATGGACATTCCTGCTTCATTCTCAGTCAACAGGGTGATTGATGACTTTGATATCAACTTCTTAACTGAAATAATTTTGTCTCAATTTGAGAGAAAATAGTGGAAACACAGGGTTGTCCCTGGCAACCAAAACAGCAGAGGCATCAGGGACTCCCCTGCCCCCATTTTTCTTAATTTTCTTATATCCTAGACCACAAACCCCACATCTTCTCCGAAAATTGATTTAACAACATGGCAAACGTTTAAACATAAAGAATATAGCACATTCTGCTGAAATAGGAGGCCAGTGGTTTATACATGCTTGCTTGGTCTAATGCATCCTTCACCGGACATAAATCTCAAGGAGGGCTATAGGAAGGAAACACATTCCCCTGACAGGACAGGATGTAAAATGGATATAAACCAATTACTTTCCTTGCAGTTCTTGGAGCAATCTTAGGAATACTGACCCTTCTGACTTCATTTTCAGGCAAGAATCCTCTACCCCCACCTCGCAAGGAAACATAATTGAGCTGGATTCCTAGCAGGAAGCAAATGAAGGTTTAGAAAGAACAATTTTGCGGGGACCTATGGAGCAAATCCCCTTTCAGACACACCAGAGGTAGTTATTTAAAAACATTTAAGCCTCTAATCACAGTGGTCTTTGATGAACCTTTCCCACTTTAAATACACCCAAGGAAGTAAAGAGAGGAGAGAAAGCCATCAGGAAATCATTATAATAAACAGCAACATTGATTTACTTGCCTCTCCTTCGGAACCTCCCCTCCCCTGTTTTAGCTACTCAGGTGGGCTTCAATAGTGAAGTAATCTCAAGCTCTCACTGGCCATCAAAAAAAAAAAAAAAGAAATTTAAGTGATTAAAAAAAATTTCTTTAAGATTTCAAGGAATCTGGTCAGTCCTGAGTGCCCTGTTTTTGGCTGTGACTTTCAAGTTGAACCTTTTCGATGGTAAATAGCCTGCTGCTTATGCCTGTGTGTTTGGCATTAAAAAAAAAAAAAATCAATCTCTGAGAAAATGGGCTTCCATCTTCCCTTCAGCCCAGTCTCCTTTGATGATTGATGTTAATTCAGTAAGCTGCTGACCCAAGAAAAAAGAATTGTTTGTGCTGCTGTTTTGAATAAATAAACTTACCCAGAATCAATGGCTGCAGCTTAGAGAAATTAGATGGTGGGGAGCATGAAGTCTCTTTCTGTTGTGTTTCTCATGTAAATAAAGCAGGTAAAGGGCATTTCAGCACCAGAAAGCTTTTTGAGTGGGGGAGACTGGCTCTGAAGGGGAAATTGTTTTTAATTTAAAAAGTGTTCTCTGTATCTGTAGCAGAAGAAAGTCTGTATTTGTGACAAACTAGGACACTTGGTTATTCCTATAAGCAATTCCTTTCTGGCAGTGAGTTCTTCCGTTCACTGGGCCTTACTTTACATAAAATATTGTCAGTATATGAACTTAATTCTTCCCACTCTAGTTCAGAGGAACATTCTGAGGTGAGAACACTTTATTTCATTTTGAAATTGAAAGGCAGCGTGGTCTGCCAGACCAGAAGAGTTAGTTAACCAAGGTGATGCTTCTGACCCAGCTGGCTGTTTATTGCCTGACCGTACATAAGTCATCTGTTTTCTGTATCCAGTTTCCTTTACCTAAACCATAGCACCTAAGGTTATGATGTGGAAGGAAGGAGACTTTGTTTGTAATGATTCCTCTTCAGGCTGTGGGATTTAGTGGATTCCTGGCTCTGAGATTTACAGTCAATGCTATGTAGGCAGTCCAAGATATTTGAAAACACCTAGGCAGCCTTGCTTTTTATTACCTTTTATTTTAGTGCCCCTTAGTTAACAATGTCTAATAAAGTCTGTTTCACGTCTCAGTTTATTTAATCCACAGTTCCAGCCAAACCAGTGTATATCTATATTAATGCATGCAGAGTAGGAACTTAGCTTAAGCCAAGTTTTATCAATGACAGGCAACCTAAAGTTAATAAATAGTGAGAATACCAAGTAAATCATGTTATTTTCAGCTGGTGTGCTATTATATCTAGCCCCAAAGTTATTTCCTGTTCAATAAAATGGGCTAACAGTGCCCACCTGGCACAGCTGAGGTGAAGGCTGAGTTCACACATGTGAGGCACCGAGAACTGACGGGTTCACGTGTACCATGTCCCTGTTCACTGTTACATTAGGCTACGCTGAAGTTACGTCCCCAAAGAGCTTAACTGGGTAAAGCAGTACTACGAGGTAATATGATAGATAATAAAATAGTTATCCCTGCCTATTGGTTTTTTTTCTTTCCACCTTTTAATTTTTTCTTTAATTTTTTAATAGTTTCACTTGGTTAGCATATGTTTTATGATTTGAACAAAATTGTGATTTTTAAGAAGTCTCCTTAGCTCTGATAGAGTATCTAAGAATGTATTATGTCTAAAAGTAATAATCTGATCCATCCAAGTATGCTTATAAAAAGAGTGAACGCCAAGTGCAGATTTGGTTTCAAGTTCTAACTCTATCAATTACCAGATAGTTCGGTCTTAGGTAAACTACTTAAACCTTTAGAAGTCTGATCTGTAAAAAAGAATGGAAACATGGCTGTTTTTCTGTTTATCTCACAATGTGGTGGAAAGGATTGAATGAGGAAGTATGTGTGAAAGTGCTTTATACATATTATCTAAATATATACAAACATTTTACCTAGATTTTTTTGCTTTTTAGAATTTATATGTTATGATCTTTCAGGTATAAATACTATCAACTGGAGATATTTACTAAAAATTTTAACAAAAATGAATAAAGTATGACTCAATAATCAGAAAATAGGTTATCTTAAAAATTGGATTTTAGGCTTAAGCCTAAAATATATCTTCCATTGGGATTTAGACCTCTATTAAGAATTAATCAGTAGACCAGATTTTAGTTTACTTTATAGGAAAAGAGCATCAAGGAGACATTCTTTTTAAAAAAATATATTTTATTGATATTTTACAGAGAGGAAGGGAGAGATATAGAAAGATAGAAATGTCGATGAGAGAGAAACATCGACCAGCTGCCTCTTGCACACCCCCTACCGGGGATGTGCCTGCAACCAATGTACATGCCCTTGACCGGAATCGAACCCGGGACCTTTCAGTCCTCAGACCGATGCTCTACCACTGAGCCAAACCGGTTTTGACAAGGAGACATTCTTAAGTTAGTAGACAACTCTTGATTGAGAAGAAGAATGGCAGTTTTGTGTATATAGTTCAAGAGTCAAACACATAATTGTTTCCTCGCCCAGTGTCTTCCTTACATTTTATTATTCACATTTAGTCTGCAGCAAAGTGAATGGGAGTACCCATTTATGTACCCATGTACTGTTTGGACAGTGAAATCTGCCAGTGCTGGTGCAGAGCAACAGAATTAGCATTGCCGTGTAAGTTACAATTTTAGCATGAATTTGGGGATCTCCCCCTTACTCATAGTGAGTCGTGCACATCTTTTTTTTTTTTTTTTTTTTTTTTTTGCTTCTTTATTAAAAAGGATTCTTGTGAAGGTCAAAAGAAATGGTATAAGTAAAAATGACTTAAATATATAAGTTTTTATTGATTTTGTAGAGCAGTGTTTCCCAAAGTGTGGTATGCATACCTGCAGGGGTACAGGAAGAGTTTGGTGGGGGTATGCGTTACACAGGAGTTTGGTGGGGATATGCACTGTACCGTGCTCAGCTGCACCTAATTCTGCGTTCTCATGAGTCAAGTCAAGACAGTCTTGTGAGGTGTGAGATGGTCCAGTGTGCAAATAAATGTTATTTAAAATATAACTTTTATTTATATTTTATTATGAATAATTTTATTTTTTGTTTATTATTATTTTGTGTATATACCAAAAAAATAAAAAATAAATATATTTTGATTGTTATTAAAATACATAGATTTTTTTTTAATGGGGGGTACTCGGGGTTATGAAAATTATAGAAGGGGTACACATATGTCAAAAGTTTGGGAAACACTGTCATAAAGGAAGGGAGAGAGAAAGAGAGAGAGAGAGACCTTAATGTTGAGAGAGAATTATTGATTGACTGCCTCCTGCATGCCCCCCACTGGGGATCAAGCCCACAACCTGAGCATGTGCCCTTGGCTGGAATGGAACCTGAGACCCTTCAGTCCACGGGCTGACAGTCTATCCACTGAGCCAAACAAGCTGGGGCTAACAATGGCTTTTGAAAACATGTAAATTACAGAAACAGAATATTTGTATAGCCTTAAAGTATCTTTCCCAAAATATTTATTAATCATCATGGTGGTTTTAATCTAGGTCCACAGATTCTTTGACACCCATCCCTCTAAGAGGCAAAGCCTCATTTCTCTGCCCCAGAGTGCGGAATGGACAGAGAGACTCACCTCTAACACCTAACAATTGCCCTGCGGTGTCTGGAAGGGGCCAGGTAACTTTTCAGTGGTGGAGAAACCTGTTAGACACCTTCTTGCATGAGATTAAAGTTTACGTCACAAGCAATGAGACATCCTGATGTGATAGGGTGAGAAAGGCAGTGCACCTCCGTGATATTTTCCCCAAGCCCCTTAACTACAGCCTAGCTGTGGGAAAACATCAAAGAAACAAAATAATTGGCCAGTACTCTTCCAAAGTTTTGAAATCGTGAAAGACATAGACCGAGAACTATCATAGATTGAAGGAGATAAAAACATAACAACTAGACTTAATGTAACATCAAAGATTAGACCCTGGGAGAGAAGAGGATATTAGTGGGAAAAGTGAGAACTCAGACTAAAGTCTCTGGTTAGGTTAATGGCATTGCACCAATGTTAACTTTTTAGTTTTGGTATTTATATTGCTGTTAAATAAAGGGGAGTGGGTGGAATGTAGACAGGAACTCTATATTGTCAGCAATTCTTCTGTAAGTGTGCGTTTATTTCAAGGTAAAGTGTTAAAAAAAATATAAGACGTAGGAAGTATAATACAGGTATAAACCACACTATTCAAAAGAGCTAATATGCTGGGTACTATATTCAATTGTATATAATAGAAAAAATCTATATAAATAAAAGTTTGAGTAATATGATCAACTTTTTCTACTAGATGAAATTTTACTTTATTTTGTTACTTTTTAGAAAAATTATTCAATTATACATTGTCATTGGATATTTTTCTTCTGGCAGATCTGCTTATACTTTTTCTTTATTCTGATCTTCATTCTGAAACATGTACATTATCACATCATTTTCCACATGTTATATAGGGGAGGATTGGTATACCAAAATGGTTAAAATGGACACACATAAAAGTATAAAAATGTACAAGTTGGATACATGATATACAAGTCAGGAAGTCTGTTAAGCATGATAAAAAATAATAATGCTGTTCAAATAGCTAATAATCATGGAATGGAAGAAATCTAGCACTGTTTTAATACTTTGTATATATTGACTTAGTTAATCCTTACAACTAAAACCTATAACCTATGAAGTAGACACTGTTGTCATCCTCATTGTATAGATAAGAAAAGTAAGCCACAGAAAGGTAACCAATTCTTAACAGTATACAAACTAACAATTGCCCTATTTCTGAGAATTCACAAACCATGTGCAGACGGTAATGTTTATTAAGGAACACCTAGGTAACCATGGCTGGCATGATGGAAGAGGAGCCAGCGTTCTCATGCACGTGTTATAATTTCACTGCCTGCCAGTCCTGGGCCACATGTAGTGTTTAAGATCCAACCCTTCCTACCACATAGGGTCTGGGCTTCTCAGTCAAAAGGACTCAAAACCTACACCTGCTGGGTCCTGAAGCACATTATTTTCTCAAGTACCAATTCTTGCTCTTAAAGGAAAGCCAGGGACCGCAGAGGGATCTGTGAGTTTCCCCTCTGTGCTGAACACCATGAAATGCTTTCTTAAACAAGTTGGCATTCTGATCTTGCAGAGACTTTGTCATTCTGTGAAAGGGGGGATATGAGGGCCCTGGAAAGACCACCCTTCCCACTTTGACCTTCTGAGCCCTGTGCCTCTTTTGATGCCATCTCTCCTCTCCTTCACTCCTGGTTCTTTATGCCAGGCCTCTGTTCCCCGTTCTCCTCCCGGGTGTTTACAGCACATGGCTCATTCCAGCTGACACATTTTGTTAGCGTTATCACAGATTAGAAGGAGTAAAATCACTGCCAGTGTTGTTTCTCATTCTTTCAGGTCAATGGGTTTGCTTTCAAAGATCACACTCCTTGATTGCTCTGCTTGGGGCATAATTGATCAGTATCAAGTTTGCAGCTTATTCTGCATCTGACTCCTTAATTTAACTCACAGTGTGCTAATTTCATATGCAGCGTTGGTTCATATCTCAGAGCCCAGCGTTAACATATTAAACTGTCAGAGGCTGGCAGCAGCAGAATGAATGGTTTGCAGTTTGCTCATCTGAGCCATTGTAATGAACACCTGAAGCTTTTGAATGAAATAAAAATTGTGATGTTTATTCTTTCACTCATCATTAATCTAGTATTATTTAAGGTTATAATTTGTGAAAATTGACACTAAACCTTCCTTTTTAAAACCCTACCCTTGGTATAGAGTTTCATAGTCTCTGCATGGCACACTGCCCCTTTGCCCCAGTTTTGGGGCACTCAGAGAGATTATAGGTATTCTTGAACCAAGAAAAGTAACTTCGTTAGCTCTATTAAAATGCTTTTCACTGTTTTGGCATACTCATGTGGAAAAATAACCAAGTAATATATATTAGCATCAAAATATGAAAAGCTGATTTTTTACATGTACATCTAAATATCTAAAAAATAAGGATGTAAATTAAAATGCCTAGAAAAGAGAAATTTTCCTTTTTTATTTAAACATAGCTTATTGAGTAAATGATCACATTGTGCACCCAAGTTGGCTTATACATGCTTAGCAGTCGGTCCTAAGTCAGTTAGAAAGTTACAGTCACATTTGCTGTTTTAAAGATGTACAGATGGGCAACAGTAGGTTTACTGTTGTTCTTATGGAAAATAATGCATTAATCAATAAATAATGATATGAGAATAAACTCTGTTTTGCATACTCACAGTTGTAAACCTACTTTTGCCCCACCCAGAGTTGCTTGAGCAATATAACTGATTTTGTTTATCAGCTAATCTAGACACCTCAGCTTTAACAGACTTTAGCTAGTGGATGCTACTGAGCACAGCTCTGAGGCACTTGTATGAGGACTGGTCATAGCTCAGAAAAGATGTCTCTAGATATCAATCATCCTTCTGTTAGACAGAACCTCATGCAAACTATGAAATGGGGTTTCACAAATGAAAGATGAAGTTTCATCCCATATGCTAATTTACTCAAAGTTTATTTAACATGTCAAAAAACTTTGTTCTTTGACTTATATTTTTCAAATATACCATATTTGCCGGCGTATAAGACGATTTTTTGGCCCTGAAAAATACCATATTTGCCGGCTTATAAGAGACTGGGCGTATAAGACGACCCCCTAACATTTCCACTCAAAATACAGAGTTTGTTATATACTCGCCGTATAAGACTACCCCCCACTTGGAGGCATATTTTTCAGGGCCAAAAAATCGTCTTATATGCCGGCAAATATGGTATTTTATTGATTTTTTTTTCAGATAGGGAGAGGGAGAGAGAGTTAGAAACATCAATGAGAGAGACACATTGATCAGCTGCCTCCTGCACACCTTCTACTGGGGATGTGCCTGCAACCAAGGTACATAGCCTTTGACTGGAATAGAACCTGGGACCTTTCAGTCCTCAGGCTAAAGCTCTATCCACTGAGCCAAACTGGGCTATTCTTTGACTTTTAATGCACTCTTGTAACTTTTTAAGTGATGGCAAAAGTTATGGTTTAACTATACTATACGTAAACTTGATATGCTTATAAAGACAAATAATTTTAATACAAAATTACCATATTATTACTTGATTTTTAATTTTAAGGACTGGTAATTTAAAAAATACCAAATTACCTCAATTTTTTAAATAATTGGGTTTGATAAAGTAAAAAGAGTTTTCAGTAGGTGAGAAGATATTAACCAAATAATTTATATGCATATATGCATAACCCATGGACACTGGCAATAGTGTGGGGAAGGCCTGTTGCGGAGGGTGGGTGAGGGCTAGAGGGAGTCAGTGGTGGGGACATGTATGGCTTGTGTGGCTCAGTGGTTGAGCATCACCCTATGAACCAGGAGGTCAAGGTTTGATTCCCAGTCAGGACACATGTCTGGGCTATGGGCTTGATCCCCAGTGTGGGGGTGCAGGAGGCAGCTGATCAGTGATTCTCTCTTATCATTGATGTTTCTATGTATTTCTTCTTCTCTCTGAAATCAATAAAAATATATGCCTTTTTAAAAGGCGGGATTTGTAATACTTTCAACAACAAAGTTAAATTTCTTAAAAAAGATTTTGCATAATATGTGATAAGTTTGTCGATTCTAGGTCAAATGAATGGGGAAAGAAGAATATTAGAAGTGACCACATAAAAATAAGATGAAGGGACTTTGCTTTCTGGCAAGGCTGAGAGATAAAAGTCTGGAAAATCTTCCAGGAAAAGGCAGGTAGAAATGCTAGATCATAATGTAATAAACTTCCTTTTCAATGTATTGCTGACCTTGTTAGAAAGTAAGAGGTCTCCTGGGGACGAAAATAGAGAAAACTGAAAACCGGAGCAGTAAACGGAGACTGATACTGTAGCTGCCTTGGGGGCATTTGTCAGTCTCAGAAATCCCGAGGTTTGAGTTCTAACAGCTGCATCGCTGCTGGAGACAGGACCTTGGGCCTGTACCAGAGAGATTTAGAGTTAAAACCACTGTGAACCACAGAACTTTTGAAATGTTACACCTTCAGTGAAAGGGTAGAACAGAAAAAATTCACTCATCAGCAAAGGGAGATGACAAGAAAGTTTGTCCTGGCAAACAATTCTTCTGGAGGAATGTGCCCTCAGTGTAAGCCTTGGTTAAAATGGGTGAAATGTCCCAAAATATGAGTTCACAGCCTTAAGTAATATGTAACCATGAGCTGGAGTAAGCAAAAGTAACAAACTCAAGGGGCTACTACTATTGATAAGCTATAGGCAGAGAACAGTTGTGCTTTGAAATGCAACTAAGTTTAATGGTTGGCTTTCTCTATTGTTCCTATATTTTGAGATCTACATTCCTGTATTGGCATTTGGTGCTGTATCTGTTACTTCTATGGGCTTTCTTCCCCACACCTCAGGACCTGACTATTCATACAAGTGCTAATCTTTCTCCAAACATGTTAAATTATGCAACCTGGCAATTGTTCATTATTTTAGCTTAATTAGTTACTAAACAGTTACCATGAAATGTGATCTGAAGAAAAAAAAAATGTGTTGGATAAGAGTATTTATTTAACAGAAATATTTGCTTTAAATTTTAAAATGCTAGTATATAAACCTAGCAAACTGTTTTTAGAGACATATGTAACATTCATTTTTTATTCTTGTTTCATTTTTTTGTTTTCCTTACCCAAAAATATTTTGCCCTTTGATTTTCAGAGAGTGAAAGAGAGTGAGGGGAGGAGGGGGAGAAAAAGGAGGAGAATGGAAAAAGAGAAGAAAGAGAGAGATTAAAATGAGATAGTCACATCGATCAGTTGCATCCTACATGCACCTTGACTGGGGTTGGGGTTTGACCCTGCAACCCAGGTAAATGCTCTTGACCAGGAATAGTACCCACCATCCTTTGGTGCCGAACCCGATGCTCTATCTACTGAGCAACACCAGCCAGGGCTGAAACATTCATTTTTAGAGGTTATCTTTATTTGCCTTGAAAAACTCTTACTATAGTTGTTATAGAATAGAACCATTTCATAGCATCAATTTATATGCCACGGAACTCACAGTTCAAGTCATGATTTATAGATACTATAAAGTAAACTGAAATGTCCTGACGTCATTTTGTAAGAAGATTATACGTTTCATAGTGTGATTAACTCTGAAGGAGCGAGCCTTTTTGTGAATCCAGCTGAAAATAGAATTCTGAGTGTAGGCACACCATTTATAGAACACGAATTATATTATGTACATATCTGTATGCATTTTCCTTTGATCAACATGTACGTTTAATTAAATAGAATGAAGTCTTCCACGGAATGAAAATGTGTACTGACAAAATGGCAGCAATAAAACAATACCTTACCACTGTTTCCTCTGAGTCCCAGTGGAGTAGCGGTTTTCCTTCGCGTTAGAGACGACAGTATAGAGATGATTATTGCTCCTTGGGGACTGATAAGAAAAGCAATGGTACCCAATCTTATTAGTCATTAGTATTCTCTGTTATAAATGGTATGGAACTAGAAGAACAGGTCCTGGATACATTTTTTAAAACAAGTAAATTATCTTTCAGTATTAATAAAGATGTAGTTTGTCTGCCTTAGAAAAACAAAAGCTTCAAACGTAATTTAGCTTGTCTGTCATTTCAAACATTTCAGAAGGCATAGCCCCTTGGTCCAGACCCATTTTTCTTTGTCAGGAGATGCTTCATTGGTTCCTGTGTGAACATTTTGACATTTCTATTACACTCTGAATACTCGAGAGACACAAGGATGCCAGTTCTTTTGGAATTCAGCAAAGGTATTCCCTCTCCCAGTCGAGCATTTGCAGTGTTCTGCATATACAATGAGATTGTTCAAATGCCCTCTTGCCTGATATGTATTTTGTCAGATTACTCTTTATTTGTGTAGCTTCTCCCATATACCATTTAAGTTGGCTTGTAAAGATACAACTCAGTAAGTTAAACATAAAGATATATGAATGGGGGGATATGGACACCGATGTAATATCTTAATCAATAAAGGGAGAAAATAGATATATGAGACATAGGAACCTGTGGTTCAGGAAGTTGGATGGAACTGGTCATGGTGGTTGTCCACTGGTTAGGGTGGGTCGTGAATGTGTCTGGGAGTTTTCCAGGGGTCAATGCAGACATGCACTTTGTACAGCAGGTCTTAGGATAATGTCGTTTGTGCAATGTCACAATAATCGTGAAATGCCCTGGGAACTTAACTCTTGTTTATATCGGTTAACCTGTAATAAAGTTGGTTATGTTATAATCGTCTCACTTAAAGTTGTAGACCCTATTGATAACATTGAGTACTTACTGTGTATCACTCCTCTGATTCATTTTGTTTTTCCTTAAAATATATTTTTATTGATTTCAGAGAAGAAGGTTGAGGGAGAGCAAGAGAAACATCAATGGTTAGAGAGAATCACTGATCTGCTGCCTCCTGCACGCCCCACATCGGGGAACAAACCTGCAACTGGACCTGTGCCCT
Source organism: Vespertilio murinus (assembly GCA_963924515.1). Taxonomy (NCBI): domain Eukaryota; kingdom Metazoa; phylum Chordata; class Mammalia; order Chiroptera; family Vespertilionidae; genus Vespertilio; species Vespertilio murinus. The sequence goes on along the minus strand of OZ004712.1, from coordinate 53,279,107 downwards.
GACCAGGAATCAAACCATGACCTCCTGGTTCATAGATCCACACTCAACCACTGAGCAATGCTGGCTGGGCACTCATGTGATTCTTTAACATTCATAATATAAAAGCTGACCATTTCCTCAAAAGAGGTTCTCTTGGAAATAATACTTTGTAATGTAATTAGTGGTTAAGTAAATGCAATACAATGGGAGAAATAGAATACTACTAATGAATATTTACAGAGGGTCTTCTCTATGCCAGAAATTAATGGCCTCAACAGTCACCTGTACCCCTTGGCTCTCCCCATCTTTAGCTGTTTACTGAAGAGTTTAGCCTCTTCGCAACTAACTTATCAGTCTCCAGAGACTTACTGTTGCTATCATTATTTACTGGCTGTGCAAAACCAAGCCATTAACAGCTTAAATGAGTATGTGATGGTAATTGTGACAATGATAGTGTCAGCACCTTTTCTAGTCATCATTACCAATGATGTCTATTAAGTTGTCTCAGCATTTTAAAAGTTTGAAATGCTATTCTAGAGGTGTCTCAATTAGGCTTATCCGAACAAGTGCGTTGAATGGATCAAATCCTATCATAGTAAAAGCCAACGGGCTGTCCACATTCATTTGTTATACTGAAAAATGGCTGTAATACAGATTGTAATAATATTCTTATATGAAGATTAACATAGAACTATATGGGTCCAGTATTCTCCAGGTTTCAGAAGTTACTTGAACTTTTCTTTGGTCATTAGAAAACAAAATACACTACTGATCAAGGGGTATTTAAAGCAGGGCATTTTAAATATAAAATAAATTGATATTTCCCCTTTAAATTTTGGTGTCTTTCTATATAATCTTTGGGATTTTTGGTCTTGTTGTTGACATTGAAGTAACATCATCTATTGATTGTTTTTGAAATTTGCTGCTTTAGAGTAGCACATTAATCCTATTCACTCTTCCTTTTTCTGTTTCTATTATTGCATTTATCACAATTTTATCTTAATTTATTTGTTTATATTTCATACTCCCTTAGCAGTCTCCGAGGACAAAACATCAGTGCCTGCCTGAGACATTATTAATGCAGTTTCTGTTTTAAAAATTATTTCCAATGTTCTTTATCACAAATGGCTGTCAATTACATACAATATGTTCATTGATAAACATTTATTGTGCACCATGTTTGTGCTAGAATAAGTTTCCATCAGAATTACCTGGGGGAACTTTCAAACCAGTTTCCATCCCTGATGACCTGACACTGTAGGGGAAGGCCTGGGACAGTAGAGCTGTTGTTTAGAGCTCCGTGATAATTCTAATATTCCCTCATGGTTGGGAGAGAGAGAGATATGATGCTTTCTGGAGACTGGTTACTCTTTTCCTTATCTTTTATTATTGTCTCTGTTTCTATTACTCTTTATCTTTGTTCTCCTTCAGGAAATAAAGAAAATGGGGAGGTGACAGGGCTTATTTTAAAGCTTAAGGAAGGGAAAGGCGCTTTAACGTAGATGATCTAATGTAACTTTTACAGCACATCTGTGTAAATATTATTCTCGTTCTTTCCCTAGCACATTGAAGATAACAGCTAGCCCAGAGCCATGCATCCAGTTAATGGCAGAATCTGGTTCAGAACTGTCTGCCTTAAGGCATTCATGTTCTCCCCTCCCCCCCAATAGAACCAGCTAGACCATCAAACTAAAACTCCTTGTTTTTAAAATGGGTTGTGTTAACTACATATGTGTTCTGTTGTAAGAACAAAGAAGAAAATGCAAATAAGCTGAATGCTTCCTTAAAAAGGTCCAATATTCTATTAAATAAATTGTCTTTATATTTTTTGACCTTTGATTTTTTTCCAACTGCCATGGAATTAGCTCCTGTTCACGAAAAAACAAAAACCAAAAGAAAACAAAACCCTTGGGTCATTTAAAAACAACACCTTGTCAATAGTTTTAAGTAGTGGTTTCATTTTTGAGTTGAGACTATTAATCTTAAAGAAGATGCACAGGGATGTTGTATAGCTATATTTTTAGCACTGTTGGCTATATGCAGTAGCTTAACTACCAACATTCAGTGGGCATGTTACTCTACATTGGGATGTAATGTCTCATTTTCTCCTTATATCAAGTATGCTAGCCATTGCTTTTCTCCATTGATGGTGTTTGAGGCCATGTATTGAGATTTTGCAAAGAATGTGGAAGTTCGGAGGTTGATGGTTGATGTATTTGTGTTGTGTGTCTATAATATGGAAAATAAAAATTGGGGCACGATAATAAATTAGTCCATAACTCTGTGCCTTACCAGTTCCGTGCCAAGTATACAGTATATTATTTCTTATAAAACTATGCATTAACTTGAGGTTGCTTTTAATAGTTTAGTATCAGCATTGGTCTTTTTTAGAACCACACTGATAGATTTGATATAAATATTTGCAAAGGTTAAATCAGAACACCCATTAAAGAGGTAACTATAAAAATGTATTCACCAAGAGACATTCACAAAAATGTATTTATATATAGACTATTTAAAAATTTATATTCTCAAACTCTTACCTCTGTTTGGATTCCCTTCCCCTTTAGCTCTTACAGCAAATTAATAATCATCCCTCAGGTCCACTCCTCTGTAGAACATTCCCTGTCTGACCCTCAGAAGGCTGAATGGAAGCTGATCGGCATTTATTCCTCCTATTACTCTCTGTAGTGAGTTTTTTCACCATGTGTCTTCTCAACTAAATGAGCTCTTTCACACAAGGACCATCTCTAGGAGCCCTAGAGAGTCTGGATACATTGTATGTTCACTCAATGGTTGATTTTGGTTTAGTGAAGAAAGTTTATTTTCATTGCAATAGAAAATGTAATAGAGCAATTAATTTTGCATTATATATTTGTGGGAAATATATGACTTATTTTTAGGAAAACTGAGATCTAGTATAACTAAATTGCTTCCTGAAGTCATACAGAATATTCCTTAAATATTGTCTGGCACTGTATTTGTCTTTTAATCCTATATACTTTTCAGTAAACCAGCTCTTGCCAAACTAGACACGGTGTCCCAGGAAATGTAACTGAATTCATGGCCAGTCCGAGAGAAGATGAATTTTGGGGAGGGGAGAACTTTGGATAAATGAAATGTAATGAGATTTTTTTCTCCAGGACTTTTCTGAACTGTAATGTGCTAAAGTGATTGATACAACATGCAGTATTTTCCAAAGTTATATTTAGCAGAAACCCCTCTCTAAAATTGCTCTTATCTTCTCTTGAGACTTTTTTTTTTAAAGATACAGTTTGGAGGAGCTGTGCTAAATGAATTCAATATGATGTTGATTCAGATTCTTTATATCAAAGTCATCTTGACTTCATATGTGAACAAAAGAAATTGAATGATATTGGTTGTGGACTGTTCCTGGTTTGCCTCTGCCTTACTCTGAATTTGTCTCTGAATTGGACTACTTCCAAAGTTTTAGGAAATGGATTCCATTTATTCTTTAGTAAAGGGGGTATCAGGGGAGATTTTGAGCCTGTGTCATTCTTTTGCTAATGGGCCCTGGTCAAGATGTGTATGTCTGATCATATGATAACAAATAACAATAGACAATCTGCATTCACTTATTTTACTGCTGAAATCACTTGGCTTTATAACTGTTTTTTATATGGAGACTTAGACAATGTGATCCAAGGAACAATTACAGGAACTGTTCTCTGTTGCAGTTTATTAGTTAATAAAGGGGAAGAGGGCTTCTCTGATAATACATATTAACTTAGCATCTGTTGATTGAATTCCAATGGTAACTTTAATATGAACTAAAATCTATACTAATAAAAGGGTAACATACTAATTAGACCAGGAGGCGCTCTATCTCAGGGGTGGGCAAACTTTTTGACTCGAGGGCCACATGGGTTCTTAAACTGGACCGGAGGGCCGGTACAAAAGCTACCTGACCATGCTGGCATTCTCATCTTGGGCTGCTGGTGAAGGAGCGGAGGGGAGAGCAAGAGAACCCTTCATGGGCTGGATAGAACAGCTGAACAGGCCGGATCTGGCCTGCGGGCTGTAGTTTGCCCATGGCTGCTCTATCCACTGAGCCAAACCAGTTTCAGCCCAAATTAACTTTTTTATATTTAATAGGGAAAGGGATCTAGGGAGACAAATATTGTTTCCATTAGGATGCCATAAGGAGGATAATAACAGTATAAAAATCATTTTATATACATTCAATCAATAACTATATATATATATATGTGTGTGTGTGTGTGTGTGTGTGTGTGTGTGTGTGCAAGGTTTGAGCTGCATCAATTTGTGAGTATACGGGCCTTGTTGATGTCTTAGGATGGCTGTCTATCTATCTCCTCCATAGTCCACGGCTTCTCATCCTTGAGATGAAGGCGAGTGTCAAGAGACAGGGGCAAATGTCCATTCATGGTTAGGGACCTGATAAGGTCAGGTCCCTTTAACAATGTTAGAAAGAGTCTTTCATTAATGTATTTCCCAATGGACAAAAATCTCTGGGTTGTTGTAGTCTTTGAATTTTTGTCTCCTGTTAAATGAATATTATTAATTTGTTAGTTCCTACAATGCAGAATGTCTGCTTTTTAGTTTTCCTTATATTTGGGAAACAAAAAATTTAAAAATCAATAATATTTTAAACAGAGTCATAAGAATAATTATTCTTAATTCATTTAGTCCCATAGTTATTTTTCTTTATTCTGATTATTTGCCAGTAGTCTTTGAATTGTTATTTTTTGAAGTTCTATAAATCTTTATCCAGTTCAAAGATATGACCTCCTTGGAAGTCTGCAATTTAGAGTCAGAATCCTTTTATGGATTTTCTAAAAATACAATATATCTACAAATGCATCAGAGTAAAGCAATGACTATCCATGAATGACAAAAATTTAAAAGTGGCATGGTTATAGGTTTGATGAAAACTCTGCTTTTCTATAAGATATAATATTACAAGATAACAATTTCTTGGTAAATTAAAATTTCTGTAAAATTATATAAAGAATATAAAATATGTATACTTTTAGATTAATCTTACAAAAAGTAAGATTATAAAATGGGGCATTTGGTTTATTGCAAGTGGTGTATTGAACATTGAAAATAAGTTAAAATTCCCAATATGTGAAACACAAATACCCAGAGTATCACTGGCAGACAACCCTACAGAGAACCATCACTCTTGGCCTGCCTGATGTCACGGATTAGACATATGTTACCCCTGAAAGTTTCCTGTTTGAACTTGGCTCTGAATCTTTACAAATGTTTTTTCTGAAGTAGACTGAAATTTCTATAACACTCATTTTAATAAGATATATGTATATAAATAGAACATGGTTATTAATGTTTTTTTGACAAAGCTTCCCACATAATTTCAAGTATATGAAATTGGCCTAATCTAGTTCAAAAATATTTCTTTTAAGAAGAGAGAATAAATCCTTGAGTCATTCCAGGTCCCTTGAAACGTCCCAAAGCTATCTCTTGGTTAAAGTCTTGAACTTTAACTTGGAAAGACTGTCAGATTTGCATAACCCAAAGATTATATCACAAACTCTTTGTAATTATTCTAAAAGACATCAGTCAAATGTTAACTGGTTTTAATATTAAAAATTTGATCCAGACTATGGAATTAATTATTTTCTTTTTTAATCAGTCCAATAAAATATTATATTCTAGGCTGAAATTTTACCACAGATAATGCACAGACTCATACCACATAAAGACTACATATATATATATATATATATATATATATATATATATAGACCAAAACATAAATTGAATTACTAATTTTAACAGAGAAAAACAAATATTTTCCACAAAAATGAATTTCCATACTTCATGCATTCTATTATCACAATCATAGCATTTCTTAATTTGAACTTTAAACTCTTAGAAGTCTCAAATTTTAGGTGGTAAGTTAAATACTTAGCATTTCTCAGATTAGTAATATATTCACATTTTTAAAGATATATTTCAAATAAAATAAAAGACATTCAATTAATAGATTCAAATTTACCCTCTAGGTCAGTGGCTCTCAACTGCTAGCAGGGTCACCTAAAACCATTGGGAAATACAGATATTTACATTATGATTCATAACAGTAGCAAAATTACAGTTATGAAGTAGCAACAAAAATAATTTTATGGTTGGGGGTCACCACAACATGAGGAACTGTTTTAAAGAGTTGTGGCATTAGAAAGGTTGAGAACTACTGCTCTAGATTCTCCATACCAGGAAAACTCAGATTAATTAATGTTTTAGTATCCTGTTATTTCAAAAATCATAGGTATTAAAATTATTATTATTATTATTATTGTTACTTGCTATTTAACCCAGCAATGCTCCAAAGCTTTTAAGTTACCAATTAGAATACTAGAATATTTTTATAGTGGTAGCAGCTCTGAGGTAAATATATTAACATCCATAAGCAAGGATTTTGAAAGATTAACTCTCACTTGGATGTTTAAATTCTCTTGTTTATTAAAATAGCCATTACCTCCTGGCCTTATTGCTCAGTGGATTGAGCATTGTCCTGTGCACCAAGAGGTCACTGCTTCCATTCCAGGTTGGGACACTTGCCTGAGTGGCAGGCTTGGTCCCCAGTAAGGGGCATGCTCAAGGCTGTCCATCTATGTTTCTCTCTCATTGAGATTTCTGTCTCTCTGTTTCTCTTCCCCCTCGCCCTTCTCCTCTCTCAAAAATCAATACATACTTTTTTAAAGAGTAGCAATTATCTTATAGCATAGTCTTACCTAGTGAAATAAACAAGAAGGCCCAAGTAGGGAGTAGATTTGAGAATCAAAATTCAAACATGTATGTCAATGAAAATAAACAGTATATTGAATTTGCAAGTGGTATTCCACTAAAGCAGTGGTTGGCAAACTGTGGCTTGCGAGCCACATGAAGCTCTTTGGCCCCTTGAGTGTGGCTCTTCCACAAAATACCATGGCCTGGGGGAGTCTATTTTAAAGAAGTGGTGTTAGAAAAAGTTTAAGTTTTAAAAATTTGGCTCTCAAAAGAAATTTCAATCATTTTACTATTAATATTTGGCTCTGTTGACTAATGAGTTTGACGACCACTGCACTAAAGTGCTAAAAAACACCACGAAAGTCTTAATTCTCCAAGCCGAACTTCTTCCTGAGTCATCAAAATTAAAATATAATCCTAGACTTTAGTAATCTTCCTCAAAAAGATCTGTGTGGAGTGTAATAGAATTGCATAATTTACAATCTCTGATAGGATAATCCGAATTGGAGCTTAGTTGAAGCATGATATTACCTTAAAGATTTTAATTTAAGAGGATATTAACGTGATTAAACAAGATCAACAAGATTAAAAGCTAATAATCACGTCATTTTGAGGCACTGTTAAAGAGCTTGCTTCCCCTGAGGCTTTGCTGTGCCAATTTGCTTGATTTTTATTTGTGTGTTAAATCATACTTCCTATTACACAGCATTTGTTAGAAGTGCCAGAGCATTATAACTTTAGAAATTATCAAACTTGGCCTTTTTGCTCATGTGAGTGGATTTCCCTCCCAGATAGTTTGAACAAATGTCACTTTCATTGTGTGTGATAAAGACCACCATGTGTATGGTGTACAAGTCTTTGGGTGTGGAAAAATATATGGGAACTGGTTTGGCTCAGTAGATAGAGCGTAGGCTTGCAGACTCAAGGGTCCCAGGTTCGATTCCAGTCAAGGGCATGTTCCTTGATTGTAGGCACATACCTAATAGGGAGTGTGCAGGAGGCAGCTGATCGATGTTTCTAACTCTCTTTCCCTCTCCCTTCCTCTCTGTAAAAAAAATAAAAAATAAATTAAAAATTTAGTAAATATGTTTAAAATGTGTGTGCGCTTGGGGGGAGGGGGTTACATTTTTATTTTCCTAGCTCTGTTAGCCTCAACATTATTTTCATAATTTCATAATTATTATTATGAAAACACCTGAACAATTTCCATCATGGTACCTTTCCTTTATAGGAATTTACAAGCTTAGTTTATCAATTACAAATGCGTTCTACACATGTGATAGATACACACATTTATATTAATATACAGACTTCTAAGTCAACATTAGACATGGCTTTTGGTTGACTAATAAATGTGCAGATCACACTTCCCAAAAGAAAAATTGTTAATTAGATAGTTTAGTCTTCTTTTCATACTAAATTTTATGCATCCAGTGTATGTGACCAAGCCCATCTCAATTTGGACTGGCCACATTTGAAGTGCTTACTAGCTCCCTGTGGCTCTTGACTATTGTACGGTGTGGCATATAGGTTCAGTGTGACTTTAGACCTGCTTGTTTATGACTTAAGTGCAGTTGCTTTAATCCACTTGTTTATGACAAAATGAAAAGTTACATCAGGATGTCATCTTTCATATCTGCTGTCCTTGGTAAGTACATTGGCAGTGAGGGGCCTCAATGAAGGCTTATGGATCAGAACAGGTGGAGAAGCAATTGCAAAAATGCAGTTATACTATAAATACTGAGAGTTCCAGTGAGGCAACTCTTTCTTAACCTAAAAGCTTTCTGACATCCCTTTTAGCTTTAGGTCCTATGTTGGTAAGGGCTGCTCTCTTAAGGGCAGTGGTGTAAAGCGGCATAGGGGCCCCAGCAAGAAAGTCAGACTGTTGCCTACACCAGTGTCTTTAATCTCTAGCAACATGCTCTTAGCAGCAGGGGACTTTTATTTTGCCCTGGCAGTTGGAAATGGTCTGTGCCCCTCTTCAGAGTGCCCCCTCATATAAAAAAGTACAACTCGTATTACATTCGGACTTTATTCCTGCATCTCCCCTTACCTAGAAGAATTGTGTGAGCATCTGTCATTTCTTTGGAGTCTGTTGTTTCTTCATGTGGCTTAGTAAGAGATATGCTGTATGCTGTTGGCTTGTGAAATTGTTATAAACTCCCACAGCACACATGTGCTAAATAAATTGCTGGCAAAGACACACTCAGTTTCTAGAGCATAATTTTGCTGCCTCCCTCAAAATAAAAGCATAACAATTAGATAGTGCAGGGCAAGATGCTTATGTGTGCCCAGTGAGCTCCAGGATGGTGAGGAATCCGAGAATAGCAATGTAAGGATGGAATCATTGATCATTTACAGCCTCTGCAGTCATCACTACTTCTTTACTATGGAAAGTAAGAAAGAAAAAGGTAGGGGGAAAAGGACAACTTTCTAAATAATGTGGACACAAAGGGTATCTGCCAAAAAGCTGCCTAAATTATTTTTCTTTGCCAACAGAAATCATAATTTTCTAATTCAAAACAGAGATAAGGGCCACAGGAATTCCTAGGCCTTGCTAATTCCTTCTCAGGTTGGAGAGGAGGAGGAGCCTGTCTGTCTCTCCAGAAGGAAACCTGCAGAGAGGGGAAGCTTGCCTTAGCCCAGCCAGCTCACATTAACTTGCCTGGTGCAGAGGGCTGGACCCAGGTGACTCTGGGCGGAGGTGTAGAGTTGTTGGAGTCATTTGCTTCTCAAAAGAGACTGCAGAAGGGAAGTTCCTCCAAATGCAGACTCTCTGGCTCAGATAAGGTGAATGTGGAGACAGAATAAAGGTGCAGTCAGCTCTGGCCTTCATAACCATAACCGAATACCACAGATTGGGTTGTTTACCCAACAGAAATGTGTTTCTCACAGTTCTGGAGATAAAGTCCAGGATCAGGGCATCAGCGTGGTTGAGTTCTAGTGAAGTCCCTCTTTCTAGCTTGCTGATGGCCACCTTCTGGTCCCCACCAGCTAAAGATGAAGCTTTGATGTCTCTCTTCTTAAAAGGGCACCAATCTCATCATGAGGCTCCACCTCATGACCTCATAAACCTGTTTAATTCCAGAGGCCCCGCCTCCAAATTCCATCACTCTAAGAGTGAATTTAGCACAGTTGGGGTGGAGTGTGGGTAGGGTGGAGATATGCATGAACGTCCAGAAGCATTCAGTCCTAACTAGGAACTGCTTTTAGATCTTTCCTACTTATTTCTTTTAAACCAATATCAAATTGAAGCCAACATACTCATTTAACACAAAAGCAATGTCAGGATTGCATTGAAGTTTTTACTGGTATAATTTTAGAATTCTCTTATACCAGTGACAAGAAATGCTATTGTTAACCTAGAAACAAAGAAGTACAAAGTTGACAATGAAATACCAATTAATTAGATCAACAATATCCTATTTGAAAGTAAATGAATAGAAATGTGCCTAGTCTTTCCTCAACTCCTGAATGCTTACTTCTGAAAAAAAATATTTGCTATCACTTTTGTTTTTGACAGATGTGAGGACTTAAATTTTTGAAATTCTGGTTGTCTTAAATGACAATGAGCAATTAGTTAGACAATGGAATAATGAAAATAACCCCTGAAAGTTTAAGGTGCTTTATAGTTTATGTTATTTATTAAGTACTTTTTTTGAAATCCTCTAAACAGAACATAATAAAAATCCTCAGACTCAGAGACATTTGGGGGTTAGGGCCACAACAGCTATCAGCCAAGACCAATCCTACTTCTGACTGGAGATCCATTAGTCTTACTAGAATGCAAATGAATCTCCCAATTTACAAGAACTATTTGAAGAGAAAGACAAAAAAAAGTAGAATATGAGGTCAGTACAGGAGAAAGAAATTTTTCATAAGTGGTCGAGTAAAGGAAAATGAAGAGTTTGAGGTCTTTATTATTTCAAGCTCTTCTTGAGTTTTTGATACTGAGTTTGGGAAGAGCAAACATTCTGTGTGGCTAGGTGGGGCCACAGTGATCCGAAAGATTCAGTAATGTAACTAATTCTAATGAAATTATTTCTTTCTCCATCACTCAAACAGAGCTATTGACTTTAATTGGCATTGCTAAAAGGAAAAAGGCAGTCATGTGTTTATTCATTTATTAAATACTTATTGAGCTTTTTAAAACAAACAAACAAATAAAAAAACCTTCTGGATAACAAAGGGACAAGAATCTTTGCCATCATAGAGCTTAAATTCTGGTAGGGAAAAAAGTGTCTATTTTCTTGTAGGCTCTGCAAGTGTCTTTTTACTTGTAGGTACTTTATATATATTGTCTCAGAAGACTCACAGCAAGCACATTACCATTTTTCCAATTTAAGGATAGAGAAACTGAATCTCCATAAGTAACTTAGGCATACACAGCCAGCAACAGGAAAGGTAATTCAACCTTGTTGTCTGACCTCTTCATTAAACAGCTCCACTGCTGCTGCCTCCCCTGGCCACACTCTTTATGAGAAAACCTTAGCATGTCTTACTCCTAGAACCTGTAGCTGTGCTCATTATTCAGTTCCTTTTCCAGGGCAGTCACTTTGTAGTATCAGGCTTGGTTATGTCTTCAAATGAAATTACATCTGCTCTGTTTAGTCTGGTCTGGTCACACCAGCGATTGCTTCCCCTTAGTAACAACTGGAAGATTCTTAATGGGTGCCATCTTCAGAGCAGAGATTCTGATCAGCAGATGCCTCTTTAATAGCATAGTATGTAATGGGAAAGGACAGCCAGTTCTAATCAGGCGATGTCTGCCAAGGTCGGCATGGGTGCTGGTGCTATAGAAGTAGACAGGTTTTGTGAAAGAATAGAATTATGGAGATGACACCAAGAGGAGTAAAAAAGATAAACAGGAGGCAGGTCAGATGTGTGAAACATTCTGCAGACTGACTAAGGGCAGTCCTGTCACTAGGCTCTGTCCCAGCAGGTCAGAGTTATTACCTGCCAAGATGTATAGATTCCGTGTTACTTATCAGATTAATGTTTGATTACAACTGGCCTGACAGAAGAGGGCACAGTCAAGTAATTGGGAGATCATTCACTGCCAATGTGAGTTTAACATTGTTTTCAAGATTTCCTATGATGGAGTCATCACATAATTTGTTTTCTATTTTCTTCATACGGAGGGGTGAGAGTTTAGTGTAGTGGAGAAGAACTAAGGCTCTGGAGCTAGATTGCCTCTGTGCCCATCTCTTCTACCATGGCACCTGGGCCTGATGACTTGGTCTCTCATTGTCAGACTCCTCATCTGTAAACCCAGGAGAGCAGTAAACCGCCTTAATAGGATTTTAGTGAGTGAAGCACTTAGATTGTGAGTGTTATTATTAATATCACAGGTATATGATCATGCCATATTTAAATGGGCATCATTATCCTCTTAGCATCAAATGGCAGATGGACAGAGTATTTACTTTTAGAGTCTTAGTACTTTGCCTGGACATCTTGACAAATTTATATCAGCCATATAAAAAAGTGTGAATTTAATAAAATATTTCATATGGTAGTAATCAGGCATTTAGGACATGGTATTTGGAATCTCAGCCAGTTCACACTGCTGAAACAAAAATGCCATAGCCTGGGTGGCTTTAAATCTCACAGTCTGGAGATCAAGGGGCAAGCAGATCAGCGTCCAAAGATTTGCAGTTAGCCACCTTCTTGCTATAATGTCACATGAGCAAGACAAAGAATATCTCTCTTGTGACTCTTCTTTTGAGGTCACTATTTCATGAGGGCTCTACTTCATGCCCTTATTGTGGCCTACATCCTTCACCTCCAACCACCATCATATTGGGTGTTATAAGGACTTAACAATTGAATTTGGAGGATACAGCATTCAGTCCATAGCATTCAGAAAGATGGACAGCAGTGACAGTGCAGATGATGGTGGGGCTCATGTCACAGGTGGGAGACCTGTGGGATATGCTCATCTCCTTCACACCTGGTCTTTAGTGCCTTCCTGTGTTTGTTGTCCCTCTTGCTGACAGCCCTGAGTCAGTGCAGCTGCTGTGTGGGGATTATAGTCAGAAACTTGGACATGGAAACTGGTTGGGATGTACATTGGTAGTTGCAGGTGCTATGTGATCCATCCTATAATTTCAACTATTTTTGTGCAGTCAGAGATGAAGAAGCATGTTACAGGGAGGCCACTGCTAACTTCTTTTTCTTTTGTTTTGCTTTGACATGATGGCCACATTCTTTTTCTATTTCATAACCATGTCATGTGAAACTTAAAAGCAAACTATGTTGGACTTAATTTTAACAAGCAAAGAAGAAAGAAAAGAAAATGCCATCACCACCAGTATATGAAACAGTTCACAAAATGGTCAAAGGAGAGAGAGAAATTGATTATATGGTTGGTAAGGAAAATTTCAAGGCATGTGGGTTACAATGTGTCACACTGTCCCCATAGAGCAACAACAATCTATAATAATAAAAGCATAATATGCAAATCGACTAAAAAACTGATCAGCAGAATGACCATCTGGATGAAATTCCAGATGCTATGACACGCACTGGTGCCAGGTCAGCCAAAGCAAGTGCAATGTGGTTGGTCAGGGGACCCCGCCATCGCCCCCGATTGCCCCATAGAGAGTGGGCCAGGCCACTGGCCAGCAGGGCAATCAATTAGGGGGGGGGGACTTCATGATGGCCCCAAAGAGGGAGGCTCAGGTTACCCAGCCAGTAGCACTGCCACAGTTGGGCGGGGCCTCCCTCAGCAGGGTGATCTATTTGGGGTCTCATGATCCATCGCCCCACAGACAGAAGTCCAGGCCAGCCAATCAATCATAACCCATGCTTGTGGCCTGTAGAGGAGGCAACTGGCGGCAGGGGTGGGGGAAGACAGCACCTCACAGATGACAAGAGTGGCAGCAGTGGGGAAGGGAGTGAGGATAGGGATGGGGGAGGGAAAAGGAAAGCTCTGATAGGCTCTGATAGCCAGCCAGGCCTAGGGACTCTGCCTGAGGGGTCCCAGACTGCAAAAGGATGCAGACCAGGGTGACAGACACCCTCTCCCCCCCATGCTTGATTTCGTGCACTGGGCCTCTAGTATAAAATAAACTAAGTCTACCTTACTGGCTTGTTCTGGCGGTGATTGAGGCATTTCAGTGCACAGCCGGGAAAATACTAGGTTACTTCCACCTGGTAGAAGTTAACAAATGCTCAGTCCTTCACCCACGTGGTCACTGTGCTGGTGAGAGCTTCACTGTGTGATACCAGGCCTTTCTTCTTTCTTACTGTCACCTTCTCTTCAGTCTGTTTGCAGTGGCCACCAAGCATTTCAGTCTGCTACCTGTGGAGCCAGAGTGCAATGCCCAGACTGAAATAAGACAGAAATGGGTTTAGTGACATTCAAAGTAGAGAGATTCATGGATTTTTGTGGAAGGATGGGATGCACACGCTGCAACCCACTGATAAGATACACAGGGTCACTTTTGAGTGTCTCTTAAAAGTGCATGGTGGTAAGCAAAGCATGGATATTTTATGGAGAAAGCAGACTCAGTGGGGCACTGATAAGCCCTCCTCATTTCGAGGAGCCCGGTCGCTTTCAGCCTGGGGTGCCCTTGCCTCTGGTTAGCGCCAGTGTGTCAGCTCTTGAATGTGTTTAACACTAGGCGTGTGGAGCTGCCCTTAAGGAAGCTCAGCTAGTGAATTTTTCTGGACTCATCAGACTGCAAGGAAAGCTTTTTTACTCTCCGGTTAGGACAGGGTTTCTGTTTCCTGTGGTTTTCAGGGAAGATAACTTGAGGACAAGATGCCTGGAGGGGAGAAGAGCTAAGAGAGGTGCAGGAAGCTGCAGTAGAGCCTTGACATGACCATGCTGGGGGCTCCCCTCCCCTGCCCGCGGACTGCTTGCTATATGAGCAAAGAGATCACCTCGGGTATTTATATTCAGTAGTCTGTGCCGCCCGTTCCCATGTGTGATGTTTCTTTAGCAAAGGATTCTGTACATTAGCAAGCATCATCCCCATTTTGTGACAGAAAACAAAGGATCCCTGTGGTGACTTGACGTGGTCACTTGTATACGGCTCGCCTTTGGAATTTAACTCTTTTGAGTTCATTTTCCCATTCAAATCATAATCACCGCCATAACATGGTAGAAATGATACTGACTACAGAGGAATAATGACTGGACATTAGCCTCTGCTCTGTCGCTGCAGGATCTTGAGAGAGAAAGACATTCCATCCCTGGGCTCATTGTTTCTTTGCTATGATGAGGGAGGTTGTATGTGTAGATTGCCAAGTGTCCTCTATAAACCTGCTAATTCCATTAATGTTTTTCCTCCATGTTTGTCTTCCTTTTTCTGGCTCAAAATCATAATGATCTGCACAAAAGCGCCGCCATTTCTTGCTGGGGTGTAGGAACAGAGGAAAACTGGAGGCAGAGAAGCGCAACAGTGGCTGCCTTGGTACTGAGTGTCCCAGGCTTTGGGGTGCACGCCAGGTATCTTGGGCCTCATGTTCTCACTGTCCTTTCAGTTCTTGTTGCCACCGTGGGACACTCCCATTTGGATATGTAGACAACTCACATGGGTCTGCTCACTAACCCCTCCTACTGACCCTGAAGTGGCCATTAAATCTTTAATATCTTCTAATGATTTGGGGGTGTGGGGGGTTAAAGTGGTAATATTGGGAATTCACCAAACAGGAGAGATCTTGGATTAAAAATTATAAACTAAAAGTTATAGTAATTGGACCAGCAGGTGTGGTTCAGTGGTTGAGCATTGACCTATGAACCAGGAAGTCACATTTAATTCCTGGTCAGAGCACATGCCCAGGTTGTGGACTCAATCCCCTGTGTGGGGTGTGCAGTAGGCAGCCGATCAAAGATTCTCTCTCATCATTGATGTTTCTCTCTCTCCTTCTTTCCCTCCCTCCCTCTGAAATCAATACAAATATATTTTAAAAGAAAGGGTTAGTAATTGAGTCTTAATATAAAGTTTCCTGTATTTTGAGTGACTATAGGGGCTTTTAGAAATGCTTGGCTTTATCCCTGTTCTTCTTTTAGCTTTTTCTCTTAATTCCTAAGCTGCATCCTAGGGACTTTCTGTCCTAATTAACTGTGATGAATTCATAGATGATTCTTCTTAGCTCATCTGCATTCTGTTTGACCAGACATTCTTTACTCTTAGGGGCATTGAGAGAGAGAAAGTGAGTGAGTGAGAGAGAGAGAGACACACACACACACACACACACACACACACACACACATAGAGAGAGAGAGAGAGAGAGAGAGAGAGAGAGAGAGAGGAGAAAAAGGGAGGGTGCCAGGATACCAGTAACTTTCTTATTTAATTTAGGGAGCAAGGGGTATTTTGAGTATAGACACAAGAAACTAGACAATTTACTTCTTATGGTAACTCTTTTTCTTCCTCTATGAAGTACATTTCTTCATAGGAAACTCACTGTCCAATAGCCATTATTCCTGTTCACATGGCAAGAACGACTTTAGGTGATGTGAAATCATTGAAGCAATTAGCTTTGCCTTGACTTATGTAGGAAGCATTCCATGTCCCAATAAAGAATTTTTCTGTTGCTTTTTAAAAATATTATAGGCAAGTTCTCAATCAATGTATCTTACACTATTTCCTTTAGATAGGTTTGTTCTAGCATTCGTGTTCCATATTCTTTTTCCAGAGGCTTTCCATTCCTTTAGTGATTAGTTCATCAGCCTTTTATTGAATACTTACTATGTGTAGAGCACTGCAAAATGCTGGGGACGTGCGGCCTGAACAAAGTGGACATGGCTTTCAATATGGAAGAAAAACTGGACAAGTAATTGCAAGGGCTTGTTGTAGAGCTGAACACCTGTGGGTGGGAGAGGTTCCTGTGTGAACACAGCCCTTTGGAAACACGGGTTTAGAAAATCCTGAGAGGAGAGCACTGCTCTAGCAGGACCTGCGGGAGGAAGTCTCCTGTTCACAGTCGAAGTGGGCCCTTTTCACGTCTGCCTTGCCTGGTAGACTTGAAGATGTCAAAGGATTTTTAATATAGATGTGGTCTCTTGCTATTAAATACAAAAATGGAAATGCCCTCATAATTGGAGCTTTTTGTTTCACATTAGTTAAAAAAAATCTTTAGAAGTATATTTATCCAATTGGTAATAATTCACCACATCTCTGTGTTCCTTAAACTAACATATAAGCAAAAAAAAAAAGAAAAGAAAGAAAAGGAAAGAAATTGTTTTCATTCATTGTTACCTTTACAAAGACTTGTTAGCAGGTAAGCCCATCTGATATTTCCAAAGGCCCAGATTTAGCTCTTAGGGCAGTGGATGGCAAACTCATTACTCAACAGAGCCAAATATCAGCAGTATAATGATTGAAATTTCTTTCAGGAGCCAATTTTTTTAAACTTAAACTATATAGGTAGAACATTGTTATTAACTTAATTAGGGTACTCCTAAGCTGCCCTTTGCTAAAAACTCAAGGGGCCAAAGAGCTGCATGTGGTTCAAGAGCTGCAGTTTGCAGACCACTGTCTTAGGGGAATGGGGAGTGGGTGGGTGGGGGGTGCACGCAGATGAACTGTGGGAACCTCTGAGGGGCTCCTTGTCTCCTCCTCTCAGGCGGCTCCTGCCAGAGAAGAAAATCAGTAAAATTGCCCTTTTGTGTGTAATTCAAGGTTAACAACAGCTGGAAGGACTTTTGGTCATTAAGTGAGCTTTAGAATTTAAAAAATGATAGGAATCATCTCCTTTTAAATTAGCATTCCTTTAATAAGGAAAGAGCTGTGTGCTTCTCTCATTCATTGTAACTTTGTTCCCTCTTGGCCTGGTTCATTCATCAGGCCCGGCTGGGATGTGACTGCACTGCCTGTCCCCGTTCCTTCCCTGTGTGATGCTCTCCATGATCGCTGCCCACTCCGCTCTCCACTTTGGTTATAATTCGTCATCTGTGCATTTATCTTACTGCTGGAATAGGAGCTCCTTGTGCCAGAACAGTGTCTTGTAAACCCAGCGCCCACCCATCACAGTGCTAGGCATATAGTAGGTGATCCTATAGTAGGTGATGCTACTCATCAATAAAAATAGTGAAATCCTGCAATTTTCAACAATAAGTAAAGACAGAAAAAACAAATACCATCCACTAATGTGGAATATTAAAAAATAAATGCAAGCCGAGGTCGGTTTGGCTCAGTGGTAGAGTGTCGGTCTGCGGACTGCAAGATCCCGGGTTCGATTCCGGCCAAGGGCATGTACCTTGGTTGCGGGCACATCCCCGGTGGGGGGTGTGCAAGAGGCAGCTGGTCGATGTTTCTCTCTCATCGATGTTTCTGGCTCTCTATCTCTCTCCCTTCCTCTCTGTAAAATATCAATAAAATATATTATAAAATAAAATAAATGCAAAACAAACAAACAACAAAAAATAAACAAACACTCAGAGGCAGACAACAGATTGTCATTACAGAGGGGAAGGCCAGTGGAGGGAGGTGAATTGGGTAAGGGGTCAATTGCATAGTGTCATGGAAGCTGGACTTCGGGTGGTAGGCATGGCATAGTGTATAGAGAAGTTGGATTACAATGTTGCACACCTGAAACATACACTGAGTGGCCAGATTATTATGATCTAATCATCATCATCATCATCATCATCCCTGTATATCCTATATAATATGCAAATTGTCCCCTCGACCAGGAGTTCAACTGGCAGGCAGGCCAGCCAACCACCCATGTCCCCTCCCCCTGGCCAGGCTGGCCAGATCCCACCCATGCTCGAATTCATGCACCAAGTCTGAATGGCAAGATTATTATGCATTCAGAGATCATAATAATCTGGCCACTCAGTGTCTATAATGTCATAAACCAGTCTTACCTCAATTTAAAAAAACAGTTTAGAAACTAAGTGGATTAAGCAGTATTGAACATTTTCCTGTAAGACATTTCAGAAACTCTTACATGCTAGCCTAAGCTCTGAAACTTCAAACAAAGATAGTGAGTTTGCTGTATTTTCCCAAATTATTTCACCTTGGAGTCTCCCCTGATATTCTGCAGTAAAAAGAAAATTAATGTCTCCTAAATGTAGCACAGTTTGATAAACCACATCTCTTTAGAAATGTTTCATATTTGTTTTTATAATGTAAAACAAGATTTTACTTATAAGAGAAGTATATTATGGTCACACTCAGTTTTGTGTGTATTAAAAAGGCAATCTGCAATACATTTTAAAAAATGCCATCAGTGTGTCAGGGAGAAAACAGAGCAGTGAGAGCATTTGTGTGGGAGCCGCGTGTTCTGGGGACAGTGGAGGGCCAGCCTCACTAGCGAGGAGAACAGGAATGGACTTGTGGGGGCTCCTAGCGCAGGACTGAGGAGCCACCCTCCAGTCGGGTTGGAGCCGTGGGAGATTTTCTTGTCAAACCATGACATGTAAAAGAATTTTTTGGGGAAATAATGTGGTGGCAGGCATTCCAGGTATATATAGAGGTAAAGAAACCGAAGTCAGGAAGACCTTTTAGGCTAGAAGTAATTCATTTCCCAGGAAGCCAAGGATTTGAGCTGTTTGAACTTTGACCTGATTCCATCTGCTGTTAGCCTTCACCCCCCTCCCCCCCAATTAGTCAGTTACAGTCTCAACCTTCAGACCTATATCCATCTCCTGCTGTTCTTTGTGGTGTTCTTTGAGGCTTAGAATTGTAAAAACAAGTTTAAAAAGGTGATGAAAATTAGCTTAATAAAGCCCAGTAACAAATGAAAATATTACATAACAATATCTAGAAAAGGCATTTCACTGAAATGGATTCTGGTGATTTCTCATTGAATTGAGAGAAATGTAGAAATAGTGCTCCTCCTTTTCAAGGAATAATTATTTTTACTATAGCAAGACCAAAGTTTTATAAATGTTTGCAATGTCTTGTTTGGCATTCTCTTGTTTAACTCTACCTTGCATAGTGCCTGATAGAAACTAATTAGAAATGATGGGTGGATATATGGAGGAGTGAATGGATGTGTCACAGAGCAGGAAAGAATTACTGGCCCTTATCTCAGGGACTCTGATTGACTGAGTAGGTTGTCAAATGTGTCTCCCCAAACAGAACATAGGTACCTTGGACATGCAGACAGTGAGTATTCCAGCAAGGAGATGGGTAACTCACAGTAGACTTGACTGCCATTCTAAGCGTGCCACCACAAACACAGTGGAGAGTGAGAGCACACATTTTTCTGACAATTTTCAGAAGAAATTATTTTGGGTTAGAACTTCTTCACATGAAGTAGGACCCTTCAGTTTTCCTAAAGTAAAAAGGAGTGGTGTCTGTTTAATGTGAAGATTGTCATTTTTCTCATTCCCTCAGCTTCTGGTGGACTTGCTCTTGCTTTGACTATATCCAATTAAGGGAACAGAGAACTTGAGATTCGGATAATGCATTGTTCTTGTCACTAAGCTAATGGGCTGGCCTACATGTGGGGCGAGTGAGGGAAACTGTAGAGTTTCATTTCCTCTTTTTCATTAGGATTAAGAAAATCATATCACACACATTTATCAAAAGCAGTATCACTTTGCACTTTACTCTTTTCTATACTCTTAGGAGCTTATTATAAAGAAAAATAATTTGAAATACTTTCTGAATGTTACCTGTTTGGGGATCATAGAGTATCTTTAGGGAAAGAACCAGCAATCAAAACTGATCATTGAAACCATTAACAGCATAGAGATTCTCTGTTAATATGAAGGCAATGAGGAAAAAAAAAAAAGATAAGTTTGGGAATCAACAAAGAGGTCTCATTCTACCCCAATGTTGTTACTGTGCCAAAGGCTAGATTTTTATCACATTAGACCTGGGCCATTGTGAGATTCAGAGAAAGAAAAATGCAGGTATAGTAAATATGATGCTTCTTGTAAAATGGAGTGAGCTTTTGAACCTTTATAATCAACCCAAAGCTCCAGGCCCTTGCCTTCTCACGAGTCAGGTGTCTCTTTCACACATAACCACTGGGCAGGTACACAAGGTAAGAAAGTGTTTACTGGGACAATTTTCCATGTGTCTCCTGCATTTTCTCACAGGTTGTGAACAGAAGCATGGCGCCCTATTTTTGTGGCCCATCCTCTCAAGGCCTTGGCACAGATAGTGTCTGCACTGGAGGAAAGGGCAGGTTTACTCACTGTCCAGTGTCATGAAAAAAAATGTCTCCCTCCAGGCCACAAAGCCTGGCAGGTGAGCTTGTAGCCCATGACAGGACTGAAGTTTCCTGACCTCAGGGTTCTCCCGGACTGCACATCCTGTACCCCGACCCTCATCACGGGCTATGTGGAACCAGTGCAAGGAAGGACACAATGATCCTCTGGCTAATGTCACTGCTGACAGTATCCAGCTGTCCTGGGTCTCTGACCAGGGAGCAGTTTCTCCTGCCTGGGTCAGTGTAGCTGTGGTCGCTAACTTGTGAGCGAGCAAGCAGGCTAAAAACTCAGACCCTTCACAGGTCCTGACAGAATTGAATTTGAACTTCCAACTTTATGAAGTAAGCATGGAGATGCACTTATGCATTTGCTGCAATTGGCAACTGCCTATAAACTTCCCACACACAAAAATAGAAAATGTAGACGCAAGACATAAAGTGTAACTTAACGATTTCTTTCTAAGCAGGCCTTAACTAACTCATATCCCACTGGGGATTTGGAAGCCTTAAAACAATTCTTTCATTGCACTGAAATGTTGGTAATTGTTGGTAATGCACTTTGATTGTGAGAGTTTAAGAGGTGAAATTAGAGGAAAACAATTTCTCTGGCTATGCATATTCAGCTACTTTCCCGGAGTTACTTAAATACCTGCTACTTTTGCATTTATATATGGTTCAGAGGGGGAATCAGAGGCTCCTTAAATGGAGAAAAAGAGTTATTCTTTCTCCATTAGAAAAAAAATCAAAGTTCTGCAGCCAGGAATGTCTGAGAAGAAATGTGTCCTCTTCACAAGGCAAGGGGAGCAGGCTGTGGTTAAACTTTGCTGTGGACAATTCTCTGTGGCCAAGAGTACACGATTTGGAAACATTATCGAAACTTTCGGTCTTTGGTCTCCCGTGTAAGAGGCAGAAGCAATAACTGGTAGGTACATGTAATGGTCATGGCGAAAGGGAAAATGATCCATTGATTTTCACTAGACTGTTCATTTAAGTGTCTTCTGAGAAAATCAATGTAAAATTTTCCTGCCATTCAAAATGCAAAGTGGTGTGTAATACAATCATTCCATACGGCCGTAAATGGCTGCATTTTGAGAAAAGCGGGCTGTGAGTTGTGCCCTTTCTCCATAAATTCCGCTCCTCGGATCTGATTATCGCCAGGTGGACGCAGTAGCAGGAAAAATACATGAATTCTGCTTCTGCATTTGTTACTTAAGCTGCTCTTAACCTTTTCCTAGGTCACTGATCGTCTCAGAGATTTGCTTTTATTCTTATGCCTCAGAGGATAGAAATCCCTCTCTTTATGAGTATTATGTATAAGTGAAATGTTACTTCTCCATTTGCATTAGTAGTCTTAACTTATTTACCTGCTTTGGAATTCATACATTACACATTTGCCAGATGAGTGAATATATTCATGCTATTTGCCAGTTGCTCATCAGAGTAGCTGCTTTGGAGTTCTTGGCAAAATTAAAAGGCCAGAAAGAGGGGGAAAGAGGTCAGGTGCGCCGTGTGAAAGTTGGCTGTGCTGCAGCCGGCTCCAGCGGGCCTTGGGCAGTTCCCACTAAACCTTAGTCCTCATTCACCTTTCCACCTCCTGGGCGCTTCCTTCATTAGAGCTGAAATGGAGTTGGTTAGGGTGGAAAAAGCTCATCAAATGAGAAGAATAATGTCTCCTGTGGGCAGAGATGACAATGCCACCTGATTGGATGAGGAGTAATATATTGAGTTACTATAGAAGTTTAATTTCTTTCCACCATGACTTACACAAAATTAAAAATGAAGCCCCTAGTTATATAAATTAAAAAAAATCTTACATGTAATTGCTAGTCATGCCAATTTAAATTCTGGAAGGCTCACAAATCCCCCATCAAGATGAGTGATGAACCCCAGGGGCAGATTTGGCCAGGCCGGTGCTGCCCAGGCAGGTAAGTGGAACCTAAGGCTGGGGGTTCCAAATCAGAGCTGGTTTTCCAAGCTGGAACTCTCACAGCTCATCTTGTTGATAGTGTGGCAGAGAGGACTCAGTTGGAGCTATTGAGAAGCTTTTGCTTGCTTTATCACTTTCTCCACAGTCAGCTGAAAGAAGAAAGCTAAGCTTTGGTGGGAGTAAGAGACAAACTTGTAAATCCACATCTGGAAGTGGAGTTCATAAGGTGGATTTCCCAGCAGGCTCTTCTGCAGAGAATTCCCATTCATTCACTCACTCGCCACTCATTCATTGCACAAATAGTCATTGAGCACCTACTGTGTATCTGACATTGTTCTAGGCCCTGAGAACAAAACAGCCACAATTCCAGATGTTAATAATGTCATATCTATTATTTTATTAGTGCATCATAGACTTACTAGTAGCTTTCAAAGGTCAGCTAGTGACCAATGCCATAAAGACAGAAAAGGGGACCAGCAGGCTAGTTGGGAAAGGGAGCTCTGTGAAGGGGATATCTGAGCAGAACCCGAGGAATGGGGGAATGATTCATGCAGATGTTTGGAGATGGATATTTAGGGAGAGGAAACAGCAAGTACAGAGTGCCTGAGTGAGACAAGTGCATCCTTGGCATTTGGAGGGCACCATGAGAAGATCTCAGTGAGTGAGGAGTGAAAGGAGATGAAGACAGAAAAGGAAAGGCTTGGGAGGAGGATAATCAGTTACAGGTCTAGCAAAGGCTTTGACATGCGATTAAAAAGGAAGTTACTGGAGGGTTTAGAGAAGTGGAAGGAAATGATCCTAGATTTTAAAGCAATGCTGAGCCACGGAACTTTGTGTGATGATGGAAATGTTCTAAAATCTACAGTGTCCAGTAAGGTAGCCACTAACCACTTGTGGCTGTCGAGTGCTTGACCTGGGCTAACACACGTAAGGAACTGAACTTTTCATTTAACATATTTATAATTGGAATAGCCAAGGTGACTAGTGGCTGGAATATTGGACAGCAGTTTGACATTTTCACTGGTTGCTTTGTGCAGAACCGTCTGTAGGGAGAAAGAAGCAGGTGAAGACCCGAGGAGCTATTGTAATAATCCAGACCCTAGGTTAGCAAACTTTTTTGGTAAAATCCAAGGTAGTAGATATTTTAGGCTTTGTAGGTCATATGGTCTTCCTGACGACTACTTAAGAGTGCCATTGTAGCACAGAAGCAGAACAGACAATGTGTAAATGTCTAGAACGGTTGGGTTTTCTTAAAACGTTATTGGTGGGTCAGATTTGGCCCCTGGCTTCAGTTTGCCAACCTCTGATGTGGTGGCAGGTGCTGATGCCTGGGTCCAGGATGTACTTCAAAGGTAGCACTGACGGGGTTTATTTGTAGACTGCACAGGGACTGGGGCTGAGAACAAGCAGATACTTGAAGGTTTTTGTCTTCTGAATTTAGTAAACTGGAGTTGCCAATGACTACTATGGAGAAGACTTGGATAGGAGAACATTGGGAGGAGAGTGCGATCTGGTTGAATTTGACCTTGCTTAGGTTGAGATATCTATTAGGCATCCAGGGGGAGTCTAGAGTTGAGGCTGGAGATCTAGACTAAAGAGATGTATTTGATAGTCGTAAAAAATAACAGTATTAAACATGCGCATAAGGTCTGCTAGAATGAGTTTGATGAAGAAGAGCAAAGATCTGAAGACTGATATTCTGATATTCTCCACTGTGTAGAGGTAAAGCAGGTAAAGGGGAGCCAGCAAAGGAGCCATGAGGAAAGGTCAGAGCAATCGAAGGTGGTGATCTAGCAGCCAGGTGAAATAGGTCAGAGATCCATCTGTGCCTGTCACATGTTCCTAGGACACAGCAAGAACATGCATCTTTGTGAGGCCCATGGATCATGGGACACACAATACTCTACACTGACGTCTCTTGAGGTGTAATACACAAACCCCCTGCATGAGGCCTTTGGTGGCTCCCCATTACCTACAAAGTAAAGTCCAAGTTCTTGACCAGGAATGTGTATTTTAATATGACCATGAGCCAGACCACAGAACGCTTCACAGGCCGACAGTAAGCCCTGCGCTTGTACACTGCTCTGTTTACTCATCCCGTTCAAATTATCTCTGTTTGGAATGCCATGCTGCCCTTCTTTGCCTATTGATCCCAGCAGTGTGTTCAGGGCCAGTGCAGATGTCCTTTTCTCCATAAATACTTTCTTATTATCAGCCTCCCTCCATCTCTTCTCATCCATTCTTAAGCCCTGGTCCTGGTTCCTCCCAGTCTTCCTTTGATTCCAGTTGAGTAAATTCCTTAAGATACCTTAGACTTCTAGAAGCAGGAGCACAGAGAATGGTGTAAAGCAGACCTATGTTTAAATGCCAGCTCTGCCATCACTGGCTTGTGATTTTGCCAAGTTACTTAAAGTCTTGGGGGGCTCCATTTCTTCACCTGGATATTAAGACAGATAAGTTTTGTGAGATTTAAATAAGATACTTAATATTAAATGTATGTATTTATTGTATTATTTGTTAATAATCTGTAAGAAAAGTCATAAAGATATTACTATTTTCAATCTCTTACAGTGTTTTTCACTTCCTTTTGAACCTATTTCCTCTTAAATTACATGGAAAGGATTAAGCATGAACTTTTATGCCTTAAGTAAATGACAAGTAAATTTCTCATTTTTCATTTTACGGTCCTTGTTGAAGTTCTTTTGAATCATTGCCACTTGACAGTTTATTAACTTGATAACAGGACATGAATATGTGATTCTTCCTTTGCCCCCAATGCTACTTTTCTTGTTCATCAACACAGCATCATGGAGTGCGAGGGAGCTGTAGCAAAGTCAATACTTAGTGACTTTTTCATTAGACCCTAAACATTGTGCTAAAAATTGATGGCAGTGCATGAGGGGGAGAAAGGAAAAGGCCGTGCTGATCCTCAGCTGTGGCTTTGTGAACCTTCAACAGCAAGAAGCATAGTTGCTTTCCCCACATAACTATTTGCCGGGGAGCTGTCTTGAAAGGATTGTTTCCGTGACAGTGTGTACTGGGGAAGTTTTATTGAGACTTTCCATCGGTGTTGTCACATGGTGTTTACTGCAGACAGCTTTTTATTTCAGAACTGTAGGTAACATTGAGAGTTATGAAATGTCTCCAGCCCTCTTGGCTACATTGAATCAAACAAGAGTGCCTTCCCTTGTCAGACTGAAGCTAGGTTTTCTGGCCCTTCCTTGGAAAATAGGTGCGCTTGCTGGTAATATGTCTTGATGTTCAGTGTAAACCTTCCTGACTTCATTGCCTTTTAGCTTTCTGTAATCTACACTGCGCTCCTCTATATTGTGATGTAAAATTTTTCTATCCTACAAACTCCTTTGGACTCTTAACCCATTTATTAGTTAACTACTAACAATAATAAGAATGACTTCTGTGTACAGTCCTTTTTACTAATAACTTTTAGGGTATTCTAATTCAACAACCCTCCAACACATGATTTTTTCTGTAGTGCCCCTCTATCATGCCTTTGTCCATTCCAACATGTAGACATTTAGTAATTCAGAGCTCCCCACCTATTGAAGAAACACTTTCTCCATTCGATGTACGTGGCTATTTGAAAGCCTTGTGTTAGTGCAGCACACACTGTCTCTTGCAAACTTACCTGTCTAGCCTTTGGGTTTTAAAGGAATGGTGTAATCCCTCTTACATAAAACAGTCCTTCACAATTTTGGATGATGAGAACATAGTTCTGTTTTATACACCCTGTAG
The DNA here is from genome assembly GCA_963924515.1 of Vespertilio murinus. Taxonomy (NCBI): domain Eukaryota; kingdom Metazoa; phylum Chordata; class Mammalia; order Chiroptera; family Vespertilionidae; genus Vespertilio; species Vespertilio murinus. The sequence goes on along the minus strand of OZ004712.1, from coordinate 53,252,583 downwards.
GTTCTCAGGTAATGTGGGTTATTGATGAATTTTTCTCCATTTATTTTTCCTTAGAAGTAGTTTTAAGAAAATTTATAAAAAATGCAAAGAAAGAGAGAGGGAGAGAGAGATAAAAGAACTTAGTTGTAAACTACAAACTTGTGGCAGGCTTTAAGGAGAAATGTGGGGATGGTTGACAGCTGTCTTGGCTATCCTCTATTGGTTATCATATATATATATATATATATATATATATATATATATATATATATATATAATATTGCATTTTTTTAGAATTTAGTAATTACATTAGTGTCTTATATACTTGTTAAAGCAGTACTGCCTGCTTATTCATCAATGATCAATCGATTTGGACTCATATTGGCCTACTGTGCAAGTCCGGCTGTTATTTGAGCGTGTGGGGAAAGGACACCTTTATAAAAGATCCTGCTAGCTAAATATTTATTTAGCTAGAATGAGCACTTCTGTCAGAGAATAATAAAAAGGATTCATTGTGCTTCTTTTTGCATTGATGTTTTTGGTGAGACTAGAAGGGGGTGCTTTTTTGGGTCCATGGGGAATAATAAGTTTTCCTCAAGCTTTCCTGATGTTATTTTATTTTTAGTTCACTGTAGATTTTTTGTTAAACATTTGATTTAATGAGTCTTCTTTTTCTAAGCTTCATACTTATACTTTTGATGGTATTTTTTTGAAAAGCATTAAAATAGTCACAGTCAAATTTGATGATTCTCCAAAAGGCTTCCATGATTCAGTGGATAGATATTCTCTTTATGACAGGAGACTGGGAATACTTCTTTTTTTTAAGTCTTAGATAACTTAGTCTCCTGGTCAGAGGAATAAAATTAATTAAATCTTAATCTGGAAAACTCCCAGAGCAAGGTGTAAAGTAATTGACCTCTGGAAATGGAATGTTAGAGCGTTCTGATGAGTAATCATCTGACTGCTGTGATTGACAACTGTGATTGCTTCTCTTAGATGTAGGTGAAGGTAATAAGTGATGGAGGCCTTTGACCAAATAATAGTGGGGCTTTGATTTTCTGATATTCTAATATTGCTACTATTTCTAACAACCACAGAGCAAGGAAAGCTTAAAAAGGAAAAGAACAAACACCTTATATATCCCAAAGGCAGATGAAACAGCGTTTTAGTGACCTTCCTGGTGACCTACATAAGATGATTGGAAAAAGGGTAGTAATTACTGGCAACAATAAAGGGAGTGTTAAATGGGTTTGAAATTATATTCTCTACCTGATCAGGGACCTTAAAGGAAGAATGCTAGAGGTTAGCAGGATCCGCAAGTACAGAAGCTGATTAATGATGACCCTTTACTGAAATGTTCTAAACTCCAGTTATTATTTTCAGATGTTAGATTGGTAAAATGTAATAATGGTGCTACTACATCTGTTGAGCATGGCTCTAGAAAAAAAAGTAGCTTTTGACATTATCAACTCTATTTGGTGAACTACTAACTATTTCAGGGTTTGAGATCCCAAGTTTTCTGGATGCCTGTCTGGCTGTGTCTTATAAAGCCATTAGTCTTTTTTCTCTCCACTCTCTTTCTTTCCTCCCTTCCTTCTGTTATTTGCTAAATTCTGAGCATATAATGAATAAGGCAAGTTCCTGTGCTCATGGAGTTTATAATTCAAAGCATTTTAGGAGTATCCAAAATTATCAGTATTGATAACTATCTGTATAATTTACAATTATACACTTCGTTGTTACTCTTGTTTTTCTGTTTTGTATGAATTAACTCACTTTGACAGATAAACACTGGTATGGTGAGGTTTAGTCATTTTATAGCAAATACTGTAAAAGCATTGATAAGCCTTAAGTAAGATTAAATGTTCTACTTTTCTCTCTTAAATTTCATTTGATTTCACAAGACTCACTTGATAATTATTACAAAATGAATCTAGTACAAATGGAAAATGAGATTTAGTTTTCTTTTTATCAGATTTTACTAAAATATAGGTCACATTTAAATAGAAGAGCAGCATGTTTAACATAACCAACAGCAGACATAGATTTTACCCTGTAGTAATTTCTTTTTTGTACAACAGTATTTCAATCAAAGTTCTAGTGTGACTTTTTAATTGTTGTATTGGCTTATCTCTGTGACAAAATAAACATAACATCAAATTTTCCATTTTTAGGGTACAGTTCAGTGATACTAAGTACATTCGCCTTGTACAACCATCACTACCATCATCTCCAGAATGTTTTCCTCTTCCCACACTCAAATACTACCCATTAATAGTCACTCCCCATCCCCTTCTTACTGCTTTTGATTTCTTTTATGTGGGATGTGAATAAAAGAATGTCTTTTATCTTTGAATTCTTTGTTAATAGATTTTCTGTTTATTACTGGTGTACAGTAAGAAAAATATCTATTTAATATGCAAAACAGCCCAGAAAAAAAGATAAGGAGATAAATAAAATAGTAATCTGTCCAATCAGAGTAAACACCCCCTGGTGCAGAGGAAAGAGAAGCGTGGAATCCAGCCTGGCACTGAATCCTAGCTCCTGGATAGTGCTTCTGGGCACGTTATTAATTAACCTCTCTGCACCTCGGTTGCCTCAGCTCTAGATTGGAGATAATAAAAGCTTCCTTTACCTACCTCACAGGGATGATATAAGGAACCAAAGAGTTAATTATATAAAAGTATTGTGAAACTCAGAATTCACATTTCAGGGGCAAATTTAATTGTTATGTCATGTACCTCTGCGTTTTCCTCTATTGTCTTTCCTTGCCAAGTCTTAACTTCCTAAATTGAAGTCTGGTCATTATGTTTGACAAATCTGATTATATCCTTAATTATTATTGTCCCTAAGCTTTAGCTTTATTAAGTCCATGACTTCCTTTCCATTGCTTGGCACCCACCACATCTCTGTAGCTATCCTGTAGTGATCTACCGAGATCTGTCCTTCCCGGAATTCCTCATATAACTAACTGCAGGTGACAGAGATGTAATGCTTTGTGTCCTAGGTAAGCAGGGGCTGCTGGTCATTTGCCCTCTCTTCCAAACATGCCATATCAATGTGATTAAAAAATGCAAATTTTAACTTATTTTTAGTGAAGCCCCCAGAAAAATAGTTGCCTAACAATAATTTTTCTCCTTTTCGTTAAATAATTTTTGTGGTTTTTCAAAATGTGGCTTGTGACAGAGGAATATGATATTTAAATAAAATTCTTAGAATAAAATAAAAAGTGCCCCAGTGAACAACTTTTGAAAAGGGCTGTTTGGCGCACTCCATAATTGACATTCTGTCACGGCTCAGACTTTACTTCATTTCTGCTCAACTCAATATATGGATTTTTGTACAAAGCATTTACCAAACACTAGACAATAGCGCCTTCGCAGATCAAATTTGTACAGGTGGGTTGTCTGCTATCCACAGGAGAGCTCCCTCGTGTCACCGGGACAGCTTGTGTTAGCAGCCCAGGAGGAGAGTAGGTGACACTTAAATACTCAAATTATAGATGGGAGCATCCCAAGTACTGGAAAGAATGTAAAATTAAGCCTTTCAGCCTGTGCGCTCATTATCACATTAAGCAGGGAGATGGGGATGATGGGTCATAAATTGGTTTTCCTTTTATTTAAACAGGACCTGGCAGAATATAAATGGAGTCTCTGAAATTCACTTATGTCATGATTGTTCTTCACTTTTCTTTCACCGTGGGTATGAGTTTGAAACATGAGATGATCTCTATTTCTATTAGACTTCATTTATTAGGAAAATTATATTTAGGTTTTTTTTCCTTATTTCTTTTAGTTTCTGTATGCCTTCCAGAAGTCCAGGGTTTCCTTAACAGACTAATTTTCCTCTATTTCTTTCATACAACTTCTTGAAATTTTAGGAATTTAATAAATTGATTCCAGACTTATTGTCAGTATTTGAGGGATTAAGCAGAGGGGAAAAAAAACCCTCATAGATACAGTCAATGGTATGGTGATTGCCTGAGGGAAGGAGGGGGGGGGGGTACAGGGAGGTAGAAGAATTGGTAAGCGGGGGAATAAATGAAGATGGAAGGAGACTTGAAGTGGGGTGGTGAACACACAATACAACATACAGATGGTTTATTACAGAATCACACACCTGAAACCTTTATAATTTTATTAACCAATATCATCCCAACACAATAAAAATTTAAAAATCACAAAATTTTTAGACTATAGTTTAGTGTTAGTGTTAAAGTTAGGCCTAACTCAAAACTTTGATGAGATCTTTAACTTTCTTAGGACTTAATGTGGATGTGAGTTGAAACCTTGGTTCAGGCAGTCTGCTTCCTCTTTCACAAAGCATATGATTTCTAATGTTGAGCCATATTGTTTATTAACCTCTTCCAGCTGGCTCACAAGTTTGCCTGAGTCCTCTCCACGTACTCCAGTCATCTTTCAGGTCTTTTCTCATGAGAAATATGCCAAGTTACATTGGAAGATTGTTTATCTGCCTCAGTTAAATGAGACCTTACGCCTTTTACCTTCTGAGATGTTGAAGGCCTTCTCCACTTCTTACAACTCCAAATCCCCCCTGCTAAAGAACATTCTCGTATCATGCCCCATCTTACTCCACAATGTTCCCTTTATCTTCCTCTTCCTTCTATACATTTATTCCTTTATCTGAGGAATAAATAGAAGCTCGCCATTTGCGCTTTTAATTGTATTCATTCCTATGTTTTTCAGAATCTTGATCCATTATCTAATACCTATCCCAATCCAACCTTTCTCCATCATCCTCTCATATTTATTTCCTCTATGTCCACGGGTTTCTTTTCTTTTATCTACAAACTTTTCTCCTCGTTCTAAAGAAACCTTCTGACATGAGATCTTTCTTCTTGAGACATTGTCCACCACATTCATCCAAAGAGCAGACTATGCTCCTTTTCTCTGCCACTGACTCTAATTTTAATTTAATGTTTAATATTCTTCATCATTCTATTTAGATCAGTGCTTTCCAAATGACCCTGACTACATTTGAGTCATCTATATGGCTTTTAAAAACTTCAAATACCTGCCCACTACCTTGACAAATTCTGATTTAATTGGTTAGCAGTAAGTCTCTTCATTGATAAACTAGAGGCCTGGCCTGCATCCTTTTGCAATCCAGGTCCTTATGGGTGCATGATTGGGGGCTTGGGAAGGGACCATGGGAGGGCTCCAGGGCGTGTCCAGCCCATCTAGCCCAGTCCTGATTGAGCAGACCCCAGCAGCAAGCTAAGTTAGCCATTGGAGTGTCTGCCCCTGGTGGTCAGTGTGCTACCAGTCAAACGGTTGAATGATCACACACACACAGACACACACACACACACATACATATATATATATATATATAGAGAGAGAGAGAGAGAGAGAGAGAGAGAGAGATGAGATATTATAAAATATATTTTATTGATATTTTACAGAGAGGAAGGGAAAGAGATAGAGAGCTAGAAACGTTGATGAGAGAGAAACATCGACCAGCTGCCTCCTGCACACCCCCCACCGGGGATGTGCCCGCAACCAAGGTACATGCCCTTGACCGGAATCGAACCCGGGACCTTTCAGTCCACAGACCGACACTCTACCACTGAGCCAAACCAGTTTTGGCAAGAGAGAGAGATTTTGTAAAATCTTCTTGGAATACTCTGATGTGCTGCCATAGTTGAGAACCACTGCTCCCAAAGACCACAGTAGTCACCCCTACCTGTTCATTCAGTTCAAAATGGTTTCTCTCCATTTGCCCTCCTTTCAAATTAGGTGGAAATCTTTTTCATGCACTTGTAGACATCCACAGTTGGATGAGTGTGTTGTGTGCTCTCCCACTTGTCTCTGTTCTCTCCTCTTTTCTCTTTCTCCTTCCTATCCCTAAAACATTGCTTCTGCCCAAATTACTAATCTGGGTTGTCTTCTAGGCTAAATAATGTAGATCAGTCATCTTATTTCCTTGCTTTACCATTATATTTATGTAGTATCACCCTACTTGCTGTCCTCAAAGCAGAATCCTCATTATAAACTGCATTATAGACTTCTGTACCCACATACACCATTGGCAGTCATGCCCAAAGAAGAGCTTTCCATCTTTCAGGAGCTGTTGGGTTTTGTTTGTTTATTTGCTTTTAGCTTCCCAGCCACCTAAGCCCTAGGCATCATATCTATCTTCAAGTTTATCTTCCTTTTTTCTTCTACCCTTTATTATCTAAGTCCTATAGTTTCCATCCTAGGGATTGTTCCTTAGTTTGCTCTTTTTTTTCTCTTTCCAGTCATTAATCTTGTTCTGGCTGCACATGAACAGTTACAGTGGCCCACTAGCTGGCCTTCAGAAAGTGTCCTACACAGTGCTGCTATATTAATTTTCAGGCACAGTTCCAATCTCCTCACTATCCTTTAAAACCTCCTGTGGCTCCTTATTAATTATAACTTAATGCAAACAATTATTATGAGATTTTAGGCTCCTGATAATGGGTCCTTGCCAGCATTTTCAGTCCAACCCCATTACTCTTCCACAGGACTCTGTGCTTCAACCAAACTACCGTATTTGCCGGCGTATAAGACGACTTTTTGGCCCTGAAAAATATGCCTCCAAGTGGGGGGTAGTCTTATACGGCGAGTATATAACAAACTCTGTATTTTTTAGTGGAAATGTTAGGGGGTCGTCTTATATGCCCAGTCTCTTATACGCCGGCAAATACGTATTTTTCAGGGCCAAAAAATCGTCTTATATGCCGGCAAATACGGTGAGCTGTTTGCTATTCCCTCACCTCTAACCTGTTCCTCTGACTTTTCTGGTGTAAATGTTCTGCCTTATGAAGCTTCTTATTTTTATTATAAGTTCCGTAGGTAGAAATGGTTTTACCATAAAAGTTCTATTATGTGTGGATTCTTCTAATAATATTTGACTTCTAAAGTCAACATGGAACTAAGTGGCTTAAGGTTTCTGGTGGTTTTGATATCATTTAACCAGAGTGTTTGTACATTAGAAAATGTCTGTGGCTGCTTGTGATGTGTAGAATATCCTGGGATTCTGTCTAGCAAATTGCTCTTCCCTTCAAACCATCCCAAGTAAAGATTAGGTTTTTTGCTCTATTAGCGACAGCTTCCATGCTTTCTGTAGGAGAGAGCCTATCTTCCCAGCCGGGATCTTTTGATGAAATATGCCACTCAGCTTTTGACAGAGAAAATCTCCTAGAAAGTTGGGCTGGTATACTTAGGTCCTTTTAACTTAAACCCAGATTGTCCTCCTGCTGTCTTAAAAGAAACGGATTTCTCAGCAGAAGCAACAACAATGTCAATCTGTCCCAGACTGTTAATGACTCATTTGCAATAGTGGAAGACTCATGAAGGTTGGAAAAATTAAATGCACAGCGTCATTCACTAACTCCATGGCTAGCATTGCTGGGACACAGTATAGTGCTTAGTGCAGCATTTATAACATAAGAATTTTTTCAGCAGAATGAACTTTCTCACTGGGTGTGGGTAATGAATGACAAAGCGGTGACTTTGCTGTTTGAGTCGTTCTTCAGAGATGGACCACAGGCTCTGCATGTCTGCAAAGCTGAGCAGTTCTTCAGCATGACCTCGCTGGCATAGATAATTTTGGAGATGCATTTTTTTAGAACATCGCTGTCAGAGAATATAACTAAATCTTTTCTTAAAGTAGTAATTATTAGAAATTGTCTAAACTATTAACTTCTTTTGATTTGAGGATAATGTTATCCACATCTCTAGAGAAGCTGTGGTAAGAAGCTTAGGTACCATATGAACCAGCATAAGTTCCTTTGCAACTCCAAGTTGTCTTGTTACGTCCATTCCATCTGAATTCTTCTCTAGTAAGTGAGATAGATATGCTTTTGACACATTCCCATTTTTATATGTAGAGTACATTTATAAAATGTTTACCTTGTTTGGACAGTTTCTAGCTGTTGAAGAGAGTGAAACTAACTGGCCAAATGGAGGCTGAAACAAAACCTGAGATTCCCAAAGTGCTATCTAAGCTATAAAGTGTAATATAAATGCAAATTATGTGTGGTGGTCTGAGACCAGATACTGCTGACCTCCTACTGCCTTATATACCCACCATAGCGTAGGCCCATGCTTTTTCAGCAGGGCAGCAAACAGCATTTTATTAAAGGACAACATTGAACTTCATGTCATAAACCTACGTTGTCTTTGTTATGATGCATATGTTCTTTTAATTCATCAAAACCCTTTTGCAATCTTAATTATTTTGAATCTGTGTTGCTTCCTGAATAATAATAATAACAAGTTCTATACATCTTCTACTCAGTGTTTGTCATTTCTTGGATTTGTTCTGAAATGGCCATTAAGCTTCAAGATGGCCCCTTTGCTGTAGATTAAACAATTGGTTGCCTGTGTCTGTTTTCAGCTTTGCGTTGACATATGAAAAGCCAGTTGACTAAGAAACTGAAGAGGCTTTGCCTGGCTGGTGTGGCTCAGTGCTTGAGCATCGACCTATGAACCAGGAGGTCATGGTTCAATTACCAGTCAGGGCACATGCCTGGGTTGTGGGCTTAATCCCCAGTGGGGGATGTTCAGGAGGCAGCCAATTGATGATTCTCTCTCATCATTACTTGTTTCTATCTCTCTTTTCCTTTCCTTTTCTCTCTGAAATCAGTAATAAATAATAAAAAATACTTTACAAAAAAAGAATAAGCTTTTTTTTTAGTATCTGCTATATGTGAAACACTGTGTCCATTTGAGAGGATGCTTGAAAGTAGAAGGTATCTGCCACATACCAGTGGGCACTTAACTATCACAAACCATTGATTCGTATTAGCTTTGACTATGTTTGTTATTCTGAAGTGTCTTTGTCAATAAGAGGTTAGGACCTTGGCACAGCAAGCTTATATTCTGAACAGAAGAAACTGATTATAGCTAGATGGTTTTGTTTGGGATTTGAGTAAAGGTTTTGAGATAAGCAAGAGGCATAAAATAATTATTATAAAGTGTATTTCTAATTCTAAAAATTTTGTATAAATTTTTAAAAAATGCTAGCAGGACATTTTGGGTGAGAGTAGGAGTTCAGCAGTTGCCATTCTGCCTTGTCCTGCCACTTTCTCCATAGGTAATCCAGGAGAGTTGTTTCTCTGTTTCCTCAGCAACACAAAGGAGGTAGAGTGGTGTTGGGGTGAAATGTCATATCTAGCACTCATAAAACAGGCTATGGTTTCGGTGAATTTCATTGCAGAATCATATATGTGAATACTAATTATAATAATTATTATTGTCCTTTAGGAGGCTCTTATTATTAACTTTTTTGCACAATAGATGCTGCTGTTACCCCTCCTCTTTATACAGAGATATCTATATATGTAAATCCACTTTATGCCACTTTTAGTTTTTCTAATATATGTTTTGAACAAATCAAAATTTCATATCTAGCAATGCCAAAGTTTTCTAGAATGATTGAAGATTAAGAAGTTTTCAAAGAAAAAGTTAGCAGAAAACTGGTTTAGCTCTTAATGTTAAAACTTAGTTTTAAACCTTTCAAAGGAAATCTCTCTTAAATGTGTAGTAATCCCTCTTACCTCTTTAAGCCTTAACTCTCCATTTCATGATCACTCACACATCTTTCAGTTACCGGCTTACAGGAACTTAAAAGGTAAAAAGCTTACCTTTGGTCATCTCTCTTCAAAATAAAGTTCTTTATGGATAGTATGCCATGGAATGAAATCCCAAAAAGTTAATTTGCACTAATTGCTAGTGTTCAATCAGAAAAGTAGAAGCACATGAGGGAGTGTGTGTATAATATAAAAACACACACAGCAAAATAAAAAAAAAGAAAATTGTTGCAGGGACTTGACTATATGCAGTTATAGGCTCCAGTTAAACTGTTTCTTTAGATCTCATGCTGTAATTTGAAGTCTGCAGGGCAGTTAGAGGGAGGAGAGAGAGGGAGGGGTCAGATCAGGGAGAGTAGGGCGACTGAAACCATAAGCATGGATGGGAACTGTGTCCTGCGGGAGAACGTGGCACCTCATCATTGAGTTAAAGGCGCACCTGGCTTAGGTCTTGCAGAAGCTGTCGGAGGACCCGGGGAGGAGGAGCAGTTGCAGGCCCCACAGTTGCTCCACTCTGAGAGTTTAACCGGCAAGATGAAGACCCCAACCTCACAATATATAAAACAGGTGGCTGGTGTGCCCCAGGGGGCCATGTACCCCAGGTGAGCCGTGTGTCCCAGGGGGCCGTGTGCCCCAGGTGAGCTGTGTGTCCCGGGAGAGCCATGGTCCCCGGGGAAGCAGTGGGAGGGGGGGAGGGGTGTGAACCAGAGGAGGAGCGGATTCTATTCGTGTGGTCCTGAGATAGTCACCATAAAACAAGCAAACTGTCAAATGACAGCGGGGAGGGGAAGGAGACCTGGGGGGAGATAAGAGATCAACTAAAGGACTGGTATGCATGCATATAAGTACGACCAATGAACACAGAACTCTGGGGAGGGAGAGAATGAATGGGAGGTGGGTGGCGGGGCAATGGTAAGCTATGTACACATATAATACCTTAATAAATTTTTTTGAAAAAAATGAAAAAACAACACATACACACACAAAAAAAAACACCAAAAAAACCAGGTGGCTGCTGCTTCCTTCCCACCTTTAAATCCCACCCCCCAGGAAACACTCAGGGGAGGGAATTCAGGCAAATGTAGGTTAGTCTGGCCAAGTCAATACATTACAAAGCTAACATAATAGCAAAGCCTTCTGTATAACTTCTTTATCATTTCAAAAGGGTAATATTCTTCAACAAGTCAAAGCTTTTTCCAATCTTCTTATAATATGTGGATGTCAAATGCCAGACATAGTTGCCCTGGCCGGTGTGGCTCAGTTGGTTGGGTGTCTTCTAGTGTCCTGAACTATTGCCAGTTCTGTTCCTGGTCAGGGCAGATCCTTGGGTTACAGGCTAGATCCCCAGCAGGGATGTGTGAGAGGCAGTAGATCTATATTTCACTTTCATCAATGTATATCTCCTCTCTCTAAAAAAACAAACAAAAAACAAAAACCAATACAAAAACCAATAAAATTCAGTCAGAATATGTAATTGCATTATTAATGTTACTCTGGAGCTTAGAGTCCTATGTAATGGCTCATTGCATTTGAGAGTAGAATTCTAATTTAGTAAAAACTAAGAGTAAATAAAAGAGAAAATTAGGGGACATTATTTTGAAAAGTCTCATCATCGATTTAGGAGATCAATTCTATAATAATATTTTATATTATAATTTAATTTGACTCAGTGAATTAGCTTTGGCAAGCAGAAAGATATTATAATACCAAGTCGTATTAATAGTCAGTAATCCTTGCTGGCCTCATATAACTATAGTTGATCCTTAGACAATGTGAAGGTAGGGGGTGTTGAACCCTCACACAGTTGAAAATCCATGCATAACTTTTTAATCCCCCAAAATTTATCTACTAATAGCCTACTTTTGATGGGAAGCCTTACTGATAATAAAAATAGTCAATTAACATGTATTTTATGTTACATGTATCGTACACTGTATTTTTAATAATAAATTAAGCCATAGAAGACTATTATTAAGAAAATTGTAATAAATACATTTATAGTATGTATTTATTGAAAAAAATTTTGCCTCTAAGTGGTGCTTGGGGCAGTTCAAACCTGTGCTGTTCAAAGGTAAAACATACATGGGATGAAATTGCCCTGAGTGTTGAGCTTGACAGAGGAACTGATATGTATTAGCTTGTACCCTGAAGCAACAGGTAAGCATATGGGCCCTTGAAAACTCTAGGGCTAGGTAATTTGCAATTATCCACACATTTTCTACATAAGAGCCCACATCAGTATTAACATGATCATTAATAGTAAGCCCTGTCCTCTAAACTTAAGGCTCTTGATCCATCCTTTCTGGTGGGAATAGTCGTTAACATGCTTTAGAAACATTGCTCAGGACGGTCTGTTACAAGTAACAAGTTCTCTGGAAGCACTCCTACACTGTTGGGCATCTTCATGGTTTATTGGTTGTCTTTCTTTACATAGAATGCAGCCTTCTTTTTCATAATCATATATAATAAAGAGCTAATGTGCTAATTAGCCTGAATAGCAGACTGACCATCTGGACGACCTTCTGCACCACCTTCCACAGGAAGCCAGGGCTGTGAGGGCCAGCTGAGGCTGTGAGGGGCTGTGATGGCTGGTCGAGGCCGCTGGAGCTGTGAGGGTTGAGCCCCTTGCATGAGTTTCGTGCATCAGGCCTCTAGTCTATAATTATAAAAGTTTATAAAAGTGTAATATGCTGATTAAACGGGACATCCTTCCAGATGACATTCTGGACAAAGCCGGAGCTTTGAAGGAAGCCTAGGTCCCGGTGCCAGACGGAAGCCAGGACCTGTAGCCAGGGGAAGAAATACCTACCCTTGCACATATTTTGTGCACCGGGCCTCCAGCAACAATATAAAATGCTTCAAAAACACACATCTCAGCAAATTGCTTTTCCTTGAGATGAATTATTTGCCCTTTCAATTAATACTCAGGAGAGGGTGGTACTCTGTGGGGACAAAAGTCTCCTTTGTAATAACTTGCCTTATAATATGATGGTGATGATATCTCACGTTGTCTACAGAGGGTTCCAGGGATGATGGCCCTGTTAGATCATAGGCACAGGTGACTCTAGGAATGATGGCCTGGTTAGATGAGAGGCAGATATTAACATCTTCCTGTTAGAATTGAGGAAAGAGACATCCTTGGCGACAAACAGCTTGCCTACCCTGTTGATTGTCTGCCGCCTCAGCTCCAGCCCCTTTTTCTTGGCTGTGAAAGGCTAATGGTGTTCAGGTTGCTCTGCCAGGTGATTTGCTCAGGAAGGGTGCCCTTTCCAGCCCCTCAGAGTCATCATGGTTTGTCTAGTTCAGTCATGCCAATGCTGTTTCTTTTACCAGCAGTTGGTTGGGCCATGGATAAACAGTACAGTCTGGTCAGCAATTTTCAAGAGGAAGTCTATGAGGCATTTGGGGAAAGGGTTTCTCTGATGAAAAGATAATTTTAAAACACAAGCTGTTTGTTTCTGTCAGTAGTGTCAAATGTACATGTTTTACTTAGAACTGTGACAGCCATTTTGTAATCAAAAAGGGGCAAGCCTCTGATAATAAAATAACAGAAAGATATAAAACTCTTGAGCCATTGAATGAACTGTTGTAAAAGGCCTTACTTTTGGAATCCTTAAATGCTAATCATTATTCTTACTGTTTAGTCTGCCTGTGAGTCTGGTGCTTGGGCAGTAGAGAACATTCCAGGCTCCTCCTACTGTGACTTTGTGATCAAAACTGAAGGGATATTAATTATTTTCATCGTATTAGCTGTATGCATGTGGCATTGGAAAGGGGTGAAGGCAGAAGGCTGCTTTTTGTGGTCTGGCTCTTTGCTGGGAGCAGGTATGGCAATGTTGGTATTTCCACAAGTGTTGAAAGTCACTCACTGGTTTCATGGCTTTCCAGAGTTTACAGCAGCCTTGGCAATCTCCTCAATCCTCATTTCCCTACTAGTGACAGCTGTAGGAGTTCCTCTGGTGGGTCAGGTCTTTTGTGTTATTTTTTAAAAAATATATTTTATTGATTTTTTACAGAGAGGAAGGGCAAGGGATATAGATTTAGAAACATCGATGAGAGAGAATCATCAATCAGCTGCCTCCTGCACACCCCCTACTGGAGATGTGCCCGCAACCAAGGTACATGCCCTTGACCGGAACCAAACCTGAGACCTTCCAGTCTGAAGGCCGACGCTCTATCCATTGAGCCAAACCGGTTTCGGCTTTAGTGTTATTTTTTAATAATTCCTAGAAACCCAGCTTCGACCTAGATCCACCATCTTTTCCTATGATGCTGTGAGCATGGAATTTCTTACATTAAATCCTTTTCTGCTTAAAATAACCAGCGGCATTCCTCTTTCCTACACTGAAGCCCTGTCTACGACTTTTAGTCAGTTTTCTATCACTTGTAGTTGAAATAACCCTGATCACATACATACTAAGTAGTGGAGCTAGGACTTCAGTCCAGGTCACATGACAAGTTCACAGCTCTCTCCAGATGACCTGACTCCATTAAAAAAAAAAAAATTATATATATATATATATATATATATATATATATATATATATATATTTTTTTTTTTACACAGAGGAAAGGAGTGGGATAGAGAGTTAGAAACATCAATTAGCTGCCTCCTGCACACCCCCTACTAAGGATGTGCCCACAACCAAGGTACATGCCCTTGACTGGAATCGAACCTGGGACCCTTCAGTCTGCAGGTCTATACTCTATCTACTGAGTCAAACCAGTCAGGGCGTAACTTCACTTTTTCTTTTGATTTTGTCTCCCTTCCCTTCATCTCCTAGAGTAGCCCCAGAAAGTATCCGATCTCTCTTCCCACCCTAGGTCTTCCCTTCAGACACTGGCGTGTCCCTCCCCACTTGAGGCCTGGGCTGACCTGAAATGCCCTCTGATCCATCTTGCTGCCCTTCCAATGGTCTTGCACATGTGAAGCCTCCCACGTTCCTTTGCTTGACGAAGACTGGCTTAACATCGTATTCCTGTCAGAGTCATTGTTCCTGGCACATCATATCATAACTAGGGAGTGTTTCTCTCCCCCCGACAGTGACCTTTGTAGAGAGACAGACCAGGTCATGTCTGCCTTTGCATTCTATCTGGATGCAGTGTGCTTGCAGAACCTGGCTCCTGACCTGCTGACATCCTGTGGAAGTGTTCAAGTCCAGGCAGATGCAAATTGCAGTATTTCTTCTTGGAATTCATGAATTCAAAATCCTAAAGATGTTTGCTCAGCTTACATTTCTGAATCTTAAATATTATACATAGGATCTGAGCCAATATGTTACTGAAGCATGTTGAAAACCTGTGTTGCAGCTGATTATCTGTGATATTACCTGAGGTCACTATGTACTGGTATGGTATGACTGTGTTTCTCCGGAATGTCTGGAGAATTGTCTGCCATTTGCTGAGCTGGATTGATGGTGTATATATGCCTGTGACCAGCCCTCAGGGACTGATGAAGTTATTTTAATAGAAATCCATTTGCCCTTTCACAACTGCCCCCAACGTCTGTAGACTTGTCCCTTCGCGGTTGTACCTTGGCTGCTGTTAAAATACATGTGAGGGGACAAAAGTATTCCTGCTGCTGTACCACTGCTTCTGCCCAGCTAGTTCCCAACCCGCTACCTTACTCTGATGAGTCTTTTCCCCTCATTCTCCATTGGCTTCCTTCTCATCACTTTCCCCCTCATTTCCTGGATTTTACAGCACTAACTTGATTCTCATGGCTATTGTAGCTTTAAGAATGCTTCTTTCATTCTGGAATATCTAATAGAACTTGTGACCAGGTGTGTGTGTGTGTGTGTGTGTGTGTGTGTGTGTGTTTAGGGGGGGGGGGTTAAGAAGTCTATTTTATAGAAACATTTCTGATTTATTTTAGCATTGCTAATTGCTCTTGCTTTAGTTATTTTCTTTAGTTATTTTCTCCTAAAGGTAAAATAAAACAGCCCGAACTGGTTTGGCTCAGTGGATAGAGCGTTGGTTTGAGGACTGAAAAGTCCTAGGTTCGATTCCAGTCAGGGACATGTACATTGGTTGTGGGCACATCCCCAGTAGGAGGTGTGCAAGAGGCAGCTGGTCAATGTTTCTCTCTCATTGATGTTTCTAGCTCTCTATCCTTCTCCCTTCCTCTCTGAAAAAATTAACAAAATATAAAAAAATAAAAAAATAAAAAATAAAACAGACATTCTATGACACCCTGGTTTCCCAGGCTTCTAGAAGAATGACTCCCCACAGTGTTACTATATTGTGTTTGCTTATAGCTCAGTACGCCTTGGTAGAAGATTAAGACTCTCAACCTACAACATGTTAGTAATGCTCTGGAGAACGTAGACATGTGAGAAATTGAAAAGTGTAAAGTACTCTAGAAATAACTCTTTTTAAATAGTTTCATATTCTACAGGATGGGTATGTCAGCTTTCCCCTGACAGAGGAATCGGGAACTATTAAAAGCATTTGTTAATGCATTGATATTCAGGCGTCTCACCTGGTGTGACTCAGTTATTTTCAAGTTGAAACTCTAGGTGCAACAGCATTTGAACCAGCACGTGCAGCTTAAAGGATGTCACCTTCATTCCTGGGTTGCTCATCCCTCTGGAGTCGCTTACCCAGTTCTGACAGATTATGTGCTGGAAATAGGGAAGACCATATTTTAATGTCAAAAGAGGAACAAAGAAAAAGGGGTATTTTTCTTCTTCCCAGCTGCCCCCTGGTGGCAAAGGCACCTCAGCAAAAGCATTGGACAAAGATTCTTGCTGTGTAGGGGCTGCTGGTGAGTCTGACCAGGGCCTCATATCAAAGTCTGCAGTGCATGTTGCTTCCAAAAAGAAAGAGCAGAATATTGGGGCCCCTAATTACATTTCGCTTCCCACCAGCATCTGTTCTTATCATAGTAGCACTCGGCTCTGCCAGCTCCGTCAATACTTGTATATTAACAAGAGACAATCGATAGAAAAATTAAAGAGGAAAGTCAAGGTAATTAGGCTAAAGCGGCTGCTTATGAGTTTTCAATAATTGCTTTAGCTTCCTCTTGTTTTTTCCCGTCTCCAGAAAAATAGGGTCTGATTGAAGGACTGGGTCGTGTTTGACTAAGGACATGTCAAAATTATACAAAGGCAGGCAGGAAATAAAATTAAGCCGTATTTGTTTTAGAGCAGCAAAGGGGGCTGTGCAGGATGGCGTGGGAAGAATAGATGCTGATTTAAATGTGCCCATTAGCAGCTGTGCCTTTGTTGGTACCTGTCCCGTGTCAATAGTGTTTGCCCCCGGCAGAGGCCCACTCCAAAGCACCGGGGCATGTCATGTACCAAAGAGGCTGCATTTCTCTCAGAAACAAGATCTTTGTGGAAATTGGATGCCGCCCTTTATAAAACCATGAGACAGCAGCCCTCACAGCTGCCCTGTGGATCATACTTTAGCCATTGTTCCTTGTGGCTTAATTGACAGGGATCGCTGCTTACTTACCAGCTGTAATGAACAAGCTACTACTTTAGGTGGAAGAGGCTAATCTCTAGTTTTAAGCTACTTTGACATTTTTGTGTCTGGTGTTGGAAGCCCTAAAAAAAAAAAAAAAAAGCCAACTTGTTTGATGGCTGCCTGTTAGGTTGGTGTGTCTGCCTTTTAGGGGAAGGTAAAAAGAAGGCATCCCCAGTTTGAGAGAGACAAATCTAAGCAGAAAAGAGAGGTTAGTGAGAAAGATATATCATGTTTTATATTCATTTACAGCCTTCATTTGCACTATATCTGTCAGCTCAGGGCACTTTATAAACTTTACAACCAAATTATGTACCAACATCATTTCATTCACTGCCGACGTGGAGCTGTTAAACATCTGCCAGGTACGTGTCTCCAAGAAGCAAGAAAAATGTAGAAGAGAATTAGATCTTGTTAAATATACAGAGAAAATTTAGATATGAGGGGGTGTAATATGGAGAACTTCATTGAGCACCTGCTATGTACAGGGCATTGTAGAGGACTCCTTGGATACAGGAAATAATGTAGTATGCTCTCTGTCTCCCCAGCCCCTCCTCCAATCCCACCCCAACCTAAGTCTGCAAGGCAGGAGTGAGTGATGGAGCCAAGACTTGAATCCACAACAGTTTGATTTCAAAGCACAAACTCTTAATTCTTTTATTATATTATAATTTTTACTGGAGGGTTATGTTTAAAAGAATCTCTAGAGGAAATGTGTGAAGAAGTATGGTCTCCACTGAATGAATGCAAATGTAATTGAAGTTAATAATGATGCTAGGGTGTGGGGATGGGGGAGTATTAAAGAAATCATACACCCAAAGGCATCGAAAAGTAAGATGAGGCACAGCTAGAATTGGAGTTTTGATGGAATTATTGTTTATTTTCCTTAATATTGCAAATGGTTTTATATTCTTCCACTGCTGGTTGGGCTTGCATGTGTGAATCTGGATCCCTGCTGCATGGAGAATTTTAAGGAAGGCCTGTCCTGATTGGTGGTTTAGGTCTGCCTTTCATTTTTTTCATCCTTATCGAAGGACATGCTTAGAGAGAGAAAGGGAAATAGGGAGAGAGAAAAACATCAATGTGAAAGGGAAACATTGATTGGTTGCCTTCCACACACTCCCCCACCGGGAGGTATCAAACCTTCAGCCCAGTCATGTGCCCTGATGGGGAATTGGACCCGTTGTGTATCATCTTTCAGTACATGAGGCACCGCTCAACCAGCTGAGCCACTGTGGCCCGGCTTAGTCTGTCAGTTTTATAAGATGTTGTCCAGGCCCTCAGAAGATCCTGTGCACCCTTCAGACTCGCTGAGGCCAAGAAATCTCCGAATGCATTTAAACCTGGGCACATCTGATGGCCAAATCCTTTGCTTCTTGTTGCCCGTGAGTCCAAATATTTGGAAGGTTCAAGCTGATGTATTTATGGTGAAAATAATACACAATATAAATTTGTTCCTTTGCTTGAAAAAGGTTATTCTAAATACATAACCACTTCTCTATTAGAAATGTTTAGAAGTTTGCAAAGGGGATCATTTTTGAAAGCTCTGTTTTCACCTTCATGCCTCACAGGAAATGGAGACATTTCAGGGGGAGCTGTTTTCTATTTCTTTACTGTCTCCCCCTCCTCCCCGTATTTGTTGCTTCCATTGTCACTCCATATTTTTTCTTTCATTTTAACCCTGTAATACTAATGAACAAATAAAACTGATGGAGTATGATACAACCATTCAGGCAGTATGGTTTAGTCATGTGATAAAAATCTTAGACCCCCAGTCCAGCTGCCTGTTTTGGATCTTAGCTACACTTTAATTTAACTATGCAGTTTTTAGTAAGTTATTTAAACCTTCTAATTTTTTAAACTTATAGGCTTTTATGAATATAAAATGAGCTAACATATAAATTGCCTTGTACACAGTGCTCTATAAATGTTACCATATAGAGTAAAAACTATTATTAAACTTATGTTCATAAAGCATGTATCATGATGTAAAAAAATGATCGTTAGGGAACTTTAAATGAAAGAAACAGAATATAAAGTGATAGGCTTACACTTATAAAAATAAGCACACATTTTTAAAAATAGACCAAATATTGTGGGGTTTTTTAAAACCATCTCCTTCTGTTAATCTTTTCCTTTTTTAAAATGTCAGGCACCTATCGCCATATACAATTTTTCTATTGATCAGTTTGCTTGGATTTTGACTCTCACCCTCTAGAATGGAAGTGTTACAAGAAAGGACTCATGCTGGTCTTGTTCACTGCTCTGTATGGTGTGTCTAGTGCCACGGGCTGGCAGACAGACACCCTTCAAAGATACTTGTTGAGTGAATTTGTTTCTCACTTTTCTGTGTCTACAATTATCTTAATAGAAAAATCATAACTGATTTGATAGGGGAAAAAGCTATTTTCAAACCATTACCTCACCCTTCCTTAAGGTGTATTATTGCTCTATATAGTTCATGGTAAGACAGCAAATAACAAGAAAATGTTTCTCACATTGCTTTATTTATTTTTTTGAAGTCATCATTTCACCTCAGCCTTTTAAATTTTTATTTATTTATGTTTTGCCTTATCTTTTAATAAAGGTAGGGGAATCCTCGGTAAGCTAATTTTCCTCTGTTCTGTTTTGAACATATGAAAAGCTCTTCCTTTCTAGTTAGGACACTTGCAGTCACCCATTAGGTAGAGTTTTAGTTATTTTGCTGGTGAGGTATTATCTTAGAGCCTTATTGCAGATGAAGAAATATTATGGTTTTAAATTCAAAATATTGTAACTTGGCTAAGTCACACGTTCCTTCATCGGTTTTCTTGGTGTTAATTTCCCAATGCCAGAGTCTCCACCATTGAGCTACTGTGCATCTCTGCCCAAGACTTCAGCGAAATAGGATTGTAGTGACAGCAAATGCAAAAATGTTTCCATGCCCTCAGTCTTTCCTATGATTCCTCTTTCAGCTGCCATACTGACAGCATTAAATTCTGCCATGGTTCTTATAAGTCAGGGCAAAACTTTCTCTTATTTAGCAAGGGTCTCTCTGAAACACTTAGGAGAAAGCTGAAACAAAGGAGAGTAAGGCAAGGAGAGAAGAAGACAAGTAGAGGAGAGAGTCAGGGATTCCTAAGTACAATGCAAAGCTGTGTTGTTTCAAGCTACACTTAGAAAGTGTCCACATCTCCAAGTCTGGAGCAGAAGTCACATAAATGAGATGTGTGTAGTGACTCTTCCAGTGGCATTTTGTTGCTGTGAAAATTTTCTCTGATCTCACAAATTAGGTTAACTCCAAATCACTAATGATTTTGTTTTCTGAAATATTATTATTGCTGTATATTAAGAGCAGTTATTTTTAATTTTTATGTAATATTGGAATGCATTGGAGTGAACACACCTAGAAGCAATTACTATTGAAACAACACAGTGCAGAGTGACAGCAAACCGTGTGCTTAGTAGGAAGGATAAATGGTCAGAGCCCTGATGCTCTTATTGGCAGTGGTGGTGGCTGTTGATGTTGCTGTTATTTTCCTCACATTTAAGAAATGTGGCATGTTTAACTTGTAATAAGAACTCCAAGTGACTTAGTAGTAACATCATTTAATTAAAACCATACCAGAAATATTCATAGAAATTTGTATGCTGTGAGGGTCAAATGAAATATTCTATGACTTGGTTTTGAAATTAACTTACAGTGAAATAGATGCTGGTGAATGATGATGATGTATCTGTCTAGACCCATAGATTGAATTACTTTGCTCAAAGGTAAAGGAGACTTGAGCCTTTTGCCCCTCATCAGATCAGACTGAGAGTACCACCTAATTTAGCTTCTCCATTGCTCACCCCTCCCCCCATCTCAGCATTACTGTTTCTGTTCTGAGGCATATCTAAAATCTGTGTGATTCATCAAGAAAAACCAGCAACCAAGGAGAATATTAATTATTTTCTTGCTATCAGCCATCGCCACATAAGTTTATCTTCTACATCCTGATTGGAAATGTAGCCTTTCAGATTTAGTATGGCTTGTTAACTTTTTGCTCCTTGTTCTCACACTGGAAAAGAAGAATCTATACAGTCAAAGAGCCTAAGAGACCAGTAGATTTTTTTCTTCCTTGAGTAGAAAAGGTTTGTTCCTCAAACCTTTCCCGTGTGCTCCGCCAACCCTAATTGCAGATCTGGGAACTGAGGGTGTGGTGGGAGCTGAGGCCTGCAAAGCCCGTATTGCTCCAGGATACTTCTCATACTGCTCATCTTTCCAACTGACATCTTTCTCCCTGACCTTAGAGTTCCATCACCGCAGTTACTACTTCATATTGGCTAATGAACCTGAGCCCATTTCCTCAGAGGCCTACTTGTGTGAAATGATACAGTTTGAAGGAAGAGCTCAGACCCTAGAAATCAGCAATGCCTCTCCTCCATTAGTACACCTCATGAATAGTCTGAGATAAGTAAGCTTCAAGAGAGGAAATGAGAGGCCTGTCCTGAGAGGAGCCACATGATGAGAGGAGCCACATGAAGCTCCTGGATTTGGAAGTCATTTCAGAGTCCATCGTGGTCCCACAGCCTCTCATGTTTGGAGACGCACTAGAAGGACTCGCTTGGCCTGCAGTTGTGCCCATGGGTGAGATTTATTACAGTGCGGTAAGAAGGACGCGCCACTGGCTGAGGAGGACAAAGGCACAGACAGAGTAGTCTGGGGGATTCGTTTACTGGCTGCCTTCTGCTGGCTCTCTCCCATGCAGAGGTCACACGGGCACTCCTCCCCGAGGAACAGAAATGCAACAACATGATGAGAGGTTCAGTGCCAAGGTCGGGCCTGGGCATCTGGTCTTGTGAGCACTCTCTGCCTCTCAGGTACCACACTTCCTGACTGCAGGCAGGAAGGAGGGTATCAGCATAAACCACACTGTTTGCACAAACTGTTCAGGGGTATGTGCACCCTTATCAGTTAGGAAAAGGTGAGAATGGTTCCAAAATCCAAATTCCCAAATATCTGCCGAGGGCTTACTTTACAAGCTGACCCTTCCTCAGGTGGCAGCCTGGGACTTGCTGTGTGAGCCCTGTTAGCACAAGGGCACTTGGAGTCAGTGAGTTCGCTCAGTGTCTACACGGGACAATGGCAGTGTACGCTCAGGAACCAGGATGGCTGGCCAAAAGCCAGGTCTCTGTTCTTGTGGATTTAAGACAAACACTTCCATCCTCACGCCAGTAATGGTGGCTCATTGTGGTGGGAATTGGGGAGAACTTCATTACTTGGAAATTAGAATAAAGAGATCTAGTGCCATGCTCTTTTTTTGGGGATCCTACCTTGGCTGATAGACTTTTCAATGGGTCAAAGAAATGACAGAAAGGAGAGGGATCCCCCGGATGGCCAACTTTACAGTTTTATCCATGTTTCTGGGTCGATGGTGGCCTATATTTAAAGGCTTTCAGTATAATCAGACTAAAGAAATCTAAAAATGTGGCTCAGTTGGTTTGAGTTTTGTTCAGTCTATGTCATAGGTAATTCTACAAGGATATAGTGCTATGTCTAAAATACTCTAGTTCAAGCACTGAGGAGGATTCCATGTGAATTAGTATTTTAATATCAAATCAATGATGAGTTCTCTTTTCACAGTAAATTGCTTCTGCTTTCAAAGAACCTTGAGATTCAGTAAAAGACAAAGAATCCTAGTTACTCTGCCTTTGCCAAAGGTTGGTTGGCCTTTTCTTTGCCAGTGGATTTTGGTGCCAAGAATACTAAACAGATAGACCTGTGAGACCCAAATATAATGCTGATTTATATGAAGTGGAGGAAAGCTACAGGCCTGGTGCTGTATGATGGAATTACCTGAGGATTCGGGTTACATGAGCTTCTGGTTCTTTTCCACATCACCTCCCCTTGTCTCCTGTCCCAAAGATTCTGAATCTTGTTCATCCTTAATAGTGATCCATTGCCATTAACGGTTGACAGAAATGGGTTTATTTCATACACATTTAGACTCAGATGTGTTTAAGATCATTGGAACAAAGCAGTTTTCCAAAGTGTCCATTGAACTGCAGTTTCTCAGGAGTCCAGGCTGCTTTGTTTTCATGACTCTTCTCTGCACAGACTCAGGCAGCATCAGCAGACCACTGATTTCCTTTGGAATATCTATAATAATAAAAGTATACTATGCAAATCGACCAAACAACTGAACAGCAGGATGACCATCTGGACAGCCTTCTGGACAATCACATTATGACCCTCACTGGCGCCAGGCCAGCCAAGATGGGTGCGATGCAATTGGTCAGGGACCCAACTATCATCCCATGACCGCCCTGTAGAGAGAGGCCCAGGCCACTTGCTAGCAGGGTGATCAATCAATCGAAGAGCTGCATAGTCACACCAAAGATGGAGGTCCAAGCTACCCAGTGGAGGCAGGTGGGTGGTGTCTACCTCTTTGGAGAGATATATCACAGGGTTCCTAGACTGAGAGAGAGTACAGGCCAGGCTGAGGTATCTTGCCATCCCCTATCCCCTGGATGAATTTTGTGCACTGGTCCTCTAATGAATATATAAATATGCATAGCAGCAACATCTGTGTGCTTCATTCTGTGAGAAGTCCAGTTTTTAAATAAGATGATTTTGGACATGAGAGATGAGTAGCTGATGTGTGAGGGATTGTAGACTTGTGTGGAACTTTTTCAGTGGGAAAACTTCAGAAAATGGATTTTTGCAGGATGCATTTGTTTCTGAAATGCAAGAGGCAGGCCACTCAGAGAAGTGATTTGCATTCCACACACAATGGTGTACCAGCATGGAGGACTATCACCAAGCACTGTCTCCTATCCTGCCTTCCTGCGTCCTTCAATTTTCTCATTGTGTGAGAACCATCAGAATATTTGGAGGCCAGTGTGCTTCGTGGTCATGGATTCATCGTTAATTGCTTGTGTGTCTTTCTCCTTCCCCAGCAAAGTGACCTTCATTTGCATTTTTCTGGTAGATATATATGTAATCGCACTAGTGTCCCCCATTCCCAAATGCTGAAATTAAATCATTTGAAAATCTGGTCACATTTCTAAGCAGATGTACCAAATTACAGCTGGAGACTTCTGCTTGAAATCCAGAGTTCCAATTAGTCCAATATCTGGGAGGGAAGGGTTAGCCAGGGAAAGGCCTCTGAAGACACATAGCCAAAATAGCCTGAAATTTCCTCGCTGCTTTGCCGCCATCCAAATTTGAGTTTTCAGCATGTGAGAGGGCATTCCATTTTCTGAGAAACTGCTGGGTTTCCATTCCAGTCAAACATGATAGGTTTTCATGAACAGAATTAAAGCAGGAAAGCAAAAGTTGGGTGGACGATGTAAAAGAGCAAACAGCTCTGTACATAACAGTGCCTTGATTTAAGTGTCAGTTCTTGGTTGGTCTTCATTTTCAGCAAAACCAGTTCTATATACAGTAGGTAGCTCTTTTTTGTCATGTTGGTTTTCACATGTCTTAAAACCCAACTGCAGAATGTTTATATCTAATTTTCTATTTTCGTTACCACTTCTCTCCCTCGGAATGGCTACTTTATTATCTCTCTTGAATTTTCTTATTTTCTTTAAGGCCAGCATCTAAAATCTCTTCTTCCAATAAGTCTTCCTTTCCTAGGGACTCACTCATGTCTGTGCAGTACTTAACCTAGTTTTTCAGTTGCTTCCTCTTACTGCACTGTCATGTATGGGAAGCTGTGTGACCCAGAGGGCAGAGCAGGGTGGGGTCATTGGAATCCAGAGGGCAGAGAGGGGTGGGTCTGTGGGATCCAGGAAGCCTATCATGTAGAATGTTGGAACTGAGTTATAATAAGGGCATTGCTACATCCCTTTTGCTGAATGCTAGCTGTGCAAATAGGCAGATTGGCATCTCTCCTCGCAGCTGGGGTTCACACTCCCTGAACTTCTTATAGTCTTCCTCGGATGTTTCTGTTTTTCCATTTCTTCGTGTCTTGATTCAAGGTGGAATGTTTTCTCCAAATGTCTCGCCCTCCCTTCTCTCTGATACCTTTTCATCCTTCGAGACTTAGCTTGTTTACCAGCGTGTCATGGTGACCTGCTACGCAGTGAAATCATCGGGGAAATAGTGTGAAACTAGTGAGATCTGTGGGTGGAGAAAGCAATCACCACTCTGTTCCAGCATGACAACTTTTCTTAGTTACACACCCTTCAGTTATTTTCCTCCTGTGTGCGTATGCATATAATACTGAATGTACTCATTTGTATTCTTCTTTTTCTCTTACACATGTTTTTTCATATTTTCATAATTATAATTTTCATTATTAAAATAGTATTACCCCATTACAGAAAATAAGTCATTCATAATCACCATCTTGATGACATTTCTCACTTATTTTTCCTGCATACCAATGTTACAATTTAAGGTGGAGGGTGGAGATGTTTAAATAGCTAAGGAGGACTTACTGATTGCCACTTATTTTTAACTTGATAATCACTTTAAAAAAAGTGATTTCAAATTCACTTACCTCTCTGAACTTGGAATGAAAATATTGAGCTTGTTCATCTCTGAGATTATCTACAAAGTCCTTTACACCGTAACCAGTCTGATTCTGTTACTCTTTTTATATAATAAATCTCTCTAGCATTGGTAGTTCTGCACTTTTTTGTGTCCTATACCCCCATTTAGAATGTGGAAAGCTTTGGATCCACCCACTCCATTTAAAAATGCCCCAGTGCACAAACACACAAAAATTAATGCAAAACCACCAAAAATCCAAAACTCTCTCTAAGCACAAGAGAGAAAAACTTACAGAAATGATAGAATTCAGAAAGTGTTCTATGCCCGAGGGGTGGTAGACATGGTATGGTTCATTTTTCTCTTAACCAAAAAGCAAAAAATGGGAAGAAATTCTGAAAAGCACGTATAAACCCTTGGGAAAGTTACATTAAAATATCCAGGTGTGGTTTGATTATTTAGTTTAGGAGAATCACTGTGACTGTCATCAAAGATGGTGACTCCTGCAGGGAAACCTGGAAATGCTATACTGAGGCTGCTGGGCAAGAGAGGGGACCAATGGGCATGACCATGACCGGCTGCCTTTTAAGAGCATGAATTGAAGGACTAAATATGTCCCTTAGCTTCATTGTACATTGTTATAAAATGTCTGAAATGGGTTGTGTGCGATTCTGTTCTCTGTATGTGAGAGCACTCCCAGCTCCCATCATTCTGCCTTACACAGAGGGGCCTCTCTGTCTTGCGGGGCCCTCTCTTACACTGAAGAGAGTGGGTCCTACATTTAAAATGCCATGTCAGTGGTCAGGGGATGTCATGGTGAATGTAAGCCATTAAACACAAGTCGCATTTTATGCCTCAGTTAAATTCTTCAGGGTTTCTTGTGGAGTTAAGTAAGGTAGGAAGAAAGAAGCCATTTTAGGGGGCAATGCAGCATTTCTTCTTTTCAAGAAGTAAACTGTGCTTGCTTTGGGATTTAGATGCTTGCAGGAGTGCCATGAGGGTATCCAACTTCCGAAATGCCCAGGTTCTCTGGGAGAGGAGACTCATCAGGCAGCTGTTTTCCTGAGAGATGCTGGGGTCAAAACAACTGGCGGATTCTTCTTACTGAGGCTTTTTGTCCTGGAGTCCCAGCGTGGATTCCATTGTGTTTCAAAAAAAAAAAAAAAAAAAGAATCCCATAATGAGATGTCTTCCACATATTGTGGGAAAGCTTGTTACCGGAATGTTCTTGCAATGCTGCAGACCTGGATTAGGACCAGTATTCGTGTATCTGGATTCTGACTAAATATGTGTTTGTTCAGTGACCCCAAACTGGTATTCTTTTGAGTACCTCTTCATAAAGCCACATTCTATATATGCCGCAGTATTCTAAGTGCTTTTATATTTTATGAATTCATTTGACCCAATAATCCTATGAGGCAGGGACTTGTGATTGTTAATTTTATGTATCAACTTGGCTGGGGCAAGGTGTCCAGATATGTGGTCCAACATTATTCTGGATGTTTCTGTGAGGGTGTTTTGGGATGAGATTAACATGGAAACAAGTAGACTTTGAGTAAAGCAACTGACCTCCATGATGTGGGGTGAACCTCATCCAATCAGTTGCAAACTTGAAAAGAATGAAAAGGCTGACTTTTCCCATAACAAGAATGAATTCTGCAGCTCACAGCCTTCAGATTTGAACTGTAACATCCCGTCATCCTCCTGGCTCTGTTTCTCTGGAGAACCCTGACCACTGCTGTGCTATTATTCTTTCCACTTTGAAACAGGTGAGGAGACCGAGTCTTTAAAAATTTAAATAACTTCCCTGACTCTGCAAGTAAGAAAAGAAACAGGCTGTCTGGCTCCAGCCTGCTCTCTCATGCAGGAGGTGAAGGAAGGGTTGCTTTCATAGCTGCTTTTATCTTCTCTTCAGTGAGGGAAATTCTCAATTGCTGTTAGAAACCACCTTTAATGGTGCCACTTATGACTATGACCCAGGCAGAAAGTCATGGAGCTAGTATGAAATAATGCAATCAATCCATAATTTATTGGCTGAATGGATGGATATTTATGGAAGGCCTATGGTTTCCCGGGCACCATGCCAGGCACTAGGGATATAAAGATGAAAAGGCCAGGATTCTGTCTCTGAGGGACACATCCCACTGTGTGTGAGAGGCCGACATGCAAACCAAGCGGCACACTGGGGATGAGAGGGTTTCAGGCCTAAAATATGTTACAAAGGCAGTGAGAGCATTGGGGAGAGATACATGCTCTTTCTTTTCACCTCTGTTTTATGTGTGTAGATACATTTTTAATAACTCAAGCCAAAACATGGTATACAATGGGAGTGGTGCTCAGTGTTATATAGTTATACACTGGGAAGTGTGTGCATAAAATAACATTCTTGCCCAGATATGCAAAGGATTCTTTATTAATCTTTGAAGTTTAATAACCTGAGAAGTTTAATTTTTCTCTGAGATACATTGTGCCTTTTCAATCTTCAGATTATAAGGTATAAAAAGCATATCTTTCATAAGAGAAAATGAAGAGTTTGAGTTCTTTGGCAGTTTCAAGTGCTAAAGGAATAACTGATTGATGTTTTGAGGCATCTCTCCAGAGTGGGGAGAAGGGGAAGGGGGAGGGGGAGGGGGATGGGAAGGGCAAAGGCAAGGGGAAGGGGAAGGAGAAGGGCCAGTAGGGCATTGATAGGCTAGGCAGCTTTAAATATGCTGAAACTCTGTGGGTCTCAGGGGTTGTTCCCCATGTCCCTAATCACCTTCCTCTTTCCTATAACAGTACCTGAAAGTATGCCATTAAAATCTCTGTCTCTTGAGTTGTGTTCTCTAGAATCTTGTAAGATGTTCAAGATGTTTTAGGCAGGCAAAGAGTCCTGAAGCAAATAAGAATAAGGATATAAGGATGGAAAATACTAGAACTAATCTCATTTTGGGCATTTCATTGCTCCTTACAATAATAAAAATTCTAAGAGGTCCCATAGTAAGAAAAAAATCCATTTAGTTTTATTTATAACAGCACATCCCACATTGATTTGACCACAGAATTCTTTTCCCCCGCTGAATATTAGGTTAAGATAATATTTTCCTGAGCAATATTCTCTTAATATCCTAGTAGATCTGGGAGAGGCTAATAAATGATGATAATATGGTGATAACATATTAGTGATACAATAAATTAATATCTAGGCTTCACTGGATATTTACTGTGCCCCAGGTATCGATCTAACATGGTTTTCTATATATCATCTCATTTAAATACAGCACTACTATAAGCTTTCTCATTTTATAGCTAAAGAAATACAGACTTAACAGGATTATGTACTAGTTACACATTAGTTGCATGCTGGTTACACATCATGGTTATACACTGTAAGTGGCAGAGCCAGGGTCAAACCTGGTTGGCCATGACTCTGGGTAGCCACATTCCTGTGTCTTGACCACATAAAGTTGTCATCAGATACAGCCTAGAATCGCTTGCTGACCCATTTTCTATGGGACAGCAAGCTGAAAAAAGGGTCATGCTGAGTTGGAATTCTGATGGATAATGAGGCAAAAGAATAAAGAGATATACTAGGGTCATGGTCTGCAAACTGCGGCTTGAGACCCATATGTGGCTCTTTGGCCCCTTGAGTGTGGCTCTTCCACAAATATACCATGGCCTGGGCAAGTCTATTTGGAAGAAGTGGCATTAGAAGAAGTTTGAGATTAAACAATTTGGCTCTCAAAAGAAATTTCAATCGTTGTACTGTTGGTATTTGGCTCTGTTGACTAATGAGTTTGCTGACCACTGGTCTAGGGCATCAGTTCTTCAATATTAGAGAGGATGTGGGGTCAGAGCTGAGAAGTAAAGTAGAAGAAAAGTAATGTGGGAACATAGTGGGAGACTACCTACTTTGCAGTTAGGTCTAGAAATTGCCTCTAGCATGAGAAAAACAGACACGAGTGGGTAGAAAAAGAGAGAGAAGAAGAAGGGTGCAGGTTAGAATTAATCCTTGCCTCTTCAAGTCAGCACCTGTCAGACCAAACACAAAAACGTTAAGGACAAGTCACATCCCTTCCAGGAGAAATCACAGGGAGGTAATCTACGTTTTCCCCTGGCCTTTTGCGCTGCCAGTTCTGCTGAGAGACTGCGGAGAGCCCATGGCCACATCAGGTGGTGTGGGGTCCCCGCAGGGTGTGCACAGCACATGCTTTCGGAGGGCCTGGCCTTTTCCCATCATTCCTTTTAGTGAGGAGGTGCAGTGTTTTGTACAGTAACTACACTTGAATTACTGTTAATTAACAAACTTTTTCAGACTACTGTTTTAGTGATGGGATGAGTATGGAAGAGTGCACACCATTATTATTTTCTCTAAACAGAACGTCAGTTCTTACAGTGAACGGGGAAAGGGAAGAGAGGGCCATAAAATCATTGGAAACCTGTCCTCTTTTAATCTCAGAATCCAGTGTCCAGAAAGTCTTTCTTTCTAGACAACAGAGTTCTGAGTAACAAAAATATTTCCGAGGCTTAGGAAATGGACTCCTTAATTGCAAACAATACTTGATACAACAGAATTAAGCACAGGATAAACAGATGTTTGTCATCTCTTGGATTTTCTGTTATCATTATTTGGCCTGTAATACCCAGCATTACAACTTGATTTCAAAAACAAGACTACAAGTTCACGGCCCTGCGCCCAGATGCACTCGCAGCAGCCTATCAGCAGACAAAACGATGAATGAAGAACTTAGTGTTAACAGTGGTCTACTGGGCCTCACCGCCCCTCATTAAGAAGTCTTAAAGGAAGATGAGCATTTTCTGTAATTTTGAACAAAACAGTGTAAGCAGAGGATACCCTATGGAGCACTTTTGGAAAAATCCCAACATTTGCATAGAGCCACACAGATGAAATAATTTAATTAGCTTGGATAGCACTATTTCTTCTAAAGCATCTGAAACAGATTCATGAAACTCATAAAATAAAAAGCCTTGTATATTCTAGCATATGTGAGAGTTTGAGGGTGCTTAAGAGCCTACGCTGAAAGATGTTCTGCGTCTCCCCTGGTGAAATGTACTATTTCCAGAGCTGTGCAAGAGGCAGCATAGTCTCTCCAGCTGCCCATGTCTTCATGGACTCCAGGCCTGGAGAGAGACTTCCGAGCTGGTCTAATCCATGTCCTTTACAAGAGGCCTGACCCACACATTGGCTCTTGACCCAGGGTAGGTCCCAAAGCTGGCAGCTCTGGACCCCAGGTTACCTGAGAGAGAAAGAGAGGTTCCCTGCCCTTCCCACACACATATGGCTGGGCTGGTGTTTGACTGGCTGTTCAATGTGAAATCAATGTTGTTGACTGAGACAGTAGCTGATAAGTGAGTTCTGTGTATGACCTGGTTCAGTTCTAACTGCCCCTTGTACAACTTGCTAGCAATTCCAAGTAGGAAGCAAACACGTTCACCAGGGCCAGTGGTTTTTATCTTCACTTAATAAGGGACTGGCCAGTGGACAGTTTCGGTTGGTTTCCCCTCTGTCCCGCATGTGAAACTTCCCCGAAGTGGCTTGCCAAGAAGGGTTAGAAAAGAGCACGTGGTCAGATACCTGGATGCTCTTCTCTGCCTCCAGGAGCAGAGCGTTCTTGCTCTCGGCCTTTTCTATCTGCATCTTTGCAGCAGGAGAGAGGAAGTGCGGGTGGGCGGTATCAGGTGGAGAGGTGTGCGGAGTGAAGGCTTTATGTTGGAAGGCACTGGATTCTGAGATTTTCAATGATTTTATGACCCTCTCTTCCTTGCTCTTGGAACTGACATTCTATTAAGGGAAAACATTAAGATTGGATTATAAATTTTATAATGTCATTGGGTACTTGGTTATAGGAGGACGCAGAGGGCTCTGAGCTGGGCTGATGATACTGAAACTAATGATAAGAACTTTTTTCTTCTGTTCACAAACAAATGTCCTTTGTCCCAAATAAACTGAAAACACCATCACTGGGTGAGTGATAGAGTTTCAAATCCCAAAAGTTGGGTTGCTAGGTTTGAACAATATGAAATTGTTGATTTTCAACTATGTTTTACCTATAAGAGGCCCGAGTTCATACGGCTTGACTTAAGTTGTAAAAATCAACATATGAGATTGCATACCTGGTATGTGCAAAAAAATAGCATAAAACGGCAATATTACTAGAAGCCAGAAAATGAACATTATACTAAGTGTTGTTTCCTAACCTTTGTCAGATAGTCTTACAGTCTGTTAGTGGATTCATTGATAAATACAGCCACTAGGTATGTAAATATTTAAATTTAGTATTTTTTACTTATAGATGTTTATACCAGGGTATAACACAATATATGAGTAAATATTTATATACAAATATGTTCATCTCAGCTGTTTATAACAACAGAAAATTGGAAACAAGTTTAATATCTAGGAATAGGGGCATTAATCTTAAGTTAATCATGAGCATCCATATGATTAATGTCATATAGTAATTAAAGCATTATTTACTGAGAGTTTTTAATGATATTGAAAATAAAAAGGTGCATATGGTAATATTGGAATAGTATAAACAATATCATATATAAAAAAACTATTTGTAAATGTAGAAAAGAAATGAAAAGAAAATACATTGAAATATTGAAAATAGTGGTTTTTTTAGACTCTAAACTTTGCCATGCAATGAACATGTTTAGCTTTTACAATGTGGGAAGACCTTTAAAATAATTGTTTATTGGACACCAATTTATAAAGTCAGGATGTCTCCCAGGCCAGAGGTTAGCGTGTCCCATGGAACCGTGGACACATGCATTTCTGAGGAGGCTGGTTTATTTAAACAGGACTGAGCACCAAGCGCAGAAAGCTTCTTTCCTTGTGAGTCACTATGCTCTAACCAGCACGTGTCTGCCCTGGGCACACACCATGCCTTTCCCTTCTTTTCCCCTTCACCTGGCACCGTACCCGGAAGAGAAAAACGCAGGGCAGGCCAGAGGGTTACAGTGGTTCTGATGGAAAGCAATACAGCAGTTAATAAATAAGAATACAAGAATCAACTCTGTTGCACACACTGACACTGTATGTAAACCTACCTTTGCTACCCCCTGTGTGTTATGTTGGTTGCCATGTTGAGTGAATTAAGTGAATTAAGTGGTGAAGGGCACAGTTTTGAAATAAAAAAAAAAAATGAGCTGGGCTCCTGGCTCCCTGAAGACTTACTCATGATGTGCTCTTGACCGATCACTTAGCCTCTTGGTGTGCCGTCATCTGTAAAATGACTCCATGGAGTTCACAGGAGGATTAAATGAGTTAATACACAGGGTTTTGGAATTAGTGCTTAATAAATGTTGGCAGTTGTTGTTACTTTCATACAAAACTGCCTGCATTTGAATGTGATTTTTAAAGTTATCTAGGTATGCAGGAAAGCAAATTTGTAGCACCAGACACTTTTAAGAGGGGGGAGTTACAATCCTTTTATGAAGTGCAGGAGCCTTGGGAAGGAGGGGTGGTGAAAATGGCCTTCTCTGAAAGCATTGGGACTGGTTCCTCCTGCACGTTTCTGCTTTTAATGCCCCCACAGTCCCAGGTTCACCAACTATGAAACCTCAGAAGCACATGAAAGCTTCCTAGTCTACTTTTGATTTTTGTAGCCATAAAAAATAAAAATAAATCACAAAGAAGCTTAACTCTCTGTAGAATCAGTAGTATTTCTCAACTTTCTGTCTTTTACCCGTGTCTCCTATATTAATGATGACAATACTGATTTCCTTATAAGTTATAATAAGATTAAACAAGGAATTATAGGTAAATGAATCAGTTGATTTAACTTACTAAACATTCATTCATTTTATTTTTAGTGAATAAGAAACAAACTTTCAATTTTCATCTTTATGCATTGCACAATTTTTGTGTAGGTTTCAAATGTTGAGTGGAAGTCAGGTGTGTTTCTTAATCTTGGCATACTTTTCAAAAACTGCTCTAAAAGGTCACAAATTTAAAATAGTAATTTCTGATGCTCCTGCCATTCAATAGGGGAGAAGTGCTCTAAGAAGTTAACTTGTCCAGTGAGACCTGGAGCCCTCTCTCCCTCCCAGGGGCATTCTATCACAGTGCCTCTGAGCTGGGAACAAATCCATCCACTTCAACATCTTACGGGCTGAGAGGATTTAGCTCAGTTATATGGCATTTTACTGGGGCCCACAAGACACTGGAATTTGTGAGGTTTTTCAGTTCAAAACTGCCTCCTCCCAGAAGAGATTCCTGTGAGACAGTGAGGAAAGAAACTTATGTCTCATTTATGCCACTTAATTTACTTTTGAGTAATATTTGAAATAATGAGAAAGGTAGTTGTTTCAAGTGTATTGAGTAACTTGATACGTTGTTTTGCCATGAGCTACCTAGCTGGGAGTTTCTGACCATTTATTGCTCAAGCTTTTGCTGGTCTGGAGAGTGTTGCGATCTGTTACACACATACCAGTAAAAGGCCTTTCTTTGTGGCGAGTGCAAGGTGGTGGGAAAGACAGTAAAGTCAACATCCAAGGACCTGGTTTTGACCCCAGTTGTGTCATTTATTAGGTGGGACGTTTAACCTCTCCACATCTCAGTTTCTGCATTATTCAGTACAGATACAGGTTACTAGGTAACTGTAGTTGTGGCCATCAGGTAACATAAAATCTGTGAAAGCTTTTTATAACCCTGCTTACAGTGGGACTTGTTAGGCTATCGCCGCTATCTTTATTGTTAAAGTGTTTGTGAACATAAGTTGACTTTCCTGTAGAATGAGCCTATCCTAATTGCTTCGGGTGAGTTTACACTTTGATTTAACTGTGTGTTCTCTCTAATCGGAGAACTTTCCTGCCTTGATTTCAGAACTTAATATTTAAATGGAAGTGATCTCCGTTACACTTCTAACCCCCCCGGCCTTTTGATTGAATTTCCCACTGGTTTCCATGTAACCTGTGCTAGGTAAAATGTAAATGCTGATCAGCTAAATCATTCTGTATGCAGTGTAGATGGGGTTTTTAAATAGCTTATTCTCATTTTGCAAGCCCAAGGTTAATGGAATACTTCTAATGATGGTGGGCTTGGGAATTGAAGTAGATGTGCACTTTTACCATGGGCAAATCGTTTGTCTTTTAAGCACTACAAGTATCATTTTTTTTTACATGTAGGATAAAAAGGAAAAAAAAAAGTTTGTTTTTTTTAAAGATCTTTGAATAACATAGCATTGTGATGTCAAAGTTTATACTTGGAGTTACTCTAGAAATGAGCTAATTAAATTTTCCTCTTTTCTGCATTAATTACCTTCTTCTGTATATAGTCTTTTCTGTAAGGAACTTGTCAGATTAGCCCATTTTTCTTTTCTCAGTGCTTAATTAGCATGCAGACTTTCAACTTCACCTGTGAGTCAACAGTTCCTCTACCCTTTGTGATTTGTTTTTCTATTCAGGGACTCTTCTGGAGCTCAAAAGTAGCATGTGATTTCTGGGCAACTTGATTTCTTTTTGAAGGATAAAGTACTTACTCTGGAAGAGTATCACTTCAATTTTGTGAGGTTGTAATCTGGAAAAGTTCAGATGGAGCTAAAGAATCAAAATCAATTGCGCTTGTATTAGGAGTGCTGAGTGAAATAAATGATTGCATTCTCCAATGCTGCCCCTTAGCTAAGCTTTCATTAACTGGCTTTTTAAAAGTTTTGCTTGAATATGGCTTTTAGGAGGCTAATCTTTAAAACTTCTGTACTTTTTTTTTTAGGAGAGAGATAGCTTTATAATTACTATGTAAGAACTATGAAGTGGGAGAGAATGCATTGGCAAAGCATATTACAATTACTTTGTCATGCATCTGGTTGTGTTGGCATATTTGTTTAATTAAATTCCTTGCTAATTATAACTGGGTGTACTTGTGTTAATTATTATTTGCTTAACACAGGAAACAGTGTAATTCTTTAATGGAAAGCAACTCACTTTCTATTTAAATTAAATTCCGACAATATGCTTCCAAAAATAATAGCAGTGCCTTTTCATTAGAATGGTAGTTGAAAAATATTTAGCCACCTCCATGGAATTTGGGCTGGGTAAAATCTAACAGAGTTGTTTCAATATCAAATTGTAATTAGGAATGGTAATGTTTTAGAATGTGTTGGTCAACATTACCAAATGCTTTAAGGAAAACCTTCCTGGCCCTCCAAACCTCTCTGTCACCAATTCTAGAAGAGGGAGGGAGAGAATTAGTACTTGGCAATGATTGTCAAAGACCCAACAGGTTCAGTTCACCTTCGAATTTATTCTCTGAAGCATTTGTTTAATGTCAGATCACCCAGTTCACTTGGTTATGCTCATTCTCCATACTTAGTATATTTATAGTTTTTCCCAAGCTTGCAAATCTTCTATTAGATTTAAAATAATTTACAATGGAGTTGGCTCCTCTCCATTTCATTTTTTTTCTTTTTGTTCTCAATTTCAAAATTCTTCTACCTCTGTAGGTGTCCCCTTTCTCCCAATCTTTGTCAGACCCTGGGTGTTAGAAACACACCTCTCCTATGTAGCTGTTGCCTTTCATTTGCACACACTCTTGGGTCTATCCAGAGGGTTGATCTTTGTTGTTTTCCTTCATTCGGTTTAAATTCTCTCTCTGAAATACCAACTTTAAAATATTTGCAATTTAGTTTTCCTATTTATCCTCCCTAATTCACACCAACAACTTTATTTTCTACCTCAAGGGCCTTTAGAGGTTTGGCTCCAGACAGAAATGGGTTTAAAACAGGGGTGGGCAAACTTTTTGACTTGAGGGCCACAATGGGTTCTTAAACTGGACCGGAGGGCCAGAACAAAAGCAACCTGACCATGCTGGCACTCTCATCTTGGGCTGCTGGTGAAGGAGCCGAGGGGAGAGCAAGAGAACCCTCTGCTCTTTGGGCTCCGAGGGCCGGATAGAACAGCCGAACAGGCCGGATCCGGCCCGCGGGCCGTAGTTTGCTCACAGCTGGCTTAAAACATTCCTCTTCAGGTCAACTGTCCATTCTGTGAGCCTCAGGGACTTTAAGTGGAAGGTGGGGTTACGGAGAAAGTCAAATAACATAACACATGTAAAGCATCTAGTGTAAACTATCACCAGGGTTAGGTAATGAACCCTAATTAACAAAATGGAAATACTGCAGTGTTTTTATGAGAGGGATTCCTAGTTATCATCTGAAAATTTGTATTTAGTTTGTAGGAAGATAATAGCTATTAGCTATGTGATAACACTCTAATGAATTCCCTAAAACTGGATGCCAGGTTGGGGACAGACGTTTGGCTCAGTATAACAAGCACTTTTTGATGGACTGATATATGCCAGGCACTGGACTGTGTACCATCAGGAAAAGGAAAAGCCCCTCTTCTCAGAAAGCCATCAACTTATAAATAAGTCAGATCAGTGAAATTTCAAAATATTGTAATAAAGGCTAAGGAAGAAATATAAAGAGCAGGTTATGGGGACATAAAAAGGAGGGTGTTACATCAGAGGCCCTGCCATTTAAACTGAGTCTTTAAGGTTAAGTTAGGTATTAGGCAGATGAAGACTTGGTGCCAGAGGAGAGGGGTTGGTATGGTGACACATCCTATATGCTTCCCATTAGGATGGGAAGCAAGCAGCTTTGACATCTGGTATACCAGAGACTGGGCCGGCCACGTGCAAGGCCGTGACCATAGATGGGCCAGTCATTCAGCCTCTGAACATCACTTCCCACATCCCTGCCTAGTGCTCACCCCGGAACACTGAGAATGAAGTGTGAAATGCATACAACGAGGTGAACTAAGGAGGCCTGGTGCACAGTTTTAAAATAAGTTGATTTGGTTTTAAACATTGACAATTTGACTTTTGTTACCAAGAAAGCCACATTTTGGTAATTGATAGCAGCTGAGCTTGCCAACCACTTACACAATGGTTGGCCTAATGCATCATTTTTCTTAGAGACTGAAGACACGGTTTTGATCCATCAAATCTTTCTGTCCTGGGGTTGTGTCTGGTTTTCATTCCAATTTTAAAGTCTGTCTATGCACATCGTGCCTTGAGCCATGCAGCTCATAGAAGGACCATGATTCCTTTTTATTGTTCTTTTTATTAACAGCTAAGGGAAATAGTTAGCATTTGTTTAAGAAGAAGAAAAAACTTGCTTGAAGAAACTTTTAGTTATTAGCTAATGGGGGCGGGGATCTCTAAATGCAATACATCAATTCTGTTTCCTAGATAACAAGGGAATCTGAGACAGTTTTGAACTTTTCCCTTATCCCATTTATCATGAATGTTTAATATTCAAAGGAGCTGGATTTTGTACAGAATCAGCTCCCAGGTTTGAAGGCCTATTAGCAGTCACCACGGGGAGCCTCACACTTCGATTAGATCTGCTACCTTTTCCTCTGGAACAGACTCGCTTTCCGTGTAGGTAAAGCAGGTGCCTTTGTTTCACTGGCCTCAGGTGCTGCACTTTAAATATGTCCCCCTGCCCAGGGTGAGTCACCAGGAACGTGTCAGATTTTATCCTGGGAAGGAGTAGAGAGCAGCACTTCAACAAGCTTGGTAAACTCAGTGCTTATAGCCTTCCATTCACATGAATGTCACCTTGCTTCCTCATAGTTACGTCAGCACACATGTCATAAGTGTTCTTCTTGTGACTGCATAATCATATTCATTAACTTTTTTTAATCAGTCAACTCATACTATGCATATAGCATGTGTTATTCTGTTTATCTTGCCAGTAAGGCTATCAAGTAGATGCTAACATGATAATCCAGCTTATCTAGGGAGAAACTAAAGTGTATAAAAGTCAAGCAACTCGCCCACGATCCTACAGTTAACAGGCCGGGTCCGCACCCAGAGCCCACACTCTGATCCCAGAGCCCATGTTCTTCAAATGGGGCTTCCTCCATCTCTTCAGTTCTTCTGGGATACTCTGAAGTCGACTTTCCATGTGACAGTCCTTCATGTAAACCAAGATTTATTTCATCTTTTATGATAGTGCTTGTTAGCTTACTCATAGTTTTGTTTGTAAACACCAAAAGCAAGCTGACGACAATGCAGACTTGCTAATATATTTATTCAGCAGGGATGTTTTCGCTAATAATAAGCTGAACCTTACCCAGGCATTGGGATTTAAAAACTAAGAAAGACACCTCTTGACCCCGAGGAGGTCGCAGCATGTTGGCAGCATGTACAAGAATTCCCAGTTCCGAAAGTTCAGAAGGTTTGGGTGTTTTTCCCTGGGAGGCTCATTTAGCACCAGGCATGGTCTGAACTCATGTGAGGCTGCACGTGGCCCTGACTGGCACCTCTGAGGGTAATTTCTGTGTGTGTGTGTTTGATTATGAGGTGCTGCTCCCCGTTCTGCCGGGTTGTCACGTAACATGTAGTCAGTACCCTACGTGGCTCTTCTCAGTTCTGAAAGACAGCTG
This sequence comes from Vespertilio murinus, assembly GCA_963924515.1. NCBI lineage: Eukaryota > Metazoa > Chordata > Mammalia > Chiroptera > Vespertilionidae > Vespertilio > Vespertilio murinus. The sequence continues at coordinate 53,213,701 of OZ004712.1, read as the reverse complement.
AGCCTGGGGCTGTGGCAAAGGGCCTGAGGCCCCCCACAGGCATGGGAGGGAATGACCAGTTGGCCTGACTGAGTTAGACTCACAGAAGGGAGGCTTCAGGGGCTGAAAGTCGAATTCCCCCAAAGGTGGAAGGCGTCCAGGCAGAGCTGAAGTCAAGGGCAAAGACTCAGAATCACTAAAGAAGCTGGCTCAGGTGTCTGTGGGGGGTGGGACTGGGAAGGCAAGCCGGCACAGGGGTTTGGAGGGCTTTGCACGCCCCAGGTGTGTGCACTTCGTCTCTCTGTGGCGGGACCGTTGGGGGTCGGGAAAGGCCTTAAACAGAGAGCTTCTCTGAATTTCTGCCTCAAAGAAATTTCTTTTACCAGTGTGGGTACTGCGATGGTAAACAGAGTCTGAGGTGAGGAGGACTTCAGCCAAAGCAGTATGGGTAATTAAGTAAGAGTGGAGAAGAGGAGGTGGGTTGTGCAATGAAGAAAAGTCCTGAAAGCTGACCTTTGACTTCTGGGCCACTGAGAATGCCAATGACGAGGCGGTGAAATCCAGTGGGAAGATCGAGAGTTTGGACTGACAGAGGAACTAATGCTCATTTTGGGTTTGAGTCTCCCCTATATCACCCTGGTGGGGATATGTAGCAGGCAGTTGGCATTTGGGGTCTGAAGCACTAGTTACACATTTGATATTTAGTCAGTGATGCATATATGCTAATTTGAATCTATGGCAATAAATGATGTTATTGAGAGTGGGAAAAGTAAAAAATGTAGGTGATGACATTTAAGGCCAGGGGGAAGAAATAAAGCTAAAGAGGTTAAAGGGGGCTGTTGGTGGAGAGGAAAAGGGGGGTATATCCAGGAATGCAAGAATAGCAGCAGCGTGTCACCTTCCTGCAGGAGGAGGGGTTTCAGGCACCAGGCTAACGCCTCTTGGATATGCTATTCAACAGCATGAGTTAAAGACTAGCCATGGAAGATTTCTCCATTGCTGTGTGAGAATAAGTGAGTAGACTTTGATTCTAAGCTGCCACAAACTAGGGTTTTGTTACACTGACAAGTCTTCCCATGGATTTGATTTAAAGAAATCAAGATGAGTTACCCTGGAGGATTCTAATGTAGGACTGGTGTTAAGACCAAGAATAATACATAAGTGAAGTACCGATTAGAGGTTTATTTTTAGAGGTTTTCTTTATAGAACTGTACACATCTGAGAATTATAGTCAGCTATGATTCAAGCACCTTCCACCTCATGATGATAAAGTATATCAATTGCCACTTCTGTATTTTCAGATGAGGCATGGAAGTTGGATGGTGGGAGGAGGATCTTGAAGAATAAATTTCGAAACTGAAAAAGAACAAAGGGGCCAAATAGCTTCATATCTCAAAAACAATGTTGCCTGTCTCCTTTTCATCGGGAACTTTTGCTTTGCCTCCTATGGAGCAGTTGTCATTATATATAGGTTATTATGGGAAGCATTTTTTTAAAAAAAAAACTTCCTTTGTTTCATTTTAGCAGAAAATTCTGTCTTGTAGCATGTCTGTATTATGAAAGAAGATTGCCCAAATGCATCTTCTCCAGCTACTTGTAAACAAGATGTCTCACTTGATTAATTACTCATAGAAATCCTGAAAGCTTAGCAACTTTCCATATAAAAGTATGCCTGTCCCTGTGGGAAACTGGCTGATTCTAAAGAATGAGCGAGTCTGGGCCAGGGGTATAGAAGTGTGGTTTCAGCCTCCAGAACCATAGTGGCGGGGTGGAGGGACAATGACCGGAAGTCATAAATCATCTCCAGTGGGCACTGTAACTGATATCTCACAGCCACTGTCCATCTAACCCACAATGTGTTTACCACTCCCAAGAAATCCACAAAATTACATCAACTGATCGACTCTTCACACTGCATCGCCCTAACTGTATGGCTCTCCTCTCATAAGGTCATGAGACTGTCATCTTCATGTTTTGATATGAGGTTTCCAGGGACACTTCTGTGTCCAAAGGTCTTTCTCCCATGAGTCTATTACTGAACCTGAACTCTGCTGCTGGGGGTGTATTGAATTCATATACTGCTTTTATTTGTTGATCATTCATTTACTTATCCATTCACCCTCAAACATTAATTGGGTATCTTTAACATGTATTTCTTCTTCCTGGGCCCTGTGAGAGATATACGGTAGATATGATCCCAGCCCCTTGTAAATGGAAGAAGAGAAGGAAGCAGCAGTTTCCTAGCCTACGCTATATACCAAGCACTGTTCTAGAAATTGTACTTAACCTTCCCGACTATCCTAAAAGGTGCTTAGTAATGATGTCTATTCTAGGGACCAGGAAGTTGAGGTTCAGATCAGTTACTTATCCAAGCTCTCATAGGTCACACGGGCAGAACTGAGATTCCTTCTCAGGTTCGTCTTCCTCAAAATTTTGTGCTGTTAATGCTTCCCTGTGGAGTTAATAGCTCCATAGAAGAGACACAGAATGAAAGGTGGAGTTTACCATGTGCACTGAGAAGCTTCAGTAAAGTGCTGGCTGTGGCAGTTCAGAGAGGGATGGAAGTACATCTAGCCACGATGAGGGTGCTGCCTGAGGGAGGGTAGTTTGGTAGGGCATCAGGGATGGGAAATATCATCTGTGCATCTAATTTGAATTTTATTTCATCTAGAAAGCAGTTGTCTTATTTGTTGCATCAAATATGTTGTACAATGTTTTGGTTATAAAGAAATATAGTGAGTGAATGTTCCAGTGAATATTCTCTGATGAAGTTTACCCCAGCATAAAAGTGAGGGGAAATCTTGAGGCATACTTTTATTTCCTATTTTCAAAAGGGTGGTCCTAGATAAGGTACTTTGATGATGAAGTCTAGATAGGAAGTAACATGTGGTATTAAATAATTAAGTACTGAGAGGAAAGATTGCAAATTTTGAGATCAACCCTGAATTGTGAGATTGATACTCAGTGACTTACTTCTAAATGAGCTCTTGGCTGTAGACTTTCTCCCCACTTTCTGGCTTTAGTCTAACTCTTCAATGAAGCATGGAGACCTGGCCTCATGTCTGCAGCATGCTTTGCTCTGCTTGACCTCCTTGCCTCACTCAGAAGCTCTGTTTTAGCTCCTCTCTCCTGCCAGCCATTGTCCAGCTTCAGTAGGTCTTTCCCAAAACAAGCTGCCCCTTCCTTTGCTCTCCACTGTCTGTCTGTGTGACACGAATCTCTAATAATTATGCACTCATTTGTTTATTGGTTGGTATCCTCTTAACTAGATAGCGATCTTCTGAGAACAAAAAGCTTATCTTTAACTCCATATCCATAGCACCTAGCATTAAGCCTGATATATATCTTAGTTATCACTCAAGACTGAACAAGATGCTTTAGCAGAGCTAATGTACGAAGAACCAGATTTTGATTTTTTAAATATGGTGATTAATTACCAGTACTCTCATGGGCAAATCTAAATAAATATCTGGCATATAAGTAAATTACTAGATTACTGGTTCTTGTATATGTAACAGTTAAGTGATGGCTTCTTCTTTGTAGGCAAGATCATAGCATGTTTAAAGTAGAACATAATTATCTGCTATGATCACCAAGGTAAAATATTATGGCTTATTTTACATTTCAATAACTCACATAATGGAGCCTTTTCAGCATTTACATCCTAGATTCTCATCTAATTCTTCAAAATCAGTTGGAACTGACTTGACCAGGAGTCATATGGGGCCAGGATCATTCCTACATGGTCCAGCCACTCCTTGTAGAAGAAGGATGGGAGCTGATGTGGCTAGTGAGTAGGTCTGCAGTTCAGTTGAGTAGCTGATAAGCATCATGCCAATTCAGTTTGCTTTGGGGTCATAAAGTATTTAATGAATATTTGATAACTAATTTATTTGCCTTAATCCAAGGATTTTCAAAATATTTGGCCTTAACCAAGAGTGTGCAGGCATAAATACATATATGCATCCTTATATACATATATCCATATTAGCATATATTACTACATAAGATACACTGATACTTCAAAATGCTGTTCCATTGTGTCCTGCTCTATTGCGTGTCAGTTCATCTCATGCTGGTTATGATGCACAGTTTGAGAAACACACGACGGCCGTTCTCAGTGGCACAGATGTTTCAGGGGCAGAAGCTGAGCTCCTCCATTGCGGTCACGCGTCCTGGCAGCAGGTGGGGAGATGAATTACCGTGGATGTTGTGTACGGGCCTTTACACACCCTGTCAATGACAGTCTTTCTCCTGTGTCATCCAGCCTCGCTGCTGAGTTCCTGCTCAGTCGCAGGCTGCCCTGGAGGGGCTGAGGAGTCTTCTTGTGAATGGAATAGTGAATTGAGGGAAATTTCTTACTCTCTGTGCAGGCCCTATCTCGTCCCAACCCCCTTGACAGAGGACATCCGTGATGATTCCAGCTCTGCAGCTCATCCCTAAAAACAATTACTTGGAAACTAGATAGCTCCCTAATAACCATGCTTGTTTTTGCATAATAGAGGGAGAAAAGGATTAAAGTCTTTGTTCTAATTAATAGGAATGAAAATAGAATCACAATCTGTGGTGTGGCAAAATGAGAGAAAATAGGGCTTGTAAGTAATTTTCATGGTTGTTTAAGAATAATTGTTTCATTATTGAGTTAATAGTTTTTACAAACAGCTTCCATTTCCATATCATATTTCTGCGGTAGCTCTTTATTGCGATTGTTCTGGCAAAAGATGACAAGGAGTTGTTTTAAATCCATCACTTGTCTAAAGGATGCTTCCAAAGTCGTCGGGGGAACGGGGTGGGGTGGGGCGTGCAGCAGGGAAGAATAAGGCAGGGGAGGGAAATAGGGGTCAGATTGAAATCAGTTGATTAATAAGACAACAAAATCCATTCAGCAGCTTGTTTCAGAGGAGACTGTTATTATTCTGGAGAGAAATCAGACATCAGATCCCTCACAGGCCCCAGGCTCTGACATGTGTTTTATAATGACAGTTAATTAGATACTGTCTGCAGCAATCACAGGCTGTCATTTCTAATACATTTCTGGGAAGTTGAAGGACAAGGGAAGTCACCCCCCGCCCCATCTTCCCCCTTCCCGTAACTGAAATCGGTTGCCAAAATTAACTATGAATAGATGAGGCACAAGTTCAACAATTACACAGCCGTTCTGCACATTTATGTTTCCTGCTTAGTATGTGCTCTGTGTCCCAGGGTGTGCCCGGCATGCGTTTTGCAGACAGAGTCGCTGCTGCGGCCCTGGTAATATTTAGGAAGGTCTCACACAGCAGGCTCCGACAGCTGGGCTCGTGGAGGACGCCACTTGCCAGTTGCAACTTGTGTTAGAACAAAGTATCTTTCACACGTTGTTGGATGCAAACCACTGAGGCCCCTCCCGCTTCCAGTTTCACTAAGGCAGAACTGACAGTGTGTTAATTTAAATGATCTATTCTCATGTATATAAACTCAGATTCGATAACTTCTGCCATCACGCCTAACCTTGATTCTGAATGCCCCCTTTTGCTGACCATCATTATAACAGGGCAATAAAGTATACATAAAAGAATCTAAGCCATGAAGTGAAAATCCTGCTTGTGACAGCTTAAAGTCATAGATTGTGAAAATTTTAAGGTGCTGTAGAAATGACTAAATCACTGTCTTTATTAACAAACAAGGATATGTGAGCCCCACAGTGCTAAAGTCATTTCATGGCCAGCCAGAGCAGAAACGGCATCTCCCGACTTCTGGGCAGTTGCCCCTTTCCCTGTAGAGCGCCACCTCCTGCCCTCTTACCTGGTGACTGAGAATCATGAGACTTTCAGGCCTTGAGTTTCCCCATCTGTAAAATGGGCATAGGAATAATACCCTCAGGGGGCAGTGAGCAGAAGGGGGAGCAACTCCCTCCACTGCTTTGGTCACGCCTCCTTTCCCCAGTGTCTGTCTAGCCCAGAAACACCTGCCAACGGTCATAAGAAGGCTCTCAGGCCCTTTCTGATGGAAATCCACACTCACTTACAGGTTAGCCACTACACGTCTGTTTTCTGTTTTAGAGACATAGCCACTCAAGTCCTGTGCAGAAATTCAGTCTTTTTCAACACAAGTGGTCATAACGGATGTCTCCAGGGTGGTGGTTTCCAGGCATGACAGAGAAAGAATGCCCTAGAGCAGTGTTTCCCAAAGTGTGGCACGCATACCCCCAGGGGCACGGGAAGAGTTTGGTGGGGGTACGCGTTGCACCGGAGTTTGGTGGGGATATGCACCGTGCTTAGCTGCGCCTAATTCTACGTTCTCATGAGTCAAGTCAATTTCATCTTTCTCATTGGTGCAAATAAATATTATTTATAATATAACTTTTATTTATATTTTATTATGAATATTTTTTGTTTATTATTATTTTGTGTATGTACCAAAAAAATAAATATATTTTGATTGTTATTAAAATACATCCTTTTTTTTTATGGAAGGTACTCAGCATTACGAAAATTATAGAAGGGGTACACATATTTTAAAAGTTTGGGAAACACTGCCCTAGAGGGTTTTCTAAAAGTACAAATCCTTGTTCCCTGCTTCCTCTCCCCCCCCCCCCCCCAAATCAACACAGTCTCCAGAAGAAACCCAATGCAGTGGGTGGGGTGGAGCGGAGCCTGATCATTGCCTGGCTTATTTTACTGGCTTTTGCTTTGGGAGCTCCCTGCCTGGGAGTGCTGCTCTCCAGCAGATCACACCCTGAAATGCTGTAATCTCTGGGTACTGTTTTATATGCTAGAATTAAATTGTGCATTTTAGAAGGTGAAATATCAGCAGTCTGCTGATAACATAAATCTTGGAGGTACTGATGCTTTTCTTCCTTGCCCTTATGTAGTCATACATACACAAAGCCTCTCACTGTCCCCGCTGTGCCCCCCTCACCATCTCCACCACCGCTCCGTCCACAGCCCTTCTGCCCTGAATGGACTCTGTAGTTGGCGTCTATGAACACAGGTGTGTGGTCCACTACCAGCAGTAGAAAACGCATATCATATGTCATCTCCACACGCACCATCCTACTAATAGGGCCATGTTTGCACAAAGGGCATCTTTCTTACATCTGGAACCCTCACGATCAAAGATCTTTTCAAAACATGGATCTGGGAGTAAGGGCATAGCATGTTGTACCGAGTGATTGCTCTCTGCACGAAATAAACTGGTACCTGAAAGCAGATGAAGCCATAGCCTTGGGTGTGTGATTCTCTCCCCACGGAGCTAAAAAGCCAGGGCTGGTCGGGAAGGCTGCAGGACTGCAGAGCATCCACATCCCCAAAGATCCAGACTGATGCCTTGGATTATTCTCAGGCATGAGCAGAAAGCATATGACGGGCCAGTTCCATATGTCTTACCATAATGGTTCACTTGCTTCCTAAGTGAACGCAGCCTCCTTCCCAGCTGTGGACTCTCAGTGTTTGCAGAAATTTAAAGATGTTCCAGTAGGAAGTAGAATGACATTGAATCAAGATGTTGAGAAAAGAAGGCAATCAGAGATAATGAGAGTTGATATGTATGTAGAGTTAGCTTAGGCAGAAGCCAGCGTATAGTCAGCATTTAGTACGTGTTAGCTCCCGACCAGGTTATTGCTATTATCTTTATGCCATTGCTGTTTAGCTCAAGCTGTTGCTGATAATCAGTGACATATTGGCCATGGATATTAAGCATAAAAACTTAAAGGCATTTAATTTTATTTTTTCACAGGGGGAGGGGGAGGGCAGTTTTTAAAATCCACTTAGTTCAAGCCTAACTTCTTACTCTATTTGTGCATATTATGGTATATGGTCCTTAACGATGGACATTAATTCTGAGTTCATATTTCCATTGGGTGTAGTGAACTAGAGGTTTTTAGGTGAATTAAATGGACTGTACAAAGCTCTTCCCTGGACCAATTTCAGGAATCACTGAGCCTTATGAACAACTCACAATGTCGATTCAAAGTTTATGGTTATTTTTCCCTGAAGATTCTAATCCTCCACTCAACTCGTCCTGCTTATTAGTTGAATAAATAATGATGAAAATGTGGTTAACCTGGCTGTCTGTCCCTCCAGCGGTGAGAGAGGCTCCAGGCATGCTTTCTAAGGGGATGCAACTCTTTAAAATTAAATAAATGAATAAATAAATAAATTTTATATATATATATATATATATACACATATATATATATACATATATATATATATATATATATATATATTTGATTTTTTACAGAGAGGAAGGGAGAGGGATAGAGAGTTAGAAACATCAATGAGAGCGAAACATCAATCAGCTGCCTCCTGTACATCCCCTACTGGGGATGTACCCACAACCAAGGTACATGCCCTTGACCGGAATCGAACCTGGGAACCCTTCAGTCAGGCTGATGCTCTATCCACTGAGCCAAACTCGTTATGGCAAGGATGCAACTCTTGATGGACTCACCGGTGTGGCAGTTTTTCAAAAAGGTGGACAATATTTTACCATTTTTTACTCTTTTAGTTTGTGTCCTCGGAAGTGAGGCATTCCATTTCCTTCCTAAACTCTTAAGCAGGGACTGCATAGTACCACATATCAGGGTTTCTTAATCCCTTGGATCTGCAGTGGCCCTGTCCTTTGGGGAAAGGAGTAGAAATCCACAGGGCAGAAATGTGTGCCCCCAGGCATCAGGCTTTTATATAAACTAGAAGAGTGCTCGTTGGTCCTTCTTAGCCTGCCTCATGGAGAAGTGGCTTCAAGCCACTTGTTAGACCATTTAACAAAGGAGCCAATTTGACAATCCCACAGAGTAATCTGCAAACACATGTCTCTCTTAATCTGGGTACACAGTGGAGCACTGTCCTTGAGCTCTTGTCTTTGAGTTGATGATCCTTAATAAAGTTAGACAAGAAGACAATTTAATTTTATCTGCCAAACATGCAGCAGGAACACCGGCAGCATGTAGAGCAGCACTAATGTTATCTGGGATATATTCTCCCCCTGGCTTTCCATGGAGTTACTACAACAGAGAGGACTTTGAAACAATTAAGGCATCAAAATATCCAAGGAAATATGAGATTTTTTCCCCTTCTATGTCTCCTCTGAGGCATCCATAATCCCACCAGCTGTTCGCTCACTCTTTGGTTGAGTCCGCAGTCCGTGAATGCATAGGAGACAGGAGGGCTGGTTTGGGGCCATCAGTGTAGGTAGGTCATGGCTATTGATCTTTTGGAAAGCTCCAGTGTCTACAAAAAAACCCCTGACATTTGCTTTCTTGGAACTTAATAAAAGGATTCTTAAGAAATACAGAATTAGGCCCAGTGCTAGAAGAAAAAAAAATATCACAAGTTCTCTTGAAGGAAATACATCTATCTTATTTTTGTGTGTAATCTCTGTGCACTGAAAGCTCTTTGGATATTTATGGGTAGCCTATGAATGAAAAGCACTCTTCAGTCAAAGAAATAAGGCAGAAGAATAGAGAGCTAAATCTAACTGGGCCTTAAAGCTAAAGCAAGTGGGAACGTCAAGTTGCAAGCAAGACTTTAAGAAATAGGTTAGCTGCTTGGGGAGATTGAGTTTTGGTTTCTTTTGTCACTGTCCCTTTAATGATTGTCACAGTCTGTTTTCTGATTTCATCCTCTGGTGCTAGGAGTACAAAGGTGGTGTCTTCATGTTGCTACTCAGTAAAGCAACAGCACAGTTTCCTCCTCCTCTTCCTCTTCCTCCTCCTCCTCCTCCTCCTCCTCCTCCTCTTCCTCCTCTTCCTCCTCCTCCTCCCCCCCCTCCTCCTTCTTGTCCTGGTCCTCTTCCTCCTCCTTCTCTTCTTCTCTCTGATGCTAACTTCATTGGCATGGCTTGTCCATGAGTTTCACTTCCCCATTAATTTATTCAGCCATCTTTCAGGAGTTAATTGAACATCTTGTCTCTTGTTCCAGACATTTTGGCACGTGTTGCCCTAAACCCGATTCCTTTATGTGTGAAAAGAAGCTGCCAAAGGCGGCTAATGGACCTCTTTGTGAACGAAGGACCCGCCTGGCGAACTGGGTTCTACTATGAATACGGACGGGATTCGCTCACTCTTTTCTCTAATTTTTAATACCATGTGTAATTTATGAAAAATTCAATTCCTATTTGATTTGTATCCTCTTGAATTATCAACATTGTTTCTAAGAGTTATCAAATGTTCAAGAGCTAACATTTGGCTCAGAGTAAGGCTATTCATATGCCAAATAATTTGGATTAAGTTCAGAAACCTATTGCTTTGGGTCTTCATATGGGTGTTTTTAAAAAACATCATTTTCTATGTCTCTATATTGCAAATTATGAGCCACAAATTTGTTCCCTATTTCATTTACGTTCTCCTAATTTCTTTGTATCTAGAATACTGCCATCCTGAAAATGGGAAGCCAAACTGCTGAAACAACAAGGCCACTTTAGCCTTAGGATGTAACAACAGGGGGAAAGGAATACAAGCTTTAATTTTGTTCTAAATATGGGACCACTTGAGGGCTAAGAAAATTGCTTCATTTATATTTTCAGACATTATTTCATAATTATCTTTTGTTATTGGTGTTTTGCATTTAGTCTGCCAAGATTATTAGTTTAAAATGATTTTACCAGGATCTTTAATGTTTCTTGCTCCCTATCAAGGAGAATCATTCGAACACAGTAGTTATCAGAAATTCTATTGAGATAAAAAAAACAAAACATGTACACTTTGTTCTTTCTTCTAGGCCTCTGCTTGTTCTTTTAAATATACTAATATATATATATATATATATATATATATATATATATATACACACACATATATATATATATATATATATATTTCTTTTTTTGTTTTGTCAGTTAACTTGTCTTCAATAGATGTAGCTTCAGAAGAAATCATCAGGAAACGTTATTAATTGTTTGTCTAGGTCTGATTCAGGCAATTCTGAGGGTCTCCTTTTGGACCACAATGTATCATAAAAATACTTCCTGTGGAAGGTCATCTAAGAAGTTGCTACTCTAGAACTTAAAAGTATTTTCATATTCATGGTGAAAGTAATTCTAAAGGACAAGGTGGTAGTATGATTTTTGGTGGAATCAGGCTTGGCCTGATTTGGAATTGTAGTAAGAAACAGACGAGCAGTAGAGAGAGAGATAGTGGCATATGGTTGAGAATGCAGACTTTAAAATGATCTTGTCTAGGTTCAAATCCTTGCCTAGTCATTTATTTAGCTGTGTGGCTTTGAGGAAGTTACCAAACTCTCTCTGTTTTTCATTTTTCTCATCTTGTATATGGGGATGATAATAATAGTACCTACCTTATAGAGTTGTTATGAAGATGAAACTTAATATACGTGAAGTTCTTAGAACAGTCTCTGGCATATAGCTAGCACAAATGTATAGCATTTTCTATTATCAGGATTCATTATGAAGTTTGTGCCATACCTTACCCGTGATAAGGTAGTTCCTGGAACTACATTTTTTCTGTACCTCTGTGCGGCCTAGATATTTCATAACATCCACTCTTTATCCCCTATTTAGAAAACAGAAAGGTGTCCCTGAAAGTCTTATAAAGTATACTTAATTGATGAAAATTACAGACATTCTTTCTAAGACTGTGCTGTGATTAAAGAAAAGGAAAGGTCCAAAGTATGTAGAGGAAGCATGTCAAACTCAAAGGCTAACGGGAGCCAAATAATCGAGGCATGTGGCCTGCAGGCAGCGAGTTCGACATGCTTGATGTAGAGTAAGTTTTAACCCAAGTTTCCATTCATGCTACTCTAGCTGTTAAATAGAATTTTACTGGGTAATTAGTGAGAAAAAAAATAAACCAAGTTCTTCATAATTCCTTTATTTACTTTAAACAGGAGTTGATCTGTGATTTGATTTTCATTGAAAATTTCTCCACTTTTTCTAGGTGTGGATAGAGTGGGATGGTGGTGGACCACCTTACCTGCCCTGTCTCTCCACCACTACTCATTCAGAGAGTCTAACTAGAGCTCTGCTCTCCTTTCACCTTACCACACAGCAGAAACAGTACCAAACAAGAGCTGCTTTATCTAATCTCTTATTAGTCTGTGTCACAGCCTCTGCCATGTTGGGGTTTTTCTCTTAATTTAATTCTAAAATGCTAGCACTGTTTCCCTTCTGATTTACACTCACATGGGCTGCATCAGAGAATTTTAAATAAATTGTTACAGTGTTAATTAAGATTTCATGGTCGATCTGAATTCCATAATAGGTATGATAGGGGTTGGCCTCCTCTGTATCTTCAAATAAGCAATCCTCAAATATGCTTATGATCCTTCCTGCTACCTTAGAAGATTTGATATAATAAAAAAATGAGGACGCAATCAAATTCTGTTGATTCATCTCTGTGAGTATATTCATATATCAGTGAGTACCTTGGAACAAAATTACCTTTGGAATTTAAACTTCCCATTGGAAAAAAAATGCAGGAGAAAGGTAATTTTGTTTTGGAAGGCCACAGGATTTTGCTTTTAGATACCGTAAAATTTATATCCGTTTGTTATCTTTGTTGTATAAGTGAGATATTTAAATACTAATGCATGTAACATCCCTGTTTAGAAAAAAATGGGCTTATTTTTAATGGCTTGCTCAATAGTGCAAGCTCTTCTTTTTGTTATAGTGCTAGTTGAGAATTGTGAATTTATGACACTATAAAAAGCAAAGTATGAAGGGGAAAAAAAGAGAAGGAACAAATATCATAGAAACTATGTTACTTAATACATTTCAGGCTCACTAGACCTTGGGATCCTGAGGGACATTTCAGTGGTGATACCTTGGTCAAGTAGTGATGACTCGCTTTGGAGCCAGAGTGAGTCCTGCCAATTACAGGAGCAACAGTGGGTTGCTGGAGGGATCATTTTGGGTTCACAAGTGGTGGTCACTAATAATTTTTTTACAACCAGCTATGTTTTTATTTTTCCTCATCAAGCAGTACCCTAAATATCTTAACTTTCATGACTAATATATCTTGCAAAAAATATCCTTTATTTTCTTCATATTTGAAATACTTTATTCTTCCTATAATTACTTCTTAAGAATCTAAAAGGGCCACACTTTTAGCATTTTATTTGGCAGTGTTACCAAGTCAATAAGAGTTTTTTTGTTTGTTTCATTTTTGTAATGATATTAGCTCAGGGGTGTTTGGGATTTGGGGACTCAAAAACTGCATTTAAGAGCTTGTACTAAACAAGTTTCTTCCTGTGCATTTTTTTAAACCACCCCTTTCTACCAACAGAGAAAGCTCTCTTACTTGGACTTAGCAACTCTCCCAGATTTGCTAAGAGAATTCTGGTCAATAATTCCCCAGAGAAAGATTTGTTTTGTTTGTTTGTTTGTGTTCAAAGTCGTGTCATATGGAATCCATATCAGGCTGCAATGCTGCAATTCAAGTGTGCTGCCATGCTTCCCCATCAGCTGGGAGCTGCTCCAGAAAATGTGGTGGGTGTGACCACCAACAGGTCCCAAGGTGTGCACCTGCAGGCTGAGCACCACCCCTACTCCCTGTAGCATCTCCATAGCCATCACAGCCCTGTTAGTATGTGCTCTTTTAAAACTAAGAGTTGTCCAATTTTGCCTCTTAGAGTGCTAAGTGATTAGTTGACCCTCTAAAGATTGCTCTGATTATGTATGCCTTGTTTCATGGCGACCACATGTGACATCACAGACTTCATATGATCTGTTCCACTCCAGAAGCATGAGACCCTGGCCAGGGTGTCAGCAGCACTGACTACAGTGGAACATGCTGCCCTGTTCCTCCAGCTGTGTTCTAGGAGAAAATGACAGCTCTTAGAGAGTATGTCTTTCTATATAGGAAAATATAACATATCAAGAAGCAAATACACACACACACACACACACACACACACACACACACACACACCAAACAAACAAAACAAAAACCTCTAAAAGCAGAATCCAAAATAGTCCTTGAAGGGTGTTGCAGGTTACCTAGTGTATTTGTTGGTAGCCCTGAGGTTGGTTATTAAGCTCTAGATTAGATCATATGGGGTTTCAGGGTTCACTGTAAAAATAAACTGGCTTCTGTAGGTTCTGAAATCTGAGATGGTTTGCCCACACCATGGCGATATTAAAGGACAGTGGGCAAGGAGCTGGTAGACCTGAGTTTGAAGTCTGGCTCTGCCATTGACTGGTTGTGTTTCCTTCAGCACATCACTTAGGCTTTCTGAGGTTGTTTCTTTTTCTGCAGAATGCAAGAACTGGGGCATCTATGAATGTAGAGCCACTTACCAATTCTAGCATCTCAGTGTCCAGGCAATTAAAGCCAAGCCAGCCCCATGCTGGAAGCTTGCGGGAGAGTTAGTTATGTCTCCAGGGACTTTGTCTTGCAAGGGGCCGTCCTTGCCTGGGTGTCTCCCTTATGGACTCAGCATTAAGTCATTGTGGTCAGTGGAGTGGTAGGGACTCAGAAGCTCAACTCCCAATGTGTTCTTGGCTTACTCTCAATTCTTATGCCTTTGAGTGAGTTGTCTAATATAACATTACTTTCAACAGCTACAAAGCAAAGCAAATAACATCTCCTTCCAGACACACCACTTAATGAGGTCAACACACAAAACCTTCTGAGAGAGGGAAAGAGAGACAGACAGACAGACAGACAGACAGACCTCCTTTATAATCCTAGCCTGCATGAGTTTTTCTAGATGACTTATCATTGGGGATGATTACAACCAGGATGGGCTAATAGCTAAAGGCTGCCAAGAGTTGCAGTATTATCTATGTTCATAGTATCTTTTCAGCTTTTTGCTGAGAACATATTAGCTTCCTTAGCTCAGAGGAAGTCATCAATCCACACATTGCTAGTTATTTGTCAAAATGCTACATTAGGAACTGTTATATTTATACATATCTTGGTTACTAAAATAAATGTAACCTCTGAGGGCATGCAATCATTCTGGATCCAAACTAGTTAGATACCTAGGCCTCTAGGCTTACAAATAAGCAAACATTCTCCTTGGTTTTATAAAATTGTTAAATTATTTTGAATTACACAAATACACCCATTCTTGGGGCCTTGCGGGCATTGGCATTAATCAAAGTGATGCAAAATTCAGTTAGAATTTATCTGGTGTCCCTGCATGTAGATCTAACTAGGCAAGGGGCTTCTTTTGCAGTAATCTACTTGCACAGAGGAAACTCCCATCTGGCAGGCCCAGTGCTGCTAAAGGATACATTTCAAATGGAAGCCTTCTTCACAACATCATCTTCCTAAAAGTGGAGCCTGGGGCAAATCACACTTTAATGGGTCCCCTGGAGCACAATCTTTTGTAGATAAAATCTGATTAAGTGAGTGCCAGGAATTATTTTCCTTAGATTAAATATTGCAGGACCAGAGTACATAATACAGGTGTGCTATTCTTATGGGGAAAGGGTGTAATATCAAAGGTTGAGGGCATTGTGAGGAGTGTACAGAAAGACAGGAGAAGTCTCCCCAGACCTGCTCTCTGCCTGTGAGGCCACCCACTTATGGGTTCTGCTCTGGTCACTTGCTCAACCATTGGAATATAGGGTGGCAGAGTGGAAAGACCCAAGTGTCAATGGGTATGTTTATTTTTATTGGAGTTTTATGAACATTAGTAATGAAATGTATATAGCAATTTATGGTATTCAATAATTGACTTTTAGATCCTCTATAACTCAAAAGTTCTACCTTGGCTAAGAGCCATTGTATCCCTTGAAAACTTTACTTTTTTTAGGCCCTGCCCAGAAGCAGAGAACAGAGAGCATCCATGTCTCCATGGCATCTTTAAGTCTGATTGCTCCATAGACTGCCATGCCCTTTGCCAAGACCACGTCTGGTGGGAGATATCAGAGACAGCGGTTGTCTGTGACTGATGGTTGAAAGAGTGGAGCGTGGTCATATACCCAGGTGGACTTCCATGCTTATACAGGAAGCACTGCTCTGTGTGACATCATGATATCAAGCTGCCATCCCACAGGCAGTCCCCCTAGGACATAACTGCTTTTGTGAGCAATGAATTTTACATGACTCTGTAGCAGAAGGCCAGACTGTTCACCTCTGTCATCATGCCAGTTGCTCATCTGTCTGTGCTCTTGAACTTTCGAATTTAAATAGTGTAATAAAGTGCATTCAGTGAACTGTGGTGAGAGTTGGTGTATGGGATTATTGTTTGTAGATAGTTTTAAAACCTCTAAATTATTTAGAAGAGAGGAAGGTTCCGATTTTGACAGACTAACAAAGATAGCTTAGTTCTTCCTATGCTGTGATATCCCAGTAATACATGTTCTCAGTAACAGGAGATCATACAGATTTGGAGTTGTGACACTTTCATATTTTTCTAAACTCTTCTGTGCAGTTTACTTTTTCAGACTCTTAGCAGATCTGATGGCAGTGAGAACCAAGAGAACGTTTTATGCAGTAGATGAAATGCATATTTATTTTTGACTTGTTTTGATTTGCTTTCTTTGGATAATTTATGAACATGATACATTTTTCACACCCCTATCCTTGATAAACAAATAAACAAAAAGACCTTGGAGATGGAGAGTTTTTCTGGAGAAAAAAAAACGGTTTTATTGAGCCATAAACAAACCCTTCGTAGCCTGAGAAAGACCAAGTCTGGAGTTCTGGAGTCTAAACCACCAGCAGGACTAGACAGAGAAAACTGTGTGTCTGCCATCCTGGGGTTCATGGAACTCATCTGTGCAAAGAGTTTGGGGAAGACAGATGTCAGTTTTTTGAAAGAACTTACATTGGCTGTAGATGGGGGGATGGGTCAGGGGATGGGAGAGTTGAAACAGGGCAAGGTGGGGATAGGTAAGTAGTCCGGAAGGAGGAGTACTTGCTGCTTTTGGCTTAGTTGTGGGCAGCAGTTGGGAAAGTTCACGCACCAGCAGGATGCTTCTGACAGTCGACTGTTCTTTCTGGGTAATTGTGGCATAGCTGCCTGGTAGCTGTACATTGAGGAATATGGCTAGCTTTTTGTTGGTTTAGGCCAGTGGTCCGCAAACTCATTAGTCAACAGAGCCAAATATCAACAGTACAACAATTGAAATTTCTTTTGAGAGCCAAATTTTTAAAACTTAAACTTCTTCTAACAGCACTTATTCAAAATAGACTCACCCAGGCTGTGGTATTTTGTGGAAGAGCCACATTCAAGGGGCCAAAGAACCACAAGAGGCTCATGAGCTGCAGTTTGCCGACCACAGGTTTAGGCCACGGCTGCAAAATGGTTATCACCTTCTGGGCTGCTGTAAGTTAACTTAGACTAGCTTGGGATTTCTTTTCTTGTCACTTTTGCTTTTAAAGAATAGTAATTGTTCGTTTAAAATATCCATTTTAACTATTCTTTCATGTTCAATGGTAATATTAATAAGTTTAATTCAAATCAATAACATTCTTAATTATGCCATTTAATTTTTTCTTAAAGCATTTTCTCATTTGGTTAAAATACCCAAAGAAAGCTTATATTTTTATCCCTTAATCTTCATTATCTCTCCCTTACAAGGCAAAGGTCAAGTGGGAGTGCTTGCACAGTAGTTATTGAACTCTAGTGGTTAAGACTTTAAGAGGCCATTAGGAGGACAGAACAATGTACCTTTGGTATCTTAATTTGATCACTCTAATTGAGAAAATACATCTTAATAACTATTAGTGGGAATATTGACTGATCGTTGCCTTCTAATTTGGACCCTCAGTCTTTGCCTTTCTGAGTTTTATCCCCATTTAACTAGCTGATATATGGAGAACCTTGGACATCAGTATTTAGTTGATGGAGTGCAGGCTTTGATCTGGGCCTTTCTCTCTCTGTTCTCCCCGGAAGTCAGTCCTTGTGCTCATGGCATTGCTGGTGGGCTCCCTCAGGGAGCCGACTACCAGGTTACTTATAATGAGGCTTGCAGATTTCTTCAGAGTCTGTAATTAAGTGCCATCACTAAGTCTTAAATGCATCTTCTGCGAAAGTCAGAAGGCTAAATTATCCCATTAAAGAGAAAAGAGTGTTGCTTGGTGTTAAAGAATCCCAAGTTTAGTATGCTACAGAGTGGCTTCAAGAGCTGTGCGAGCCAGTTGAGCATGGAGCACAGTGGGGGATTGGGAGGCTGGAAGGCCTTGTGGTTCAGAACAAGCTGTTCCAGAATCACAGCTGTTCTCAGGCTAACTTTTTAAAAAAGAAGGCATTTCAAAAATGTTTTTTTCTTTGCCAAATTCAGTTAACTGCTTGAATGCTGGCTTTTACTCTGAACAGCTGTGCTGCTACAGTCAGACAGCAGCAGCTCCACAACCCCAGAACAGTACATTGTAGTGCATTGGAGCACAGTTTGAGACCAGTGCCCTGAGTTCAGTTCCTATAGGACCTTCACTAAACTAAATCACCGGTCACCATGTCTCCAACCCTAGTTAGTCATCGCTCACGTTACTGCCTTACAACAAAAGGGGTTCTGGGAAAAGAACTCCATTGGTCAGGCCAAAGGTGACACCACTGTTGCAGTGATACATTCAAACTCTGTCTTCCTTACCTGTTTGGTTTAGTACATGGTGTTTAAAATCAAAGTATTACTACTTGGGGTACAGTAAGAAATATATATTTGGCCATTGTTCCAGGCACACACCACCTAGAACCCTTGGGATCTCTGGAGTGATGTAGTCTTGCATGCTCCTGAGATGACGGGTACCTGTGGATAGCTTCAGGACGGAGACTGGTCACCAGAAAGACCAAGATGATGAGAGAGTTGGAACTCACATCCTCTACCCCTTCCCCAGCCTCCTGGAAGGAGAGAGATGCTGGAGGTTGAATCAATCATCCGATGCCAATGATTTAATTAATCGTGCCCACAAGAAGCCCCCAGAAAAACCCTTTAACTACAGGATGCTAAGGGCGTCTAGGTTGGTAAACACATCCATGTGTCAGGAGGGTGGCACACCCCAACTCCAAAGGACCCTTCTGGACCTCTGCCCCTGTTCCTCTGCATCCAGCTGTTCATTTGTTCCTTTATAATAAACTGGTAATAGTAAGTTACCTGTTTCTGCTGAGTTCTGTGAGCTGGTCTGCCAAATTACCAAACCCGGGGAGGAGATGGTTGGCACCTGATTTATAGCTGGTCAGTCAGAGGTGTGAGAGGCCTGGGCCTTGTGATGTGTTTGAAGTGGGGGCACTTTTGTAGAACTGAGTTCTTAACTCAAGTCTAGCACCAACTCTAGTTAGTGTCCGAATTGAACTGAATTGTTGGACTTCCAGCTGGTGTCTGGAGAGTTGGAGATTTAATTGTCAGTGTGGAGAAAATCCACACCATGTATATCAGGGTGTTGTGAGTAAACCAGCTCCTACTTATATATTACTTTTTTCTTAGCTATCAGTTATGCTTCCTTCTATATATATAAAAGCCTAAGCAACCAGCTGACCGACCAGCCAGTCAGTAGCTATGATGTGTACTGACCACTAGGTGGTAGGTGCTCAATGCAGGAGCAGAAACCACAGGCATGGAAACATGGAACAGACTGATGAATCTCACAGGGAAGGGGGGAGTGGGAGAGCGGGAAGAGATTAATCAAAGATCTTATATACTAGAGGCCTGGTGCATGGGTCCCTCAGCCTGGCCTGTGGGGATCAGGCCCAAACTGGCCCTCCAACATCCCCTAAGGGGTCCCAGATTGCGAGAAGGCACAAGCCAGGCCGAGGGACCCACCATGCACCGGGTGTCTAGTTTAAGTATAATAATACAAGCATTTATCAAGTCTTAGCTTTTCCAGTAACTTCTTTCTTTGGCACTCCCATAGAATTGAGGAAGTTTTTCAATGGATTCCTTTCTCCCCTTATGATTTGGGTTTATTACACTGTACCATAATTTAGGGCTTTTATCTTTTGTTTAACAGAGTAATATACGAATATAGTGCTAAGAAATGGAGGACCTGGGGTGACTCGGACAAAAATCACCCGTGTTCCTTTCTTTTTCTCTAAGCACATGCATACTTTCTTGAAACTGCCTGGCTCCTTTCATCCTCAGCCCCGAGAATGCCATTATCTTCAGTCACCAAACCAAGAGGTCAAAGGAAGAGATGAAGGAAGGAAATGGGCATATGTTCTCTATTCTTGGCTTTACTTCAAATCTTAGCCTCTTTCCAGTGTACCAAATGTATCAATGAATCATGGTGTGTGTGTGTGGTTTTATTGTAAGTAAATATATATATATAGGAAA
Source organism: Vespertilio murinus (assembly GCA_963924515.1). NCBI lineage: Eukaryota > Metazoa > Chordata > Mammalia > Chiroptera > Vespertilionidae > Vespertilio > Vespertilio murinus. The sequence continues at coordinate 53,193,565 of OZ004712.1, read as the reverse complement.
CTTTTGGAAGGATAATAGCATGTCTCAAGAACCCAAGCTTTGGGAAGACAACTAGGGCCTCTTGGGGACATCAGTATGAGGAATCTGCAAATCTTCCCTCTCTGGTGCTCCCATTACATGATCCAGGTCTCTCATGTTGGCCAAGTATCTCTTGACACTGTGCAAATCAGCTAGTGCAGTGGTCGGCAAACTGCGACTCGCAAGCCACACGTGGCTCATGAGCCACGGTTTGCCACTCTGTTGACTAATGAGTTTGCCGACCACTAGTCTCTCGATTCCAGTAATTACATGGTTGTTGTTCCTTGTGGTTAAGCAACTATCACAGTGGTTGGCAAACTCATTAGTCAACAGAGTAGCAAACCGTGGCTCATGAGCCACATATGGCTTGCGAGCCGCAGTTTGCTGACCACTGATTAGTGCAAAGACAGGGCCACACAGTGGAAAAAATAGCTTCAAAATGTCTAACATTTTGGAGAGTATGGGTTCTTCTCTGAGAAGGGGACTGGGCTGGGTAGGCCACTCCAAAAGTGTCCATGTGCTTTTGAACCCAGAACTTTCATTTTGGTTAATAAAAAAGCAGGTGTCAGAGAGTTTTATAGACCAGCATGCGTCCAGAAATGTAATGAAAGCTCTCAAAGCATATTCAGTACCTAAGAAGTTTGGAACAGTAGGTCCAAAAAGCAGTTTTGTTCAGGCTTAAGATCACATAGGGGATCTATACTCTACACTCTGTGTCATTTTACATTCTTCTGACCTTTGTTCAGTTGTTTGCCACTTCTTCATCCATCCAACAAAAGCCAGGTAAGAGCCAGCACCCCTGGCTGTTAGAAGCCTTACAGTTTTTCTGTCAGGAACATAGTGTGATGCATATTACATTTTCCTTTGTAAGTGTTCAGGCAAAGAGAGAGGAAAGCCCCTAGGACCCGTATACTTTCTACCCTGTCAAAATGTAAAATAATAAAATTAGTTCACTAATATATATAGTCAGCTTCTGCTGTGCTCAGAGTATTGAGCTAGAATTGTGGAGAATATAAGAAAGTTGAGCCAGTTTTTGAATCCAAATAGCTTACGTTTTAGTTGACAACATAAGATATAAACACAGAAATAGTTACCATTGTGCTTCAAGATTGTAAACAAACCCCAAATGACCAGTATATGGATGGAAAGAGCTTTAGACATAAAAGAGGAAAGATTCGTGAATAACAATAAGTAACATTTATGGACCATTTCCTGTCAGGTAGTATATTGAGCACTTTTTATGGTCTGTGCCATTTCATCCCTTAGCACATAGGTGATATTACAGATAATGCAACAGGCTCCTAGAGGTTAAATAAATTGTTCAAGGTCACACAGGTACTACCAGCATGACCTAGGTGCTTCTTACCAATATTCATGCTCTTAATTATTATATATTTCTATAATATACCATATTTTAGGGAATTTCCTAGAAGAAAGGGAAATAAAGTCCATCTATATTGAAAACACTTGTTTTCTTTGTATTTACTAGAGGCCCAATGCATGAAATTCATGCACGAGTAGGGTTCTTAGGCCTGAGCCCATCAGGGCTCATCAGGTTCCCTGCCTCCCCACCTGTTCATTCCCTTGCTCCCTCAGCAACCTGCTGCCACTTGTTCACTATGTTCTGTGCCGCCCCCTGGTGGTCAGTGCATGTCATAGGGAGTGATCAACTTTCCAGTCTCCCAGTTGAACTCCTGAAAGAACAATTTCCATATTACCCTTTTATTATATAGGACTAGAGTCCCAATGCATAAAGATTCTTGCAAGAATAGGTCTTCCTTCCCCTGGCTTCTGGCACCACCTTTGCTCTGGCCACAGCCACCTTTCTGCCTTTGCTCCAGCCCAGAGCCACCTTTCTGCCTTGCTATGCTGCCCAGAGGCCTGGAGCAGCTGGGGCAAGCATCCCTGCCCCACCCACAGCTGCTTGGCACCTACATATGCAAATTAAACCAACATCTTTGTTGTGTTAATTTGCATACTCACTCCTGATTGGCTGGTGGGCGTCGCGAAGGTACAGTCAATTTGCATATTTCTCTTTTTATTAGTATAGATTATTAAGGTTTTGGTTGGGTCTGCACCTTTCTTGCTGCTGCTGCTTCTCCTTTGCTGGCTCCTGCTTGTCTTTTCTATTTGAACTAGGGTATCTCAGATGAACTTCCTACTCTCATGACTTTATATGTCAACTGTGTACTAATATCTTCTAAAGTTTATCTGCACTGCCAGATAAAACTCAACTCTAGACTCACTTGATCTCTCCACTTAAATGTTTAACTGGCATCTTATCTAAATTTGTCCAAAATAAAACTCTTACTTTCTCTCCAAACCTCTTTTTACTATTGTCTTGCTTATCTCAGTAAATACCACCTCAATCCTTCCATTTGCTCAGACCAAAATTCCTATGTCATGCTGGAGACTTCTCACTTTTACATCCCTCACACAGTTATTTATTGACAGATCTTAGGCGTTCTACCTTCAGACTATATTGACCCAAAGCAGTACAGGATTTAAGTGTGCCTACTATTAATAGTTGGATGGAACTGTTACCAATAACATAAACAGTCCATTGACACAAATTTTGTATGTTATGTGTTATATATGTATTCTTATATAAAGCAAACTAGAGAATGGAAAATGTTATTAAGAGCCTGGCTGGTGTGGCTCAGCAGTTGTGCATGGACCTATGAATAAATGAGGTCATGGTTTGATTCCTGGTCAGGGCACATGCATGGGTTTGGGCTTGATCCCCAGTGTGGGACATGCAGGAGGCAGCCAGTCAATGATTCTTTTTCATCATTGATGTTTCTATCTCTCTCTCCCTCTCCCTTCCTCTATGAAAATAAAAAAAATATATATTTTAAATGTTATTAAAGAAATTATAAGGAAGAGAAAATACATTTAAAGTACTTTACATATTTATTGAAAAAAATCCGTGTGTAAGTAGATCTGCACAGCTCAAACCTGTATTGTTCGAATGGGAAAAGCTTTTTTTATATCCATTTCAGTTTCTAAGAATACATTGTTGTAGCCTCTGTTTAGTCACTACCTACACTGCACCATTCATCCCCATGCTCCCAGTCTGACTGAGGCCACCATAATGTCTCATCAGCATGTTATAATTTCTACACTATGAAGCTCTTACTTCTTGCCCATTGTCCTCTACTGTCCACATAGCAATCAGAGTGATTCTGTTGAAACACAGGTAAATCATGACATTCAATTCAAATTCTTCACCATGGTCTATAAAGTCTTCATTCTTGGCCCCTCGTGATTTCTCAGGTGTCATCTCTCCTTACTTTCTTCCTTCTCCTGCTTCACCTACACTGGCCTCATTGATATTGGCAAATGCAGAAGATCTGTTCTTGCTCAGGATCTTCAAACTTGCTGTTCCCCATCCAGGAATGCTAGAGCTCCAGAAGTCTGCAATACTCTTGACTTTACTATGATCTCTGTTCAAATGTCCCCTGCCCATCCATGTAGAATGGCAAGCACTCCTTACATTCCATGCACCAGTTTTATTTATTTATTTATTTATTTTACTTCATTGGGGTCTGCCACTACTTGATAATGTCTGCCTCAAATGCTCCACTAATGAGTGTGTGAACCGTATCAGGCAGCATCTTAGTCTTTTGGGTCCCAGTATCTAGGGTAATGCCTGCCACATAGCAGATACTCAACAGTGCCTGTGAATTGATTAGCAGTTGTGTTTAGATGTTTATTCAATACTAAACAATGAGTCATTTTAAGTACAATTCCAAGAATCAAATGTGTTCATACTCAGCTGTGACCTGCGAGATCTTGTCCCTTAGAAAGCTTAACTGTGAGATTCCAATCCATTAGCAAATTCTGGAATTTTCTCAGGGGGCTCGAAGCCAGCATATATATTCATTCAATAAATATTTGTTAACTCTAGATCTACCAGATGCTATTCTAGGCTTTTGAGGAAGTTCAAAGAGATGTCAGACTAGGGGATCCAGCAGGTGGGTAGCTCCAGCAGTGACATTGCCTTTTTCTAATGGCGTACTAGAAGTCATTAGGAAGGTACTATGAAACCCACTGTGTAGTCTCCATTCTATGGTGATGTCAAAAGGATCTACACTCTAGCACCTTCCTAGATAACCTACCACCTACTTCCTAAGATCCTAGCAATACTTTTGGTATTCTGTTAATGATTTGTGCTTAATTTGATTATTATTCATACCAAGCGATGATTTTTAATCTTTTATCTTTTTTAATTTTTTTATTACCAGTTTTAGGGAGTGGGGGAGAGAGAGAGAGAGAAACATTGATGTGAGAGAGAAACATTAATCAGTTGCCTCCCATACATGCCCAGCCTGGGGTGGAGCCAGCAACCTAGGTATGTGCCTTGACTGGGAATGGAACCCACAATGTTTTGGTGCATAGGACAAAGCTCAACCAATTGAGCCAACCAGCCAGGGCTAATCTGTTATCTTCAATCTGCCTTTCAGTTCTTATTTGGATTGTCTTTATTTCCTCAAAAAAACAAACAAACAAACAAAAAAACCTCCATTAGTCATTATGAAAGAAAATAAAAATAGTAATAACAGTGAACTATATGCTAATGAAGAACCTAGAAGAGGCTTTTTAACATATCAAAAAGCAAATGTCATCCATCAACTGATGAATGGATAAATAGAATGTGGTATATCTATGGAAAACTATTCTGCAATAAAAAGGAGTGAAGTATAGATACATGTTAAATCATGGATGAACTTTGGAAATGTTATGCTAAATAAAGGAAAGAAGCCAGTAATAAAGACCATCTATTATATTATTCCATTTATATGAAAAGTCTAGAACTTCCACATGCATAGAAACAGGAAGTATTTAGTAATGGCCTAGAGCAGGAGGTGGGAGCAATGAAAAGTCTTTGCAAATGGATATGGGTTTTCTTTTGTGGCTGATGAAAATGTTCTAAAGTTGATTATGGTGGTGGCTGCACAACTCTAAGGGATATAAAAATCATATATAATAATGAAAACATAATATGCTACCATACGTCCTTCTGGATGTCCTTCCTTCCAGAAAAAGCCACAATGGTCGGGGGCTGCTGCAGAGGAGGCAAAGGCCCCCAGCCACTGTGGTAGCAGCAGGTGGGGGCCGGGGCCAGGTCCCTTGCATTGGGCCTCTAGTTGAATTATAAACCTTAAATGGGTGAACTATATGGTATGTGAATGATGTCTTAATAAAGACAGATGGAAAGGAAGAAAGGAAAGGAAAGGAGAGGAGAGGAGAGGGGAGGGGAGGGGAGGGGAGGGGAGGGGAGGGGAGGGGAGGGGAGGGGAGGGGAGGGGAGGGGAGGGAAGGGAAGGGAAGGGAAGGGAAGGGAAGGGAAGGGAAGGGAAGGGAAGGAAATTCTTTATCTGTAAAGCTCTGGAGCACTGGGCTGAGGAAGTCATTATCCTCAGGTGGTCACTATGCAGGCAGGGCTCTCCACTTTGTGCCACTTTGTATTGTGCTGACCTTTACTCAATTCTGTGTCACTTTTCCCCTCCCCATCCCTCACCACAAAATGGCACATTTTCCTCTTGTCTCTCCTAATTTGTTCAGTTGTTAAGTTCCAGCAAGCTTCCTAATAGAACTTTATAGTCTACCACACTGATAAAGGACTACCATCTACCTAATAAAAGAGTAACATGCTAATTGACCATACCATTGTGACACCCGCCAGCCAATCAGGAGTGAGTATGCAAATTAACCCAACAAATATGGCCGGTTAATTTGTATACACCAGTGCTGAGCAGCTGGGGATGGGGATGGCGCAGTTATTCCACATCACCTTAGCTGCTCAGGGCCTCTGGGCAGCTTGGGAAGGCAGAAAGACACCTCCAGGCTAGAGCAGGAAGGCTGCTCCAGCCAGAGCAAAGATGGCGCCAGCAGCCAGGGGAATGCAGGTCCATTCTTGCACGAATCTTCATTCATGCATTGCACCATTAGTTTGATAATAAAACAATGTCATACATTGGAATTATGACTGAAGAGTATTTGAAAGTCTTGGATTCCAGGCCTAGTGTTGGCCTAAGGGTAGCCTTGGTCAAACTACAAATGTCCCTACTTCTGTTACTTAGTTTTATAAGATTGTGTTTCCATTACAGTAATTGCAGGTTTACTGACCAGCCACCCCATTTCAAAGGGAAAATGTCATTTGATGTAGATTGGAGGCTGATGGGAAAAAAAACTTTCTCATTTCCATTTCAGTTTCTAAGAATGCACTATTGTAGAAAGTAGTAGAAGACTTTGTGCATAAGCTGTACATTTGAAGCATCACAACCATATTCTACTGATTTAGTTTCTACGTCTTCATCTTAGGTAGAATAAACATATCTGTCATCTAGTTTAAAGTGTCCTGGGACTCACCTCTTTTTCGGGATAGTGAGGTCTTTAGCCCATTGACCACATAATTAGAGGAAATACATATTCTCATGTAACAAACCTGACACCATTAGTGTTAGGCATCTCCTAAGGGAGTCGGAGCTGCCTCCAGCCTGGTAAATAATGAGCGCGTAAGTAACACAGCCCCATCTCCCCAGCAGAAATGGGAGTCGGCCTGCTTTATGTCTGCAATATGCCAGTGAACAGAGGGTGCTGCGTGGACTGCAGTTGCCCCGCTGGAGGAAGGACAGGCTGTGTTAGGAGCCCGCAGTAGTATGTGGACAGGATGGGAGTCTGATGAATTGATTTTCACCTTAAAAGTCTGAGAGATGTCTTTACTGAGATTGCTTAGCCCTCCTCAAGCTTTAGGCTGCTAATGAGTCTATCCATCCACTGGGGGCACTTACATGTTGCTAAGCCCTGAGCCGGCTGAAACAAATGATGCAAAAATGATTTGATTTCCTGGAACTATGGGGGTGATTACAGTAACACCTCAAATTACACCGGAGTGAGAGAATTTACACAATTGACAGAAAAGACAAGGAAGTGATTTGCCTTTATTACAAGTTCACATGTTAGCCCTGTTCTTCCAAGTTTTAGTTTGTGAGAGGCCACATGCATTCCATGTGAAATCAGTGATTAGGCAAATTCTTCCCTTATGGCTAACCTGGGTCATCCTCCTGTGTGAGATTTTTAAGTAGCCAGTAAGTGGAGGGAAGAAATCGTGACTGAAATATTTAGCTGCACAGAACCAGTCTTTCCAGGTCAGACTGGGGTCTCAGTGGGGCCTGCCTGTCAAGTAAACTGAATTTACTCTCAGGCATGTGGTCCCAGTAGCATTCGCAGGCACTGCACTCACTAAGAAATTAATTAGTAATCAAAAAGGGCATTTAAACTCAACTCTCTGCAGATGGAGGAAGATGTACATTACCTCAATTGAATTATCAGTATAAACATGTGTTTTAGTTGTAGGCGTAATTAGGCTTCCATGAAAGGAGACATGTATGTAGACTGGGGAGAGGTGGGAATGTTTTCATCATTGACGTATCATTTGTATAAGGGCCGGATATCAGGGAGTGGTACTGAGCTGTAGGTCCTATCTTCTTCACTTAGAACAGTGAGATCTTAGTGTTTTAGAATTAGAAGGGATATGACAGCCGATCTCATTCTGGCCAGGGGTCCCAGCTCCTAGAAGTCTGGGGCGGTAAGCCTCACAAGTATGGATGCACTCAGGCTATGCCTGCATAATTCAAGTACGCATCGATTTAGTAATGTTCTGGCTGGAGTTACACCAACTCAAGGCGGGGCATCTGTAGGCTCCAGAGCTGTGAAGTCTGGGTTGATGTTGCTCAGTTACGTGTCCTCAGTCCACTGGATAAGGCCTCACACATGCTAGGAGCTTAATAAGTATTGTGTTTGTTTGTTGGATAGTTGAAAAAAGGGTAGAAGAAAAACGAGTCAGAAGTTCTTTGGACAGTTATATACATCTGGATTAATTTTTAAAAGAAGAAATTCATTGTTTAATAAATGCAACTTGATTAGGGAAACTATTTCAAAACAAAAACCTCAGAGAGAGTGAATTAGTAAAATCAGTTATTGACATGTAAACTACTGTCAGCAGGTCGGAACAGGGGTCCAGAGAAGTCAGCCTACTCCAGGCTGAGCAGCAGGGGGCGCAGAACCAGAATTAGAATTTAGAACTTCTGGCCCAGTCTTCCCACTACCAACTACATCATAAAAATCGTATCAGTTTTCTATATATGTTTAATTTTTTACAAGATAGAAATGTTATCTGAGATTTAGAAATCAAACATCTGTGGCTCTAAATAAAGCTTGCCTCTATAGCTTTTATTCTCATGTATTGACATGTGGAAACTGAATGGAACTTTTTATTCTTCACATGCAGATAAGTATCTTTTTAGGGGAATTTGTGGTTTAGGGAATTTGAGGGGAAAGTTACAGCTGCCTTTGAGGTTCTGAGATGACAGCTGTGGACCTTGGATAAACACTCCTAAGCCCCGACCCGTGTAGTTTTAAACACAGAGTCAGGTAGTGACACTGTGTTTAAAATGGGGACCTGGTCCAGGAAATCCCCGCTGTTCCTTCTGTCCTACATGGTGTGGATGCTCCCGTTAGGGCTTTCACAGTTGCTCAGACCAGAGTTAAACCTCCCATAATGTTTCACCATTTACAATACCCCAAGTACTTCTCACATTGTCCACAGAAAGTGATTACTTTATTTATGACTAAGGCAATTTCATTTTTTAAGAATATGGATAATGGAAAAAAAACTGCTGTAGAAGAAAATTGTTCAGAGGAGTAGAAATCTAAATTACTGTGCTGTGATGCAGCCATAAATGGAGCTGTTGTGGAGTGTGCATTCTAATCCCAATGTGGATCTACGAACTGAAGAAGTTTTGATGCTCAGAAAAAAGGTGTATAAAAATGGTATGTGTTTGTAGTTTTTCGAGAGGAGGTATCAAAACTCTCGGTGGTCTGAGTGCATCTGGAGGCTCGCTGATCTAGAGAGAGCCAAACGGTGGGTCGTCTGCCCAGGTGTCCCCTGGCCTGGGGGACATCAGCCGGTCTGGGACAAGAAAAAGGGGAAGGAAAACATTCACTTCACTTTTCTGAGGCAGCCTCTCCCACCCCTGCCACCCGTCTTTCTTTACCTGTGCAAATGGGCCCATTGCCAGGAAAGCAAGCACAGTGTGTTTGATTGGCAAATAAAGATGTTTAATAAAAAAGGGGGCCTTGAATCCTTAAAGGAACCTGACCAGGGAGTTTGTCACCTCATTTCACCATCGTCATTGGTGAATTCATTCAGAGTGGTGTGAGGTGACTACCAGAGAAGCACTCTGTTGGCAGGATGGATCGGGGACCTCACATAGCTCTGAACAGTGAGTCTGGAGTGTACAGCTCCCAAAACACTCCCAGCCCCATGGTACTCTTCTCATGACAATGACCCCCCTCCCCCGCATATTCTAATATTCTAAGTGTTAGGTTCTACTGAGACACAGGGAGGCTAAGGAAGAAGTTAGATTCCAGGAACCCTGAGCATGGAGGCCATTTTCTCCCTGCATCTTGCCTGTTAATTTTGCTGTTGAGTGAGTATATAGGGGGGTGAGGGTGGGGATCATTACTTTCCACTGTCTGTAATCAACTTTGAATCCCTCATGAGGCTTCTAGTGTTCTTAACTCACAGTTGGAAAACTAACTCTTTAGAAATACCATACCACATACATTCAGGTGATGTTATTAATTAGGGTGGTATTTCACCTTTGCTGTCCAGATGAGTCATAGACTAAGTGTCTCTCTCCCATTTTATTTTTTATTGAATTCATTGGGATGACATTGATTGATAAAGTCATATAGGTTTCAGGGGTACAGTTCTATAATACGTCGTCTGTATTCACCACTCCTAGTCAGGTCTCTTTCCATCATCATTTATTCCCCTCTGCCCTCTCCTACTCTTTCCCACTTTATTTATTTATTTTTAAAAATATTTTTATTGATTTCAGAGAGAAAGAGAGAGGGCGAGAGAGGTAGAAACATCAATGATGAGAGAGAATCATTGATCGGCTGCCTCTTGCATGCCCCCCACTGGGGATCCAGCCCGCAACCCAGGCATGTGCCCTGATCAGGAACCAAACAGTGACCTCCAGGTTCCTAGATCAATGCTTAACCACTGAGCCATGCTGTCCAGGCTCTCCCACTTTAAATGGTGCATTACTCCAGAAAGCCACTGGCAGCCGAGCCCCTTGTCAACTGTACTAATGGCACTGATACTCCCTGGCCTCCTTAGTGACCCTGGAAACACAGCCTGCCTTGTCTACTTAGGAATTCTTACTAAATTTCAGTGTCTATAAAATTTCAAAAGTAAATCATGTCTTTCCCCATTTTGAACTTTAGTTACTATAGGCTATTCTATCTCTTCTCTTAGCATCTGAGAAGCACTACCTTCAAGTCACCTCATTCAGATTTCAATTCTTTCAGCCCAAGTGCTCCTTCCATCATTTTACCAGTTTCCTAGGGGGCTGTCTAGGCTGTTGTATTCGGGGTAATAGCCTGAATGTGCCAAGCAGCTGCCATGAGTCTCTTCCTCAGAGCTGCACTCTGGCTCCACTGACCGAGCATCTCCTGTCTAATCACTGTTTTGCAAGGCAACTGCCCACTGTGAATGCTTTTGTAAATGCTCAATTGAAAAGATTGTGTATTCAAATTTTAAAAAGTAAGGTATTACACCATCGAGCTCATATGTAACTATTGCTGAATGTAACTATTACCCGCAATAAATAAAGGATGAAGACACTTAGGAAAGGGAGAACAATGGTTTAATGGGCCTGCTTTTCCCCTTAACCATAACCATGAAAAAAATAATCCTCCTTAAAGGGCTATAAAGTTGTCTGAGATGGTAGTTCAATACACTAATGTCTCCTAGCTTTTAGTGCTGTTTCAGTGTGTTGACCCTCTGTTCCCTGCAGCTGGAAGTTTATTAGCCTTTGTGGCCTTTGGAAATGAATATTCATTTCCTTTCAGGGCCATGAGGGGATTACTCTTAGCAATGAGGAAAGCTGAGAAAATGGCCAGATCCTGGCAGTGTCCCGTGTTGAGTATTGGGATATGAGGATCTGTGAGTTTTGTGAGTTTCACCTGGTGAGTAAACTGAGGCCCCAGGTCACAATTATAATGGGTAGCCAAGTCAGATCCAGGTCTATTGATGATTCATTCCCAGGCCATATTTTTCCATGATATTGTGCTGTCTCCATATTAACTTGCCTTTTTCACTCCTCAGGTTCTAACCCATTGAAAGCATGAAGTGCCAAGTATCTATTTAGAATTCCACCATGACTTGGAGACATTTGAAACAAAGCTATTCGGCAGGGGGGAGCGGGGGTAGAGGAGTGGAGAGGGTTCTCTGTCAACCATGTAGGTTCTTTGAAGTCAACTCTCATTTTCTGGGACATTAATTTCACCAAATATATCATACTTTTTCTTTCAAAAATTATCGTTATGGTAATTAACTTTTTAAAAACACCTGTAAGTTGATTTAGGGAGAATTTATGGAACACCTGCTAAATGCTGATCATTATGGTCAATAGCGTGCGGCATATGGAAGACAGATGATGGTGCTTCCGTTTAAATTGTTTGTAAGCTTCCTATGAAGATTTATAAGATAACTTCATTTAAATTCCTATGATTGCATTTTAATTCACTATAGGCACCCAGACCTCTAAGCCTAAAAATTTAAGGTTAAATTCTATTTTAGTGAGTATTATACTCCTTTCGTTTCTTCATGAGAAGAGATCAGGTCCACGAAGGAACAGTTTTGCTTTCTCAAGGTGACATCACTGGATCTCAGACTGAGGTTGTGTTTTTCCTGCGTGGACACCAGTCAGACTTACGCTCTGGTGGAAATAGGGTCGGGGTCCCCTCGCCTGATCGAGCTGGCCAGAAAGGCTCTCAGTTGACAGAAGGATAAACTAGATGGCTGCACTTGTAACAGGCACGGCATCGACATAACATTAAACTAACGAGATTATTTTTAGTGATCTATGTCTTTGGTTTCAGTTGGAAGACACCTGACTGCATAGATGGGCTCCTTGCCTGGTTATGTGCCCAGTAAGCTAATTATTCAGTCTGAGGGTAATGAAAGACCCTGCCATCTGTCTGCCACTTTAATGGAGTGTCAGCACATCCCAAATAGGAAGTAATTGGATTGACAGACACAAAGCCAGTTATTAGACTGTTATTATCTGATTGGGAAAAGCAGGCGGAGACGCATGCAACTGTGGCAAAACTAATCTGATGTTGTCTGTTGTGCCCGGAATGCGCAGTCTGCCACACAGAATCACCGGCTTACTGGCTCAGGGATGTTTGGAGTTCCTTCTCTCAGAATCCATCTCTGTATTCTTATTACAAATCATTATAATGCAATCTAATAAAACACAGTTTGCATGAAGATGGGGCCCATTTATAAAACTGTCACTGCAGCCACTCTATTAATAGAGCCATTTTAAAGATTTATCGTGAGCATATGTTACTTTTTACAGGGGCCAGATTGAGAGCTGCAGAATTGGAACGTGCAAAAAATGTGCTACTGGTGATCATTTAAAAAATAATAATTTAAGCTATTCTGCCCAAGTAATGTCATTAGACTCAAGTATTCTTTTCTTACTTCTTAGGTGTGTTCATTAAACAAACAACAGACTCAGTGAGGCATTAAAGGAATGTGACAGGCTCTTGCTAAGCACCTTTCTTCTTTCATAGAGTTCAGTTTGCTGCTGCCTGGCGCCATTGGAGGTCAGGAGACACATGGGATGGGCTCACTATGGGAGTTTGGGAGCAGAACCTGGCCCGAAGCTGTGTTCTCCCCCAAATGGCTGGCTGGGGGAGGTCAGATTTTGAGAACTGGCAAAGGCCTGGCTTCATTCATTCACTGGGTGGTTTCTTGAGAATCACAACCTCTGGGAGTTTCCAGTCCTTGATGTACATGGGATGCTCTATCAGGGATCCAGCAAGTTCACATGGATCAGCAGGAACCTCAGAGCTCCTGCAGTGTGTTATGTACTTTTTTGAGTCCTAGGTGTACAGCTGTGATCCAACCTAAGCTCCTGCCCTCAGGGAACAAAGGGAAAAGAAGAACATAGGAAGGAAATATATATAGTATCAGATTATGATAAAATCAACTATGAGAGAGTAGTTGGGGCTCTATTTTAGACTAGATATAGGTGACCCAACCAACTGACAGTGTTAGCATCTAATAAAACGTGTGCTTTTTCTCAGTGTGGAGACCTAACAGACAGGCATCTTCTGTTCTCTCCTAACAATACTATGGTGTGTCAAGCATGCATAGCTTCTCAAGTCAGAGAGCAAGGTAGAAAAATTGTAAGATCATCTCATGCTTTGGTCCTTTCCAGTGTTATAACTTTTGTAAATTACCTTAGGGTATAGAATGGCTCAGCCTGTGGTCAGAGTTGACCCAGCCCCTCTTTTTTTCAGATATACAAAGAAGTGTTGCATGACAACTGGCCAACAGCCATAGCGTGCATGGCAGACACCCACCAGATACTTTAACATCATGGGGCCAATGGTGCAGACATGGCATGTGGGCTCAGGGTGATTAGAGAGCGTGAAGGAGGCTCTGTTTCTTTGACCATGCTCATTGCTTCCTTGGCAATGCTATTCATCCCCGTGCTAATTTCCAAGGGGAGCAATGAGAAGAGAGGCATGCACGATATTTGGAAATGATTTTCTTCTTATTGGCTGCAAGCTGGACGTGATTTACTAGCATCCCCTCATGCTTATGTTCTCTTGCTGCTTATGTTATATTTGTTCTTTATGAATAATGGATAGGCCTATTTCCCTCCCCCTACACCGCAGCATACCTAGCTAATAAGAGGCACAGTTTGTCTTAGCAGCAATATTGTTTGTAATTTCTGAATACTTGCTATGGTAGAGACTCAAAGCTGTGAATTAATTAGAGCTTGCACCCATGAAGTTAGCTCTAATTGTCATTCGCAGAGGAGATACAGCATAAAATGAGCATTAACACTGGCCAAGAGCAAATGAATATATATTTTCTTTACATCTGCTCAACTCTCAGCTCAACAGAGCCTTAGTTGTTTGGTTTACATTTTCAGAGTCAACTTAAGTTACTTCTTCATCAGGGAGTCTGCACTGACCATCTACTAACCCCCTGGGCTGGGCACTGGGGGGAATGCAGTGATAAAGCTGACCAGCCCCCTACCCTCAGGGAACCTACAGTCCTGTGGAGGGAGAGGTATGCAAGCAAATACACAGTGCTCTGTGCCTCCAGCCTATCCAGAGTGTAATTCTTAAGATCTTGTCCTTAGGACTAGTGGCTTTGGTGTGAATTATGTTTGGATTCAGTGTTGTGTTAGCCTGAGCTCTTTTAAGAGCCAGTTCTATGTTTTGTCCATTTCTCTTGCTTATGATCTAGCGGCTCCTGCCATAGAGTAAGCACATGAAATGTTTGGTCCCTGAGTGAGTAAATGGAGGCCCAGATCTGCTGAGCACTACTGTTTGGTTCAGCCTGATGAACAGCAAGATAGAATCCCTGTAGTCCTGACCAATAGAAATAAGGAAAAAGTATCAGTGTCTCATCCTGTCGCCTCCACTGAAGTGAGGATAACAACGTAATACATTATTTATTCTTGAGAAATAGTCCATGTAGTTCAAGGATCTGCAAAACATCTACCACCCTCAACATTTAATAAAACATTTTACTTCACTGATGGTCTCTCTTCCCCTGCCCCCAGCATGCTAGTGAGGATATTTTCGGAAACCATGACTTAAGGAGTGAAATCTACCTTCAATTATTTATGGTTCAAATGAATGCAAATAAGACTTTCTGGCTTGCTGCGCTGATGCTCATTAATAAATATTTCACTAGGTGTTAGGAAGATTCAGATTGACTAAGTGGGGCTCTTTTTCAATATAAACAAAAGCCCTTGTGTTTTCATGACTGTGCTGGCCCCATTCTGTGCCTGGCTTTCATTGCGGCAAATGAATGTAGGTGCATCTACAGAAGGCTGGGTCCTATGGGAATGGGAGTCCTTGGGAGCTCTGCTGTGAAAGAATTCTCTAGTTAAACCCAGTTTAATATCATTAGCAGAGCGATTGTGCCGTTACGATAAATGGCCAACTGGTTTAAAGAGAAACCTACACGTTCTATTATACTTTCACTTTCATCATTGAAGAATAGGACATTGAACCAAGAAGCAGAAGACAGAGGTGTTGCCCTTGGCCTTGTGCTATGACTGATTCTTTGAGAATTCCAGGTCTCGCCCAGCCTCAGGGGCCTGTGAATGGCATTGGCATCAAGCCAGAGTCCTTTGCTCTAGAAGTGAACCCACTGACAGTAGTAGCTCCTGTCATGTCCCTCCTTTTAACACATGCATTTTGCCCATTCATTTTCCCAACAAAGCTATAAGCATTTGATGTTGCCAATGTTTTTTAAAACAACCACAGTATTTAAAACTTAGCTATAAAAAACATGCCCCTCCATCTTGGAAATGAGCACATTGAAAAAGTTTCTAGAATTATCAGATCTGTGGCCATTTATTTCACTTAATTAGGAATCCCAAGGCTTATGGGCTTTGACATTTTTAGAATTTGGTGTAGAAGAATGAGGAACTACTTAGGAGTCAGAACTAGGTTCAAGATACAATCTTAAAACTTGATAGCAGTGTGACTGTCAGCAAATTACTTATCTCATCTGAACTGCAATTTCTTCCTTTGTAAAATGCATATAATGATCACTGTCAAAACAGCCCCCAAAGCAGAGTGTGGTTCAAGAATGGGGAAGTCCTTTGCAAGGGCTCTCTAACATGTACTAGAGTTAGAGAGACCACCATTTAGCCATGTGACTTAAATTAGACAGTGGTTCTATTAATTAGGGGGGTGCTGGGATCTTTTATAAGTGATTATTGTAAAAGGAGAACTACAAAGAATACCTATTGCCCAAAAGGTGCTTGTTATATAGCTGCCAAAACAAAATATTCATGTAGGAAATGATATAAGAACCCATAAAAGTATTAGTAAATATAAATGTGCACAGTGACAATCTGAATACATAAATGCTCAATGCAAAGCTAATTCCAGTGCTGGTGGCTCTCATGCCTGTGGCCATGATTTTTGCTTGTTGACCTCATAAAATTGGACACTTTTATGTCTGCTATCATTTTGAAAATAAACTAGCAGAGGGAGCTGGTTGCTAGTCTGATGGGCTAGATATTTTTTCACAAGTTTCCTATGACACTAAGTTTTCCAAAATAAGTTTTCCATTAAGATATATTTTATCTCTGTGCTATATATTCCTTATTTTTCCCCCATTGCTTTGAAAACAGGAGATATTTCTCAGGTGAAATCAGGCTTATGTTGATTTTTTTTAAGTGTTTGAACTAGTTCTATAGGTTTTTTTTATGTCCCATGCATATTCAGCTGCAGTTAGTAGCAACAATGAGCTCAAGCATGTAACTCACTGAGCAGAATAACCTAAGTGCAGACACTGACTGTGGCAGCTGTTTTCTGTGTATTTTCGGTATTTGTCATCAACGTAATCCAGAGGAATATCAGTTCTGTAGGAACTGGTAATATTATAATAGAAATTGCTTTAAAGAGGCTAGTTTTTGTTTGAAAATGTTGTATGTTCCACCATTTTATGTAGTTTTTTTAATGTTCACCCAATGATGTGTTTTTTATTGATTTGAGAGAGAGAGAGAGAGAGAGAGAGAGAAACATTAATTGCCTGCCTCTTACACACCCCCTACTGGGGATCAAGACTGCAATCTGGGCATGTGCTTTGACCTGGAATCAAACTGGTGACCTTTTGGTGCATGGACTACACTCAACCAACTGTGAGCCACAACAACTGGGCTGTTAGCAGAATTTTTAACATTTATTTAGCCTTACAGAGGATATGAGAACGTGAATAAAATAGAATGATATAATAAGTGTACCTATTTATGATGCTAACTGAAAAGGAGGAAATGATTCTGAGGCCTCTGGAAGGAAGCAGGATAATAAGAGTAGAGCCAACAGTCAATAGTAGAACCCCACTGAGATGTCTTAGAACTGTTTAGCTTCGTTCACGTTCAGTATGAAGTTGATGTGACTGCAGCGCATTTTGTTACGCAGAAGCCCTGAGAGTGCAATGTGACAATAGATGGCCACACGTGAGACTCTAGAAACCGAGTCTCTTTCAAACAGGAAAAAGATCTGTAGGAGGTAAATTTGAGGAGAACTTTGAGCCATTGTGGAAATAGCTTTGTGAATATTGTTGCAAGATCATTATGGATATTGGTCTGGGAACCTGTGGATGTGGGAGCAGAGAAAGGAACCACGGTGATAGGAGAATATTATTATGGCTTAACTGGAATAATCAAGACTGTGAATAAAGGAGGTAAAAATAGAAAAGTTTAGGGGACAAGAAATGTCCAGGACTCACGTGTGCCATAGTTGTTGACAGGATCTCGCTATTTCCCAGGTATGTCTCCTGAGAGCACTGAGCATTAGCTGGCAGTTCATTGAGGGTCAGTTACCATAGAGTGGGAGAAGCTAAGTTATAAGCTAAGTTCAGAAACAAGGTTTGCTGCCAAATAGACTCATAAGAGATAGCCACACTGTTTTCCAAAGTGTCCGTTTCTGAAAAGTGATGAAATCCATCCTGCTGAGGACCAGTGAGGGAGAGGACCCCTGGCCAGCCTGCCCTCCAGCAGCATGCTGTCGTTTATCCCAGCAGGCTCACATCTCATGTTTGAAACCGGAAATACCTCCAGTCTCTGACATCGGCCCTCGATGCCCAAGAAGCACCCTACTTAGCCGCAGTCACTAAATTTCATGGGGTCAGGGATGCGAACAGGTTTTGAGTTGCTAGTGGTTTGCCTTAAAACTGCTTTGATAACAGTTAACCCAGTGCTTGCGTCATTTCACTTCTCACCCTTCTCTTTGCTCCTTCACTATGTCCACTCTTTTCACTTTGTTTACTACTCCACGTTCATTTTCCAAATCACAGCCTTAAAATGAGCTGTGCAGTATCGCCCTTTCCAAAATGCAGGCTTTTCCCGACAGGCCTAAGAGGTGACAGGAACACAGTGCTCTCATTCACCAGAAAGCTATTCACCACGACCACCGTGCATGCCATTGCGTTCAGTGCATTGTGCGTGACGCACAGACAGACAGACAGACACCATGGCTGCTCCAGCTCATTTCCAGCAGGAGAGAGAAAACAGAGGGAGAGGAATGACTAATGCTGTGTAATGAAGTAGTTCAATTAATAATGTAGTTTAAAGAGATCGGGGGAAACCATGAGTGAGTGGGCTTTGATTGGTCCTTGAAGGAAGGTGACAGTGAACATGGCAGCTTTTAAGCCTCCACTCCAGCTTCTCTACCAGGATTTAGGAAATGCCTGGATGGAGAAGGAGACCGCAGAGATATGAGAAGAGGCTTTTGTTGTGTTGTTGTTTTTTTAATATAGAGTATACAGAAAGCCAAGATTGCTGATGAGTAGAAATGGATATATGTTATTTACTTCTTTATGCCTACGAGGGACTGTCTGCAATAACAGGACACATTTCCTCTCCTCAAAACTTTACAAAGCAGCAGGAAATACCCATCATCAGAAGTCTTCTGGGGAGGTGGGATGCTGTGGGGACAAAATGAAAGGCAATTCGGGGGAGACTCCAGGGCGAAGGCCTCCTGGAGAAAGTAATATTTAAGCTACTGGCTGGGGTGACTATTGGGAGAAGATCTAAGGGGAGAATGTTCTTGCAATTAAGCCAGAATGTACAGGACCTGGAGACCAGGATGCCATTGCCCTGTGACTCGCATTGGATTATTTAAAGGCCAAATGGATGTGGATGTGGTGCATTCATGGAACTGCAGGTAGTTATATGTTCTATGCCAGAGTAGCTGTATGTTAGATACACTGAAGAAAGGAAGGATAAAAGAGTAGTTAATAGATTTCATATAATTTTCAGGTACTATGGTGGACAATTGATAATAAGTTATAATTTTTCTGAGAGCCTTATCTTCTATAAAAAATATAAAAGAGAGGTTATTTAACCACAAATAAGGTAAATGGAAAGGATACAAACAATCCCAGGTCTGTCAGAAGAGCAGGATTATCATTTTTGACTTTGAGTTTTATATCCATAATCCTTACTTATTAATATATTTATATGCACTTTTTTGGCTCAAAAAGACTGCTTAATATTAAGGATTAGGGCTTGAATTATATCAATTTTCAAATTACGTGGTTTAAAAAATGTACACAGCTGTCATTTAAAGAGGCTTACTTTATTTTGCCTAAAGTGCTTTTAGTCTGGAGGGAACACTTAAATGTAGTCTAAAATCACTTGCAATATATTCAGGGTAAGTTTTTTTTTTCCTAGTTAAATTTGTTTACAGGCCTGCAGAACTCACATTTCATAGGTCATATTCTTTTCTCCCTTTACTTAATGACTTTTACTTTTTTCTCCTCTAGTCCTAGGCATGCATTTTACTCATTGCAAATAAGAGCATCCAAATCCTTGTTTATTTCATTAGTTCAGCAAATTGTCTCCTAGGGATTTGGGCTGAGGACACAATTGGGGTCTGCAATGATGAGCTTGTTGTGCACTTTTACTCAGAAAATCTTCGAATACAAAAGGCTCAGAGAGCAGTTCCCTCAGCATGAGCAAGTGCAGACTGCTGGGGAGTCGCCCGCCCACCCCCACTGTGCCTGTGACTTACTCCCGGGCATTAAGAGGCAAATGGGCTCCAAATGTGCATTAACCTTCATGGATTTCTCTCCAGTTTTCATGTTCCACTGATTTATGGCCTCAAACATGCCTGTTACTGCTGTTTCTGAATGGGTCCCTTGTAAATCATTTCTAAAGGATCTTTTTTGAGTCAGATAATCCAGGCAAGTTGATCGCATCTCCACGCAATTCCTCTGTGGCTTCTTTCCTTCTGAGCCCACGTTGCTCCGGGTTTGCTCTGTGCCGTTAATGTCGTGTCTGAGAATGACTGAGTAAAAAATATGTCTTCAGCCAAAACCGGTTTGGCTCAGTGGATAGAGCGTCACCCTGCAGATTGAAAGGTCCTGGGTTCGATTCCAGTCAAGGGCATGTACCCTGGTTGCAGGCACATCCCAAGTAGGGGGTGTGCAAAAGGCAGCTGATCGATGTTTCTAACTCTCTATCCCTTTCTCTTCCTCTCTGTAAAAAATCAGTAATATATATAATCTTTTTTTAAAAAAATGTCCTCAAAGAGCCATGCATCTCTCTGCACCCTGAGTTGTTTCCGGCCTTTGGTGTGACATCATAGGGTTTGATCCCCAAAGGCCCAGGTCCCTGGGTATAACTAACATGCAAGGATGGGCTCATGTCAGAATTGCTTGTATTATGGGTTATAGATTGTTGTTGTTTTTTCCATGTACATCAAGCATGGCAGGGATTTGAAGTATACTCTCATCAACGTCTGCTCTGCAACCTCGGAGTGACTTGCGGAGAGGGTCCTCGGCAGGACCCTATTGTGAGCGCTGCTTGGTGTCTTCTTACCTGGCCATGTACTAGTATTCCAGGAAAGCTCTCCATTTGGCACTCCGCATTTCATTCTCTTTCACGCCCAACGATTATTCCTACTCACTGGATAGGAGGGAAAATGTAATTTTGTTTTCTCTTTGCAATCCATGTGTCATTCATGCTATAGGGTTGTGATTACTGCTGTTGGTTGCACTGTTTCCATAAAACAAAAAAACAAAAAATCAAAGGTGCGAATTGCAGAAAATTTAAATTTAGCACGCTGGTTTTTGGAGCACAAAGAATTTATTCATGTTTCTCTCATGAACAGTGTGTCTCTGTTTAAGTTTTAATTCATACATTTAGAAATATCTGTGTCATATGACATTATTAAATGTGCACAGTGAGGCTGGG
Organism: Vespertilio murinus; assembly: GCA_963924515.1. Classification (NCBI taxonomy): domain Eukaryota; kingdom Metazoa; phylum Chordata; class Mammalia; order Chiroptera; family Vespertilionidae; genus Vespertilio; species Vespertilio murinus. Next base: position 53,172,716 of record OZ004712.1, on the reverse strand, counting down.
CCATGGGAGGTACATGCAGCTGCTCACGCAGGACCCTTGGGCTAACACAAAGGGGAGATGGTTCAGATTTCTAAAAATGTCTCTGCAACTACTCTGCAGTAGAAGAGATGCAGAGCTTCTCCATGGGGTTAGCATGGCCCATTGATGCAGATTTAGGCTAGATTAGAGATTATCGGAAGTGATACGCTGAGAGATCTCTAGAGTATAGGTCAGTGGGACACATCACACATCACCAGTGGTTCTAATACATAGGATCAGCAGAAACATCCCCAAGACTTTCAGAGAAATACTCTGTACATTATTCAGCCTACACTACCAAAACATGTATACAATAATATACAACAAAGTCGGAAAATATCAAAGTGAAAGGAATTAAAATACTGTATAGTGTATAATACATATTATGTGCAAATGTATACATTAAAAACATATTTAACAGCAAACACTGACACACTGTTCATGAGAGACAGGGGCAAATTCTTTGCGCTCCAAAACCCAAAATTCTGAATTGAATTTTCCTGTAATTTTCACTTTTAATTTGGTATTTTGATTTTATGGGAAGATGATGTCTCCCCATGATTATTCAACTTTTGGGTTCAAGCCAAAACTACCAGAGAAGTGAGTGATGTTGTTAGGAGGCACAGTATATCTGGTTGTCCCATTACTGATAATGTTGGCCATAGAGCTGAAAAGATTCTCTAGGGTGTGAATGTAAGGAGTACATGTTTACTATAAGCAACTATTTTTATTCAAGTGAATAAATATAATTGCCATTTCTAAAACACAATCAAGGCCCTCTGTGTTCAAGGCTATTTCTAGCTGGTAACAGCTACAATTCCTGGCTGTGATGAGATGGAAGAAATGGAGCTTTGTAATGAACTAGAATTTGCAATGAGGAGGAGGCCGAGTTAAGCAGGGACTTGGGAAACTTGTGTGAAATTTTAATTAGTTTATAGTTTCTCTGGATAGAAATCAAATCAAGATAAAAATCTTGGTTAAATATAGGTAGAGTGTGCTCATGTATGCAGTCCAAAGGATATAGACTTGTATAAAAAAGGGTACATTTAAAATGTTGATCCTCCATATGTATGTGTTTTAGGAGGCCCATAGTTGATGAGATTTTGAAAAGAAGACCAGTTAAATGTTTACAAATAGCAATATTAGAATGTCGGGAGTAAGATCCATGCTTTAGTCATTCAAATGCAATGAGAATAGGTTGTCTACATTCTTTTTTTTTTTTTTTTTTTTGCTCTATCCTACTTTACAACCTTCAGTTTAGGAAGCTGATCTGAATAAGATTTCTCAAAATCCTGTAATTAAATGCTTCCCACATAGCATTATGTAGATCCTTTCCTTCGAGTCTCATTCTATCTGCTTCTCTACAGCTCTGCCTGGGCTCTGTCCGCCTTCTCATTGTTTACAGAGATGGGAAATCCCTAACATGAAGGCACTTCGTGAGATGAGATAATACCCTTTTGACAGGGTTCCATCTGTGTTCACCTTCCCTTTGAAGTCAAGTGTTTTCTTTCCTAATGAGATTCATCCGACTGCTAAGAATTCTGTGCGTCCTCACTTCCATAGAGCTGATGGGGAGCACTGTTAGAAAAACTGGCTTTTGAGTCTCCTCTCTGCTCTCCTGCCTCCCACTCAGTGGATCGTCTTCAAAGTACTTGGTGGTGAAAGGGGCCAGGCAGTGTACTGTGGGGACAGGAGAAACACAAGGCAGACTTGCCCATGAACCACCATGAGGAGGTCCTGCCAATACTGTGAAGAGAATTCAACAGGAACACAATGAAGATGTTCACTGTGGGATTATCTATAATAAACCAGGTGGCAGGATGGATGCTTCCTAAGCAGTGTTTGGTGTGATGTTGTGTTCATTAGCAGGAGGGGATGAATGAGTCTATGATACTCTGCAAAAGAGCAGGATATAAAGTAATGTGAAACAACTGAATTATGCAAAGTAAAAAACTATGGAATGTGGGCAGGGACTAGAGAATGCTCTTTTAGTGAGAGGCAACTATTAACATTGGGGTGGTGAAGGTATGGAATGATTTTCTTAAAAAACAAATTTTTTATTTGGCTCTCTAGTCCAAATTCTTGAGAAAAGGATATTATTTGTCAGCAAGGACATGCCCAAGTTTCAGGTACTATCAGATGAAGTTAAAGGATCTGTAAATTATTTTATTCAGCACAGTCTTTGCATATAGGTCCTAAGAGCCTACTGTGTGCTAGCCAGCACTACTCACTGAGGACACAGCCTGAGCAATTCATGCTGGGGCCCTGGCCACATGGGACTTTGGTCAATTATACCAATAGCATTAGTTACCATTTTCTTAGCAGTTGCTGTAAGCCTCTGTGCTGAGTGCTTATCATCTTTTATCATCTTATCAACATTTATCTCTTCCTTTAATCATCAGAATAGTCCTGTGTTAGCATATCCATTTTACAGAATACAAAGCTAAGCTAAAGGGAGGCTGAATAATCTGCCAAACACTGTATGTTCCTGATTCAGACTCCAGTCCCTCTGCTCTCAGGCATGCTTTTGGCCACTCAGCCTCCCTAGATCACTCCTCCCCGCAGTGACCCGGAGTCTGGCTCACCTCCCGGAAACCTGGGAAGGTGCTGGTTCAGTCTCCTTCCTGCCCCAGAAAGAGCAGTTTGCCTATTTAATGCAATTGCTACCCATTTTTGACTAGAGTAAAAAAAAAAAAATCAGTGTGATAAGACAGCTCTCATTTTTCTCTTTTGTTCTCTCAAGAATGTTTCACACTTTCTGCACAGGGAGGGCCCTCGCAGCTCTGAGAGCAGATTTGGGCACATGCTGTATGGGTTCCCTCCAGTCAGAGATGGCAGCATCAGCCTGCATGTGTCATTTTAGACGGATGTGTGTGCTTTGGGGAATAAGTGATTTGTATTTGAGGGAAATCACTCAGTGGCAAGTGACGGGAACTCCTCCATCAATGTGCTCAGAGCAGTTCGATATTTTAGGGACAAAAAGGCAAATAAGGGGCCAGAAAACACGTAAAATGGGGATAATTTAGAGCCTTCTGTCACTGTTTAGGAACGGATAAACCACTCAAAATTGTGTTCTAATGTTAAAGATATCGAAAATGTAAGAAATACTCAGAAATCCAAGTCCCATTGAGAAGAATAAACTGGGATTCTGATGATTGATTCTCATAATATTAAAAATAATAAAATAAGACCTTTGCTATATTTACATATCAGCAGATTAATAACAGAGATTTCTTTCACAGGCCAACCAAGGGGCCCAGAGGCACCTGGCAGGGAATTCGAGCATTAGATGAGATGAGAAGGGGCCACATAGCAGGGTGCGGAATTCAGAGATCTGAAAATGATGACCATGGATGGCTATCTACTTTCATGTCTTCATTTTCCCCTGCCTTCTTCCACTCTCTCCTCTTAAAGAATCATTATATTTTTTGTGTGGGCCGTGCTTTTATTTCCCTCTCCATATTGATGACAGCAATTAAGAAGCCTTGTTGCTGTTTCGCATCACTTCTCAATTTCTGCCTTTCCCCCAAATTCTTTGGGTTACTTTTTCCTCATGATAGTCCTGTGTGTGTTCACTCCTTCCCCCACCACACATGCACACCTGGGGGATAATGGAGTGTGTAACTGCTGATATGCACAATGAACCACGATTTATTTATTTATTAAGTGAAGGAAACACTTTAGAGGTTAAACAACTAAACTGAAGGGACATGTACACACCAAACTGTAAATGTGATCTAATTAGAAAGCAGCTTATGAAATACAGTCTCTTATATGTGTGCGTGATTTTTGTTTTCTAATTTAATTTTATTTGAGGAGTTAATACATTTGTGGTTTTTAATATCACATGATTCAAAAAAGTTATAACTGAAAAGTCTTATCCCCACTCCTCTTCCGGACCCTACCCCTATCCCTGCTTCCTACAGGTACTCAGTTTTAATCTTTAAATATTAAAATATACTTTATTTATTTCAGATAGGGAATGAGAGGAATATGAATATATATATATATATATATATATATATATATATATATATATCAATGAGAAAGGGAATCATCGATCAGCTACCTCCTGAACATCCCCCATTGGGGACTGAGCCCGTAACCCAGGCATGTGCCCTGACCGGGAATCTAACCCGCAACCTCCTGGTTCTCACACTCAACCACTGAGCCAAGCTAGCTGGGCAGTTTTAGTTTTATTATGAGACTTCCCAGGGTGTATTTATAAGAAAATAAACAAATGAGGATATGTAGTTCTTTCACAAAAGTCAGTGTAATAAATATTACTGAACGCAAATTGCTTTGCAACTTGCTCTTTTTCTCACCTGGAGGCCTTTTCATGTTAGTGCCCCCACAGTTTCCATGCTTGGAGGGTTGAGGTTGCTGCATGGTATTTCAGTGTACAGATACGTTGGTGGATTTGAGAAATTCCTAATTGATAGATTTTTTTGTTGTTTCTAGTCTTTTGCCATTGGAATAATGCAACACTGGCCTATGTAATCATGTTCAGCTATGACTGTCCGGAAAATTTTTCAGAAGTCAGATTTCTGGGTCAAAGAGAGGTGCATTTGTAATGTTGAGTGATCATGACAACTTGCCTTTCATAGGGTTGTACTTTTTCACTCCCATCAACATTATAGGAGAATGATTTTTTTCCCCACACTTGGGCCGACAGAGTGTGTTTTCAGACTTTTGGAATTTGGCCAAAATGGCATCTCGGTGTAGTTTACTTCCCTTTCTTCTCATTATGAATGAAGTTAAGAATATTTTCTTATGTTTACTGACCACTGTTTTCCTTTTACTGCAAACTGTATTTTTTGTGCCCTTGGTCATTTTTCTACAAATTTGTTTTTTTTCCCCTAGCTGTCATCTGTAATATAGGTTGCAAATATATCTTCCCAGTTACTCATTCATTTTGTTGTCTTTATTTCATTTGATTTTATTTCATTTTTCCTTTTCCTTTTTCTTTCTATTTTCGTTTTTTAGAAAATTGGTAAGTGCAAGGTAGCTGTGCTTTTCATAGCATTGTGGAACTGTAAACATTACCACACAGAGTCTTAGTCAGTGGGGAAATCACAGTGGTTTCATGAGTTTACAAATTTTATCAACACATTGAAAACTCCCGTACTGTTATAAATGTATTCATACATGGAAAAATAAGAAAACTAACAATGTATTTAGTCCAGTTGGCATTAGAAACATTTGATTTCTTTCTTAAAATCTTGTCCAGAGTAATTTTAAAAAATGCTTGCACCTTCTTTTTTGTTGTATACCTTACAATACATAGTGAGCATCTTTCCTGTACATTGGTGAAATGTCACACCTCAGAGTTTGGGACAACTGTCAGTATTTTATTCTTTGATTTTCAGTTTCATGAAATATCTCAAAGAGTTTTTGTAATGTGAGATTTTTGGCTGGCATACCTCCTCTGGGCCATCTTCATCCCTTTTGTCATAACCACTTTCCTCGTTTATTTAGATGAAGTTTACCTTCACTCTGGCTGCATTTGCCTCTCAAATGGGGGTAGTGTCAACATTCCCATGGTCAGTTATTGCTTCTATAAACCCATTTACATTGAATTCAATCTTCACTCCCACTATTAGTTTTTTTCTGTACTTTTACCATTTTGGGCCAATGCCCTCTTAATTATCCTTTGTAAAATATCACATGGGTCTGTCAGTTGGAGACAAGGAGCACAGGACACACTTTGTTGTCTGTACATGAACTGAATAACAGATGTGCAATGACCAGTCACCATTACACTTTGAGATGATTGATCATTGATTATGGTGAACATCAATTATTCCCATACGGGTATCTGACCTGAAGAGCTAGTCTCGGAGTTTATACTTTATGCCATTGTTCACAGTTAAAACACTGTTAACTAGAATTTGAATCTTGGTTTTGGAGGACAGGCATTAACTAAACTATATTAACTTAAATTTGTAAATATCAAAAACATGCAAAGCAGGAACTGACAATATGGAAAAGCACAAAGAGAAATATGACAAACAACTACATCTCTGAGCTTTGGCAGTTATTAACAATCCTTTATATATGCTTTAAGTATTTTAGTAAAGGAAACAGGTCATCCTCTCTAATAAAAGAGAAACATGCAAATTGACCATACTTTCACTACATCCTCAAGTCTCATCTCTCTCTCTCTCTCTCTCTCTCTCTCTCTCTCTCTCTCTCTCTCTCACACACACACACACACACACTCACACACACACACACACACACACACACACACTCCTATCTACACATAAAAAAATCTAAATGAGAAATACATAGTGTTTGGGATGTGCTTTAAATTTGCATCATAATTTTTTTTTCCTCGATTGTGCTTTCCTTTGTTTCTTCTATTCTTACTTATTCTTGAACTAATAAAAGTATTCTGTGGAGCCCTAACTGGTTTGGCTTAGTAGATAGAGCATCGGCCTGCAGACTCAAGCATCCCAGGTTGGATTCCAGTCAAGGGCATGTACCTTGCTTGTGGGCCCATATCCAGTAGGGAGTGTGCAGGATGCAGCTGATTGATGTTTCTAACTCTCTATTCCTTTCCTTTCCTCTCTGTAAAAAATCAATAAAATATACATTTTTTAAAATTCTGTGGGTCTCTTTTTCTTCACCCCAGTTTATAAGTCATTTTCTATTTCATCCTAATTCTATTTAATTAGCGAAATAACATTTTAAAAGATGAACTGTTATAAAGAGAAAGACAAGATATATTTATACATTAAAATATATGTGTGTGTGTATAGGTAGATAGATAGATAGATAGATATGACTATTATAGAGTGATAACCTGCTCTTGTTAACAATTTTGGGAATTTCCCTGCTTCCCTCCATGAAAATAGCCAAAGTCCATGAGAGATATCCATGTGGATAGATATCCATGTGGATTTTGTCATATTTCTGTAACTATCTTTCTGATACATTAAACAACCATTTACTGTTTGGCTTCCAGGTTTATTCAGGAAATTGAGCATGCCTTGGGTCTTGGGCCAGCCAAACAGTGTCCTCTTCGAGAGTTTCTCACTGAGTACATCAAAAACATCTTTCTCAATCAAGTCTTGGCTGAGATCAACAAGGAGATTGAAGGAGTCACGAAAACTTCGGACCCCTTGAAGATCCTGGCCAACGCGGACACCATGAAGGTGCTGGGGGTGCAGCGCCCTCTGCTGCAGGTAAGGATATGCTTTGAACTTATGGTTTGTCAGCAGTTCTCATGGCCTTCAGGAGAATCTCAACTTAAAGAAAAATTGCCGTCTGTTTTTATATTCACCAGGCACTAAACAAGAGGAAATAAATTAAATAGGCACTTGGGACATTTAGGACTAATATAGAGATTGTGGAAATTCCTTAGGATCTTTAAGGAAAAAAATGTGGGTAGCTTTAATATGGCAGAGCATACATCTCATTAACGTGCAGACAAGACCTCCTTATTTGCCTGGAATCTGCCGTTGATGGTACTTACCCTGCCGAACAGATGCCACCGAAACCCCCTGTACCCATCCATTGAGGGGCGGATGCTGTTAAGGACTTGGCCAGCTCACAGTGAATTTGAACCTACCAGCAAACTGGCTTTTCAAAGTCCTACCATTTCCTTTTAAGAGACGGTCTTGTTAATATTGAAACTTCTGCTTTAACTATGTAAAGAAATGGTTTCTGAGCAGCATGCATAAAATAATTTCTCAGTAGATATGTGGATTCATAGACTTGAGGTATTTATTTTGTATCCATTTTATCCGGGGACATAAAGACAAATATAAAACTAAAAAGAAAATAGTATGAGTTTAAATTACGGCTGTATACTGATTGCTGTTACACTTGTAATTGAAATTGAATCTTCCTGGCGTTTTTTCACTTAAGAGAGAAAAATGTCTCTTCATTTTTTACACAAGGTGCATGATGTGAGGATATCTTCAAACATGGAAGGCTCTTGCTCTTTGAAAAGACATTGTCCCAGTGGAAGGAAGCTGCAGTTGCTTTAATGGCTGCCCTTGCCCAAGTGTAGAGCTTTCTTGATTTTTCCTCTGTGCACATTAGAATTGGTAGCAATGCTGACCCTTTCATAGGTAGTGTCCTAGATTGGAGCATTCTCTTTTTATGAGCAAACTCCTCTCCAGTGTTGAGAAAATCTAGTAGTGACATTTGCTTCTCCCAGAACTTGAGTTATAGCATCACAGCGAGGAATGGGTTCATTCAGACTGCCGGGGTCTGTGTGAGATGGTGCCTGAGGGATGTGTACTGAGCCTGGCCCAGAGAAGAGAGAATCACAGAGGCTAGATGGCTCTTCCACTGGCTCTGTGCAGGGCTGCGGCCTTCTCCTCTTTGAGTCTCAGTTCAAATGTCACCTCCACAAAGAAGCTTTTTCTGACTGTCCCACCTAAGTGGGTCCTTTCTCTGGTTATTCTACATTCTCCCCTCCTCCATTCATGTCCCCAGTCCATTGATAACACTGAAGTCAAACTCTGTGGGTATCCCCAAAGCTCCCTTGCCAGGGGACTCAGGTTGTACCGATAGGAAGCACTAGCAGCATGCAGGAGGCTGAGAGAAGGGGTTGGGTTATTTCTTATCTCCTTCCTCTCCACACCGGAACATGGTGCTGGCTCTGGGTACATCCCTGCCCAGTGACACTTCCTCCAGAGCTGCACTCTCAGTGGACTCTGGCTACCCCCTTTCTTCTCCTTCCCCTTGATTGCAGCTCTCTGCCATTGCTAGCTTCTGGTGCTTCTGTCGGTGCTGCCCACATTCCTTACAGTATATCCTCTTTAATATTTCTTCATTTGAATCATCTGAATGGAATTCTCTTTTTTGTCGAGATCCCAAATAGATTTCGCCAGCTAGTCACTATTTTAACACTTTGATTTTTTCCCCTTCTTAACACAACAGCTGTAATTATTATTTCATTTATTTTATAACTTTTTAAATTTTTTTGTCTTTTCCAACTAGAATGTAAGTTCTGAAAGCCTAATACAGTACCAGGTAGCAGGAAGGCACTCAATAAATAATTCACTGAATGAATGCATACAAGCATGGATAGATGGAGGGAGGGGATGTAGATAGACACAGTGAATAAGTCTTGAGATTCATAAATAATTGCAAAGTTGGTGGGAAAGATAAGAAATAGAGACTGATACAGACTTGTTTATATTTTTTGTTGTTTGACATTAACTCCCTCTCTGTCAGGACACCTCTCAGCATATGTGTCCCTACAGTGCCACGCTCTCTGCTGCACAGAGCACTTCATTGTGCTTGGCGCACTGAACGTAAATGACATTCCCAGCAAGGGCCACAAAGTGAGTCTGTGAACTAAAGACGTTGGCTTACTAAACATTATCGTTTTCACCTTGAGTGGCAAAGACACTTTCAAACTCATAACTAGTAGACTGCTATGAGGGCCATGTCAGAGCCACACATAAATTACATCTCTGGGCAGTCTCCCATGTGCTTGTCAAACCCTGCCTGGCCTCATCACCAGCCCTTTGCACATGTCATTATGCCTCTTGAATGTTGTGTGGTTTTTCCTCTCTTTCTTTAAATCAGTAACTCCATTCATTCTGAGGCCAGATCAGAACGCCAACTTGATCTGTTCTCTCTTTGACCTAGTCATGATATGGTAATTTCGTGTAAGTGGGTGAGTCTTGAAACTAGGCCATTCACATTAGTAATCTCCAAATTTGTTTTTACAGCCAAAACAGCTTTCTTATTTGGTTGTTTTGTTGCCCTCTCTTTCTTCATAAAATTTTTATCTTATGAGAATGCATAGTCATTAGACCGTATCAATAAATTTGTTTCATAGCCTCAGACTTAGGCTATTTAGGAAGGACATGGAGTGATGGTTATTTTCCTTTCGGATATTGAGCTTTTGTCTTGCTTTAAAATGACTGTAAATTGTTTTCTAACAAAATTTCCCAAGCTCAAGTTTCAATATTTCTCAAATGGGTTTCTTTGTCACCTGAATATTGTGATCCCCACAGCCAATTGTAGGTGGCGAATCTGAAGAAAAAGTAAGAAATAATTCTGAAAATTTTAAACTGAGTTTAAACAGCTGTCAGGAAGGGAGCTGGGGGAAATCTGTGCATGTGTGAAAAAATGCAGGCGGGTGAAGCATTCAATGACATGAAGTTTTAAAATGTCCTTTAAAGTCGCTCCCTCTGTTAGACTGTTTGGTTGCCCAGCGTCAGGCAGCACTAGCCCAGCTGGGTCTCAGGGTGCCTGGAGGACAGCTTGACAGGGTTGCTATCACCTGTGATGAGGTGCAGGGACCCCGGACACTGCTCTTCCCTCTGGAATGGCATCTCGGTAGCACAGAGAGTCCATTGTAGGGGCAGTTTCCATGGGCAATCGTGTGCCTTCACGTGGTGATTTCACTTTCTTGGCACCAAATTCATAGAAGGCAAGGAAGCAATAGAAGGGAAGCGATTACAAGCACGACTTTATAGGTGAAACAACTGTTCAAGTGTTGGTCCAGATTGATGCACAGTACCAGCAGTGATCGAAGCAGTAATAATAGTAATAGTTGTAGACAGTAGTAATGATCACAGCTCACACTTCAATAGCAATTACTGTGAGCCAGACACTATTTGGAGTGCTTTATGTTTTTACTTGTGTTTTCTGTATGTGGGCAACAGCTTTGTGGGGAGGAAACTGAGAAACAATGGAATTCAGTAGCTTGCCCTTGGTCACAACTAGCAAGTGCCAGGACTATAATCCAAACCCTGCAGGCCTCTCTCTGAATGAGTTCTGCCCAAACCTGAGCCTGGAGCAAGGTTGTCTGCCAGCTGTTGGCTCCCCATCTGCCTGGAGACCACAGAACTGAAAATAAGCCTTTAGAGCCCCGCCCCTTAAGGCAATTATCACTGTCCATTGACTCTAATAATAAAAATTGGGACTATCCTTGTGTGGTATTTTTTTTCATTTCCTTGTTTCTAGTAAATTATTTCTATTTTATTTTTAAAATGTATCAATCTACAGCAGATGGGGGCTAGGCTCTCATGATAGTTAAGGTCACAGTGCTCTCAACCCCCTTTTTCCTGTATTGTCTCACAGAAAAGGGAAAGCATAGAAGCAGCCATCTCTGACCTCGGTGCCCAAAGTGAGGCTTAGATACTAGTTGCAGGTGGTTCTCTCCTAAATTCCTAGCTCTGGAACAGTGTCTGCTACTAAGATGCTCACTATTGAATAAATGCATGAGTGAGTGACAAGGGATTAATTAATGGCGGCTTCCTTGGGACAAGGACATGTGTGGGCATGCTCTCTCCTCATAGTGTAAGATTTGTGGTCTTGGGTTGAAGATTATTGGCAATGCTTTCATTAAAATGTCAGCGTTCTCAAGCCTCGGATGCTGTCCATCTGAAGGCAGGATTGAATAAACCTCATGCTCTCACCCTCTGAGATTCCACTTTTTAAAAAAATGGCTTCCACATGGTGCACGGCAAAGCCCGATGCTTCCAAATGAGGAAATCTCTTAAGAGGCATTCCTCATTTCTCCTGAGTCAGAGCCCCTAGCCTTTGGACAGGGAGCTATAGAAACAGCCAATTGAAGTGGATGCCCTCTCATGCCTTATCTGTCTAAGAGTCTACAAATGGCTCACGCCTGAGACCCAGGAAACAGCCACTCAGTTCCCTACTTGCTATTGGTTTGGAGGTGTCATTTAATTCATTGCTTCCTAGTGTCTCCATCCACAAAAGGGCAAGGGCGCTCATGCTTAAGGTTTTTACCATTTACCTGTCACAATGCTGCATGGGCATCTGAATGTTTAAACAAAGGTACGAGTTTCTCTCTACCCCTGATGGAATATGCTTTTACCATTGCTACCTAGAGGGGGTCTGTGGACAAGAATGTCAGGCCTCTGAGTCAGAATCTGCATCTGTACGGCCTCACCGGGGTATTTGCATGCACGTTAGAGAAGTGTGGCCCGTGGCAGGGTAGCACCAAGTGTGGTCCAGGGACTGTCAGCATCAGCATCTCCCAAGCTGACAGAGATGCAAGTCCCCCTCACTCCACTCTGGGCTGGTGTCCAGGAAGCCTTGCTCTAACCAGCCTCCCACGTGACTTTGATGGAGAGTAAAGTTCTAGAAGCCTTGCCTTATAAAATACCCTTACACCCAGCTGGCGGTTTGGAAATGGAGCCTCACGCTATGAGCTCTTAGCTTTGTGGAGAACAGTAGTCACTTAAATGATTCAGCTTTGTTTCATACAGGCCCAGAAATGTAAAAACAATATTTACTGTGGCAGCAGAAGCTGCTTCCTAGTCTAGCACATTGCTGAATTTTGCTAAGTTCTTTCCAAACACAGGATGAGCCTACGTTTCCTGGCGCATGCAGAGGTGGCTTTCTAATGCTTAGGCTCAAATTCTTGGGGGGGTGGGGAGGGGGAGACACACACACACACACACACACACACACACACACACAAAAAAAAAAAACAAACAAACACATAAGATGTGCAAGTAAAACTGGTAGGTGATCTCTCAAAAGATTTAAGCATATTTTCATTTTCCTCGATGTCCCAGTATTGGTCAGGTTCCCTCTGAGGAGTGAAGTGATTATAGTGATTATAATCAGCCCACAAACACCACACTCTTTTCCTTAGCCAGCCCACTGGTAACCAAGGGTTTAGAGCAGTGATTCTCAACAACAGTGCCTCTTAGAATAGCCCAGATTCCTGCAGCTTACTGCTCTGATCCCATCCCAGGGAAGGGGGCCTGGACATTGGAGTTTTGTAAGGTACAAGTAGGATGAGTGCCACTGGCCTGGATCTGTCTTTGCCAGAGGATCAATTACTGCCCGAGAGGAAGCATATGGAAATTATAGTCCAGGCATTCTTTAATTCAGTTGGGCTTCTAAGAGTGGGCTCTCTGATCCTTGAACCAAGCCTTGCAAGCAGATAGAGATGGCTTTAAATGCCAACATTTCAGTTGAAAACTTTGTGCCCAGGGCCAAATTGCTAGCCTCTCTGCACCTGTTTTCTCCTTATAAAGCAAGAATAGTGCATGTGCCACAGGAGCACAGGAGTCATTTCTAACCATCAGGTGGAACAATGACTGTAAACCATGTCTCCTTCCCTCCGCACCTCACAGGTGGGCCCCCACATTGGCTGCTCCTATACATCTTCCCTGCCTGCTCCTCACCTCTCACCTGCACAGACCTCTGGCTCCTGCAGAGAGTGCCCCCACCCCCGCCATCCCTGCCCACATTTCAGCGTGTCTCCTCTCAGTGCCACCGTGCTGTCTACCCACTCCAGTTCTTTGGAAGCTGTCACCCACCTGGTAGCCTCTGCTCTGTGTGGCAGCGAGATGATGTTGTGCCTCCTCCTTTCTCTGTTCCTGGCATTTATCTGCAGACCATTTATTAGCAGCATACAGGGTTATGTGAAGCCAATGAAGCCAGTGCATTCATTTCCTAGGGCTGCCATACGAATTGCCGCAACTTGGTGGCTTAAAACAGTGGAGATGCATCCTCCAGTTCTCATACTAACTTTCCAGGGTCCACATTCCCCCAAAGGCTCTAGAGGAGAACCCTTCCTTGCCTCGTCCACCTTTGGTCATCCTGGCGATTCTTGGCTTCTGGCAACAGGACTCTGATCTGCCTCCACTGTAACCTGTTCTTCTCATCTGTGTCTCCATGTGTCCTTTTCTGGCTTTTACAAGGACACTGTCATTGGATTTAGGGCCCACCTTAGACCAGCATGATCTCATCTCAGTCCTTAATCATATCTGCAAAGACCCTGTTTCCTAAAAGGGTCACACACTGAGGGTCTGTGTGGGAATTTATTTGGGGGCAGGCATTTCTTAACCTACTAGAGCTAATAATTGGAAGCAAGTTATATAGAACACAACATATTCAGTTTGCTATATGCTGGCAGGAAGCAGTGTTAGGCAGCAGGGCCAGGATGGTCTAAAGTCTAGGCATCAACAAGATTCCAAATGAATGGTGAGTAGGCCGAGGGATTGCTGGAGCAGGGGTTAAACCTCCTTGAAGGTTGGTAGACACATCTTAAAGCATGATGATTAGCTGGAGATAATTACACTGACACCTAAACCTGTTCTCTCTCTGGCTGAGATGAGGTACTGCCCCTCCTCTCGCTGGTGTCCCAAGGAAGTGTGGCCAGCAGCAGTAGTATATTGTTTTCATCACATCAGGTTATATTAATATGAAGAATGTGGCATTTGAGGGATATTTGCATCACGGCCAGTTGTTGCCATTCCACTGTGCCATATAGAACAGATTTAGCTTGTATTAGCATAACTAGATTAGTGAATTTGAATGGACACTGAAGTCATGATGCGAATCACTAAGTTTAAAACAGAGCTGATCAATTGATCCCCCCCCAGTCCCTCTATAGCTATGAGATGAGGTGCTAATGGTCTCACTGTATTAAAATAATTCTTAGAATCAAGATGTGTTAGGGTCTACTTTGATTCTTCAGTGTCTATCTAGACCTAGAGAAATACCACAGTATGCATTTTGATTTTCTTTGAATTTTACTCTTATTGTTTTATTTTACTTACTGCTGACATTGTTTGGCCTCTTCATGACAAGTAGGGGCCTCAAATAACCAACCCCTGGTGGCCACATCGGGCTTACCCAGGAAGATGAAGGAGAAAATGCCCTCATCCTGTCTTGGTTGTGTTGTCATCGTGGCTTTCAGCACTCACCTGTTCTTACTGCTGACACAGCTGAGCAAATATACTATTTCATGACTGATGGGACTTTGGGGATTTTATAACATTCATATCCATCTTCAAATTGATTATTTAGTTCTTATCTTTGTATTATTAATTCTGTTACTGGGTCAATACATTTTAATGTTTGTAGAATTTCTGTTGTGATTCTTTATAGCCTTTCAGAAAAAAGACCTGATGCAAATTCCATTGTGGCCTGGTAAGAAAAGCATTCAAAGCAGGGATCTGGTCTCCTAGTCAGCTTAGTGACAATAGACAAGGCCAAGCCACTTACCTGCCCTGAGCTTCATTTCCTTTATAACGGGAGTGGGAACGTGAGGCCCGAGGGCCATATAAGGCCCACGAAATCATTTTGTCTGGCGCTGCCAAGGCATCAGGGGTGAGTAAATATAGCAGGCTAATTTTGAAGGTGATAATTTTGTATGGCCCAAGAATGATATAATAGCTATCCAAATGGCCCTTGGCAGAAAAAAGTGTCCCACCCCTGATCTGTAAAGCAAAAGTGATGCTGGATCAACTCCCTCACAGACCAAAGAGAAATGTGTGTGGGACCATGCGTTCAGCAGTGCCTTATGAACTGCTCTGCATCTCGAGTTGTTTTATAGCTGCTGCTATTCGTCCACATGCCCATGTGATCACATCACTTAGGAACCCACTAGCATTAAAGGGAGGGGTGCTAAGAAAACACCTGCAGACATGGCCAGTGTTTCCCATTCACTGGCTGCACTGGTGTTTGCCAAGTTTGTTTAGATAACCATGATTAGGTAACCAGGGTAAGAAACAGGCAATATTTTTCTATAGTTGGTTTTGAAAATATTTTAAATACCTAACAAGGGTGAAGAAAATTATTCAGTGAACACCACTTACCATCTAGATCCTGTAATGAATACTTTGCTGTATTTGTTTCAGAGTGAACAAACTTGGTCATCTTGATTCTTCACTAGCCATCTCAGATATGAATTTCCAACATTCCCTAAGCTCTTTACCGTGGTGATGTTCACAGGTTTTTAATACCTTTCCTAGAAAATCTGAGCATAAAGAGAAATGAATTAAGTGGGAAAGTAGTTGCCTTGTTAAGAGAATGCCCAATTTCTAAAAGTACCCATTCAAACGTTTCCTTTAAATGTGTGTCAGAGAACAGCAAATGGGCCCACTCACGCTTGTGATCAATCTGCAAGTAGTGTCTCTGTTGGTGTAACTCTGTCAGAGAGCAGGTCTGCGTGGTTGTTGGGGAAGGAGGCTGTGACATAAGGAGGAATAGGCACAAAATTCATACAGGAGGCATAGGCACAAAATAGATCAATTTGAATTTTACAAATATCTTTGTAGTTTTATTTTTGAATGAAAAAGAAATAGGATCTTGTCTGGTTGGCTGCTTTTCTTAGAGTAGGTCCTGGTTAACTACATTTCTATAGCTTTCTGCACAGCAAGGAGAGAGAAAAACTTATATATGCCGGGTGTCCCCAAAAGTGTATAGTCCCTTTAATAACTGATAACTCAATTGTAAAAATGAGATGTGTTTTAATAAACACTGTCTTTATAATTATTCAACGTGTATGTATGCATCTTTGGTAACACCCTATCTATACATACAGGGTGGGCAAAGGTAGGTTTATAATTGTGATACATGAAACAGTTTATTCTTTTTTTAAAATATATTTTATTGATTTTTTTTTACAGAGAGGGAGGGAGAGGGATAGAGAGGTAGAAACATTGATGAGAGAGAAACATTGATCAGCTGCCTCCTGCACACCCCCAACTGGGGATGTGCCCACAACCAAGGTACACGCCCTTGACTGGAATCGAACCTGGAACCCTTCAGTCCACGGGACGATGCTCTATCCACTGAGCCAAACCAGTTAGGGCAAAACAGTTTATTTTTATATTATTGTTTATTCATTGTTGTATTATATCCTACACAAATAACTGTAAACCTACTTTTACTCCACTGTGTGTGTGTGTGTGTGTGTGTGTGTGTGTGTGTGACAAACTAACTTCTGTACAGTGTAGTCAGCTAAGCTTTGGAGTAAGTACAGAGGAGCTAGTAAGGAAGAAATGCTTTTCTTTTGTCACAGAAGGTCATCTGCAACCAGCCTCCTACGTCATATGAGAACCATTAATGATCTCAGAGTTTGTGTGTTTTGAAGTCAATTATAATTCTAAATATCCTTCGTCTTTCATAATGTCTTTGGAATAGATGCAATTTTTCAAGTATTCACTTATTATGCCTGTTTAAGGTCAGTTTAAGAAGCAGCCGTGGAATGGAGGGCTTTATCCAGGCAGGTGGAGAGTTGGAGGGACTCCTGAGGGAGGAAATAATCTCAGTGGTGACACTTGTTCACCAGCTCTGATGGGTACTAGGAACTTGTGAGCAGCCGGCCATTTCAGAATGACGTCAGTACTGGGACAAGCCTGGTTTCAACAAGGCCTCTGAATTGACTTTCATTCTCAGGAAAGGTAGGCCCACTGGTGACCATCTTAGTCGTCACCTCTACTGTGCTAAGAAACAGGGCTCATGTGGAGAGAGCATGTTGAGACCCTGATTGGCTGCTGTCCCTCTGCATCCTGCCTGGGCCCCTCCCTGGTGGAGCCTCAGGAGAGAAGGTAGCGGCTTGAAGGGTAGTGACTTAGATCTGCCGACAGGGACCCAGCTGCATTAACACTCTGTTGCTCAGATCTCTAGAATCGCCTTTGCCTGAATGTACTTGACTTGACTTGCTAACAAAGGCATCTTCAGATTTATTTCTTTTCCTTAAACGCTAGAGAAGAGGAAGAAAGTCCCATCAAAAGATGCCAAGAAGAGAGGAAAGGCTGGCTCGACAGCTGAGCAAATGATAGTTATCACTCTGGGAACAGCGGGACTGCTGACCCGGCGAGCTGGCTGCTCTGAGCCAGAGGAGCGCAGACAGAGAACTGCTGTACTGGGGCGTTTTTGAGGTTCTTATCATAAGTGGTTTTTGTCCTGTCTGGATGTTGCAGCTCCGGCTTAGAGATGTTCTAGTGAGAAAATGGAGAGTAAGAAACAAAACTCTCGGTTTGAAAGTTAAATGGCCCTTTAAGATTAATTGTTCAAATAAAGCAGCTGCTTTTCTTCATGCTGTGTGAGGATCTTGTCCTACTCAGACACTTTATCTTAGCGCCATGCTAAGTCTCATGCATCTGCTATAGCGAGAGGGACACAGCACAGATGAGCAATTGCCACAGTTGAAATTCCAGTACAACTAAAAGATAAATATTGACTTATTAAATACCTACTTTGTACTATCACTAGACAAGGCTATGTGGAGATAAAGAAGAAATTTAAAGTATAATTCCTGTTTCCCGGGAGTTTCCCACTTAATTAGGGAATCAGAAGAATTGCAGTTCAAGAATTGAGGAGAGAGACCACCGTGGGCCAGAGGATTCAAGAGAGACTCTAGACAAGAGGCAGGTCCTGAGCTGGGCATTGTCCGATGTGTAGGGATGGAGAAATCAGAGGAGACGGGGACCCAAACAATGGATGTAACAGAGCAAAGACACGGAAGGTGTGTTCTGAGAGAGTGGGGTTAGCCTGGATACGTGGAGGAATGAATGGAGAGTGACAAATAAGATTCGCGGGCACAGAACTCTCCAGAATGTCTTTGGTTTTGAACAGTTTACTTTGAAGTGGGAGGAGGTACTGCTTGGTAGAGGGGAGGGGGGCGTGGCAGGTGCCTCCAATGGATGCTCTTTGAAGGGTGAGTGGGCTCTGACAGTTCACAGAGTAGAGGACAGAGAGCTGGGACCAGAGAGGCCAGGCAGGCAGGGCCCAGTAATCCAGTTCCGGAAGGAGGGAGGGGAGGGGAGGAAAGGGAGGGGAGGCAGTCCCCTGCCAATGTTTCTCTCCAGCCCGAAGCTTGGTGTGACCTCATGGCTGCCTGAGATCCGCTCCGCTCAGCATTTGAAGTCAGGCTTTTGATGGATCATCATCATTGGCCAAACACACCAGACAGGCTTACTTTCTGGGATGAATACTGTGCTCATAGATCTTCGGGTTTTCTCTGAGCCTCCAGGCAAGGCCTGGATGGGGCTCTCCATCACCTCTGGCCACGCAGCCGCCATCGGCCTGCCGAAGGGTCACATTTGTTTAAAGATTAAGCTGTACCTTCCTCGTTTATTGCCTTTCCCCGTACACAGGAGCTGTCGGTTAAAGCCCTGCTTAGGGGAACGTGTGGCACGCAGCGAGCTCATTAACAGGTTATCTGTGTCATTATGTCCTTTTTGGATTGTGCATATTGAAAATAGTCTTTGGAGGAGGGTGAAAAAAAAACCCCACCCCCTATGCTTCCAGCTTCCCTTTCTTTTTCTTCCTCATTTGTATCTGCTTTTTCCTCCCTAGTTACAGCTATTCCCCTGGTGGACGGTCATATCTTTGGAGTCCAGAATACCCCGAGTATTCACTTGCAAATAGCTACAAAGTCAAACTCCACTAGTTGCCCTTAAATTAGCGCCATTCAGCACCTCTCCCCACACACCGCTTCTCCGTGCCCTATTTCAACAGCAGGGGCTTAATTGCTTCTTCCTTTTTATTTCACAGAGCGCTTTTTAATTTATTCTCCCCTTGGTCATTCCAAGGTCAAGGCTGGCTATCAGGTGCTTGCAGAAGAGCCCGGTGACCTTGCTGTGTTTGCCCGTGGCTTCCCGGGGTTTGCCAGATGAGCAGCCCACCCAGGCAGAGCTGCTGCAGGTTCACTTCTTACTTCTCCAAGGAGAAGTATCCCCTTTCCTTCACTTCTTTCAGAGTTTCGCATCAGAGCCAAAAGAAGCCTCTGACACAAAGGGAAATTGTCAGCAATCTGTCAATGAGTGGCCTTTGGCCTGCACAGCTGGGCAGGATGTGTAGAAGTGAGCCTGTCTTGTTGACCGAGGAAAGTAACATTAAATGTTTGACTTTCTTTTTACGTAAACTTTTTTTTATTTCAGAAGTTTTACATTTACAGAAAAATTACAAACATAATAGAGAGAGTCCCCATACACTGTGCACAGGTGTTCCTATTATTAGCAACTGATATTAGTGTGGTTCGTTTATTACAATTGATGACCAATATTGATGCATCCTTGTTTATTAAGTCTCATACTGTATTCAGATTTCCCCTTGGTTGGTTTTTCACCTGATGAGTTTATTCTGTTCCAGGATCCACTCAGGACACCACACTGCATTTAGTTGTCTTGTCTCCTTAGATTCCTCTTGCATGTAAGCGTTCCCAGATTTTTCCCATTTTTTGAATGACCTTGAGAGTAGGTTAGGTGTGTGGTAGGGTGTCCTACAATATGGGTTTGTCTGCTGTTTTCCTCATTATTTGATCTGGGTATGAGTTTTGTGGAGGAAAATTCCAGGGATATAGTGCCATTCTCATCACATCACATCAGGTGTGCACGCTGCCTACAGGACTCATCACTGCCAGTATTGACCTTGACCCCTGGAGGGGCAGCATGTGTCAGCGTTCTCCACTGCAAATTACTCTTCCGCTCCCTCTCTCCCTAGCTTGCTCTGTGGAAGGAGCAGCTGTGCAGGGCCCCCACATTTCGGGGTGGGCAGGTAGGCTCCGCTTCCCTGACAGCAGAGAATGTGCATCAGTTATTTGGAGTGCCTCTGCATGAGAGATGTGTCTCTTCTCCCATTTTATATTTATTCATTCATTTCTCTTTGTCAATAGGGACGCGTGGATTTTTATTGTTCACAGAGGGTTACAATCCACTACTACTTTATTTTTTTGCTCAGAGGGTTCCAACCTTGGCCGTTGGGAGGTGTATCACTTGGTACTCCTATATCCTGTGTCCTGATCCTGGTGATTTTTAGCACTAATTTTATGGCACCACAAGATGCTCCAAACTGTATCTGTATATTTTCTACCCAGTCCTAGAAACAGCCATTTTT
Source organism: Vespertilio murinus (assembly GCA_963924515.1). Lineage (NCBI taxonomy): Eukaryota > Metazoa > Chordata > Mammalia > Chiroptera > Vespertilionidae > Vespertilio > Vespertilio murinus. The sequence continues at coordinate 53,152,106 of OZ004712.1, read as the reverse complement.
CCAAGGAACTCAGTTCCTGTTATTGGAGAAGAGTTGTAACCAGGAGCTGGGACTTGCTATGCTTGTTGCTACCTCTAGGTCCTCTCAGCTAATAGAGAGAGGAAATACATGTGCATATGCTAATGCTGGTATATATTCATATCTGTACATATTTCTATATGTAGCTATTTGTATCTATTTATTAAACTAAAAATGAGTTCATAATGATGTCTCCAACTCTAATGCATTACAATGTCTATAACTTCCCTCTTTAACAGTGAAACACCTGGCTTCCATCTTATTTTTTTTCTGGTTACATTTATTTATTTAAATTACTTTATTGATTAAAGTATCACATATTTGTCCTCATCCCCCCCCACCATTCCCATCCCAAACCCATCCCCACACATGCCTCCACCCCCCTGTTGTCCATGACCACTGGTTAGGCTCATATGCATGCACATAAGTCCTTTGGTTGATTTCTTTCCCTTATACCCACCCTCCCCTACCTTCCCTCTGAGGTCTGACAATCTGATCTATGTTGTTCTTATTCATCAGTCTATGTTGTTCATCATTTCCCCTAGATGAGTGAGTTCATGTGATACTTATAAGAAATACACTTATAAGAACCGAAAATGAGATAAGCAATAATGGTTATGCTGAGAGGCAAATGAATGAATCAATCTATAGTGAGTTTATTTCTGGGCCAACAGTTCTTTTGAGTCCCAATTTCTGTGTCAAACAGTTCCTTATGTGTACATGTCAACGATGATATTTCAGTTCTGAATGTGGGACAAATGTTGGTAATGCAGGTCCAACCCTCTCTGGTTTGGTCCTGGGAAACCTGCGGTGACACACAGCTGCTGACTGCTAGTATGGAAAGGCATCATCAGAGTCTTCCATCGCTGGACTGTTTCTCTTCTGTCTTCATGGCTGGAACACTCTGTCAATTCCTCTGTTGCAGGAATCCACAGGGTCTCGGAGTTGTTTTCTGAAAATATACAAACATATTCTCGACCAAAAGTTAATATAGGAATCTTTTCTATAAATTTGACTTACGATCCTTTTTCATTTTTTGCCCAAACGATTTTCCTTTGTCTTGTTTTGACACAATGTATGTTTTACAAGGGTGTCTTGTGCTGTCAAGAGGCACATCTTTGGAGGTGGAGGTCCCAGGGTCTGCAGGTCTGCAGCTGGGGTAGGAGGATTTTGGCTGAAGTGGTTGCTGGGTCGTGGGCAGTTCCAAGGCCTGTCTGGTTGGTGGAGTTGATGAGTTCAGATATCTGCGGCCGGGTGCCTGGAGTCTTGGTGTCCCTCAGTCTGCAGCTGCAGTGGCAGGTCTTCTACAAGAATGGCTGTAGTGTCCTGGTTTGCTTCCAAGACCAGACTGGTTGGTGGCAAGGCTAGGATTCTAGTCTCAAGCAGTTCTGTTCTTCAAGATGGCATGGTCTCTGAGCCACTGGTGTCCTCCCCAGAGCATTTGCAGCAGCCTCGGGGTTTTGCCATCTAAGATTGCCTGGATTGGAAGCCCCCTGGAAGAACTGAAGGGTCTAACTGTCCCTATTTCACTCTCTCTCTCTCTCTCTCTCTCACACACACACACACACACACACACACACACACACACGTCCACACACACCTCTATCACTCCCTCACTTGATCACACACTCTCCCTCCCTACCTTCCTGACAGTCGCCATCTTTGAGGATCCCTGGCTTTCATCTTAATCATCATTTACTTACCAATTCAATTCCAGCACATGTATAGTTGTTCAATTCCAGCAACATGTATAACAACATCAGAATTGATAATCCATAGGCTTGTAGGAAATGCCTTTATCAAAAGGGCTTGGTCTTTATGTACAGTGTCTTTAGCCATTAATTTTAAAGACTCTACTAATTTCCAAAACTACTTGGGTTGGCACCTTTTTCTCCCACTGCTTTCCAGAAGGTAGTTTTATACATTTGTCATTCAGTTAGATGGCTTTGTCATCGAATTATGGAGGTTCCAGAAAAAGAGAGAGAGCAAGATATTGAAAACCTATTTGAAGAAATTATGACAGACAGAAAACTTCCCCTACATGGTGAAAGAAAGACTTGAAAGTCCGGGAAGCGCAGGGAACCCCATACAAGAGGAATCCAAAAAGAACCACACCAAGACACACTATAATCAAAATGCCAAGGGCAAAAGACAAAGAGAGAATCTTAAAAGCAGCAAGAGAAAAACCTACAAGGGAGTATCCATACGACTGTCAGCTGATTTCTCAACAGAAACTATGCAGTCTAGAAGGGAGTGGCAAGGAATATTCAAAATGATGAATAGTAAGAACCTACAACCAAGAATACTCTACCCAGCAAAGCTATCATTTAGAATTGAAGGTCAGATAAAGAGCTTCACAGACAAGAAAAAGCTAAAAGAGTTTATCACCACCAAACGAGTATTATATGAAATGCTAAAAGGCATTCTTTAAGAAGAGGAAGAGGAAGAAAAAGGTAAAGATAAAAAATTATGAACAACAAAATGATAACAAATACGTATCTATCAACAAGTGAATCAAAAAATCTGATGAACAAAATAAACTGATGAATGGAATAGAATCAGGGGCATGGAAACTGAAGAACTGATGATTTTTAGAGGGAAGGGGGAATGTGGGAGTGTGGGGAGAGATTAGACAAAGATCTTATATGCATGTATGCAGAATCTATGGGCACAGACAATAGGGTGGCAAGGGTCAGGGTTGGGGTGGGAACCGGGTGGAGGGGAGCTCTGGGGGGAAAAGGGGGAAAAGATTATATAGTAATAATCTCAACAATAAAGGTTAAAAAATAAAAAAGAGGCCTCTTGTTTCCTCCTTGCACACTTTTGAGTGTTAAATGGCTGGGTGTGCCCTAGCTGGGTGGTTCAGTTGGTTGAATGTCATCCCACACATTGAAAGGTCACCGGTTTTATTTCTAGACAGGGGACATGCCCAGATCGTAGGTTTGATCCCTCGTCAGGGTGCTTATGGAAGCCAACCCAGATCAATGTCTCTCTCTCTCTCTCCCTCTCCCTTTCTTGTTCTCTAAAATCAATAAAAACATATATTTTTTTTAATGGCTGGGTCAACTGGAGCCTGACTTCTATACTAGTCAAGGGTGAAGAAGGTGGAAGAGAGAAGTAAAGTGTGCTTAATGCCTGGGAGACTCATGCACAGGAGGTGGTACATATATCCAGCTAGAATGTACAGTGACCTGCATATTAGGAAAATATAACACAAGCTCAGAGGCCCCACTGAATTAGCAAGTCCTCTTTGTTTGTAGAGGAAGTAACAGGGTGTAAGTATAGGCAGATGGACCACACAATCAGGGCAGAGAGAACTTTCTCTTACACCCAACATAGCAAGAATGTGTAAGCTGTAAGTGATCAGGAACTGTTTGATGTATAAAACATAAATAAGAGCAAATTAAATATTTCTCTAGGTGAAAAAAAAATCAGAAATAAGTTCTAATTATAATGTTATAATTTAGTTGGTGAATGTTTTTAATTAGTCCCTGGGTAGCTATATTTTTTAAAATCTTGCTATAGTTCATATGTTTGTCTAAAATGCATTAGTTAAATATTTATGTGATTAGTTATATATTTATAATGTCTGCATTTTTAATGGAGTAGCTTTATAGTAATAATCATAAGTGACTGGATTAAAAGCTAATTTTACTGTTTCTCAACTAGATATATCTGGTGTTATCTAGGGAAAACCAAGCTAATTGGCTCATGAAACTACTGACATATTCACCCCATGAATACTAATCAATCGCAAACCTGTAACTTGGGTAAAATAATCAATTGCTTTACAGCTAGCTTAGACCAATGTAAATACTTAAGTATTGGCAAAAATTTTAGGCTTTTTAAAATTCCTTTCTTATTTCAGGTCCTTGGCATATAGGAAAAGGCTGGTTTACTCACATTGCAGAAATATAACTTAGCAGACAAGGAATGTTGTAACCAAACTCATAAAAACAGGACAAATATTCTTTATAGGTCATAACTCGGTTTAATAAGTCTAATTGTGTATAGTTAAGCTTATAGTCTGAATTTGCCTAGTTACTGTTGGCATTTTCTGTCATCTCAACATTGGACTTCAATCGAATTTTAGAGTTGGAACTTTATTCCAAGTCTTGCTGAAGTCATGCTCAGCACCTTAAGTGTCTTGCCTGAGGTGACAGTGTGAGGAAGAGGCAGCTCCAGGAACAAAATCCAGGCCTGTCTCCTGCTGCCCTGGTTCTCTTTCTAATTTACCTGCAGCACTATTTGCAATTAGCTGCCTTGCATGTACTGAGTAAATTTATTTGCATTGGGTTTTAGCAGCACTGGTGCACCTAGAAAGCTAAAATAAAGAATGTCCATCTAACAACAAGAACCATATCCGACCTAATAAAAAATACATTTTCCCCTGGCTAGTGTTGCTCAGTGGTTGAGCATCAACCCATGAACCAGGAGGTCACTGTTCCATTCCAGGTCAGGACATATGCCCGGGTTGTGTGCTTGATCCCCAGGGTGGGGATGTGCAAGAGGCAGAGCAGATTTCACTCCAAAAGCAAATAACAAGCATCTCTCTCCTAATTTATGTTTTCAAAATTGCACAGTGCTTTTTTCCCTTGCTGTCCAGCATGCTGTCTGGAAAGTCACAATGATTTAAATAATTGATGGCTACTTTATGAAATTGTCAGGCAGGATCCATCCTCCCACCTCCCCCAACGCAAGTCCTTGAGCAGCTAATCCTTTTATGTTGTATGCTTTTTTCCCCTTCCTGGTTTCATTTAGATAATTATATTATTCGCCCTGGAATATAATTGCCATTATACTGTGGGGGAAGGTGGGCGGAGTGGGGTGGGCTGCCGGCTGTTGGCATCTGCGGGTTGTAAAACGTCTGTTATGCTCTAGCCTCTAATTTCTTTGCCATCCCACCTTTTAAAGATTTAATTATACCTATGTAAAAGCATAATTTGAAATATGACTTCTGATTCTTTTGAAGATAAAAGAGAGATTAATCCATTGTTAAACACGAACAAGCGTGGTGCAGTGGGAGAAACTTTGAGCTGGAATTCAGAGATCTGCATTCAGCTGAGCGGTTTCTGAGAGGCTGCTGTGGCCCAGGCCTGGACCGAACGTTAGAAGTGCCAGTATTGAGCCGAAACCGGTTTGGCTCAGTGGATAGAGCGTCGGCCTGCGGACTGAAAAGTCCCTGGTTCGATTCCGGTCAAGGGCATGTACCTTGGTTGTGGGCACATCGCCGGTAGGGGGTGTGCAGGAGACAGCTGGTCGATATTTCTCTCTCGTTGACGTTTCTAGCTCTCTATCTCTCTCCCTTCCTCTCTGTAAAATATCAATAAAATATTTTTAAAAAAGAAAAGAAATGCCAATATTGAAAGGAAATGAGAACACCTTGCCATAGCAGTGCACCACTTGGTAATGTGCTACCAGCTCGTGATGTGGCGGTGTACAGTCTCCTTAACCTCTGGGGCCTCAGTTTCTCATCTCTAGGCAAAGGCTGTTGGGCCCCTTCCAATGATCTTCCATCTGTAACAGTCCGAGATGCTGTGAGAAAAGAGCATACGTAGTGACCACGTTCCTTCTTTGTCAGGTCTCACTGGGAGAGGAAGGGGTGGGGTAAGTTATGAGTTTTCTGTGAGAGACATCAATTTGTCGCCTCTGAAATCAAAACTGGTCTGGTCTGACAGCTCTTACACATTTTTCTTCAATGTGCTTTCTACCTTATGTCCCGCGGGGCCAAAGCAGGGTGTGCTTGGGAGCAGAAGGCAACAAAATCAGAGCAACTGAAAGTTGTTATCGAGAGAGTAATAACTTTCCTCTCAAATTACAGCCTGACATCTTTTTGTGAGTTCAAGAAGCTGGGGGTTTTCAGTGAAGATTGTGAGTATAACTTGTTTTTCACGAGTCTGAATTTCATTGTCCATTGGCTGGAAAGCAAGCTCACAAAATGTTTCTTCTGCTGCTTTATGTTTTATTCTTTTCTCTTTGGAGGTGTCTAGTTTGATATGGCAAAACTTGCCAACTCAAGAACTTAAAGGTAGTAAATATAATCACAAGCGTAGATGAGGCCTTATAACTTTATGAGAAAAATGCTGTTCATCTCTGCCAGAGCCTATAGTGTGGAATAAAGTAAACCCAAAATGACAGCGTGTCCCTGTTACAAATGGAACACAAATACCACATGAGAAAATAGCGATTTAGAGTGGGTTTTATAACAGATTTATTTTCAGGGAGCAAATCATAACCCATTTGCCTTATTGGAAAAACAATTTTCCTGTTATGCGGGGGAAATAGAGTATTTAAAAAGGAAATGAATATGACAACCAAATGGACTTGGTTGAAATTGGCAAATTTGTTTCTTATTTACTTGTTGTTTTTGCACTAGGAAGAGTGATGTGAGGCTAGACCTGCAGTAATGGTTCTTTTATGAAAGCCACCTAGCCATCCGGGGAACATAGTTTGCACATGTCCGTTCTCTCTAGGGGTGTAAATCGATGCTAGAAAACTCTCCTCTTCATATACAATACTAAGGCTTTCCAACTTAAAATCTATTTCCTTTTCCCTCTTTATTAAAATTTTTGCAAGCAGCCCTCTCTTCTGTTGTCTAGTAATAACATAACAATAAGCACACTTCTTTTCTGATGACTTTATTTATCTTTCAGACTGTGTTCTTTAGATAAATGCTTCTAATATTTTAATATTCATGTTAATCACCAGGGAGGTATTTTTGTTTTTATTATTTTTTAATTTTTAAAAATCTGTATTGTTGCAAGTATTATAGATGTTCTCTATTGACCCCTTCTAGTTCAACAACACAACCCACCCCGCCCCAGGCCTTCACCACTCTATTGTCTATGTCCATAGGTTATGCATATATGCATACAAGAACTTTGCTTGCTCCCTTCCCACCCACCTACCCTCTGAGATTCCATAGTCTGTCTCTGGATCTATTTTGTTCATCAGTTCATTTTTTCATTAGACTGCAGTCCTGATGCACGAAATTCATGAATGGGGGGGTGTCTCTCAGCATGGCCTGCACCCTCTCCAATCTGGGACCCCCTCAGGGGATGTCCAGCTGCTGGGATTGAGCCTAAACCAGCAGTCGGGCATCCCTCTCACAATCCGGGACTGCTGGCTCCTAACTGCTTGCCTGCCTATCTGCCTGATTGCCCCTAACTGCTTCTGCCTGCCAGCCTGATCACCCCCTAACCACTCCTCTGCCAGCCTTATTAATGCCTAACTGCTTCTCTCCCAGCCTGATCACCCACAACTGCCCTCCCCTGCTGTGTCCTGCCTCCTCCACCTGGTCCCACATCCACTGTGTGCACAACCCTCTTGAGTCAGCCATCTTGTGATGGTCATCTTGTGAGGACATTAGGGCATGATGTATGAAGGCGTGATGACCACCTAGACTATTATTAGTATAGATTCCAAACATGAGTGACATCATGTGATGCTTATCTTTCTCTGATTGGCTTATTTTGCTTTTTATAGAGGCACATTGTGATACAGTCAGTTTCGTTGGGTCCTGCTATTCTGTGTGACTCGGGCAAGGTTGTTGCTGCTCCATGCGCCCCATTGCTAGTGGAAAGGTGTAGATCAGGGCTCAACAAGCTCTCTCTGCAAAGGCCAGGTAGTAACTATGTCCATTTCTATGTGGCTACTGGAGCCTAATAGCCACTGTTTGGTCGGTTATGCCATCATGATATAAAAGCAATTATGGATAATGCGTAAATGAATGAGCATGTCTGTGTTTCAGTAAAACTTTACTGACCCAAAGCGCAGCAGCCTGATCTGGCTGCAAACCATAGTGCACCAACCCCTCCTTTAGACAATGTATCTGAAATGATATATATTTTTTACACTTGATGGTTTTCATTCAAGTGTTTGCATGAGATTGTTGTACATGCAGGTACATATATAAAATGGGTAGAGGTTCGTTTATTCTCTACCAAGATATTCTTTAAGAAAAAAATTAAGCCAAATAACAACGTATCTTTTCCCTGTAGAGGACTTGGAATGGATGAGAGGCATGATGTTCTAGCGCCTTTGTGGCATAATGATGACAGCATTTTGAAAAACAGCTTTATGATTGGTGAGCAGTGGTTTGCAGTTGCATATTGTTATAGCTCGCCTCTCCGAACTCCAACTCTGTCCGCGTGTGCACATTTCTTTATCACATCCCTTACGATATCATTTGGCTCTGATCCATATTTGGGTAATGAGGTAGTTTGTTGTGCCTGCAATGAAGAAAATGATTTAAAATGTTTTTTAATAAGTTAACAGGAGCAAGTGTTGAAATTACTGTAATGAGATAATGACAGTGCAGCATATTGCTCTGAAGATTGTGCTCTGGTGAAAAATGCATGCTCTTAATAAATTCATTTTCACTGTGTTTTCCTTGGCAAGCTTTTAATCCTTTGCCTATTTGTCTGCTGGTCATGGAAAAAAGGGGCTTATGAGATGGTAGTCAACAAAGATTGACAACTAAAGCTAGTCATCAGTTAAGAACACCATTGAGAAGATTAAAATTCAGACTTAAGAACCTCGGGCCAATGTGCTAGGTCCGTTGCTGTAAATCACATGTACTTGATTTATTTGAAGTTTTACATGTTGTGCTTGGAAATTATCTAGAGATGCACATATTTAGCCAACATGCATCACATGTACATTTAGTATGCGGCATGGTACTAACGAATCAGTAATATGTCTGGCATGATCCACATTTGTACATGGCACACTAGTTGCTTAGAAGAGAGAACTGTCATTCAAGAACGAGTTGATAAAGAATACCTTAGCTGAATCTAGAAAGGTGGGAGAATGTGCCAAGTAGAGGAGAAAGCATTAACAGGCATATAGAGGCATGTAAGAGCATAGCACATTGAGAGAAATAGATACTTTGTCATATATAGCATAATGGAATTCTATACAGCAATGAGAATCAATGACTGCATGTTACAGCCTGGATGAATCATAACGTTGAAAGAAAGGAAAAAGACACAAAAAATTTGCAAAATTGGATTTTGATAATAACAGGCAAGTTTAAACTAGATAGTTTAGGGATCCATATCAAAGTGGCAACATGATAAAGAATAGTTATATATATATATATATATATATATATATATATATATATATATATATATATTGAAGATTACCACTGTCAGGAAGTGAGCCACTTTTGATTGGGTGGGGAGTGTTTGAAATACTAGAAAGTTTTGTTTCTTTATCAGGTTTGTGGTTTCATTGAGTGCTTGCTCTATGATTATTAAGATATACATCCATGTCACAAACTTTTCCATATATATATATATATATATATATATATATATATATATATAAATCCGTACAAAGAAGATAAATACCTAAATAAGGCAGTTAGGATAAGGAAGAATGAGGTTGATGGTGATTAGATAGTAGAAGCCCAGGGTCCCTGATTCAGTTGGGGATGGGAAGCCAGGGTCTGCCTTGACCGCAGGCTTTTAATTTGTCCGTTAGGAAGATGGCTGTGGCTGAGATAGGGAATGTTGTACCCACAATGGGCAAGGCCTTTTCTCCTGCAGCTTTTTCTCCTCTTAGGCCCATTCTTAGTCTACACAAAGGTTATTATATACCTATTTCTTCAGACAAGTATAAGACACCACTACCTCCACACTGCCCCACCTAGAAGGCTCAGATGCCCATCTTCACACCCTCATTAATTCCGACTACCGTGTCCGGCTGTACAGCTGCTTTTCCATTTCCCCCACCCAATTTCATTTCACTGTGTTTGCTACCCCACGCATCCCGTTCTTACCGCTTGGCATGCCCAGTGCTGCAGCTCACTTTTCTCCTGCGTGTCCTTGGCCACGCTTCTCTGCTGTGCTTCTGTGGGTACCAGCAGTCTTCATCCTCTTCCTCAGCTTCCACTCAGGTTTTATGACCAAACTAAAACCCCCTTCAGAAGCCCTGTTTAAATTACCCCCTGAAAATGTCTGTTTACATGAAACTACACTTGATTCTCTACTTTCATCGTAGTAGATTTTGTTCTATCTCATCTGGGTTTTTTAAAACGGATATACACTCAAGCATAAAAATCCAAACTTATGTCTTGAAGTTGAAATTTGTATGCATAAGCAGTCTCTGCATCAGAGGAACTTTGGCTTTTATTGATTGTGTGTTTTCTCTGTATATGAAAGAGAGTGATATCTATTTAGACTGTTATCTATTTAGAAAGATGATATGGGGGCCACCTGTCCCAGCCACCTCACCTCCCTCTCATCCAGCAGCTCTCATCTTTCTTGTGCCATTTTGGAGCTGGGTTGAAACAAAACTCCACACTTGGTATTCTTGAGTCCACAGAAGCTTTGCTCCCTTTCACAGATTAGAGGTCCATTTCTAATCATGTCATGAACTCAGGTCACAATAATCTGGTCTTTGCCACAGTCGTGTCAGAGTGCTGATGTCCACACTCCTTTCTCGGGGGAAAATGAAGTGTCTGGCTGATTGGCTCAACTTGTCAGTCTTACAGGATTTAAAAGAACATAAAAGACAGGCCTTTGTTTACTGTAATAAACCAACAGACGGTGCGATGAATTCTATGAGTAGTCCTCTGCTCCTTACTCACTCCCCCCATACATACATATACACACAGGGAAAATGTAGAGCAAGATTTCTCCCTTATTTTGTTCCCGTGTAATTGATTTTCAGTCAAGCAAAGACATCAGGGATCAAGTGAAAGGAATTTGAGAAAAGACAATGCAAGACACAAGCTGGGTCTGGGATTTCATAAAATCCATTTCTAGCCCTCCCCACTTAGGCTTTCGTTACTTTAGCCTTTCATTTCATCTTTTAAGTCTTCCATTCTATCTTTCTATTTAGTTCTTTTTTTTCCAGTTTCTTGTAAACCTCAAAATGCTGATAATAGAAATTCTAGATCAACATCATGCCAGTCAAGAACTTTGTAGGCACAATATTTTAATCATCATTAGCTGAGTTGTGGTTGATGTGTAGGTGACATGCATCCACGATGGTACTCTGGGCCCAGGGTCCCTTTCAAGTATTCAGTACCTATAGAATAATCCATTGCATGTTGGACTGAAAGAGTCCATACTGTCGCTGCTGGAAATTTAGGACCAATCAGTCAACTGAGGCAATATGAGATAGTGCCGGGTCAGCAAACTTCTGCAAAAGACCAGAGAGTCTCTTTTGCAACTATTCACTCTGCCTTCATAGTGGGAAAGTGGCCATAGCTGGTATGCAAATGAACATGTAGCTGTGTTCCAATAAAACTTCATTTACAAAAATAGGTGGCAAGCCAGATTTGGCCCAGAAACTATTATTGAGAGCACTGACTCATGGCATCATGGCAAGATTGTTGGGTAAGGTTTATAATCCACATCATCACAGCATGATCTTAAGTGGGTATATTTATCCTATATAACAAAAGCCTAACATGCAAATTGTTCCCTCTGGAGTTGGACTGCTCGCTATGACATGCATTGACCAGCAGGAGGCAGTGCAGAACATGGCAGGCTTTGGCTACCCAGTGCTGACAGCAGGTGGCAGTGGAGATGCTGCCAGCCCCAATGGGCCCCCACTAGAGTGGGGGACTGCAGCAGGATGGTGCCAGGCCAAAGCAAGTGCGAGTGGAGACCGATAGCCTCATCATTCACCCTGCAGACAGCAACTAGCAGCAGGAGGTGGAGCTGCTGCCAGCTTCCATGTGCTGAGGGAGCACTGCAGGAGGAATGGTGGAGCAGATGAGGGGGTAGTGCCAGGCCATTGTGGGGTGTCAGTGAGGCTGTGGGGCTGCGAGCCTGGGGGTGTGAGCTGGGACCCGATCCCTGCAGGCCACCTCGAGGGACTTCACTCGTGAATGAATTTGTGTACCAGGCGTCTTGTTTATAAATACATTTGTAGTAATAGCACTTGTCATGCCTCCCTTAAAAAGTTTAAGGTGATAACATAGGTAAGATTGACTCACTATGAAGTACTATGCAAGCATAGTCTTTTCTCCTGTGGGACAGCCAAGGCAGTTTCTCTAGGTCGGGTAGAGAATTTTCTACAACTTTATCAGAGTCAGGTAGAACGCTTACAAGCCCTCATAGAGCCCCATACTTGGAAGAAGAATGCACCTCCGAGTATGTGTATGATTATATACACCCTATGTAATAAAAGGGTAATATGCAAATTGACCCTAACAACAGAATGACTGCTCGACCAGTCACTATGAGGTGCACAAACCACCTCTCAGTCCCTTTCCCTAGGCCAGCAGGCTCCCATTGCCAGATGGCGAACAGGGAACCGGGGGTGAGTGGAGGTGGGGGCGGGGCTGGCAAGCAGGCAGAACAGCCAGTTTCTCCATTCCTTCCCCCAGTCGGCAAGTTCCCATTGCCCAATGGTGAACAGGTAACTGGGGGTTGGTGGCCGGGAGGTGGGGAGGGGGCAGGGTTGGCTACATGTAGCTGGGGAAGATAGCTCTGATCGCAGGCCAGACCTAGGGACTGTACCTGTGGCGTGAATTTCATGTTCCAGGCCTCTAAACCTATATAATAAAACGCTAATACGCAAATCTACCAAAGAGCAGAAGGACCCGTCACTATGGTGCACTGTCCACCAGGGGGCAGACACTCAATGCAGGAGCTGCCCCTTGTGGATAGTGCACTCTCATAGTGGGAGCATAGCTCAGCCAGAAGCCAGGTGGCTGGCTAGTGCAGCACTAAGGAGCAGTGAGCCCAGCAGCCTAAGCTGGCAGGTGGACATCCCCCCAGGGGTCCTGGACTGCAAGAGGGCACACACAAGCCAGGCTGAAGGACCCCCTTCCTCCAGTGCACAAATGTCGTGCACCAGGCCTCTGGTATGCATATAATTCTAAATTGAAGTCCTAGCACCATGTCATGAAATCAGAAATGGCCCTTTTTGCCTCAGTATACAGCTCCTATATGATCTGATATAGGAGAAAAGAGATGATGCCCCCACGTCATCTGTGATACCTTTTACATTAACCTTGGCAGCCAATGGGTTGGTCAGTATTATGGATGATCTCCCTCCCATCTAACTTTCTCATGAAAATTTTACACTTGCCAGGAGGGATTTGATAGACTCAACAGACACAGTACTGAAATGTTTCAGTTTCCATATTTTTCACTTTCACTTATTTTTTGGCTTTAGGATCATTATAATTTTAATTTGCAGTTAACTCTGGAAAGAGAATACCAGTGATGGCAGATTTTTTAAATATGTACTTATTATTTTATTTTTTATCACCATTTATCTCTCTATACCTTCTATGCCTCAGTTTCCATATTTTTAATATGAATGAAGCTAGCTTATAAATGTACTTCATAAGGGACAGCAGTGGAAGTTATGGGATATTGAATTTTGTATAGCACAAACTTTCTAATTTGTCTGGCCATTGTTGTCCAAAGCATATATAGCATATTATTGAACCCTTAATGTCTTGCATATGATGTTTAATGCATGTTCATGAATTGGGGAAAGTAAATAAGGGTTTGTTGGTACAGGAGAGCTTTTCAGAAGCCAAGAAGACTAGAATACAACAATCTTTGTTGGTAGCTTTTACCTTTTAATGGAGCTGTCATCTGCTTTCCACAAGCCTGGGGACTTAAAAGTAGTTTTTTATCTAAAGGTATTCTGATAAGTGTTTAACAGCCAGTTCTCTGGCGATGGGGGAGGAGGGCAGGGTCAGGAGGGGAAGTGGGGGGAGGGGAGATCCATAATATTTGCCGATTCCTATGGTGTGACTGCTCCTACCATGGCAACTTTATTTACCAATATGGAGCTGAGTGCAGAGAGGACAAGAGCTGCACAGAGCACCCATTACATAGAATTTTCACCATACAGATGCAGTAGACATAAATAGCCTCAGGTGCATTGCTATTAATTGTGTGCTTAATCATGTCGGAGTTTAACAACTGCTTCACAAAGTCCTAAAAATTGAACAATTCACTCTTATGAGCCAGTGGGAGCTGGCTCCAGCACATAGCTGTTCTTGTCACAATGTATTATGGTGGCTTGTTTCACTGTCTGCCTCCTTCCCTAAATGATGAGCTTCCTGAAAGCATGTGCAGCGCATCTCTAATGCCCAGCACATAGTAGGTGCTCAAGTATTTGTTTACTGAGTGAATCCTTCTAACCTTTTGCATTCTCACCAGGTTAATCCACTTTGAAACAAAAAGTAGAGATTTATTTTCCTAAATACACATTTTATTTTCTTGGTTTGGTTTTGGTCAGCTTTCACAATGTACTCTCTATGTATGTTTTTCTCTAAGTACTTTAGCATATGAAATATTAATGTTTTCAATATCTTGTAACTAAGGGTATGTGAGTTATTCATGAGCTGACTATTCAAAGAAACAACTCATAATATAAATATGTTCAGGAATTTTTCAATAGAATGTCAATTTCTTTGATCTGTTTGTATTATTCTAAACCAACAAAAACACTGTTAGTTCCTGTGGTGTGCAGGTTAATTAAATTGCAGAAAATTTTAAAATTTTTCTCTGGGTGCTGCATAACTTTGATATTTTTAGCCTAAATCTTTGTTACTGAGCCTTCATAGTGGGAAATTCTAGCATCTTTATATTCTAAGGTCTCTTAAGGAGAAAAGAAGGCTCTTCCCATTGTGTAGGTCACCATTTCCTGAAGTGTGGTCCACCGGACTAGTTCTGTGGGATGTTAAAGGGTACGGTGTGAGAAATGGCTCCAAGGTAAGAATGGGTTTGGGAAAAGTTAATTTAACATTAAACAGGTATTTTTACAGTAGCACCTTACTGAAGGGAATGCAACATATTCTATTTCCTAGAGAATTTGTTTTCACAAGAGTATCACAAAGACATCATGTTCCAAGGAATACTCTTTGGGGAACATCAGACTCATAAGTAAACAGGCTTACAGAATCATAGGATGTTTAGAATGAGAGGCTTTAAAAGTTATCTAGGTTACCTCTCCCTCCATATCCCGGTGCCAGAATTCCTTTTGCATCACCTGGCCAGATTTGGCTAAATACCAATCTTAGCAGGCAAAAGGCAGGCCACTCCATCGGTGGCCCATTGTTTCTCTGTGAATTATCCATTACTTCTAGTTTTGCCAACTAGAATATTGGAAAAAAACAAGTGTGCCTCTTTTTCTACACAATAACTATCATGTTCCCCGTTAGCCCTCTTTTCTTTAAATTGAACATTCCTAGTTTATTCAGCTCTTTCTTACTTGGGGAAGTTTCTAGAATTTTCACATCCTGATTATTCTCCTGGATAATGTTTAGTATCCCTTCTCAAAATGAGATTCCTAGAATTAAACCCAGTCTGCTGTGGTCTTTCTCAAAACTGTTTAACTTCTTATTAAGCAAATACTTCTGGGACCACTATTCTGTTTGGGGCACCATTTGAGACACAGGCAACAAGACAGGCTAGGTCACAGCACCCGTGGAGCTAACGGCCCAGTGGTGGAAAACCAAATAAACCAGGAAATATGCGAATGGGAAGATGGTCTCAGATAGTCAAAAATGTTATGAATAAGATGGGAATGTCTATCATGACAGAAAGTATTTAGGAAGGAAGTGGCTTGTTTGAGATCAGTGGTTAGTGACAATTAGGAGGTGATGGTTGAACTCTTCTTATAGGATACAGAGGAACAGGAGGTGGCATCAGTGGGCAGCATTGCCAGTAGAAAGGAAGACCACCTTGGGGAGTATTGTAAAGGGAGAGCAACATGAACTTCCAAAGGGTAATTCCAATTCCAGTCAGCCTGATCTTCATTGATAATACATGGCCAGTTTGATGACCTGCATTTGGTAGTACATTGTAGTGCTGTTGATCCAGGCCTGCGTTTTTGGTGGGGGTTGTTGTTTTTCTAAGAATCTGAAGAAGTTTCTAAGTCCTACTGGTTTTTTACAAATTAAAATCTCCAGGTCTTTATTTTTCTTTTTTTCTTTTTTTGTTCTCTTGATAGTCAGTGATTTGAAATCTAAGTGAAAACATTTGTCATCCTTAAGTTTCATTGTTTTTATTTCCAGCTTGTCCAGATGTTAAATTCTTGACATTGTCATCAGTAGTAATAGCAGCATCCTCAGCTTTCTGTTTTTATTAATTTAATGAGTCTTATATGTCTTTATACATAGTTACCAATAAAATTTTATTCAGGTCATTTCCAAGGGAGTATAGTCTGTTATGGATGGATATCCCTCTAGGTTGAAAAGAATCCATTAACCAGCCCTTTCTCAGTACAGTTTTTCAACCACCTGCTAATACTGGATTCGTGAACTGTCATCCATCCCATATTTTTCCCATAAGGATAGCCTTCAAGATAATTGGAGACATATGGATCACTCAGTCTACTAATCCTGTAAGAGAAAGGAAGGAAAATGACCATAACATCCTGAATGCATTTAGATAACATGCAGATATCTAATTAACTTAGATAACATTTATCTAAATGTACTTAAATGTGACTTGGATAAAATTTCCTTTTCTAAATAACCCAAAAGATGATTGAGGTTTAATCAATTCTTTCTAAAATGCATTCTCTTCCATTTAAAAAAGAAAAGAAGCATAACGTTTTCCTGACCGCAGCCTTTGGGATGGAGATCCGGGAGCGAGCACAGCTCTTACGACATCTCCTCTGATGAGTGTTCTTCCTCAGAGAAAGGAGCAACAAGGTGTGCTGTCTCTAAAAAGCCCTGCCCGACACAAATTCACACCAAACAAATTTGTATTTATTGAGCGCTCTCACAGTGACCTAGGGACCAATGATTTGTTCAGTACACAAAATACAACGATAAACAAATTAAGAGATAATCAGGTATCTTTGCTCTGAAGTACTTTTTGAAAGGTCAGAGATAGGTCAAGTTACTGCAAGCCAGAGTTAGTCAATTCCTGTCATTTTGCTCCTGATGTTCTAGCCTGAGGTAGAGAAGTACCTGTTTAAAGTGCAATTTGGCTTTGTGCTAGGCAATCAAGGTAGTCTCTGGCTACCTGGAAACAATGCCATCCTTTAGGATGACGCCCACGGTAACGATGTGCTTAGTCACCAGCCGGCACACCTGCTTCCTAGAGCTAGCTGGGCTCAGTTGCCATTGCTCCTTTTTTCTTCCTAATGTTGTTATTGTCAAGACCTCATCTATTGTTGTGTTCATCATCACCTCTATTTGGGGAAAGAAAATCTTTCTTCGCCCTAACATCTGAGTTGTTTGGCATCCAGCAAAACACTCACCAGTGTGTCCGCTCTCAGACATCCTCATTCAGTGTGGTCCAGTTCAGCAGTGTTTACTGAACCCTTACCACATGCCCCTGTTCATATTCTTCTCTGGGGACACAGATAATGTTCTAGAGCCATTTCCCACTTCTGACCAGGTTAAGTCCCTCAACCTCTTGGTTCACGTCAGCCCAGCAGCAAGTAAGAGTTACACCTTCTTTCCAGCCCAGGACTTTGCTCCTCTACCTGAGAGAGGGAGCATCCTCCTGTGCCTTCTTTCCTTGGTTTGTCAGTGAGCACAGAGGTTCTCACCAACGGGACAGTCCCTAGAGGGGTCAAGACGTCGCCACTGTGTGCATTTGCCTTATGGAGGGAGGTGTAGAGTTTAACCTTCAAGAAGAGGTGGTGGGTGGAGGAAACAGCTACCTCATGAGAGTCACTGTCCTTGGACAGGAAGTATATAAAGGGGTTCATCCTATTTGACTGTAGGAGAGACAGTCAGCAGTGTCATTTTATACTCATCTCTCCAGATCCTGGGCATCCAGCTTCTTGTTTCTCAGGAAGTTGGGGTAGAGCTGTGAGTGACAAACAGGGGCACCGGGGCCCTGGGGACTGCGGAGGGAAGTGCCTTCAGAGTCTAATGTCCCCCACATGTGTGTGCCCTCTCTTTGTGGTCTCCTGGCTACTAGGTATTTTTCTTGCACATTCTCCTCCCAGGCTCCGCTGTTCAAAAGAAAAAATTCACTTCTGTGCTTCATAGGCTCTGAAGCTAAAAGTGTGCGAGAGGGAAGCTTACATCAGATCTGACGGTCATACTGATCGTCGCCGGTAAACCTGGCAAAGGAGAGGGAATGGGAGCCTTGGGAATGCAATTCACTCTTTCATCCACTCAGCAGATATTTTATTCTTAAAACATAAACACAGCCATCAGCAAAATTGAGAAACTCTGAAGCACTTGAAACTTTTGAGAGCTTACTTCGCACCTCATCCCAACCTTCCAGTAGCCCCTGTTCTCCATTTCTCCTTTTGGGGTGTATTCTCCATCTAGTCCTTTACTTTACTCCCAAGGAACCAATTTAGAAAAATAAAACAGAACTTGCCTGTTAGCATTAATTAAAGAAGGCAGAACCTTGTGATCTGAACCATCAGCCAGAGTCCTGGGCAGCGATTATCCCCCCTTGATCTTTCTCATTTGCAGGAAGTAGATCATAGTGCTGCCCTCTAGCGGATCATGGTGTTGTTTCATTCCTAAGGCACTGCCCAATCAGCTCTTTTTCATCAGCAGAGAGAAGCGGGCAGTTGTTCCTCAGGTACAACTTATCCAGGCATTTAGCAGAGGGAGCTTCTGCTACCTCATACTCCTCTCTCAGCCTCCCCCAAACCACCAGCCTTCCTGGAATAATCTATAACCCGTCAGAAAACCAACTTGGTTTCACCTGTGGATTTTCCATTCAATTGCTTCTCTACGCTAGTGCCAGTACGCTGAAGATTTCTTTCGTCTAATGAGATATGAAAATGAGCGATAAGAACACTCAGGTCCATATGCCTTCCACTTGCCGGGCAGGCAGGATTGATTCTTTATCTGGAGTCTCCAGATGCCAGCAGGACTGCATTCAGAGATACGTGGCTTTGAGGCTAGGGCCCCGGGATCCATTTTCAGCCTATAACCTTCAAATCTTCACATTCACTTTCTCTGTGCTAAGTGCCCAAGCGGTGATGTCATAGCACTCTGAACATAATACAGAATGATGAGCAGATCTGAAAAGCTGAGCATGTACCTTTCCTTTGGGGAGAGGGTAGAAGCAACTAGTGATCGGAAAGCAGGCATTATGTCATTCCCGGTCTTCTGTCTGCCAAAGTACTTAACCCTGTGTTCCCCTCACACTGTCCAGTGATGCTGAACCGTTATTACATGTGTTGACTGTAGTGGCAAAGCTTCAGTGGAGAGACTGGCACCTGATTGTCAACCTTTAGATTTGCCACTTAGTAGCTGAGTAAGAGGGTCCCATCCATCTACGTCTCTGAGCCTCAGTTTCCTTCCCTGAAATCGAAAATATTGACCTTACGGCATTGTCTGGAAGATTAAATGGTCTGGAACCTGTGCAAGCATTCTATAAAGTGAAACTGTGTGTAGTTTTAAAAGCATGATCTTTTGACTTGGATCCTGGACCTGCCACTCACTAGCTGGGTGCCTGAGTTCCCATAGTCTTAGTGTCCAGATCTGTTTAATGGAAATAATACTGAGGTGACTCCTAAGCATCCATATGGAGGTTAAATGACAACTGCGTACATTGTGAATGTGCAGATTGTAGTTCCTGGTGCAGCTGTAAACAAGAACATGTATGTGAGATGCTGCAGCGACTTAGAGTTGTGAGAGAACATGGGTTAAGCATGTGGGGCCCACTGCTCAGGCCTTACCTGGCGCTGCCACTCACCAGCAGGGTGGCAGTACTGCATTTGTCACTGCTTGTTCACTTCCCTGCCACCCTCAGGTCTGTGAGCTCCTGGAGTGCAGGAGGACTGTCCTCACTGCCTACACACCTTCTGGTGGAGTGTCTCACGTGGAGTGCCCAGCAAAGAATGCTGAATGGACACGTGCGTGATTTTTATCTTCTGTGACACTTCTCACACTGTAATACCTCAGGGATATTACTCACATCTATGAAAATAACTCTAAATTGGAATTGGTGGGGCCATGGCCAACTAATGTAGCTTGTATGCACCCCACAAAGCTGCCTCTAGTCTGCACCACCAAGCTTCTTAACGCTCTTGATTCAGATTCCTCGTTAGGTTCTTATCTGCAGCCAGCAATATAGCGGAGAAACACAACACTTTTAAAACACAATACATCCACTTGGACTACCTGGTGATTGTCTTCGGATACCCTGGGAACACGCAGACATAGCTTTGCATGCCAGGCGGCCCGGAAGAGGGTGCTGTGGGTACCTTTGGGATCACGCATCCAGAAACTCCTGAGGGTGAGGACTGGGCCTTGGGCAGGTGCTGGAGAAACGTTGGCTCCAAGATGAGTGGTGTTCTGTTCTGTTCAGTTCACACACGTCGGAGTTTCCCTATACTTTGACCTCACGGCAGTTCTCAAACCCTGTGATCTTAAAATATGTTCAGGTTAGTCAAAACAGTGCCACAGTCTTGGGGATCTAGTATCCTTCATCTGTTTTGAACAGCAAGCAGCATCCTTTGGCAGCTTGCTGTCCAGTCCCAGGATGCATTTCAAATCCCAGGTGCTTACTTGGTGATGGGCTTCCACCTCAGCAGGTCTCCGTTGTTACCATGGACACCCTCTGGGTACTTGACTCTTCTCCCCCAAAACCCCACCCACTGGCACCAATTTGTTTTTCAAATTACCTCCTTGGTCCTTTTCGATGGACTTAAATCTACAGCCATTATTTGGGGAGTCTCAGTGTTTCCAAGCAGCCATTAGACCTAAATGGCACCAACAGCTCCTGCTACATTTCATGCTCAGGTCCCAGAGGTGGCAAGACGGGCATCCATCCTCAGTGCCACCTGTCTCCCTGACAAGCTTCCTTTTTCTGTGTGGCTATGTTGCTGCCACTTCCCTCCCTTTCTCTCCCCTCCCCCCCCCAACCTCACGGAGAGCTTCTCTGAATATGACAGCCATCTAAAGACAAATTATCTCCTTGCAAAGTTAATTTCTGTTTCTCAGCAGGGAGCCAGAGGTTCCCGCTGGGTTTGGAAGTGCTGCTGTTTGGCTAATGGATGAGTGTCTCTTGGATCCAGTACCCACCATGGAACTGTTGCCGCTGCGCCGGGCTCTCCATTTGCTTTAATTTCCTATTTGCAGCTGGCATCAGGAGACCCGAGTGGGTTTATTCACAGGGTAGTGGCTTACAGTCATTAGCCCTGGAAGGAAATCAAACTGAAGACAAGGACTGGAGAGCCACTTTGTGCAGCCCTCGCTCCGTCAGGGCAGGCCGGCTGTTTGGGTTTGTTTGCTTGCTGCTTTGCTTGTTTTAGAGAGTGAGGTCACAGAACCCTTCTAGGGCTAGGACAGATGGCCTAGCATGAGAGGGTCACCTCCGAGTATTAAGAATCGAAAAATAATGGAATTTTTCTGCTTCAGTGTACAGGACCTTGAAGATAAAATGAGATGTGTTGAGGAAATTACTCTTAGTACTTTTAAGTGTAACACTCCATGTTACTATTGTTTCACATGCTGAAGCTTTGTAAAATGCAGGAAATCGCCCTGGCCAGCGGCTCAGTGGTTAGAGCATCGGCCTGTGGACTGAAGGATTGTGGGATCGATTCTGGTCAAGGGCACATAGCTCAGTTGCAGGCTCAATCCCTGGCCCAGTTGGGGCACATGTAGGAGGCAACCAACCTAGGTGTCTCACTCGCATCCTCACATTGATGTATCTCTCTCCCTGCCTCTCCCCCTCCCTCCCACTCTCTAAAACAATCAATGTGGGGTGGAGAGTTAAATGCAGGAAATTTAGTAACAAATAGTTGTATTATCCTCTAGAAAGCTGAGCCAGAAGCCAACAAGAAAACTCCTTAGAGCATATATGTGGTGCTTCTATTAGGTTATGAAATTGCCACTTGTAGGTCAACCAATGTCAAAAACTGGCCATGTCATAGGGTTCAATCTATACAATATCTGGATTTTTGGATAGAGTTCTGAAGGCCAGCAGCACCACAGATATGTTTTTCCCATATGGAGCCCAACTCAGAGCCGCTAGCTGTGTGAGTCAGAGCCCTGCCGAGAACAGCTGCACTGGGAACAGCTGGCCACATAGCCTGGCCGGTGTCGGCGGCTCGCTGCCCCTTCCTGAGCCTCATGTTCCACATGTTACAGTGTCACAGTCAAAGTCACAGAGCATGAGAGAGCATCACTCAAAGTTCCGAGGAAGAAAATAAAAGAGCCAGCAGTTCCTCAGTTTTCAAAAGTGCCATTTGCAATGAAAAACGTTAATTTTGGTGACTGCAGGGATGTGTTTGGCCATTTGTGAGATGAAGAAAGTACCGTGTAAAGCAAATTCACAGCAAATCTTTCCCCCTGCACAGCTGCTGTGTGACTTTCAGCAAGTATCTTAATGCCAACCAATTTGGATTTCACAGTAAGGAAAATAATATTTCAGAGAAATGTCGGTAAATGGAAGAGCATATAGTAAAGGGGTCCACACACACATATGTGCTTAATGGCTGTTATTTCTCTTTCCCCGCTTTATTTCCAGGTTTGAGATATGGGGTTTAAATTCTGGAGGTCCTGAAATAATAATAATACCCTATGCAAAACACAGTAAACTTTTAACCCACTGAACACAAATGTATACAATCTCATGATCTACCTAAATGGATTACCAGCATAGCCACATGATGTCAGTATGTATTTTCCTTTCTCATTAAATATAATTAGAAATAATCCAGGCATGTCAGCCAGTCAGCTGCTCCCTGTTCGCCTTATGTGCTGAGAACATCCTTGCCTTTACTTTTCTCCTCACTTTTCTCTGCTGGTAATGCCCTTCCACCCATCCCCAAATATCCAAATATTATTCGCTCTACTGTCACTTTCTTCACAAATAAGCCCTGATTCTCCGAATCTCTTCTCAAGAGGAGGAGGAATTGGGGCCTGTGAGGAAAGATTCCTGTAAGGCAGACCTTGCTTGGACAGCACCTGCGTTCTGCTTTTAGGAAACGAGGAAAAGCTACAGTAGGACCAGAAACAGTGGTCCTCAACTTGGGGTGCTCAAGAATTGCCTTGGACTGTGTTTAAAAGAGGAAGGAAATTCCTGGCTCTGATGCCACAGATTCTGATTCTCTACATCAGGATTGTAGTGTGGCAGGAAGTACATTGCATATCAAGCTAATGAAGGGTAAAGAAGGCAGGATAGGAAATGTCAAAGGGTCACAGGGTCGCCTTCATAGTCTGTGTAAGGTCAGACCCATATTTGTCTGGTGATTATAAATAAAAGTCATGTGACACAGTACTCAGGCAGCTGTTGTGTGTGTGTGTAACTTCAGAAACATTCTGTTAAAGCCATAGGCATACACCACTGCGGGTGTTGTCACAAATTTCTGAAACTTGATCTGACTAGGTCTCCTGATTTATATGTGGAAATTGGTAATATCCATGAACATTTGGGTGGCATTTTACCTAGTGCCTCTGACTTGGTTAATGTAGTGCATCTCCAGAGTGTAAATCAGGATCTAACACCCAGACCCTCTACCTCTGAGTCCATGTGCCCCTCACTCTATCCCGCTGCCTCATCTTTAGGGCGTCTTATTATTTTACAAAAGTTGACAGGAATTGTTAGGTAATGCCATGGGCTCCCAAACTTTTCCTGCAAATAGTAGTATTTAATAACTTGCTGAATATCAACCTATAGCATATTGGTAAGCATTAAATGGTCAAATCCTCTTATTCTGACCTTAAAGCATTAGCACTCAAATTAGAAAAGGCAGAGAGAGGGCTTAGTGAGTATACTAGTAGATATTTATGGAACAAGAGATAGATCTCCTGTCACTGGAACTTAGGGCTTTGTAAGTAGATTATGTATAGCAGATGTGGAAACACTACCTGGCCATGGAATATTTGGATCAAGTAGTCTCACATGGTAAGAAGTGAAAATATAGGACTGAGGCTTGATGATCAAATTCCTCAGAGTGGGAGCCCTGAGAGCAGATACTCAAGGAATGGACAGCTAGTCCCCCTAAGCCAGGGCCTGGGGACAGTGGGTGGAAAGGGAGGTCCTGGCCGAGTGAACCCTGGCTTCTTCCTCTGGCTCCTCCACCTTGCTGCTCTGCTGCCCCTCCTCCATTCTGGGTTCTGAATGGGAGGTGTGCCCACCGGCATGGCTCCCCTCCTCACTGGAGGCAGCTGGTGCACATGAAATACCAAAGGCTCTTCTCCTGTTACTCTTATAGCCATTGCAAGGAATAAATAACAATTGATTGCTATTTATGTTCCAGGCACAACGCTAGGTGCTTTGGGATGTACAAGAAAATGTGTAGGACTAGGCTTTGTTTTCAAGAAACTTACATTTTAAACACAAGGAAATGACAAAATCCATCTATAGTATGAATCCTGCCTCCTTCATCAAGTACCCATATTACTTTTTGCACACCTGACTTACTGTTGGAGAGGACAGCGATGCTCTGACATTTTGTCTAAACACTTGATCGATTCAGAAATTCAGTACCAAAAGTTGATTAGTTTGAGCAAAATTGAAAACTCTGAGTTACATAAACAGTGATCATAATAAACGCACAGGCTCTTAGCTCAAAGCCTATTTATTCTAGAGAAATGTGTCCATGTGATTTCTTGGTTCGCATTACTTTAAGAAGCAGTAAATGAGCAATCAGAAACTGACAGCAAGAGTCTACTCTTACTCTTTTTCAAAGCATGCAGATTTAATAACTGCTAGTCTCTGTAACAAACACCGTGTAAAATCATTAAGTGACATGCTTGTTTGGAGCCACTTACTTGAGGAGCAAACTGTGCTACCTGCCATGATAGCCCTTAAGGGTTTTATGGCTGAACAGGAAAGTTGATATTAATAATGGTGAATGGTTGATTTTTAAGAAGTCATTATGAGGCTACATTATGATCTATGAATTCTACCCTAAAAGCATAGGATATATTTTAGAAAAATCATCAGAAATGGGAGTGTGAGACATTATATAAACTAGTAAGGATGTACTGGAATTTTTTATTAAAAATATTTTTTGAAATAAGTAAGCCATCTACTAGGAATTGAAATTTTTTTGAGAAATTCTTATCTGAAAAATGAAAGTGAATAGTGAAGGATTGTTGTGCATATATAACTCGAAAGATGCTCACTATGATGGAACACTTTTACATGTTTCCTAGATAAATTTCATGAGAGAAAATTATTGTCTTGACTAATTTCATTTGCCCAATAAGATTTAAGATGATTTATCAGATGGGTGTGTGGGGGGGGTTCCTCTGAATTTCTTGTTTTCACCCCATTAAAAAGCAATGGAAACCTTTTTCAGGAGAAGTGAAGATATAGAAATTCATAGGCTTCAAAACAAACAAATAAAAATTTAAGTATAGTTTATTTATGATGAAAATCTCTGGAATCCTTTTATGTGATTTATTTAGAAATTATATATAAATTTAGTGTTTGCCAGCATTTCTTTTAAATTGTTTTAATTCACATCCAGTTGCACTACATTATCTTCCCCTCACTTGCATTTTTATTCATCCCTCTATAGAAATGCTTGTATCTTAGTTGCTTATGTTACCTTTATTAATGACCAATCATTGTGAACTCGGGAGATATTTATTTTGCTATTTTCTTAATATTAAGATTAGATTCACTTCTCAATTTTTTTCTCAAGAAAACTATGTTCATTCAACTGATGTTTATAAAGAGAAGACCGTTGAGCAACATGCTTTGACACATGATCTCATGTAATCTTTACAACTATAATGAGGTTGAGAAAAAATGGATTTCTTTAGGTCACAAATCAAGAAACTGGTGATTTAGGCATGAGTCTCCGCCTTTCTAACCCTTGCCTCTTTGCACTACTGACTGCCTCCCTTAGGCGTATGGCTTAGTGGGTGCTGGATGCTGACTAGCCACTCAGCATATGCAGGGCCTGGTGTGTCTCCAGGTCTGTTTTCCATGAAATGGTTGGGGCAGTGGATTAGGAATGGAAATAAGCAAGCAAGTAATGCTACAGTAACGGTTTGTCCCAAGCACTGTGGGAGCAGAAAGGAGTGAATGACTAATTTGTAGAAAATCTTCAGAGAGGCTGGCATTTGATCCTGCGGGTTGAGTAGGAGTGTACCCAGGAGAGGTGGATATTTCCGGTGGGGGAATGAGGCCAAGGGCACAGGTATGGCAGGGTCTGCAGTCCAGTGCAGCCGGTGGAAAGTGGGGAGGTTGACAAGAGGTGATGTGCATGGAGAAGCCGTGTAGGCGAGATGGCTGTACCGCGGCTGGTGAGGAGGTGCAGTCCTGTGGGCCTGGCCATGGGGATTGGATAACATGCAGCACGCCCGTTTACTTCTTCCACTAAATCTCAGCTCCGATAAGTGCCTTCCCATTTCTTTACCTTCTTTCCCTCTTCCAAAGTAGAACACCCTGTGATTCATCTCTGGGTCTGAGAGCCTGTGTGTGCTCTGAAGCTTTGGGTTTAGGGCTTTGCAAGAGTTGTGGCACTCTCCCCGATGAAGAGGGGAATGTGAAAGCTCTGTCTACTGCCTGGGTTCTGCTCATCCCGGTCTGTGCTGAGCAGATCATTTGCAAGTCCCTTTAGTTGATCTGAAAATATTCTGCCCTCTGTGCCCAGCGGTTTCTCCACCCATTCCAGCCGAACTCAGCCACTGGCCCAGGGCCTGTGGCCCCTGAAGCAACTGCCTAGTGTTGGGCTCCCAGACGTCTCCACACACCTCATCGGTGACCTGCTGCCTGCCGGGGCTCAGGCCTGCCACTTACGGGAACCACAGCCTCTCATCCAGGCGTCCCCAGACTCCAGGGCCCTCCTGAGAGTGATCGCACCAGTGGGCTCTGATCAAGTCCTGGCCCTGCCATTTACTAGCTCTGTGGCCCTGGGCACATTTCCTATTCTCTGCCTCAGCTTTCTCCTTTGTAAAATGGCGAGAATGGTACCTTCTTCACCGGTGTAAGGGGTACGTAAATTAATACATAAATGTCTAACTTACACATTAATGTGAACACTTTCAAACAGGCAGTCAGCACTCAGTGAAAATTCAGTGTGGTCGGAACCATCACTGTCATCATCCTTTGAAGGCACACCGTGCCTGCTGCCCATCCCCACTGAGGCCGCCGGCTTCCCTTCCCAGAGACCTGGCCGCAGACGCCATTCCCCGATTCTGTGATTCCCTCTGGCAATCCAAGACGTGGCTGGTCTTTTACCATTGGGATCAGAGAAGGAGAAAACTCTCTTTGAGCCCCCCCCCCCCAACTTTCCTGTGGCGGTTGGAGCAGAAGCGAGGCTCTCGGAAGATTATCCTGCCTCATTCATTTAAATGTGCCGCACGGTCTGACCTGGAAGGTATCAGTGAAAACTCTAATCACTCACTTTCACCTGCCAAAGACTAATTTTAAGGAGCCTCAGAGATGGGTGTGCATATTAAGGGAGACCAACCAGGTCCTCGCAGTCGAACCCGAGCAAATGTGTATTGATTAATTTAATTAAAGGAAGATTATAACCTGCGCGCTGCACTGTGTGAGAGCTGACTGTGTGGTTCCCGGGGATCTTTAAAGCATGTGTGTTAATGGCCTTCTCGTTTAAGCCAGCATGAATCTGAGGTTATTTCATCAATTTGCTAATCAAATAATTGTCAGGAGCACAGAAGATTAAAAAAACAAGAATTTTCTTTTATAAGTAAATTAAAATGCTTCAAACTGTCTTTTGTAATAGTTCTATATGGATTGTGGTTCAAATAGGTCCTTTCTGTTTTTCAAATATTAGGGGCAAGAGCTCTTCGCTTTATTTATTCTTCTGATTGCCCTGTGTGGTTTGGGCTGGAGTCAAAGAACCATGAAGATTTGTTTCTAAATATGTTTTTATTGAGTTGTAGAGGAAAAGGAAGGAAGAGGGAGAGAGAATCATCCATCTGCTGCCTCCTGCAAGCCCCCTACTGAGGAAGGAGCCTGCAACCTGGACATGTGCCCTGACTGGGAATCGAACTGATGACTTCTCGGTGCTTGGAATGTGCTCAGCCGCTGAGGCACACCAGCCAGGCAGAACCAACCGTGAAGGTCTGACAGGGCCATGTGTTTGGGAAACCTCTGATGCTAGTACCTTGAGGTCATTCTTCTTGGACCAGACCTCAGGGAGGAAGGGAGATTCTCTGACCTGCTGTCTGCGGAGTAAAGGCCCACTGCCTTCCAGGACATGGATGGAGAGGATGGGAGAGGGCGGAGATTCTTGGCATCCGAATAAATAATTCACCTAATTCCTCTCCCCACCCCTCACTCCCCCACTCCCCCACTCCCGCCCATCCTTAATTGTTTATCCTGTCTCTCCTGAGCCAGAGACCCTTTATTTTACTCCTTCCAGGGAGTAGACCTTCAGATTTTCACCAGCATGGAGGAATGGAGCAGGGGCTCTGACTAACAAGACTTTCATGCCCTCACCGCCCTGGTGTCTGTGTCCATTGGTTAGGCTTATATACATGCATGCAAGTCCTTTGGTTGGTCTCTCTCCCTTACCCCCACCCGCCCCTACCTTCCCTCTGAGGTTTGAGTAATGAATGGATGCTTCTCATTATAATCCACAAATGACCAATGGACACAGACACTCACGCATACCCCATGTGGGAGCTACCTTTCTGTGTGTGTCTTACTTACACCCTCTCCGAGAAGACTAAAACTAGGTGTGGCCTCCTTCCCGCCAGGCCTTGTCCGAGTATTTGGGTTGAAGTTGCCATGTGGTCCAAGGAAAGAGCACGGCTCTGGAATGGGTCCAGCCTGAAGGCAGCTCTGGACCGCACCGCTTGCTAACTGGGTCTCAGTGGACAGGGAGCTCAGTCTTCTGCAGCTCCCCATCATCTCTGGGCAGTGAGGCTGTGGGGGCTGAATGAGATGAAGGGCGGCCCAGCTCAGCATAATCCCTGCGCCCATGATCAGCTCCCGCTCTGTGTTCACACCTCCCTAGCATGGTGTTTTCCTCCCAGCTATACTCCAGAATATTCACCAGATGTTGTTCTGGAAAAGACAATATAGGTTCTTCATCACACAGTTATCCTGTGGTTGTTGTTGTTGTTGTTGTTGTTGTTTTGTATCCGAGGTGAACAAACCAACTGCAGCAGGAACCAGAATTTTAGGGCAGGAAATCCTTACTGCTTGAGTAATCTGGGGGCAGGGAGCTGGTAGGAGGCAGACACAGGAGCCACTGGCTTTCCCAAAGCCAACCTGAGGCTCACAGCTGGGCTTCCTCTGCAGTTTCAGGTGTGGAAACAATGTGAACTGACTCCCAGTTCAGTCCACAGGTGGCCGCTCAGGATCTGGAGCGAGCGAGCTGGGTGTTTGACCTCAGGTGCTCTTCTCTGTAGGGTTGCCAGCTATAATTATACGTTCAGGTGTCAATTAGCAGGCAGCCCATCATTTGGCAGTTTTGGGATAATGAGATGAATCTTGTGCTGATCTTTCAATTCAACAGGCATTTGATAAATGCTTTTTAGGTAAAATCTGGCGAGTGTCATAGCTCTGAAAAAGAGCAAGCCTGGAGCCACAGCACTCATTTGTCTGACCATCTGGGGCTCTAGTGATCTCAGCGCCCCGTGTTCTTTTCTACCTCTGCCGACCTCCCAGCCCCCAATGCTCCTGAGCCACATCAGTTACCGTTTATCTAACATAAAATTTTATGTTACCTATATGTTCCCCAAAATTCTAAAATGTTACCTATATGCTCCCAATAATTCGAGTTTAGCACTTCTTAGTTGGGATTCAGGAATCTGTAGTTTAACAACTCCACCAGGTGATTCTCACCATGAGAGAAGTTTGGGAAACACTGATCTACACCATGGCAAAACTCTTCCTCTGACATGGTCATGCCCGCCTTTCGATTCTTTGTGCCACAGTCCTCAGTGAACCCCAAGCCCGGATTGTTACTATGGACCCAAATCCATGGGTCCTTCCCTCCATCCTTCTCATCCCCAATGAGTCAGTTATTAATGTCTGAATTTTTCCCTCTGTTTCTGCCTCCCTTCTTCTCCTTCCTCCTCCTCCTCCTCCTCCTTTTTATTCTTTGTAAGAGCAAGGCCTCTGGTGCCAGAAGCACTCACTTTGCATCTGGCTCCACTAATCTGGAGTTGTGTTACCCTCACTTATTACCAAGCTTTATCATCTGTCAAGGGGACATAATAATATCATCTACCTCACAGAGTTATCGTGCATATTAAACATGCCAATTACCATATTAAATATGCCAATTATTTTTAAAGCACCTACAATAACACCTGGCATATAATAAGCAAATATGCATGTTTATTTAATAAAATAAACTCTCCTAGCTGTTATCTAGCCCTTAGCTACTTCTTATTATGAGGTAGAGTTCAAGACTGAAAGGAGAATAGCAAAAGGAACACATGAAAATACTAAAAGAAGGGGAAGGCTGGCCTGGCATTGTCACACAGGAATGGGAACCTTTGTCACACAAACAGGAAATATAACACTGGAATGGAAGCAGGGAAAGGGTTAATGAGATGAACCAGAAGAAAGGTGGAGCTGAGGCAAGTTGGCACATCAATTTAAAAACAAAAACAAAAAAATACCAGTTCTGCTTCTGAATGATCCGCTAAGATTAAAAAATATGAAATGTAATTTTTTTATATTTTATTGCAAATGTATATACCAGCAAAGTAGAGGGACACTTTATAAATGCATAGAAATTTTCCATTTTGACTTAGGCAATTAAACCAATTTTGATCCTCATGCTAGGTAGAGATTTCATTGTCACATCCCCAAGGTAGTTAGGCTGCATCCGATTTGTATTGAAGGAGAGCCGTGGGCCTGAGTGAGAGACGTGAGTCCATGGCTGTGGAAAAGCAAGCCCAGAAGCCACAGTGCCATTTGTCTGACCATCTGGAAATCTCCAGTGATCTAAGCACTTAATTTTACCCTCATTTTTTGAACAAAAGGGAGACAATAAAAGAAGAAAATGGACAGCGGGGACATCCTACTGTTCATTTTCAAAAAATCTTAGTGATAAAAGGAGCAGAGAGTTTAAAAGAAAAGAGATGAGAAACCATTAAAATGATTTGAATGCTCTGCCTGTATCTTGCAGTAAGCGCTATTGTTTTCAGTTACATGGGAACTGTGGTAATTTTATGAATCATTAGAGTTTTCTTTCCAAATTATATCTGCGTCTTCTTAAAGTGCCTCCTAAGTTTCCACAGTAAGAGGCTGTTGAACAATTTCATTATTCCATTTAGTACTTTTGAGTTTTGTATTAATTTTGCATCTTTAAAAATGTTATACTTAATCGAAAAGATAAAATCATGGCATCTGAATCCTGATGTACTTCATTTTTCCTACTTTTTAAAACATATCAGCCTTAGTCATTTTGGCTCAGTGAATAGAGCATCAGCCTGCAATTGAAGGGTTCTGGGTTCGATTCTGGTCAAAGGCACATGCCCAAGTTGCGGGCCCAGGCCCCAGTAGGGGGCATGCAGGAGGCAGCCCATCAATGATTCTCTCTCATCATTGATGTTTCTATTCTCTCTCCTTCTCCCTTCCTCTCTTAAATCAATAAAAATATATTTAATAAATAAATAAATAAAACATAGCAGCTTCTCACTATCTCACCCTCAGTCTAATGAGACTCTAGAATGAATATGAAGCCCTCATTTGATAGAAGGACAAAGTTCCGATTAACAGCAAAACCTTCCTCCAAAACTGAGAGCCATCACAACAGTTGAACGTTGTTCTTTGGCTTATATATCGCATCAGGTTAAGTGATGCCACCTTTCTAGAGTGGTCCCCAAAGCGGGTGCACTAATCCAGGCCAGCCAGTCCAACAGGATCCACAGGAAATGGGTTACTTTCTTGGGAAAGGTTCTTCTTCATTACTAATTTTCCTCCTATTTTTGGTATTAAAACATACTTTCTTCATACATTTATAAAACAATGGTGCTAAAGGTGCTCTCGTTTTGTTTTGTTTTATCTTAAGCATCATAATTTGGGAAATAAAAAGTTGGGTGTATGATGGTCCATTTATTTTTCCTGGTCGGTGAAATCCTGAAGTCTGGAAATCGTGGTATAGTGGTGGCCGTGTCCTTTTCGGTGGCGTGGGCGTTTCCTGTGTGAAGAGACTGTGTTGGGAAGAAATGCATCAAGGCCTCCGGAGCCCGATTTTGAACGACCAGCTCTTCTTGGACTCGGGAGAAGAGTGTGTGCTTGCACAGTATGTGGGTGGTTCTGTTCCCGTCACACAGACATGGGCAGGATGCCACTGAGTTTGCTTATCAGCTTGCTTTACTTTATGGTAATTAATATGGTAATTCCATACGGGCCTGTCTCTGCTCCAATAATGTATTTTCATAGCTAAGATCTAGGAAAGGTAGTGTGAGGGACTCAGCTCCTAACCTTGCGAAGTGAGTTAAAGCCCTCTTGGCCTTCTGGTGGGCAGGATGGAGATGTCACCATGGTTAATGAAGGATGCCACATCTTCTGTGAATAAAGAAAGGGGGAGAAATTGTTCCATATCCCCAAGCAGGTGGTGTTTGGAACCATTTGATTTGCCCAGTGGTGAGCACTATTTTTCTCAGCACGCCAACGTCATGGAGCACTTAACTTGATTCCTAGAAAGAGCTGGAATGGTGGGTTTACAAGGACCAGTTTTGTCAAGAACAAGATCTGCTTTTTAAAATTCATTAGCTCTAGCCTGGCAGGTGTGGCTCAGGGGTTGAGCGTTGATCCATGAACCAGGAGATCACGGTTTGAGTCCCAGTTAGAGCACATGTCCGAGTTGTGAGTTGCGGGCTAGATTCCCAGTAGAGGGCAGCCAATCAATGATTCTCTCTCATCATTGATGCTTCTGTCCCTTGCTCCCTCTCCCTTCCTCTCTGAAGTCAATAAAATCATATTTTAATAAGTAAATAAAATAAAATCCATTACCTCTTCTCAAATTTTGCTGCCCCTCGCAATCTTTAACAAGCTTCCCCTTGTGCGTGCACGTTTGCCCCCTCTCTCTCCAGCTCCTCCCCAGACAGCTCCAGATGTGCTGCTTTCCGGGAGGACTCTGGATCTCACCCCCGAGGGGCACGAGTAACTGAGGCTGAAAGGATGTGGGGGAAACCTGTCAGCATAATTGATGATCATACGGTGTGAGCCCCCAAAGACAGGTGAGCTGCACCGAGCGGAGCAAACGTGTGTGCGGTGTGCCTCTCCCACGGGCCCAGCCCCGTGTCTTCTTCTGACACGTTGATTTATAGATCTGTGGCTCTTCCCTAATGAATCTTGCCCCCGCGCGGGTCACTGGGGCCTCCTGCTGAAGGGACTTTGCCTCTGCCAACAAAAGAAAGAACCGTGGAGGTTCTGCTTCGTGAATTTCCCGATTTGTTTGTTTATTGGCACTAAATGGAGTGGCCAAGGACATGTGATCTTTAAAAAGACAAAATAAGCCTATAAAATGCTGGAATAATACGGTTACATCAAGAGAGGGGTTTCTGGGAAGGCAGATGCTGTGCGGCGTTAAGAACCTTGTCAGAGCGGAATGAGAGTTTGAGGAAACATGGAGAAGTGCAGACATCTGAGACCACCTGCGATGGCAGCTTCATGTTCTAGAGTTCTTTAAGAACCTCTGTGTCTGAGTGCTATTCTTATCCCTTGAAACTGCTTTGGGTGTCAGACTTGCTCAAATATAAGAGTGATAATGACTGCTCCACTTCCTGCAATCTGCTGGGATATCGATGAGATATTTGCAAAGAACTCTGTGTTCTCAGGAGAAAGGCTGTTAGAAAATGCTATGGTGATATTGTTAGCAGGGCATGGAAAATTATGCAAAAGCATCATTCCGTAAAGATGAGCCTGAGAAAGATTGAATTGCAACCTGATCCTGTATGGCCATCTTCTGTCCAAGGTCCAGTCATTTTGCCTTAGGTCTCAGTTCCGGGTAAGGTACAGGACTGGAGTATCAGGAAATGTGGCTGGGGTGAAGCCGTCATTAAAGAGTCTCTGGGCTGACAGCACTGGAGTGGCCTGCATCGCCAGGACGGCCTGGTGAGCTGGGGAGGGCCCCACCTCCCTTCCTCTCCTGACTCCATCCTGCCTACTCGCTGAATGACTTCGCACCTTCCTTTCACTGACATATGTCTCAAATGGGGGTCTCTCCCCATGCCACACACTCCCTTCACAGCTTCCTGTAAACCTGGTTCTGCTGTCAGCAAAGCCACTGCCAAAACTGTCATCTAAAGGTCACAGTGACCTTCCAGAATCACTCATCATTCACTTGACCACACTACCTGGGAAAGGCTAACTCATCACTCACTGTTTCTGTGTTTCTGCTACCCTGTTTCCCCAAAAATAAGACGGTGTCTTATATTAATTTTTGCTCCCAAAGATGCGCTAGGTCTTAGTTTCAGGGGATGTCTTATTTTTCCATGAAGAAGAATACAGTACACATTTATTGTTAAATGAAAATAAAGGAAATGTATTACCTGTATACGGTACGGTAGTACGGTAGTTGTCAACACAAACCAGACAAACTATGAATCCTACAGTATCAAGAATTTACTCATTTATTCAATGACAATCATGTCATCATCTTCTGGAACATCATCATAACAATCCAATTCCTGAATTTCCTGGTGAGTTTCTTGTGACTCCATTTCTTTCAGAATCAGTGGACCGAATCTCTCATGTTTAGCAATAGCACTGTCTTTAAATGAGTACTTCTTGTCAAGGTAGCCTGCTTGCAGTGCATTTGCAATGCAACTGTCAGTGATTTTCTCCCACGAATTCTTCACCCAAGTCCCAACTTCTTGCAGTTTAAGTTTCACAAAGTTTCCACGCTGATTTCTCTCCATTCACACAGCAGTGACGTCAGGACTCCGTATAACATCACTGGTTGATAGACACCAGTTGGGGCGGCCCTAGTGACCAGTTTAAGGTAAATTAATTTTCATTCTGAGACAGAGCCTGGGGACCTTATTTTCGGGGGGGTGCCTTATATTTCACTCAAAAGGAAACCTGTAAGTAGGTCTTATTTTTGGAGGATGTCTTCTTTTCGGGGAAACATGGTAGAAGCAAGGAAAGATTCAGGTTGCCTGAGTTCAAATCCTGGATGAACTGATTATGTGACCTTGGACAACTCTTTGATCTCCTAGTGCTTCTATCTCTTCAACTGTAAAATAGGGATAATTGTACCCACCTCATACATGTTAAATTAAATTTATAGGGTGTTAAGTAAGATAATGCATATAAAGCACTTACTGTATGGCACACTTTGTTATAATTGTGGATTTCCAGATATAGTATAATGGTAGTTCCTGGCACATAGTAGGTACTCAGTAAATATTGGATAGATTGACAGATGAATGACAGGTAGTTTATTCTAGTAATCACATGTATACTATACTATAAATGCTATTGATAGTAAATATAAATGCTATTCATAATTACAGGGTACACTTAATATAAGAAAAAGGAAATAATGATACTTGGATATTTTGTCTTCACCAATAAGATAAACAAGGGTTAGAATTTGGTTACCTTTGAAGTCCTGTTTCCTATAAGGTCATCTATACTTCTGAGTGTTGTTTTTTTCCCCATGCCTTTTAACTTCTATACTGCTTCATTTATTACAGTTTTCTTTGAGCAAATTATATGTTTTTTTTAAAAAAAAAACTTATATTAAAAGTAAAGTATTTTTTAAATGTATTATAGCTAGACTATGAAGCTTAGCCTATTATTAGGCCATTTGCACAGAAAGACAATATTTAGAAAGATATAGCTCGGACATAAAATTCCAAGGAGTAAGTCCTCCATTGGAATACTTCCTTCCGAAGAATCCAAGGAGTAAGTCCTCCATTTGAGTCCTTTTCACAAGATTCCAGAGAGTAAGTCCTCCATTGGAGGTCTTTCCACAACATTATAGGAGTAAGTTCTGTTAGAGTTCTTCTTTCTACAAACTTCTAGGAATAAGTTCTCTGTTGGAATTCTTCTTTCCACAAGATTCCAGGAGTAAGTCCTCCATTTAAGTTATTTCCACAAAACTCCATGGAATAAGTACTTTATTGGAGTTCTGCTTTCCACAAGATTCCAGGGAGGAAGTCCTCCAGTGGAGTTCTTTCCATGTTGGAGGACTCTGTGTCTGGGTTATTCCTTAGAAGTCAGATGCCTTTCCCATAGGACCTTCTTTTCCTTGAAACTCTTCTACTTTACCTTTTATTTTGTTTTGTTTTCTTGATTTCTGTTTGGTCTTTGACCCCACTCTTTTTTGTTGTTGTTGTTGAACCCTTTTTTCCTCCTGTCATTAATGTCCAAGCCACCCTAGACTATTGTTGGGGCCTCAGTCAATCCTCTTGTTTGAAAACTCATTTCTCTAATTCACCCCTACCTCAACCTGATAAAATCCTTCTTCATCTACCCTGTTTCCCCGAAAATAAGTGTCTTATATTAATTTTTGCTCCCAAAGATGTGCTATGTCTTATTTTCAGGGGATGTATTATGTTTCCATGAAGTAGGTCTCATTTCTGGAGGATGTCTTATTTTCGGGGAAACACCATTTTCCCAGAAGAAGGCACAGTATGGGGTATGAAAGAGAACACAGAAATGGTCATCAAAAGGCCTGAATTCTTCTTTCTTGTATTCAAATCTCTTTTTTATTTTGCTACTTTTAAGATTTTTCTGTTTATCACTGGGTTTCAATAATTTGATTATAATGTGATTTGCTATATTAAATCTTTATATATCATGTTTCATCACATCGGCTGACCTGTACAAGCTGGTTTCCTTGCATTAGTGATGTTAAGGTTGACCTCTGGGAGAGGTTGTGACCATCTGATTCCCCCGTTGGGCAGTTATATAGTCTTTCTCACGTGACCAGAAAGTCATCTGTCCGGTGTAACCTTGCCCTTAGGAAACTGTTCATTTCCTATCAACTTGCATCTGTTTGAGCACTAGTTGATAATTTTTGCCTGAATCAACTGTTCTCTTTGGGGATACAAAACGATTTTCCAGTTCTGTTATTTCTCCTATATGTCTTTGCTGGCAATCTTCCTCAAAGAGCTTTCACTATTTAGTAATCGCAAAATAAAGATCCTTCTGGAAAGACAGAGTAAATGCCTAATTCTTTCTCTTTGTGTATTAATTCTCAAAGAGGAATTTGATTAATGAGTTTGTGTTTTCTTTATTTGGCTTTGCCTGTGCATTGATTTTTTTTCATATTTTTAAAATAAATATGATCACCTGCAATAATTTATTCTGTTTGATATTCTGGACAGGGAGACCTGGGTTTAGTTTTTAGACCTGGATCCTAGATTCTAGATTTTGAAGTATCCTAAACTATATATGTATCTCTGATAGGCCCTTTAGTATTTGACTTAGTTGTTTTCCTTTTGTTAAGACTGAAGAATTAGACTAGATAGCAAGAGTTACTTCCAGCTCTAGAATTGGGATTCTGAGTTCCACTACCTAACACCTGGTCTGTTTCTCTCCATCTGCAACTGTCATTCATACCATCCACAGGCTGGCTCCCAAGTCCAGTCAACCCTTTCTCCTCCAAGTCCTCAACAGGAATCCCTTCTTGTAGCCACTCTGGTCCCCTGTTTGCGCACCCTTATTCCCAGCCTGTGCGTACACCTTTTATCTTGCCTAAAGCACCTCTTTTCTTCCTCTCCATGTATCCCAACTTCACCCATCCTCCCGTTCACAGTTCAGTCTCTTACACCCTTTTACTCCTATTCTATATTGTCTGTTGCACTTAACTTGCAAGTTCTCTTGTAATATTACTTGTTTGTTGTTCAAAATGGTATTCTGTTTCATTATCAACTAGTTTATCATCACCCCCTGAAAAAATAGAACATATTTTCAACCAAGAACATTTCCTGGAACAAAAGAAGTGCTATAGCAATTCTTATACTTTTTAGTATAGTGATTATTATACTTTTCAGTCCCCCCTAACATGTAGTACTGTGTATTTTGCTGAATAGCAAGCAACCTTAAGGTCTTTTGAAATATGTGAATATATATATATATATATATATATATATATATATATATAGATAGATAGATAGATAGTGTCTGCTGGGGCCCTGCAGTTGGGCATATGCCTTACAAGTGCTAATGTGCACCTACCTGTTCATTGATTTATTTCCATTCTCTGGGTCCCATTATACATCAAGGGGAATTGATCACCTGGATATAGAGTTGCATTGATTTGAAGTATGTAAGTCAATAAATATTTTTTTTATTACCACATCTTATGGAAACAGAGATGCCCCTGGGATCTTATTGCCTAATTATACATAACTGCTGTTCATTTTTGTCCCTTTCCTGCTATTTTATTTTGAATATGAGATCACAAATCCCTAAAGAAACTTCCTAACATACCAGCTATATATATATAATTTAATTCACATACATTTTTCAAGTTTTTTAATTGGGAAATAAATAATTAAATTGATATTTAAAGAAAGAAGGGAAAGGGAGAGAGAGAGAAGCATCAATGAGAGAGTAAAACATTGATCAGCTGCCTCCTGCACATTCTCTGCCAGAATCCAGCCTGCAACCCAGACATGGGCACTGGGCAGGAATCAAACCAGCAACCTTCCAGTGCACAGGATGATGCCCCACCAACTGAGCCACACTGGCCAGGTGGCAAATACATTTTACAGTTACTCATGTGAATTCTAAAGGGATACAGTTTTCCTAACTGCACAAAATTTTTGACTCACATATTCTTTGTTAAGCCTTTGCGTAATTTTTCCTGACTCTTTTGGCTCTAAACAGAGCTTCAGAATGTATTCCCCTGTTGGTTGCATGAATATACTTGTCCTTTTGAAATGATCTTCCTTTACTCTGAGTGGATTATCTAGTGATTAGTGATAGCAGATTGGATTAGTTTATGTGTTTCCTTGTTAGGAAAGGGGAAAAGAGGGATATTAAAAATATTTAGGTATTGTGTATGTGTATGTTGTAGAAGAACCTCCAGGATCTAGCTTCTGGCTGCCTTCCTCAGCTCGCCATCCTGATGTAAACACACACACACACACACACACACACACACACACACACACGTGCACCCTTCACCCAGCCTGGAAGAACCATTTGCAAATCCTGAATCCCAGGCCTTGTCATGCTTATGCTGCTGCGTTACTTCAGTGCTTCTTCTCCCATCTTTTTAACCTATAAGTTATCTATCTGTTTATCTTTCAGGACTCAGTTCAATGACAACATCCTCTTTCTCACCACTCCCCCACCTCCCACTGCAGCCCAGTGCACTCTCCTCCCCGGCCTCCACTGGCCGAGGTATAGATGCTGGAGTAGGACTGTGACACTTCATTGTCCTGCTAACATCTAAGATCCCTGGAGGGCTGCAGTCTTGTCTCATCTGGCTTTTTGGTGCCTAAGGTACCCCAGTATTTGGCACAGAGACAATATTATCTAATAAATATGTATTAATCAATTAGTTAAATCCTCTGGTCTTCCTCCAAATAACTTCTGAACTTCCTGCACTTTTCATTTAGTGGCCTATAGTAATGTTACCAACAGTGCTGCTACCTCTTCACATATTAAATATATACCACAAGAGAAAGCATTCTGATACAATAATCATACACTTACAGATGGTTTGCTCAGACACATTTTGAAACCGGTGCCAATTCATTTGTATTATGGTTGGACATAAATTGTTCAAAATTGATATTTAACACGCACAGGTGTAACCACCAGCCATATGTCTCTCCCTCCCCTAGCAAAAGTGAAGAGAACCAAGGGGGGGGGGGGGTGTGAGAGGTGTTTTAGGTGTTTCTAATAGGAGGGCCTAATTGGGGCTAGGGAGAGTCTTCCCACAGAACGGAGTATTTAGTTGTAACTTGAAAGATAAGAAAAAATACTCTAGCCCTGGTCTGTGTGGTTCAATGGTTAGAGCATCAACCTGCATCTGGGTTCCTGCTGGGGGCAACCAATCACTGTTATCAATCTCTCTCTCTCTCTCTTCCTCCCTCCCTCCCTCTCTCCCTCCCTCCCCCCTTCCTCCTTTTCACTCTCTCTAAAATTCAATGGAAAAAATATTCTCCAGTAAGGATTAATAAAAAGAAAACATACTCTAGAAAAGCAAAACAAGGGACGGAAGTTTGCAGGCAAGTACAAGGCCCTGCAAGGGGAGGAGAGCTGAAGAGGCCCCCGTAGCCAGGTCTCAGAGGGGCAGCAAGAGGGAGTGGCGGGCACAGAGGCGGGAGGGTAGGCAGCAGCCCTGACATGAGACCTCATGAGTAATCTGGAGAGTGTGGGCCTAATGCATGAAAGAGTTGTAAGTTGGTGAGAAGTAGAATCAGATATAGTTTTACATTTTTTCCTTTGATATTAAAATTACAAACTGTGATGTGCACAAATCTTAAGAGTTTTTACACATGTTTTTACTTATGCAGCAGCTGCCCGAGCAAGATGTGTCCAGCACCTGGAAGGTGCTCTCCTTCCCATCAGGACTGGCCCCTCCACATTCTGACTTCCGTCCCCAGGGGTCACTTTTGTCTTTTTCTTGAACTACAATAATAACAAAACCATGTTACTGACACTCAGCCTGTGGTCTGTGAGACATCCCTGCTGTCAAGTGTAGCAGCAGTTTGTCCATTTCATCTGCGCGCTGCATTCCACTGCATGCACTCAGCTCCATTGATTTACCCATTCACTTACTGGTGGCCATAAGGACCGCTGTTATTCTTACTATTGGTTATTTTAGGGAACACATCTGTGAATACTGTGCTCATGTTTTTGCTGGACATCAGCACTCACTCCTGCGGGAGATACAGCTTTGTAAAAGGCCGCTGCCTGTGCGGGGAGGGTGCCAGAGGAGAGAGGAAGTCCAGTTCCTCAGGCAGCGACCCTGGGACCCGCCTTTCACCGGCGGGCTCCGAGAAAGCAAGCACCTTCAGAGCATCCTCAACGTCACACAAATCAAAACGGAGATTAGAAACAGCAGATTTCCTTCTGGCTCTTGTCAGTAGTCATTGTTCGTTACTATTTTCCTAACTGAGGTAAAATTGGTATGTAACGTTATGGAACTTTCAGGTATCCAACATTATAATTTGGTGTTTGTTACACTACAAAGTGATCACCGCCATAAGACTGGAATGAGCATTGTTTACAGCTTGCTAATTGGGAGGACAATATGGTATGGCAAGTTTTGCAAATTATAGTTGATTATGTAACAATAAACAGAAACATTATTGTCAGCATCAGACGTGCAGGTAGCCCCTCGCTCCACAGTTGCTGTGTGTGGGTGTATCTGAAGTGATGGATGATTTGTTTCTTTCAAAAGCATCAAAAGCGGTTTCCCAGGACCCTCAGTTCTTTGCAGCATCTCTGAGCCATCCCTGCTCCAGGGGTAAAACAGCACAAATACAAAGCTGGCATGGTCCAACTTGTGTTTTTTCCTGAATTATGAATTTATTTATGTGTAAAAAATTTAAAATGATCATGTTTAGTTGAATATATGTGTGTGTGTACACACACACACACACACACACACACACACACACACACACTAAGGGCCCAGTGCATGAATTTGTGTACTTTGAAAGGAACTGTGGGTCTCAAGGCTATGGTGGGCATAGGAGTGGTCTCAGCCTATCCTCTGCTCTTTTGTGCCCCCAGCCTGGCCCTTCCTGCCATGGCCCCTGGTCCTGTCTGCCTGCAGCCCACGATTGGGGCCAGCACCAACAGTGGGTGCGAGTGGCGGCTGCTGCCCTGATCACCTCTCAGGAGCAGGGGGAGGTGGAGAAACCCTTAGGGGTGATTGGGGCTGGAAGCTGCTGCTCGTACCTGCTGACAGTGCCAGGCAATTGAGGTGGCGTCAGGCACCAGCAGTGGGTGTGAGTGGCAGCAGGTATGAGCACCAGGCTCATGAGACCACAGTGTGTGGGAGCAAAGAATTCTCAGTAACCACCAGATACTTGCCCTGATGACAGTGACTGGTGCCCTGCCTTGGTCTGACACCCCCATTCACCTGCTCCACCATCCAGCCATGGCTGATGCCCACCATATTCTACACTCTGCCACTTTCTGCTGATGCCCGCCATGTTCTGCTCAAGACCCCTGGTGGTCAGTGCACATCATAGCAACCAGTTGTTCAGTTATTCCACCGTTCAGTCTATTTGCATATTAGGGTTTTATATAGAGAGATATACTAGAGGCCCAGTGCATGGAATTTGTGCATTAGGGGTGGGGGTGTCCCTCAGCCTGTCCTGCACCCTCTCACAGTCCGGGAGCCCTCGGGGGATGTTTGACTGATGGCCTGCAGTCAGACATCCTTAGCATTGCCACAGAGGCGGGAGAGGCTCCTGCCACTACCGCACACTTGCCCACCATGAGCCTAGCTTCTGGTGCACTGACCACCAGGGGTAAGCTGCAGCATTGAGTGTCTGCCCCCTGGTGGTCAATGTGCATCATAGCAACCAGTCATTCGGTTGACTTGCATATTGGCCTTTTATTATATAGGGTATGGTTGACATTATAGAAAAATCCAAGACCTTCAGTGTCAATCAGTGTTCATTGTTCATTTGGAAATTGAGACCCAGTAATGTGTACTGAAAAGGTGTGTTTTGATTCCACCTGACCAAGTCAGGGTTTTAACCCATTACCTGGCCTTCTAATTTCACTCTATATCTGTTTTTTCCTGAATCGAATGTGCTATGCATTTGCATTAATTCATCTAATAAACATTTATAGAACACCGGCAGTATGCCAGAAGCCTTGCTAGTTGGTAATAGAGATATAAGGTATAGTCACTAATCAAAGGAATTTTTAGACTAGCAGCAGAGACAGTCAAGTAAGTGACCCAGAGGTTGTCATATCCCACTTGGGACTTGAGATAAAATTATACCCACAGTGCTCTGGTAGCACAGAAGAGAGGCATTTAAATTAGAGCAGGTAACCCTTGAGCCGCCTCATCAAGGATGAGGGGCATGAGCTAGGAAGAGCATACCCAGCATGGAGATTGGGAACCCCAAAGGCACAGAGGCAGGAGGAGCCTGCTACAATCACCCCTGACTAGCAGACTGGGATAGTTGGAGCCCAGGGTAGCCATGCTCAGGGGAGCTGGAGAGAAGGCTAGAGCAGGAGGCAGGAGATCAACCAAAGAACTTGTATGCATGTATGTACTAGTGTAACCCATGGACACAGACAGTAGGATGGCGAAGGCGTGTGACAGGGCACGGAGGCAGGCTAAAAGGCGTCAGTGGAGAAAAAGGGGACATATGTAATACTTTCAGCAATAAAGATTTAATTTAAAAAACAAAAACACCAAGCTGGGTGTGTAGGAAAGGGTTAAGTCTGAGGACGAGACCTGGATTCTCCCCTGTTCCCACCTAGACTCCATGTGTCCACAAGCTTGTCATCTGGCCTAGTGTCCTCATCAGTGTGATCAGAGAACTGGGGAGAGTTGTCCGCAAACCATGTTCTGGAAACATTGTCCTAGTAGATGCGAAAAGATATGCTATGAAAAATTGTGCTTTACTTACATTGTTGGGGTAAGTGTGACTACCACACCCTCCTCTAAGATTCACCATGGCATCAGCATATTGTTTCCAGTCCTCCAGTGAATAAACCACTTCAAGTTTCTCTAACTCAGCATTTGTCAAGTTATTTGAACTTAGAGCCAATTTCCTATAATGTCACTGTCCATATCATGCTGCAGAGCCCCATTTTAGCAAAATATGACCAAAGCTTCAAAGGTCCACATGTCTTCATTTATTTAGTTATTCCATATTTGAAAGAGCTGGCCATGCACCCTCTTTGTGTTTTAGATTGCTTGTGTATCCCTGTAAGAAACTTTGTTATTATTTCATCAGCTATCCTGGGAATTTTTTTTTTCATTTTCTCATTTTTCATGTCATGCCCAGACTTGATTACCTGGTAATAAGTCGCAAGAAATGAAAATCGAGTTGTTTCTGTATAAATATTAATCATTTATTACACCTTTAATAGAAATTACAATGAATAAAATCAGAGTCTCACTTATTAGAATTCATTCAATATAGGCAGATACCAAAATTAATAATGAATCAATGAATCATTTGTGATACTAAAGAGATCGTATAATAAAAAACAGAACTGACCTTGTTAGAAATCTGATATTTCCAACATTTATCTGTCAGAGCCACTGATTTGGAAATTATTATAAATCCTTGAAAAATGGAACTTTTTTCCCTTGTAAAAATACCCATCATTTGGCAAACAAGAGTCATTTTCCTTGAGGAGAGTGTAGTGACTGGCTCTCCAGAGGGCTGCATGACAGGGTAAGCCAAGCAAATAGCTGGAAAATTGTCTGTAATCACAGAGCATCACAATGGTTGGTGAGCACAACCACTCACATTAACCATGGCATTCTCACCGCTCCCTCCTGTGGGTCCTGTTTACCCCACATCCTAATCTCCAGGGGTTGATCCTCTGTGCCTGCATCTCCCTTCCCCTCCCACTGCCATCAGCACAGTGCTGGTCACCGGAAAGCACTGGGATAAATACAGACCAGACAAACCGATCCACTCAGAGAGGTGTGTCTAGCACCCCCCACGCGACAATCGGGGTTTATTGGTGTGCGCGACTGTTAGTCCCATTTCGTTTATTAGTAGTATTGTCCTGAAGATCCTGAGAAATTTTAAGCGAGTAGCAGCCGGGGAGGTGGGAGCTGGACGAAAGGAGGAGTGTGCCGGGCGTGCTTGTGAGGAATCGGTAATCTGGTCAGGCAGCCCGCACACCTGGGAGGCCCGGGACAATTACTGTGTTTATTTCCCAGAGCAGAAGCGCCAAGGCACCCGGTGAATACTCGAGCAATGAGGGCCAGTAGATTAGCGGCGCCATCACATTATCCTCGGTTATTAGAAGAGTAAATTGAGTCATAAGAAAGGAAGAGGTTACCCAAACCTGCCCCGAGTTGATTACCAATGGCATAATTGAAAGGAGAGCCAGGCCCTGTCCCTCAACAATCCTCAACAATCCGTGCCATCTCCCCAGCTCATCTCGCCCCGCTCATCCTCCCGCAGAGCTCTGGGTTTTAAACTGGCTTTGTCAGGAAGGCTGAGCCGCACTCTCCTTTGTGCATTACTATCCACATATTGCAGGATATCCTGAGTTCTGAAGCAGGAGGAGGATTTT
Organism: Vespertilio murinus; assembly: GCA_963924515.1. NCBI lineage: Eukaryota > Metazoa > Chordata > Mammalia > Chiroptera > Vespertilionidae > Vespertilio > Vespertilio murinus. The sequence goes on along the minus strand of OZ004712.1, from coordinate 53,107,110 downwards.
AGATTCTTCTTAGCAGCGTGGGGACATGTAGCTAAGCAGAATCAATTCCTGTCACTCACACACAAACACAGAGAAAGGGGATTATGGATCAGGGGAATCTGCAGTGTTTTAATCTTAAAATCAATACAGAAAAGGAAGTTGAACTTGTGGGGATTCTATAGAGATGGTAATTTTGTTTGCCTTGCCGAATGTGACTGTTCTTCCTTTTCTCCTTCTGGTTATTTTACTTTGGGGGAGGTTAGAGGAGGGAAGAAAGGGGAAAAAAGACAAGAAATCCCTTCAAGCAAATAATCTTGAATAAACACACTTGTAAACACATAACAAGCTGATCCTCCATTGTGTAGAAAAAAGCTGCATACCTTTATCCATTCTTTTTTATTTTTAGAAGAAAAAGAAAGTTAACCAAAACCCTGTACCTCACTGTCTGCATTTAAGCATAACAAAATGCATTTGATTGTTTCATGGGTCACTGTCAGACTGGGGGGGGGGCGGGGGGATGTTTTTCCCAATGTTTACTTTATGGCCAAGTCTATTGCAGCCTATGCAATTCTATCTGATTAAATGCGTATTCAACAAACCATTTATTGGCCAAAGGATTCCAAGCTGCTAAGCATGTGATTAATATCTCCCCCGGTGTAATTCTGCTCCTTTTGAAAGATGAACTAATGGTTCAAACAACTGGGTCTTTTCTTCGAGAGTGAGAAATTACTGAATATGCCGCTTTTCAGAACTAACGCTGCTTTACTGCAGAGTACTCCCTGTCTCTCTGTCGGAGTCTGTGTGGACATTGCTTCTACAGTGGCAACAACAGCATCCACTGTGATCTCCAGAGAAAACGATGGGGCTACAGGCAGAACTGGGGTCTAGCCGGGAGGCAGAATCATGTAGTTAAAACAGCAAAGCCTGGAGCCTTTGCTTTGTGTACCACCTGTTTCTAAGCTTGATTGCTCATCTTGAAACTAGGGATGAATGCGGGATTCACCCAGTAGATAGGCTTGTTGAGAGGATTAAGTGAGGGGAAGCATGTAGAACCCTAGCACTGTGCCTTGTGCTTGTAAGAACCAATGAATGTTCATGATCATCACGATCATTATGTGTCTCAGGTGAGATAACATATGCCACATATGTGAAAACATTCTAGAGGCAGTAAAGCACAATACAAATGGTAGTTGTTATTCTTTTTTAAATAAATATATTTTATTGATTTTTTACAGAGAGGAAGAGAGAGGGATAGAGAGTTAGAAACATCGATGAGAGAGAATCATCCATCAGCTGTCTCTTGCACTCCTCCCACTGAGGATGTGCCCGCAACCAAGGTACATGCCCTTGACCGGAATCGAACCCAGGACCTTTCAGTCCGCAGGCTGACGCTCTATCCACTGAGCCAAACCGATTTCGGTGGTAGTTGTTATTCTTCATAGATTGATGGATTTAAAACTTTAAAAATAAGTCAAGAGAGGCTTTTCCTTTGTGCTGCCTACCATTGGTCCCTCATCTCAAAGTACAGACCCGGAGGTGATAACTGAATATGTATGCACTTTCTGAAAAGCCACAGAGACAGCTGTGACTGCCCAGAATTCCATGAAACCAATTTCAAAATCCCTATCCTGTGTTCTTTCATAGAAAACACTTTCTCAGATCTTGGGAAGACCAGCTCTGTGTAAGATATTTATTTTGTTGTCATTTTTAATCAGTATTTCAAGATGCCCTCCCAGGAAAGCTTGAGTGTTTGAAATAACTGCATTATTTCAGCCTCTTTCCTTGTCCTACCTATTGAGTAAAAAAATAACACAACAATTCCTGAATCGGTGTCCTCTCTCTGTCCCTGGCAGAGCACAATCATTGTGGAGAAGACGGTGCAAGACCTCCTGAATCTGATGCATGACTTGAGCGCGTACTCGGATCAGTTCCTCAACATGGTGTGCGTGAAGCTCCAGGAGTACAAGGACACCTGCACGGCGGCCTACAGGTGGGCGCTGCTGGGGCCGGAGCGGGTCACTGGCAGCCTGACTGTTGTCTGGTTGGTGAGGCCGCCTTCAGAGCCTCACTCAGGAGAAAGGATCACTTTTGAGTTGGTCTGCCAAGAACATGTGCCACACAAAGTCTCCTGAATGCTGTCCTCATCCCACAGAGGGACAGAGCCACTGAGGAGTGCCATTGGTGGCTTAGATGAGGAGTCAGCCTTGATTTCCATGAAAGCTTAGAACCTTAATAACCTTCCTTGAGGACATTCCAGAATATGATTAGTACATCATATGATTCTAAACGATCTTTAAAGTAAAGCAATTTCAAACTCATAGGAACACTTAATAATCTATAATATGATTTCCTTTCAGTTCTTTCAAATGTGTTCCTCTTACCGTTTGATCTATAGCCTTCCTACTGTCATGAAAAGACAGTTACACTGTTTTTAGCATCAGCAGAAATGAAACACCATTGTTATGAACTTGAAAACCTTTAGTTTTTCCCTCTAATTTCTTTTCTTTGGGTTCAAAAATCTCTTTGAGCTCATGGAAAGGATCATAGCACTTCTCATGAAAAGCTAATTATAGGAGCAAATTATGATCTGGTTGACAAGACCTAACACAGTTAGGGGAGAAAGGAATGTATAATAAAATACTACATTGTGTATGATATATAATTAAGCTTAGGCAGGTAAAGTACAGTACATAATCAGGTACTGCTTGTGCAGTACAGAATATAAGAGCAGAGGGAATGAAAGAGAGAACGGGTGATTGGAGTCTGGAAAGATTTCACAGATGATGAGCTGTGTGCTGGGCCTGAGAAAGACAAATTCGATGTAGGAAGTTGCAAAGAATAAGTGAGGGCTTTGCAGGGGTGGAGAGAAAGCACGGAACAATTGCCTAGTATTCAGAGGGGGAATGGAAGGAGGTTTGGATGGAACAGATGTCCTAGTAGAAGGTTGTGAGAAATAATATTTAATAGGAAAAGTAAGACCAAATAACAAAGGCTCTTAAAAGGTAAGACTTGAACATTTAGATGTTGAATAGTAGACGATAAGGAGTCATATAAGTGAGCCAGGAAGCAGCGGTCAGAAAGATGAATCTGGCCAAAGACTATACAACTTAGATTAAAACTTCACCACCTTCCAGCAGTAAGTAATGGTTATTTACAGGACATCAACCAATTAAAGAAAAGAACCCAACCACCTCCCTGAGAGATGCGCTTCCAAAGACATTTTACTTTATTTGTTTAAAAGTGATTCATAAAATTATATTTGCCTTTAAATCATACAAATAATCAGTAATTATTCTATAATCAGTTGTGTACTAAATAATTATAATGGCAATTCAAACAAAAAATGTTAAAATTTAGTCTTGTGGTAATAGAAAATTTTTTAATTTATCTTAGATTTTAATTTGTATAAACAGTTTTTTGGCAGAACACCACAATAGAGAAATCAATAAGATACTTTCAAGCATAAATATATATTTCTAATGGATAAAATTCAGAGAGGAACTAAAATAGAAATAATAATTCCAAGAGAAAAATGAACAATACCAACTGTCAAAGAGGCCTTTATTCTAATATAGTTTGTGTGTATAATGGTGGGTATCAAATCCCTACGGTGTTAAGATTCCACTGGGTACACTTAAAATAGTGCTTTTAAAGTGTCACTATTTATAATATTAACAAGTTATATTCTTTGCTACCATTTAAGTTCATACTGAGAAATATTAAATATCAATTTTTAAATGTGGGGAGGAGAATATAATTTTTTTAATTCCTTTAACAGGTATACAAATACAAATTTTAAAAGCCACTGCTCATTATTAGTTCTCTCCAATTCTAATTTCTGGGTCACAGAGTCACATTTTCAGCTTATAAAACCCACCTCCAAAGTGATTGTACCAGTGTCACATCAACCAAATGAGACTCAAATAGAATATTTTAAATATTAAAACAAAATATTTTAAAAATATAACCTTTAAAATTGGTTGCATTTTAATAACATTGTTTTAAATTTACTGTTAAGTTTGTCTTTAACCTCCATTGAATTTTAAGATTTTTTAAAAAAAGCAAATTATATCCTCTTTTTGCTTATATTTCATTATGGCCAACCAATAATTCTAACAAATAATAATACTGATGAATATTAGTTATAATGGAGAAGTTATATAACCTGCCCAAGATAAGATAAAGTTTATTCTAGAATTTAAACACCACTGATCACCATTTATATTATTGTTGTTCTTGTGATTTTTTAAATTACCGTATTTGCCGGCGTATAAGACGACCCCCTAACATTTCCACTAAAAATACAGAGTTTGTTATATACTCGCCGTATAAGACTACCCCCCACTTGGAGGCATATTTTTCAGGGCCAAAAAGTGGTCTTATACGCCGGCAAATACGGTATTTTTTAAATAAATTTTTATTGATTTCAGAGAGAGAGTGAGAGATAGAAACATCAATGATGAGAGAGAATCATGGATCAGCTGTCTTCTACATGCTCCCTACTGGGGATCGAGCCCTCAACCCCAGCATGTGCCCTTGATCGAAATTGAACCTGGGACTCTTCAGTCTATTAGCTGACACTCTATCCACTTAGCCAAATTGGCGAGAGCTGTTCTTGTGATTTAAAAAGGAGTTTTTTTTAAACTTCATACAGGTTGGCATCTTACTGGTTATAGATATTTTCCTTGTCATTTATGATCCTGCCACTCAGTATGTCACGTGATGGGAAGCCCTCCACATTCACAAAGCAGGCTGGTCCTTTTGAGCAATTTCTTGTTTTGAAATGATGTCCCCCCTATCCGTTGTGTATAGACCTTTTCTCCTGGAGTAATTCCAAATTAGTTTAATCCTTGTACATGAAAACCCTTCATATAAGTGAGGTTGACTATCAGGGTCCATATTGTTTTCCATACCCCGCCCCTACCACAGACTGAACATTCTCGGTTTCTCATAAACCATTCCAGTCTTCTTTTTCTCTTGCCCGCTAACCTGGCTTGCCTGGCTTAAAATGGAGAAATCCACACTGAGCCTGGCATCCAGGTGTGCTCTTTGTACTCCAGCAGCACCATCACCTTCCCTGTGCAGGACCCAGTGCTGGACACAGTGCTGCTTCTTACACCCTGTCATTGCGTTTGTCAGCTCCTGATTGAGCGTTTACCAGACCCAAGGCCCATGTGAGTGTGTGGGAACAGCAGAATCAACCAGTCACAGATTATACCTTTAATGAGCTTATATTCTTGCTAGAGGATAGAAAGGGAAATAGGGGACATGTATGTATCCATAGGATTAACTTATAACAGAAAATGCAGTTAGATGTTCTAAGAGGAAGAAATTACCCAAGGAGGACAAGAAAGGCTGTGGGAAGACATGAAGAAGGTCTTGTGAAGGAAAAGGAAGACATGACTTAGACTGAAGGAGCTGAAGTAATCAAGGAACCAGAGAGATGTCAAGGTGGATGGGAAGAGTAAAAAAAAAAAAAAAAAAAAAAAAGGAAGAACAAATAATGAATTTGGAGCTTTGGAAAGAAAGGCTGAGCCAAAATGGTGGAGGATCGTGAGTGCCAGGAACTTGACCTAAATCAGGTGGGAGCTAGTGAAGATGAGTGAATGGGGAGAACCAGGTGCTTTGTGGAGATTCTCCTGAGTTTTGTATAAGATGGGTTGTAGGGCAAGTGTGTGAAGGTAGAAGAGGGGCAGTGAGTGCTGGAATCAGTGGAGAGGCCGGGTAGGGACAGAGAGCTCAAGAATCATTAAGGAGGTAAATCTGTGGGGCATGGCCACTGTTTGGCTGGAGGGGGTAGGAACCGATGTAAGAAGAAATAGTTGAAATTAGCCTTATTTTTTTAATGCTGTTTTTGTAGGGATTTTTTTTTTACCTCAAATTTAAGATTTCACATTTACCATTAAATTTAATGTTACTTTTAGCTCATCATTTTAACCTATTGAGATATTTCTGAATTCTCATTCTGTCATCAGAAAAATCTTAGCTATTCCTCCAAATTTCATGTCAATCTTGATTTTATAAGCAATCTTCTGGTTCCTTTATATATCACTTTTTAAAATGTTCTTTAGGACAGGGCTAAATTAAGAATTTGGGGCCATATCTCTCGAGACTTCCTTTGAGATCCACATCCACATTATCACCCAGTACTCCAGGAGCTCATGGGTATCTCATAGGAGGCTCTGGAGCCTAAATTTGAATACCAGCTTTTCTACTTTCTAGTTCTATGACCTTGAACAAATTACTCAGCCTCTCTGTGCCTTGATTTTCTCATCTGCAAAAAAAGAGATAATAGCTCTTCCTTCATGGAGTAGTTTTGAAAATGTTAATCTTTTAGAATTGTTTTTAGCAAAATATTAAGCTCCCCCCAAACGATTAGCTGCTATTTTGATAATGACTACCATTGATGACTGTACTGCCCTATATTTTATTACCTGCCCTATAAGAGAGGTTACAATTCTGGTGAGCGCCAAGTCCCAATCCTTTTAATGTAGCTAACCCCCCCTCCTGTCTCTCCAAGATGGGCGGGTACAAGCTAGCAATGGTGTTTGAGCAGGAACCCTCCCATCCCTTCACTTTGGGACCCACTGCTCCCTGGCCTGCCAGACCTGTGTTAACAACTTTCATCTTGGACAGCCTACACATTACCCTTGGAAAGAAGGTTTCTTGACCTTGAGCCATATATACTATTTATTCATTCAAGTCAATGAATTACCTGGTTAGGAAAGGAACAAAGTCATGTGAATTCTCATTGTGAGGTCTTCCTGGCACCAAGTGAGTGCCACTTCCTCTTTGTTCACACACTATGTTTAATAGTCCTCTCTAGAATTTTGCCTATAATTCTAAACTCTCCTAATTTGGGCCTTTTTTTTGTCATTTTGTGTGCTATTTTTTATAGGAGAAAGAATTGTGTGTTTCTATTTGAAGAAAACTGTTTAGAAAAAAGGGGGGAAATATTGACATAGGAGACAAAGGGTAAATTGTAGAACTAATGCTTTGGCGATGAGTAGGGTAGATTTAATGAGTAAGTCCAGTGACTGGCTTGAGGCAGGAACATGAGTGGAGGTATTCACCATGGTATGTCCTTCTCACAGGAATTGGGTATTTCTCTGTTATTTCTATTTCAACATTTGGTCCATACAGTGCAACTATAGCTCTAGTATATACTCCTTCCAGGATCATGGCCACGGCTTTTGGTTCTTGATATATTGTGGCCATCAGGAGTTTTTGATTACTTCCCCTGGGAGGCTAGTATGGCACTTTGGTGACCTTCTTGGCCACATTCTCTGGAATGGTGCCACTAAGAGACCATCCCATGTACAGGGTAATATCTGCGGTGATCTCACAGTTTCTGAATTACAGCCTAGGATGAATGATCTTGGGGCTGGGGAAAGTGATTCTGTGAAGCTTTGAGGGGAGGAAATGGAATATTATTTATGTGGTTGTTATACAACAGTGTGCACACACATTCGCACACAGCCTGTTGTCTCTTCCTTAATCAGGTTTTCACACCAGTGGCAAAGTGTTTTCTCATCGAATGAGTCTGAAGACACAAAGTGTCCTTACTTCCTCTGTCCTCGTGGATTGGCCTCCCCCGGATTGGCACCTGCTGAGGAGTAATTAGGGCAGTCCTAATTTGGACAGCCAAATCCTGATTACAGTGAGAGGAAAAACAGGAAATGTTCTAGTTTGGCTGCCAGCAAATGACTGACTTAAATAGCAAGCCATATACAATTCAAATGATCCAAAATGATATAGCACAGGGGAAGGAGGAAGGGAGCTGGAAACATTGCAGTCGGATTCTTTCGCAGCAGATAACTTTGACAGAAATGATCAAATCCACAAGCTTACAATGCCCTCTGCTGAGAACTGGCTGGTTTTCCAAGTTCACCAAGTTTGCCAGGAGAACCTGAGCATCCACTGGCGTTTGGAGGTCGGAGAGGTCAGAAAGAGCTCACCCTTCCGTGAGCGCCTCACCCTGGAGAGAGAGACTATATGTAATGATACCATGCCACATGCTCTGGAGAAAGAGAGGTTTGCTCAAAGGGAAATGAGGACCCCCAAGTCTTTTCCTTAATTAGCCACCCCTTGGGGCTTAAGGAACACTCATCTGCAAGTTGTCTTATGCGCTGTTAGCAGCAGGCAGCTGGCCCATTCGTCAGCCTGTCCCAAGCTGAGTGCTTCTCTCCCTCTGCTGCCCTCTTTGTCCTGAGGCACAGCCAGCAGCTTATGTCTCAAAATAGTCATTTAAAAATTGAAAGTCACAAGTTTTTGAAGTTTCTGTCTATTCCAGCTTAGCACTTGTTCATTAACAAAATTTTTGTTTGGCCTTTCTGCGTTGCATCCGGCCTGGTGGAGGATACAAATAAAGCATCTTCTGATCTTAGAGGCTTAACTGATATAAGACACAGCATGTTCCCACACGCTGTTGGGGAAAGGCCCACCTTTCACCACTTCTCCACGGAGGACCCGGGACTGGAGCTAAGGAGGACATGGGATAAACTTGCAGTAGCTGATGGCAGAACCCAAGGGTGGCCCAGGCCTGCACACCTTGCTGGCCCTCAGTCGGGTTGATGAGCAGGCAGTAGGGTAGCATGTCCATGGTGATGCTGGGGAGAAGGTCCAGAAATCCAAATACGAGGTTGGCAGTGTGGTTGGGTAGGAGTGCGAAGAACAGGGAGCTCTGAAAACTTCCCATACTCAGTAAAGGAGGACTGTCATAGGTCTGAGGAGAAAGATGGCCTCCTCCCTGACCCAAGCGGAGTGTGAGGAAGGTGGTGGCCTCATCCTGCTGTAGCAGAGACAGACACCAGCGCTGTGATGGTTCATGAAGCTCTTCAGGTTTCCTTTGTACACAGGCCAGGTCCTGCAGGAGTGAGAGCTGAGCTCGGTTGCCTTGCTACTTTGCCAACAAACGAACTTTGAACTTTAAAAGAGCCGAGGGCACATGCGGGGAAAACCTGCCACCAGCGCCATGCCAGGTGCCTTCCTGTTTGCCTCTGTTTTCCAGGTGCCATCTCCAGAGTTTCAGACGTTCCCTAAATTGGGATTATTGAGCAGAAACACACACCACCATAAAGCTCTCCCATGAGCGTTGAGTGTGATATAAAAGATAACTTGATGTGTCTCTGCTCTTGTCCTGCTTATTCTGCTCCATCTTACCTTAAGGGTATTTTGGTTTTGAATTTGCGTTTATTTTGTCCTGTTTTGTTTTAATCTGCAGCATAGTGCCGGCTCTTATTTATTTCTCCCTCTTGTCATTATGACTGTGTTGCTGGACATTGAGCTGCATTGAGCCTGCTGCAGGTCACCGTTCACACTCAAAATTCCACACCAGCAGCTTCATTTGGACCAGCTTTGACCAGGGTTCATTTGTCTCGCTTGGCTCCTAGTTTTTGAAGTGTCTGGAAGTAAACATCATGCCCTGGAAACAGTTGAATCCAGTTAGCCCCACCTGCCCCTGGTTGTTTACCTAATGAAAGACTCGGCACCCCAGCTGTGTCCAGGGACCAGGCACACTTGCGTGTCCCAACTGTTCCAGAGAGGAAGCAATGCACAACGGAGCCAGTCGGCACCAACAGATGTTTTCCGAATGAAATTTACTCAGCTGTGTCTGGAGGGTGGACCCTCTCGTGGCAGCCTTATCACCTGTTCCAAGAGGTATACCTATTTTCCTCTTCCTCTTGGGAGGCGGTACAAATAGTTACACAGATGGCTCTGTCTGTGGCCCATTGAGCTGTGAATTAATTAGTAGATTATGGTTCTGGTAGTGGTAATTAACCCTACTCTTCTTGTGGAATAATTGCTAAGAGATTTAGCTCTACTTTTTTTAGGCTATTTGGATATTACCTGGAATTTTGTAACCCACACAATCTAATTTCGCACAAAATTATAAACCAATACATGGCAATTGGTCAGGATGGAAACTTGCCATTTGAGTGAAAAATTTCCTTTAGGGTAATTGTATGTTGCTAATCAATGCCAGCATTTTAAATAGGAATATTGGGAATTGCATTCGGAATTGATGTTCATTCCAGTATGAATTAATAATATATGGTTGAGGGCACTATATAGGTAGCATGTTAGTTAATTTGGATTACATTTTTCAGTAAGACAGGATCAATGAATATTACTGAAGGCAGTAATAAAGAACTTGAATTATTGAATTTTTCCAAAAAATACATAAGTAAATAATGTGAGTGCCTTTAACATAGTTCCCACTAAGCTAATTTTTTCACTCCAGCTAGTGCTAAAGTGAAAAATTCTAGGTCCCCAAAATGTGCAATGCCATCTCACACCTATAGACTAAACTGTTTACTGACTCCCAGGGCTGAAATGAGCCAGAAAGGATGGGCTCAACGATTTGGAGGCTGGAAAACTGAGTTAGGTTTGGGCTTCTAATTCTGTGCAGCAGAATTTGACCTGTAGTGTGAGTTTAAGAGGAAGTGAGCCACCCAGCCAAAGTTCTTCCTAGATATAAACACTGAAGTTTAAATTTTACATAATGTTCTTCTTTTGATTTAAAAAATAAAATAAAATACTAGTATCAACACCATTTATAGCTTACAGGATATACAAAATCAGCTGATGGGACAGATTTGACTGACAGGCCATAGTTTGCCCAACCCATCCTATGGGGCAAAGTTCTAAAGATGAAGTTGTAGGTGATAAGTATAAAAGAGGGATTTTGTTTTGATTGCTTTCCAAGGGGAGAGATTACTAATGCTGCTGATACAATCAACAAACTCTTCACAGAAAAAGTGAGACTTAGAGGAGACTTTCCAATAATCACCACGTGAAAGTAAGTGGTAGAAGGCAAGGTTTGTCAACAATCACTCATTTGCTCATTTGTTTTTTGTCAGGATTTTTTTATGTTGGATTTTTTTCAGGGGTGGGGGAGAGTACACCTGTGTTCATTAGTCTGATTTGTATTGAATTCAGGGAGGTACGGTGAGAGCCAGGCAGAGCCATCTGTGATTTGGTCAAATGCCAGTGGCTTGATAGCTCACCCAAGTCATTTAGTGCAGAGAAGGGCTAAAGGAAAACCTCGAAATTGGTTTTAGTTTAATGTATTAGCTAGACTCCTAAAACTTAAGAAGGCTATTTTTATCTCCAATTCAGTTCTTTTACACTTTCCCAATTCCAGGTATTGTGCTAAGTGCCATAGGCACAAAATCTAATAAGAAATCAACTCTATCCTCAGAGAACTCATCACTCAGTATGGGATCACAAATTGTAAAGAGGAGTAATAGGACCAGTGAGAGTAGAGGTTCTGTGTGAGGGAGTGGTTCTCACCCTTGACTTCACATTGGAATCACCTGGGGAACTGTTACAAATTCTGATACCTACCGTAGGTCTCATCCTCTGCGAGTCTCATTTACTTGGTCTTGGGTTGGCCCAGTTTATCCCAATGTGCAGTTACCATAGAAAGCCTCTGGTAAAAGGGAGATGAGGCTCAAAGGAGAGGACTCAGCTGTCCTAAGGGAAGAGCCAAGCTAATCCTGATCACCAGAGGCAAGTACCGGTAAGGAAGATGAAGAGAAGCTCTCTGGGCAGAGATAATACACAGAAGCAGGAAATAGTATATCACATTCAAAAAACTTTCCAGTACTCATCTTGGGTAGGTATTCAACTTGCACAGGTTGGGCCAGGGTTTGTCTGGGGTAGTGAACAGGAACAGAGCAGGAAACAGTAGCAGGAGATGAAGCTGCAAAGGTAGATGTTTATGGCTTGCTAAGTGTAACTTGGTCTTAGAATTAGGAGTCAGTGAAGAATGCTAAGGAGGATAAGATGATGGTGTTTGAACAATTTTAGAGAAACAACTCTTCCAACTAATGCTGTTAGTTGGACTGATGGTCTTGAAGTTCCAGGCAAGACACCTAGTTACAAGGTCACTGCCAAGTCCCAGTGAGAAATAAAGAGGGTCTAAATATCAGTTATGACCAAAACTGGTCAGGAAATGGCAGATTCATAATATTCTAAGGAGGTGGGCCAGCACGATGTGGTAACTATGGATGCAACATGAATGGATGAAAAAGATGAATAATATTTATTTGAAATTCTGGTAGAACTTACAAGTGAAGTTATCCTGTAAGCCTTTATATATACAGGTCTGAAACTTAGAAGACAGGGCAGCAGTTGATTTAAGACAGAATTTTGACTGCAACCAAAAAGTGTGGTATAGCTAGATTTAGGAAGCTCTTTTCCCACTGCCAGCTCATAGAAAGTCCAGATAAAAATAATTTTTTTCTAATATATATCCCAATTCAAAAGGAAGAAGAAATTCTCCAGATACTCCTCAAATAAAAGAAACATTAAAAGCCAAAACAACCAGCAAATGTTAAAGTTGAGTGTCCCCTGAAAGCATCAGGACCACGGAGTGAAGTTGTCTGAGTCTCTTAGAGCTGCTATTAACAAAATACCAAACACTGGGTGGGTGGCTTATAAACAACAGAAATTTATTTCTCACAGTTCTGGATGCTGAAAGTCTAAGATAATGGTACTATGAGGACCCTCTTTCAGTCACAGGTTTCTCACTGTATCCTCACATGATGGAATGGTATGGGATTCATTAGAAGGGCACTAAACCTACTCACGAGGGCACCACCCTCTTGACCTAATCACTTATCTAAGGCCCCACCTCCTAACACTGTCACATTAGTGTTAGGATTCCAATATGTTAAGTTTACTTCAGGTTATATCAGAAATTAAGAACCAAAAAGGGGTTGGCATTTTAACACCTGTATGCCAGGCAGTTTTATCTGTGTATACAGGGACAGGGAAATTCATTCATAAAAGGAGCCAGCAGAACTCTGGGCTTGAGAATGAGCCACCCACCTATGAGTAGAAAAAATGGCCATGAAAGGAAATCAGAATTACACTCCTGTGGCACGTGCAAATTGCACTACTCATGTGGGGAGAGAAACTTTTAAGCTAACAAAACCCTTAAAAACTTATTTAGAATTAGTGAAACCCATAGGATCCAGAAGAGACAAATGCAAACCACCAAATATAACATCTCCAAAACTCAGGGCACATGTGGGATTCTTACAGGACAAAAGTGCCACTGAGGCAGAGCTTGCAGAACAAACTAGAGGCCCGATGCACAAAATTAGTGCAAGAGTAAGCCTTCCTTCCCCTGCTGCCAGCACCAACTTCCCTCTGACACCCAGGACCCCGGTTTCCCTCATAGCCCCGGCTTCATCAGGAAGGTCGTCTGGAAGGACATCCAGTCTAATTAGCATATTACACTTTTATTATTATGGACTAGAAGCCCAGTGTACAAAATTCATGCACAGGAGGAGAAGTTCCTCAGCCCAGTCTGCATCCTCTTGCAATCTAGGACCCCCTCAGGGGATGTCCTACTGCCAGACATCCCTCTCGCAATCTGGGACCACTGGCTCCTAACTGCTTGTCTGCCTGCCTGATCACCCCTAACCACTCGCTTGACTGCCTAATTGCCCCAACCACTCTGCCTGCCTGATAGCTCCTAACTGCTCACCTGCCTGCCTGATCACCCCTAACTGCCTCTGCCTCAGCCCCTGCTGCCATGGCTTCGTCCAGAAGGTCGTTTAGCTGTCCGGTCTAATTAGCATATTATGCTTTTATTATAGATAGTAGTCCCCTCTTATCTGTGGGGCATACATTTTAAGACCCCCAGTAGATGCCTGAAAGTGGTTAAAGTGCTAAACCCAACATATACTGTTTTTTCCTATGTATGCATGCCTATGATAAAGATTAATTTATAAATTAGGCACAGTAAGGGATTAACAATCAATAAGTAGTAACACAATAGAACAATGTAGTGATACTATCAGTACTTTTTGTATTTCCAGTCCAGACCTCTTCCTGCATCTGAGAACCATCCTCACTTGCAGTAAATGGCTCAGGGTCATGGTTTCAGGGACCTTGGCCTATGGCTCTCAGTCAGGATACATTTTCCATTCATTTCTTCCACTAACAAATTTGATGTCTTTTCCGACTTAACTGAGTACTTATTATATACCTTTGCAGTCTTTTGCAGTTTGAGGTGAGACAGCAAAACTGGCATGAATTTTTCTTCATAATTTTATGGGTAGAACCTTCCTTCTTACCAGAGATCTTAGCAACCTCAGCATGCAGTTTTTTCCTTCCTAAATTGAGAACTTCCTTTTCACTTCAAAGGCGTACTTTATGGCTTATCTTTGGCATGTCTGAATTGCCAACATCACTTCTGTGCTTCGGGCCCTTACTAAGTAAAATAAGTGCTCCTTGAACATGGGCATTGTTGTGTCATAGCCGTCATTCTGATGATGAGATGGTTGCTAAGTGACTGACGGGTGGGGGGTGTCCGGTGTGAAGACTCAGGACAGAGGGAGGAGTCGCATCCTGGGTCGGGTCCACAGGATTTCATCACCCTTCTCAGAACTAATCAACTATTTATTTCTGCAATTTTTCATACCACTGTTGACCACAGGTAACTGAAACCACAGAAAGCTAACCCATGGTGAAGAAGGGACTAGATATAAAGGAAAAGGAGGAGATAATTGGGAGGGGGAGGGAATGATCTCCAAAAGCCTAGATAGAGAGATTACTGGGGGTGAATGAGGATGAAACAGATTTGCATATACTTCTGGGGGGGAGGGTCAGAGGGAGAGTCTTTGAAAGTATGTCATTAGGTCCCCTCCTTTGTCACATAGGAAGACTGGGGTGGGGGGAGGAAGCAATGAGGAGATAAATGAAGGGGAAAGGCTTAAAAAACAGTCATGAGGGAAATGGAAGAAGTCGACCAGAGACAGGTAAGAAGAATGCCTAAGAGCATGGAGGGTCCATCTGGTGTGGGGTACCATAAATGTGAGGTAATGCCACTCCTTAAGGTGGCATCCCGCCCCACAAGCATAAAAAGTGTAAAAGTTAGACTGTTGGATTAATTTAGAAATTATGCAGAAATATAGGCGGGAGGAATGGGGATTGAAGGTACCAGTGTGAGTAATTTGAGAGTGTATTTTGTACCACTAACCATAGTACTGTTAGGAAACTTTTGCTTAGGGTGAGAGGAATTCTAGAAATCAACTTTGGTTCTCTTGTTATTCTAGCTCGTTTTCAGGCAGCCAGGAGGCCCTGTTACCTGGGGTCAGGTTTTCATGAGTCAAGGGTTTCAGCTTCAACTTATTTTGTCTACAAACATGAAGCTGCTTCTTGGGTAAAGGAGGTTTTATCGAACATACGTGCATATACTAGTACACCACACGGATATTGTATGGAGAGAACTGCATAACGTCCCCAATATAACCCTCATCCCACAATAAGTCCCTGCCTGGGCTGAGGGGAGCCTCCTACAGCCCTGGTCAGGGGTTAGCTTCGAGGGAGCTAACTAATCAGTACTCCCTTCATAAATCATTGTCGCTCTGCCCTTACTATTGCTGATGAAGATTTTAGACCATTCACATCAGTGACAGGGACAGAAATGTTAAACAGGAAGAGAAGCTTTTTAATGAAGTTGAAATTGAATGTTTAGGATGGCTTTACAGGGACATTCTGGTAAGAGCAGTGTCAGTGGCTAACCCTCGGGCCCTGTTCAAGGACCTGAACCTGTCACCTCCAAGGCCACTTGTTACGGCCACTGCAGAGCGAGAATCAGCCTTTCTGCTGGGTATCGGGGCGGAGCTTTCTCTGTGATGGTGCCTTTGCTTTGAACACAGGGGTGTCCACAATTCAAAGAGTAACTTCAACCAAAACTAATTGGAAGTTTAAACCAAGAAGCCAGAGGATAACCCTATATAACACTCGGTCACCTTTCAGTACCATTTATGTTGTCATTTAATAGCATTCTTCTATATGGTTTCTCCACCTTAACATCTTTGTTGAAATATACCCTCCAAAAAAAAACCTACCATAAAGGAGGGCTAGTTAGTATTCTTAGCCCTTAAGATGACTCAACAATGAAGAATCTGAGAATGAAGTCTAGAAATGGTTGTGCCCGGTAATGGGACCTATTATGGTGTCACTGCCCCAACCCAGATCATGGATTATGTTAATGAGAGAGAGATGAGGCATTTTTTCTGTGTAGCAGAGGTAGATGACAAGTGCCAGTCAGACATGAAGCCATGTGCTGACGTGTCTCTTTTCTGCCATGTGTTTAGGGGCATCGTCCAGTCGGAGGAAAAACTTGTCATCAGTGCATCTTGGGCCAAAGATGATGATATCAGCAGACTCTTGAAATCGCTACCAAACTGGATCAATATGGCTCAGCCCAAACAGCTGAGGCCAAAGAGAGAAGATGAAGAAGATTTCATAAGGTAAAAAGTCTATTTTCTAACTTGGACTGAGCATGAGGAGGAAAAACATGTTTAGCTAATTCTTTCTTGTGTGAAATTTTGGCCAATTTTAAAAATCAAGTAGCAATTAACCAAACTTAGTCAAGTCTGTTTTCATCCTAATACACCTCACTTCCCATGCAACTATGCCTTGTGCTCAAAACATTAGAAGGCAGTGATTGACATGAATCAAATTTGGAGCATTACTAACTCGAATTAAAATCTCTTTCAGTTTGTAGGTCCTTCTCCCCTCTTAGGGAACAAATATTGTATTCATTCATTCATTCACTTATTCAGTAAAGCTGTATTCACCTTATTATGCACCATACCTGGAAATATGATGGACAGTTAATAAGAAAAGTTCCTGCCCATACAGCGCATATCATGGTTGTTCTTAGCATGTTCTTCACCTCAGAGAACAGTTAGTTGAACTTTCTGGAAATACAAATTTGCTTCCTATATTCGTTTCTTAAACATTGTATTTTCTCTGATTGCTTTCTGATTGTTTTGACAAAAGTAATGTCTCTCCTTCAATTGGATCACTCAGTGTTTACCTAAGTTTAATGTAAATTTTTTTACTAAAGGCCTAATTTGATGAAGCTACTCATTTTCACAGATGGGGCTTGCCACAAAGAAACATCCCACCTAGTCTGTAAAGTAGAGGGGGAAATGGAGGTAATACGTTGTCACATTAAAAATAAGTTTATTCCTATTGTCTTTTGCCTATTCAGGTGAATAAATAAATAGTTCAAATAAAAATAAAATAAAAGCACTTTGAAGAAGCAAAGACCAGAAAAGGAATAAAAGAAGGAATGACCAGTACATTTTAATTTATTATAAGACTGCCGTGAGCTCTTCTCTTTCTCAGAATATAGTTGGAAACTATAGATAAATAGGTCTTTACTGCTCACAACATTAATCATATTCATATACTGTAGTGCCATATTTTACCAACATTTTATTATGAATATATGCTAAAGGGTCATTTCTCAAATCATGATCCTCAAAATTCACCAGTAATTTAACCTAAAGCTCTCTTATCTATAAATTATCTTATCTAAATAAAATCTTATAGATAAGATTGTCTTATCTATACCTTATCTATACTTTTCTTTCTCATTATTCAAATTATCTGAAAGAAACCTGTTAACTAGATGCTTTGATATAAGAAAACTATTAACAGTCTTTAGTTTAGGAGGAACAATTTTAGGTTATAAAAATTTTATCAAGAATCATGGACTTCCAATATATATCCTCACTCTCCCCCAATTTTCTCTATTTTTAACATCAGTGTGGTACAGTTGTTAACATCGATATATTGTCATTGACTAAAGTCTACAGTTTACATTAAGGTCCATTCTTTTTGTTATACAATCTATTGGTTTTGACAAATGTATAATTAATGTATCTACCATTCAAAATAGTAATATTGCTGTCCTAAAAATTCTCTGTTGTTCTTCCTAGTCATCCCCACTTTCCTCTCTCTGAACCCTTGGCAGTCACTGATTTTTTTTTTTTTTACCATCTCCATCTTCTTTTTCAGAGTGTCATGTATTTGTAATCTTGTAGTATGTAGCCTTATTAGATTGGCTTCTTTGCTTAGCAATATGCACTAAAGTTTTCTTCATGTCTTTTTGTAGCTTGAACTCTTTGTTTTGAAATTTCTGAATAATATTTCATGGTATGGACATACTATAGTTTATTTATCCATTCACCTGTTGATAACATTATGTGCAGGTTTTTGTGAGGGTGTGAGTTTTAAACTCATTTGAGTAGATACCAAGGAATGCAATGCTAGATCATATGGTAAGGATATGTTTAGTTTCACAAGAAGCGGACAAACTGTCTTCAAAGTGACTGCGCCATTTCACATTCCCACCAGCAATGAATGAGAGTTCCTTTTGCTCCACATCCTCACCAGTAAGAGCGTTTGGGATTGTCGGTGTTTCGAATCTGGTATATTCTAATAGTTGTGTTGTGGTAGCTCATTGTTTTAATTTTCGTTATGACACAGGTTGAGATACCGTTTGCCCATTTTTAATCGGGTTGTGTATTTTATTATTTTCGAGTTTTAAGAATTCTTTATGTATTTAGATACCAGTCCTTCATTGATATGTGTTTTGCAGAAATTTCCCCTCAGTCTGTGCCTTGTATTTAATTCCCTTCACAATGTCTTATGTAGAGCAAAAGTCTTTCATTTTAATTGAATTCAAAATGTATTGATTTTTTATTTTACGGATTGTGCTTTTTTCCCCTTATGATTTTAATTGAGCATTTTGTAGGATTCCACCTCTTTTTTCCCTGTTAGCTTATAAATTATACTTTTTTTTTTTTTTTTTTTTTTTTTTTTTTACTATTTCTAGTAGTGATCTTAGAGTGTTCAATATACATTTAAACTAATCCAAGCCACTTTCAAATAACACAATCCCACTGCATGGGGAATGCAAGCCCTTATAACTGAGTATTCCAGTGCCTCACATTCCTATGGCTCTGCTCTCATTCACTTCATTTCTCCATAAGTTATAATCACTGCATATAATGTTATTATTTTGAACAAACTGTTACCTATTGATCAATAGGTAAGAATTAGAGAAATAAAGGTATGTTTTACTTTAGGTTTTTATTTTCTCGTGCTCTTCCTTTCTTAATGTAGTTCCAAGTTTCTGACCTATATCATTTTCCTGAAGTTCTTTTTACATTTCTTATATGACAGGACTACTGATGACAAATGCTCTCTCAATTTTTGTCTGTCAGGGACAGACTTTATCTTTCCCTCACTCTTAAAGAATAATTTCACTGAGTATAGCATTCAATGGATGGTGATTCTTTCCTTTTACTACTTGAAATATTTCACTTGACTCTTCTTGCTTCCGTAATTTTTTTAAGAGAGGTCCACTGTAATTTTTATTCTTGTTCTATTGGCAAAATAATTTGTTTCCTCTGAATTCCTTCAAGGTTTTTCTCTTTGTTTTAATTTTGTGCCATTTGAATAGTTTATGCCTGGATGTATCTATTTTGGAATTTTCATGCCTGGTGTTCTCTGAGCTTCCAGGGTCTGTGGTTTGGTATATGTCACTGGTCTGGGAAAATTCTCAGTTATTATTGCTGCAATATTCCTTCTATATGTTGTTTCCTTTATTTTCCTTCTGTTATACCCATTACACATACATTACAGCTTTTGTAACTTTTTCACAGTTCTTGGATAGTCCATATTGTCTTTTTACTCTTTGGATTGCATATTTGGAAGTTTCTATTGACAATTATTCAAGCTCACTGATTCTTTCCTTGGTCATGTCCAGTCTATTGGTCAGCCCACCAGAAGCATTCTTCATTTTTGTTATATATTTTTGATTGTTAGCATTTCCTTTTGATTCTTTCTTAGAGTTTCCATTTCTCTGCTTAAATTACCTAAAGTTTACTTTTTCTTAAATATGTATAACATGTGTGCACATATCAAAGGCGTAGCTTGATACATTTCACCCTTTTTATTGTAGCTGCATAACCAGTACCTAGATCACAACACAGAATGATAGGGACAAGGATCCTTTTCATGTTCCCTCTGGTCACTACTTGTCTCTCCAATAGTCCTTATCTGACTTCTAGACACACAAATCACTTCAATCTGTTTTTGGATTCTGTCTAAAAGGAATGATGCAGTTGTGTATCCTTTTTAAGACTGGCTCCATTTGCTCTACATTATGTTGGTGAGTTTAATCCATGTTATTTTGTATAGGTTCTTATCACTCTATAGTCTATATTGTATTCCATTGTGTGAATACATCACATATCTAATGTTTTATTATTTGTTTGTATAGGTATGTATATGTGTATATTCATTAGTTCTATGGCACCAGGATAATTTCTAGTTTGGAACTATTTTTGCATAGTGCTGCCATGAATATTCTGTCTTTTGGTAACCCCAAATATAAGTGTTTCTATTGGTAATTTATAGGAGTTGAATTGCTGCATAGGCTATGCATATGTTCAATTTTAGTAATAGGTCCTAACCACTTTCCAGAGTGGTGGTAAGAGTTAGCATAGCATTATATGAGAGTTTCAGTTGCTCCATATCTCATCTATACTTGATATGTTCCATCTCATGACTAAGGAAGTTGAGCACCTTTTAATGTATTTTTCTGTATGTACTGGCTATTTGAATATCCTTTTTTGCAACATATTTGTTACTTGTTTTAAATTAGGTTATCTTTTCTTCACTGGTTTGTGGAATTCTTTAAATATCTGAATATAACTTTTTTATGACACATATATATCTCCCACTTTAGAAGTCATATTTTTACTTTCTCTCTTTTTTAATATATTTGTATTGATTTCAGAGAGGATGTGAAAGGGGGGGGGAAAGGGGGAGAGAGAGAGAGAGAGAGAAACATCATTGATGAGAGAGAATCATTGGTCAGTTGCATCCTGTATGCCCCCTACTAGAGATCAAGCCCACAACCCAGGCATGTGCCCTGACTGGAATCAAACCGTGACCTCCTGGCTCTAAACTCAACCACTAAGCCATGCCAGCCGGCCCATTTTTACTCTCTTAATGGTGCCTTTTAATAAGCAGACTTTAACATTTTTAATAAGTCAAATGTATTATGTCTTGCTCACTTAATTGTACCACTTTCCATCTTAGCTTTAAAGGGAAACAAATTTATTGTTTTAAGTTTTGGTCAGTTATACATGAAGTGAAGGGTATAACTCAATGAATCATTATGTGTGATCACCATGTAACCATCTCCCAGATAAAAATATGGAGCTTTTCCAGGGCCCCAGAGGCCTGCCCTGAAGGTGACCACTATTCTGGCATTTATCACCAGAGTTTAGTTTTGACTGTCCTCAAATTGCATAATAATTGAATTATAGTATCTGGTTTATTGTGCTGGACATTATTTCTAAGAGATCTGTCGACATTTTTACAATTAGACATGGTTTGAAAACAAATTATATTTGCTTTAACAGAAGAAAAATAATATTATAGGTCTGTTTGTTTTGTGTGTGATTGATTCTTTCCTCTGAATCTGTCATATTCTCTATCCTGAGGAGAAGCTGAGAGGAAAGGTAAGTGGCAGAGAACAGTCTTCACTGACATTCCAACTTGGTAGCGTTGACAGAGAGCCTTTATTTCTCACATTAGAGTACCACAGAGCATGGCGCCAGCCACAAGGCTGAGAAGTCACACTCTCCTCCTGTAATTAGCTCTTAGAGCTCCGAGGGCTATTGAACAGATGGATGAATATAGAATCCAGTGCCCTTCGCATTGAATAAAGGTCATGTTCCCTTCAGTACTAAACAAGGCCTTTTCCTATTCCTATTTTTTTTTAACTAAAAAATAAAATGAATTATTTCCGGGCTTAACTTTGAATAGAGGGGGGGAAATAGATCTAGCCAGGGCTTTAATAGAAAAAGGGAAAATAGCAAATATCCTTTTGTTCCCAGCAAGCTGAAAGCAGGCTTTCTAGCCATTGTCTTTGCACCTGTCACATATATGAATACATTATCCTTTTGAGATCAATGAATATCCACTGATAAAAGCAGCCCTACTTTCTGGAGGTGTAATTAACCGAAGGGGTAAGGTGTTGAGGGAAGTAAAGGGGAAGATTAAGGGTTGTCTAGGAGTTGGGGGGGGAGATGGCACGTGCATTAGAAAGACTGTCCTAAAAATCTTTTAGTCCCATTTCACTCAGGGCCCCAGAATATCAAAGAACAAGAATCATTTCTCTAGTGCCAGGGTTGAAAATCCTTAAGTGGACAGATGTAATTGTCAGAACCAGGGCCAAAGCTTTCTGGTGATGAAAGTGAAAAAATACAGCTGTGCGTATGCAAAACACAGAGTTTATTCTTATATCATCATTTATGAATTATTGAACAACTGTACAATATGAACAACTGTCAACCTACTTTTGCCCACTCTTGTATGTAAAATCTACAAATTAGTCTTGAACTCTAGCGTGTGGAAAGGTGAATAATTGATTACATTTCTGGAAAGATTGTGTAGTCTATTTCAACTGTCACAGCAATCCGAGTCAGCTCGAGCCTGGCACTGGGCAGCCGCATTATGAGCGTTCAGGTGCTGTTGTTCCCATGCAAGAGATGAGGGAGCTGAGGTGCAGAGAAATTACATGATCTTCCCAAATTCACAGGCCACGAAGTGATGTCGCTAGTTGAGCCAGGTGCTCTGGCTCCCAGAGCTACCACACCGTTGTCAGCAGTGACAAGGGGGTTTCTGGCAAGAGACAGTACTCTGCGCCCCCGGCTCTTGTCTTGCCTGTAGGATTAAATTCAAACAAGAGACAACAAATAACAGCAGAAGCAGGGGAGGAAAGCATTACACTCAGAGAGGACCTGAGTGGGCCGCTCAGCTGGCTGGGACTGAACTGAGGGCCCCGTTTGGGTGGGGTTTGGGATATTTATAGCCCTAGGAGGAAGGGCCCCTCAATAAGCCTCCCCTTCCTTTATTTCTTTTTAAAAAATCTCTAAGTTATGAGGCTCCTTCAGCTAGGTGTTATGCCACTGGTGAGACCACATCCTAAGGGCTTTGAATCTTTCCTGCTCACATAGGGACTTAGCATCGCCATTTTCGCCATTGTCTATTTTCAGTTTGTCACGTCTTACACTTACTTCCTCCAGCCCAGCTGCCTCTCCCCGCTTCTCCCAGCTCATATCCGTCTATCTGCTCCTCCAACACTTTGATCAACCAGCCTAAAAATGGATCAGGAATTTGTATTTTTGCACATTTGAATTATTCCTTCATGTTCTTTTTTAAAATATTTTTTATTGATTTCAGAGATGAAAGCAGAGGGGAAAGAGAAACATCAATGATGAGAGAGAATTATTGATTGGCTGCCTCCTGCACATCCCCTACTGTGGACTGAGCCTACGACCTAGGCATGTGCCTTGACTGGGAATCGAACTGTGACCTCCTGGTTCATGCATAGGTCAATGCTCAACCACTGAGCAACACCAACCAGGCTGTTCCTTCATTTTCAATAATCATCATAACTTTGGCTGCTATGCTCATCACTTTCTACTGATGTCACAAGCATTTTATTATGTAAGTGCTTTACTCTAGATTTAGTGGGTTAACGTTATTCCTCACTGTAATATTTCATGTATTCCATTGTTTTGAGTTCTCCCTTTCAATATAATAGGTTGGTCGCAGAATATCCAGCTATTGGGGGAGGGGAGCCTGGTAATATATTGAAACCAGGAATCGAGGTACTTTAAAACTTATTATCTTCTTTCATCTGAGCTTTATGCTTGTGTAGTCAAAGAAAAGAAAAGAATCATTATTGAAAAGAGAAAGAATACAATACAAAGGGAAAGAAAATATTAAAATGATATAAAATTATGTGGGGTTCAGATAGTGTGATGCAGTCCTGAGTAGGGCAGAGACTGAGGGACAAGTCAGAATGAAAGCAGAAAGCAGGTTTGCACTTTCGCCTTCCTCTTTGGAGCCCTGACATTCACCAGAGACCCTCAATAAATGTTGAACCAAGGAAACTGAATACAAGTAGGAAGGATCTCACTCTTCAAATGAAAAGAACATGTAAAGAATGGTGAGCCACTTGCCTTACTGGGGAGGAAATGTCTTCAGTGGCCTCCCTGAGTTTTATGACAAGTCACATGTCCTTGTGGGAGCTCACAGCCTGACTTCTGATCCTCAGAGTTTTTTGTTTTTTGTTTTGTTTTGATAGGTCTTTACACCTCTTTAGTTTCTACTACCAAACCAGATTAGGCAATTAAAGCAGAAATCTAGTGGGCTAAGAATGTATTTAGGTGGAAGCATGGTCTGAATGAAGTATATAAATTTTCAGAAAAATTTCACTTAGAAATTTACAAGGTTCTTAAAAGCAACAGCCATGAAGAGTTTCCACATAACTGTAGCTATCGAAGAATCTTTAGATATATTTGAAGAAACAAGTGAAAACTCTGGTGCAGGGGAAAAAAACAAAAAACACTTCAGTTTGCTTGGACAAAATGTTTACTAGAATGGAGCCATTTATTTCACTATCTCTGCATGTTTAATATCACTTTCAAATATAATTCTAAAAGGAAAGATGGCCCAGAAGGCATGAATGTATTAAGTAAGTACAAGGGTGGAGAATGCCTTGCTGAAATGCTCTTTTCCTTCAATTAAATGTGATGAAGGTCATAGATAGATGGAGGACATTGCCCCGCCAGGGAGGGTGAGAAGCAGACTTAAATCTCAAGATTAAACAGGAAAGACAGGTAATTAACTGGAGACTCAGCTACAAACATATCAATTAATGTTCAAGAAGATTAAATTAGGCATTTTATTATTATATCAAAATGATATGACTTACTAGCATGATTGGCAGTAAAAGGGGGGGGGGGATGAAAACCTCTCCTGTACAGTTATTTGAGGATTATAATTATCTAATAGTATCATTTAAACATCACTATAGAATGTTTAAGACATTTTATTTTTGTTTAATTTTAGATCGTGCAATTATTTAATTTTTCAAGTGGGTGTACGTTTAGTAACATTCTTAATAAAGGGGAAGGTTAATCCCTCTAACTTAATCCCACTCAACCTTTCAGAAAATGTGGCTGGTAGTGACGTCCCATGGAGGGGAAAACACCAGCCATCCAGCCCGGGCAGGGGCGGGGCAGGACGAGGTGTGCCTAAGGCAAGGCGAGCAGTGCCAGTCCAGTGGCCAGGGAAAGGCCTCCTTCCTTGTCTGTCTCTGTCTCTCCTGATGGCTGCTCCCTGCCATCTCCTCTCCTGCTGGCTGCTCCCTGCCATAGCCTCACACTCTTCCAGGCCCGGAGGACACCTGCCCTCCCTCTGTCTTTCTTTCCCTGGGAAACATTTTCAGGTCCTCAGGCCACCGTGCCCTTTCCCACTGGCTGCTGTGCCTTTGCTATGCCCATCCCTCGTCCTAGAATGCTCTCTGCTCACCCCACGCCCACCCCCTGTACCTGCCCAGTTCAGTTTTCAGGATTCAGCTCAGACATCAGCTCTCCCAGCATCTCCTCCCCAAAACCCTGCTTCCTCCTGGGTTGAAGCCCACAGTATTGGGGGAGTAAGACAAGTCAGCATTTTATAGTGTGGTGAGTGCTCCTGCTAGAGGTGAAGATATGTGTACATGTATTATTAAAAACCAGTGAAAAACTTAAGCTTAAGACATGTTCTTCTTGGGACACTGTTGCTATTTGAATAAATACATAATTTATAGTGGCTCCTGGCAGAAAAACTAAGTTGGAGCCCTTTGTTTGGTCAGTATACCTAGTGCATTCTTTCCACTTTGGGGAATATTTAATAGTGATTCCACTTCTAGGACTATATCCCAAGAAACATGTTCAATAAAGACTTGTTGAATGCAGGTTTTACTCATGGGCTTAAGTAAAGGAATAGGTAAAAGGAATATCAGGGTGTAGAGTATGTCTTAGTCTGCTCTGGCTGTCATAACAAGTACTATATACTGGGTGGTCTGAATAACAGGAATTTATTTCTCTCAGTCCTAAAGATTGGGAAGTCCAAGATCAAGGTGCAGGCCTGTTCAGTTCCTTGTATGCAGAGGCCTGTTTTTCTTGCTGTGTCCTGATAGGTCAGAGAGAAAAAGAGCTCTATCTCATGCCTCTTCTTATAAGAGTATATGCCCCATCATAAGGGTACCCCCTTCCTGAATTTACCTCCCAAAGATTCCATCTCTAAATACCATCATTTTCAGATATAGGGTCTCAAAATACAAATTTGGGAGAGAATACATTTCAGCCCATAGCAAAGTGCAAATACTCAACTGTTTACCTAAAATCTGAGCTGTAATTGTACATTTGCAATTAGAAATCAGTCAGAAATAAAAAGGCTGACTGTTTAATGTATAGGATATATAGTTAGTAACACAGGTGAAGAACAAAAGTTATGCTGAGGAAGAAAAATGGTAACTATAATTATAGAAAAAAATGTAAAGAATTTCTTGTCATGTGACTTGCACAGTTCTGAGTTTCACTAATTCTCATTGGATCTACTAAGCCATAAAGTCCCATCAACTCCCTCTATTTTTCACAATGTGGAATCCTTTGATGAGGAATCCAGGCCAGTTACCACATAGAGATGTGAGTTTATCTCAGGGTTTCTTCATGGTTATGTCCACGTTATACATCTCTGTTGGGAACACTGCATGGGTGACATTCTGTGCCTCCCACTGTACCACTTCCATTAAGTCTGTCTAGGCTGCTACTGGTAGTGCCTGTTTGACCATCACGTTAAGGTGGTGACTGTCAGACTCCTCTGTAGACAGGTGTGTTTATGTCTCCTTATAGTTAATCTGGGGTGCTAACTTGAGACTATGTGATTGTCCGCTTCTCTAACAACCTCTCCACCAATAATTTTAGCATCCATTGATGAACTTTAGAAATTTAGCTGACATTCTTCTGTAAAAAAAGAGCTTTTCCTCTACCTTCCCCTTCCCCTTACTCTTTCTCTTTTCATCTCTTTGATGGTTCTCAATTAGTCCCTGCTTCAGACGTAATTGGAAGAAAAGCTTGATGATGAAAATGGAAAATGATGGTAAATGAACCAAAAGTATTAGCATTGGATAATGCAGTCCTCTAGTAATAATATTAGATCTCATAATAATAAGGTCTTATCTTTCTAATACTAATATGGATGCTTGGTAGCTAGTCAGTCTTTATATTGTCACATCAAAATGATTTAAATGTTTGAAGTGATCAGTTTGATTACAAATATGTTCATTTGCCTACTAATGTGTTTTCCTTTCTATGACTTGTTTAGATTAAGGATTAGGAAGGAAGAGTTGGAGGTAAGCAGCTACTCCAGAAAGTCTCAAACAGCAAGGGGTTCCAGCGTTTCTAAGACATGATTGCATTCAGCAATTCCATTTCTCTGCTCTCTGTGTTTAACAATGTGCTGCTGCCATTATTAGCACCAGCCTGCTGGAGCATGACCGGGGAACATGCCTGAAATAATGGAAGAGTGGAAACTCTCATTGTTTTCCTTTTAGGAAAGAGTGCTCTTACCTCTCCCATGGTTCCTTTCTCTTAAAAGCTCTCCAGGCAGGTTTTCTGAGCTGAGTGTATGTGACACAGCCTGTGACTTGAGAACAGACTTAAAGCATAGCTATCCCCATTGGCCCTCCATGTAAAAATTAATTTAAAATGAGAAGACTCAGCCGGTCAGGTTGCCAAACTGCTCAGGGATGACTTATGACCCAGTGGAAGCAACATGCTCTACTTGTGGAGGGGATGCTCATCCATCGCCCTCTTGCCAGCCAGTCCTTGTGCTTACTCATCCACTCCTCCTCCTCTTTCCTTTCAGAGTTCTCCATGTTGCTCTAAGAGTGTTGTCTCCTCCCTCTTTGTATCCCATAAATTCTTAAATCATTTGTGGATTATAAACATATCAAGGAACTGGAAGAAGTATTGTTTCCCCATAAGAGGCTTTGATTTATTACTAGGCAGTTGCCTGTCAATCAAGCTCTCTGGTCTTAAAAAGTAGGAAAGTGCCTGCTGTCATTAAGGGGCTCTATGCTGATTTTTGACAGATCTGAGTATGTCCTCCCCGTTCTAGCACCTTGTGAGAGTTGAGTGCTTAGGAACGTCCACTTCCATGACTCAAAGCAGTTTTTATGCCTTGGGTTGAGGGGTGGGAGACTATTTGAACCCCTAGGCTAGTCGTAGGCAAACTCATTAGTCAACAGAGCCAAATATCAGCAGTACAACGATTGAAATTTCTTTTGAGAGCCATATTTTTAAAACTTAACCTTCTTCTAACACCACTTCAAAATAGACTTGCCCAGGCCGTGGTATTTTGTGAAAGAGCCACATTCAAGGGGCCAAAGAGCCACATGTGGCTTGCGAGCCACCACTGCCCTAAGGAGAGGGAAACACTAAAGCCACTGCAGCTCGTGAGAGATGCAGCTCTACTCCCACCTTCGCCATAGTGAGCCAATGAGCACATCTTCCTCTGGGCTCCAATTTCTCTATGAAACGCCTGCGAAATGTTCGCCATCTGTGGGAGATCCAATCAAGGAACACATTCACAAAGCCAGGCAGGCTTCAACATGGTGTTTTTCCAACTCTGCGTTGTGGCATGTGAGCAAATTATGAAATAATTTTAGTAGGTTTTGAACTTACTACAGAACTAGGGCAGGGCCTGGGTAATGGTGCGTTCCTAGTAAATATCTGCTAAGGAATTAATGACTCAATAATAAAAAGACAAATGGCCCAGTTAAAAAATTAATGAAGGATCAGACTTGACATTTCTCTACAGAAGACATACAAATGGCCAATAAGCACATGAAAAGATGCTCAATATCATTAGCCAGCAAGAAAATGCAAATTTAAACCACAGTGAGATATTATTTCACATCCATTAGGATGACTATAATAATAATAAAAAAAGAGAGACAGGAATCGTAGTGTTGGCAAGAATGTGGATAAATTGGAACCCTTGGTACAAGGGAGTGTGTAAAATGGTGCAGCCATATTGGAAAACAATCTGGCATTTTCTCAAAGGATTAAAAATAGAGTTAACATATCACCCAGAAATTTCACTCCTAGGTATATATATATACTCAAGAGAAATGAAAACATACATCCACACAAAAATTCATGTGTGAATGTTCTTAGCAGTATTATATATAATAGTCAAATATTGAGAATAACCCAAATGTCCATCATCTGGTGAATACATAAATAAAATGTGATATATCCATACAATGGAATATTATTGGTAATAAAGGAAATGAAGAATTGCTTAAATATGGATAAACCCTAAAGCCATGTTAAGTAAAAGAAGCCATTCACAAAAAAAATAGCATATTGTATGATTCCATTTATATGAATAGGAATTAAATATGAGTGTCTAAAATAAGGAAGACTATAAAGACAGAAATATTAGTGGTTTCCAAGGGCTGGGGGTGGAGAGTGGGGTGAGCACAAAGTCTAATGGGTACATCAGGAGATGTAGATGAAAATGTTCTGAATTAATTGCTTAACTTGATGACTATACTAAAAACCATTAAAGTGCACATATTAAATGGATGAATTTTATCTCAAAGCTATTATTTTTAAATGCCCATACCTGGGGCCCACCCCCCCACCTCCAACTCCCACCCCTCCCACCCCACCCCCGACCAATAAAATCAGAATTTCTGCAGGTGAAGTTTGGCAGCAAGTATTTTGTTTGATTTCTTAGTTAAGCTTTTAATTTATAACCATGATGAGAACTACTGGTTTAGACTAACTACCAAAATCCCTGTCAGTGCCAGAATACCATAAATCTATATCTTCCCTCTCAGTCCCAGAATACCATAAATCTATAGGATACCTGTCAGTGCCAGAATACCATAAATCCACGTGCCTGTCCCAGTGAGCAAGTTGATTTTATTTATTTATTTATTTATTTATTTATTTATTTGATTGATTGATTCAGAGAGGAAGGGAGAGAGCGACAGAAACATCAGTGAGATAGAATCATTGATGGGCTGCCTCCTGCACACCCGCACTGGGGATTGAGCCCACAACCCAGGCATGTGCCCTTGGCTGGAATCAAACCTGAGACCCTTCAGTCCGCAGGCGGACACTCTATCCACTGAGCCAAACCAGCTAGGGCTGAGCAAGCTGATTTAAAAGCACAAAAGAGAAAGGCTCATGGTCATAATTAACATGTCATCTCTGAATGGGTAGGAACCCAGAAACCTCAATTTCCCTGCAACCAAGGGGAAATAATGAATATGTTTTAAGTCCCAAGCAGACACTAAGAGAAGAGAAGTTGCTGATATTTCACATATTCACCTTGATTGTAAAGAACACCTGAGACCCACACCCACCCCCCAACTTGTTCCCAGTTCTGCCCCTGCACAGGATTGTAAGACTGCTCACCTCACCTGGCCAGTCATGAATGTTGCAAGTTTCTAAATGATAGAAAAACAGTAGGCGAAGAAAGCAAAGGACAAATCATCAGTTGTGGTAATTGAGGAGACAGCTTTCTAAAGATAAGCAATTACTTATTACATATGAAAAATAGCTACTTACATGGTAGTGTGAGGTGACATGCACATGCATGAAGACAGTTGGGGGGTACACAGTGATGAGACTCGGCAGGTTCCAAGACAAAAATAATGTAGTAATCAAGGTAACTGGACTACTGGATCACTTCCTATTTTTAAGGGTTTAGCCAGGATCATTTTAGTAAAGCAGTTTGTGTAAACCTGATTAAAGAACCCATCAGAATGGTACTACCCCCTTATTTTGACACAGGTTTTGAGATTGTTGGAAGATTGAGCAGTTGTAAAAAAGCAGACATGATCAGTGGAAGTGTCATTGTCGTATCTCATAAGAAGCAGTGGGTACTATGACAAATCGGGGTAAAGTGACCTGACCTTTTTATAACCTACATCAGTTTAGACCCTGACAGGTAATGGCTTAGTGATCTTTACAGGTCACCTTGACACATCTCAGTTTCACTACCTGCACAACAGAACCAATTAATCCCCATGCCAAAAACCTACTTGCTTCCCAGTATAATGGAGTATGGTCAGACATCATTATTAGGTCTAGTATAAATCGGGGTCTAACATGAAAAACTGAAACCACTCATGTTTACCTAGAGGAACTTGAATGTAGGGAATTGGTACACGGGTTCATGGTGACCTGAGTGTCACAGGGGACATTAGGATAACCCATAGATGAGCAACAGCAGGAAGGCCGAAGGGAAGAAGCATTTCCTGGAGAGGCGCACAGAGGAGTTGGGGTGGTAGGACTGGATGGACCAAGAATGAGATGCTTCATTGTTGGAGATGTCATCCGGGCCAAAGGGAGGGAGGTAAATGCCCTGCCTTCTCCTTTCCCTGTCCTCCAGTGTCCGTTCAGGGCCACTCATGGTCAGCACCCAGCTGGGAGCCTAGGAAACAGCCTGCAGGGGTCAGCTCCCCCTGTCCCCTACAGATAAGAACAGGGGAGAGGAGAGGAATGGATTTGGGGCCAATAGCCCTAGGACCTTTAGAGTCCACCCTTGTTATTCTGTCTCCATTCTCACCCATATACCATGTTTTTACATGTCATACTTGATGTTTAATACAAGGTGACAGCTACTCATCATAGGGAGGCATTCTCCTCCTCTCCCCAACAGGCAGTCAGACTCTCAGTCACTCCATTCATCTCAAGCCTGGGTACCCCTGCCCCCCACCTCAAGTCAGATGCCACTCCTCCTGTCTGGTGACCTCAGTCACTGCATTCCTCTCAGGCCTAGGATCCCCTGTCCTCCATCTCAACTCAGATGCCTCTCCTCCTGTCTAGTGACCTCTGAACTAAATGGGAAAGTGAATCACTGCCAGCTCCTCATATGAAACCATAGGGGAAATGCCACCAGACCAAGCACCCATTGCTCCCAGTTCAGTTCAAGTGACTATAATACTCACATCCTCCTCGTGAAAACATGGAGGAAAGGCCACCTCACAGCCGTTAGCATGGCTTGCTTTGGTCCTCGCCCTTCCCCTCCTCTGTCTGGGTCATGGGGGGCTGACCTTCTGTCAGTGTTTCCTGCTCTCTCGGTGGGTTCAGCAGTAGGAAGCAGTCTTGGGTGATTGTGAATGTGGCAGGGAGAGAGAGCACTGAGTCTTGAGTGTGTATATTATGTGACCAAATATAGCACCGATCTGCAAATCAGTCGCTCAGAAACTATTTGCAATGTTTCTCTCATAAGTGCATTTAGCCTGCTGAAATGCAGATTTTCTTTTTTTTTTTCCTTCCTAAGATTCCAGCTGATAACAGAATTATTTAAAGACTAAATGGAGACAATTTTCGGCGTCTTTGGCATGATTCTCTGAAATGAATTCTTGTCAGATAGACCTCTTTAAAGATGATGATTGTGTGGTAAAATTAAGTTACACAGATTTTACGCTCTCGCAAAACTCTCTTAAATGAAGTCTTGTCAGACCACGCTCTTTAAAGATAATAATTGTGTGGGGAAATTAAGCCTAACAGGTTTAACACCCTTCTTCGGTTTCTCGGGCTCCTATGTGAGCATGTTGGCCTACGATGGTGACAGTGACTCCTCACATGGGACTCGGGGTACCCACAGCAATCACATTTCTCTTCTTGGCCGTGTCAGGTAATCGCTGGGCAATCATGGAGCACCTGTCCCTTCACTTAGGAAGAAAATGATCGTTCCCTTACCCATTTCACTCAAAAACCTGTAACATCTCCATTAAGTACCGCGCTTTCATAGTAAGCAGGTGATAAAGAGTAAGTGCAATTCAGATCTAGAAAGAACCCGCATTGGCCCAGATGCTGGGTGTGGTCAGTCTGGCAGTGTGACCCTCTCCCGTCGCTCCCAGTTCCATTCGAGTGACTGTAATCCCCACCTCTCCCATTCCCCCTCCCCCCCCCGTGAAATTCTTCCTGGGACCATCTGAAAGGTTTTCTCATTCGTGGTGGGGTGTGTAACTTTGTTTTTAATTACAAAGTAAACATGTCCTTCTGAGAAAACGTAGAAAATCTGGAGAAGCATAAAGGAAAACAATCCTGTCACACGGTTAACATGTTGGTCTTTTTTTCAGTCAATGTAAATATATAATTACTCTTTTTTGAGTAGTATGTGATACATTCAGTTTTATAACAGCTTGTTTTACTCAACTGCATATCATGATTTAAAATAAGCTATATGCAACATTTTTTTTTGGTATCAAGTATTTTCTACTATATAGTTTCTGATGACTGCGCACTTTTTTACAGTGTGAATAGACTATAATTTACTTAATAAAGTTGAGGGTTTAGAAAAAAGTCCGTGGTCTGGCAGCTAACGCCATCCCCTGAAGGTTTTTATAACACACAAAGACCGTCCACCAAGCTCTTTGACACACAAATCCTCGAAGGAATGACTTTTTGTGTGAAATGGTTCGAGCTGTCAATCACTTATTCTGGATGTCATGGTTGCGGGGCCCTCTTCAGGTTGTTAGGGGGTGATTACGGATTCCTGTCAAATGAGATGTCTGCGATGTATTCAACTCGAGGCAGCGTGTGTTTCCCTCGGTCCACGGGCTCCCTTCGGAGCAGGTTAAGCCCATCTCCGCGAGCCCGAGGGGAGCGGACTAGGCAGCTGGCCTTGGAAGCAGCCCGCAGACACGCGCAGGCCTCCCACCCCACACAGCAGATTAGCTCCCACACAAATACATCAGTCTTGATTGTCACATTGCACCCAGGGTTCCACCTCCACGCATGGAAGTGGCTCCAAGCCTGGTTTCCAAAGCTGTTTTGCCTCCCCTGTTGCTTTTAACCACCTAGCTCAGAGGCACTTTTTGTTATAGCTATCACAGATGATTAAGGGGCTGGGAGAGTGGCTATATCAGGACAGATTAAGCAAACTACCTATTTACAACTCGACTGAGTGACAGCCGAGGGGCAGATATTGTACTGTCTGCTGGGCTCAGATCATGGAAGAGACATTGTCTTGCTTTCACAGTAACTCGATTGCAGAGATATCTAATTTAGAGAAAGTTTTCCAAGAATGATATCACTTATGCTAATTAGATAATGGTGTCAGTGGAAATTACATTTAGCGGCTAGTAGCAGAAACTTGGAATAGCAATGGCTTCAGCAAATGAGGTTTCACTTTCTCTCCTATAAAATGAAGCCTAGAAGTGTATTATCTGCGGCTGCACTGCAGCTCTATGATGTCATTGGTTCCCCCAAGCCCTCCTGTCTTTGGCGCCATTATTCTCAGCATTATTTTCCTGCTCAAGGTCACCTGATGCCAGGACTGCGTCCAGTAAGGGGTGGAGGAGGGCACAAAAGAGGTCCTTACCAACTAAGATACTTGAGAGATGTTTCTTGGAAATCTGTCTGACTTCAGTTGTTATTTCATTAACTACCACATTGGCAGGAGGGGCTGGGAGATTGAATGGGGTTTTGTCTTTTGTGTTTTTTTATTTTGTTATGCAGACCTCAACAATGCCAGGGCCCTTTTACTAAGGAGGCATGGGATAATGGAAACTGCATAGTCAACCAGTGGGTTCTGCCGCAATGACTTACCACTTGAAGATTTTGAGAAAAGTCTGGACTCTGAAACATGGTGGCATTTGCTCTGATATTGCAAGGTTCCATTTGTAACACTATCCCTTGAGATCCAACTTATTTACTTCTGATCTCTCTCATCTATTTTAATTTATTCATCACACCAGACCCCAGGTTGACATTAAGTAAATCAAACACCTCAACAGACCTAAGGATAATAATAACTACAATTTGTTAGCTTTCCATGCATTGTGTTAGGCACCAAAGAATATCAGCTGAATGATTTGCTTCAAGATTGTGGATAAGGACTCTCCTAGCTGGGGTGGCTCAGGTGGTTAGAGTGTCCTCCCAAAATGCTTAAGGTTGCAGGTTCAATTTCCAGACAGGGCACATACAAGAAGCAACCAATGAATGTATAAATAAGTGGAACAACAAATCTCTCTCTCTCTCTCTCTCTTTCTCACTCTCTCTCTCTCATCTCCTTTCCCTTCTTTTCCTATCCTCTTCCTTCCCCCCTTCCTCTCTCTCTCTAAAAATCAATCAATAAATAAAATATATTTTTTAATTCTGGATGAAGATAGATGAAAGAGACTCACTGTGAGTTGCTAATAATTGGAGCTGAGCAGTGGTTGCAGGGGAGTTTACTACACTATTCTCTCTCATTCTTTAATTATTGAAATTTTCCCAATAAATATTTTAAATGTCACCTCATCTACTTCTTAAAATGCTTCTTAGGAGGTCAGCGCCCTCCTACTAGCCAATAATATAGCAAGGAAGAGGAACATGCAGGATTCGGACCCCGTCTGCCTGACTTAGAAGTCTGTGCTCCAACCCTTACGCTCAGGAAGCATTCCTCCAGGGCAGCAGCCTGAAACTCTTTTGAAATGCAGGCTTCCGGGTCCCACCCAAACACCGCCATGTCCACTCGCATTTCTGTGCTGTCACAGCACTGCATTGCCCCAGTCGCGTGACTCACCCAACTCTGACCTTCTCTCCTGTTGAAATAAGCCCATTCATGAGTCACCACTTTAGCACACATACTTTTAATGGGCATTTGATCCACAGCAGCTCTTTCTTCCAGCATGGGAGTCTGCTGTGTGCTGGGCAAGGAATGCCTGTGCGTCGGTTAAGCATCGCTCTGAATACACGCATCAGCTCTTACTAACCACTGTTCACTGGAAACTTAATGTAGATTGTTCTATGTAAATATATCCGAGCTTCTGCTCACGTAAGGTGTCTTGAGTTTTAAAAGCTGTGGAGAGACTTCCCTGGGAAACTCCAGTCCCTGTCCCAGCTTCCGCCAGGAGCCTGCGTGCCCACCTGTGGGTGGCTTCCTGAAAAGACGGGCTTTTATTCCCTAACAGCCTCGATCAATCGTCTTTTATCATTTCCATCCTCTCTTTTTGAAAGGAAGGGAGCTGTGGGAACTGGACAGCACGAGTTCCAGCTCTGCCACTGTGTGTCCTGTAGCAAAGTAGTTAACCTTTGGAGCCTTCCTTTCTTCATCGGTGCGGTGGCTGTGCCATGTGGTCTCGGGGGTCCCTTCCAGCTCATCCTTCTGCGACCCACGTAGCATGATTTTCAATCCTCCAAAAACATTATGAAGACACTGGGCTCGTGTGAAATCCACCTGACTGTGTTTTTTTTTTTTTTTCCAGTCGTGAAGGGATCCTGGCATTGATTTTTATTGGGTTCTCTTTCCAAATGATGAGTTTCTATAAATGTTTCCCCATTTATGTGCCCAGAGCCTTTTTAGAATAAGTAAATGAGTGAATGAATGAATGAATGAATGAGGCCTGCAATCCTTCTCAACTATAATCTCCTCAAAGAGGCTGGGCCCTTTGCTTTTGAACATTTCAGAACGTCTTCTAGCTGCCCAGTTAACTTGGTGGTTTTATTTACTTCAAAGACCTTCACACAATGTATATATGTGACACTATCAGCTGTTCATCAGTTCGTATAGTGGGAGAAGAGGTAAGAGAGATCCTGAAGAGCAGGCATCCGAGCATCCCTAGGACCATCCCTGTGTAGGTCAGGCCGACACCGAGTGCTGCTGAAGGTACAAGCATCCGGCCACTTGCTTCTTCTTCTTCCAAGAGCTCTCTTTCTCGTATCACAGTAATTTTAAGCTGGTATATGATTGTATCCTCATAAAAGTAAACCCAGAAAAAATAGCCCGCTGTAATAACAGCGATTATAACAACCTCACGCTAGGCATGTCTTAAAAAGTGTTGCCCACCCCAGTCTTTTCCGTGCTGTATATGAAGTGTTTCTGGTTTGCTTTGCAGGGCAGCCTTTGGCAAGGAGTCGGAAGTTCTCATTGGGAACCTGGGTGATAAACTAATCCCTCCACAAGACATCCTACGTGACGTGAGTGACCTCAAAGCCTTGGCCAACATGCACGAGAGCCTGGAATGGTTAGCAGGCCGGACAAAGTCAGCCTTCTCCAATCTTTCCACATCCCAGAGTAAGTGGCTGGTGGGGGTCGGCTGAGGAATTGGGCTGAGTACTCTCATTAGGAATGTGTCACGCTATGGGCCGCGTCCAGGTCGTCAGAAGACCTGAGCCAGAATCCAGCTGAGCTGAGCCTCTGGTACCTGGTGGTTCTGCGAAAGGAACTAATCTCACTTCTCTGGGTGGGACATGGGAAGCCAAAAATGGTCCCTGTTAACATTGCTTGATATGAAACCTCAGAAACAAAATCGTGGAAGACGGAACCACGATTGTCTCAAGAACAAAAGCCAATCCCCCTCACAGCTTCCCCAGGAAAGGAACGTATCTCAAAACTCAAAGCTGAGCACACAGCTGATGTTTTTTATTTTAACTGATACAAGTTAATGAAAAAGTATCTAAAAAGAGAATATTAGACATGATTAAGAATATTAGACATGTTGGAAAATAGAGAATAGAAGAAAAACAATTATTCTGGAAAAGAGATGGTTGAGAGATAACTTAATTATAGATTTCAAGAAAATTAAGGAATGGGATATGAAATTAAAATGTGAAACTTCTTTTTTTTATTAAGATCCAATGACTCGCAAAAAAATAATTTGAAAACTTTAGGGCACGTAGACATTATCTAGTAACTATAAAATAAATGCATTTTAAAGGCATTCATTCAGAAGTATGTGGTAGGCAGTTATAACAGGCAAAGCAAACATGAAGAAGGAATGCAGGAGGTGGCAGATCTGAATGCATAAACAGAGAGGCAGAAACAGGGTAGGAAAAAGTAGCAGCAAGAACATGAAAGAAACCAAATCTGCCCTGAACGTAGTATCAGAGTTAACCATTCGAAGGTTATTGCAAAGAAAATGCTTACATCATTTGGAATGTGAACTTCCAGGGGAATGGTTTATTATTGTTGTCTTTTGAAAAGTTATTATTACTTGATTAATAAGTGTTTCCAGCATAGAGACAAAGAGGTGCACATGAATTTCACCGGGTAAATTAGTATTCAAAATCCAGACCCCATCGGCAGAGTCCGGGCCCTGGAACACGCACTGCCTCGGATCTCGTGCTGCCTGAGCATCTCTCCTGAAGGCCAGCAGCGGAGGGGCTCTGAGTGAGACTATAGACTCTTTTAGAAGCCGTCTTAAAATATGACTTCTTATTTATACATTTTATTATTTAAAATATTACTTCTTACTTGCTGATAAAAATTATACATTATTTGTTCCCAGAATCTATAAAAATAGGAAAAATATGCATCTATTAAGGATAATTTGGACACAGTATTGGATCTGAGCACACTCAGATACGGTCTCCTTGAAAGACCCTCAACTTTATAATCTTTTTGAATTAGGCAATCTGTCACAAGCAGTAGCCTAAATTACCCATTTTATCTCCCAGTGCCAAAATAAAATTTAAAAAGTCGGATATAGCTTATTTCCCTTTTGCTAATTGCAAAATAAACAGCTCTGAAAAGGGACCAGGTGCCTGTTTTCCTGATTTCTTTTTGCTTCTTGCAAATACAGGACTTCATGGGTAGGTGTATTGGTGATCATTGGTGGCCTTTCAGTGTCTAATCCTATATAATAAAAGGCTAATATGCAAATTGTCCCTTCTGCTGGAAGTTTGACCAGGGGGCAAGGCCAGCCCACCAACCACCTCTGCTCCCTTCCCCCGGCCCAGCCCAATCCAGGCCAGCAGGACCCCATCCATGTACAAATTGGTGCACCAGGCCTCTAGTATTTGATAGTGCGGTATCTTATTTCCAGTGGCATGGCATGCTAGATTTCTGTTCTGTCCATTCTAAAGGGGCTCCACAAGGCAGGATAGTTCCAATCTCTGTAGCAAGTCTTTGAGTGATGTACTCAGGCCAACCTG
This sequence comes from Vespertilio murinus, assembly GCA_963924515.1. Taxonomy (NCBI): domain Eukaryota; kingdom Metazoa; phylum Chordata; class Mammalia; order Chiroptera; family Vespertilionidae; genus Vespertilio; species Vespertilio murinus. The sequence goes on along the minus strand of OZ004712.1, from coordinate 53,068,504 downwards.
CATCAACTGTTTTGGAAAGAGAGGGAAGCTCCGGGAATTATGCTCACCTCTGTAATGGCACAGTGGAGCCGTTGTTCATGTCACCCACAAGTACTCAGTACAGTTGCTGTCTAATTCATAAATGTAATCATCTCTTATGCTGACAAAGATCTCTTCTACCATACCTGCTGATGCTTTGTCTCATGTGCTCACTCCATTTTATAATATAAATGGCACCCTCTCTGTTCCTCTCAGGGTGATCATTCCACCCAGTGAATGACTTAAGTAACTGTCAGCGTTTTGAGGATTGGTGCAAAACCCCAGTGAACTGTAATCACTACTTATATTGTCTTTGTTAAAACAAAGCAGTGAGCAAATGTGTGTTTTTTTGCCACCAGCAAGCCTAGCTCGCCCACACGAGTTTATTCTTTGAATCCCCAGGAGAGGTGTCCATTGATGTCTGTAAAATGAACAAAGCAGGGAATTCTCAGATAATGGGTTGCTCTGATTGCTCCATGTCAGTGTGACTCTACAAAAGGAAATAAGGAACAGCTCTTTATTATTATTTTGAAAAGCAAACCTGATTATCTCCACAAGAGTTGTTCCACGTCTGGAAACTAAGTAGCAGGAATAAAATGCTAGCTTTTGTATAGCACCCATAGGTGCTCAGAATAGGAAGAAATCAAGGCAAGAAGTTTACAGGTTCAGTTTTTCTTCCGCATCCTGTTAACTATTTGGTATGGTAAATGTTGTGTTTTATTGTCACTAAGAAACTATGCATGTAATGGAGTGGGAGAAGTGGGCAGAAAATTCTTTTTGTAGTAGAATGTCTCTTCACATAGTATAATAGGATTCTCATCCACCAAAAACATGTGTCATCCTGAAGTGTTGTGTTTAGGGGAAGAGCATGGCTATCCATTTATCCATGAGATTAAGATGACCATTTTTTCTAAGATAATTTTTCCATATCTTTTAATATTTGGACAAAGGTCCCTCTGTCTTCTTTACACCTAAAAGGGTCCTCTCACCTCATGTAGATTCCGACTGCACCGAAGGCACTGCTCTTCCTTTTGTCCCGCCTCAGTCTATGGCTCCTGCTCCATTTCACTTGGTGTCCCCCTCTCAATTTTCCTTAAGCCTGTTCTACTTACAGTTCTTTCCATTGAAAGTCGCAGACTAGTTGAAGGCAAGATAATGCATGGATTCATTCAACTGGTACAGAAGCAGGCTTCAGGTATGGCTGGATCCAGAAGATCACAAGATAGCATTGTGTCACAGACATGTTTATACACCTGCTTACTCTCTCTCTCCCCTTCTCCATAACTTCCTATTTTCTCTTTATTGCTTTCCATCTCAGGTGGGTGCTTTTCAAATGGCAACATCTGTATGAACATCAGCAGCCCAAGATTCCTTGATCCCAAATAAAAGGTGCATTTTTGCCAAGAGTCCCAGGGAGGACCTGGATTGACTCAGCCTGACCTTATCACCTGGATCCCTCTGGTTCTTGTTGCACATGTCTTGTTTTCTGACTCCTATGCCCACCCCCTACTTAGTCTCTGTCTCCCACGCCCTCTTCTAGAATTCCTGTCTGTACAGGATCTGCTGTAACAAACATGCTTTCGATGCAAGGAGGCTGAGCAGGATCATAAGAGTTGGGCATTCAGGATCTAGGTTTATAAGTATGTGTTTTCCCACTTAGATCACAACTTCAACCTTGTAGTAAAGGCACATCATGGTATCTGTCCATTGTAGTACCTGGTGTTTGTAAGAATCCTAAAGAAAGGCCTCAGATGTACTGATGGTAAAGAAAATCCTCAGGAAAATGTGACCTACATAAAAATTGTTAGATGTATTCAGTTTGAACACTAATGACTTTCTTTTGTATTTCACCCTTTTGTTTTAAGGATGTGTTGCTGTTAAAAATAGACTGCAGGAAGGAGCTCCAGGGCTCATTTCGTCTGCACTGCTTCCTCAGGGGGCCTCCTCTCTGTCTTGGATTCTGGAAAGAGTCTCCAGGATTGGAGATGCTAACACTTCCTTGATTATACATTCTGCTTTATAAGCAATCTTGCCATCTAAAGGAGGTTCTCTCTTTTGTATTCAAGGCCCTTGACTTTTGTCTAACCCTCTTTTCTCTGTCCTATTCTTCAGAAATTAAATGTTGAATATCTTCTCTACAAAATACTTTAATATATGAGAGGACATTTCCCTCATTCCTACCTGCCTCTCCCTGACTATTAAAGATTTTTGGCCTGGAGGTTTAGTCAGCCAATATAAATGACTATAGTTTCCTTTTTGTCCTTGTTTCAGATTTGGCTGCTATGACAACCTTTTGCCTACCATTGCACTCGCCTCACAACTATCAGAGATTCTAGCTGCTAATGTAACTCCATACCTCACTTCACTAATGCTAATACGGCTCCCGGGGTTAATTTTTTTTAAAATAATTTTTTTATTTTAAAATAAAAATTGACCATTGGCAGCCCCAAGATTATTTGATCCCAAATAAAAAAAGCATTTTTCCCACAACCAGTATTGATACATTATTATTAACTAAAGTCTGTACTTTATTTAAAGTCTCTATACTTAATTATATACTTCAGTCTATAATTTCCTTCAATTTTATCTTGTCCTTTTTTCTGTTCCGTCGCATCTAGGATATCATAGTGCATCTAGTCACAGTGCCCCTGGAGGCTTGTCTGTGCTGTGACAGTTTCCTGACTCTCCTTGTTTTGATGACCTTGGCAGTTTAGAGGAATGCTGGTCATATTTTGCAGAATGCCCTTTGATGTGGGATTGTCTCATCTCTTTTCATGACTAGACTGGGTTTATGGTCTTGGAGAAGGAAAACCACAGAAATAAATGCCATTCTCATCACATCATGTCAAGGTTAACTCCTATCGCTGAGACTTATCACCGATGATGCTCTAGGATTGACTTTTATGCCTCCAATTCTTGTAATCCTCTCTGGGCAGTTCCTTGTGAATTCTAGATCGACTTTCCACTTCCCCACCACAAATTGCTTTTCTCTGTTTATCTTTCTAGTGACTATTTTCTAACATGACAGATGTATCTATTATAAGCCCAACGTCTGGACAACTTGACTAGCTGCTAAAAACAAATGGTCATCCACCTTAAACAATTATACAGTTGATATTGATTATAATCTTGTGGGTCTGAAAGGCTCTCTGTGGGAGGAGCTGTTTTTCTGCCCTGAGCCACTTGCTTAGGGCCTTGCCCTATTCCTAGTCGTCACATGTGCTAAACACTCCTTGGTATGTGTCCAAGACCATAGTAATTTCATACACAGCCATGCTGAGAATAAAAGAGTTACCTGCATTTTGTTCCCCCAAAATGGTCTTATTCTAACCCATTTTCATTAGGGTCTAAGGTGTTTTAGAGTAGCATTTCACAACGTTTTTGCACATTAGTTGTATTCAGTGGGGAGCTGGAGGAAAGAGAAAAAAAGGCTGATGGTAGACCCACTCTTGAGACGTTCATTTAATTGTTCCAACGTGTGGCCTGGGCATCCCCAAACCAATCAAGTCGGAGGTCCAGAGTCACTCTTCTAAAAGATTGGTTCTAGGTCTTCCACTAGAATCAGCTACTGAGCTTGCAGGCAGGTGACCAGACCTCCTTGCTTTTTAACCCTCCTCAGGGGATTTCAACACATAGCCAAGCTTGATATAGAGCACCCCCCACTTCTTCTTTAATTTTTGGAGCTGTTTATGTTTTAGAAATCCTTTGAGGTTATTTTATCAGTGCTTGCATTCTCAAAGCTTGGCTTCACATGACTTCTCATTTTGTGTACAAGAGCACCAGGCACACAGATGGATGTTTTTGATTCTACATTTTCTAGAAGATGGCATGTGAATGGGCTTCTCTGCCTTAATGGTAAATGGGAGAAAACATGCAGCTCTCCCACCCACCCCCGCATGCCTTGTTGTTTTTCTGCCTTGACACAAATGATAATAAAAATGTCCCTACCCGAGATCTCATGAGACGTTGTCCTGTCTCAGCTTTGATTTTGCCAGTCCATTAGGATAGAATTTCCCCTGTCCTAATTTCATCTGATTATTTTTAATTAAACTCCATGCGTGGTAATTTCTCTCCTGCTTCGGTATTTACAAGTTTCAAATATTTGTAGACTGTTATCAGACAGCTCCTCCTCGGGCCTTTGCTTGGCCTCATTCTACCTGTTTAGTTTCTCTAATCATCTTTCCCATGCCATCATCACTTTTTGGCCTAATTAACTGTCACTTTGTAAAGCTGACTCATTCTGTGGCTTCACTCTTGTCACCCTTCTTTCTCGGTTGGTGACACCTTCCAAATTCATTGTCATTGATTAACTTCCTGATCACGTTGTTTGCCCAGAACATTAAATTGCCACTGGCATTATATTATATCTTGTCCATACTCTGAATTTGTTTTGGTCTTATCTAATTGAAACTACTACTACTTTTGTATGAACCTGTTTTTTTAAATAATGCCCAAATATACTTTCATGCTGTATGCAATTTCACAACGACTCAGATCTTTTGTAGGGGAGGAATAAACACCAAATGATAATTTTATGATAATTCAGTTTGTTCATTTTCAATCACAATTATACTCTATAGTTGTTTACAAACTGATGGAAGTTGATCTTAATGGAGGCAGAACTGTGTGGAACATCCCTGTGCTCCCAGCATTCACCTGGTTGTTCCTCTGAATGCCCTGAAGCCCGTGTCGTTATTGGCAGTGGATATGCTGGTGATTCTTGGTTTATGAGGAAAAGCATCTGCCTCTCCAGCCCCGTCTCCCATAATGCACTGTGCACTGTGGCTCAGCCAGGCCTCCGCTCACCAGGGGGGTCTATGTTCCTTTGCTTTTAGCACAATTTAAATATTGATACACGAGACTTAGTCCCTTTTAGACCATTTCTTCTCTTTTTCCCCCTTTCCTTTCTCTGAGTATCCTAACCTGGCTTCTAAACCAGGGTTAATTTTTCCTCTTTCCAAACATATTTCTTCTTTTAATTCACAAAACCTTTCCATGGGTCTCCCTTAGTCTAGGAGGCATGTAGACATATTTGACCTTGAAGGTATACATAGGAAGAAGCAGGCACATTATTGTGTTACCATGAGGAAATTACTTAGCCTTTCTGAGCTATGTGGGATTTCTTACCTGTTAAATAGAGACAGTGATTTGTTCCCATTGAGTTACTGTAACCATTGAGTGAAATGATGAACTTGGATTCTTCGAAGAATGTGACACACGGCGGGGACCCCGTATGGAGTTCTGGGGTCACTGCCATGAATCTTAGCACTGGGGTTCCCACAGAAGTACTGGGTCTTCACCTCCCTTCCTTCTACCTCTTCAGGCTTTTCTTTTGTCTCAAGTTACCATCAATCATCCTGAAGATTTCTAGCAAATATCAATTGTGAAGTGACAGAGGCTAGTGCTGTGGGCGCTTCCGTGTAATTATGGAGTTCTAAGTGTCTGCCCATAAAGAGTTATGTGGCTGTTTCTTTGAAAATGCCAACATTTGTATCCATAAGGGAAATATTTTATTAAAATATGATAATATCATGGATGCTTAAGTGTGGTGGCTGAGAGCTTCCAGCTGAAAAATTATGTCTTCAAACAAAACCAGAAAATGGTAACAGGAAGAAGAAACAGTGAAAATCTCTGGAAAGCAGGAAGGCAGAAGAAGGTGGAAAGCAAGAGACACCCCTCGAGCGTCGGGCTGAATTGCCCAGCAGCCTGAGGAGACAGAGGAAATGCAGAGGGAGCCGGGGTGACACCGAGCAGCCATGAGGACGAGTGGCTACCAGGGTGGTGGGACTTGAACGAGAAGTCTGAGGGACTGACTTGGCCACTGAGCAGAAAGGCTTCTTTCAGTGAGAAGCACGGATTGTGCTATTGAACCTAAGCCCTTTGTCTAGAAAGGACCTCAGAGAGTCAGTGCTTTCAAATTCCAGGTATGCCCACTAACCAAGATGAACCATGGCTTAATGAACTCCCTTCAGCAAAAGAGAGTGTCTTTTTCCTTTCTTCACCCTTGAAACTAAGTTTAGGTGTAGCACCAAGTTCAGTGGGTAAGAACACGAATCCTTGAGGAAAACAGAAAGGCTAATTGCCTGTGCCTAGCATTTGGTAGTTTTATTCCTACAAAACATATGATTAGTTGTGAAATTGGGTACAGTGTGAAAATATATTTGGACATTATTTTAAGAAGCGATAAAGGTTCATACAAAAGTAGAAGTAGTTTTAATTAGGTAAGATAAAAATCTAAAGGATCAGAATGAAATGGCCATCCTTGAGGGAAACAGAATGTGAGAAATCTTCAACACTCTGTGGGATTGAATTTAGAAAAATGTTTTCTGTGTAGACTGCATGTGCTCTCTCAGACAACTGGGTTATTAATCAACTAGAGCCCCTGTGCACAACATTCGTGCACTGCAGGGGGGGTGTGTCCTTCAGCCCAGCCTGTGCCCTCTCACAGTCCGGGAACCCTCAGGGGATATCTAACTGACATCCTTAGTGCTGCTGCTGATGAGGGAGAGGCTCCCGCCACCCCTGCTGTGCTCACTAGCTGTGAGCCCAGCTCGGGGCTTATGGCTGAGCAGAGCTCCCCCTGTGGGAGTTCACTGATCATCAGGGGGAAGCTCCTGTGTTGACTGTCTTACCCCCTGGTGGTCAGTGCATGTCATAGCAACCAGTCGTTCCACTGTTTGGTCGATTTGCATGTTAACCTTTTATTATATAGGCTAGTGCATAAGACCCTTGTCAGGCAAGTGCGCGAGGGGGTGGCATGCTCAAATGTGTGTACGTGCAGCTGTCCCAGAGGTGCCTGCAGGTGGCAACGGCACTCAGCTTAGATTGCATTTCATACTTTCACAGACCTGTGTAATCATTAATTCTTAATCCCTTATTCTTGCCTCAAACTGTTACTGGCAGGCCAACCATTCTTCTCTCAGTTTACAATGCATGATCATGAAACACAGAAGTTTGGCTATTTGCCCAAGGTCAAAATGAGTCAGTGACAAAATCTATTCTTAAGCTGGTTGTTCTCAAAATGTCTTTTTTCCTTTCCCTGACCAGCCAGTGTGGCTAAATGGTGGAGCATGGACCTATGAACCAGGAGGTCACGGTTTGATTCATCTCTCATCATTGATGTTTCTGTCTCTCTCTCCCTCTCCCTTCCTCTCTGATATCAACTTAAAATATATACATTTTAAAAAATGCAGACCATGGTATCCAGAAAGACATCCTCATCACCCATTACTAGCATGCCTCAGAACCCCAAACCAGTATGCCCCAGCTTTCTCCACAGAGATACTGCTGTCCTTCGGCTGACTTCTGAATCACAGCTGCAAGATGGATGTGAGGCTGTGTCCTTAGTGTGAATGGCATTGAATGCACTGTAACGGAGAGGAGGGGTACAGGGGGGGGGGGGGCTGATCTTGACATTTCACTTACTTTAAGAAACTGGGGTATCAAAGCTGTGCCCCTCCTTGCCCAAAGGATCTATTTTTGGAACCAGATTTTCTAGTTGTATGTTTAGGGAAAGGTTTTCTTTTCCTTCATTAGCCTAATTTCAATACTGTGATTATATCCGGTATCATAAATTGCACAATGGGTCTCCAAGACACAGTGTTGTGTACTAATAGCAGTTAATTCTGTGTACTAACATCTTTGAGCTCCGGTTGTTGAATCCTGGGTGGATGTGACTGAAATTGTTAACTAACATCTTAATCCAGTTCTTACGAAAGGAAGGATAATGAGGGCTTTTCCATAAGGCTCGTGAAAACCTAAGTGTCTTTCTAGAAACCAAGAATATCTGATCAGATTCTTCAAGGAAGCACAAAACCCCGTAAATGTCAGGAAGATGTGACATGCTGGAAACCCCCTTTGGCAGCCTCATCTGAAGGAGGTACTGTTTGTAGGTGACTTTCCAGCAAGTCTGTCAAAAGCTTCCGGCTACAGATAAAAATTCAATAACCTTTCTCTGTGTCTGTGCCACAATTATCACTCATTTAAAAACAGTCCCTCTAATGGAGTATTTTATCATGCCGGACAGTCTCTGCATTGTTCATTATTTAGTGTTTGCTAAGCTGATGGCACTTCCATGGCACCTGCCTTATCTCTGCTTCCTCAGAATTGGATTTTATATTTCCAGCCCAGTCAGATATGACAAGTCATTTTCTTCCCTCTTGTCTTTTAAGGAACGCAAACTTGATTTCTTTTTTTTCTTTTTTTTTTTTTCCCCCGCAATCGCCACTTAGAGATTAAAGTTATTGGAAATGTCTGTATTAACTAGCTTTGGGAGGTGGAGTGGAGGCCTATTGCATTTTAATTGCAATTGGGGTCGGCCTCCCTCCTTTTTTATTTCCAATATATGTGCATTCTCTATCTCTTTGGAGCCTCGTTCTTCTTAAACAACACAGTGCATGCAAAGTGGAGGCATTAGGAAGCCCGGGGTGGCTAGGAGACAAGAGCAGGTATTACCGGAATTATATTGGCGAGCCATAGTAATGGTGATGAGGAGCTATGTAACTGGGTCTCTGCTATACAGACTGTCTTTTTATGGGAAGCGTCCTGAATGGAAAATGATCATTAGCCTGACACCTGGGGGAGACGTGCCAGTTCAAACCTCTCTTCCTGCATTTAGGTCATTATTGAGATTTGTAACTATTGTACGTCTTTAAAAATGCAGCCACCTGGGTCCCCAATGAATTATTTTTTAAGAGATGCGTGTGCTTTCCCCAAGTTTCGGACCTGATCTATAATACATGCCTTCGGGGCTCACCTTTTATTCCGGGTCTTATCTTGCGCACTCTTCTTATGTGGTGCTGCTTTCTCATTAAGACCAAGCCCCTTCTCTTCACAATGAGAAATCCCTGGAAGGTTTAGGGGAGGCAGCCTGAAAAGGGAGCGGAGGGATAGGGCCACAATCCGCGTCCCTCAGGGGAAGCTCTCTTCCTGGGCCCAGGGAGGACCTGCCCTTTTTCTCCATGACAGCCTCTCCCGCACAGTCTTCAGAAAATACAGGACTTCACTCAAGGGCTGTGATAGCAAGATTTTGACCTGTTATGGTACCGACTTTAAATGGGGATATCAGGTGACCGAGAATTCTTGTACAGAGAGAAATTCTCACCCTATATTCATTTTAAGATTTATGGATTATTGTTATAAGCATCAAAACAGAAATAATGCCGAAACCAGTTTGGCTCAGTGGATAGAACGTCAGCCTGTGGACTGAATAGTCCCGGGTTCGATTCCGGTCAAGGGCATGTACCTGGGTTGCAGGCACATCCCCAGTAGGGGGTGTGCAGGAGGCAGCTGATCTATGTTTCTCTCTCATCGATGTCTCTAACTATCTCTCCTTCTCTCTTCCTCTCTGTAAAAACTCAATAAAGTATATTATTTTAAAAAAAGAACATCAGAGTCTTTACTCAATACCCTAATTGAAGAGGCCACCCTTTAGAACGGGCTTTATGAAGAAGCTATCCGTTTAGATTTTACCCAGAGGGAGGTGTTCCAGACGCCTCTCATGTCTGCTTGTGAAAGAGGGAGTGTGAGAGAACTCCACCCTTGTATAGTTTGTTTAAAGGCACCACAAGCCCAATTAACACTTTGGCTCAAGCCAAAAGCTTTTGGGCTTTTCACAGAAATCTTGCAAGTGCTAGCTTACGGCCCCATGAAGGAGGTTTGCATATGCTGAGGTCCCTGCCTCCCTCCTGGGTCACTGCAGACAGATGGCTGCCAAAGCGGAAACTCCGCCTCCGCCTCTTCCATCCCCTCACCAGGTGGGGAGACAGGCTTTCCTGCCACACTGCGTCCACACTGTCTCACCCTACCGCGAGTATTGAGGCAGGACCCATCTGATGTTACGCCCCTGCCTTGCTTCTGTTCCTCAGCTCCAGCACAGCTCAGTAGATGGCCACTGCCCTGCTTGGCGAGGCACTTACCACCACAGGGAGGGGGTTGGGGGATGGTGTCTCTCTTATAAACCCCTCATGATTTGCTTCGAGGGTTAAATCAACCAATGTGTACCTACCTATCAGCCCATACAATGTAGAACAAACAGATATCTTGATAAATGGCACTTTTTTCCTTCCATTTCTTCTCCTTTTTAAAGCTCCTTACCTCATTCCCAGCCATCCCAAGATTATTTTCCTCCCGACTCTCTTTATTTTACTGCCAATATTTGCCCACAGTGGTACTCAATGTGAAATGCCCAGGTCTGTCTCTAGCTGATAGCTGAGCCATTCTGCGTAATAATTTAATTATTACATCGAGCGATCTTTGATGTATTGCATTTGAAATTAGGCTCTACGAACTATGTTTACCAGCCTTCCTAAATCCCTGTGGCCTTTGAACTCAGGCACAGGGTGAGACTGAATTTATTGGGAACCAGAATGAGTGAAACTGAAGGTTAAACCCCCAGCTCCCGTGATGACTTCGCTGTAAACTTGCACTTCATCGTATCAGGGCTGTGGCAGTGAGGAAGCTGGTGCGTCATGGTGTGAGTGGAAACTATGACACAGAAGACAGACCATCCAGCTCCACAGCCCCAGTAGCTCTGGATCTCCTGGGCCTCTTAACGTGCAGGGGTCTGTCTGTATTGGAACAGGCCGGTGGACCAGCTCCAGTTAAGACTTACCAAGCTTCAGCCAGGCCTAGTCCTCAGGGGTGACAAGTATTGGGCTTGGATTAACCCTTCTGTCTTGCCCCGAAGGTAATAAAACTACCTAACACCTCCCTTTTGACTTCCTCTCTCCCAACTCCCAAGTTGCTGGTATAGATGGTGGATTCTGGAGGTACCTACTTTGCTACGACTTTGTGTTAGCTGGAAATGGAAACTGATATCTCTTTTTTTCCCCCTTTTTAAAACCATTTTTAAGTATACAGTTAGGTGGCATTAAGTACATTCGCATTGTTGTGCAACCATCATCATTTTCCAACTGCAAAACTTTTTCATCTTCCCCAACTGAAACTCTCTATTGATTAAACATAAACTTCTCACTCCTCCCTATCCCTGGCTCCTGGCAACCACCATCCTTCTTTCTGTCTCTGTGAATGTCACTCCTCTAGGGACCTCATGTAAATGCCTGACTTATTTCACTTAGCAAGGTCTTCATCCACCTATAGCATGTGTCATAATTTCCTCCCTTCTTAAATTAAAGGTTGAATTATATGGATAAACCACAATTTGTTTATCCATTCACTCATCAGTAGATGCTGCCACTTTTTAGACATTGTGAATAATACTGCTATGAACACAGATGCACAAATATCTCATTGAGTCCCTGTTTTAAGTACCTCTGGATATGTACCCAGAAGCAGAATTATAAAAACTAGTATTCTGAGAGCTATGCCTGCCAAACCCCTCATTGCTTGTGTCCTGATGAGACATTCAGCATTATTCTCAGATATGCCCATCACAAAAAAAAAAAATATTATATACCAAGCTCTTTAAGTTATTTCATCTAATCATTATGGTCTCTAAGGTTAATTTTCTGGTTATAAAGTGGTGGAGTGAATCTGTAAACCCATATCTGCGTGATATCAGGGATTGTGCTTGTAACCATCACACTCTGTTACCTTCAGATGAACCTTTTTTTTTACCACCTCACGAAATATAAAAAAAAATATTCTAGCTTTGTTGAGATATAATTGACAGGTACTATTGTGTAAGTTTAAGGTAAAGAGTGTGATGATTTGATGCACATATATATTGCAAAATATCTACCACAATAAGGTTAACTAACACCTTATTCACCTTACATAATTACCATTTTGTTGTTGTTGTATGGTGGAAAACTTCAGATCTACCCTCTTAGCAACTATACTGTATTATTAACTATAGACACATGATGTACATTAGATCCCCAGACCATATTCCTCTTTTAAGTGAAGTTAGACCAGCAGATGTAAGATTTGCCCTGTCCCCCAGTCCCTGGTGACATCCTACTCTCCATTTCTATGAGTTTGGCTTTTTAAAATTCCACACATAAGTGAGATCACAATGTATTTTTCTTTGTTTGTTTGAATCAATTCTTTGTCTGACTTAATTTCACTTGTAATGTCCTCAGAATTCATGGCTATTGGCAAGATTTCCTTCTTTTTATGGCTGAATAATATTCCTCTGCGTGTGTGTGTGACATCACATTTTCTTTATTCATTCATAAATGTACACTTAGATTGCTTCCATGTCTTGGCTATCCTATATAATAAAAGGCTAATATGCAAATTAACTGAAGGGTGAAATGACCAGTCACTATGATGCACATTGACTACCAGGGGGAAAACGCTCAACCCAGGAGCTGCCCCCTGGTGGTGAGTGTACTCCCACAGGGCTGGCAAGTGCAGCCACAGTGGTGGGAGCCTCTCCCACCTCCACGACAGTGCTTAGTGCTTAGTGCTTAGTGCTTAGGAGCAGTCTAAGCCAGCAGTTGAACATTCCCCAATGGCTCTGGACTGCCAGAGGGTGTAGGCTGGACTGAGGGAACCCCTGAGTGCATGAATAAAGTTGTAAATAGAGCTGCAGTGAACATGGGTGTGCAAATATATCTTTAAAATAGTGACTTCATTCCCTTTAGTTAAATTCCCAGGATTAAGATTGCTGGATATCATGGTAGATTTATTTTTAATTTTTGAGAAACCCCCATAGTGGCTATTGCAATTTATATTCTCATCAACAGTGAACAGGGGAGGGGTTCCCTTTTCTACACATCCTTGCCAGCACTTGTTATTTTTTATATTTTTTAAGATAGCCATTCTAACAGATGTGAGGTAATACCCCATTATGGTTTTGATTTGTATTTAAGCAATGATTAGTGATGTTGAGCACATTTTCATGTCCTTTTTGGTCATTTTAATGTCTTCCTTTGAAATATATATATTTTTAATTGAATTATTTTGGTTTTTAGCTCTTGAGATGTGTGTTCTTTATATATTTTGGATATTCATTCCTTATCAGTTATGTGGTTTGCAAATATTTTCTCCCAGCCCACAGATTGCCTTTTCTTTTAGTCTAAAATGCATTCCCCCTTTATTGGTTATGCTTTTGGTATCATATCCAAAAAATCTTTGCCAACACCAGTATCATAACGCTTATTTCCTATGTGTTCTTCTTTTTTAGTTTCAGAGTTTATATTTAAGTTTTAATCTATCCTGAGTAGTGTAAATAGGAATTCCTTTCCTTTGCATGTGAATATCTACTTTTCCCCACATCCTCTATTGAAGAGACTGTGCTTTCTCCAGAGAGTATTCTTGCCTCCCTTGTCAAGTGTTACTTGACCGTTTATGCATAGGTTTATATCTGGGCCCTTGATTCAGTTCCCTGCTCTATGTGTCTGTTTTTATGCTGGTATCATACCGTGTTGACTGTGATTGCTTTGTGACATAGCTTGAAATCAGGATGTGTGGTGCCACCAGCTTTTGCTCTTTCTTAAGATTGCTTTGGCTCTTTAGGGTCTTTTGTTGTTTCATACAAATTTTAGGATAATGGTGTGTGTGTTTTTTCTGTTTCTGTGGAAAAAAATGCCATTGGAATTTTGAGAGGGATTGCATTGAATCTTTGGGTAGTATAGACATTTGAACAATATTAATTTCTCTGATCTATAAATGGGCTATTTCTTCATTTATTTGCTATTTCTTCAATTTCTTTCATCACTGTCCTGTAGTTTTCAGTGTGCAGGTCTTTCTTTTCCTTAGTTTAATATATTCCTTAGTATTTTTTTTTTGCCTTTGATGCTATTGTATATGGGATTATTTTCTTTAGTTCTCTTTCAGATAATTCTTTGTTAGATATAGAAATGCAATTGATTATTGTATGTTGATTTTGCATCCTGAAACTTGACTGAATCAATTTGTTACTTCTAACAGGTTTTTTGTTGTTGTTGTTGGGAGTCTTTAGGTCTTTCTATTATAAGATCATGTCATCTGTAAACAGAGTTTTAATTCTTTCTTTTTAGTTTGAATGTCTTGTATTTCTCTTTCTTGCCTACTTGCTCTGACTGGGGATCCCAGTAGTACTTTGTGTAGAATAGTAGTAGTGAGAATAGCCATACTTGGCATGTTCCCGAGATTAGTGGGAAAGCTTCCAACTTTTCATCGTTGAGTATGATGTTAGCTGTGGGCTTAAAACAATTTTAAAGCCCTAGATATTGTCTCCTTTACTTTACTAGGGGATTTGCAATTTATAATTAAGATTCAAGATTACTATTCTGTTCTCTAGTTCAGTTATTTTCAATATAGGTTTTATGCCCTCAAGAAATGTAAAAAACAATACATTGGGGAATGAGGAAAAGTATGAGACCATATGTTTATACTTTTAACAATTAAAACAGCATATTCAGTATAAGAGATGACATGGGAGTCCTAGACTAAAAATATAAACAAGAACAAGCAATAGAAGATGGCTGAGCTTTCATTTTTCTTGTTCCTGGTAAAGCTCTTTATCAGTCATAGTATGATGTTATCTAATCAGCAGTAACAATCTAATCAGCTATGACTGGAAATTGGCAAAAGAACTTTAACTTGTCAAGAATATTATTTGGAATATGGATTTATATCCACTGCCATAAAGATAAACTTTGGCCGAAACCGGTTTGGCTCAGTGGATAGAGCATTGGCTTGCGGACTGAAAGGGCCCGGGTTCGATTCTGGTCAAGGGCATATAATTTGGTTGCGGGCACATCCCCAGTGGGGAGTGTGCAAGAGGCAGCTGATCGATGATTCTCTCTCATCGATGTTTCTAGCTCCTCTATTCCCTCACTTCCTTTTTGTAAAATATCAATAAAAATATATATATATATATATATATATATATATATATATATATATTTAAAAAAGATAAACTTTGCGCTAAGTGTATATGAGCATTGATATATTAATTAACATCAGTTTGAAGTCATCATGATTAGGAAGACATTTAAGGAAATTATTTGTTCCACCTTCAACTCATTCTTTAATTGTTAGTTATGTATTTAGTACCATAGAAGATGTGCATAATTTATAAGTAAATAAATATATATTCTGATGATCTGGGCTCAAACTTTTTTTTTTAACTGTTAGGATATTTAATCAGAGTTTAGAGATCCCTGCTTTAGACATTATTATCTCCAAATGGAATTGTTAAGGGACCAGGACAGCACTGCCACTGCTTTCTATGTTGCACTTTTTTCATTTTTTTGTTAGGTGAACATTATGAATTTTATCTGAAATTATTAAATAATTAGGACTTTAGCAATTTAGCCATCTTTCCAGAGCTCACTCAGGCAGCTGCGGTCAGCTGGGCAGCTCAGCTGAGGCTGAATCCTCTGGGAAAGCTTGCCTCTCTCCCTGTAGTCTTTCATCCTGGGCTGCTGCAGTGCTCAGAGGTCTTGGGGCAGTTTCCAGAATGCATGAGCAAATGCAGCTCAGAATCAAGAGGTAGTGGAAAGACTTTACCTTTTGATGAAAAGAATTGTGGCCATATTTATTATAGCACACATGCTTAATTATGAGGAAATAATGCCATAAAAGATATAATTATTTATAATTAATCATTTAGGCCTGAATAAATACCCCATTTTCTGTGTATTTCCTTAAAAAGAGGTTGTATTTTCTAATTGATAATACACCTATTTATGTATGTGTGTGTCAATATTAAGACTATATTTAAGGACTAAAATTTCATAGTTAAGATGATGCTTTTCCCTGGCTGGTGTGACTCACTTGGTTGGAGCATCATCCATACACTGAAAGGTTGCAGGTTCAATTCCCAGAAAGGGCACATTCTTAGGTTGTGAGTTCGGTCCCCAGTCAGAGGCAGTACAGGAGGAGGCCAGTGGATGTTTCTCACATCTCTGTGTGTCTCTCTTTCTAATCAATGAAGAAGTCCTTGGGTGAGATGCCTCCAAGGTATACTCTAAGGATCTTTATATTTATGACTTAAAATGAACTGAGTTAATTTTTTCCCTAAAGTCAAACAACTTCTCTTCTTTATTAGGGATTAACTTGGAACTTGTCTGATTGACTTTATTGTTCATATGGATTTATTTTTTCAGTTAAGTGACTGTTAAGTATTTTAATTTTTAAAACTAGAATAACAATAAACCATTAAGTATCTAATGGTTATAAATAGACTTAGGAAGATAAATAGAATACTAACACTTCATTAATGCCATGTACAGTGAAATGTTAAAAATAAATAAATATGCAGTAATTTAAAACTTCTACCATAACTTTAAACTGCTTAGATTTTAATAACTGTAATCTTTGTCTTCAATAAAATCCTGTTGGCATAGTATAACGTAATCTAAAATATAATTTTTCTTATAAGCGTCTAAGGGGTTCTGCCCATTCTGATCTTAAAATTAAGCTTAAATTCTTTTTAAAAAATATATTTTATTGATATTTTACAGAGATGAAGGGAGGGAGATAGAGAGCTAGAAATGTCAATGAGAGAGAAACATCGACCAGCTGCCTCTTGCACACCCCCACCGGGGATGTGCCCGCAACCAATGTACATGCCCTTGACTGGAATCGAACCTGGGACCTTTCAGTCTGCAGACCGACGCTCTACCACTGAGCCAAATCGGATTCAGCTAAGCTTAAATTCTTAAGTACTAATATGGTATTTTCTGTATCCATTAGTAAGGTAATGGGTTATTCCTTGATTTTGTTTGTATACTAGTGCTTTACAAGGATCACTTCTTAATGTTTCATATACATCATATAACAACAGAAAGACTTAATTATTGTGGATCTTCTGTTAACTTTAGCAGGACCATTGGAAACATCTAAACATTTGAGAAATGTATTCCAGGAATATACTTGGGAGGGCTGGGAAGCAAGAATAGTGAAAATAGCTATTTAGCTTGAATTCATTATGGGTCAATTACCCATGTTGCAATTCACTTAATTTTGTACCCTCCACACTGCATTAGTCCTGTGAATTACTTAACAGCCCAGCCACCACTGCCAGACCAGCCAGCACTGAGATTTCCCTCATCAGATTTCCCATTAGCTTAGATCCTAAACCAAAACACCAGGAAGAGATCAACCGGCTTGGGTGTGCTGCACAGGGCCTATGAGTACTGCATGTGGAGACAGTGTTGACAAGGCTAGTCTAATTATCAATATTATTAATAAAACCAGTTCAAGGCATAGCAGGTATGCAGTAAATGTTTCGTCAAATTGAATTAAATTAACAGAGTGCTTCCAATGAGATCCTGAAATCGGCTACTCTTCTTCCATTTGCTGAATTGGCTAGTAAATGCGTCTACAATGAGCCAACCCTTTTTCTTATTTCTGCCAGAGCTACTGTTCCCTTTTTTTCCCCTTTCATTTCAAGCACTGATGGTAACAATTATCTTATATAGCACAGGCAGGTTCCTCCCAAGTCATCCATTATTTCCCTTACGGCTTTCTCCTGGGATTAAACAGTACAATTGCCTTTGGATTTTCATAGCATTTTGCCCATTAACTTCCTTATTTAAAGCAATATATTTAATTATATGCCTATTTTATCCCTTGCTAAATGTGGATTTTATTTACTGAAAATGTTCTTTCTGACCTTCTACTTTGACCCATCTTTTATTTCCTTAAACTATGTTTCCTTCAGTACCTGTTTTTGGAACAAATCTTACTTACTGACTAATGCATATGTTGTGTTACAGAAATTCACTTTAAAGTCAACTGTGGGAAGTTCTGAATGTATTTCTTTCATAGAAACATTGTTGTTTCTGGTTATGAGATATGAGATAGGATTTTTAATCACTATGAGTCTTAATGTTCTCACCTATAAATTAAGTATAATGACAATCTCCATTTCTTTTCTTTTTGGTATATTTTTATTTATTTCAGAGAGGAAGGGAGAGAAAAAAGACAGATAGAAATATCAATGATGTTTCATCCCACACTTCCTACTGGGGATCGAGCCCACAACTCAGGCATGTGCCCTGACTGGGAATTGAACTGTGACTTCTTGGTTCTTAGGTGATGCTCAACCACTGAGCCGCACCAGCTGGGCTAAAATGTTTATTTCTTACTAGAGGCCTGATGCACGAAATTCATGCAAGAGTAGGCCTTCCTTCCCCGGCTGCCAGCACCAGTTTCCCTCTGGCACCTGGGACCTGGGCTTCCCTCCGGCCTCCAGCAGGTACTCGGGACCTGAGCTTCCCTTGCAGCCCCAGCTTTGTCCAGAAGGTCGTCCGGAAGGATGTCTGGTCTAATTAGTATATTATGCTTTTATTATTATCAATAGTTGTTACGAAGATCTGCTAATCTTACTTCCTAAATATTTCTACATCTGTAATTTCTTCTTCATTCCTACTATCAGGGCCCTAATTTACACCTTCATGGTTTTTCACCTGTGATACAAAGGCCATACCAAAGCAATCTATCTAAATGCAAATATGACCCATTAACTGATACACTGATTTCTTCTCATCATACCATAGGAAGTGTCCAAGATCCTTAACATGACTTAGAAAGTTCCTCACATTTAGATCTCTGATTTATGGGAACTGAACTGCCCTTAGTTCTCCTACAATGTCATGCCATTTCTCACCGCCTCGCCTTTATTCAGACTGTCTCCTCTGAGTCTGACACCTTTTCTCCTACCTTTCCCATTCCCCTTCACCTCGTTACTTCCTCTTCTTCCTTAAAAATTCAGCTTTAGTGTCAGCACTTCAAGAAACCTTTTAAATCCTCTCAGTTTGAATTAAGCAACTTTTATCTGACCTTTCATAATGCCCAAGAGCTATATCTAGTATTTTATATAGTATATTATACTATTTAGTTCTACATCTGTCTTTCCAATTAGACTTCATGAACCTTGAAAGTATGAACTTTATCTCTTTCCTTATTATACCACCAACGAATATGGTACTTAGAAGGGGCTCAAACAATGTGGATTTAATTAATTCGCATCAAAAAAAATCACAAACCAATCAACCTTAACCTCCATTAATATTATTATTTCAGTGGGAAATAAACATTTGAGAAAACCATATACCGTATTTGCCGGCGTATAAGACGATTTTTTGGCCCTGAAAAATACGTATTTGCCGGCATATAAGACGACTGGGCGTATAAGACGACCCCCTAAAATTTCCACTAAAAATAGAGAGTTTGTTATATACTCGCCGTATAAGACTACCCCCCACTTGGAGGCATATTTTTCAGAGCCAAAAAATCGTCTTATACGCCGGCAAATACGGTAATATGAAACACAGAGATCAAAGTAAACAGAACAAGTAGCTTAGAGGAAACAAGGGTTATCCTGAAAGAAAATCATTTAAAAGAACCTATAATCAATATCTTTAGAAGAACAAGTAAAGACACTTTGTCCAAGAAGCAAGAATAGTATGCTATGTGAAAGGTACATTCTGAGAACAATAACAAAAACAAACAAACAAAAACTCTTGAAAAATAAAAAGTAAGAAGTGAAAATAAAAATCTGAGAAGAAAGCTTTGAAGATAGAGTTGAAGAAATGTTTAAAAAGGCATAAAGACGAATAGAAAACAGGGAAAAAATTAAGATGCTGTGGAGCAGTACAGTATACCTATAAAAACCACTTGACTGTGTGTATATCTAGCTTTGATTAAAATAAAAAGTGATCACATAGCAAAAGTTCTCTCACAGTCAAGTGGTTTTTAAGTTTTTAATAAATTCTAATGAGTTATTGAAACTATTGGAAAATGTTGGTTAGACCCAGCTGGGAAGAACCTGCTGTCCACAAAGTTCCATTTCAGTCTTCCTGCGCTCCGGAAACTGGAGAAAAACTCCAAACATCAGTTGGAATCTGGACTTTCATAGTTTCTCCTGTAACATTTTTTGTGAATAACTGATCATCTGTCCTCATTTCTAGTGCTGATCACGAAATCCAAATCTACTAGAATAATTGATTTTCTCAGTGTTGGGTGAGAGATAAAAGCTCTACTATCCATTATCTAATAAGATCCCAGGTGGCTCCTGAAAGGTTCGGAGTGGGATAGGGTTACGCACCTATGACATGAGGCCATAATGTATCAAAAGAGATTTTATTCCCCACACCTGGATGCAGGTGGGCTGAGACTGAGAAAAGCATCAGCAAAGAGAGCAGGGAGAGAGAGGTTTTGATTAATTTTTGCTGGATGCAAGCCGCTCTGCTGTCCTAAGAGTCTGGTCCGTCCTTGGTTCCTCCCATGCCTGGTGTCTTATGGTTATCTGGGCTATGCTGTGCTCAAGGCTGCAAGCTTTCTGCTAAGCACAATAAGGTTTTCTCTGCCCCATTTTATTCTCTTTAACACTTTCAGCAGCTCCCACATTCTGCCTTGCTCATGGACACACAATATTGATCAAGATGTTTTCTGGTTTCATAAGGACTATCAGATGGCAGATAGCTGAAACAAATAGGATGCCTAACACAGAATAGTTTTGAACTGGATTCTATTTATCAGCAGTAGTTCCATGAGAAACAACAGAAGCCTGATAATTTGACTTAGTGAATTTTGGGTTTTTGTTTTTTTTTAAGTATGATGAAAAAGTTTAAGCCCTTCTGTTATGTGTTTATAGATGCACATCTATAATGCTATATCTAACATTATATCCCCATAAGTAATATTATAAAGTTAACTATTTTTATTAAAGTATAGTTGACATAATATTAGATGAGTTTCAGAGTACAACAAAGTTATTCAACATTTATTTACCTTACAAAGTAATCACCGTGATAAGTTAGTAATCATCTGTTATCATGCAAAGTTATCATACTATCGACTACAATCCCTGTGCTGCACATTACATCCACATGACTTTTGTATTTTATAGCTGGAAGTTTGTACCTCTATTTCCTTTCACCAATCACTTCTCGGCCTTTTGGCTAAGATCAAGTGTAATATTTCCTTTCACCATTTTCACTCAGTGCCCCTAAAACACTCCTGCAATCTTTAATTTTTCCTTGTTGTCTATGAGTTTGTTTCTGTTTGGGGGTTTTTTGTTTTGTTTTGTTTTTTGTTGTTGTTGTTGTTTGTGTGTGTGTGTGTGTGTGTGTGTGTGTGTGTGTGTGTGTGTTGTTTTTTCAGATTCCACATATAAGTGAAATCATATGGTATTTGTCTTTATATGTCTGACTTAACTTCACTTAGCATGGTATCCTCTAGGTCTGCCCATGTTGAGACAAATGGCAAGATTTCATTATTTTTAATGGCTGAGTAATATTCCGTATATGTAACACCTCTTCTTTATCCATCTGTCTATTAATAGACACTTGGGTCGCTTCCATATCTTGGCTATTTTTAATAAGGTTGCAATGAATATAGGGTGCATATTATCTTTTCAAATTAATAATTCACGGTTGTTAAGATAATTTCACAAGCTATTTGACAGTTTTTGAGGCAGATCCCCCTAGGGTATAATAATCATATTAAAAGTTTTAATGTATCTCAAATTTCAACTAATAGATTAACCAGAGAGTCAGATGCTATTCTGTTGTGATATTCTGGCTATTAATAGACAAATCTTTAGAAATATGTAATCAGAACTTGGAACATACTGCTTTATGATCAAAACAAAACTATTAGAAACACATTTAACAATATGATTATAAGATCATAGAACTTCCAAGATTGATGGGACCTTAGTCACTAATTCGCTCCAATAATGAACACTGTCGTTTATTGAGAATTTATTCATGCACAAGACTCTCTACTGGGAGTTTTAGAATATTATTTTTAATTCTTATGACCCTGTGAGGGATACGTGTGGTGGGAAGAACATGGCCCCCTAAAGTTCTCAACCTCTAATCCCCAGAACCTGTCAGAAAAGGGGAGTTAAGTTTGAAGATAAGATTGTTAATCAGCTCACCCTATTGTAGGGAAGTTAGTCTGCATGGTCCAGGTGAGCCAGTATAATTACAAGGCACCTTAGAAGTAGAAGAGGGAGACAGATGAAGCAATGTGAGAAAGATTCCCTCTTCATTGCTGGCTTAAAGATGGAGAAGGGATCACAAGCCAAGGTATGTCAGCAGCCTCAGGACAGATTAACCCTAGAGCCTCTGACACCTCCATTTTAGCCAATCAGACCCATGTCACATGACTCATCTCCAGAACTATAAGTTAATACATTTGTGATGTGTAAACTAGGACCTTAGCAATAATTTGTCACAGGAGCAATGGGAATCTAATGCACTCAGCATTGTTGTCTCCATTTTTCAGATGATAAAAATAAGGTTCCAAAGATTGAGTAACTCCTGTAAAGTTTTTGCAAGCACTAAGGGGCAAAGCAGTCCTGACTCCCAGTCCTGACTCCACCGCAGTGACAGCTGATCTGAGGCAGGCTCTGGTCTAAGGTCTCTACTGTGTCACCTTGCCTTGTCCTTACGGTAGCTTATGAGGGGGGTGGTAGTTGTCCGCATTTCTTAGATGATGAAGTTGGGACAGAAGGAGGTCACAGAGAGTGTGGAGGCAGGATTTAGTGCGCCCAGCCTCTGCACCCCTTTGCTGTGTTCTCCGCTTCATGGAGACAAAACTGGATGTCTGACTCGCCTGAGGTCATGCATCAAAGTGATGCCACAACCAGGTCTAGAATCCAGGTTCCCTCCTCTGGGCCTTTCTCTTCTTGAGGAACACAGTGAATGTGCAGATACAGGTCAAAACCCACATCGAGCAAAGGTGCTAAGTAACAGCTCTAAAGAGGAACCTTTTGCTCCCTTTCTCCTCAGATGAAGCTTCACACTCGGTGAAATGATTGTATCATGACTGCATGGCACCAGCCGGGGCAGGGTGCCCCGGGCTTGACCTGTCTTTCCTTCCTTCAGACGCTCCTCAGAAACGATCCAAGACGTTCACACACAATCTAAATCTCATCACACAACCAGCACTTAGCGTGCTAGTGAAACAGATTTAAATGTAAGCAAAATTGAGTGTCCCCACATGTGCTTATGCCGGATCTATATAATTCTTCTGAGGTTTCTGCAAACATGAACCAAGCCATTTACGCTTCATAGGAACAGATTATATAATGTGAAATCCTCAATAAAAATGCAGTCTCATATTCTGCAGATGGGTGTCATTTAATTAAAATATGTATTTAAAATGCAAAGGGCTACATTAATTCTGCACTGTGGCTGAGATTTTAATTGCACTCAAGTTAGGAAATTCTGCGCTAATGTTCCTCTGGCATCTCTCAGTCAGCCTCTCAGAGCAGATGCTGATGATGTGAAGAGGACTGCAGCGGCATTCACAGGCTGCGCGTGGCGGGCTGGCTTGGAGATCCCAGGGCGGCAGGCATTATACAAAGGAGATTCCGGGAAAGGGACATTGCACCCATAGCCGCTTCCAATGGTCCCTCAGCTTCACTAGGTGGCCCTGGGCCAGTCACTCCTGAGGTTGTGCCTCATCTTACTCCCCTGGAGCAGGTGCTATAGAAAGGTGGTCATGGGGTTTTCACATTTAAAGGGCTTGGAACGTTGAGAGGCTCAGAAATGTTTTTTAAAAAAAAAAAAAAACAGACAACTCTATGAATGCCTATTATTTATTTTTTTAATATATTTTTATTGATTTCAGAGAGGAAGGGAGAAGGAGGGAGAGATAGAAACATCAGTGATGAGAGAGAATCATTGATCGGCTGCCTCCTCTACACCCGACATGAGGGATCGAGCCCACAATCCGGACATGTGCCCTGACCAGGAATCAAACCATGACCTCCTGGTTCATAGGTCGATGCTAACCACTGAGCCAGGCCAGCTAGGATGTGAATGCCTTTCAGTGTTAGAGCACATTTCTGAGTATTATCTACGTGTTCAGAAATGCTAGGTGACCAGGAAGAGAAATACCGGACTCATGTAAGTCCTATTGTAATAAAATCAACTACCAAATGACTCCCACAGAGGAACCCGGGAGCTCACCTTCCTAAGAGCTTCTCTTCAGACTAGAGACAGTCCAGGGCTAAAGCAATGCCACTCCCTCTGGCATGTCTGCCGAAGAAGGCAACGAGCCCCCCTCTACAGTCTGTAGTGAGCTATGGCGTGTATAAACCCTGGAGGGGTGAAATACCATATGTGTCTTGGAGGCCCAGGCCGACTTTCTAATTCTTCAAGGCAGGTAAGGTTTAGGGGATCTTGGCCAATGGAGAAAACCCAATCTTCGGGCAGTGACATAGATGAAGGATGCCAAACGGCAGGTAACTGTAGTACCGAGGATGTGGGGAGAAGACTGACATATACTTAATTTCTAGAGAAGAATCCATGATATTTAGTGTCAAACAAGAAAGAGATGAGAACTCCCATGAAGGGAAATAGGAAAGTGAAATTTGCACGGATCAAGGCAGGATATTGTCCTTCCTTCATCTCTCACCTCAGTCGTCAGCCCGCCTTTGCCAGGGTGGGGTTGGGTATGAGGAGTCCCCTCACCAGTGGACAAAGGATGCATAGCTCAGGCCATTGGGGCCCACAGCCCAGTGGGCCATGGTCTGCATAAGGCATGAATGCAGGGAGGTGGTTAAACAGACCAGCGGTTTTTGTTTTCTTTTGAATCCAGTTCCCTAGGAAATGTTGAAGATGGAAAAGAAGAAAGGGGTAGGTGGACTTGAAGGGATGAATGTGAAGAGCCTTACGTTGAGAAACAGAGACTTGTTCTGTTTTATGAGATTGTTTTTATTATGTATGTCTGCCCCTGCGGAATCTTTTTAATTAAAATCTGCACGGCTAATATGAGGTAATATATGAGAAAGAACTCCAGGTGCTTAGGGAAATGGGCAGTATATAAATCTTCGGGGAAGCAAATAAATCCCAAACCCTTTTAGAAAAATTAGCAAGAGAACCAGTCACGGAACTTGGGCCTCCCTGGCTGCTCATCTCTTTGTTTGTGGCAGAACGCAACGCAGTCTCCCCGATATTAACTTTTTATATTAAAAAAGGAAGCCAGCCAAGTTGAAGAAATGACTATTTTTCTCTCAGGCTTTTAAAATTGTCTTGTTTTACTTCACTGGTTGAAGGTTGTCAACCACAGAGCACGCAGAAAACCCAGGCCAGGAGATTTCCCTTAGAAACCTTTTCTAGAGGAAGATCCCACAGGGAGGCTGTTTAGATGCTGAAAAGAGAGCCCGCGCCCTAACGCCACCGTCTGTAGTGAGCTGTAGTGTGCATAAACCCTGGAGAGGTGAAATATGATTATGTGTCTTGGAGGCCCAAGCCGACTTTCTAATTCTGCAGGGCAGGTAAGGGGTAGGGGACCTTGGCCAACGGAGAAAACCCAATTTTCAGGCTTAATGTACAAGACCCGACTGGTAAGAGATCGATTTCTCTTTATGGTCATAGAAGACGAATAGGGCTTGAGCACTGCGGTTGTTTTAAATATTCCCAGCTCATACTTGGGCTCTTAAATAAATCAAATATATCTGTCTATAAAATTTTATGGGTTGTTTTTCTTTGTTTTCCTTTAATTTTTATAAGGTAGATTGGGAAGAGGGAGGGAGAAAAGGGGCAGATTTTCATAAGGCAAGATGTTTGCAAAAACTAATTGAAAACAAACTTCTTGGAAAGGAGTCACTGCCTCCTTAAAGGTGCTAATTTCTGTGTGAACTGTATGCCTTCTTGCAGAGGCGGCGGGGGTGGGGAGTTCCCCACCCGGGCAACTCTAAAGCTCTAAGGAGACAGTTCATTACTGGTTAGTGTATGCTCCCCATGAAGGCCATTAATTCACAGATGAAAATCTACTAGGGTGTTTAGCTGGCTCTCTATCACCAGTGGCAGTCTGCACTCTCTTCCTCATTACTGTTTACTAACCATTGGGGACCATGGTCGGGGACCACGGTCGGCCTGCTTATCACAGCTCATCTCACGTTAGTTTAACTTGTTGGTCACCTCTCCTTTCTTCATTGAAAAGACTGGTCCAGGGGTGCCAGCGAAGCAATGAAGATGGCCTGTCCATTTTTAATTTCCTTCCCTTGCTCTTTGATTTCTGTTGTGTCCCCAGCAGAAATGCTCTAGCACTGTATGCATTTGTAAAGTTAATCATCCGTTGGTTAATCCCTACCACCACTTTCTGAGCTAATTTGAAAGCTAGCATCTTTATTCCCATTTTAAAGATGGAAAACTGAAGCATAAACGTGTGAACCATGTTTTAGTCAAGGACAGAACCAGGGATCTTGGAAACGCATTACTTTTCATTGAATTAATAAGAAATTTTACTCTGTTTCTCTGACTTTTTCCTTCTCATATTCTTTACATTCTTCAGTACCCCTCATTGTAGAGAACTCATCTGCCCCCTCCATTTGTGATATATGCTGTCTCACAGGACAGATTTTTACCAATCTTTCATCTAAAGTACTTTATTTATTTCCTTCTAAAACTCTGTTTAGGTGTTATGTGGACATGCTTTTTACTTTCTCAGTTAGAAAGTCTTTACTGCTCTTTCTTCTCATTAAGTTGCTTCTTTACCTGATAAAAACAAGTACATCATAGGAATGTAATCAGTAATACTGTGTTAATTATGGATGGTGCCAGATGGGTACTAGACTTAGTGGGTGACACTTCCTAAGGTATATAAATGTCTAAGCATCTGAAACTAATACAATATTGAATGTCAACTGTAGTTGGAAAAAACATTTTTAAAAATTTAAACATAAAATAAAGTAACAAAAAAAACCTTGAAATATCAGAATTGCTTCATTAAATTCAAAGCATATTTTCTGTCACTTCATCACCTTTTCTCTCCTCTCCCTTACTATTTAGTAACATCTTACTGTGTATTCTGCTTTCATCTAAAGTAATGGCAAAACATAAAATGGACCATCTGTAGCACCAAAAAAATTAAAACCCTATAGAAATTCATGCACTTTTATTTTGAGTTTTATATCTCAAATGAAGGAAAGCACAGCTAAGGGGTAAAATGTGAGAAGTATTCTATGAAAATCCACCTCCCTGAAAAGAGGCTAGAAACAGCATTCAAAAGACTAAAACAAACATGAAAGGAAGAAGCTAGTAATAGTGATGCAGAGAATGACTATGGACCACATGATGAGATGCAGGCCCTGGGTGGCACTTCCATCACGTGATGATGCTACTGACATAACAGTGGTGACGGGAAATTTAATGCCTCTACAATGAGATGAGAAGTTTTTGACTTGTGGATGATTTTTCTTCTCAAGAAGGAAGAATGTGGAGACCAAATTTGTGTAGAACTTAATTAGACCAACAAGAAGAATTCACGGGAAAGTAAACATTATTATAGTCTGGAGAATGTTATCATACTCAAGTTTACACAGCAAAGAAGTAAACACTGGGTGTAGCTGGGTGCTTAATTTTCAAACATTACATTTTTAGAAATTTGGGGAAAATATAGGTGTGATCCATGATTAGAATTTATCAAATGGAATGTAGTTCATGGTGAGGGCTTTGGAAGACTTGGGACATAAAATCTGAACCAAAAATGCTAAGTAATTTCAACAACAATAATAATATCAAATACTCTATGCCTGGATCTCTCTCTCTCTCTCTCTCTCTCTCTCTCTCTCTCTCTCTCTCTCTCTCTTTTTCTCTCTCCCCCCCTCCTCATTTAATACCATATTGTCTTCATTTTACAAACTGGAAACTGAGGTACAGAGAGGACACATTCACTTATTAGGGGATGGAACCAGAATTTTAACTTCCTCAGTATGCCTCCTCCACAGTCTGTACAGTCAGCCACCACGCTGTTACATAGCATCCAAAGAGCTCCCTCGTGAGCTCACAGAGAACAACATAGGAATGAAGGGAGAGACCTGTGATCACAGGTGAGGGCATACGGGACGAGCCTGTGGATAAGGTGTCCAGCAGGCAATTTCTCAGTGACCCTTCATCCCACGCCTCCGGCTCCAGATGTTCTCTGAGATCTGAGTCGCCGTAGCTCAGAAATAGCTCACGATTGGAAGGTTATATTTATTCATCAAGGCTCAGTCAGGAACACTGAAACTATTTTTAGGTTTTTCAAGCAAGAAGGGTAACACATGGCATTAGATGTTTTAAAATTTGTTTCAAGGGCTTAGAAAACAGTTGGATGGAAGCAAAGAGCAAGGAAACTAGCTTCTGCTCACAGGAAATGAGGAAGCGCGCCGGGGGCCCGCCACCTGCTGCGAGGAAGCAGCACTGAGGCGCTCTCCTCCGGGCCTTCTGCCCGAGCATTTTCCACCACGCAAAGGACAGTAACGCCTTCCTTTCTTTCTGCCTGCCTCGTCTCACTGCTGGAAAAAGCCCCAAACCCTGCTGCAAGAAGCGGGAAACTATATTCCTAGACTGTGCTAGTAGGTATGTGTTATATATAGATATTCCTCTTCCCCAGGCAGTGGCTGGAGATGATGCTGAGCTGACAGTAGACAAGGGCGCGAGGTATTTTCCTGTCTTACTTTCTATACTAAATTTAACCTAGGGTATCATCTAGGGGATATATATTCCCAAGAAAGCGAATAAAATAACACATCTTCTACGGTAGTAAAGATAAAAAACATCTTTCCAAAATAATCCCATTTCAACTGTTTTAGCCTTAATGGAAGTCCTGACTTTCAGTGTCTTTATGTGCGTATTGAAATAATTTATAATACAATTTCTGTCTCCTCGAATGAAAATAATGCCTATCATTCCAGGT
Organism: Vespertilio murinus; assembly: GCA_963924515.1. Taxonomy (NCBI): domain Eukaryota; kingdom Metazoa; phylum Chordata; class Mammalia; order Chiroptera; family Vespertilionidae; genus Vespertilio; species Vespertilio murinus. Next base: position 53,039,941 of record OZ004712.1, on the reverse strand, counting down.
TGACATGTCTCGGCTGTATAGATTTCATAATCATGACTCCTTTTCTCCACCGTATAGACACACCCCCACGCATATTTCTTCTCTGCTCTCCTCACGGCACCTCTGTCGGGGGAATAAACTGTGACCATAAAACAGATGCTGATTGTAAATATAAATACAAATATAAATATAAACTGCCACTTCCTCATGCCTGCCTGAAATACCACCTCCTTTATTAAACTGGCAACTCTGGAGAAAGGTTTTTCCTCCCCTTTTGTAGATAAAAAGATGACATTTAAACCTGAGTCCCTTTTTCTCCTGCTTGTCTTCACCATTTCCAGAATTCCGTAGTTCTCATAGTTTTGTGATTCCTTATTTTAAGGTCAAAAGGTCACGATTTTATGGAGTGTAAATGTTGTAATAAATCAGCATGTTATTTCCTTCCTGTTCATTAGCCCTGTGAACAGCCAAGCCCACGAGGCTCCAGTGCTTTGCACGGTGTCTCCCTGAGGAATGAGATGAGTGTAGGTGTTGCAGTCTTCCAGGTGCTCCCAGGAGGTCCAGCAGCAGTGACTCGGATTTACTGAGCACTTACTGTGCCGAGCGTGGTCCTAACGCTTTACGCGTGCCATCTCATTGAATTCTTACAGTGCTCCTCTTAGGCAGGGGTTGATGTTGCTGATTCACAGGCTTAGCAGTGTGCCCGAGGTTCTATAAAGAGGTTGAGTCAGGATTTATCCACTTTCTGAGCCTAAACACGAAACAACAGTCCAAAGGAAATGTTGCCATAGGTAGGGAAATCAGATTCGTAATTAAAGAGAACACTCATATCTTTTTACTCAGGGGAAGAAAATTACTTAGAGTTTGAGGCAATATCCTGAAATTATAGAATCGCCTGAGAAAAAAATTATTGCTTTTCTATGTAGTTTACCCTTCACTGGCATAAAAATAAGACTATCTTTTGATTTTTAGGAAACTCGACTCTGGAAGCATCTATATGAACTGTTAATTATTCTAGGGATTACATAGCAAGGCTGGAATGGATGTGTGAACTGTATTCATGCGTAACTAATGTATAAAGACAGAAATATGGCTGTATATGATTAACCTTCACAAGGCATTCGTCAGTATGTGTTTGGCACTGAATCATCAATTGAGCCTGCACAGAGTATCTGTCACCAGCAAGACGAAAGGAGCAAGACTCCACTGTTCCCTTCACCACACACTGGAGAAGTGCACACTGTCTCACTGACCAGCAATTCTCTTAGCCGGATTTCAACCTGCAAATCCTGGACCACATGGTAGCAACTTCATTCTGCCTGTTTCTTACTTCAAGCATGCCTCAAAGGCAGCTGGTGGCTCCTTGGCAAGGTCCACTCTGTCTTCCAGATAAGTCGGTTGTCTGTGTTGTCCACACAGCAATTGGGTCAGAGTGACCAGGGCTTCTAGGATCCAGTCATGTTTTAATGCCGGTGGTCTTGATCCAGTATCTTGAAGGGTTCAGGAATCTGGAGAAGCGCTGTGTGTAAATTATTAAATAGTCCAGAGACAAAACAATTTTGGAAGGTATTATGGGGAGTCAGAGAAGACTTAGCTAAAGGAACTAAGTTCTTCCTTTTCTCAGGACCCCTTGCTTTTTATTAACACAAGTTGTCCTAAGGCAAAGTAGATATACACTTCAAAGGCCAGAGTTTAGTACACAAAATCCATTGTCAGATTGGAGAAATTGCCTATGACTGTTCAGGTGTTTGGCTAGTAGGAGGCAAGAGCATGTAGATTAAGATGGCCTCAGCTGTCTGACAGCTAGCAATCAATTTATGCATCCTTTTCAGGTTTGGGGAAATGCCCTCGGCCATTTCCACACGATTCAGCCCTGCTGACATGCTGGAGTTGGCTTCCCGCAACGTTTGCTCTGAGTCACAAGTAGCACATGACACTTTGCCCTTGAATGTGCAGAGCTAATTGTCCCAAAGCCCAGTTAAAGCTATAAATGGAGGAGAAACACTTTGGGGTTTTGTTATTTATTTATTGAATATATTTGTATTGAATAAATAATAGAAGTAGTAGTCATAGTGATTGCCATATATTAAGCATTTGTGTATTAAACGCCACTCTAAGCATTTATATCTTTTCTCCTTTAATCTTCAAAATCCTGGGAGTTAGGTGTGGTGATCCTCCTTTTACAGGAGAATGTTATAGGGCGTTTGCCCGAATGCTATGTGAGAAAGGCAGAATTCGAACTCAGGTCTGTCTGTCTCCTTCTTGTTCACTGTACTTGACAGTTACCTGGTGGTTCCAGGAACTGCATGGCATTCTGGGGGAACAAGGAGAAAAAGCAAGGTTGTATTTGATCTCAGTCGAAAAGGTAATGATTCTTTCGCAACTTGGCTCTACATGTTTGAATGATGCAGCTGTCTGACACAAGGAAACTCAAAATGATAAACGGAAGAAAGACCTGTAAGAATGTGGCATTTACTTGCTGTGTCGTGTTGGAAATCGTGCTTTGTTCTGGTGGGGTCCGTTTCTCCGTTAGTAAATGGGCCTAATGTTTCTAATTTACACAGGGACTGTGCCGTCCCCCCCCCCCCCAAAAAAAAACTCTGGGAGGTTTACACACGCTGAAGCAGGAAGGCTGCTGTTTTAATAATACGGATAAATGTTATCTCTTTGCCATATAATATTTTTGCCTTTAAAATTCTGTTAAAACTTACATCTGTGTCACTTATTCACCTGAAATAGTGAGTTAAGTATTTGTTAACATTTTAAGATGCTCTTTGAAGCGGGTCTTACAGCAACACAAAAGGCTTACCGAGCAGGTGGACATCGGATATGGCTCCGTAATCGTGCGTTTCCACAGGAGGACAGAGCTGTTCGTTAGCTTTTCCCCCCATTTCTCGTAACTTCCCTTTCCAGCAGGAGCTGATCTGGCCTCACTACACGCCTTTTTAGTAGATGATTAGGTTTTGATGAAGTGTCAGTGAGAACTGTTCAGAATAAAAGAAAAATCAATATTAATGTTCCCCCCCAGGTCCAAAAGAGGCTGAGGTCTGTGCTGTTGCTCACCACGTGTGAAAGCCAGGTGTCTGCTGGTTTGCACGGCACAGAGAAGGAGCCTAACGCCAACCGTTTCAGAGGCCCTGGCCCGCGCGGCTGGTTACCTCCCTGCAAGCTGCTTCCTAATTAACGGGACGTGGTTGTCCTGCGGACGGTGCTGCATCCCTCCGTCCTGGCCGCTCACAATGCCTCCTCTCCTGGGTAGCCAAAGGAAACGGCTATTCTTTTCACCTCGGCTTTTATTTTTGTTTTGCTTTTCACTGTGTGCCGCGCACCGATCTCCTTTGTTCCCACTGCACGGGTTAATATTTGGAGCCATTCTTCAGTCTCAGACGCTCGGGGCCTTTCTGGAGCTTAGTTTCCTACCCCGAAGTGGAATAATGTTCCAGGCTAGTGAACTGTTTGGAAGACGTTAGGTCAAAGGCATTGTGTGAAGCTATAATGGGGAAAAAGGATATAACATTCTTTGATTTGTCCTTAAAGATTAGATTCAACGGGCACTATTGCTGAGTGTAAGAAGAACCACAGGCTATGGAAGAATCACGTATTGCTTTTGTTCTCGTGGATCTCACACTCTGCCAGCGATTTTCAACCGTTTCCATCTCATGGCACATGTAAACTAATTTCTAAAATTCTGCAGCACACCAAAAAATATGTATTTTTTGCCCATCTTCCAAAAAAATAAGTATACTCTTGATTCATTCACACCAGGTAGCTATTGTTGTATTGGCTGTTTCATTATTTTATAATCTAGGGGAAAAGAGGCCAGTGTTCCTGACCAAATAGTCAGGTGTTGGAATGCTTTAAAAATTCTTGCCACGCACCAACAATCACTGGCTTAGGCAAACCCAGGGCGAGATGAAATGTGTTCCGGCTGCAAAAGGGAGGCAGAGGTGCCAGAGGTGAGGAGGTGGGCTCCAGCTCCGCGGGCACCTTGCCAGGGTCCAAGTCCCCCAGCTGCCCTCATAGCAACATAACCGTATAGATTCGGCTTCCAGTTGTTAAGAAATGTGTTCCAGAGAAAATACAAAGTCAAATAATGCATTTTATTTATCTGGGACACTGCAGGAAAGAGAATGTTTCACGGCGATGAAAATGACTCTTAAGCAGCATCCCTGAAGTTCGGTTCTTTATAAAAATGTGACCTTTGTTTTTGGCCTCAGAATAATGCATTCTCATACTGATGTCATTGCCTGGGCAGTGAGAGGGACAAGCGTGTCTATCTGTTCTTCCCCAAAGAGTTACTCTCTGTGATTAGGAAAACGACATTCTGGAGAAGATAAAGAGAAAGGAATGGGAGGGAGATGTTCCAGAGAACGTTAAGAAGTTGTGTTGCCTGTTGTCTTGTGATTAATAAGGGGGAGGTATAGTACATGGTCATTTAAATAACAAATGGTCCCATAGACAAGAAAGTAGGTCTTTGCCTCCTTTAGCCACTGGAAGCATTTTTTTTTAACCATCAATATATTATCAATTAGGTGAATAGAACCAAGCAAAGCAAATATAAATAAGACACTCTCACCTAACCCTCAAGGTCCCCCATCCTTACCTTTTTTCCTTCTTGATAGTGGATTTCATCTGCTTGCCCCAGCCCAGTTTTTTTTAAATATTTTTATTGATATTTTACAGAGAGGAAGGGAGAGAGATAGAGAGCTAGAGATGAGAGAGAAACATCGACCAGCTGCCTCCTGCACACCCCTCACTGGGGATGTGCCCGCAACCAATGTACATGCCCTTGACCGGAATCGAACCCATGACCTTTCAGTCCGCAGACCGACGCTCTACCACTGAGCCAAACCGGTTTCGGCCCAGCCCAGTTTTTTAAAAATCCCTTCCATTTGCCCTTCTTCCCCTGTTGGAGTGGGCAAAGAGCTCCCCTCCAGGGCAGCATCCCAGCACAGGGTTCGGCAGAAGGGGCCCCACTGATGGGTGTTGTGTCTGAGAGAGCAGCTGCACTTCCCACCCTGGCTCTGCCCATGGATGCATGTCTGGGATCTCATCTGAATAATGTGTCCTATGTCCCCCTTCTCTGCAATCCTAATTCTGTAGGTCAAGGAACAATCTGAGTCGGCACTTCGGCTTTCAGAAATCAATTGGCTTTGCTAGCTCAACCCAGAATTTCTAAGGAAATCTGGGCTGGAAAGAAATAGTTATTATCTGGGAACAAAAGGACCATGGCCTCTGAAATAGGAGGCACAATACAGAGAACCCACCAAATGTGTTTCTTAGATGACATCCATCTTATGTAGAAACATAACAAAAGAACTTAAAACTAGGTTATAGACTGGAGGACGGGAAAGGGTGTCTAAATAAATGGCTGGATAGTACTGGCTAAAGCTAGGACTTTTGCAAAGAATAGCTGAGTGTTAAAAATGTGTCTCGGGAAAGAGAAAGTGATCAAAAAGTGTCACCATGAAATTTTAATTTGGAGCCATTGACTTAGATAAGGAGGAAAGGGCATCTCTATCCTAAGAAAATCCAAATTAGATGCTAATAAGATAGTAGATGCTTCAGCATGTGAGGATCCTGTACCCATTCCAGAAACTAATAGGCTTATCTATATACAGTTTACTTAACAAAGCTTATAAAGTGCCTACTGTGTACAAAACACTGGGGTGGAGGAAAGTTAGCTTTTATAGGTGTGCAAATAATTCAAGGGAATGAATAAAAAGTAGGGATTGTGGTACAGAGAAATAAGAAGGCTGAGGGTAGAGCTAGCTGACACTGAAGTTGCACCTTGGAACTGTGAATTTATAGTGCCTAACACTTACATTGTAACCCAGGGTTGAGCTTGGTAGTAGTATATCCCACAGGCATTTAACAGGAGGTAAGAGGTGAAATGGAGGGCTTCCTGTCACAGCCTCATTGACTCTGTAAGCCCCATTAGTTCTTAATGCCACAGTCCTACTCAGGATTCCCATTCCCACTTTCTAAAAAAACGTCATCCGGGTAACAAAATCAGAGGATCTCAAAATTATTTACAAAACCTAATGACACATTGTTCTAGGAGTTAGGAAGGTGCTATTGCCACAATTTTCTAAATTAGAAAAGTGAAGATTGGAAATTAAATAATTTTATCCAGGTTAAACAGAGATCATTTTGTAGTGACTGTCATTTCTCTGTACAAATAAAAAGAGGAGTCAGAAATAATGATTGCACCAAAATGTGATCTTCTGAAATGTTTTCCGATGAGGAAAAATCTCGTGGGATCATTCCTCATTGTCTTTTTTTCATCTTCTGAAAGAGTTTGGATTTGCAGAGTTAACCTTTCTTTTCCTGCTGTGATAACCATCTTTCCCTTTTCAATTTATCACTTTGATGACAGCTGATCCCAGTCTAAGTTAATATTGTAACAATTTTAGATAATATTGCAGATGCACAAGGACACCCTCATATGAATCAATTAAACAAGTCACAGTAAGTTGCCATTAAAAGTGTAGCAGCTGCATCCTTGAAAACAGATGCTCTTCTGGGTCTGAATGAGTCCAATTTTGACTGATTTTAAGACCTAAACAGATTTCAGTCTGGTTAATATTAGGATGTGGAACCACTTGAGACATCCTAATGACCTACGTTGATTGCTTCTCCATGACAGTTAGTGTGTTGGTTTTCCTTGTGAGATGCTGGGTGTTTGATATGCCAGGGATTTTATGTCAGTAGAAAAGAGAAAACCCCTCAAGTCTCAGCTGCAGCAAGATGGCCTCATGAAATTAAAGTGACTTCTAAAGGCAACCCAGTTTATAGGGATTGGGCAGTAGGGATTGACCGGAATCACTTTAAGCTATACTTTTGCAAAATTTCGAATAGCCAGGGAAACCAGCTATAATGCACTGCTTCCCTAGCCCCACTCTGTCCCTGGCATATACTCAAGAAACTAAGGGGAGGAGAACATCCAAGATGGCGGCCTAGGCAGTCTCCTAAGCTGCCGCCTCATCAACAATTTAATTAAAAAAACAACTAAAATCAAAAAGGACTTCACCAAAACGTCAGGAAAGCTGGCGGAGTGGAATAGCTACAACTAGAAAGAAAGAGAGAGGCTCACGGATCGGACTGGGAGCCGAAAAGCCCTGAGGTAGGGAGACGCTCGCGCACGCGGCCGCCGAATACCTGCCTGGCGGTGGGAGGGGAGGAATCCCCGATTGCACGGAACCCTTTCGGACTGTACTGAACCCAACCCCGGCTGAAATTCCGTGGTCCCAGGCTCACACGGGTGGAGTCTGGACTGTAGAGAAAGGCACCCAGAGACTCAGAGACTCAGAGACCGGGGACCGGGAGCCGCAGCCGGCAGGGTCTGCAGACTCGCGCGCACGAGCAAGTACGCGCTGAGGTCTGAGGTCTGACCGCCACCCCTCCCGAGCGGAAGGAGTCAGAAGCTCCAGGTCTGACCGCGGAGGCTGCCGCCGCCTCTCTGTACAAGGTGGCGGCCTCTCTGTAGCGGAAGGAGTCAGAAGCTCCAGACTACAGAGACCAGCCCAAGGCCGGGCGAGCCCCTGGGGCACCCACGCTCTTGCTTGGGGAAACTGGGCCGGTCAGGCGGAAACTCAGGCGAGCGCACAAGGGCAGGGCAGAAGCCAAGACTGTCAGTTCAGCCCTGAGACTCCGCCCCATCCAAGCTGAGCAGAGGCTTCTGCAGTTTTTCAAGTCTGATCCTATAAGACTGTCTCCAATACAGAAGTTATCCCAGAGTAGACACAGCTGATACCCACATCCAATTGGCCTGAAGGTCAATTCACAACAATAGAGACTTAGCTACAACAAGGCTGTGCACGCAGTCCACAAAGGGGATCACCAAGAGTGTCTACCTCAGGTAACTGAGGAGGCTGACCCACTGTGCTATATAGGACACCAAACACACAAAGCCATCATAACAACTCTGAAAAATAGTGATAATGCCGAGACAAGGAAATAGATCTCAAACAAAAGAGATGGAGGATATAGAGTTCAGAACTACGGTTCTAAGGTTATGCAACAATATCCTAGAAAAGCTCGATAAACTTCATGAGACCCAACTAAAAAGTATAGATAAACTGACTAAATTGGAAAATATTATGCAGAGATCCAACAGCAGAATGGAAGAACACAAGAATCAGGTCAAAGAGCCAAAAGACACTCCGCTGGAGAAGGAAAAAGAAAAGAGGATCCAGAAAGTTGAAGATAGTGTAAGGAGCCTCTGGGACAACTGCAAGCGCACCAACATCAGAATTATGGGGGTGCCAGAAGAAGAGGGAGTGCAAAATACTGAAAACATATTTGAAGAAATAATATCAGAAAACTTCCCTCACCTGGTGAAAGAAATAGACTTACAAGTACAGGAAGCCTACAGAACCCCAAACAAGAGGAATCCAAAGAAAAATTCTTCTCGACACATCATCATCAATATGCCAAGGGTAAAAGACAAAAAGAGGATCTTACAAGCAGCAAGAGAAAAGCAGTTGGTTACCTATAAGGGAGCACCCATACGACTATCAGCTGATTTCTCAACAGAAACCATGCAGGCCAGAAGGGAGTGGCAAGAAATATTCAAAGTGATGAATAGGGAGAACCTACAACCAAGATTACTGTATCCAGCAAAGTTATCATTCAGAATTGAGGGGCAGATAAAGAGCTTCACAGATAAGAAAAAGCTAAAGGAGTTCATCACCACCAAACCAGTATTATATGAAATGCTGAAAGGTATTACTTAAGAAGAGGAAGAAGGTCAAGTGAATTAAAAATCTCAGGAATAGAATAAACTGGTGAATATAATATAATTAGGGGCAAAGAAAGGGAGTGGATAGATAATTATCAGGGTGAAAGGGGTGTGGGGTGCAGAGACTGGATTAAAATTGTATAACCTATGGATGAGGACAATAGTGGGGGGAGGGGGTAAGGGCAGAGGGTGGGGTGGGAATCAGGTGGAAGGGACCTATGGGGGAGAAAAAGGAGAAACAATTGTAATAATCTGAGCAATAAAGATTTATTTAAAAAAAAAAAAAAAAAAAAAAGAAACTAAGGGGAAAGTTATAGCTGTAAATGGCAAGTCGTTGCTTCTCTTTCCTGATCTTTATTAATCTTTTATTATGTGAATTATTTATCCTGTTAATTAAATAACTTGTTCTGTTTAATTAAAAATAATTGATTTTTATTAAAAAATTAACAAAGCCAAATGTGTCTTAAATAAATAAATCTGTTTCGCCCACATTTAATCAACCAAATATGGAGGATTAAATTAAGAAGGGACAAGGCACAGGCAAAGACATCAGTCAGGAGACTCTTCCAGTAGTCCATGGAAGAGATGGAGCTAACCCAAGAAAATGACAGTAGATACAGAAAAGACAAAATATATTAAGAAAACATTCGTGCAGTGAAGTGGGCAGACATTAGTCTTTGTTGAGGGGAGTGAGGGAGGGAAGAGAATCGATTACTCTCATGTTTGCAGCTGAGATTTCTACGTTGATATGCCACTGATAGAGAATTCAGGATAAAGAGCAGATGGTAGAGATGGATAATGAGTTTAGTTTCGAGCTCATTGCATTTGAGATGCCTCTGGGATATACTGGTAAAGATAGCTGGCAAACAGTTGATCAAATAAAATTTAGGAGTCATCAATTCTTAGATAATAGCAAAAACCATGAAAATGGATGAGCTCAGAGAGAACAGATAGAATGACAAGTGAGAGCAGCGTGAGAGTGACCAATAGGAAAAAAAAAAAAGTCTTCGGGAATACCAGCTTTTATGGGTGGGCTAAAGGAAGAATAGCCAGTGAAGGAAACTATGGAAAGAGTGTCAGAACTGTGAAAGGACACCCCGAGGAATAGAGTGCCATAAGAGGCAAAAGAAAACAGAATTTTAAGGAGGAAGTGGCCTTTCCCTGTTGAATGAGATTAATACTGGGAAATGCCCAGTGGAGTTGACAATAGGCTATCATTGTTGATGATCCTCAGAATAATTATTTAACGAAGAGTCAAAGGCACTAATCAGGTTATGGCACATGGAAGAATTAATGGGAGGCAAGACGATGGAGAAAGCAAGTGCTGACAATTTTTTTTTAAGTCTTAAGAATCTGAGGTCCTCAAGAGAGGAGTCACGGAGAGTGGGAAGGACAGAGAGTCTGGGAGAGCAACATGAATCGGGGGAAGTTGCTGAGAAAGGGCAAGAAGCTGGCCGAGCACTAGGGCAGGATGGACATGTGGTATTGAAGACGCTCTTGAGCATAAAACCCAGAAAATTTTAGTGGCAACAATCAATGCTTAGCCTTGTTTCATTTCCCTGTCAACAGATGAGTTGCAGAAATAGCCCCTAGGTATGTCAAGTTGCCAAAGAAAAATCTGCTTAGAAGATCATTGGCCATACGGTGACACACAGCTACTAAGCTAGGCTGGGAAAGCAGACTTCTAGATTGCCAGAGTCTCTAGTGGAATGAGCAAAGGAGAGCTGGAAATGTGTGTTCATTTATCTAATATGCAGGGTTTGCCCCTGAGACTAGATTCAGCTTCCTCATAAACCAATCAGTTCAGCATAGAAAGCCCAGCTACACTGCCATGCAGATGGTTAGCCAGGAGTCTCAGAGATGCCTGCTTTTATGCAAAGGCTATAAGAGGAACAAGCGTGTTGTGAACGATCTGTGGCCCATCCCCAGTGTCGGAAAAACAGCTCAAAGTGCATATCTTCATAAAATGATCTAGTACTAATAGCTTTAAAGCCCACAATATGTGTCCTGCTGAAACGAAGCAATCCCCAAGATAAATACATAACCATGGAGCCTCTAAAAGGGTTTGGGCAAGTGTGTGTGTGTGTGTGTGTGTGTGTGTGTGTGTGTGTGTGTGTAGTAACCTATCTTGACTATAATCTCCCAAACAGCAGATTCTGTCAGCCTTGCTTTTTTGTAGATTTCCATTTGACATTTAAGAGCTCGTTGGTTGTTTGTGTTGTCATTGTTTGCCATTCTCAGCATTTCCTGGCTCGGTGTACTCCTTCTTGTTAAGAAAACTTCATAAACGTCAGTGAGCCCTCAAGAATTCACAAGCCAGCTTTTCAGTAGATCTGTGGGCATGATTTTTCAAGTTGCTCCACTAGAGTGTTATCTTTTTGCTATAGATTACAGTCAAGAGAAATGTGCAGTGTGCTGCTATCTAAACTGTTTTTACCTCACTCCTTGCAAGTTTTATCTTGCCATTAACTTACTGTACTTGTCTTTTTTGTTCTTGTTTTTAAATCCTCACCAAAGAAGTGAGGATATTTGTTCCATTGATTTTTAGAGAGAGTGGAAGGGAGGGAAGAGGGAAAGGGAGAAAAAGAGAAACATTGATGTGGGAGAGACACAATGACCCAAGTCCTCCTGTATGTCCCTCTTCCCCTGACCAGGGGTAGGAATTGAACCTGCAACCCAGGCACGTCCCCTTAACTGGGGATCAAACCTTGACCCTCCAGTGCTTAGGCCGATGCTCTAACTATTAAGCAACACTGGCCATGGCTGCTTGTTTTTTGTTGTTGTTGTTTGTTGTTTTGTTTTGGGGTTTTTTAATGTCACAGTTTGGCAGTGTTCAGTTGCTACACATAATGAAGTTATATATCTCTGTAATGAAGCAATTGTTGGTTGTTGTTTTTTACTTTATTGGTGGAATTTGTCCAGAATGCCTTTGATAGACTTTGGGATATGAGTACAGTAGTCCATCCTCCCTTATCTCTGGTTTTGCTTTTCATGGTTTCAATTACCTACAGGCAACTGCAATCCAAAAGTATTAAATAGAAAATTCCAGAAATAAACAATTCACACTAGTAAGTGTTAAAATGCACACTGTTCTGAGTAGCATGATGAAATCTCAGCCACCCCTTTCTGTCCTGCCTGGGATGTGACTCATCCCTTAGTTCAGCGAATGTATGTGCCACCCTCCCATTCGTCACTTTGTAACGTCACTGTAGCCCTTGTATATCCACTGTCATGGTGTCACAGTTCTTGGTTCCAGTCACCCTAATTTTACTTAATAATGGCCCCCAAACTCAAGACTGTGGAAGATGCTGGTAACTTGGATACCAAAGAGAAGCTATACAGTGCTTCTTTTAAGTGAAAGGGGGTGCCAGTATATGTATAGGAAAAAACAAGGTCTATGTAGGGTACCATTCACAGTTTTACGTCTCCACTGGGGGTCTTGGAACGTGTCCCCTACTGATAAGAGGAAACCCCTTAGAACTTTGAACCTCAGACCATGAGTCCGATTTCTTCAGGATCTGATTTTTCATGGATACATAGTAGCTCTCACTGCCACAGTTAGTGTCACACAACAGAAGAATCCAGGAGCTCAAAAGCCCTAAAATGCTTTGAAATATTCCATCAGTGTTACTTGTGGTTGCTTTCACCCCACCTGCCAAATGAAGACCTGGAGGCGGTGATCTCTCATGGCGATGAGAGAACATAAGTCACGTTAACAGTACAGAAGTGTGGCGCTGCCTCACATGTAGCCTCCTGCAGGTCGAGCTCTGTTCACCTTAGATGATGCCAAGGCTGGTAATGATTTTAAGTCTACGTCATTATATTCCCTTCCTCCTTACACACCGGTTCCTTTAAACAGAGTCTTTTTTTCCTGTTTGCTGTGATACTTTATTAAAGTCTGGTTGCACAGGGAAGAACTAGCCTTATAAGTCTTGACTATCTCTCTGGTCCCTTCTCTGGGCTTGGCCCTCGTCTAGGCATCAATGCAGCCCTGACGGCCCATAACTGTAGATGTCGCTGCAGCTAGATGGTGACCCCCTACCCTCCAAGGTGCACACCTCCTGGCGTTTAGTCAGTAGAGCCTGGCCACATCCAAAGAAAATTGCGTCCTCCAATAAGGAGAAGAATTACCAGATGGAAAAACAAAAATAAGTAATAAATGGAAATGAGACTTCAAAAAGGATAGAATTATCTTTTAAGTAACTTGTTGATATAATTAAGCTTCTTAACCTGGACAAATCAAATGCTAATTCATATGTATTATTTGTGTTTATTATTTATGTTAATATTGAGTGAGTTTTATGTGCTATTGGTCAAAGAGTTTTGTCTACATGAATCTGTTCATACTCCCAACAACCTCATGCTCTAGGTACTATTATCTCCATTTTATAGAAAGAAAGAAAAAACAGGGCAACAGAATTTGAGTAATTACCTCGTGGTCACATAGTAAGTAGTGGGGACAGGACTCAGGGCCAGTCTTTGAGGTTCTAGAGAACTAAAGGATCTCTTGAATGAAACTGCAAAATTACCATTGGCAGCCTTTGAGAAATTGTGGGAAACTGGGTACATAGCAGAAACATAGACATAAACAGATTTGGTTCACATTTCTGTTGTGCTGCTCAGTCTTTTTCCTGAAGGCAATGTCCAAGTGCTATTGAACATTGTGTCAATTACTTGGGAAAGATATAGAAGTTAGCTTTATAAAATTTTCCAAAAGACCTTCGTAGAACTTTTAGTTGACTGTGCGCTCTATATGAGTTCAAGTGGAACATAAAATCAGGGCTCCACCCCTGAACAGCCTTACATACAAGCAGCATGAATCTGGAATGAAGGAGTAGATCGCTCTCACTAGAGAGGCCAGACTCCTCTGTATTTTTTTTCCCCTCTGAAGTATTTATTGTGTGTGGTCTTACGTTCCACGTTTCAAGGGAGATACAGAATAACCAGGATATTTTTATTAGTTAAGTAAGAGAACTGTAAAAGTATTCAATTCATTTATTTGATGAATAGTTGAAAAAATGAAGGACATTTAGCCTGGAAAAGGGAAGCAAGGAAGCCAAAGGCAATGTCTTTAATACTTGAAGTGCTGACACATAGGAGAATGACTGCAAAGTTGGCAGGATCAGGGCAGACAGATATAACTTGATGTAGGATGGTCAGATCTTTCAGAGATTGGCTCGGCTGCCCCAGAAGGTGTTGAGTGTCCTTTCACAAACATTTGTGTGGGTGTGAAACCCAAAACTGAACAGCCACCTGCAGATGTGTAAATGTCACAAGCATAGGCCATGTGGTTGGACCAGATGACTGCTGAGGTCACTTTCAGCTCTGAAGGTCTGTTTTTTGTCATTCTGCAAACATATTCAATCATGTGGGCTTCTGTGTTTAATCAGGGACAGAAATAGTCTATGCTGTCTTGGACGTCTAATGCCGCCAACACTGGCATTAGCCAAATTGGTAAAAACAACATGATGAACAACAAAATAACATGTCATTTCAAAACCCAGTAGGCATCTAGTGAAATGATTGGTGTTTTATCCTCCCTCTCTTTCTCTAGTGCTTTCTCCTGCTCAAGATGGTCACACGAACATGGATCTGCCCCCGGTGTCAGAGCAGATCATGCAGACCCTGAGTGAGCTTGCCAGATCTTTCCAGGACATGGCCGACCGCTGCCTGCTGGTGCTGCATCTGGAAGTCAGGTATGACTCGGCCACCCACAAGACGCCAAGATTGAAACCCACTGTGGGTCATAAATCACTTGCTTTTTTCTGGAAAATATCACCATAATTTTTTATTATCATCATTGTTGTTCTTTTTTAACACCGGAAGTGATTTGTAGTGTTATTCAGTCACTCCGCAGGTTTTCTTTTTAGCACGTGTTGTGTTGTGAACACTGTGACTCAGAGTTTGCAAGGCTTGTGATATCAGAATGATCTGGATTTGAATGTCTGTACCAGATGGATAGTTGATCTTAAGACAGTTAATTACATTTACTAAGGCTCAGTTTCCTCATCCTAAAAGTAGAAACAAGAATTCCTAACTTGTAGATAATACAATGCCTGCTACATAGTAAAGATACAAAATGTGATAGCCTTGTGTTCATGGTGATTTTATTGTCACTGATGTTTTTACTAAAGTGCTCTGCTGGTCAAGAAGGTAATATAGAGATTCAGGAATGATGGTTCTTTCCATCAAGATCTTAAAACCCAATAGGATAGAGTAAGTTAAAATAATAATTCATGAAAATACTGGCCTCTTGTTCCTTCCCCTGCAGGGTAGAATATTCTGAGTACTTTGATAACTGCTATTATTACACATATGGAAATGCCAGGAGGAAAAAAACTAGGGAATTTTTACGTGTTAATTCATCCATATAATAAATATTTATTGAGTGCCTTCTTTATGCCAGCTAATGTTCTAAAAGTTGGGATATAGCAATGGAAAAACACGAAATGCCCCTACTCTCCTGGAATTACATTCTAACAGGGGAAAATAGCCAATGAGTTTTTTAAAAAAAAGATAATTTCAGATTAGAGCAACTAAAACAATAAAATGGCAAATTGGAATCAAGCAGTGCTATCCAATAGAAATATAAAGTGAGCTACACGTGACCCAAATAGATAATTTAAATTTTCTAAAAGTCACAATTGAAAAAAGAATATAATTTATAATTGTGTAAATTATAACACATATTTTAACCCAGTATAACCAAAATATCATTTCAACATGTAATTAGCATAAACATTATAAATGAGACATTCTGTATTTATTGTCCCAAGCCTTTGCAATCTGCAGATTTTACATTCACGTCACATTGAATGTTGGACTAGTCATGTTCCCAGTGCTCCAGCGCCTTCCTGTGGCCAGTGCTGTCATCCTGGGCAACGCAGGGAATGGCTGATATGGATGAGAAAGTAGGAATTTTGTGTTTGCTTGTTTTTTAGATAGAGTGGGCAGAGAAAATGTGACAAGGTAAAAAGAAGGAGCCATCTGTACAAAGACCTAGGGGAAAGGGTTTCAGTCTCTCTGAGGGAGAAACACAAGGTCCTGAAACAAAATCAGGCTTGGAAGAGAGAGGAATTCAGCTGATTGTCTTCCAGGGAAAAAGGGGAGGTGGGGGTGGAATGGAAGGATAGGTAAAGGAGCCCGCTGGAGCTTGGTTATGTGGGGTCATGGAGCCACATTATAGGGTCTTAGAGACCAAGTGAACAGTTCACATTTTATTTCAAATGCATTAAGAAGCCATACGAGGTTTTTAAGCAGGGGAGACATATTCATTCATTCATCATTCATTCACTGTTTTTTTTTTCAATTTAAAAAAAATTAAATTTATTGGGATGATATTGGTTAATAAAATTATATAGGTCTCAAGAATACATTTCTGTGATACATCATCTGTACGTTGTATTATGCATTTGCCACCCAAAGTCCAGTCTTTTTCTGTCACCATGTATTTGACCCCTTTTATCCTTCACTATCCCACCAACCCCTTCCCTCTGGTAATCACTATACTGTTACCCGTGCCTATGAGTTTCTGTTTGTTTTTCTTGTTTGTTCATTTCTTACTCTCAGTTTTATATCCCACATAAATTTCTTTACCTTTTCTGTCTGAGTTGTTTTACTTGGCATGTTTATGATTGAGTAAAAATATGGTACATATATACAACGGAATACTACTCAGCCATAAGAAAAAAAATGAAATACTGCCATTTGCAACACCATGGATAGATCTTGAGAATATCATGCTAAGCTAAATAAGTCAGACATCCAGTCACATTTTTAAAAGATCACTTTGACTGTAAATGAAAAAGGAATTTCAGGGAGAGGCATGAATGGAAGCAGAGTAAGGAGTTGAAATCAGTCATGAGCACCAGCATAATGGAGGTGGGAGTGTGAGAATGTTGGACTTGAGACACATTCTGAAGGTAGAGCTGATAGAACTTGTTAATAGATAAGATTGGGCCCAGGGGCTGGAAGCAGTGAGGGGAAAAGGACTCAAGGAAGACCACCAGCTTTGGGGCCGCAGCAGTTGTGTGGATGCCAAAGCCATTGGAGGTGAGAAAGACCAAGGGAGGAAAAAGGTTGAGTGAGAGGTGGAAATCAAGAATTCCATTTTGGAGATGTCCAGTTGAAGATGCTTAGTAGATATCTAGGTAGAATGTCAAATAGGTAGTTAGATATAGACTTGAAACTTCAGAATCAGATATGTTAGGATTAGAGAATGTATAGTAATTTTCTTCTAGATGACTAGGAAACACTGTTAAAGTTGATGGAGCATTTTTTTTTCTTTTGGAGTCTTTACTTGATTTAGATTTTTAAATGTAAATAGGATTTTGGTTCATACTCCAGTTTAAATTCTAGTTAGAACTTGGATATCTTTCAGTGTGCCCAGGTAAAGCCTAAATGATAATATCTTGTTAATGTCACTTCTTTTGTATTACACTTGCTTTTTTTATTCATCGTTATCTTGTTCAGTGAGTTACTTCTTTATTGCTTATGAGCACCTGTGAGTGGAACAAGACAAGGAGCATCACAGATTTGGAGTCTATCTTACCATTATTTCTGAACTTATTTCTTTTTTTCAAAAAAAAAAAAATCTTTATTGTTGAGAGTATTACAAATGTCCCTCTTTTTTCCCCCCATTGCCCTCCTCCATCAGGTTCCTGCCCCACCCTGGGTCTTCACCACTCTATTGTCTGTATCCATAGGTAATGTCTATATACATACTAGTATAAGATCTTTCGTTAGTCTCTTCCCACCTCCCCTCCCGGCTTCCCTCTGAGATTTCTCAGTGTGTTCCATGTTTCCATGCCTCTGATTCTATTTTATTCACTATTTTATTTTGTTTAATAGATTCATTATTCCTTTATTCTGATTTTTAGATTCTATTGTTGATAGATATATATTCATTACCAAATTATTGTTCATATTTTTTCTTTTTCATCCTCTTCTTCTTCCTCTTTTCCTTCCTAAAGAATACCCTTCAACATTTCATGTAATACTGGTTTGGTGGTGATGAATACCTTTATCTCATTCTTGTCTGTGAAGCACTTTATTTGACCTTTAATTCTATACTCTAACTTTGCTGGTTAGAGTAATTTCAGTTATAGGTCCTTGCTATTCATCACTTTGAATATTTCTTAACACTCCTATCTGGCCTACAAAGTTTCTGTTGAGAAACCAGCTGACAGTTATATGAATTTGCCCTTGTAAGTAACTAACTGCTTTTTTCTTGCTGCTTTTAAGATTCTCTTTGTCTTTAGCACTTGGCATTTTAATTATGATGTGTTTTGGTATGGGCCTCTTTGGGTTCCTCTTGTGTGGGGACTCTCTGTGTTTCCTGAACTTATAAGTCTTATTTCTTTCACCAGTTAGGGCAAGTTTTCTGTCATTATTTCTTCAAATAGTTTTTCAATATCTTGTTCTCTCTCTTGTCCTTCTGGCACCCCTATAACATGAATGTTGGTATGCTTAAAGCTTAAAGTTGTCCCAGAGGCTCCTTACACTATCTTCATTTTTTCTTTTTGCTCTTCTGATTGTTTTTGCTTCTTCATATTCCAAATCCTTTATTTGATTATCGATATCCTCTACTGTTTAATCCCTGAAAATTATTCTTTATTTCAGTTAGTGTATGCTTAACTTCTGACTGGTCCTTTTTCATGTCTTTGAAATTCTCACTAAGATCCTTGAAAGTCTCACTGAGTCCATTAAAGCTTTTATTAAGATCCTTGAGTAACCGTATAACCATTGTTTTAAACTCTGTGTCCAGTAGTTTGGTTGCTTCCATTTCTTTCATTTGTGACATAGTTCTTTGTCTCCTTATTTTGGCTGCTGTTTGATTGTCTCCTTATTTCCCCTGTGTTTGTTTCTATGTATTAGGTAGAGCTGCTATGTTTCATGGATTTGTTAGAGTGGCCTTGTGTATTAGGTGTCCTATAGGGTCCACTGTCTCAGGCTGCCCAGTCAGCTGAATTGGGCACTCTAGGAGCACCCCTGTGTAGGCTATGTGCAGTGTTACTGTACTTGAGTCTTGATTGCTATTGGCATCACTGGGAGGAATTGCCATCCAGGCCAGTTGGCTGTGAGGACCAGCTGTGACTAAGGTGGAAGAGCTGTTTGCAGAGATACCCCTGTGGAGCAGGACCTGCTTCCGTGGGGCTTTGGTGCTCACTAAATCTGTCCCTTAGGTGTGTTGCATGTGGATGTGTAGAGTTGTAATCTGGTGTGGTCTAAAGCTATCCATCCAGTGCACTGGCTCTGGGGTCTCCCAGGATATGCAAAGTCAGCCACTACCTGGGAACACCAGGCAAGAGCTACAGAGAGATCTGCAGTTGGATGCTATTTGTATTAAGCTTGAAAGTGCCTAGGTGAGGCCCAACTGTGAAGCAAGGCAGGCTGGTGCTAGTGCCTAGTCTTGGGCCTTTTAATGGTATATTTAGGACATGTTGATGCCAGCTGCTGCTCATTTAAGAAATTTTTGGAAAGTCTGAAGCCTGAGCCAGGACATGCCATTCAAATAGAAATGCTATTGCAAACAGTTTGGGTTGGCTGCAAATTGGATGGGGCTAGGTCTTTTGGGGATCATCAGGGCAGAATGAATAGTGTGGACCATATTATGGAAACTCAGATATGGCCCCAGTCAGCTTTGTGACAGGAGAGGTCCCAGCACAGGAACAAAGACCCCTGAGAGAGAAAGCCATCTCCAAGTTCCTGCCCCTGTCTGAGAGAAAGCCATATTCAAGTTCCTGCCACAATGCCATATAATTCAGTTCCTCCCTGTATGTGTCCATTTAAGTTCATGAGCTGGCCCTTTAAGAGGGCTGCCTGGGTCTCCAGCAACCTCCCTGTCACTTGGCCACAATCCTTGCTGGTTTTTATAGCCCAAAGTTACAGGGACTTCTCTTCCCAACTCTGGAAGTCTGGTGTCAGGCTGGAATCCCTTGCTTCTCACTTGAGGCCTCCACAACGGCATGCCTCTGTCCCTCCTATAAGTCTTGATGTACTTTCTTTACTTCTCTAGTTTTAGGATGGACAATCAGCCAGCTCTTAGATGGTTCTCCATGATGGTTGTTCTGTATTTTAGTTGTAATTTTGATGTGGTTGTGGGAGGTGGTGAGTATCAGCGTTTACCTATGCCACCATCTTGGTTCCAATCTGAACTTATTTCTTATATTCAGCTGTCCAGAAATAAGGCTTTTCTTCTGTATTCTTATTTGACTTACAATAAGATTTATATTTGTTTTCTATTTATTTGCAGCAGGACAGGTGTTTTCTATGAGAAAGTAAACGCAGTAGGCATAAATGAAAGAAACCACCAGTAACATTCTGATGTCTCTTTTACCTGGGTCACACAGAAAAACAAGAGAACATCGAATTCATTACTATCACAGCTCCTGGAATTATGCTATTGATTGTGTGGGCGCATGATGTGTTCCACATTTAGAATTATCTGCTTGCAGTGTAGTTAATTCCAGGTGGGATGTTTACAACACGTTTGAGTAAAATCTTTTAAATCCTTAACCTCTAGTCTGCCCTTTTTGTTTTTCTACATCTTGGCAGTACTATGCTGAACATGTTTTAGTCATTATTTATTAACTCTACAAGGAACCATTTGGTGCTGTAACATCCACTGCTATATCGCCTTCAACATTAGTCTAAAAACAGAATAAGGTCATTTTAAAAATAAATAGCAAGAATGCTGAGTTTTAGAGTCCTGGATGCAGAAT
Organism: Vespertilio murinus; assembly: GCA_963924515.1. Lineage (NCBI taxonomy): Eukaryota > Metazoa > Chordata > Mammalia > Chiroptera > Vespertilionidae > Vespertilio > Vespertilio murinus. The sequence continues at coordinate 53,019,496 of OZ004712.1, read as the reverse complement.
TTTCTTTCCTTGACTTTTACTGCGAGCACTAAACATGTTTGTTTTTTCTAAGTTGAATGTCTTCACCTCCTCATATAACATGATTCCAGCATTCAGGTTGCTTTCTCATGCATATGCTCCATTTGTCTTTGTTTCTTTAAAGTATGGTGTATAAAACTGGATACAACACCCCATGTATGGCTTCAATAGTGAATGTTCACACATTTTATTCATTTATTGTCACAGTACTAAGCTTTTTATTTTATTTTTACCATCGGTGATGATCATCAGTTTACAAAATGAATAAGACATATCTCAAGCAAATCCGTATACTATAGTATGATAATACTAAAATAGGGCAGAATGCAAGGCGCCCACAGTGGGAAGAGACAGTTAGCTCCCAGAAGACAGGAAACAGGTGAGTCTTGTTCACTGTGCTGGACCCAGAATCAGGGAGGATCCCACTGTATAATAGATGCTCAATAAAAACATCAGCCACTCTTGAGAATTAGCTGGTTTGAGACAAAACCCAGATAAAATAAATGCTGTTTCCCCAAATAGAATCTGTTGGATTGATTTTGAGATTCTATTTTCACTCAGTTCACTGCGTGTATTTGAAAGATACAGAGGTGCTGCATGGCCAACATCATCCTTGTGATCATAACCAGCTCGTGTTTGTTTTTTTCTTTCCTTTTAAGAAAGAATTAGAACTTAGTACCTGTTGTCCAGAACTGGTACAATGAAAAAGTGGCTGGAAGGCACTACCTCTGGCATTTTTAACCAAGAAGACACTAGTAAGAGCATAGATAGAAAGAAAAAAAAAAGTAATGGGAAATGCTAGCAAGAAGTTCACATGTCAGTTTTTTGTCTTATTTCCCTCAATGTTTATATTCATAGTCCATATTTTTCTTTACTGTTGTTAAAGTTCAGTTTTAAATCCAGCAGTTTCTGTGTTGAAGAACCCATCCAAACAGCATTTGACAGTTTACCTGTGTCGCTGTAGGTCACATTTAACCACCAAACAATGCCTTTCCAAAGTTTGAAACATAAGGCAAATGACAGCCCCAAGAAATGAAACACATGGTGAGACAATAAAATGTTGTTCAGTATTTTCTCCTATTTTAATGTTATAAGAAGAAAATTAGGTTGCCATTTGAGTCCAAGATGCAAAGAATGTCACCTTTATCAGTCGATTCTCTCACCATCAGCAGGAATCCAAGTGGGTTCAAGAGCCATCGCCTGTCACTGTTGGGATCCTAAATGTGTACTTTCTGAAAATCAACCATCCTGCTGTGTAATCAACAATATTTGCAGAAAACCATAATACCAAAGGCATATTAAGGTCAGCAACAACATGACAGAATTCAAAAGAAAAGGGGAAAAGACAAAGAATTTTTTAAAGTTTGACATTTGTCAATGACTAATTTCTTTTTCATCTCTGGCCATTTGGGGAGAGGAAAATGGTACCTTGAAACAGTGTTTATCTCTCTTCTCCGCCCCTCACCTCATAAGCTCTCATAAGCTCTCACCTCCAATCTGTAACAATGTCTTAAGTAGTCTCTCTACTTCCAGTTTCTTGCACACTCCACCATCAGTTCACCCTTAATCCTGTGCCACAGTGATCTTGCCAAAGCTCATACCCAATGATATCATTTCACCTCCTAAAATCCTCCTAAGGCTTCCTATGGCTTCTCAAAGTCCTCACATGGCCTCCAAAGCCCATGAGGACCTGGCCCTGCCCATCTCCCCAAGCTCACCTCATGCTCTGTCCTGTGATCTGTGTGTACCAAAAGGAGCAGCTCGTCACCCCCTGAAACTACCCTCCATTCACTCAGGCCTTTGTCCCTGATCTTCCCATTGTCTGGGTTATAATATTTATAATTTATTATAAAAATACTTTAGCATTGACGACTTCATCTTATTTTCAATTAAGAGCTGCTTAGTTTAAATTTCAACCACAGTGCCAATCAATTTCCCTCATCATATCACTTTTCCTCATCACTAATCCTCCACGGTTGATTGACTTTCATTATATCAGAAAATCGGATTCTAGAGGGATCTGTGACCAGTGCACTTACTGGTGTCTTCATCAAAACGGTACATTTTACCAGTTAGCACATGAATGTCAGAATGAGCTTTTATTGGGGCAGTTAGTCATGAGTTGCTTAGCAGCTGTTAAGATGAGCCCCATTATAAAAATGAACAGGTAGCCAATATATTTGGATTCCCTTGCATGGACAGGTGATAAGAATATAACATGTACTATACACAACTTAGCTCAAAATAGATTCTAGATCTAAATGTAAAACCTAAAGCTTTAAAACTTCTAGAAGAAAACACCTGAAAAAATTTAGTCACTTTGCTTAGAGTCTTAAATCAAACACCTAAAGCACTGTCCATTAAGGAAATAAATAATAAATTGAACTTCATCAAAATTTAAAACCATTCTTTGAGAGATACTGGTAAAGTGGGGGTGGAGTGCATCTCTTCCCCCTGGCTGCCTGAAGGTCGTGGGCCACCATCATGAGCAACACAGAGACTGCCGGACCAGGAAGTTTATGACAACAAACTACCTAAGCGGAAACAAATAGTCATTGATGTCCTTCACCCATCATCAACAGTACCTAAAACAGAAATTCGGGGGAAAGGAGCCAAAATGTATTAAACTACAGCAGATGTCATCTTTGTGTTTGGATTCAGAACCCATTTTGGTGGTGGCATTTTAGCCGGCTTTGGCATGATTTATGATTCCTAGGGTTATGCAAAGAAAAATGAACCAAACCTAGACTCGCAAGACATCATGGTCTGTATGAGCGGAAGACCTCAAGAGTTCAGAGAAAAGAAGTCAATAACAGGGTGAAGAAAGTCAGGGGTCTGCAGAGGCCATCATTGGTGCTGCAGCAAGTGAGCTAGAGACTGGACAACAGAAGGAGTAAAGATTCTTTTGACTTTATCTGTGGTGACTGTGCAGATTTTTTTATGAGAGGGTTAATAGGCTAAGAACTTTATGTGGAATAAAAAGAAAAGACAAAGAAAAGACTGGTACAAAATATTTGCAAAATGCATATCTAATGAAAGACTTGCATCCAGAAAAAATATAATGAACTCTCAAAAGTTAGTAAGACAACATAATTTAAAAATTAGGCAAATGATGTGGACACAAAGATATATGGACAGCAAATAAGCCTATGAATATGCCAAATATCATCAGTCATTAGGAAACACAAATTAAAACCACAATGAGATATCACTACACATCTATTAGAATGACTAAACTTCTTTTTTAGCTGACAAATTCTTGAAGGCATTTTGCTAAGTGAAATAAGCCAGACAAGGAAAAACAAATAGTCATGGTATTATTACTATATGCAGAATCTAAGGAGAGAGAGGGAGAGAGAGAGAGAGAGAGAGAGAGAGAGAGAGAGAGAGAGAGAGAATGATGGAGTGGAGGAAATGGGAAAGATTGAGAAAAGGGTACAGACTTTATTATAAGATTAATAAGGCCTGAGTACCTGGAGCTTTAATGTAAAATATGGTAATTTAAACTTGCTACTAGAGTAGAACATAAAAAAGGAACTAGATATGTGAGGTGATAAAGGTGTTAATTAACTAGATGGGGGAATACTTTAACAATGTATACCTATATGAAAACACTTTAAATATCTTATTACTATAAGGTGCCAATAGAACCAAAATTTAAGAAAACCGACAACACTAGGTGCTGGGGGAAGATGTGGAGCAACTGGAACCCTTGCACATTGCTGGTGGGATAGGAAAAGGCACAGCTACTTGGGAAAACTGTTTGGCAGTTTCTTGTAAAATTAAACATACACCTATCATATGACCCACCAATTCAATTTTAGATATTTACCCAAGAGAAATAGAAATGCATACAAAAACCTTTACACGAAGCAGCTTTATTCATAAGCACCCCAAATTGGAAACAACCCAGATGTCACCTGGTGAAATTGTGGTATATCCATATGTGGGGGACTGCCCAGCCATAATAAGGAATGAGCGACATGGATTTATCTCAAACCCTTAACACAGAGTAAAGGAAGCCAAACTCCAAAGGCGACATTCTATACAATTTCATTTATATGGCATTCTGGAAGAGATGAAACCAGTGGACAGAAAATACATCAGTGGTTGCAAGAGCTTGGGGTGTCAGTAGAGATTGACTTCAAAGGGAACAAGGAAATTCTGGGGGTGATAAGACTATTCCATAATGATTACGGTGGTGCTTATACAACTAACTGAATGCATTTCTCAAAACTCATAGAATAGTACCCTAAATAGGATGAATTTTCCTGCTTGTAAATTATGTCGCAGTAAACCTGACTTTAAAAGTCTGTGTTTGCATCGCTGGGGATAAATGCCCAAGGTTTTTGCAGCCATGTGTTTAGGAATAGTTCTTGTTACCTAATGCCAACTATAAGGGTAACAGAATCCTGACCCATATTGTGTTATATCTCCCTCCAGGAGCATCAGATACAGGCATCCAAAACAACAGAGAGTTAGGACTTCTCTGAGCTCAGAGAATGGCCTATGTGAACTATGGGTGGTGTTTCTGTTTTCTTTTTAAAATAAATACCTATGTGTGCTTTTCATTTCAATTTAATGCAAAGGTAATGAAGTAGCCAATCCTGCCCCACCTAAAACATCTCTGGCAGTTACTAATATCCACCAGAAATAAGTGAAGAGGGGTGGAGGAGGTAGAAGAGGGTATGGGGGGGGGGGGGATAAATGGTGATGGAGAGAGACTTGACTTGGGGTGGTGAGCACTCAATGCAATGTATTATAGAATGGTAGGGCTGAGACCAACATAATTCTATTAACCAATGTCACCCCAATAAATTCAGTAAAATCAAATAAAAAGAAATGAAGAATTGTGCATCACCAAAATGACTTGGGCCATTTCAACACAGAAATACACTTCTTCCTCCAGCTCATTCAGATGTGCCCTTTCCAGACACTCACAGTGTAGGTGCTTCTTAGGGAACACTGCCCTCTTTTGGTCATTTTTTTTCTTGGTCAGCCCTAGCAGGTGGTAGTGTTCAAGGACACAAATTGAGTCTTAACATTCCCAGGGCCTAGCACCATTTTTAACAAATTCATGGATGTTTTGTGTTTTATTTAAGTAATAGACTAACATTAATAAATATGCTAATAGTGATGACATCCAGCTTTACTATGCACTTCCTCCATGTCAGGCCTATGCGAAACACTTTCTATGTGGTAGCTCCTTAGACACTGTTCTCTTCCCATTGCCCAGATAAGGAAACCGAGACAGAGAAAGACAATAACTTGCCTGATAATAAGGGTTGGAATTGGGAATTGAAACCAATGTAGTCTCATTATACAGCTTACACATTTTAGATCTGTGACTTCCGCCTCTCATTTTTACTACAAGGATATCTGTTGAAAAATGTAATGCTTTTCACACTATGCATGCAGTCCTGACACTGAAAAGGATTTTAGAGCTCATCTGTTTCTCCCCCACAGCATGTGGATTGAATAAGCAAGGGCCACAGACTCTGATTTGCTCAAGATCACTTAGCTGTTCTGTGGAGTAGCCAAGGCGGCTTTCCGGTGGAAGGGGGAGGGGCACATGCAGTGTTACAGGCCACTGCTTCTGTAAAGTCTGAGCGCACGGTCACAGAAAGATCATCATTCTCATCAGAAAGATGCGTTGCTAATTGCTCTCCCCATCTCTCTGTCTTTTCCAGGGTTCACTGTTTCCACTATCTCATCCCCCTTGCCAAGGAGGGGAACTATGCCATCGTTGCCAACGTGGAAAGCATGGATTATGACCCTCTGGTGGTCAAGCTCAACAAAGACATCAGTGCCATCGAGGAGGCCATGGGTGCCAGCCTGCAGCAGCACAAGTTCCAGTACATCTTTGAAGGTCAGCCCTGCCCCGCCCCTGTGTGTTCAGGAGGGAGGGAGGGGACGGGCCCGTGGCCTGGTTTTTCTCTATTGTCGAAGTTTAAAACTTGTGGGGAAAGGTTGTTGGAACTTTTATATCTTTTCTGCTTAAAGCAGCAACGCCTGGTATCTCTGTATGGCCAGGTAGACAACAATATGGCTGCCATCTGCTCCCGGTTGATAAGGAGATTTAATCCAAGATAAGGCAGATGGCAGCCGGCTGCCTCCCTGACTTGCCACTCATGAGAGCTGGGTAAATGTGTGGAGGGCCCCGAATTCACTCAAGAGAAGAAGAATTCACATCAAAGAAGAAGAAACCTACACCATGAGGAGAGGGTTCTGAAAACTCCCTCTTGGCTAAAATGTTCTCTCTGAGAATGCATTATTGTCAGAAAACAAGGAAAACAAAGGCAACCTCCGATGGGCATTGATTTTAGGAAGGCTGCATCCTGAATGCCTTCAGGGCAGGCCGCAGGCAGGGGAGGGTATGGAGACAGCACTGTGGTGTCAGGCTGGTAATTTTTCCTGCTGAATTCCCTCCGAGGGTCCCTGTCAGGACTTCAGGTTGCCTCCCCTCTTTTCTTGTTTTGGTTTCTTTGTACACAGACCTGGGCACTAAAAGCATCCACGGTGTATCTTGGAATGAAACCAGTGTTGTTTACAGCTGTTCAGAGGTGCGTTGTCTAAAGGATTGTAGCCACCGAACGAGAGTCACTAGTAATGTCTGGCTGTTGATTGCTTCATGAAACAGTTGTATTCCAAGAATGTGGGCCTCCAAATCCTCCAAAGTTAGCTGTTAGTGAGCACGTGGCACAATGGATTTGAGGGCAGTGGTCATGCTCTGTAACTTGAATCTGAGGTGTCCACCTGAGAATTCACTTCTCCCTCCAGTAAAGTCCTCTCTGGTCTTTACCGGGGCTCTTCCAAGCCCTACATTCTCTCTCCCAGAGTTTTCCTCTCATTGTGCTCGGGCATTTCTTCACATGTAATCCTGCTGAGAGATCACGTCTCAACATACAGGCCTGATCCTCTGACTTAGAATTGATTTTAACTAGGAAAGTTTCAGACTATGTTTTAAAAGCCAGTTATTTCTCTGCGATGTAATTTTCTAAGTTCAAAAGGTGTAATGTTGAGTTTCTTCAAGCTGAGGAGGAGGTGACAGTTAAGTGTTCCTGCCTCATATTTAATACTTATTTGAGTTGCCAGGGGGAAGTACTTCATCCCACCTGTGGTTTAGAATTGCTCATATGTAGTAATAACCTAGAGACTTCTAATTGGTTTTATTATTTGTTATTATTATTTATTACATAATTTTATGCAATATAGTTATTAGTATTTACTATTTTTATATATGTTTTTATTTCAGAGAGAGGAAGGGAGAGGAGAGAGATAGATATATCAATGATGAGATAGAATCATCTATCAGCTGCCTCCTGCATGCCCACTACTGAGGATCAAGCCTGAAACTGGGGCATGTGCCCTGACCAGGAACCAAACCATGACCTCCTGGTTCATAGGTCAATGCTCAACCATTGAGCCACACCAGCCGGGCAGTATTTATTATTCTTTATAAACAATCCACCTTCTCCCAACCCTTGCCTACACTTGTGATCTACTGCAAATGGCAGAACAGAATTATACCTGGAGGTATGTATGGGATCAGGAGTAGCAGCTGAAACTTGACCTACAGGGATTTTTCACAGAAGTTAGTTGTCTGGCATTAATGTAAAATCCCTGTGTGTCTTTTTCTCACTTTCAAGTAGTAGCACATGCAAGTGGGCTTGTGGGCTGGAAGCAGTGTTGGTGAGGATAGCAGAACAAGAGAGAACACACCTTCCTCTCCCTTTGCCACCTTCATCCCAATAGAGGGGAAACCCATTTTGAAGACAGAGGGAGCAATTACATCCCAAGATGCACCCTAAGCTCTGACTTGAGCCACAGTCACCGAGGAGGGACTGTGCCTTCAGAAGAGGAAAGTAACACATACAGCAGACCGTTTAGGACCAGTCAGACTAGCACCCAAGTTTGGGGGAAAACAGCTTGCTAGAGTCCAGCTCTGAAAGAAAAAGGGAAAAAGAAGAACTAGAAGTTTACTTAATTCCAAGTATTTAGAATTAGAATCTGGCTGCTTGAAATGGTAATCTACATGTGCCTTGGACTGTTCTGAACCCAATTACATAGGAGACCCTGAATGGGACCTGTAGTTGTTGATATTTTGACCTGTTCTTGGTCGGTTTCACAGACCTCAAGATAGTCCTTTGACAACAAGAACAAACCACTGATCAGACTCTAGAAATGCCCATAGCTATCTCAGAGGAATTCAACAGTTAATGTATGATCTGCTTTTATTCACACTTTGCTTCTGCTTACATTCTCTCCAGGTGCTACTTCAGAAATATACTCCGCTGTCAGTGTTGAGGTGTATTAGCATCAGCGCCAATAGCCCAACTTCTTATTGATTTATTTTTGCTTAGGAAGGTCCCGAAGCAACTTTTGAGGTAGCATATACTCTTACCTGTTTTGTGGGAGAAAGAGGAGATCAAACACATCATATTTACATGTGTTCACCACTTCCAAAATGCCTGTACAGGAGAAGAGTTCCTGCACTGTAATAATTTATGAAAGCTGGCATATTCTCCAAGCCCTGGCATGGTGCCTGGATGGCAGTGCAGGAGCTGTGGATTTATCAGGTTTTGTTGCCAGTGAAGTCTCCCCATTTTTTGGTACCAGGGCAGCATATAAATACTCTGAAATCATTGTGACACTAGCTGGTGCAGCCATCAGAGATGTGTATTCTTTGGTCATTTAAATGGTGGAGACTAGAAGAGAGAAATCCTGTGTATCAGTTTATGTACGAGCTCACTAATCTATTGTTTCTTGTCTCCCTACCCCTGTGCCCATTCATCAGGCCTAGGACACCTGATCTCCTGCATCCTCATTAATGGTGCCCAGTACTTCCGGCGCATCAGTGAGTCTGGCATCAAGAAAATGTGCAGGAACATTTTTGTTCTTCAGCAGAATTTGACCAACATCACCATGTCACGGGAGGCAGACCTGGACTTTGCAAGGTAAGAGGGACGATTAGGCTCAGTTTCTTGTACCAAAGCCTATGAAGTCATTTTTAAAAGTAGATTATTAGTTCTTAAAAAGTTAATTTAGCCCATCCCGTGTGGCTCAGTGGTTGAGCATTGACCATGAATCAGGAGGTCAGTTTGATTCCCAGTAAGGACACGTGCCTGGGTTGTGGGCTTGATCCCCAGGTGGGATATGCAGGACTCAGCCGATCAATGATTCTCTCTCATTGATTTTTTTTTTTAATCTTTCTCTTCCTCTCCCTTTCTCTCTGAAATCAATGGGGGAAAAATATTTTTAAAAGAAAAGGTTAAACAGGTGCTTAATATTAATTAAATTTAGTGTGATCATTTTGCAATATATACATATATAAAATAATGTTATACAGCTGAAACTAATGTGCTATATATCAATTATATCTCAATTTTTAAAAAGCAAAAATAAATAGATTTTCATCAGTCATAGAGAAAGTAATTCTATAAAATTCTATTGGAAACAAAACATCCATTAGGTAATTTATTCTAATATTTAACTAATATTTAAACTAATTTTTTGGGGGGGTTATAAAAGTATTATATGCTATTACATAACATCTGTATAGATAGCACCAGTGGGGTCCTCGGCCTGGTCTGCAGGGATTGGGCCAAAACCGGAAGTCCAACACCCCCTAAAGGATCCCAGATTGAAAGAGGGTGCAGGCCAGGCTAAGGGATGCCACTGGTGCATGCATGAATCCGTGCACCAGGCCTCTAGTATGTAATATAAAATACAAAGAAAATTATAAACATTACTCATAAAATTTTAATCTAGAGACCATGATATTGGGTATACTTTCTCCTGGTTTTTGTTCATGTGTTTTGTGCGTAGGGGAGTTTTTGTACCTGTATATACATACAAATTTCTCTTTTTACAAAATTAAAATATGTTAATATGGCTTTATATTTATTTAATTATATTTTACCTTACCAGATCATTATACTTTTTAGAAACATGATTTTTCCATATTTATTAATATTCCTTGAAAATATTACTTTTAATGCCTGAAAATATGACTTTTAATTTCATGTTGTAAATGAACCATAATTTAATTATTTAATAACTTGCAAATTTGCAGACACTGGATTTTCCCTTTTTCCCCTCTCATTGTAAACAACAGGTATTGAATGTATTTTTACATGGATCTATTTCCTCATCTCTTCTATCTCCTCCCAAAGGAAACCTGCCTCCCCTCGCTCTCCTGTAATTGAAGCTGCTGCTTTTAAACAGCACTGCCTCTTTTCTAGGTTTGCTGATTTCAGTGTTTAATGTTTCTTTATAATGTGTCTTTTCAAATTTGCGAGCTAATTTTATTCTCTCTTTATGAGGTCTCAACACCATTTATACCTTGCTTCAGTCATCAGACCTTTGGTGTTTTAATGAAAGTTTAACCAGTTTTGAAGAGGATAGATGATTATTATGGCTTCTCAGTGCTAAGCTTATATCTAGCCGAATTATTCCACAGACTCCTTTATGGCTAAGATGTCATTTGTTTTTAATAATCCAGAGTGTTCCTGCCTCATATTTAGTACATCTGTGTCTTTTCGCTTGATACTTTGATTCCCTAAGAAGTTCAAGAAAATTTGAAACAATTCTTGAGACATTTAAGGAATGATGAAGTATTATATTACCTTGACAATTATTAAGACGTATGCTAGGAACCTTTGCTTTGGAATCACATAGCCATCTATCTTTGTGTTTAACCTTTCTTCTCCAATCTGTCACTGCATTTGTTCCACTGTTGCCTTGTTCTTCTGCTTCTCTATCCTCCTTTCCTGTCTTATTTTTTCCTGCATCTGTGAGTGTGTGTGTGTGTGTGTGTGTGTGTGTGTGTGTGTGTGTTCATTAAATTCCCTATTTTAGGCTAAATTTGGTGGAAAGCCTTTCTTGCCCAGATTAGAGAAACCAGGTGTGACTGAATGCTGCGTTTATTTGGCCGCTCTGTGGGGAATGATCTCATTATTGAATTAGTCTCATAATAACACTGACAAGAGGAACATAAGAACGTGGAGGCCTGAGGGACAGAGGAAAGCATTACTAATTCTTGGAGGAATATATTTTCATAAATTCAATCATCCTTTTTAAGTGATTTTTTTATTTAGCTAAAATAAGTAAATTAACACAGTTTTTGGCAGACAATATTGGGCTCAAACACACACTAGGAAACTGGAAACTGGCATCTGAATAATAGAATGCTGACTGGGCAGTATTGGAGTTGGCATTGGTGGATTGAGTGAAATAACTGAACAGCAACCAAGGAATGCCTTTCCCAGTTGGATCGGTGACTGAAGTCCAGGGAAGTGGTGTTAGCTGAAACACGGCCATTTGGATAGGCACTGCTTGTTGTTACTCTCTACGCTTGGTGGGTTATGAAATAGGATGGTGTATAGCATTGGCTGATTCTGTCCTTCCCATCCTGGGTCAGAAGACTTCTTACCACACTGTCAGCTCAAGTGGCCGAGACTTCCTACATGTTTCCTTGTTGCTGGTCCAGAGTAAGTGCTCATCGTGTGCATGGGACTAATGAACAGGTACCAAATCCAGGCTTCTTTTGGTATTGGCGAAGGGCTTGGATAACACCAAAGTTCCGTTTTATCATCAATGCCCTGAAAGGTTTAATCAGCTGACTTGGGTCAGCTTCCTTCTAGGCTTTTAAGGAACCAGTCACCTCCCTTGCAGTCTTTTCTTTGTAGAATGGAAAGTGTTACAGAGACGAGTAATGGATCCCTTCTCTTCACGGGCCTTGCCCCTCATTTTCTCTTGCCCTCATAGACACACACCTACACAGACACACTTTACAGCCTTAAGTTTTTTCTGTCCCCATTTTGGGAGGGACGGTTTTGTGAAATGGGCTCCATCAATTCTACTGAACTTGAAGCGATGTAAAATAAATGTAACAGCAATACCAAAATAGCCAGAAATGATAGACTGGAGCTGTGTGCCTCAGCATTCCTTGGGCAATGTCTAATCAAGCATGGACAGCAGCTGTATTTCCGGCCAATCTCTATAGGAGCGTTATCTTTTAACACAGTAATTAATCACCAGTCACCATGTGTCAGAAAACTTATTTAATAAGAAGTTGCAAGATGCTTGTAGTTTTTCTCTTCCGTAGCTGTTCTGGCCAGTGGGAAAATCAACGCCCTTTCTGTAATAAAGAAATGAGGGCTCTGAGGGAACTCCATTTATGTTCATTCCTCTGCTTGGGGTGATGTGAAGTTGTCTCTTTTTATTCACACCTGTGCTCTGTCTAATCTCCGATCGGAGGATAAACTTTGGGTGAGCAAAGGGTCGAGATGGCCTGTGTGATCACCAGAATTGCAGAGACCCTGTGCTCTGTGGTAATGACCTCTGCTGTGGTTCTCACCCTCTGACTCCAAGATTAATTTTCAAACTCAAAAAGAGGCTTTGTCCTGGAAAATTGCTGGGATTAACCGAAAAGTGGAAGGCTTTATCAATGTGCTTTTTAATTCCTGTCATCAGGGATCATGGCACCCTGAACTGTCACTTCTCCAGAGCTGGGTCACTGGGGACAGTCTGGCGTATCTCGGGAGTCTGGCAGTGGACCCCACTGTGGATCTGGAAGTGTTTTAGGTTGTGAGGCCATTACTCAAAAAGAATACTCGGGCGTTTTCCTCCTGGTTCTCCCCCTCTCCCCATTTCTTCTTTGTGTCTGTCTCTCTCATTACAGTTGCCTCTCTTTTCTCCTTTATCTCTCCTGTCACTTCTATTTTCTGCTTTCCTCCTTCAAGGTGTCATCTATCGTTGATTTTCTTCTTATTTTTGTTTTCCTGAGAATGGTATCTCTCATTCCTCAATCTGACAAAGGTAAGGAAATGAAAGCTAAGGTTTAGGAGTGGCAAGGGGAGTTCTAACACATATAAACAAACACTTCCTCACCCTTGTGTTCCTGCCTTCATTCATTCATTCATTCATTCATTCAACAGATATTTATTGAGCATATATCCTCAGTAAATCCTCCCCTTATGCAATTTGCATTATTATAGGGCAAGAGAGACTTAAGTAAAATACACTGAGTGGCCAGATTATGATGATCTCTGAATTCATAATAATCTAGCCACATAGTGTATATCCTATATAATAAAAGGCTAATATGCAAATCGTCCCCTTGACCAGGAGTTCAACCAAAAAGCAGGCTGACCAACTACCCATGTCCCCTCCCCCTGGCCAGACTGGCCGGCCCCCACCCATGCACAAATTCATACACCAGGTCTCTAATATATATACTGAGTGGCCAGATTATTATGCATTCAGAGATCACAATAATCTGGCCACTCAGTGTATATGTATGTCAGAAAAAGGTATGTGCTATGGTAAAAAAAAACAACAACAAAAAAAAAAAAACCTAGGCATGGAAAGGAGAATTGAGTGCACCAGGGTATAATGTGAATATAATCTTCAGTTTTGGAATTTTGTGGAATTCCTTAATAAGTTGATAGCATTTAATGGCGGAGCTAAAGGAAGAGTGAGAGTAAATCATGTGGCTCTCTCGGGGAAGAGCATTCCAGGGGCAGGAGTCTAAGAGCAAAGCCCAGAGGGAGGAGTGTGCTTGGCGTTTGAAGAACAGCAGAAAGGCCAGTGTGGCTGGAGGGGATGAGCCAGGGGAAGAGGAGGAGGTGGGGTCAGAGGTTTAATCTAAGAGGCTGCAATCTTGAAGCCTGCTGTAATGATGTGTTGGCTTTCACTGTGAGTGAGGCAGGAAGCTGTTAGGGTTTGGAACAGAAGCGTGCCCTGATCTGACTTACACTGTAAACGAATCACTCAGGCTGCTAGGTTGAAAATAGACGATTGGGAAGAGGGGGTTGCAGGCAAGGGCAGAAGCAGATGGAGCTGTTAGAAAGCGACTGCAGTAATCCAAGTGAAAGATGGTGGCGATTCACAGCAAGATGGTAGCAGTGGCGAGGACGGCAGGTGCTCAGACGAGGATGTATTTTAAAAATACAGCTGATGGGATTTGCTGAAGGTCGCAAGTGAGCCAATGACTCCAAAGATCTTTTTCTGAGCAACTCGCAGGATGGAGTTTTCATTTGCCCAAAGGAAAATGAGCCTGACCGTGAGCCAGAATTAGGAAGGAGGGCGAGGGGTCGAGGGGGAGTTAGGAAAGGGAGATCAAAAGTTTGGGCTTGGAATGTTAAGTTTAATGTGCCTATTAGACATCTGAATATTGATGAAGAGGAGAGCTGCATATAGGAACCTCGAGCTCAGGAAAGAGGTCTGGATGGGAAGAGGAGCTTGGCTTATCAGCATGAAGCTGGGATTTAAGGCTGTGAGACTGGAGAGGTGAGTACTCAAGAACAACTTAGAGAACAATGAGGGGCTGACCAGCAACTGAGAGGCACTCCCCTATTTGGATGTTGGGGTGCTGGAGCAGGAACCTGAACAGGCAGGGGAAGTAGGGCCACCAGGAGAGGCTGTCCGAGAAGTCAGGGGAAGACAGTGTTTTAAGAGGAGGTGTCTTCCTCTGTGTCAAATGCTGCTGGTAGGTTACATCCGCTCCAGACCGAGAATTGGCCACTGACAGGCCCCACAAGAGCCTGAAATGCTTTGGTTTGCATTTCCTTATCCTCACTACACAGTTTACCTAGTGTAGAAGCAAGCTGTCCATGCATTTGAAGCAGGCTTCTCCCTCCTCAGTCTCCTGGGAGGGAATGCGATGATTAGAGTGTTTCTGTGGTGAGATGCAACAAATCGGATGGGCGGCTTCTCTTTTGAAACAAACAAACAATAAAAGGTTCTCCACCCCTGTTCTACAGGGATCACAGCTCTGCTTTATGATGGGAAACACAGCGTACGGTAGTACCTATCCTGGGAAGCGCAGAGCTTTCTCTGTAAGCACCCAACACACACACGCACACACACACACACACACACACACACACACACACACACATGCGCAAACACATGCGCGCACACGTGTGCGCGCGCAATTTTATTCTGCCATTAGTGTAGGTATCTATCTATCTATCTATTTATCTTCCTCTCTCTCTCTCTCTCCCTCTCCCCCTCCCTCTTTTCCCCTCTACCTTCTTCTCTCTCTAAAGCAATAAAAACATATTTTAAAAAACAAGGAAAGCCTGAGAAGCTATTATAGCCAAAAGGGGCCTGAGAAGACAGGACAACTACATGTAATACGGTAATTGATTGGATGGGATCATGGACCAGAAAGAGGACATTAGGTAACAACTAAGAAAATGTGAATAAACTATGAATTTTAGTAAATAACAATGTATCAATATTGGTTCATTCATTTTGATAGATTTACCATACTGATATAAAATGTTAATAATAAGAAAATGGAGTGTAAGTTATCTGGGAAATCTCTGTCCTGCCTTTTTAATTTTTCTGTAAATGTAAAACTCTTGGAGGGGAATAATTTGTTTATTAAAAGATAGGCATAGGACTTGAATAGACATCTCTCCTAAGGAAGTACATAGATGGCTAATATACACAGGAAAAGATGCTTACCATCATTCACTTTTAAAGAAATGAAAATCAGAACCACAGTGAGATACCACATCACACCCACTAGGGTTACTCTAATCAAAATGACAAGTGTTGGAGAGGATGTGGAGAAACTGGAACCCTCGTACATTGTTGGCAGGAGTATAAATGGTGCAGCTGCTTTCAAACACCGTTTATAAGTTCCCCATGTACTGGAAGTACTGGTAGATGTGAGCTTTCTAAGGCAAAGACTATTCATTTCTATAGATCCTGAGCCTAGAGCAGTACATGACATTCAATAAATACTCCTGGGCGATAAAGTTAAGGTGTTTGGACTTCACGCTGTCAGTGGCTGAAGGCTTCTAAGTGAAAAAGGGAGATGGTCAGATTTGTATTCTAAGTAGATGATTTCAGCAGCCATGTGGGAAATGAATCCCAGGCCAATAAAACTGGAGGGCTTGCAGACCCATTGGAAGGTGACTGTTAAGCGAGAGGTGTGTGGGGGGTTAGAAGAGGTCGGAGCTAGTGGGGATGGAGGAGAGACTTGAGAAGTATGAAGGAGCTGAAGTTGTTGGGTTTTAGAGTGATTGAATAGTGAGGGTAATCTACTGACTGACGTGGGTGTCTAGCTGGGTCACTATCAAATAAGATGAGTCTTCAGGAGGAGAAATGGGTAGATTAGATGAAGCAGCATCATCAGTGGACATGAGTCTGAGATGCCTGTGGGATTTCCAAGTGAGATTTCCCATAGGCAAGTGCATGTGTAGGCTGGAAGCTTCGGGGAGAGGCCTGCGCTGAGCAAACAGACCTGGGCAGTCATCAGCACAGAGTTGTCCTTTAAGACATTAGAGGAAGTAAACACTGTGGGTGCAGAACAATACCCCAGGGAGGGGTGTGAGGAAGAAGAGGAACCTTTGAAGAAGATAGGGAAGGAATGTTCCCAAGTGCAAAGCCTGCCTGGAAACATACCATATCACTTGCTACTCTGCCTTGTCCTTGACCTTGATCTCTGCAGGGCTGACAATGTTTAATCCTGCCCCAGGAGCTGTTTGGTACGGTAGGTTTCTTCCTAAAAACCTATCGCACCAAGTCATTAGTTTGGTTTCCTGCAGGAAAAGGTTTCCTGCCTGGAGTGACCAGGGTGGTGTGGCCAGGAATTAGCAGTGACATGCTGCCATCTGCTGGGCACACCCCAGTCATCCAGACAAAGGAGTCCCGTGGTCTAAATCTCCAAAGAATGGTGCTGCCTGAGGTAGGTTTCAGAGGTGACTTAGCTGACAACATGAAATGCCTTTCCCTGTCACTGAAATTTTCTCTGACTGCCTTGCTAGGAGAGCAGTTTTATTACTTAAAAAAAAAAAATCCAAAATATTTTCACATCTTTTTCTCTATTTGTTCCCCCAACACACACACACACACACACACACACACACACACACACACACAACTTTATTCTGCCATTAGTGTAGGTATCTTTTCGGTTCTGGGGTAACCTATTCCTGTTTTAGACTTTACCTGTACTACTCAAGATTTTTGACTCAAGATTATTAACCATGTTGATTTGTGATTAATTTTTATGAGAGATTAATCTGCTATCCAAACTCTTTTCATGAAAATGCTCCCCCAAATTCTGTTACACTTCTTGAATTTAATGGTAATGCAGAGTTAGCCCTGACTTTCCTAGGGGTCGGAGTAAATGGAAAATGTGATGGGTTGAATAGCTTTTGCTGCCTGTAGAAGGACATATGCCAGTTAATAAAATGCAGTAGTAAACCAAGAATTGATATGGCTTGATCTCTGAGAAAAAATAATCAAGATCTTTGTGTAAGTAGATAAAAACATTACATCTCCCTAATTAAACCTTCCTTAGGTTTTGCTGCCCTACTTCTGACCATTCAACTTTCTTCTGATCTTTTTTTCTGTGTTTATTGCACATATAGTAGGTCCTATATATTCCAACAATTGATCTAAATTGGTTGTTTAATTAGGGCTCTTTGAAGTCAGGTGAGTATGCCTGCTGGTCTGCATATCCCCCAGAAAGCACCCCAAAGCTATGAGTACTTACACTGCTCTGAAAAATACCTGTCAGTGTTGGTGTTTGATTTCTCATGAGCACATCTCAGGAGTGAGGCTTTGATTCAGTAAGATTCCTTTTGGTTATGCTCAATTAACGTTGCCATGCCTTGTCCATATATATTTTGGGGATTGTTGACCCACAGTGTCTTCCCTTTGGAGCGATATGCTGCAATTGGAAGGACTCAGAGATGAGCACAGATGACACGTGTTATTATTCCCAATAATGATCCCCAGGGACGGAAATCACAAGTGACTTGTCCAAAAGCTCTCATCAAATTGTGCTCTCTGCGTACCCTGCACTGACCCTGCCGTCGTCACCATCAGGAAATTAAATTACCTCACCCGGGGAGGCCGTTTTCTGCCAGGAAAGGATTACATTGTACTGAAAAGACGTGCAACTTGTTCTGTGAATAAAGCCCAAGGATGATCATTTACTGACTGGATTAGAATTCTCACTGCAAAGCTTGATGCTGGCAGCTGACCTTTCCTGAGCTCTAAATAGAATATAATGTTTAATTTTGATACTTATAAGCAGGAAACAGTCACAGTTGTTACAGCTGTTAAAGCGGAGCTACAACCCTCCGCCAACGTGTGCAGGCCAGACTTCCTCCCCAGCATCCACCTTTCCCTGTTGCATCGTATACAGGAAGCCCTCTCTCCGTCCCACCTTCTGCTTCTGCTTTCTTAACACCTTTGCAGTTTCAAAGAGAACAAACCAGGGTGCTGAGGCCAGGGGTCCACCATGAACTCAGTGGCCAGCACCCAGCCACAGTCCCAGCTTACACAAGAAGTCAGGGTTCAAAGTCTGCTCACTCCCACCCTAAAGGCTGTGTATGTTCTTCACCATATGAAATCAGGGCTGTCATCTTGTAAATATTGGGTCTCTGTTCTGCTTTGTTGAATTAAAATATGATTTCATCTTTCAATTAGGCTCTTAGCTCTCAAACATTTTTTCCTTGTATTTTTCTGATTGTATGTCTCCCCCCAACCCCACCCCCGATTTCTGTGGAGCTCTGGCCTCTGGCAATTCGGATTAGCTTTAATTAGCAGTTTCACCATAGCGGGCTCTGTAGACCCCACTCACAGGGGAAAGTGTTCTTGGTGCTTCTTGTATGTTTTCTGCCCAAACTTCCAAGCAGCTGTCCTGAAGCAATAACGTGAGGCCCAGCATCGCTCTCTGGGACCCGTCCTGAAAACGAGACCCAGCACCGATCGCATCCTTGGTGAGCTCTGTCCTTAACCCCAAGTGCATCCTGTGAACTCTCACAGGACCAAACAGGCTAACCATCGTTCTCAAAGGCTGGAGAGTCTGAGGATTTCCTAGAGAACTCCTTTTAAGTGGAATTCTTTGACTCCATCCCTAAATTTTGGATTTAGAAAATTGAGGGTGGGACCTGGCACCTGCACTGTATTTAATGAATACCCCGGGCTTCAGGGTACCCGGATGCGGTAGTCTTAGACACTCCTGGGGAAATACCGGCCTAACCTCGGGTTCTTTTTTTAATATACGGTATATAATATATATATATATATATATATATATATATATATATATATATATATTTTTATTGATATTTTACAGAGAGGAAGGGAGAGAGATAGAGAGCTAGAAACGTCGATGAGAGAGAAACATCGACCAGCTGCCTCCTGCACACCCCTTACCAGGGATGTGCCTGCAACCAATGTACATGCCCTTGACCAGAATTGAACCTGGGACCCTTCAGTCCACAGACCAACGTCTACCACTGAGCCAAACCGGTTTTGGCCTAACCTCGGGTTCTTGAGACATACAACATCTAGGCCATTTTTCTCCTTCTTCTTATGGTCCATTAGTCCCCCTTTCTCTTTTTTTTTTCTCCTCTCAAGGACAGTGAGGTAATTATAACCTGAAAGGCCTGTCCTGGATTAAGCTGAATCCTCATTAAAACTATCCCTCAGGGCAGGCACCTTGAGTCAGGTTGTGTTCTTGGAAATTTAGGGGCGAACTGTTTCATTTATTAATGGTTGGCCAGCAAACAAATTCAACCCATGAATGCACACACCTGGACACGTCACTTCAACTCTCTTGGCTGAAGTTTCCTCGTCAACAAAATAAAGGGTTTGGTCAGGTGATAAACTGCAGGGCCTCAGACAGCCATGACGTGCCCCGAGTGCCATGATGCAGGGCCAGAGATGGGGTTCACCTTGACCCCCCCCCCCAACCCCTCGCTCTCAAAAGAAACCATCATGGGAGAGGTTTTCACAAGGAAGATGAACTTCAACTCAGTTCCATGAAGACACTGGAAAGATTTCTGAGAAACAAGGTACATGAGAGGCACTTGAGTTATTTGGTGCCTGTGTGCAGATGAGGAGGGAAGTCATAGAGGCCTGTTTCTTTTCAGAGTCACGATCGTGGCTAGTGCTTTTGCTCACCACATGTGCTGGAGGGCCAGGCCGAGCTGGCTGCCGCTTCTGCATGACCTAGAAAGGTCTCCGAAGGCTCTGAACAGTAATTCAAAAAATAAACATGTAGGCACTCAAAAATGTAAATGTCACATCTACTGCAGCTCCGCAGCTCCTTTGCTGTGCTGCCATTTTCCGACCGATGGAAAGGTTTTATTCAGATCAGCGTTTCACTCTGTCCTCGAGGCACTCTTAATCTTTGTGCCCTAACCTTTAAGGATATGGGCTACGGCCGCTGCTGTAATGATTTCCATTGCCTGGCATCTGCATGTTTGAGTTCCTCCGAAGAATTGCACACCTTCCACTTCCTCAGTTGGCGATGCAGTCAAACGAGGAGGAAAACAAGTGGGGGTAGGAGAGGCCAGCTCCTGATTGACTCCCCCCAACACACACACACACACACACACACACACACACACACACCCCTTACACAGGGCGGGGCAAGGATGGATCAATGGCCTGGACTCTGCTGCCTGCACCAGACTACATGGCACTCTCCTCTAGGCAAATCTGCCACAAGATGCTGATTACACATGTTGGGGTGCTGGGGGCGGAGGAGGGAGGGGGGCTGTTGGGGATGTTTCATTGCTGGAGCGTTTTATTGACAACATTAAAGGCTTCGTGATATATTCGACCAGAAATTAATTACAGCCCGGCTCCCCGTGTCTCCCTTAGGTGACAGTCTTCTCTCGGCGTGTGCCGCTGTGAAAGTAATAATAGGCTTGAAATGTTTGTGAAAAACATAAAGTAATTACTTGCTGTGATAAATCAGTCATTTGATGTCTCGGCTTCTCCCATTCCATGTGCGTGGCAGCCGGTCCGCTCCTTTTGTTAACTTTAATTATATAGCATGGGAGAGCGTTTATTTTTCCGTTTTCAGAAATTTTGCTTTTTTCATTTTTTTTTTATTTTTATTTCTTGGTTTCCTAGTTCTCCGGGGACGAAAGCACTGAAATGATAATGACACATCACTAGCGTTTGAACAAGGGAAGCATATGTCTGCCAGGAAGCTGACTGCCTTGGTTAAATTTTGCAGCTATTGGCCACCAGCTATTTGCCAGGTTCCTAATGAGCCTTAAATATTTACTGTTTATGGTGCGAGGGCGTGGGGAGGCTCCTTCTCACCTGTGGCGTGTGTTCACATGACGGCCCTGAAGCCAGAGGGCCTCTGATAGCTCTTTTCCCTTTTTTACTCACACACATACACACCACACACACACACACACACACACACACACACACACACACACAAACACACTCACACACACACACACACACACACACACCACACACCATACACCACACACACACACCACACACACACACCACACACACACACACCCCACACCCCACACACACACCACACACACACACCACACACACACACACCACACACACACACACCCCACACCCCACACACACTTTTCCTGGAAAACCTACAGCTCCTTTCTTGGTGTCTCTCTATCCACAGGGCCTGTGCAGATCTACTTGGATAAAACTGGCTTCCCTCACCTGTAAAATGAGGGAGAAATATCCTTTTGGTAACTATCTGAAAAGGGGTCCTCACCCAGGCAGGCACAATAGTGAGGACTCTGTACCCGCCAGCATGTCACACTGTCACGCAGGAGCCTATGCTTGGTGCTAAGGCTGGCTCACCCCTAAAAATAGGAGCTATGTGTTTGCATTTGTTTTTAATGCCGATCATTTGTGTGGATATTAAGTTTTTCTGCTCCATCTAATCTGTCCTGTCCATTCCTGATCAGCGAAACATTAATAGTTCTAATTTAAAAGGTTTGCTTAATCTTCTAGATCAGAGGTTGGCAAACTCATTAGTCAACAGAGCAGCAAACCGAGGCTCGAGAGCCGCAGTTTGCCAACCACTGTTCTAGATTAAGCTATCCCTCTCTTAGAACAATACATTTCTTTTTAACTTTCCAATATTCATTTTTTGAACTATTGTTCATATTTAGAACCCAATGGAAGAAGAGTAAGAATTGGCTATGTACAATTCTTCTGTAGAAAATTATACTTGCCAGACTCTGCTGTTTCACCACCATGATAATCAGGGTTCCTGGTATTTATCTCTGAGACTAGAGGATCCAATCCATCATTAAAGATACCATTGCATTCAATATAGTTTAGGTATTATATACATCTCATTATATTCTGTCTTAATAATTGATGACTCAATATGATATCTCAGTATAAGCCAAGTACTTATAATATTTTATTATTTTATTATTGTTGATATCATTACTAATAACTACTATGTGTTGAGTACCTATTTCATGTAAGGCACTCTATTTACATGATTTACACACATCTTATTTAATCCTTATAATGACCTCGCATGTATTAGCATTTTCATTTTACAAATGGGAAAAGTGAGTCTCTGAAAGATTAAGTAACCCAAGTCCAGGACAACTAGTAAATGACAGCACCATGATTCAAAACCAACTCTATCTGCATTTTCGATGCTAAGCTACACAGCTCATTTCACTGTAATGTATTAGCATTTCAAGAAGATATACCAGGGCCCAAATGACTTTATAGGCTCTATTAAATGGTGATGATGGGGTGTTCCTAGTTGAAAGGGCTTAAACGAGGGGTGACAATGTTTTATCTTCCCTAGGAGCGACTGGAAGTTGTTGTCTTGTAGGCTTGCAGGGAGAAACAGAGGAGACCAAGACAGGTTAGGAGAAAGGATGTTAGCACTGCACCTAAGGCCTGGCTAGAAATGATCACCGGCATCATTGGGCTCACCAGAGGCAGGAACAGATGCCAGTCTCTGAGAAACCTGGCGTGGCAGCAGCATGAGGTGTCCAGGTCAGGGAGGAACCTGGGCCAGACAGCACAGGGAGAGCTGGACCACTGCTAAGCACAAGCCACCATTCCCAAAGTCATCAGTACAGCACTACATACGAAGGTATATACAGTGACTGACGAAATTTTCCTCAATGGCTTTTAAGAAGCTACTATATTTTCCTACATGAATTTAAAGTGTTCAGAAAGGCCCTATCCGGTTTGGCTCAGTGGATAGAGCATTGGCCAGCAGACTGAAGGATACCGAGTTTGATGCCAGTCAAAAGCACATGACTAGGTTGCGGGCTAGATCCCCAGTAGGGGGCATGCAGGGGGCAGCCAATCAATGATTCTCATCATTGATGTTTCTATCTTCCTCTCTGAAATCAATAAAAATATTTTAAATAAATAATTAAGAGTTCAGAAAGGAAGGGGAAGCAATGAACCGTGTCTTTTTTGTCTTATCAATAGAAAACCTAGCTATTTTAAAAGACAAATAAAAGCAGTGATATACGAGTATGATTGACATTTGTCATTTTTTGACCAACTAATTAGATTAATTTCTAAATCTCTTTCTGTGTTTAGGGAATCTCTCACAATATGGCCTTAGAGGGAGACACAATCCACCTTCCATCATAAAAACACAAAATCCAGGCTGGCTGGCTGTAGAGACGTAATCTACACTGGGCCAGTCAGATGTGCCCACTCCAGACTAAGCAAGGAGCTAGGGACACTGGGTGCAGGGGAATGGGGAACCTCATGAGGTGGCAGTAGCTTCGGTGGCTCAACATCCATGAGAGCAGAACAGACCTGGTGTCTGTCCTTTGCAGTGGCAGCAGCGGGATTTCCATGAACCTATCTTTGGAGAGTGATTCTGTAGTAATTTTGGCCATGATCCCAATTGCTGCCTAGCTTTGCTTATTCCTGCTCACTTTCCCACTCTGGCTCATTTATGAGTTACCCAGTATATTTTCAATTATTTCTTCTTTGATTTACAACCTTCAGTGTTACATGCATAGATAGTGAAATCTATTAAAACTTGTGAAGTTTAGCTTTTTAAATTCTGGCTAGATGAACAGAACCAAGAGATAACTATTACACCAATAGCAGTTTGCTGAGTGAATGAAATTTAAGTAATAAGTGAGCAGCACAGACAAAATCCTGAGTTTATTATGTGCCAAAGAAAACAGACACTTTAAACTTTTCTTGATTGGAAGCTATTTTTATGGAAAGAGTTAGATGGAGGTGCTGCTCAGACATTATTCAGCATGCATTGAAATAATTAGAGAAGAGTGTTATAGAAGAAATGGTTTCTTTAGCTATACTTGAAGAGGTGAGATTTAGAAGGGTGGGTATTGTAGACAGAGAAAAAGTTATCTTCTCAAGAACCAAAAGCTATTTAAAACAGAAAATGTTATAAAGTTTAATTTGGGGATGCTGTTGCTCTTCTAAAACTCTACCTTTAAGAAAATCAAGTTTTTATTACTATAGTGCGTTGTACTATTTATTTGCACATTTAGTTGCTTCCAAGGACATTTTTTTTAACCCAGAGTGACAAGTGTTTAAGGGGCTCAGACAGAAATAAAATTTCCAAAGTGATTGCTATCAAAGGAAAAGAAAAGCCTTTTCACAATATATGTTCCCTTGTCCTCTGTCACTCTGATTAACAGTAGTTGCTGAAATTACCTGAAATAATAGTAATCTGCATTTCTGTATTTATAGTCCTTCCGTGAAGCTGAAGGTGTCCATGAATGTGAATTGATTTAGCCCTTCTCACGTGCTAAGGAGGAAATGAAAGTGAGCCAACTCTCTCTCTCTCTCTCTCTCTCTCTCTCTCTCACTCTCTTTTATACACACACACACACACACACACACACACACACACACACTCACACACACACACACACACACACACACGCACTGAAACAGGTCTGAGAGTATGAGGAGAGAAGTAGAAGGAACTGACCTGGCTAAGCTGACTACAGTTTCCATAGTTTGGGTGAAAGGATGAATTAATAGAAGGCAGAGATTTAATTAGAACTAGAGGCCCAGTACACGAAACTCGTGCACTCAGAGGCGGGGGGGAGTCCCTTAGCCTGGACTGCACCTTCAGGGAACGCATAGGGAGCAGGCCTAAGCCATCAGTCGGACATCCTTAGCGCTGCTGCGGAGGCAGGAAAGGCTCCCACCAATGCTATTGTGCTAGCCAGCCATGAGCCCGGCTTCTGGCTGAGCAGTGCTCCCCCTATAGGAGCACATTGACCATCAGGGGACAGCTCCTACATTGAACATCTGCTTCCTGGTGGTCAGTGCATGTCATAGCAACTGGTCGTTCTGCTATTTGGTTGATTTGCATATTAGCCTTTTATTATATAGGACTTATTTATCAGATTCCTTAGATCCGTGGTTGGCAAACTGTGGCTCACAAACTACATGCGGCTCTTTGGCCCCTTGAGTGTGGCTCTTCCACAAAATACCATAGCCTGGATGAGTCTATTTTGAAGAAGTGGCATTAGAAGAAGTTTAAGTTTAAAAAAATTGGCTCTCAAATGAAATTTCAATCGTTGTACTGTTGATATTTGACTCTGTTGATTAATGAGTTTGCCGACCACTGCCTTAGATCATACTGTCTTCCCCAACCCTAAAAAGTCTATTAGAAAGGGTTTTGATGAATTTTGGACATTAATTCCTTATCTGAAATATCAGTGGATACGTTCTCCCATTCGGTGGGTTATCTCTTCATGTTGGTAAAGGTCTCCTTATCTGATCTCTTCTCTAACAGGCCCAAAACTGGCTTAGAGAGACTAAGTAACTGGCCAAGAAGGATTCTGCTAGGTCCTGGGTCAGGACTCCCTTGAGTGCCTCCATGCCTCCTACAGGCTGATACCAGCAGCTCCCACAAGTTCGCATTCATCAGAAACAGTGCCACCCTGGGCAGTGACAGGTGGCCTGGAGAGAGGGAACGTCATTGACCCTCTGCCCTGCCCAGCATCTGACACAACCCTAGTGGGGCAAGTTATCTCACTCCCCTTGATGTTTGTCTTCTCTAAAACTAGGATAACATTGCTATGGGACACTGTCTCATTAACAGAATTTGCTGTGTGATAATGACTATGACTTCTGTTCTCTATCCACACATAGTTATGTCCTTGTTACTAACTGGATACAGAAAGATTATTAGTTTTATTAGCTTTTGGTATTGATATTGCGATGTTCTCTTTAGCTATAAATATCTGCTCTGCCCATATCAATCTGAATCTTCATTCTTAAGTAATTTAGAGTAGACATGATAATTTAGTTAATTGCTGTCTAAATTCTACTAAACTCTCTACGGATGATGTATTATAGAACTGTAAACCTGAAACCTATATAATTTTATTAACCAATGTCACCCTAATAAATTCAATTTAAAAAAAAAAAACATCATGTGAGAGGGACATGTGGTAGGGAAGGCTGCTCCTGACACTGTCAAGGGCCTGGAGTCCCCAGGTCAGCCCCAGTGTGGAGAGGACCGACTCCTGTGCAGGAGGCACAGTGCAGCGGGCCAGGCTCAGGAGTTGTGTCATCACTTCCCAGTTAAGTGCCAACCCTGATACCATTCTTCTGCCTCCATTGAAGACTTCTCCATGGAGTTTTTTCATGAACCTCGGAGTTCATGGTAATAAGGTAGAGAGGTGCTTAGGTAGATGGGGAGAATCTATCTCCCACCCATTTGGGAGATAAGCACTAAGGGTTCATGTTGGGGTCACATATTAGTACATAAAACCTTCAAATTCTTACTTTCTCTGAGAGGTATCCAGTCTCATGTAGGTGCCTACTGTCTGCCTTGTAGGGACATTCTCAGATGCATAGCTGAATCTAGCCAGTAGGTATGAGAGGACCTGCAGATCTCTGAGTGGTCCTTCTGAGAGGTAGGAGGGAGCAGGGGAAGCAGACCTCTTGTGCATGGGATGCCTCCCTGGTTTTCTCTTAGTGTGATAAAGGAAACAGACCTTACCCGGACCAAGAAATGCCCATCAAACAGGTTATCTGTCTAAAGACATTCTTATCACCCAAAATACATGGTTTGATGACCCACTTGTATTGCACGTTAAGCCTCTGAGTCACTTCAGCACCTTGGTGGCCTTTTCAGAGTGGCCTGTTCTTGGGCTCTTATGCGTCTGTAGAACCACCTACCATTGGGAGCGTCTGGCCACTAATTTTCTTTATGAATAAAGCCATGTACAAGCCCCAGAGCATGTAATTTATACTGCTTCCGTGTCTGAAGCATTTCCTATAGAAATAAGTTGCTCAAGGTTATGACAAATTAAGAAGGAGTCATTCATTCATATAATTCATACATCAAATAGTTATTGGACATATACAAGAGCTACTCATTCCTGGAGCTTCAAAAACAAAGATGCCATTTCTGCTGATTCACAAAGCCGTACAGTGAGATAAGAATTAAGAGGAAGAGGATTAAGATAAGAAAAGAAGCTAAAACTTCTTAAGATTCACTCCTAGATATATTCTGGTATACCCAACAGAAATTAGGGCATATGTTCACACAGAAACTTGGGCATAAATGTTTATTGTAGCATTAGTCACAATAACCAAAAGGTGGAAACAGCCCAGATGTCCATCGTTGGATGAGTGGATAAACAAATTCGGTATATGCATACAATGGGTTATTATTTGGTCATAAAAGATTGAAGTATTGATTCAAGTGACAACATGAATGAACCTTGAAAATATTATGTAAGTGAAGAAAAGCCAAGTAAGTGAAGCAAGCAGTGCATGACGTCACGAGATCATACACTGCTTGATTCCATTCATATGAAAGTCCAGAATAGTGAGATCTGTAGGACAGAATGTATATAAGCAGTTGCCTGGAGTAGGGGAGGGGGCAGGGAGGATGAGGCTCCTGTCTCAGGTGATGAAAATATTCTAAAATTGGTGGCAATTATGGTTGCAGATATATAAAAATGTCAAAAACCATTGAATTGTACATTTTAAATGGGTGAATTATATGGTATGTGAAGTATATCTCAATAAAGCTATTTTTTAAACTAATAAGAACAAAAATTGAAAGTAGTGGTAGGGAATGGCAGGAAACTTTCT
The DNA here is from genome assembly GCA_963924515.1 of Vespertilio murinus. Taxonomy (NCBI): domain Eukaryota; kingdom Metazoa; phylum Chordata; class Mammalia; order Chiroptera; family Vespertilionidae; genus Vespertilio; species Vespertilio murinus. The sequence goes on along the minus strand of OZ004712.1, from coordinate 52,991,602 downwards.
CTTTCCCTCTCCCTCTCTCTCTCTCTCTCCTTTCCAAAAAGGAAAAATGTTCTGTGGTTGAGGAAATACAGACACAGAGTTTGTAACACTGCTTTTGGAATTAGGAGTGCTTTTAGTAGTCCTGGTGATTTTTTAAAAATAATTATTAAGAGTTGATTCTGGAGCTAATTAGGACTAAAGACCATCCAGCCTAAAAAAAATGATAATAAAATAAAAGTGGTTCCACTTGAGAGGGTAGAGACAGGTATCACTAATTCAAAATCTCACACACACTTCCACCCCAGCTGGAGGAAGACGCTGTTTTAGAAAAGGAGCTATGGTGCAATAAGGTACCAAAGAAACAGCAATTCCAAAGTTAAAATCGCTGCATCGAACAAAGGGAAAGAAACTTCTGTGCAAATGAGTCTGAGACTCCATTGTGCACCCATCAAGCTAAGAGCAGCTGAGAAGTGTAAGGGAACTCTTTTGTGTTGTATTTACAGACGTCTTGTTACTGAGTTTTCATTTGTTACTGACTCTCGCAGCCCGGATGGTTTTAATAAGCAGACAGTGAGTTTAGTTACAGAGTCGTGATTTAAAATACTGTCTGATCTCCTTACTAACCCAAACCATCTGGGATTATAAATTATGACTCTTTATTGCCACCTGATGACAACCGATAGTACAGCCCTTCTGGAAGAACTAGCCTTTTTAGAAATGGATTAACCCCTTACAATCTGGAATTGGGGATCAGTGATGCTGAGAAGGTGTGAGGGCAGTCTATACGGTCCTCTGACTGGGGTCTTATAAAGGGAACCCCTATCACAGGCGAGTCTTTTCTTACAACCACACTTCCTAGAAAGCAATGTGCCATCTATTAAAAGTGATTTTCAATATATTACATTAAAGTAGTGATTTTTTTTCAACTGGTGAGCCACAAGAATGTTTAAAATATGCAATACCTGTCTAGTCAGGGACACTGACCTCTTTTTCCTTCGATGGTCAAATAAAAAAAAAATGACAACAACCAACACAATAGCCATCCGGTATGAATAGCTCAAATTATACCTATATTTTCTGTCAGATGGGGAAAAATGTCTTTTTTGGCATGCAGAATTTTAGTAATTAGTTTATGTGTGCCCCGAGGTGAAGACGGTTGAAATCCCTGTATAAAGTGTGAGGCATGTGCTACCCTGAGTCTGTCACCACTCTCTCCTGGAGCTGTGGCTGCTGTCGCTGGCCAGTGGCTGTGCTCCGGTGTCTGTGGCAGCTGCCAGCCTGTCGTCACGCTGCTGTCATCACCATCACACGCAAGCTGCTGCCGCTGCCCCTGTCCTCCTGCTGCGCGTGGAGAGGGGCTGGCGCCTCTCCAGGCCACATCAAGGTGCAGAAGCCGCTCGCCACCCCAGGCTCCGAGCCATCTGCACCCTGTGCTGCCAGTGCTCATCGCCACCCCCAGCGCTGCTGCCCTGGGCCAGCCTGGGCCACTGGCCTCACTGGGGAAGGGAGCCTGATGGTGACCCAGGAGGACAGCGGGGCTGGGCAGGCCCCACAGTGAGGCTGGGCCGGGGGGCTGAAAGCATGCTGGCCCTTTAAGAGGCCGCACAGGAGCGCCTAGCATGTCTCCTCTTTTCTTGTTTCAGAGATGAAACGAGTTTGGAAACTATCTGGTCTAAGCACGGTGAGCAGCGTTGGCAGTGTGCCTGCTCGGTACACAGAATAAGCAATCGCGTGCTCCTCCCTCACCATCCCTGAATTTCAGTAGTAAAAGTTATTTTAAAATGATCTTCCTCATCTCCATTATTTTTCAAAAAAAGCTTGTGAGGGTTTGATAATATACAGGATTCAAGATGGCAGTCCGCACTGTACTTTCACGGAGACACACAAAAAAAATAAATATTAAATCCACAATGAGAAAGGGTAGGAGGGGATGAACCAATGAACAGAAGATGGCAACAGGTTTCTGGAAATGGGAAGAAGATGGGTTACAGTTAATGGGTATCCACGGGGGGGGGGGGGGGGGGGCTCAGTTGTTATGTGTAGTGTGTAACAAGTGTTTTGGAGAAGTTCTGGGCTCATAAATAGTTTTTAAAAAATGTGAGCATGCCAAGTGTAACTGAAAACAGAGGCATTAATGGAGATTTAGAGACATGAAAATATACCACACCATTTCATTTACCCTCCACTAAGTTGGCATCCCGGACGCTACCCAGAGAGGAGGATTCTGTGTCTCTTTCCAAAATGTCCTTGTGTTGCAACTTGGTCAGTGTGAAGCAGAGTTTGAATCCCACCTCTACCACTGACTAGTGGCTGCATAACCTCCAGTAGTTTCTGAACCTTTTAACCTGTAGTTATAATTGTCTCTAAAATAGGGACGACTTGTGTACGAGTTTGGATGGTTTTAAGAATGAAATGAAACTGCAAACGGAAGTACCTGGTATAAAATAAGGGGATGTCAGCGATTGTCCATCTTTCTGTCCTGTTGTAAGGGTAAGGGTATCTAGCAGGCGGCTTTCCGGTTTTTATGTGTTTGATAGTTGACATCACTGAAAGTGAGTCAGACTTGGGGCAAGGTCCAGGAGTTTCATTCTCATTTGAAATATGAATGTAGTAACATGAGGAGAGATGAAAAGCAGCAAGAAAAGGACCCAAGGGAGGAGATACCAGTGCTTTTGACCAAGTTTTCTCAGGCAAAGACTTCCTGCTGCTCCACCTGGGCCTAGCCCATCCCTGGGAGCCGCCACTGAAGGGTTTTCCATGCAGCGGTTTCCTTGCATTTCTTCACGGAATCGCTTTGAATTATAAAAAGAAATCAAGCTCAGACTACCAAAAAGCAGGAGCTGACAGATAAGATCCGTGATAGGATTATCATTCTATAACAATTGAATTCCTCTAGCACTGCCCCCTGGTGGGAGGTTTGAGGAAGTTCGGCTGTGTCCTCTGAGTTACAGCCGGCTTAGGGAGATGCGGGCTGGTATCCGACTTGTTGCTCTTTAAAAAATAAAATTATTGATTTCAGAGAAGAAGAGAGAGAGAAAAAAACATCAATGATGAGAGAGAATCATTGATTGGCTGCCTCCTGTATGCCCCACACTGAGGATCGAGCTTGCAACCCAGGCATGTACCCCAACTGGGGATTAAACTGTGACCTCCAACCACTGAGCCACACCTGCCAGGCAGGCTTGCTGCTCTTTACATCCTGTGCCAAGGACGAGGCAGAGCCGGGCTCCTGGAGCTGGAGCCGCCGTGGCCTATATACACAGCCATGAACGTTAGAGGCACAAGTTAGAAGTGGATTGTTCTTGGTGGCTTTCTGGGTTCTGAGTGAAGACATCATCTTTCTCATTTTTTCTCTAAATGTCCTTAGAGCGCTTGCTCAAGGTTCAAACAGCTTGTGGAGCAGAACGCCACCCCAGAACAAACTGAAGTCTTCCTGTGACTTTTCACAAGTTGTGATTCTGCAGCTGTAGCCCCGGAGTTCCTGAAAGAGCACATACCCTTATTTTCAGGATTCCAATTATAAACCAGCAGTCCTCAGCATCTTACCACTGACACCTGATTCCGAATCCAGGGAGTTCTTTCCAAAGGCCTCGCGCTATGAATAATAACAAGGCACTAACCCGGGGAACCTGTTTCCCGCTCTGCCTTTCAAAGGTTAGGGTGCAAGCGAACTGAGTGCCGTGTAGGCCTCCTCCACCCGCTGTGGACCGCACAGGGGGGCAGGCAGTCCTGAGAAGATGAGGCTCGGGAGCTGCGGTATTGATTGTATAAGAATCTGCATCTCGGGCCGATGGGGACTGTCTGAACCTCTTCAACTGAGAGGCAGGTGCGCCCGGCAGATTGGCGTGGCTGAACTTTGGCGCGTCAGATTTCGGGTCCGAACATGCAGCCTGAGACGTCTCCCATGGAGATGCAGTGAGCACACAAAGAGACCCAAACCTTTATCGATTCTAGGGCCGGTTGCACATTGCAGAGTGAGATGTTCCCGCCCGCTGCGGACACTCTAGGCAGCTGTGCTTACATCTCTGCTCCACGGGAACCACTGCGTGCAGGCTGTCATTCAGAAGCCAGGGTCTCTCTGATCTGTCTTACACATCTTTCCAATAGTCTTAGAGTGCTGAGCAAATCACGTGAGTAAATTAATCCCTTTTGAGAAATCACCTGTGAAAAATCATGGTTATCTGTTACTTTCTTCTGATGTCTCATCTCTCCCCTTCTCTGCCTTCTCATCTCTATGTTACACCTTTCCCTATCTTTCCCCTTATGCTTCCTCGCTGTCCTGTGTGGCCTCCAGACCCTCACCTTCCCAAAAAGCAGGCCTACAGCCAACTTCATACGTGCATTCCCATCAGCAGTGACCAGGGGCTCTTGCAGAATCCCTGGGCTACCGGTGGATGTTTTTGTACACACACCCCCAAACACACATAAGCTGTGGTAAGCCAGCACATCTTGTTTTTTCCTGAAGACCTTACATCCCAGGTTCACTCGTTCCAGTGGTCTTCTTCACGGAGAAGGCAGGCAGCATCCAAAAGGCACTTTGCTACCAAGAGGAGAGAGCCGGTGCCCCCGGGAACAGAGAGGGGCGCGTGTGAAATGAAGAGGTGTGTGCTTCAGTTCCAGTGTGGCCACTACATAGCAGGGAGAGCCCATCCCCTCCTGGTCTGGCTCCCCGACCTGTTTGGAGCGGCCCGAGTTAGGTACACCAAGTCTTCCCACTCTGCGGGGGGGCCCTCTTGGCAGTTTGCTCTTCATCACCTCTGATCATTGTCCTACAATAATGAAAGTCAGGCCCTGTACCCCCTCACTAAGTGGCAAGGATTCAAAATGCACCCATGTTGCTTCTAAATTCAAATATCAACAGATGCTTAGATCACTCCCCAGTGAGGAGAAAAGCTCACCACGTCATCACTGAGGCCACCCATGGGAGAACCCAAGCTCCTGGGGGCTGTGCTAAGGGGGGACATAGAAAGATGGGGGTGGGGACCGAGGCAGGGTCAACCCGTGGAATAGGGATGTGCCCATTGAGGCACTGGGTCTCCACAGTGTCTATTCAGAGGTCAGAGAATCATGAAAGCCCACTGTAGAGCTGAGGTAGGACAACAGGATGGGGAGACGGGAGCTTCCGGTTCCGCTGACATTGTGGAGGTAGGAGCCTAGTGGCCTCCTTTCACTGAGCAGGTCATCCGTCCCCTCTCTCTTGACACAGAAGGGGGCCTGTAGTAAGGATGGCTCCCTGGGCTGTAAGTCTGAACCAAGACCTTTCTTGGGCTTGACTGTCTCTAGGTAAGCACCCTGAGAATCAAGATAAATGAACACTGGCTTACCCGGCAGTCTCAAAGCACTCACAGTGCACATATGTGTCTAAATAAATCCCATAAGCTGTGTTTATAATTCTGGAGATACTGAAGTTTTCCTAGTGACATGGAGAGGTCCACCCACATTTACATTGTTCCTGCCTTCCTGTGGTCTGCAGAGAGATCCTGATCGGTCAGAAACATAAGTGGGTAAAGAGAGCTCCATGTGGTGCATGGATGGATGGACATGCACATAAGCATGGTGTAGGTTTGTGGAGAAGAGACGAGTGTCTATATAGATAATTGTGTGTGTGTGTGTGTGTGTGTGTGTGTGTGTGTGTGTGTGTGTGTTAGAATATAACCCATATAAGCATAACTTAGAGTACATGATGGATCTTCAGGGAGTCCATAAGTACTAAAACTTATATGCAAAATCTGTTTATGTAGATGTTAATTTTTTCCAGCCAGACAGTCCATGGTTTTACCAAATTTGCAAAAGGTACTGTGAGAGTCTCAATCCTTTTTCTTTGGCCCTCTGTATCTGCTCTTTGCTCTTGGGAAATTCTGAACAAAAAGTTGGGGATCGGGACAGGCAGCCATCCTAATGCTGAAGGATATCATCCTGCCAGGCCTCCGCATTGTCTTCTCCCCACTGCTCCCCGAGGGAGTCCTCCACGCCCAGCTTTCTGTTGTCTTGCAGACCTGCCCCAATAGAATGAACTACCATGAGGACAGTCTCAGAATGCACAGGCTTTCATTTTATTAAAGAGAATACATTTGAAAAGAGCTCGTCTTTTCTCATAAAGCAAGTTCCCATTTCTGAACTTGACTGCATCTTCCTTTCAGGAGGGAATCTGGATAATCCTTGGTCCTCATTCTCTTTCATCATCCTTATCTGGTCCCAGCAATTCTTCCTCCAAGTCTTCAAGTATTAATCACTTCGGTTTTGGTTGTCTGTGAAAGCTCAACACCTGCCAAATCCGAACCTTAACCTTAGATTTCACATTACAGAAGTTTCTGCCGCCTTCTGTGGCTCATCCATCCTTGTCAACCTCTTAAGTCCAGTTAAGCACAAGGACTTGTTGATTCTCTAAATGATTCCCGTTTTGTGTTCCCCCATCACTTCCATCTCACACCTAGAAGAAAGAAGCATTCTTCAGCTGATGTCGGTGTCTCTCAATGTCTCTCTCTAGCCTCTGTTTGCAATACTGCTTTCCTTAAACTAATTTTTGTTTCATCCTCAGAGTGACTTTTTAAAATATACTATCCAGCCCAAACTTGTCAAGCTTGTATAGAAATTCTCCTAATAACTGCCCTTTCTTAACTTGCCAGCTTCTTCTCTCATTATTTATTCTGGAATCTTCTCTTCCCCCTGATCTCATTGTCCTCCTTACATATGATTTATAGTCTAACCTCCATGCTTTGTTCTGGCTATTCTTACTTATTACATCTCTCATTCTTCACAATGCATCCCACTCCCACCCCTTTTCTGGAATGATCAACTACCCCAGTTGACACTCACTTTTCTGTTCTCTGAAGTCATCAGTGTATTACTCGTATCTCCCACAATGCAAGCACATGCTGTGTAATAGACTTTGGGAAACTATTTGATTATTCAAAGACCGATTTCCAACTAATTGAATCCCAGAGTAATAAAGGAGTATTTTGGAGAAAATAGATAATAGCTGGTCCGGTATAATCTCTGCAAATATGCAGCTAATTCGGGGGTCACCGCAGCTCACTGAACAGTGTTTGTAATGTTTAATATAGCTTCCCAGGCGCACGCCTTGGCAAACGGTGATGTGCACCTAAACCTTCTGACAAACATAACAGCACATCCTGCTTCCCTTCCCAAAACTGATAGTAAACACCCCAAATGTGTATACACCCGCCCCTCCCTGGGATTGTGGTATCAGATGTTTGTGTATGGTTCTATTCCAGCTGATCCTAAGTAATGGAGAGTTTTATTATCATAGTTGCTGTTCCCAAAGAGTAACATAAACTGCTCTAGTCAGCAATATATATATATATATATATATATATATATATATATAATCTTTGCCTTGCTATATATTGAGTTGCTGACTCTCTTCTTAAGATCCAGTAGTCACTTTTTACCTCCTTAATTTATGCATGAAACCAAAAGAAAAATCACCTGGTATTCTTAATAAAATGGCATAAGGTTCAGATAATTTTTACTATATGCGGTAAAAATGCAAATGTGTGTGGCTTATTTGCAAATGCAGACACTAATAACTGATATTTAAATAGGCTGGATTAGCAACTTTCCTGATATATTCAAGAGATTTTTTTCCAATAATTTGCACACTCAAAATCAATTTGAATACAACATGTGAATTGAATTGAATTTTTTTTATAAAAATTGTAGTTATCAACTTGAACCATTAAATTTACTATTTAATATATGCTTTCCAGCTCACTTGCTTAGACTTTCATTGCACCTTATCTCTATAAATTTAATTAGGCTTGATATCATCAGCATATTATAGAAATAATTAAAGATTTAGATAAGTGTTGAGGGGGCTTATTGAAAACACCATAAAGTCCCATTCGGAAAATGAGATATTTTTCCTTCAGTTCATTGTGTGAGAGCCAAACAGTAAGAAGTGCTTCTGAAAAATTACTTAACTGAATTTAATGGACTTAGTCCATTCTTTGAAGAGTTTTTAATTGCTCTGTATCTTTGGGCAGTGCAGCAACAGTTATAATCTTTATTTAAGGGCTTTAAAATCCTCATTTCCATGTCCTCCCACCGAGCTGGCTGTCTTGGATGCACATGTGAGTGTGAGTGTGCATGTGGTGTGTGTGTGAGTGTGTGTGTGTGTGTGTGTGTGAGTGTGTGTGTGTGTGTGTGTGTGTGTATGCGCACGCGCCTGCCTGGAGGTGCATGGTACAGGGGTCCAGATGGAGGACACATATGGTGGAGGGGTTGTTATTGGGAAGTCTCTCAGTCCTCACAGTGGAATAAACACAGAAAGATCAGAGTCCCGCCTTAACCACAGTAGAAAAAGGAAAGATAAGAAACCCCAACCCCAGTGTAGTACCTGAGCAGAACTGAGGTTCCCACTCAGGCTTGCTTCTTTGAGTAAATCATTTTGTAGAAATCACTTTGAATTCCCATGCATCTGTGTCTGTGCCATAGAGTATAAAGCAGATTAGTTTAAAAGACTGTGATTTCAACTAAGTGCTTTGTGTCTTCATTACAAAGCACAATAAAGCTTTTTATTACAATGAAGCCACGATTACAGTGGATTGACTATGCACTGAAATAGCGCCGCATCTCCCACGTTCCCAGGGTGCTCCGTGCTCTTGTCAAAAGCACTGTGTGTGTGTGTGTGTGTGTGTGTGTGTGTGTGTGTGTGTGTGTGTGTTCAGTGCAGACTGAGTGATACAATGCCTTGTAGGGGGAAGGAAATGAAAGGACAAATAACAAACGTGGACCCTCTGTGACTGGGTACACCACTGTTCAATGCAGAGGCAGCCAGGGAGCCAGACAAACGTTGAGCCCGTGTGGTGTGATATTTTGGGGCTTACGAGGAACAGATCAAGCCTCTGCTGCTGATTAGCTGTGTGACCTGGGCCAGATCTATCTCAGCCTGGAGTTCTTTTCTGGAAAAATAGGAATAATATTAATAATTCTGTGCTTCCCCCACTTCAGCCTCCCTCCAGGGTTGGGATGGTTTTCAGATGTCATCTGCTCTAGTCTAATCCATTTCATTTCCCGGAAATGGAAACTGAGGCACCACGGGATCAGTTACACCATCGTGACCACTGGTTAGCCAGTGGCAGGGCGAGGACTGGGTGGGCCGCATCCGAACTGTCGCGTCACGCCCACACTGCCACAGGGAATACAGAAGAACGCACAGACATGATGTAATTACATCCCGGCTGTACTTGGTAGCGTTGGGGTTTGTCCCCTCACTTGAGCAACTGTTTCTAAAGCACATCACTGGTTTCCCCACCCGCATGGCTTGTAAACATTTGCAACCCCCGGCCTGAAATAAACACTTGCAGAAACATTTGGTGGCAACCCAATGTTTGCTTGAAATGCTTCTCCTGGAGACATGGCGAACTGCCAGCAGAGCAGAGTTCAGCAGGAAGAGAAGCCCGGTGGGAGAGGGCCGCCCCAGCTGTCTGGTTTGGACATGCAGGAGCCTCCGCATGGCATTTTCTTCCTGGCTCCTAAGTGACGTGCAGTCTCCTGACAGGACCTTAGACCTTGACGTCTGTGGGGTTTGAACTGTCCTGGGTGTGCTGAGGAGGGCTGTGGGTCGGGTGGGTTCTGCGGCAGCAGGTGAGTTAGTTCCTTCCTGTGCCTGTGACTTCAGACCAGGTGTTGAGAGGAAGAGGGGAGAGAGGAGCAGGAACTGGAGGAGCAGAGCAGGAACTAGAGAAGCAGAGCAGGAACTGGAGGAGCAGAGCAGGAACTGGAGGAGCAGAGCAGGAACTGGCAGGACAGAAGGAAGGCTCCTCCCCTGCTTAGGCTCTGCAGCTCCAACACAGCGGTGCTCATTGGAGCAGGGTGTTAGCATGACCTGGGTCATAGCCTGGCCTGGCCAGCGAGGGAGCACGGTCTGGCGACGAGGTCAGTGGCAGGGTCCAGGCAGAATGGACTTCACTCTCCTCTCATAACTCTCCTCTGGCTCCTCCGGACCCTCCACTGATCCCCTCCGCCATCTTCTCTGGTTTCGGTTTGTCCTGAGAGCAGCACTTGCTCGGGGCCACGGGAGGAGCGTGGGAGGGCCAGCCCAGCTCGCTGTGGGGCCCACTGGGCCATGTGGGGAGCACTGGGGAGGTTCGCTGGGTGTTTGAAAGCACTGGGAATGTTGAGGCTGATTTTGAAGGTGCAAGTGTGAAGGTAATGCTCTTCCCTCCCACTTCCTCCGCAGTATGAGTGAGAAACCTGGAGGTTAGCTTTCCAGGCCACCCTGGCAGCCGTCATCTGCACCCCAGCTCCCCCTTTATACGATACCCAGGCCAAAATAGTCCTAATGTATTCCTGCCAGATAGCACACAGCACTTTCCAGTTTCATAGAACTATCACAAATATGATCTCAGTGGGTCTCTTGATTATGAGTAAACATTTTTATTTCCCCAAGCTTGATTCTGGGCGTGAACTGTTTTCTCGTGTGCAACTCGGAGTTTTCCCGGAATGACTGAAGGTGGGGGTTGGGGGGGGAGGGGAGAGGAGGGCTAGCAAAGTAGAATATGTAGACAGAATCCAGGGTGGCTGCTGTTAGTCAGCCAGGAGATCTGAGTTATTTAGCCTTTGTGAGCCTCCATGTGAGGAGGAGACCAGGTACACCGGTGAAGCACCTGGCAAATAGTAATTGTTAAATAAACACTAACTTCTTTAATGAAAACATTAATTAGTGAATCTGTGGCTCGATTATATTTCCATTACTTTGTACTCATACACATAGAATTGTTCCCAATCCTAACCTACTTTCCTAGTAGGGATGAGATTAGTATATAAGGTTAGAGGGAGTTCGGAGGCATTTCCTGCAAAGATGCTGGGGTCACAGACCTACAACAGTGTGGAGCCCTGTGAAATGGCTCTAGTATGTTTTAGGGGCAGTTAGTATGAATGAGAGCTGGTGGGAATGTTGTGTGTCTGACCTTCCATGATGATGTCACAGGAGCACACGTCCTGCTGGATCTGTCTTGAAACAGCATTGGCTGCGGACAGTCAGGGAATAGCATTTGTATAACAGCTTTATTGAGGTGTCATTTACATGCCATAAACATTAACCTTTTAAAGAATTTGATTGGTTGTTTTTTTCCTTAGGCAGAAAGTTGTACAGCCATCATCACTAGCTGACTTTAGAACATTTTCATCACCCCCCCAGAAAGAAACCCTGCCTCCATTAGCAGTCACTTCCCATTTCCTCCCACTGCTCCCCCCCCCCCACCACCACCACCACCAGTGCACATTCTGTGTCTGTGCATTCTGGATATATCATGTAAATGGAATCATAAAACATGTGATCTTTGTGTCTAGCTTCTTTTAGCTGGTGTAATGTTTTCGAGTTTCATATGATGTTAGGGTATGAGACTGAGTTAAATATCCTATATAATAAAGAAGTAATATGCAAATTTATCATCACTCAAACACACAAGATGGCTGCTCCCATGTGGACACAAGACGGCCAACAGGGGAGGGCAGTTGTGAGCGATCAGGTCTGTAGGGGAGGGCATTTAGGAGTGACCGGGCCTGCAGGGGAGGGCAGTTGGGGGTGACCAGGCTGGCAGGGGAGGGCAATTAGGGGTGACCAGGCTGGCAGGGGAGGGCAGTTAGGGGCTAGGGGCAATCGGCCTGGCAGGGGAGCAGTTAGTCATCAATCAGGCTGACAGGGGAGTGGTTAGGGAGTCATCAGGCTTTCAGGCAGAAGCAGTTAGGGGCAATCAGGCAGGCAGGCAAGCTGTTGGGAGCCAGCATTGTGAGAGGAATCCCAGATTGTAGAGGGTGCAGGCTGGGCTGAGTGACAGTCCCCCCCTCCCCCTCCCCAGTGCACGAATTTCATGCACCAGGCCTAGTGTGTGTGTGTGTGTGTGTGTGTGTGTGTGTGTGTCTCAGTGCCCACCCCATCATCATCTGGCCTACTACCTGCTTTTTCATTTTATCTTTCTTTTGTGTTTTTCTGTAGGTGGGATTAGAAGGAGAAAGTAATATGTTTTTACTGAAGCATAGCATATATACAGGAAATGGTACAAATCTTTACTATGCATCTTGATTGCCATCACCTAGATAAACAAATGTAAAATATGAGAATCCCCTAGAAACCTTGTTGGGCCCCCTTCCTAATCATTTCCCCCGTCACAGCAATTTCTGGGCTGTGTTTCATTTCATTTGGCTGAGCTGGTTTCCCTGGCACCACGTGTGGCACAGTCTCCCAGCCTTAATCCTGCTTCTGACTCCAACCGACCTTTCCCCAGTCACTGCTGTTGTTCCCACGGGAAATCCAGCGGCACTCTGTGGAGGCCCTCACTGTGCCCTGTGTCCTCCCTGTCCAGGCCACCTGACCCCAGGCCTGTGCTCACCTGGGTCTCCAGCTTCCCTACCAGTCAGGTATGGCAGGGTCCGTCAGCTCTGAGGGAAGCAGCTCAGCTGAGAAAGCATCCCCCTTCCCAGGTACACTTTGTGGCAGACCTGGAGCTCCAAGGCCAGGTTTTGAAGGGAAACTCCATTCACACGCACCTGCTGGGTGGCCCATGGACTTTGCCCTCATCAGAAGTGTGTGCTTCTTGTGAAATCTCATGTGTTCGCTTCCCTTAAAAAAAAAATTAAAAAAAAAAAAAAATATATATATATATATATATATATATATATATACACACATATATATATATATATATATATATATATATATATATATATATATATCCTTCAAGAATTAAGGTTTCCTTTTAAATTCACTTTTTGGTCTTTTAAAATCTTTCATTTCTGTGTGGTCCGGAGCTATAGGTTAGCATTAGCATTTAAATAGAGGCATTAAAGACTCAAAGACCTTCTCTCATAAATTGCCCTTTCAAATCCAATACTTTCTTCTTGCTAAAAAAAGGATGCAAATGCTATATATGTTTTCCCATTAAAGGCCTTTTCTCTATATATAGACTTAGGAGAGTAGCATTGCTGTGTCTCTGTACTAGTCTTTTTATATTAAAAGGGCCATTTTCAAAAAAATTGCTATTCTGTCCCTCATGCCCCATTTTCTCTGACTCACAGAATGCATTTGCCTGTGGTTAATTTTACCCTGTTACATCTCAGTTTCCTCCAGATACCCTCCCCGGACTTAAATCTGATGCTAAACTTAAGGATCTGCTGTTAAGATTTCGCTACGAAGTATGGAATTCTCAGAAGCTCCCATAACTAGGGAAGAATCCAAGAAGCCAGGGTTTAATCACATGTCAGTCACATGACACTGGTTTAATCACATGTCAGTCACATGATACTGTGGCCTTCTTCTCAGACTCTATTTATCTGCCAAACTAAGGTCATCAAGCCTACTATGTGTGCTTGTCAAGAGATTAAACAAGATAGTGGTCATACTTCTAACATAATTTTATATACAACTAGAAGCTTAGTGCACTAAATAGTGTGGCCCTGCCCACCCACACATGCCTCTCTATGCCTGCCTCACTGCTCTCACCCACCTGCTGGCTGCCAGCTTTGCTGCGATTGGAGCCTGTGGGCTGCACTCCAGATCTGAAATTGCATGAAACCCCACACCTGCCATGTGAGGCGGGACCCCACACCCAGCATGCTGGTGAGACCTCTCAATTCACCTCCTGTTGACTGTTTGTTTGTTATGGCCATGGGATGTGTGTGTGTGTGTGTACACATATACATATATTATATACATCTTAGGTCCTTCTCCCTCACATTTCAACCAGACCAGTGGAGGGATATGGATGGAGGTATCTCTGGGTAAAAGGTGTCCCTCCTGCTCTCCTCTGTTCCCACTGCCAGCCTTCCCTGTCCTCTCTGCCTTGTCTTGTCCAATTGTGCATGTTGCAGTAGTTCCATGGCCCTGTTGATAGAAGGTACTAGAGATGACAGCCTCAACATTTTTGTCTGCTGAGATGTTGGCACCCTTCTCTCTCTTTGAGGTTGGTTTTGTCCAGCTTAGGGTCAGGGAGTGGTGAGGAAACCTAAGGAATGATATGCTCTGACAGGAGAAGCTGAGCGCCAAGGAGAAGCTGGGTGGTTCTGAAGGCGCTCCTGCTTATCAGACGGTGTCCTCCACCCTGTGCAGGAGGGGTCTCTACATCACACATGGTCCCGTGTCCAACTTCTCTCTAAAACCCTCTGTCTTCAGATTACTCCACGTCAATTACAGAATTAGTTCCCAAGTGCTAGGGTGTCAGCTGTCCTCATCTCCTGGAAATAATGACCATGTAGTGAATTTCTCATAAAAGAAAGCATGGCCCTAGCCGGTTTGGCTCAGTGAATAGAGCATTGGCCTGCAGAGTGAAGGGTCCCAGGTTCGATTCCCTTCAAGCGCATGTACCTTGGTTGCAGGCACATCCCCAGTAGGGGGCGTGCAGGAGGCAGCTGATCTATGTTTCTCTCTCATCCATGTTTCTAACTCTCTCTCCCTTCCTCTCTGTAAAAACCCAATAATATATATATATATATATATATATTTTTTAAATCCTGGTAATAATAGATCATTTTTTGTCTTACCACCCGGGCAAATGCAAGGCTGACAATTCTAGGCAGTCTCACCCTCCACCCGTCTTCCACCTCACATGGAAGCCCACAGTCTGTCATGACAGCAGGCCCACCGAGAGCTGCAGAGTTTACCTTGCTAATCCCTGTCCCTCCTCCCCTCCACATACCCTTGCACTCCAGTGAGAAGTAAACCTTTGTGATCCCTCCTCACTCTACACTCTTCCTACTTCCCCACACACTTCACACCTCCCATTTTCTTTACTCATCGAATGCTTTCTTTCTCTCACGTTTGCTTCATCATGAATGTTTCCTCCACAAAGTCTTCCCCGATTGCTCTAAGTGCATAGCCCCTCCTGCTGATGGTCTGAGTCTCATTTGTATCTTTATTAAGCTGCTGTCACGTTGCTGCAATTGCACGGCTCCTGTCACACCAGACTCTACCTCCAGAGAACAAGGACAAGTTTTATTCACGTCTGTAGTACCTACGATATGCTCCCTGATGCATAATTGATGCTTAAATATTTGTTGTGGAAATAAACACATAGAAAAAGAATTTTAAAGGTACTACTTAAGCACAGAGGATGCTGCAGTCATAAGACATAGTCTTTTTCATCAAGAAGGATGCAATTTGGGAGAAGTTAATAAATATATGTTATGGTACATCCATACAGTTGAATTCTCTGCTGCCATTAAGAATAAGTCAGGTCGATGTGGACTGAAATGGAACCATCTCTAAGATGGAGTGTTCAGTGGGAAAAGCCAAGTGCAGTGGAGTGTGTAAACACCATTTCTCTTTACATGCTGTGTGTGGGTGTGGGTGTGGGTGAGTGTGTGTGCTGCTGTGCTTGTGTAGGTATACAGTGTATTTGGAAGGACACATAGACATTGGGGGTAGCACACAGGAGTGGGAGAGAGAGTTTTCACTGTGTACCTTATGTTTTATTTCTGTTTTGTTTTGTGTGGTTATTTAACAAATATTTATATATCAGGTGCCAGGCATTGTTCTAAGCACTTTATAGATATTAACTCATTTACTCCTCCTAACAACCCTGTGAGTAGGTACTATCAATTTTTAAAAAATATATTTTATTGATATTCTACAGAGAGGAAGAGAGAGAGATAGAGAGCTAGAAACGTCGATGAGAGAAAAACATCGACCAGCTGCCTCTTGCACACCCCCCACTGGGGATGTGCCCGCAACCAAGGTACATGCCCTTGACCAGAATCGAACCTGGGACCTTTCAATCCACAGACCGACGCTCTACCACTGAGCCAAACCGGTTTTGGCTGAATGATATATCTTAATGGGTGACCCATACAGTAAGTAACAGCAGAGAGAACTGCTCAGATAGCTCATAGAGGACAGAGGGTTTCAAGAATCTTGAAGGTTGTTGGGTTTTGGATACACAGACACAGAGCCAAAAAATACTAGGTGTGTGTGAGGAACAGTGCAGAGCTGAGTTTGACTAGCATAGCAGGTTGATACAGGGCTTTCCTCCCCTGTATCAAAGTGGGAGGAAAGGTGGGCTGGGAGCAGATCTTTAAAAGGCCTTGGGTATCAGAGTCCGGGCTTAATCCTGTTAGCACTAGTAAACACACAGGCTGTGGTTGTGGCTGTTGAACTGGAACTTGGCCTGGGAGGAGTTAATGCTTATGGGAGACCGCATGAGGGTGACTGTTGTAACAGCCCAATGAGCAGTGATTAAGATCTGTGGTGCTGAGAGTGGAAAGAAGAAAGGAACGAAGATGCTATAATGATAGACCTGGGGATCATCATCAAAAGAGGTGGAAGAGCGCAAACTCAGAAGTGAGCTTATTTACATAATAGACACTCACACAGCACTTCTCATTCCAGCCATGGTTCTTCACCTGATTCTTTCAACACCCCATGTTACTAATTTCAGGTTTTATAAACTACACTTCTGTAAGCAAAATTTGGAAGTCAGAGGGACTACCTGATAAGGCATCTGGTAAAAAAAAAAATAATATTGTCTGCAAATTAGAAAAAAAATGAAACTTTGATCTATTAAGAGACCAGATTTTCTTTTTTAAAAAAATATATTTTTATTGATTTCAGAGAGGAAGGGAGAGGGAAAAAAGAGATAGGAACGTCAATGATGAGAGAGAATAATTTGATCTGTTGCCTCCTATATGCCCCCCACTGGGGATCGAGCCTACAACCCAGGCATGTGCCCTTGACCGGAATCGAACCCGGGACTCTTCAGTACCCAGGCTGATCCTCTATCCACTGAGCCAAACTGGATAAGAGACCAGATCTTAAGAAAGAGAAAACATGGCATGTATAGAGAAGACTTTTGGAAGCAAAGACAGGACAGAGGGCCAGCCTGGCTGGCAGGAATGCCCTCAGTGGGCAGACAGGGGAGGGGCCCGTGAAAAACCAAAGGAGCTGCCGGAGCTGGGAGGGGCCTAAATAACGGGTCTCAATGCGAGTTGACTTTAGGATGGAAAACTGTCCAGGGGGAAAGTGCTAAGCAAAGGCCATTGTGTTTGTGCACCAGGATGTCATTGGTGACCTTTTAAATATAGCCTCAGCCAGAAGGGCGGCTTTCAGACATACAAATGATTTTTTTCTAGAAATCAACAATGAAAGAAGAAAAGAAACGATGAGAGGGGAGAGTGCAAGATTTGGGGCCAGTTGTTTCGCTTTGTTTCATTTTCAGGGGTAGACACAACCCCAGCAGGGTCCTAGAAGCATTGGGAGGCATTGGGATCAAAGGCATAGGGTTCATCTTAAGAAAAGAAAGAAAATTGACCTTTCTTCCAAGTGGAGAGAGAAAGATTAATAAAAAGCCATTGTAGTGTAGGGGTTATGATGCCCCATACAGTTGTGAAGGAAGAAATAACACAGAGGCGGCCTGTAAAGAGTACAAGACCAGTGAGCTCTTCTCCTTTCCAATGTTACATAGCGAGTGTCCTACCGATGGTTTGCTTTCATCCTCAAACCTAGCCTGTAAGTGAGATTACTCATCTCATGGGGTAAATGAAGAGACTGAGGTCCAGCCAGGGCAAGAAACATCCAAGGCCTCATGTCTGTTTCCACCAGAGAAGGAAAGTTAAGTGGGGGATTGCAGATCATCAGTCAGCAGTGCGTCTCTCCCTCGGTGCTCCCCTTTTCCATTTGCATCCAGTTATCCAGAGTCGAGGTGCCCCACATCTCCTGCTCAGCACAGCATCAGAGTACTGTGGCCCTTACACGGAGCCGCTCTGTTAACCATAGTTCCTCCCTCCCAGTGTCAAAGAATCAGATTACTGTTTGCATTGGGCCACTCAGGAGATTGCCTGACTGCTGGCTCTCTCATTCATTCATTCATTCATTCCTTTTGATTTATTCACCACCACCCTGGGCCTTGTTCTCAGGCCAGCGGGTAACAAGGAGTGACAGAGTCCAGCCCTGCCCTTCCTGAGTGTTCTGCGAAGGGGTGCGGCAGACACTGGGTTATGTAATAAACACTCCATTGCAGCCACTGTTCTTCATCATCTGATCCTTGTAACAACCCGTTGCTATTTCCTTTCTCAAATGAAAATAAGGCACAGAGAGATAAATGCATAGCCCACAATCACACCAGTAGTCAGAGTCCGGCCCCTGGTTCCCAAATCTAGGCTCTTATCCCACACCTCTAGCTTTATACCTATACTTATCAAATATGTACTTTACACTTATAAAACATATCTTAAGGTATTTTTGGAAAAGTACATTTTCAGTTGGAGATGAGCGCTAAAAACAAAAGTAAAACTCAGAAAAGGGACAGAGCCTGATGACAAAGAGCAGGTATCATCTATAATATTAAAAAGGTAATATGCTAATTAGATCAGACATCATTCTGGAAGTCTTTCCTGTCCAGGCCGGGGCTGGAGGGAAGCCAGCCTGGGTCCGGGTCCCTGAGGTCAGCCGGAGGAGGGAAGTCTGGGTCCCGCATTCCGGAGGGAAGCAGGTGCCAGCGGGAAGCAGGTGCCAGCAGCCAGGGGAAGGAAGGTCTACTCTTGCACGCATTTTCATGCTTTGGGCCTCTAGTTTCAGATAGGTGATCAGGGAAAAAACCTCCCAATACCTTCACTTACAGATAAGCTGACATTGGAGCAAAAACTGGACTGAATCTCCTTTATGCTTCTATTTTCCTCCAGCCTTCTGTCCTTTTAATCCATTTGGTGCTCTTTTCCGATTTTCTTTTGAATGGCTTCCGATAGAAAGCCATCCACAGCTATGAAGTACAGGGACAGAGATGGCCATCACCTCCTTGTCCTGTAACCAGCACTGTTTTTCACAGGAAGTATGTGCTCAGCCTCACACACATACAGACTCTCATGGACCGTTTTTACCAGTGCTGTTCTAAGGTTCTCCCAGCCATGGAATGTGGGAGGTTGGAATTGCTTCCACACCAATGCACTTGGGCTGCTCTGGAGTCCTTACAGTATTTCTCTTTCTTTGTTGCTGTTCACAGCCTTTCCCCATTTGGTAGCATTTGCGGCTCCCAGCACTCTGTATGCTTTTGCACATTAATTAAGGTGTTAAAGTGAGGTCAGTATAAGCCAGTGTCCTCAGCATTCGCCAGCTGCTTTCTTTTCTGAATGAGTTGCTTTGCCTTCATCACTTCCCTTTGTTTGTTTTCCAGCCCATGTCCTATCAGGGGTGGCCTTTCAGACTGAATTCATTTTGTAGTAATATTTTTAGAGTCACTGTAAAAAATGACTCACTGACATCCACATATATATCATCCGCAGTGGTCTTTCCATCTCCCAGATTCACACGCTACCCCTTGGCAGAATGTTTGGCTCTTTAATTAAACCCTGCTGGATGCTCTACATATTTCCATTAGCTCCTTCTGATTTAGTCTATCATTTTTTTTAAAACTGACATCTTGAGTCACATGTCCCTGGATCTCAGGTGGCTCATTTTGCAGCTTTGTTTTATTTAGATTTTCTCTCTTTCATAAATAACCCTAAAGGTTTAGTAAACATGCTGAGTTTTGCCATTGGGAACTGCCAATTTGCATATGTGCACACTTTTCTAATAATCTGCTGATTTTTTGGTTTCTCTGCCAAAATTGTTTTCCTTGCTGGCCCTTCAGTCCTAAAAGATATGATCTTTTGTCTCAGCAAAGTAGAGAAATATCTTAGAACAGACAAGAGACATGGATTATGGTTTCTAACTAGACCAAAAGGTCTGAAGTCAGGGTTTGACTAACTCAGCCAAGGAATGGCTGAATAGCAGTCTTTGCATTTAGCACCCCTGGCGGTGATAATGGCTTGCAGTGAACTATTCATCAACCCCATCAGTCCTTGGCTTCCCACATTTGTGAGCTGCTGGCCAGAGTCAGAGTCAGTGGCACAAGAATAGAATGAACTGGCACCTACCAGAGTCAGCCTTACTCTGATCTCATTGGCATGATGCACTAATGGTTAGGTTTTCCCATCAAAGCCATGCAGTCCATTCCTGTCTCCCAAACACAGGTGGAGAAGGATCTCCATATTGTAAATACAAAAACCCAACCCTGTCACCCTTCACTTCTCTATCCCATCACTAACTCTGCAAGTCACTTAGAGCAGAGACCTTGGGTCTACACCTTCCCTAGTGCCCCCTGACTCTTTGGGGGTAGTATGGGTGAGCAGACTGGCTATTCATCCCCAGATTTACCTTACTTGCAATGAAAGCATTTGCCTAGTGCCTTAGACACCTTTGATCTGGGCCTGGGTTGGATTTTTTTTTAAGTGCAGATAAAAGAAGTTTCCTGCAACAAGGACTATATCTTTCCGCATTATATTAGCATTTAAATGCTATTAGAGCTTCCTAAGCACTAGTAATAATAATACTAGGTTGTCCTTTGAAAAAATTATTTGCATTATTTATTGATAATTCCACTTCAAATTTTTAATTGATTTTAGAGAGAGAGGAAGGAAGAGGGAGAGAGAGGGAGGGAAACATCAACATGAGAGAGAAATATTGATCAGTCTCCTTCTGTTTGCTCTCTGACTGGGGGGGTCAAACCCAAAACCCAAGTATGTGCCCTGACCGGGAATCGAACTGGCAACCCTTCGGTGCATAAGACGATGCTCAACCAACTGAGCCACACCAGCAGATAATAATTCCATTTCATTACTTCACAGTGAAAAACCAGAGGGCATCTGAATTCTTTTTATTCAACATATCTCAGCAGTTGTTTCCCAGGTCACTAATCTGAGAATATATAGTTTAGCAGAAAATATCCAATAGGGCATTGTGCTAATTGGTGAAAATCATGTAGCTTTGAGGCCACCAGACTGCATAATATGAGGTCCTTTTATCAACCTGTGCTATTAGATAATTTATTTTTTTATGGAAAAGACTCTCTAAAATGATATTTAGCACAGAACAGCTTTCCTTAACCAACCTGGACTCACCCTTTGATAATCAAAAGAACATTTACAGGAGTATGAGACAAACACAATTATGAAAGTAAAATGAAGGACCTAAATAAAAAATCACAGAACAAGAGGGTAATTCTATTCACTCTTTCATATTTCATTATTTGATAACATCGGAAGATGAATCCATCAGAATTGCTTTGGCAAGTGCAAACAGAAATGTGCCTGATCAATATTTATTAAAACCTGCAAAATGGGAGGAGAAGTTGAGCAGACTTCTTAATGGACGGAATAATTATTCATACAATTGGAGTGTGATCAAAGGCAGTGCCCAGACCAGAGACAGACAGGTTTAATTGTGCTGAATTTTAAATGCAGGTCTTCTCCCAGCCCTGTTGTAGAAAACATCATTTAAACAATTATCTGATGCAGCAGAGAGTGACTATGAGTCCTTACATTGTTGAAGAGAAAACCTCAGCCATAGTTCTTTATAAATGTAGAATGTGTCCCAGAGGTGGGGAGCAGAGTCTGTAGCTAAGGGAGTGAAAAGAAATGTTTCCCCTTTTCAGCAAGTGTTACTGAGCTTGGGAGAGGTCACCTCTCCTGGGGTGGGTCTCAGAGGAATTCCTTGGTGGTGCCCAATGGTTGTGGGTGTGTGTTTTAAGAGAAATGAGGCAAGGCTGTGGCTGTGGCTGTGGCTGTGGCTAGGGAAGATACCAGGATGCATGCCCAGCAGGGCTGAGCCCAGCGGCTTTAACTGTTAGTGTCTTCCCAGGAGACACCCCCATCCTGCTGCAGTGTGGGGAGTGTCAGAACCAGGCCAGCAGGTGACTGCTACTCAAGCACAGTGCCACTGATGAAGGGCCCTGGTGTGTGTGTGTGTGTGTGTGTGTGTGTGTGTGTGTGTGTGTGTCCCTTCACACGAAGAAAATAGGGGTAAATGACACGGAGGAAGCCCATGCCAGCCTTCCAGCCACACTCCCGGCTTTCTTCACCTCCAATGATCCCCGCCAGGGGAGGGAGTTTCACACTGATGTTTCCAGAGGCCTTACTTTCCTTTTCTTCGGGAGTGTCCTGGTCAGAAGAAAACCCTGCCCAACCTGTTGTCGGACCGTTAAAAACTTCCCCAGTATAGCATCTGATCTAATCCTGCCCCCAACTCTCTAAAACGCTTTCACTTTTCTGTCTTCGTTTTCTCATTCCTAAAATGAAAGTAGCTTCAACTGTTTCAGATTAGCATTTCCAGTCTTGTCTGTTATACACTCTGAGCTCTTCAAAGGGGGAGGCAAATGAGAGCAATCAATCATATTATCTTTTTCAATCAACGAATGGATTCCATCACCCAGGTTATTTGTGGTCTGGGCGGCGCCGTGAGCTGAGTGTGCACTGGTTCAGAATGCTTGCAAACCCACCCCACCAGCATCTTGCAGTCACGGCTTGGGGAAATCAGCGCCGATAATTCTGGCGGAAGCCCACGATTTTAAAGGACCGGGCAGCGGATGCTGTAAAGGTTGTAAAATCCAAAAATGCTGGTGCTTGAGCAGCACCTGCTCTAGCTGACTTACGTGTCCTGGGAAGCAGAGGTCTCAGGAGCTGAGACCCAGCTCCCAGGAGCTGCCCAAGGTCACACAGCTGGTCGGGCCGTGAGACTTAACTGGCTTCTGACTGTATGTGATCTCCGGAGTGTTTATTTATTTCCCCAAGTCTTTCGGCTCTAACTACCTCTCAATTATTTATGGGATGATTATCTAGCTTATAGATTATTCAGTTCCTTTCTTTTCTCTCTTTCCATCTCCCTGCTTATTGTCATATGTATCACTGAGTGAACAAGAAAACAGGAGTTGAATGTTTTAACGGATAATTCATTGGCGCGTCTACAACTGGATTTCTATTTAAGTGTTCAAAACGCCACAACCGTTGGCTAGCAGGCACGTGAGGAGCAGCAGTTATTATTGCGCTGTGTTCCGGTAGATTTTTCTTCCTTTGAAACTTTAAAAAGTCAGCTTCAGAGCCTAAGTCTCTTGTTGACATTAACACGCTCTTTATCTCAAGACTAGATGAGAAAGTCTTTACAGTGAAATCACTTAATTCTCTCTCTTCC
The DNA here is from genome assembly GCA_963924515.1 of Vespertilio murinus. NCBI lineage: Eukaryota > Metazoa > Chordata > Mammalia > Chiroptera > Vespertilionidae > Vespertilio > Vespertilio murinus. Next base: position 52,968,672 of record OZ004712.1, on the reverse strand, counting down.
TGGAGGAAGTAGTAAGTCGGAAGGGCAGCCAGCCTTTAGAAAGAAAGGTCACCTTGTCCATTACTAGCTTGGAGGGGCAAAGAAGATAAAGTAAAGGGAAGTGACAAAATGAATGAAAAAGCCGAAAAGCCTTCCTATGACTCCTAAATGCTGGATTTACAAAGTGACTTCATTATTTGGTTTAGAGCACTGAAATCCCAGACCAAGCCCACTGTTATTCAACTGTAACTGCAGTGCGGAAGTGAATCTTGAATTGCCTAAATGCTAGCTTGTATTGCCACCATACAATAGAAGGCAGAAAGTTGAGTCATTATGTGAATTTTATTAAATTCATATTTCCTAAATCATACTAAAAATGAATTAGCTATACAAGTATTCTTTTAAAATAGTAGTTCTGCTTTTTACAGTTTCAGATATTTCTATATTCTAGTGGCTTTGGAGTGAGTCCGTGGTTTAAAGCCCTCCATTCGGGGACCTCAGACAAATGACTTGCTAAAGCTCTGTTTGCTCATCTATATATATATAAAAGGCTAAGTGACCGACTGTCCATCCATCCAACCGTCTGACCAGCCAGCACATATGATGTGCACTGGCAATCTATATATAGAAAAGGCTAAGGGACCAACCATATGTCTGGCTGGCTGGTCAGATGGTACATATTATGTTCACTGAAAGTTTAAAAGTAAACATTGACTTGTGCATACATGATACATATAAGTTCTCGCTGGTGCCAATCACACGTGTGTTTCGATCTGTCATTGTCTATCATGAATTTGGTTGATACTTCTATTATAGAGAAAGGGCGAATAGTGATATTAAATTTTTTCTTCTAATTAAATTTCCTTTCAATGTGCATGAATCATGCACTGGGCCACTAGTCTGTAAATAATGGATGATTGGCCCTAGCTGGTTTGGCTCAATGGACAGAGCATTAGTCTAAGAACTGAAGGGTCCCAGGTTTCATTCCAGTCAAGGGCACATCCCCAGTTTTGGGCTTGATCCCCAGTAGGGGGCATGCAGGAGACAGCAGATCAGTGATTCTCTCTCATCATTGATGTTTCTGTCTCCCTCTTATCCCTTCTTTCTAAAATCAATAAAAATATTTTAAAAAATAATAATAGATAACTGCAGTACCTACACCCAAGGGTGGATTGTGTTAATGGAGCTAAAAGGTAGATATTATTATTAATATTACTGTGTGCACAAGAGGGGACTTCCTCTCACAAGATGTCCCCCCATCAGGAAGACAAGGACTCCGGTTTCCAGAAGAGGACATTTGGTCCTGGTCTAGCCATTGGCCCTGTGGTGTTATGGGCTATGGAGAGACTCGCTTCAAAGTCATGAGCCAAAAGGGTCTAAACCAGCCGTGGGCAAACTACAGCCCACGGGCCAGATCCGGTGAATAATAAAACTATTGAATTAAAAAAAAAAAAAGACCGTACCCTTTTATGTAATGATGTTTACTTTGAATTCATATTATTTCACACAAACACTCCATCCATGCTTTTATTACGGCCCTCCGGTCCAGTTTAAGAACCCATTGTGGCCCTCGAGTCAAAAAGTTTGCCCACCCCTGGTCTAAACCAAGCATGTCAAACTCACGGCAGCATGCAATCCCATCCGGGCATCTAAGTCAAGTGCTGCCTGCCTCACAATGTGCCTGGGAAGGCAGTGCTGCTGTTTTAGCACTTGGTGAAAAAAGATCAAGCTTTCATTTTCCTGAGGCCTCAATAAGTGCTGATAAATTATTTATCCCGGTTGGTTTGCATGATTTCATTTCCGCATGGCAGTGTTTATCATAGAAGCTCATTCTAATTGTGTAGTTCGGGGCACTTTCCTATTTTCTCCTCAGGGCACCTTGTGGCACCCTTTCTCCACCTCCCCACTGCTGGGCTGATTTAGTACTATTTGCAACTGAGTACTATTCTGGAAGATGAATGAATTTCATTCTGTCTTTAAATATTTATGTTTCTTTATGATCTAATATATCATCGTGGTTATGGGGAGTTTTTTTTTCCCCTAACTACAGAAAATACACCATCAGTTACCTGTCAATTTTGTTTAATAACTCAGCTTCGAGATTCTGGGGTGCCTTTTATCCGAGGCTCCTGAGGACTCTTTCAGTCTCTCAGTCCCCGCCAAGTGTCATTCTGGGATTTATAAAGGTCTTCATTGCACAGAGGATATTGCAACGTTAAGGACTTGGGTGGCATGTCCTTTATCACTCATCGCACTGGGGGACCCACGATTAGAAATCCAGGCCTCTTTCTTTTGTTGTTTGCTCCCAGCGTGGAGTAGCAGTCTCTGTAGAAAACCAGCCACTCACCTCTGGAAACAATTCATCCGATTTCTTTCAAGAGAAATACAATTTCATCTGATCTGATGGGTTCAATGATACTTCTTAAGATAAATGATGAAAATATCAGCATCATAATACAAAGAAACCCGATTCTTTTGGTTTCATCGCATTGAAAAGCATTACAGCCCACTTACTGCTTCTGTCTCCTTCCCTAATGCTAGCGGTCCTTGGCTCAAGGAGATGGGAAGGGTTCTGCATCTTTTCCCATACGAAGCAGACCTGGCTCAGTCTCCTGGTCAGCTTCCTGGCTGCCTCAGAACCTTTGGGAACACGAGGACGTGGGGAGGGGCCTAGGAGCCAGTACTTTTCCCACAATCCCCAGGTGCTCTGCGTGTGGGAACCTCCAGTGTAGAACTGCAGCTACCTAGTCCCTTCGAGCTTTGAAGGAAACCCAGGCCCCAATTCTCTCTCATTCCATTTGTAGATCTAGATTTGAACATGTGTTCTTCCTGAGACACTTTTAAATGTGTGGTTAGTTCTACACTGAGTGGCCAGATTATTATGATCTCCAAACGCATAATAATCTGGCCCCTCAGTGTATATCCTATATAATAAAAGGCTAATATGCAGATTGTCCCCTCGACCAGGAGTTCAACCCGCAGGCAGGAAGGCCAGCTTCCCATGTCCCCTCTCCCTGGCCAGGCTGGCCAGACCCCCACCCATACACGAATTCATGCACTGGGCCTCTAATATATATATATATCACACACACACACACACACACACACACACACAATCACTCACACACACACTAAGTGGCCAGATTATTATGCATTCAGAGATCATAATAATCTGGCCACTCAGTGTATAAAAGGCCAGTCCCTGGCTCACCTGTGCATGTAAGGGAAACAGCATTAGATAAGGAAGGCCTCATTTGTCCAAACGGGGAGGAAGCCAGAGGACATGTAAAGCCACCGGGTAAATATGATGCCTCTTCCTACAGCAGTGGGTCCTTTTAAATTATTATTTTTTAATTACAACAGATTTGTTATGGAGGGGGAATAGGTCACGTGGATTTTATGCTTAACATAAAATCAAACAAGCTGAAACCGGTTTGGCTCAGTGAATAGAGCATCGGCCTGTGGACTGAAAGGTCCCAGGTTCGATTCCGGTCAAGGGCATGTATATTGGTTATGGGCACATCCCCAGTAGGAGGTGTGCAAGAGGCAGCTGATCGATGTTTCTCTCTCATCGATGTTTCTAACTCTCTATCCCTCTCTCTTCCTCTCTGTAAAAAATCAATAAGATATTTTTTTTAAAAATCAAACAAGTTTCTGACTTGAGCCAGTACTGGGCCCCAGACCTCTGGAGGTGAGAAAGCACACGTCCCTTCTCTCAGCGGTGCCTCTGCCTGCATTCAAGGTTATCCTTGACCATTGATTCCTGAATACATGGGTCCATGGAGTTACACTGAACACCCATGTGAAGCCACTACAGAGAACTGGCCCCAGGAGGACCCTGCACAAGGATGTTGAAAGAGTTACTCAAGCACTTGCCGTCTAAGATGAGCTCTTTCTTTCCATTCCTGCCACTCTTAGGACATAGTCACAAAAGATAATTCCTTATCCTATTTCTTTTTTAAGCAGAGTGTTTTATTTAGAGCAGGGGGTTGGCAGAGCAGGAAAAGGAAGTAGCCGTGTGAAGACACCAGGCCTCTCACTGACCAGTCTCATTGTAGGAGCAATTCGTAAAACATTCTTGAATTCATGGGACCCCAGATGGCCTTCCTTGTCCCAGGAGGGCTTAGGACATCCATTTCCTTCAAGCTTCTCCTGATGAAGAAGAAACAAATCCGAGGTCCCAAGCCCAGGAGTAAAGATTTCTGAGCAGGGGTCCTGATAGACCCACAAGACCCCTTCCACCCTGAGGTGTCTTGAACCCGCTGCCTTGCTCTGTCCCTGCAATCCTGGCCAAGTACCCTCCCCGACCACTCCACTTACCACCTCATTAATCTTTCAGAAGTTGGGCTGGGAATGGCGTCTCTGCTCTCCGCAGAGCCTTGGGAGTGGGGGAGGGGCCCTTTATCGACTCAACTAGGCTGATGTCAGATTCCCTTCTTTACCTTTTGACTTCCTGTCTTTTCCTGCGACTCCCCATCATTCAGCCATACTTTGCGGCTACCTGGGCTCTTTTGCCCTGCCTTTGCTCATGCTCTTCTCTTTTCCCTTGATCTAGAATTTCCTCCCTGTAAACCCTGCCTGGCAGGGCACTGCCCCATGAAGTCTTCCTGGACTCTTCTCCAGCCCCTCAGCGAGGTGTGATTTCCCCTTCCTCAGGCACTAACACCTCCTTGTGGCACTTGGCATGTTCTTCTTGGCTGTGTCCTTGAAGAAAGAGTATTGGGCTGAGAGTCAGAAACCCAGGTTCCTATCCCGGCACAGTCACTCACTGTCTCTGGGCCCCCTCACTCCTCTGGGCTTTCAGTTTCCTTATCCGAGGAAGGGGATAATCATAGCTCACTAGGTGCAGCAAGGGTACATGACAGTACATGGAAATGAACTTGTCAGCAAAAATGCAATGATTACTTCTCTGCTTTTCATTACCTTTCCTACTTGTCTCAGCCATTTGAGGAAAGAGACCATAGCTTGCTCATCATTATGTACTACTAGAGGCATACTATTTCCTTCCCTTTGCTTCCAGCACCGGTTTTCCTCCAGCACCCGGGACCCAGGCCTTCACTCCAGCCAGAATCTGCCTTCTTCATCTTTGCTGCAAACTCAGGCTGGAGTCTGTCATCTTCGATGCAGACTGCTGTCTTTGTCTTTGCTGCAGACTACGCCTGGAGTCTGCAGTCTTGTCTTCGCTGCGGCACTCCACTCCTGTAGATCCCTTCGCCCCCCACTCTTCCTCTCATAGCGGGCCTTCTACCCCGCCTGGCTACTCCCACCTGGAGCAGCTGGGTGGCTCCCACCTTTGGCCTTCTAATTTGCATACTCACTCTGATTGGCTGTGGGCATAGCAGAGGTATGGTCAATTTACATGTTTGTCTATTATTAGGTGAGATTAGCATTATCACATTACTGTTAATACATTATTGTTATTATATTTCTAATGGTTAATGTTTATAAAGCATGTATAATTGTGTTGGGCGCCATTCTAGGTGCTTTACACGGATTAATTAATTTTTCCAATAACCCTATGAGGTAGGTACTATTATTATCCTACTTTATAGAGGAGAAAACCAAGCATTGCACAGAGCCTGCAATGAGTGAAGAATTGAATGAGACAAACACTGTTGGCATTACCCACCCGATGATTGTTTTTCTCCCTCTTGGTTTTGTGTCCTGCTTTCTTTCTTTGGAGGTAAATGCACAATAGGAGGAGGTCTAGATTGGACTCTGAAAGACATGAGATCTCCTAGGGCTTCCTATTGTCCTGAAGAAGCTTAGTGAGTTCCAAGCAGACAGAGATATCATGTCTGTCTCGTTCTCCATCATATTCCTAGGGTCCAGAACAACGCCCAGTGATCCATCGACGTTTAGGGAATAGATAAACCAATTCACTTATAAACAGCAGATCCATGACCACTAAAGCCACACAGATTGCTCAGGAGATGGTGAGCAGTGTTCTTCTTCCTCCCTCAGGCAGTACTACGAGATGCTGTACAACACGGCTGACGAGCTCCTGAACCTGGTGGTGGACCAGGGCGTGAAGTACACGGAGCTGGAGTACATCCATGCCCTGACCTTGCTGCACCGCAGCCAGACGGGCGTGGGAGACCAGACCACGCAGAACACCAGGCTGCAGCGGCTCAAGGAGATCATCTGCGAGCAGGCCGCCATCAAGCAGGCCACCAAGGATAAGAAGATAACCACGGTGTAGCAGGGGTGGGGGCGGGACTACTGTGTGGGGTCAGGGATGGGGGTTGGTCACTTCTGGTTATTTAGTCAAACTTTCACTTTTTTTGGGGGGGGGCATGTTATTTGGTATATTCTGAGCTGACGTAGTGGAGAGATGTTTTCGTGGAGAGAAGGTGTAAGGATTTTTTCCTCTTTAGTTTTGGCTTTTCATATACACTCCAGAGGGAGACTGCAATACAGAATGTTTTGATTTAACGTTTACTTTGATGAGGTCGATTCTAAAGGGACTTGGGTGGGACCGGGAGGAAGGTTGTGTCGGTGGGACTCTGAGAAAATAAATGCTCGCGTTACTGATGCCCAGCAGCCTTTGGGAGACAGCTGTGCCTGAGCCTCAGTCTCTTCCTAAATCTGCTCCACGGGTTCTCTTACAGGAACAGGAGGGATCCTACCCTCTTGACCTTGTCAGTTTTCAGTTCAGTGAAATAAGTGCATGTGCATTGTTTTCTGTGTCGATTGCCAAGATCAAATGAGTGGCTTCTCCGCTGGCTGGGGTTCTCAGCAAACTTGCCTGAGCAGAACAGCAGCGCCTCCGAGCTGGGGAAGAGTCCTCTGTGTTTTTTGTTTGTTTGTTTGTTTGTTTTATTTCAGAGATGAAGGGAGAGGGAGAGAAATAGAAACATCAATGATGAGAATCATTAATTGGCTGCTTCCTGCACGCCCCCTACTGGGGATAGAGCCCTCAACCTGAGCATATGCCCTGACCCCGAATCTAACTGTGACCTCCTGGTTCATAGGTTGATGCCCAACCACTGAGCCACACTGGCCAGGCATGCCCTAAGTGTTTTATGTGCAATGGCTCATCCATAGCTTATGAGTTGGTCTTTACCTTTTAATTTTTATTTCTGCTGTGTCAAAACCAAGAGCCATCAAATTAATGACCAAAAAAATGGCAGAATGAAAGGTGATTCAGTCGTCTTCTTTTCTCCGCGCACTTTCTGAGAAAATAACAGCTAGAAAAGTTTTCATCGCACCGGACACATTGGGTATGAGCGATGCTTAGATGCTAACTTACCCTCCCATGAGCCCCTCGGTCTTTCTCACCTTAGGAAGCAGCCCGTCTGCTCAGCTGAGTGCTAGGAAGAGGGGCAGCTATGGCATCCCCCCTCCGGGTGCCAGCCAGCCGAGTCTATTTCTGAAATTCTCCTGGGTGGTGTGGGTGCTCACTGCTCCTGCCACAAGGCCTCACCACTGTCCCAGGGTCGCCACGGGCTCTTGGCACCCTGGGTGATCTCACGGGAGAAAGCGTGCGCTGGCTGCAACACGCCTTGAACACACGTGGGAGGGAGAGCAGCAGGGACTTTGATGCACGTGGTCCTTCCTCACACCCCACTGGTCCAGAATGTGACACCTGTTTGTACAACCTTGGTCTCGGTGGGAACAAAAGAAAATTAAAGTGTTTGAGAAGCTTAAACGTGGTGTGTTGTTTTTCTTGTATTCTTTATTCAGCAAACATTTCCTGAGCCACCTATGTGCCAGTGCTGGTGGGCGTGGGCTGGCTCTGGACACGAGGACACACATCACTGTCACAGGACAGTGCATGGGAACTGGCTGAGCTCCCACAGCACAGCCCTTAAGGAGGCCAGTAACCCGGAGACCTGGGGGCCGTCCACCTGGGGCACTGTCCCTGCTGAGTGTCCTCAGTCCTTGGAGCCCCAGATCCTCTCCGGGCCCTCCTGTCTGAGTATTTCCTCAGTCTGACTGGCACTGATTTACGTTTCAGATGGCCCAGGAAGAATCCTCAAGCACAGCCAAGTTGAATTGGCAATTGATCCTGATGATTCTCCCTGGCAGGTTACCCCCATGGATGCCTGCACTAATGCCTCCACTCAGACAGTCCAAGGTGCGATTGCCCGTCACAGCCCGGGTGGCATAGGATACATGCAGTGGCCGGCACGAGACAGTTCCTGTCACACAGAGCGTATACTTCCGCCCTGATGGAGCGTTGTACCACCTCCACTCTGATACTGTCCTCCCAGGGCCCCCTTTTCCTTTTCCAGCTGCCACTTCGGGAGGCATCTCATCTTGCAGGATTGAGAGCTGATGTCTTTACCCCACCCTCTGCCGCTGTCTCTCAGCGGTGCCCTCTGGTAGCTCAGGACTGTATGTCACTGTTCCCTGTCCCCTCCCTGGCCACACAGCGCCTGAAGGTCACCCGTGACTGTTGGTTGGTGGAAAAAGTGGATTCCTGCCTCACGGGCTCTGAGTAGAGGCCGTTGTCCTCAGGACTCTTGCTCTGAGGCATCGCTATGGCTGCCTCCCCGGGACCGGGGGGGACACATTTCCCAGTAAAGCACAGAGGGTGACAGGGCTACTCAGGCCAGCTAGACTCACTCCACTAGGGGCAGATGTGCGAAGACCAGCAAAACGGCCGTCCTTCTGGCAGGATACGGAAGCAGGGAGCATCCTGAGCAGCAAGCTTGCGCCAGAGAAGCAACGCGTTTGCGGAATACACACCTGGGAGCGACCGTCTTAATGTGGCAGGGACGCCAGACAAACTGGTCACAACTGGGAGGGAGGGTAATGAGGTCCAGGAACAAGGGAACAGAGGGACGGGCTCAGCAAAGGCCCCGAGCCTGTCACAGGGAGGCACAGTGGTTATAAGAAGTACCTAATGAAAGGCCAGATGTGGAGGCAGCGGAGTATTTTTCCGAAGTGGGTATTAGAGTGAGGCATACACAGCTGGAAGGGGGCGTCCTCATGGGCTGAGGCAGGGGCCCTCCCGGAGTTCTGCAGAGGTGCCGGAAGGCGGCCACAGGGCTGGGCTGCGATGAGAGAGCTAATCACCAAGAGCGTAATGAGATGCAGAGGCCACTGCGAGGGAGCTGGAAATGTCTTTAAAAACGATGCCAACCCCGGAGAAGAGCTTCTGCTAGCAGAGCTGGGTGTGGGCGTGATGAAACCTGTGTGATCTGAGAAGTCGCTTTAACATCGTGGGCCAAAGACTGATGTCTGTGATCAGAAAGACAGCCAGCACATGCACACTCACTGCAGTGCGTGTCCCGGGGATGGAGAGAGCAGTGGTCTGTAACAGCTTCTCGGGTGTTCTTAAATTGTACAGTGTGTGTGCGTTCACACAACTGGAAAGAAACATGAGGGGGCTCAGTGCTGTCAAGTGAGCGTAGTGCCCACTACACTTCTTCCCATTAGAAATGTGGCCTCCGACTCCCGCTGCCTTTGCAAAGATACTCCAGGAGGAGGAAAGCTGGCGTCACCTCACCCCACACTCACCCACCAGGCCAGGATTTACTGACTGAGAATCCAGGAATGCATTAAACCTTGAGCATTCGTGCCTGGCTTTCGCTGTTGCTTTTATGGTATGATTTTGATTGCCGTTGTGTTGTTTTAGAAATCATTTATTGAGCATCTAATATCTGTCAGATGCTGGGCTAAGTGATTTACCACATTATTCCGTTGGATCCTCATGGTATCCTTTGAGATCTTACCCTCCTTCCTTTTCGGAGGAAACAGGCTCCAATTAAGGCCTTCGCCCCAGAGAGATGCCAGTGCCAAGAGTTCATGCTCAGAAGCCCTCTCTTCCCTGTTCTGAGCCAAACCCCCTCATCCCATGTGGTAAGGGGCGGGGACCTTACCTGCTGTCTTTGAGCTTCAGGTGACATTGGCTGAGAGTCTGACACCTCCATCTGCTTTTAGAATCTGATGGACCTCGGCTCCAAATGTCACCTCAGCTCTTACAAGGGGCTTGCTGTTGTACAGGTTAAGAAATGCCCCGTGCCTCAGTTTTCCTCATCTGAGAAATGGGATAATAGCACCTATCCAATGGTTATGAGTGAAGTCAAAGAGAACTTCGGTGCCTGGCACATCATAAATGTTCCACACATAATAAATAATATTGTTCTGGTTCCTCAAGCCTGCTTCCTTGTTAGCCGTCAGGGAGTACGTCTCTGTGTGCCAATGTCCTGTGCACAGCTCGGTCACCTCAGAAGGCTCCGTCCCCCTGCAGGGACCAGGCCATCGTAGACGTGGCGACCTGCCTGTGCCTGCGTTTGCTGTCGCACTTCCCACCTGTGCTGAGAATGTCACACGGAACTCCTACTGCTCTACAAACCCGAGGTAAGAAAAATGTCCCCCTTTTTTTTTTTTTTTCTAAATCTACTCTGAGCTCTTACTTACCCATTCTCAGCAACTTCAGTAATTTGCTGTGGTTTCCTGGAAAGGCTGTGGCCTGCCTGCCTTTGGGCTGTGCCCGTATCCGCCGCTGAAGCAGGTCAGGAAGATGGCAGTGAGCACGGTGTCACCATCAGTGTGTCCTGATCACTGTGCCTGTCACCTCCGCGCTGGACCCCGCTGCCCTCGGATCCAGAGGTGCTCCCTGTGTCTCCGGGCTTCGGGGCTCCGGGTGCAATGCCCAGTGTCCACAGGGAACCCCTCAGTCACACACCCCCCCCCCTGGTCCTGCCCCCTGGCAGGCACCGTAGAATCCACAAGCTGCCTCCCCTCAGCTTTGGAGGATCCAACCCTCCAGGTTGGACAGTTCCCCCTCTCTCCTCCAAAGCCTAAATCTTTTTTTCTCCCTGCCACTGAGAGATCCGAGGTCCCTTCCCAAGGCCTGGACCTTTCAGAATAAGAGCCTGCTTGAGGGAGTTTCCCGCGTGACTTACTGTCCCCTTCCAGCCCTCTGGGGATACTGGGAGCAGCCACAAATAACCTACCACGAGGTGGCAGAGGGAGGGGAGTCTTTTCATTCCCCTGTGGGGTTCAGCGGCGACATCAGTTAATTTCTCCAACTCACCTGTTGTGGGTTCACAGGAGCCAGATAGAACTTGAGAACTTCAGTCTCACCCATCTCACTTCACTGAGGGGTCAAGTGAGGAGATCCAAGGGAAGGGAGTGAGGACACCTGGTTAGTGACCGAGGCAGAACCAGCACCCAGATCTCTTGAAGGCCAGTCCGAATGGGGACTGCTGCCTTTGGGAGCTCAGAAGGGCTTCCTGTGGTCAGACTGCCAAGTATAGGGATAGAAGCCCTGTCTTCAAAGACATGACCATCTCATGGAAATAACAGGGCAACACGCATGGAATATAGTAAACCAGCATCGTGCCGAAAGCTCGTTGTGTGGTTCATACTAAATACTTGAGGAATTCAGGGGGGAAAAAGGAAGAATATTGTAGACTATTTTCAACCAGACACAACTTAATGAAGAGGGCAAAATGAGAATATGATCTTGAGGAAAGTGCAGAACTGGGGTAGTGATGGGGGGATTTGAGATGAAAAGGTGCATTTTTACAAACTCTATAGTTTTTCAAAAAGTAAACAAAGAGAAGGGGAAAAAATAAAAACTCTCAGAAGTGTAAAGAGGATCAGCCATGTATCATTATGAAAACTAGTCAAGAGAGAAAACCAGTCAGGAAGGAGGCGTAGCACATTGGATGTTCTTAAATTTTTGTTCTAAACCTTGTTGATAGTCAGTAAATACATGGGATCTTTGCATCCCCTGGAATTACATGTACGTAGCATTTGGAAAGATAGTCTCTTATGATGGTCTCTTATGCACTATATGAAATTAAAAGTCTGATATTTTTATCAGATTCTCAATATTTCCTGCTCTCCACCTTCTATGAATATAGTAGGATTGATTTTTTTGGCTCCTTTGTGTTGGGGTGAGACCGTGTGATTAGGTGGCCAATGAGTTGTGAGTGGAAGTGTGTTACTTCCCAGCCAAAGCATTTCACTATCAGTGTGCAACTCTGAGAGCTCACTGTCCCCTCTGCCACAACATCCAGCAATATTCTATACAGTGACCACTCAGTGTGCTTGGGTCCCAGAGAGAGGAAGATGCAGAGCAGAGCCCGGCTGACTTGCTGTGGACATGTGATATAAGCATGAAATGAATCTCTATTGTTTTAAGTCATTGAAATCTTGGGGTTATTTGTTACTGCAGCATATACTTGCCCATCCTGACTAATACACACAACAAAGATGCTGACCTTGCTGAGGAGAGCAGATAAAGCAAGGGACTTTTAAACAAAGATGATGTTATTGCATCAAAGATAACTATTTGAGCAGAGTGAGAGGAAGAGGAGCCAGATTTAGAGGCTTGGGGAGAAGAGGTGAGGCTTTACCAATATCAAGTGCTCACTCAGCACATTGGTCCTAGAGACAGAGGCAGCAGGGATGTATTGTAAACTCAATGAGTGACCCTGGAGCCCAGTTTATTTATGTCTTTTGCTTTCTCTGACTCCTTCCTTTAATTTCTATAGGTCTTAGTTCAGTGTTTCTAACTGTTGATAGAAAAGTTTGTACATACATCTAGTATATAAAGAGCAAAATTCATACTACTATAACTAACTATTCTTAAAGCTTAAAAATCCCAAATTTTCCCTGAGATCTGATCATCTCCGTGGACCAACCCCTTTTTCTTCGAAACTTTCCATCTCGGCGCCAGCCAGTACCAGTCCCCAGGGTTGAGTTTTGTCCTCTGACATCCAGACCCACTCACCAAAACATGAGAGGGACAGAGGCAAACCTGTTCTCTGCTGCCCTGCCCTCCAGCAGCTCAGAGTCCCTTGTATGCCTCCGATGCCCCATGGAAGTCAGTGCTAACAGCGCTGGAGGAGAGCTGTGGCTGCAGCTTAAAAATGAGGAAATGATACAAGGACATGCTGTTTCAAGAGAGTCAGAAAGCGGAGGTCCTAGGCGTTTGGCACCAGCTGCAGTTCACTCACCTCTGGTCTAGCAGACATTGAAGTATTTTTCACAGGGGCTCCAGACAGTCTTACACTCTGCCGTACTGTGAACTGTGGTCATTTCCTTGGCATTTCATCTCCATGTTTTCCAGCTGCAGTTAGTTCTATGCAGGCCCTGCCCCAGCACAGCCCTGAGATAGTCACTCATGATCCCAGACCCTCTCAGAGGTCAGAAGGAAGTAAGAGAAAGCAATTCACCCACATCCCATCCCTCCACTGAGGGATGCCTTAGTCCCCTCGGGCTGTCACAAAATACAGAGATTCCTTGCTCACAGTGCCATGCGGAAGACTGGGAAGTCCAAGGTCAGAGCCCTGGCAGGTTCGGAATCTAGTCAGGACCTCTTTCGGGTTCCTAGATGGCGCCTCACAGGGTGGAAAGGCTTAGGGAGCCCTATGGGGGTCTCTTTAAAAGGGGGCTCATCCTAATCATGAGGGATCTTCCCTACGCACCTCCCGAAGGCCTCACCTCCTAATGCCATCACCTGAGTATTAGGATTTTAACATACAAATTCAGGGAGAACAGAAACAGTCAGGCCAATTGCGCATTCCTATTTGTCAGGTTCCCTTGGTAACCATCAGCAGCCTTCAACCATCAGAAGTAAGCAGGAGCAATTTGCCTCCTCCCACAGCTTTGCTAGCAGGCAGCATGCTACAAAGTGTGCAGACAACATTTATTAGTGAAGACAAAGGTCTTCCAACGTGCTCTGTAAGTTCCCTGAAATCTGCCTCCCCCTCCCCCACTGCTGGCCCCACTCTCTGCCCCCGTCTTTACTCAGGTGTTTACTCCAAGTCAAGCACGGCAATGCTTTGTCAGCAGATCAGACTGGCCTTCTAATCCGATCGAGACAAGGTTCTCTGCTAATTGGAGGGGTCGGGAACCAGAGTGCTGCTCCTCAGCCACCAGGCCTGGCCTGGCTTGTCTTTAATTTATTCTTAAAAAGCTGGGCATGGCCGTGAGGTCTGACCAGCCACGTACATGTCTCAAGCACTTGGAAAGTCTGCCTTAGACCCCTCCAGAGAGCAGATGCTGCAGGGCTCTGAGCCTGATCGCTGAGACAGACAGTATTTCTCCAGGAGCCACCTGCGTGGGCTGCCCTGCCCCTCACCAACATCCAGCCCTTCAGACGGAGCGTCACTGCCTCTCATCCCCACAACAGGACATCTTATTGTCATTTTCCTGGTGTGGGCCCAGGTTTGCTCTGAGTGGTCAGCTGGGCCTTGGGACCCACAACGCTGGCGATGTGGTGCTTCTCTGACCCATTTTTCCGCGGAGCTTGCTGCCCCTCCAGTCACCCACATTAGAAGCCCCACTCCCACTTAATCCTCGTGGCTGTACACACTGGCTCCCTCTCCAAGGACACATGAGCTCTGTACCCCATCACACCAAGATGTAGAGTCCAGCCAGCCTCTGCCCCTACTGTCCAGGGCCTTGCCCCTACGGGTAGCCTATTAGTAATGCGGATCTGAGGCCCCGCCTTAAACCACAACCATCCTCATCTGCGTGACTAGCGCTTGCCTCACCGATGAGAAACCATCCTGTCCCCCACCTGTCCTTTCTGAGTGAATGGCTCTTTTGAAGTGAGCCAGGTTCTCTGAAATGCATCTCGTATCCAAATAAAAAAGAACAAATAAAACCCATTATCTCCTCTGTGGAGTAGAGAGGTGTATGAGAAGGTTTTGCAAAGTTCAGCACTATGTGTATTGAAGAAACCCTGAGTAGCTACGGCCATTAGGAGGCCCTCGGGGGAACAAAAGGTTAGAGAAGCAGCTGGAGGCCTGCAGGAGATATTAATGAGTTTGGAGTAACCACAAACAGCTTTTAAGCGAGACAGTGGATCAGGTTTTGACGTTGGAAATATCACCCGGGGGGAAATCGATAGTGAATCAGAAGGTGGAGGACTGGTGATAATCCAGGAGAAGGATGGTGGTGGCTCGAGCGAGGGCGTCGGTGGTGCAGAGGGAGAGAAGTGGATGGATGCAGGAGGTAGTTAAAAGCACGGTGGGATTACTGGAGCAATCCCTGACACACAGTAAACGACAAAGAAATGCTATTAGAGTGAATGAGTAGGTGGAGGACGCACAGAATTGGCAAGATGTGGGCAATGGCTGGACGGGAGGGGTAAGAGGAAGGAAGGCTCCCAGGCTCGTGGCCAGGCTCTCTGAGCGGGTGTTGCCAGTCAGTGACACAGGACCTCCATGGGGGAGGGGAAACGCAGGGACAAGTGGATGGTAAATAGAGGCCATCTAGGACATCTAGGCCTATGGGACGTCTAGGACAAGAGCAGGGAGACGGCAGAGGGCTTTGGCTGGAGGAACAGATTTTGTGCCTTCGATGTCTTTATTCATTCAGAATACATTGATTGTGTGCCTCCTTTGTCCCAGACACTCTGCCAGGCATGATGTATATGAAGATGAGCAAACAGATCGTGCAAATGTTGGCATTTCCCTTAACATCACAGTCATTACCACAGTTGATGATAACAGTGTTACTCAGGGGCAGTGGAAGGACTCTCCTAGACGTTGGGAGAAACAGGGCCTTTCGGGAAGTATGTATCAAAAAGTTGGAAATTACATATCCACGACTCTTCTCTAAGTACTTATGTACTGATCATAAGCACAAGATCTGCTCTGCACCAATGGGACCTGACTTCAGACTTCGGTGTGGCCAGCTGTGTCCCACCAAGCAGGCACCCAAGTGCCCCATCCACTTTCACAGCAGCCAGGCCCCGCCCCTTAGTCCTGACTCCTGGAGGGTCTCTGAGGACCGCACCCAGATGCAGCTGCAGAAAGTCAGGGTCTGTCTCTGGTCCCTGCTCATGTCTAAGGAACACTCTCACGCAGGGCACTGGATCCTGCTCCAGTTTTATATCTCTGCGTAACAAACTAACCCAGTGGTCGGCAAACTGTGGCTTGAGAACCACATGCTGCTCTGTTGACTAATGAGTTTGCCAACCACTGAACTAACCCAACCTAATAGCTTGAAACAATTGTTGTATTATGCCACATGATTCAGTGGATCCAGAATTAGGACAGAGACTAGCTGGGCAGTTCGGTCCAATTGGCATCAATCAGGGCTGGTGGGCGGGACTGAGCTGGCAGCTGGGCTAGTCCGGAGCATCCAAGGTGGCCTCACCGGCCTGCCTGACACCTGGGCAGGAATGACTCTTGGCTGGGCTCAGCTGGGCCCCTTTCCCGCCCCATGTAGTGTCCGGCTCTCCACATGGACTTCTTACAGGATGTACATGATTCGTACATGAGGGCTCAGGGTACCAAGAAACCAAGACAGAAGCTGCCAGTCCTTTCAAAGGCTAAAACTAGCATCGTATCACTGTGGCCATCCTCTACAGGTCAAAAAGTATATAGACCCCCCCCCCTCAATAGGAGGAGGATATTAAAGAAGAAATTACAGCTTCTTGAACTACACTCAAGAGGGCAAGATCAGCTTGTGTATTCGTTATTCTTCTGCCCCTCTGCTGTGCAGGCTAGTTCCCCATCCCCCCTCCTCCACCCCCATTTGTATTGCAAAGTGAAAAGCTCTCAGCCTCTTTTTCATAGATAATTAGGTTTATTATAGCAAACCAAAAAGGTGCCTTCTAATATCCCTCTACCGCCTGTGTGTGACACAAACCCAGGCTGGCTGGCTCCAGCGAGCTGCTAACCTGCCTCCCCCCCGGTAAGACTCTTTCCTGTGAAGGAGGAATAATCAGCCCATTCTCAGCCATGCACTTCGGGAAACATGGCCCAGCCATGGCTGTGGAGTTCCACTGACATTATCACGCTGAACTGGCCATTCTGAAGGCACCTACTTCTAAGACACATGTCTAAATTACAGACCTAAATTATAACTCCAAAATACCCCCGTGGAAGCCACAGGTACTAGTAGTTCTCCAGATGTTCAATAGCAAAGAGCGACCTATCTCCTGTTGGTGTTACAGATGCATAAAATCTCCTACTGGGGCTGGAGTGCTGGCCGGAAGTGAAAACATGGCTGCAAATTGGCAGGGCACCATCCAGGCAAAGGGAAGAGCTACTACTAGGCTCCCTGGGTGACCCTGGGTGACCTCGCTGGGAAAGCTGATCAGAGAGGCACCAAGATGCTGATTGACACCTGGTGCCCTTGGATTATCTTTGTATCTGGATTATCTTGGGCAGGCTTCCCTGAATGATGTGTCTTCCATCTACATTCCCAGTGGCCACACATGACAGGAAATATAGATTTTACAAAATTTGTCTGAGAAAGTTACTAAATCACAGCAGCAACAAAAAACAACCGCTGGTGGAAGAGGGTATCTGATTTTCAGAGTTGCCACATTGTATTATTATAAATGTCCAGTTTTCAACTAACAGGTATTGATTTTCTATTAGGGGTGATGAAAGTGTTCTGGAATTAGATAGTGGTGATAGTTGCACGACCTTCTAAATATACTAAAATCCATTGAATTGTACACTTCCAACGTATGAATATTATGGTATGTGACATATCTCAAAAAATGTTTTTAAGAAAATGTCAAGGTCTCAACCAAGAAATGGAGCCACTCAAATAAATAGGAAAGTCTGGCCCATACACGAGAAAAGAGGCAGCCACTGGAAATCGTCTCAGATGTTGGACATCCATACAAAGACTTTCAATCAGCTATTACAAATGTGTTCAAAGAACTAAAGGAAACCATGTCTGAAAAATTACAGGGAAAAATAAGAATAATGTCCCACCAAACAGAGACTATCCATGAAGAGATATAAATTATTTTTTAAAAGCAGAGCTTAATTCTCCTCCCCTTGAGTTGGGCTGCAATTAGGGACTCCATTCTACTAAGTAGAATCTGGCAGAGGCGATGGTGTGTGACCATATTAGGTCCTCAGTACACTGAGGCTTCTCCTTGTCCTCTCAGATCACCTGATCTGGGGGAGGCCAGCTGCCATGTTACAAGAACATTGGCACAGCCCCACGGAGAGAGCCACATGGGCAGGAGCTGAGGCCTCCAGCCAATGACCGTGTGAGTGGGTCATCTTAGAAGGAAATCTTCCAACTCCTGTCAAGCTTCCCCATGACTACAGCCAGACCAGCTGGCATCGTGATAATAACTTCATGGGAGACCCTAAGCTAGAACCATATAGGTTCTTGAACCCCTAACCCTCAGAAATTGTGCATCTCACAAGCGCTGTTGTTCAAGCTAACTTGTAGAGTAATTTGTTATGCAGCAATAGTAACTAGTTCATGCTGAGAGGAAAAGTCCTCTGAAATTTTCAAAGGCTATAAGATCAATAAGAGAAGTGTTAGCAGGAAGCTAATTTTCTTCCAGTACAAGGCAACCCATAATGGAATAGGCCAAGGTTTAAAGTGGAGAGTTGCTTAGCCCTTAAAAGATGGCAAGCAAAGATTGATGGGCATTTACCACAGGTGATGATGTGGTTTCTTGCTCTAGTGAGGATATGGTCTGTGAATGGCCTCTGTCTTTAATTTTACTTACCATTTGACTCCCACCACTCCCACTACCTCTTGTTTTCCAGAAAGAATTTGAAGTGCTCTGCAATTGTGATACATAATTCAAGCTAAGATTAAAAATAAAAAACAGAGACCAGAAACCACACAGAAGAATTAGAATTGACACAACTAAAATTGAGCCTGGTGGAAGCGTAAAGAGAAAGGAAATGTTACTCCCGACCACTGGAGATGTTGACTAGGGAAGCCCTGAGCAGGGCCTGGCAGTGGGTTCCTTTCTTAAAGCCAACTGGCTTCTTCTGGTTGGAGATATTCTAGCCCGGGCTCTTCCTCCCAATCTGACCCCTGCCCTATGACTTTGTCAGGGGCTGTCATTACCCCATTTAAGGTAAGCTGAAGCATGTTCTTTGTTACAGATAAAAAAATAAAAATTAAAAATTAAAAGTATGGGTAGCTTATCCCTTAAGGTTAGTCTGAGAAAGCCCCTTGCTCTCTTTTTAATGGAGAAAAGCAGATCTCACCGTCCATTGTTTATGGGGACTGCCTTGAAGTTTCCTAAATCAGGGCTTTGTATCTCACTAATGCTGGGCACAGTGTCTTAGGTTCACCCCAATGGAAGATGGAGGAGGTGGCCTTGGCCCATAAGCCATCCTTGCTGAGACAGCTCCGGGTGACCCCAAACAAGAGTCAACCAACCAGTCCTAAGGCATCCTGCTCATGGACCAGAAACCAACCCCACAGTGTGATGGGGAGATAGAAACATCCAAGTGCCTGGCAGGCCCTGTTTACCCTGGGCCTCCCCTGCTGGCTTTTTCAGCACCTGGAGGAGGTTCGGGTCCAGAAGGCAGCTTAGGTAAAGGCAGTACTCACAATCTCCCAAACCACATCAAAATTACAGCTAAACTACAGAAACCCATCAGTGAGAACTGCCCCTACATGCCCGGAAAAGACACGAAGGTGTTTTTCAGTTCTGACTCAGCCTGTGATTTGGGTCTAGAAGATGTGTGTGATCACGTCAGCTGCCACCTAAGTCATAAAAGGTTCCGGGAGAGCCGAAACCGGTTTGGCTCAGTGGATAGAGCGTCGGTCTGAGGACTCAAGGGTCCCAGGTTCAATTCCGGTCAAGGGCATGTACCTTGGTTGCGGGCACATCCCCACTGGGGAGGTGTGCAGGAGGCAGCTGGTCGATGTATCTCTCTCATCGATGTTTCTGGCTCTCTATTCTTCTCCCTTCCTCTCTGTGAAAAATCAATAAAATATTTTTTTTAAAGGTTCCGGGAGAAACCTGACTTGGGCGGCACTGCTTTCTAATGAGAACACAGGTGACCAGGGACAGCCATGGTCAAGGTCACACTTTAAAGCCATGAGCTGCGTGGCTCCACTGGGTCCTCAGATCCCAGTCTGTGAGCTTTGGGCAGCGGAGCCCAACGTGTGGGGAGTGGCAAACATGCTCACAAGCACTGTCATGGGAGGAGGACGCACACTTTTCATCAAAATCAAGCTTGAGACAAAAGTTCTTTTCAACTAAAGTCTTAATTCCCAACCTGTTCTGCAGGCTGAATGCCGGGAAGCTGAGGGTGATCACTCTTACATTGCAATGAAAGCCCACTACTATGTTAAGGAAGAAATGCCTGGGGGTTGCTGGAGTGTAATTTGGATCTACATAATTATGACTTGACCCCTCACCCTGTGACATTAAAAAGGTCCCCCCAGCCCTTGCTGGCTTGGCTCAGTAGATAGAGCATCAGCTTCAAAATGAAGGATCCCAGGTTCAATTCTGGCCAAGAGCACATACCTGGGGTGTGGGCTCAATCCCCAGTAGGGGCTGTGCCAGAGGCAGCTGATCAGTGATTCTCTCTCATCATTGATGTTTCTATCTATCTCTCCTCCCTTCCTCTCTGAAATCAAAAAAGAAATATATATTTTAAAGTTCCCCCTAGATGGAAGCTGCATGGTTTCTGGCCACCAAGAGCACAGCTATGTGACTCCTGAGCCCTTTGGTGTGTAGTGATCACATCAGTCATGATATTTTTATTAAATGGTGTGACCCAACCCAGTTCTTGCTTACAGGGCACTATCTCCTAATCAAAACTGCAAAATGTGGGTGAGCAGGCTGTAAAAAGAAATCAAGATGTGCATCTTAAGTAGCAGATTAACGGCTCTGGATGGGAGAGCTGCTGGCCGAGAGTGGCTGACTCAGAGCAATCTCACATGTTCAGCAGCAGGAGTTGGAGTGCAGGACTCCTCAGAACTGTCCAGAACTCCTGCACCGGTTCTGGGCACAGCTCTCACAGCAGGAAGTCATCATAGGACCCTCCTCCTCATGCACAGCAGGTCTGGGGCCAAGGAGAGCTTCGCTGAGCATCATGCTTCTCCTTCATCTTCCCAGAGAGATGAGAGATGGGCATGGGTGTTAGAGACTCTGCAATCAGGGTCAACATCCCCTTCAATACAACAGCTCAGAGCCAACTCAAGTACTGGAACCAGATGCAAAGCCAGGGCTTGTGTCACAGTGCAGAAGAGTTATGGGGAGGACTTAGGCCAGGGGCAGTTGAAGAGTGTAGAACAATGGAAAGTGGGTCTGGGATGTTTCCAGAAGGAGGTGCATTGGAGCTGGGCTATAGGGTGGGGTTATGAGTTGAACTATTTCCACAAAAATTGAGATGGCGAAGTCCTAACCCCACATATGGCAGAAAGCTATTTTATTTGGAAATAGGGTCATTATAGAATATAAACGGTTAAGATGCGGTCACACTGGAGAAGGGTGGGTCCCTAAACCAATGTGAGTGGTAATTATGAAAAGGAGAAATTTGGAGACACACACACAGGGAGATGCCATATGAGGACTGGACTTAGGATGTTACAAGCCAAGGAGCATAACTGGGAGCAGGGAGAGAGGCCTTCGGAGGGAGGATATCCCTGTGGACACCTTGGTTTCGGACTGGCCTCTGGAACTGTAAGACAACCCACTTCTATTGTTCTAAGCCACCCAGTGTGTGGTACTTTGCTACAGCAGCCCTAGCAAAGCAATACAGACCTGAGGACTGTGTGTTCAGAGGTGTGTGAAGAGAACCTCAGGTGAAGAGAAGGGCACAGGTCACCGAGTTCAGATGGTCTTGTCTCTCAGGAGCATTCAACAGCTCAGTTCTGCTGGAACCAAGGGTGTGAAGAGGAGGTGTGGGACTTGTACTGGGCCAGGCAATAGAGAGCTTTGAATGCTGGGAAATGTTTTGTCCAGCAGAGTTTGTTTCTCAGTTGTTTTGTGTTTCTATTTATTTGTATCCATTTGGCAGGAAGTGAATTGAGGTGTCAGTCTGTAGTCATGGGGAATCAGATTGCCTGCCGAGAGTGATTTGATCAGAGCCTCCACAGGAACATGGACCTGGACACTCCTACTTAGAGAAACTGGGGACAAGAAGCAGCCTAGGGAAGAAGCTGCAGCGAGGACCCAAAGGAGAACCATGATAGTCATGGTGGCAGAGCAGAGGAGATAAAGACAAGAGATGAAGTTGACTGGCAAATATTTGTGAGTGGAGAGGAAGGGAGAGAGGAACTGACGGTGAGGTTCTTATAAGGTTCTCCCTCCTCCCAACTGGTGGGAGGAATTATGACATTACTGGCATATGTCACAGTCACAAAGACATCCCAAGACATTGAACCACCAATCAGTGCATGCCAAAGTGTCCTGGAGCCCACCCCTTCCTATTCCACCCTGGGTCCAACCCTCTTCTGTTCTTCCCCTTAAAAAGACCCCCAGACCAGCCACATGTTGCTGGTCCTCCATGTCCAGGCAGCCCGGCTAGGTCCCCTGTCCCCTCCCCACTCCTTCGATTCTGGTTTCTCTACCCCCGTAATGAGTCCCGTACATTACTGGGGAATACACTTTACTTTAAAATGCCTTGGTGGTCAGTTTCCTGTGCCTCAAACCTTACAGTTCTGAGACATGGAGGATCGGGGTGCATCACAGATTGAGCGAGGAAGGGAGGACCTGTTGGGGGAGTAGAGAGTTCCTTGGCACACGCTGCCTTTGGGGTTGAAATTGGAAGAAAATATGAACTTGAAACATGACATCAGTCTGGACAAGAGAATTGAATGTTTGAAGCCAGTTGAAAATGAACAGTTCTGTATAGGACATGAAATGAAATGGGGGGGGGGGGGCACTATGTTAATCCATTCAGAGGTTGTTCTAATCTGTTCAAATGTGGGTTGTTATTTGTTGTTGTTTGAATGCTATTAACAAAGAAAAGGTTAGTCTGCTTGAACCTTCCTTTGAGCAAATTCATTCCTCTCTCTGGAAGGTAGAGTAATGAAATGAATATGCTGCTTGTCAGGCGTCTCTTGCCGCTGGGCCCTGCAGCCCCAGGTGACCCCCACTTTGTTCTCCTGGCCCTGATAGGACACGGAAGTGGAGACACCAAGGCAGCAAGAAAGCAGAGCCCGATGGCAGCAGCTGGGCTTTCTTTGGAGAGTTCATTAGTGGGTGAGCGCTGAGCACTGCCAGGAAGCTCTGGTCATCAAAGAGTTCGTAATGGATGCTTCATGTGGAGAAAGACAAAGGAAGCAGATCCGGGAAGAAGCCCTTGGATGCTTTTAGCACCAGAACGAGAGAAGGTGCATCTATAAAGCTGAGTGGAGTGAGGAGAGCCTTGCTGAAATTCAGCAGCGAGGGCAGCGGAAGAATGCACTTAAGCCCTGGAAGCTTCAGCATAATTAAACCAACCAAAAGTGAACAATATCTCCCCTGCTGGCTTGTCACATAAACTGCACTACCTCATCGCTGTCCTATAAAATATAATGTGAGCTATAAGCTGTTCGATAATTGCTAGCAGCCACACGAAAAAAGTCAAGAAGAGCCCTGGTTTGTCTCAAGCATCAAAAGGTTTAATTCCCAGTCAGGGCACATAATCCAGGGTTACAGGTTTGATCCCTGGTCAAGGGGCAAGAAGCAACTGATTAATGTCTCTCTGACATCTCTCTCTCTCTCTCTCTCTCTCTCTCTCTCTCTCTCTCTCTCTCTCTTTCTCTCTCTCTTTCTCTCCCTCTCTTTCTGTCTCTCTCCATATTCTAGTGAGAGTATATAAAATAAAGAACCTTGCCCGTGTATGTATTATCAGTAACAGCCAGCAAGAGACCCTGATTTTCAGTATCCACAGTCCTTGGAGCTCTGAGTAACAAGCACAGAGGTCAACCTGCAGACAGTGGTGCCCGGTAGATGGCCTTATCTATGGCAGCAGGTGAGTCAGGTGGATGAGGCCTTGTGATGTCCCAAGGCTCTCTTACCTTCTGATCAAGGTGTGTGAGTTATCATCTACCCTCAGCCCATCCCCCACAGCACCTCCAGGGCCCACTCAGCACAGCAACAAGGCTGGGTGGGGAGCATTGTCCAGAGAAGGAGGCCACACAGCTGCCACTACCCTGGGAAGCCTCAGCCCTTCTCTCCTCCTAAACTCCCCTCTCCCATGAAATCCCACAGGCTGAGGGAGAGACTTCCCTTGACATCTTGGCTCTGCCTCACACCAGCCTTAGAAGATCCTAGGAACTACCCAGCTTATGGAAGAAAAAGGGAAGTGAAGGTGATGACAATCTAAATTAATAAAAGCATAATATGCTAATTAGACCGGACATCCTTCTGGATGACCTTCCTGACGAAGCCAGGGCTGCTAGGGAAGCCCAGGTCCCAGATGTCAGATGGAAGCCGGTGCCAGCAGCTGGGGGAAGGAAGGCCTACGCTTGCATGAATTTCGTGCATTAGGCATCTAGTAATAATAATATTTTAAAAAAGATAAGTAAAGGGAGCGCCTCACTTGGGAGAAGGGAGAACCACACAGAAGGATCAACAGGCTGGGAAGAAGAGAGGTCAGGAAAGGGTGAGGTGACAAAGATGCTTTGGAAGCCCCATTCTTCCACCTGCAGTCAATCCCGTAGCTGAGCTGCCAACTGGAGGAGGGAGAGAGGGGCCGACTGGTCCTCTCTTCCCTGCTCACACCTCGGTCCCCTGCTGTTCCTGCCTCATATGGTCAAAACTGTGATGCTGATGAATACTTTCTGCTTTTCTTACCTTACCCTGACTCACTTCCCTTACTAGAGTATAAATTAACAGAGGCAGGGCCCACACTCAGTGTTATATCTTGCTCTGGGCTCATCGCGTGCTGTGCACGGGGCGTTTGTAGAATTTAAGGATAAAAATCAGGATCAGGGGTGGCCAGTGAGCATAAAATCATAATGTGAAAGGGTTAAGAGTAGAGATAACACAAAGAATATTGAGAGATTCATTTGAATTTGAGAAAGAAATGGGAAGAAGATGCTGAGAGGAGATCAAAGTGGGAGAAGGTGCTGGTGGGTGTGGCCTGCAGACCCTTGAGGAGATCCAAGAGCAGAAATTATCGCATTATCACATGCAAGAGCTCTAGCCTGCGATGCTGCTCTCTGGACAGATACTGGTTTGACCTTATGAAGGTCTGAGGGTTTGGGAGAGGGGAGAAGTGTCCTGTGGCTTCTCTAAAATTGGTCCGCATTTCACAGAGAAGGCTCTCTACGTTACAAAAGAGAAATGAATATGAAGTGATTAACTGCTCCAGATTCTACAAAGGGTAAGAAAAAAAGAAAGGAAGGAAGGAAGGAAGGAAGGAAGGAAGGAAGGAAGGAAGGAAGGAGGGAAGGAAGGAAGGAAGCTCAAGTAGCTGGTTAACCATTAGGAACATTCA
The DNA here is from genome assembly GCA_963924515.1 of Vespertilio murinus. Taxonomy (NCBI): domain Eukaryota; kingdom Metazoa; phylum Chordata; class Mammalia; order Chiroptera; family Vespertilionidae; genus Vespertilio; species Vespertilio murinus. Next base: position 52,943,605 of record OZ004712.1, on the reverse strand, counting down.
AGAGAGTTCCCACCATCAAAGAAAATCGTGAAAGGCCCACGATGGTCCTTGGCCTGGCAGCAGGCAGACATTTTTGGATTCCAGGCTCCCTCCCACTGTCTCTGAGGCTGGTACTGAAGGCTGGCACAGTTCCAAGAGCCCTATGTGGAAGTCTCACCAATCCTGCCTCTGAACTGGTTTTTACAGAGCCCCTCTAATGGAGACATACCATTGGTCAGATGAGCTCTGTGTCACTATCCTAAACCAATCACCAGCAAGTTACAGACACTCTGATTGGGTGCAATCATTCAGGGAAACAGGAAGCAGCACAAGTGGCTGCCCCAAAGTGGGGAACCTGAGAGAGCTGAGGCTCTTAGGAAGGAGGGGTGAAGTAGAGATTGGGGGTAATCTAATGTTGGGTTGGCAAAATCAGGGTGTGCTCTAGCCTAGGTATCTTGTGATCCAGTTTTTAATTCTACTTGATACAGTAATGTCATCTCAGCCTTTTCCCACCAAGAGATCTCAGTGGAACTAGATTTTATTTCTGTGGGATGCACATAATGTGGTAGAAAGAATATGGGCTTTGGGATGAGAAGACCTGACTTTACATGTTGTATTGCATTACCTACTGGCTTAGGTTCTCTTATGCAGGTCACCTAACCTTCTCATCTCTGTTTTCTGGTCCACAAAATGTAGAGAATAATTCCTACTACTCTGAATGTTAAGAAACAGACACGTATAAAGAACTCTCTTCTTTCCCTTAGCTCTGGGCCAAGGGCTCCATTACTAACCTCTCTCACATTGTATTACAAAACTCACCCATCTTTTCGAGTCATCAGTGCATAGCTCAGTTTCTCCTGCTAGGCCCTGGGTTAACATGGGCAGCTTTTCTTACTTAGCCTGTCTCCCTAAGGGAGATTCCAGGAATCCAGGGGCTCACACTGGCTTAGTATGTAAATTCAAAGAGAGACTGGCATTTGCTAACTAAAACGTGACCCCTTTTAGTGCTGTGATGAGGTCACGGGATGTTCATTTCCCTTTTAAGGGAAGACTACAAAGTTAACAGAACTACCCTCGGAGGAGCCATTAGGAAGGCGAGGGAGGGCTGAGGCTCTGACCCACATTTCATTTTTAAAGGGGCTGCCATCTTCCTGCTGAGTCACTCCTTTCTCATCTCAGCCGCTCCTGGCAGCGCTCTCTCTCTCTCTCTCTCTCTCTCATTTATATATGTATTGATTAAGATATTCTTTACCTGTCCCTCCTTGAGAGGGAGGTCTGGTTCCTCTATTCTGGAAGAATGACTCAAGAATGTCTTTTTCCTCCCCTCAAAAGGCGTGTTCACCCCAGCAAGTGTGCTCTTTCTCCTTGGAAGGCAGCCGGGCAGCGGTATTCTCCACCAATAAAGCCTGTGACCTGACATCCCGGTCTCTGGCCCCCTCTATTTCATCTTTCACTATATACCAACCAGTATCTCAGTGATGGAAATTGGCTAAATGCTTAGACCCAATAGCCGTGCTGTCAACTGGAGTTAAGTAGAATTGTCTTTGACCTTGCACAACACTCCCAACCTTCCCTTTCAAAGCACCTCATCTTTTTATTGATAAAGGACACCTTGGTGTGCAGTCCTCTCTGCCCCCTGTGTCAAGACAGGTCCAGATGCTGGCCTCTGCTGTTTCTTCTTTCACTCCTTCATCTGATTTCCTACCCCTGGAAACTGTAGCACTGCTTCCTCTCTGAGTTTGCGCAGCTCTCAGGATTCTCACATGCACCCCAGGGCATTCTTTCCTTTCCTAATCGCCCCCTCCTCTGCTCACCTACTTCTGTTGTCAACCTTTAAAGCAATTAGGCAGTGGTCTGTCCAGAAAAATGGAGGTTATTTAAGAAAACAGAGGAATTGTAATCTGGGACGTGCAAACTATGGTGAACCACAGGCAAGTCCAGGAAACAAAGGAAGGAACCATGCTATTATAGAGGAAGGGGGAAAGTTGGGAGGGACAGTTTTGAACAACAGTGTATTGGAAGAGTGTGAGAGTTTGGAGTTGTGGTGGCTTCTTATTGGCTGAGTTGTTGCTGGGCAAGAGGAAACTTTCTTCTTCCTGCATGGGTATGTAAAGTAATTTGTAACAAATGGATATGCATCATAATCCTCCCTTCATGCCTTCCAAGTCCATTATGAATAAAGGATGCTTTCCTTTATTCATGTTCACACTATATACACAATTCAAATGACAACCTCTTACCAAAGTGGCAGCCTCTTTGGTTGGTACTGTTGTAAAACAATATAGATCTTTCTTACTCTTTACTCAGAAAAACTAATGTCTTTTATAGTCAAAAGAAAATTAGTAGCTGAGGAAAGTGGAGTTATTATTCAGCTATAACTTTAAATCCTACCTCTTCCACAAATTCCTCTTAATTCATCAGCTAAATAATGTGGCTGCTTCTAAAGATTCTGACATCTAATTCTCTGCCTGCAGGTTTATTGTCAGGGTGAAAAATACTGTCTTTTTACTTTCATTTTTAAAAACAAGCATAATGAGAATATAGGATATTGTTTAGGATTTTTATGAGAAGACTTGGCAGCTACTTTGAGAAATAGTTGGATGGGGAGATATGAATAGTTAAAAGTCCTCTCTCCACATTCACCTTTCACCCAAATCCCTGATAGCCAATGTTCTCCCTTCTGTCTCTATGAATTTGAGTCTAACTACCTCATATAAATGGAATCTTACAGTATTTGTCTTTTTGTGACTGGCTTTATTCTACACTTCATAAAGTCCTAAAGGTTTATCAATGTTGTTGCACGTGTCAAAATTTGCTTCCTTTTTAAGACTGCCCCCTAGTCATTATTTGAATAAGTATGAACAGATTTGGCATATAGAGAGGATCTTTCTATCTGCATTTTTACTGTGATCCATATCCATTTGTTTGTTTTTAAATTTTAACATAAAAGGTAATTTTGAGATGGCAAAGATGTAATATCATGTACATTGTGATGATTATTATCCTTGGAATAGGTTGGGTTTACAAAATGTCACAGAAGTAGTCCACTAAATATTTCCCTTCAGAGGTGTAACCCCCTGCAATTCTGATAGCTGCTGATGGGAGGGAGCTGGGGCATGTTTATAAGGGCAGAAGCATGGTCTGATGGATTGAGTCATCAATGAGGGTATCTGGCAGTGTAGAAGCGCTGTAATTCTGACGACATCTGTACACAGTTTCCACCCCTAGGCTAAAAATTCTGGGTGTAGTTTACAGAATGATTTCACTCGAGTCCGGCTAGGTAGAAGAGGTCCCTTCCAGGCACAGGCAAATTAGTTCAATAACTGAGGCAGGCATGGGCATGGGTTGAGTTTGCCCATTAGTTGGGTTCTAATGCATTGAAGAGAAATGAGTCAAGGGGAGTTACAATCCCTTTGAGGATGACTAGAGGACCAAGATAGTTGAGGTACCCAGGGCTTAGCTGCAGCAGGAGTTGAAGGATCAAAGAAGCAAACCGTTTTCCAGAGCCTCGTGTGCACTGAAGCTATGGAAGGGGCTCCAGACAGAAGCACAGCCTCAGAGGTGGGAGGTGGGAGGAGAGCACTGACCACTTTTTCCCCTACCTTTTCAGCTCCTACCTCCCATTGTGCCCCAAATCAATCCAAAGATAGAAGGCAAGGGAGCCAGGTGATACTGTCTGCAGGGTCAGCCCCTCCGGGGATGCAGAGACTGGAAGGGAACCAATGGAGTGGGAAAGAAATGAAGACTAGCCATTGCCTATGTCTTACAGATGGTTAAAGTAATACTGATCAGGTGCTCAGTAGCGCTTGCCTGTAATTAGTCCCGCCTTGCACAGGTTACTGTGCTCTGCCTGAAGAGACTATCTTAGTTCCTCCTGGGAATTTTAGACATTAGAATAAGTATTAGTGTCTTCAAGAATGATGCTGGGGAGATAGGATGTCCTCATGCAAAAGAATAAACTTGGGCCCAGGCCTTATAGTATATTTAAAAATTAACTCAAAAAAGGATCAAAGGTCTAAAGGTAAAGCTAACACTACAGAACTCCTAGAAGAAAACAGGAGAAAAGCTGCATGCCATTGGATTTGACAGTGATTTCTCAGAGTTGACACCCAAAACATAGGCAACAAAAGTAAGGATAAATTAGGCTAACTCAAAAATGTGCATGAGACAAAGCACAGGGTCAACAGAGTGAAAATGCAAACCCATGGAATGGGAGAAAAATATTTGCAAATTATCTGTCTGGTAAAAAAATAATAATAATATCCACAATATATAAAAACCTCTTACAACTCAACAACAACAAAACTAAGCAACCTGATTTTAAAAATGGGCAAAGGACTTGAATAGACATTTCCCTAAAAAAAGATATACAAATGGCCAATAAGCACATGAGGAAAAAAAAAGAAGCTCAACATCAGTAATCATTAGAAAAATGAAAACCAAAACCAGAGCTACAACCTCACACCGTTAGGATAACTACTATTTTTAAAAATCAGAAAATAATTGGTGATAACATGGAGAAATTGGAACCCTTGTACATGTTGGTGAGGATGTAAAATGAATGCAGCTACTGTGGAAAGCAGTAGGGCAGTTCTTTAAAAAATAAAATCATATCATCTTACAATTCCACTTCGATGTAGATACTCAGAATAATTGAAAGCAGGGTCTCCGTGCACCCGTGTCCATAGCAGCATCATTCACAACAGACAAAAGATGGAAGCAAGCCAAGTGCCCTTTGACAGATAAACAGAATATTACTCAGCCTTCAAAAGGAAGAAAATTTTGACATATGCTACAACATAGATAAACCTTTAGGACTTTATACTATGCTAAATAAACCAGTCACAAAAAGACATATTTTGTAAGATTCCACTTATATGAGGTATCTAGAATACTCAAATTCATGGTGCCAGAAGGTAGAACAGTGTTAGCCAAGGACTGGGGTGAAAGGTGGATGTGGAGTTATTGTTTGATGGGAATAGAGTTTCAATCTTGCACAATGCAAAGAATTCTGGGGATAGATGGGAGTGTTGCCTATACAGCAATGTTAATATACCTAATTTCACTGAAGTGTACACCTAAAAATGGTTATGATCATGAATTTTATGATATGTGTATTTTGCCACATTTTTTAAAAAAAGCTGGAGGCTGAAGAGTGACACAGTACCTAAATAGTTAAAATCAAATTTCTCCAACATGATTTTTTCCCCAGAATAATTTTATAAAAACTATACATCGCCTTCAGAATGAATTCACAATCAAGATGAACTCTTGAATAACTTGATTTGGTCAGGAACAAAAATCAAAGCATGTCAGAGTGAGAGCTTGGGACTTTAATAATTAATGAACTCTGAAAAATACCCTAAGCCTCCATTTATTTATAATGAAAATACTATGCATATTCATATTGTGTTGTTGGTATTTGCAAGATTCTTCACAAAGCAGATAAATAATTCAAACACAGATTTGCTTACCTAGGCAGTAAGAGGCCAAAGGTCATGATTCTGTCTTATTCCTCTGATGGCTACTGATTTTAGTTCTCCTGATGTGTATGTTGCCAGTGTCCAATGACTCACAGAAAGGCCCTGTGGCACATCTCAAGCTATGATTTCCCTTTTTATCATCTTCTTCCCACTTCAGAATAAATAATGTTTCATTGGAAGGGAAAAGAATTCCAAAGCCACCTATCTACTTAAGCTTTTTCTTGAGTGTGGCTTATTGTTGTTGTTGTTGTTATTATTATTATTATTATTATTATTATTATTACTAGAGGCCTGGTGCACAAATTTGTGCACAGGTGGGATCTGGCTGGCCCATCCTGATCGGGAGAATCATGCAACCTGAGGGAGGAGCTGTGGGCAGTTGGCGGGCTAGCCCTGCCCCTGACCAGGGTGTGGGGGGTTAATAGGGGGGGGAGGAGGGCTGGCCTGCCAACACCTGAGGCTCCTCCCCCTGGCTGGCTCCACCCCCTGGTCGAGCTCTGGTGGAACTCCTGGTCCAGGGGACAATTTGCATATTATTACATAGCATTTCTATGTGCTTCTTAAAGTTTTTAATACTCTTAGTGATTTACATCATCATAGGCCTTAAGGATGGCAAGCATGCTCCCCAGACAGCAGGGAGAATGAGGTTCAAGCAGAATATCCATGAGGCTCTTTGGCTGGAAGGGTGGCTGGTACAAGGACAGTAAACGATGCGAGGCCTGTTCTTTGCTTTTCATAGATACCGAAATTTTTCTGTCCCTTACTTAGAAACCACCCATTAGTGTCACCTTCTATAATGGTTAATTTTATGTGTCAGCTTGACTGGACCGGACGTTGGTCAGGCATTATTCTGGGTACATTTGTGAGTATTTCTGGATGAGATTAACTTTTGAGTCCATAGACTGAGTAAAGCAAACCACCCTTCCTGGTGTGGATGGGTCTTACCCAATCAATTGAAGGCCTGGATAGGACGAAGAGCCTTAGTAAAAGGGAATCTGACTGTGGATATCTGTCTTCCTCCTCTCTCAGACTGGCATTTACACCGTGGGCTCTCTGGAGTTTCCAGCTGACCTGATTCAGATCTTTGGACTTCTAGCATCCATAATCATGTGAGTCAATTCCTGTATTATTTTATTTTATCTCCTACTAGAAGCCCATCGAGATGTCTCATGCAGTAGGCCACCCACCGCTTCTGCAGGAGCAGGTGGGAACCGCAGTGCACCACTGGGAGCAGTGCTGCTTCCACAGGAGCCGGGCCCGCCATCTCCTCTCTGGGCCTGTTCTCGGCCACCGAGGCCCTCTGCGGCCTGGGGTGTCACTGCACTCTGCCCCTGCTGCCCAGAGGCCCTCCATTGCCATGGCGACAAATCAAGCATTCTGCCAGGCCGCTCACACTACCTGCTCTCAGGGGCAGCCCCCACAAGATGGGGGGACTCCACTGAGGCTCAGGGGACTGGGCGCGGCCATCTTGTGGCTATGGGCACCGCCATCTTTGTGACAGAGTGATGGTTAACTTGCATATTACCCTTTTATTAGATAGGATTGGTTCTGTTTCTCTGCAGAACCCTAACTAATATTCCCGCATTGTTGGAAAGACTTGATGCTTTTGGAGGTTGCAGCGGGGGTCTTTATAGTAGCAAAGATTTGTTTGTGGTAGAAGATAATACTGACAGTAGCAAAGCCAATATGGAAATAATGACTTGAGTGAGAGAAGATAAAGATTCTAACTTCAATGTGTTACTAGGCTAACTGGCTAGACAAGACATAAATTGTGTAAAGTGCCAAAAATATACAGTGCATCAGGGACCAACAAAGACTCCTGTTAATCTCATGAGAAAGTATCATCTGTGTGTAAAGCCAAGGATTATAAGATTCTGGTTTCTCCTCATGGCTGTCAGACTATCTCACCAGTCCCATCTGTTCTACTTTTTTTTTTTTTAAAAAGTCATCCACTAGATTCTGCTGAAACATTTTGCTACATGACACAATTTCATCCTCTTCCTCACTCCTGCCCCTTTTCTTCTAGGGTACTGACTCCAGGTTAGTGGACACCCCTGTTCCACACAGAAAAGTTAGGGGATAGGGTAAGTAATACTTTTGGGGAAAAGTTGCCAAAAGTAGCTAGAGCTAGTTGGTACCCTCTTTCAAACTTTAGCTCTTTACCTCTTTGATATCCTTCCCTACAGCCTATGCTGGATGTCCTCCCAAGAGAGGTGCTGTTGGGTGTCCTGGTGAGACTATCCCACTTTCTCTTTCCTCTCAGCCACATGGGAAAGGATTCAGAGCTCTCACAGAAGACCATGCTCTCCTGGATTATTAAATCCCACAGCCTTTGTCCACCTACCTCACTTCCCTGGCCCCAGGGACCTGGCCCCCAGTGAGCACGTGCGCGCGCGCGCGCGCACACACACACACACACACACACACACACACGCACGCTAACATTTTCAGTATCTCACCAGGGCTAGGCTCTTGGTACCTTACAATTATTTCCTGAGAAACTAATTTAGACTTCTAGATAAAATAAAGTACTAATGGTTAAGTTCAGAGGCTTTGGATCCAGGACGACTGGAGTTGGGGTTTTGATTTGGACACAAATAATGTGTCTGGGCAACTTGCTAACATTTTTGAATATTGTTCTTCTGCTTTGTAAAATGGGAATATCAGTTCCTATTTCAATTGGAATAATTAACATACAACACACACACACACACACACACACACACACACACACACACACACACACAGGCCTAGTTCACAGTAAGCAATGATGACATGGAAGTGATTGTTGATATTTTGTACTAATGGGAAGGGTTTACTCCCCGCTCATCTGCAAAAGTGGTAGTTGAAGGTGCACTACAGAGTTGGTCATTCTAGGTTTGGATTTCAACACCAGAGCTTGACTTTGGGCCAGTGACTTAACTTCTCTGGGTCTCAGTTATCTCATCTGTGAAATGGAAATAGACAAAGAATAAACATAAAGATGAAAAGAGACAAAGCACTTAGAAATATACAGCCCTGAAAGCTGTAGCTTAATGTCCTAAAAGGTATTAACCAGTTTTATTTTAGGAAACTTATCTCGGGATATCTTTCTTTGTGAATTATGAATACCATTACCATCGTAGTCATTTCCTCATTGAGTTGAATAAAATTACATATGTTTCATCCTATACTCGATATGAGAATTACATACTAACTCTTGGAAAATTATCCTCTGGACAGGCCCTAACTGACCACCTATTAAGACAAGTTCCTTAATAGATTGACATTGGCAAAACTTGCTTTGATAAAAATGCTGATTAAGCTATTTGTGGGGGAGAGGGTGAGCAACCAAGAACACTCTGGGTTTCCATTTTTATATATTCTATTCTCCTCTCCCCTATGTCAGCTACAGCAAGGCCCTAAGGGGGTGAAGGTGGGGAAATGCCCCTTGGGAGGGCCTCTACCCGCTGGAAAAAAAGAAATGAGCAAGCGGCAAGATGAGCCTAGCAGAAAGAGACACTTTCATTATGGCCTTTACATTTATGACTAGCTTAATAATGAAGGAATGTAATTCTGAAAGCTCTATCACCGTTTTAAGGATTCCTCAAGCACTGAGAAAGATAATAGTCCATAGATGGTGTCCATAAGATTGTTTTCTTCTCCCCCGACAGCCACTGCCAGCTGATTTTGTGTTTGTAACTGCTGTCTCTGAAGCACGGAGAAAAGGCCTGTAAGGCCAGGAGGATGCGGACGCCTTCCCTGCAAGAATCTCTATTGCCATCGTGATGACAATAATAGTTACTGTAATTGTCATTCTGCTTTTCTATAGGCTGTCTACTTTGGGAGCTTAAGGCTATGGGGCTGCATGAAATCACAGTACCATAAAGTCATGCTTTGTAATCTTCCCAGAGTATTTTATGAAACTGCAAAGAGAACCTATGCAAAAAAGACAAAAATAATTATCAAATGCAGGTCACTTGACTAACGATTATTTGTGGAATGCTAAAAGCTTTTCAGAAGCTTTCAGATATAGTATCAATTTGACAGTCTCCCCCCCCCCCCCCACCTCCCCTGGATTGGACTGTTGGACCCTGTCATTTTTTCTCCCCAAAGACATGGCTTACTATGTCTGAGAAAATTGAATTTAATTGCAAATCAGCTTCAGTTGTTGTCTGCTAGTTTCTCTTTATTATCTCCAATTAAACCATAAGGTGAGAAGCCACGCATTTTATTTCATTTATGCACACCCTCATCTCCTAATACCACACTCTGCATAGTGTAAAACTTCAGCATTATTAGCTTTTCGACAGAAAGTGTTAGAGAAACATCTAACACAAAGTTCGACTCTGCGAAAAGAGCCTTCGTGGATGAAACAGGATGTGGCTCACAGGTGATCTTATGGTAGGATGAGAAATCTTTGAGAGGGGCCTCGAGATCCAGAGAAAACAGTTGGACACAAAGAAAAAGGGTGTGTGAAAAAAAAGAGGTGAAAACGAGAAAGACAAAAAACAAAGCCAGACCCTGAATGCACTAAAGGGGGGTGGGAGGAGAGAAGAAGAAGATCAAGAAGGGGGGGCAGAACCCTAACTGGTTTGGCTAAGTGGACAGAGCATCAGCCTGCAGACTCAAGAATCCCAGGTTTGATTCTGGTCAAGGGCATGTATCTTTGTTGCGGGCACATCCCAGTGAGGAGTGTGCAGGAGGCAGCTGATAAATGTTTCTATCTCTCTATCCCTCTCTCTTCCTCTCTGTAAAAAATCAATAAGATGTATGGAGGAGGAGGAGGGGAAGGGGAGGGGGAGAAAGGAGGAGGAGGGGAAAAGGAGGAGGAGGAGAAAAGAAAAGAAAAAAGGCGAGCACCATCGGTGTCACGAAAAAGCTAGGACTCTGGATGGGGGAAGACTACAACTCCCAGAATCCCTTGCGGTGCCCATATCCCCTAGTCCGTCTCTTAGGCAACCCAGTAAACAAGATGGCGACCTCCGGGGGAGATCCCCAGAGAAGGAAAACTACCCAAGGAGCCGTGAGCGGTGCCAGAGGTGGAGCCCAGTCGGCACCGGTTCGCCCAGAAAAAGAACGCTGGTCTTCATTTCCCACGGGGCAGAGACTGATTAGTCCTTACAAAACCTCCTCCTTCCTGCTCCAGCAGATCGTTCACCGCTACCCGGGGTCCGAACAAGAGCAAGAGGAAACAGAGAGCGTGGCCATGGGCGAGGAAGAGGGGCAAATGGATTCCGAGGAGTCCTCAGAGTCCGAGCTGCTGGATTTGGAGGTGTGCCTTCCCCCGCCCCCCTCAGCACCTCTCTCCTCTCTCTCTCCAGCCCTGGGGCCCTGCTGCCTCTGCGGCGCCCTCCCAGAGCGCCCCTGGTTAGTCCTGACCACTTGGAGGCTTCCCCTGTTTCCCTCTCATGTCAGTTACCCGGTTTCTCACACACCGCTTAATGAAACATTCCAAGTTTCTCCTTTAGTTTCATTAGCACACTTGGTTTCTTAAGAGTCAAATTATGCAGCGTCGTTATGAAAAATTACTATTTATATGGACTTAAGGCTTCGACTTTGTTAAAATTATACCTTGACAAGATTGTGAATAAGTAGAGTTTGTCCTTGACACCCCTGCACCCTTTACCCTGGGTTTTGTAGTACTCCGTGCTCTCTCCCACTTCTAGTCCCTTCGTCGTCTTTGCTCTAGGAATTTATTTTATTTTATTTACTTTTATTTACTTTTTGAAATAATTTGAGAAGTGCTTCCTTAAACACTAAGTGACTTAGAAGTTTAATATATTACTTCTGCCAGTGTATCTGACACATTATCAAGCAAAATACACACACCCTCACTTTGGAGTGTTTAGGATGTAGAGACAGTTCTCAACATTCTCATTGACATTGCCTGGGGTGGTGGCTTTGCCTTGTACATTATACAAATTCACATTAATAGATACCCATTCTAAACACCACTCAAATCCACTCCTTTCTTAGCTTATCATCCTGCTTTCTTCTCAGCCCATTACCTGTCTTCCGCCCCTTTCTACTTCTCATCACACCACTTCCTTCTCTTGGCTTCTAATATTGGCTTCTTTTCAATGAACTGTTATGTTCTCTTTGTCCTGCTGCCAAGAACTCAAATCAATATTTTTCTTCCTTTCAATCGTTTTTCTTGGTTTTTCTCTCCTCTTTTCTCTTCATTTGTAGTATAAATTGCCTCAAATTCTTTTCAGAAGTTGATACTGGCATGATGCAGAGAAACAGAATGATTCCAATGTCCACATTCTGTGATGTTCTCCGGTCTTGTCCTCTTCGCAACTTGCACCTTTCC